>JAHHFK020002667.1:0-1264584 GCA_024533555.2 Aedes koreicus | reverse complement strand
CAGTGGCCGGGGATCCATGAGATGAACGTTCCGGGAGCGTTGAATTGAAGAGTCGCCTGGATCCAAGGATGGGGTGGAGTTTCTGATCTGAGGGCTGCAACCATACTAGCAAAATCAGTTTAGATTACCAGCGGTTGAATCTAAGGTAGAGAAAAGGCAATCAGAACAGCAACTGCTTCGGTGGATAATATAGAGCACTGGGTAGGGAGGCGATAATAATGGCAGAGGCCTAGCCCAGATATGCAGATTCCTCTCTGTCTTGTGATGCGGTGTTAAATCAACCTTCTGTTTATTTGTTCATTGAATAGATTTGAGACCGCAATAGCTTGCCCTGAAAGCCTTTTGGAACGTATAGTCAAATCTAATATTTTACCGGTTTCAACTTCTGGTTCCAGACCAGTGGATCCTAGCCACTCGGGAGAGCTCCTGGTTTATTCAATCTCCTCTCCTAGGCTAAATTCCCCCACCTTGGACTTAAAGCTACCCATCAAATCCGGTGCAACATTTGCGCCATCTTTCTTACATACTTTTATCCACTCTTTCTTCAAATCCTTGCCGTTTTTGAAGACCTTCCCTGTTTTCCGGAGCTTGCCTTTCATAATTGCCCAGAATTTTTCTATTGGGTGAAGTTTTGGCGTGACAACACAACTTCGTTGGCTTCGTACCACTCCATCATTGGCTTCGCGTAATGGAACGATGCCATATCTGGCCAAAACAGATTTTCACCTTCGCGGGACCGGAGAAAGGGCCGTTGGCCGTTGATGATGCCGGTCGTGCCGATTGCCTGCCACACCAAGTACTTCTTGGCAAATTTGTCGACCTTACTTACCTTACCAATCAGACTGAGGCCGGTGTGGCCTCTGCTGTACACAGTTGTTTCCATTGTAATCGGTCCATGGCTGTACCTCGCCAGCTTCGCTGTCTGCGGAGGGTCCTCAGGTCGCCTTCTACTTGATCAATCCACCTTGCTCGTTGCGCGCCTCTTCTTCTTGTACCTGTCGGTTCGTTTTCGAGAACCATTTTCACAGGGCTGTCGTCCGACATTCTTACGACATGCCCAGCCCATCGTAGTCGACCGATTTTTGCGATGTGTACGATGGGAGGTTCTCCCAGCAACTGGTGCAATTCGTGGTTCATTCGCCTCCTCCACGTTCCGTCTTCCATCTGCACTCCACCGTAGATCGTACGCAGCACCTTCCGTTCAAAGACTCCAAGGGCCGTAGAGAACTACCGGTCTAATTAATGTCTTGTAGATGGTCAACTTTGTGGTTCGGCGACCTTTGTTCGATCTTAGCGTCCTTCGGAGTTCAAAGTAGGCACGATTGCCAGCCATAATGCGCCTTTGTATTTCTCTGCTGGTGTCGTTATTGGCGGTCACCAATGAGCCCAGATACACGAATTCGTCTACTACCTCGATTTCATCACCGTCGATCTGAACTTGTGCTAGGAGGCTAACATTGTCTTCTCGTGAGTCTCTTCCCTTCATGTATTTTGTTTTTAACGCATTAATCACAAGCCCAATCCTACCAGCTTCAGCCTTAAGTCTGATGTACGTTTCCGCCATCGTCTCAAAGTTACGTGCTACGATATCAACGTCGTTGGCGAAGCCAAATAGTTGGACAGACTTCCTGAAGATCGTGCCACTCGTGTCTATCCCAGCTCTTCGAATCACACCCTCCAATGCAATGTTAAACAATGTTAAATTTGTTGACCTTCTTCTTCCGAAACTTTTCCGGAACATCCAGGCGGGACTTGCCGCCGAAAAACTCCAGGCCGGGGATCTATTTGGCGTCCACTTTCATGTACGGCTCGTCGTCCATTACGATGCATTTCGGTTACATCAAACACTCGCGGAACAGCTTCCTGGCGCGGGATTTGCCACCGTATTATGTTTATCGGTTCGGTTAGGCGCCTTTCTTACAATGAAGACATGAAGTCCGGCCCGCTTCATTGTCTGCTGGACAAACTAGACGGAATAATTGACCTTCTTGGTCATGTTTCGAATTGAATGGTTCTGATTGAAGTAATCCCTTCCTCACTCCCTTCCTTACGTTCACGGGGTCGGTCGTCTTCGTTTGTTTTCCGCTGCCAGCTCGGGTCGTGGATTTTACCACACGGCACACGGTCAATTTGTGGATTCCCAACTGTTTCGCGATCCACCTGTGGGACTGGCTGGGATTTTTCACGACCTTGGTCATATTTTTTTTTTGTTGGAGCACGTCTTGCTTAGAAGCCATCTCGATAACCACTAGACAGATTGTGACGAAATTTCGCACATGTAAACATTACACTCTAAACTAGTTTTAGAGTTTATGTTATTATATCTTTGCATTTTCTGCTCGTTGTATTTAGTAGTTCAAATGATGTTTTACACCATTTAGAAAGCTTTCACATAAAATTTGAAATTGAATTAGTTTGCGATGAGCGGTAATAAGTAATTATTCGATCATGTTTTTTTTTTTTGGTGAAAGTTATGCGATGTAACAAAATCGATTCTTGTCATGTTTTAGTCTACAGATGGTTTTATGGGAAATGCAAATACATTTTTTCCAAGACACGTGATAGATATTCTAGAAACTAGAAAACAGGTTGGGATTTGATAAATATGTTTATCTGTAGTAGTACTTGATAATCACGTTGCAAACAAAAGCTTTTCAGTTATAATCTTACGAATATTAGTATTAACATGTCACCTTTAATTCTTTTTCCCACGAACATTGAAGCAACTCGTCGGTGTAGCACATCACCGAGAATCGCAACATATGGCGATTTTATGTTGGTGGCAGAGTTCCTCGGTACCTTCTTCCTTATCGATCGGTATCGGTAGCACGATGGTGTGGCCTATGCCCCAACCCTGACGCAGATCGCGTTCACCTTCGGATTAGTGGTGGCAACTTTTGACATGCGTTTGAAATACCAATGGTGAGGTGATAAGAAAACAGCTGCATTTTTTTCTTCAAGAAATGTTATTCAAATCTGTCATTATTGACTCATCCATATGATATTTGTCACAGTGGCCTGTGCACGCGTCTTGATGGCTGCAAATTTTACGATTATTAAACTCCGTTCCACATATGACTGCAAATCAAATGAATTCAAAGGTTATTCGTTTTTATGACCTTCTTTCTATGTCCCGGAATGCCATTTTGTTTAAGAGTTGACAAAGGTGTTTCTGACTATGACGATCACGATTCAGCTAATGTCCAAAATAACAAGTGATTTCATTAATAGAGAAACAAAAATTGTGCGAAGTTTTTTACTAGTCACGGCTTCCAAATGGTTATCGGTTTGAATGTATGAAGTTCTGCTCCTGTACCAAGTGGATATGTCTTGAGTCATGTGTTGAGTTGCTTTTAAAGTCCAGGGAGTTGTTGTGCACTACCACTACCAGTAGCAATATGCGCCCTTTCTGCGCATTGCATCGTTTGTGCACCAGGAATAAAGTTGTGTTTTGGCAGGTGAGACGAAATATGAAATCATCATTTTCGTCAATGCGTAGGTGATTAAAATGTTCGTTCAAATAGTTTTATTTCTTTTCATAATTCCGAAATGTATTTTTACAAAATGTAATTCAATACACTCTTTATTAAATTTTTATTAATTTCCATAAAGGGAAGTCAATTTTCAAATGCATTAATAATCCTCAGCCAATTTGATATAAAAGCTCATAAGATAGAGGAAAAAATATTTATTAAAAGGGTTTAGCAAACGCTCACGAAATCAATGTTTTGAATAAAAGTTTGCATGTGGATTTTTGGAATTTTCAAATTTTGTTCAAATTGAAAAATAAAAACATTTGACATAAAAATAAAAAAAATTAAAATGTGTTGACCTAAAATATAAGTAAGTGTTAAAACTATGCATATGTATACTGAGAAAACTAACCATATAATTGTATTGTTTGCAAATTTAATTCTAAAACAGATCGTTCTGGCACTTCATGTCAACTGCTTTTCTTTTTTACCTAAAACTGTTTGAATGTGTTTACTCGAAACTTTTTCAAACAAGGAGATTTTTCAAATCTATGAAATTTTCATTATAGATTAATGTCTAGTGTTTTGTATAAATGGGATTCATGTATATGAACGATGTTGTCTGAAATGTTTTCATTTTTTAGTGTGATGCATCTATTTGCAGGTAAATTACGTTTCGATCTGCATGATGTATTAATGACAACAATTTGAAAAATTTTCTAATATTTTCAGTAATAATATTTGTTGGTACCAGTAGCTCGACCACATAGAATACCTTTACAATCATTGTAACATTTTCTGTTCAAAATTGCACGTAAATAAAAAAATATATTCGGAGTCTATGCAGTTTTATATCAATGGATCATATTGTATTCCATCGAAAGAATGTTGCTTGCAAAAAAAAACAAGTTTTCGTGTTTTTTATCGAGTGACATCGAATCAGTTCTAAATCTGTTTCCTCAGTGTACGGGCAACGGCACCTGATCTAAAACTCAAATATTTTCGTTGACTGTAGAGGAGAACAGAAGTTGTGTTTTTGCGCACACTTCTTATCGTTGGCTATGACAGGTTATTATTACGAAGCTAGCACTCTCATGGTTCACCTCCCTGAAGTGGCTCGTGGAAACTCTTTGATTTCGTGATACGAGTGAGCAGTGATGATTTGTTCTGACTTTTTTAACATCTCGCCGAGAATCGTGTGTTATGGCACAAGATAAAGTTGAATTTATGTCATTGCGTCCAAACCATGCTTCTACTCGCTTTCTGTTTAATGGGGGTTATCTTGATGGTAGAAAATTCATATTTATAACGGTAAATGGCGGCCATCTATTTTTACCTTTGCCAGATCTGAATGTAAATGAGGCGTTGTTTTGACGAATGGCAGAAAGCAAAATGTATCAGGTTAAAACAATAGTTTGAGTTACCTGTTATCGGTATCCGATATCTCGCTATGTTATCTAGGACCAGAAGAACAAACTGAAATTAATTCCCCACTTGATACATATGTATGACCATGATATCAATGGAAATAGTTATCTACCTTAAGAACAAGTGACTACTGCTATCTACAAATATTGACACTTGTGCTTCGACAATTGAGATTTCAATAATCAGTGTTTATCTTAGAGACCATTAAAAGCGGTGGCGGTGGTTGGTATGTTTATCTATAACGTAGTTTTTATCTATTCACTACTAAAGTACATACCCACGTAATGCAAACAAAATGAAAATTTAATATTAGCAAACGCGTCTTCCATGAGAAAGTACTACAGAGTTGTTCCTAAGGTAACGCGTTATAGTATTTATTAGAAATCAATAAAATCTGTGTCTGGTGAATGTTACCCCACAAAACCCAATTTAAGATGTATACAACTCAATGAAGTTGATAAATCAAAATTAGACGGCTCCTCATAAGACTTCTTTGTGTTTTACTCTATTTAAATGTCGAATTGTTCTGCCATACGACTGACTGCCATTATAAAACAAATAATTTTCAGTCCCATCAAGTTATTAATCTGACGAAATGGTTGCCTTGACTATCAGCTGAATCACAGCAGTAAATGTTACCTATGTAACTTTATCTGATCAAGATTTTGCTAGAATTTAGAATATCTGAACAAAGTTTCTGTTGCAAAATTATAGCTTCGCTTTCAGCTGTTATCTCAATTTCATTAATGGACCCATATTATTTGATTATTGAGGTTGTTTCCATTCTAAACTTTATGAGTGGTACAACCATTGGTCACGTAAATGATGAATATTCACCTATTTTCAGATTTTTCCTCCCAAACGTTATTTGTTCATGATACGTAAATTTGCGGTGTATAAATTTTGTTGTTTGGATTAAAATGCAGTGCATAATTATGAATTTTTTTGTGCCATAGCAATTTGGCAAACAATACCTGTCCATCGGGTCTCGCCAGAACTGAGAGATAAATGTAATGCAGTAACAATGCTTGAGCCATAAAATCATGCGCGTCGTTTAAACATCTCCCAAAGTAGTTGATTCGATAGTAGTATTGTGGAATTCTTAACCTCAACTTGTTCATTGGTCGAATCTTACATTGAGCAGTCGTTTAAATACTGCTCTTTCATTTGTTTAGTCTGTCTGCACCGCGAGTTGAACAAATGTTAATACATTTTTTTACACCTTCCGTGACCGACGTAGTGCTGCAAAATTACATAAATAAAAGTGTTTACGTGCTTCTTACAGCTTAATTTCTCTTGATTGTTTGGATTTAATACAAAATAAGTTTTTCATGATTGGCTATTTACATTTGGACACAGTAATACATAGATTATAAGAGCTTATTCCTGAACATAATTTTCAGCAAATCCGGAATAATAAAATCATCTGTATCTGGGTAACGGATTGACGTACAAATAAGTTTAATACATCAAAACAAAAATTCACTGTACTTTAAGGAAAAAATATCAATACAAATCATTTCGCTTCGTTTGTAATGAAAATTCGCACTTTGTTCTTTATTCCTCCCATCAAACGCTGCACACCTCCGGAGTCAACTTCCTTGGCACATTTGTTCCACATTTTGGTCATCTGAGTCGCGTCCCGAGCCGTTTTTTTTTTCATTTTTTTAAGCTTCCGCTTCATTATTGCCCAAAATCTCTCGATGGGCCGGAACTGCGGGCAGTTGGGTGGATTTATGTTTTTATCGATGAAATCTACGTTATTATCGCGGTACCACTGGATGACTTCCCGGCTGTAGTGGCAACTCGCCAAATCTGGCCAAAACATCACGGGACCTTTATGGGCTTTTATGAAAGGTAGTACGCACTTTTTGAAGCATTCTTCCTTTCGAGTCCATCGTCTTATTCGTCACGAACACTTTGGTCTTTGCTCCGCAGCTGCATATCCCTTGCCAAATCATCAGTTTTTTTGGGCAAATTTGTCCATAAAAGCAAACTTAAACTTCCCAGGAACATCTCCCTCATGCCGTCGCCATGTAGATTTTTTGGCCAGAAAGCTGTCCAAAATCCATTTTGACGTAGGATTCATCGTCGATGAACAGGCATCCTTGGTACTTCGTCAAAACCTGCTGGTACAATTTCCGAGCTAGAGTTTTGGTGACGAAACTTTGCTTCAACGTTCTGTTTGGTTGCTTGCTGGCTCGATAAGAACGATATCCTGCTCGCAAACGAATTCTTTGAGCGGTACTGCGAGCAGCAGCGTATTTTTGGGCGATTTCATTATCTGATAGTCCAGGGTTTGCTCTGACGGTGGTTGTCGACACCTTCTGGTTCAGCTTGCGGTCATATATTCTACTACGACGCTTACCTTGAGGCATTTGATCCACGCTTTTTCGCTCCTTGAAACGTTTGAGCACATCATACACGGTTGATTTGGCGATTTTCAACGTTTAATAATTCTTGTTATAGAAATAAACCATATTAATTCAATTTGAATTTCTCGCCCTTTTCCTTGATAACTTTGCGCAAACGCTTTGTGAACCCATCGCAGCTGGCACGCATGATTTTTGAGTAATTTGGTCCCAAATATCAACCAAATGTTTCTTGAATTGATCTAAGGTAAGCCCTTTCGTAGCGTCTATATGTTGAACCATAAAACTCCAAACAAAGTAGTCAAGTGGGTTGAGATCCGGTGAAGATGCAGGTCATTCTTCGCTTGTGATGAAATTGGGCAAATTTTCCGCGCACCACGCTTGTGTCTTCTTTGCCTTGTGAGCTGGAGCTGAATCCTGTTGGAAACAATATGGTGTATTCCCAAACAGCGTTGAAGCATGAGGAAGCAGATGGTTCATCAAAACCTGCTCGATGTAATATTCAGTGTTGATTTTTACGTTACGTTCTATGAAACGAAGAGGAAGTTTTCCTTTTCGCGAAACGGTGCTCCATACCATGATTTTCGATACATTCTGATAACGTTCTACAGCTAGTTTATCTCTTGAAATATTGGCAAGACTTTTGCCATACACACGATCATTTTGTTGATTATGTCTGTCCTGAAGGAGGAAAAGCTTTTCATCCGAAAATAAAATCTCGCAGTCTCCGTGCCGAACCAAAAGATTTCTGCTTCTTTGGACCCTGGCTTGCATTTGACGCTCCATCAATCCACGAACCCGTTGTTTCTTGTACGGCTTGTATTCTAATTCTTGTCTGAGGAGCGTGTTCATTGAAGCAGGGGACATTTGAAACTGTTTGCACAATTTACGGCCGGATTCCGTCTTATTCGCTCCCCCACACATTTGATCTTTTTCTTCGTTCTGGCAGTTCGTCTGGCACCTCCTTTGTGTTGAATATGGACTTTTCCAGTTTCCTTGAACCGTTTCAAGGTACGAAAAACAAAACGCTTACTCACTCCGAACTGCTTAAGGCTATTGAATATCTGACACGGTCTAAGCTTTTGCAAATGTTATTTTAAAACTTGCTCCCGTATGGCTTCCATGGTAGCTGATAAATATAAACAAACGGAATTGCTTATTTATCTTCAGCGATAAGCTGTCAAAAAATACACTCAAAACGGTTAGAATCAATTTCGCTGTTAAAATTACCTAGCTGAAATAAATCAATACAGAAAAAAGGTGACACCCATTGTGAGACACACTGTAGAGGACGCTTGCATGTGTCAGTCTCAAATTTACATTATATTTTGTTATTGTGAAGGCTAAACTATGACGAAAACTGAAACCCAATACTTATAATAATATAATATAGCAACTGATAACTCAGTTGAACCAACCTAGAAACTGTGTTCCTTGTGTTATAATGCTATTGCATAAAAATTCACCGGACTGTCAAAACACAACTTCGTCGGTACGTGTAGATTCTTCGGATGCAAAAACAGCATTAAAGGTAAAGATAACTACCTCAACCAGCCACCAAACAAAACCTTAAAGAAGTGTAAAAGCTTCACACGATTGGGTCAGTTGAGGCAAGCAACTCATTGCCGAAGAATCGGGGAGAAAAGAACTATTTGTTTTCCAACAAGTGATAATACTTGGTGCGCTTTTTTTTCCTGCGAGACTGGTTGGAAATAGCATGGCTGAAACTATAAATTTGCCATTGTTGACTTCCCCGGCTTGTTTTTCAGTGGGCGAACCCTCCCTGTCTCGACAACAATGCTGCTGCTGCTGCTGCTGCAGATACATTCTGCCTACATCCTCCAAAGCCCAAATCGAGTAGGAAGGATCATGTGTTCTGTCTGAGCTGCGGAAAGGAAGCACTCCGCCCACTCCCGAGAGCGATTCATCGTGCAGAAGCAACTTTTTCACTTTCCATGTTCGAACATGGATTTGAAGTCACGCTTTTGGCGGAGAAAATATGACCCCTTCTCGGGCGAGACTCAACAGAACGGCGAAAATCAATTTCTGCAATTCGACTGTGGTTCTGCGGGTCGGAGGGTTTGCAAACGCAGGAGTGATAAGTGATTCTAATTAAAAGTTATGAACCTCGGGATGGTGCAATTAAATTCACTCCGACACGACAGTTGTAGACCATTACCCGTTCTTGTGCAAGTGGCAATAAAAATAGTAAACATGACATCTAAATCAACCCGAACCGGCGACGGCAGCAGCAGCAGCAGCATCCTTTCTTAACGGCCTGCATGAAGAACGAGCAAGATTCTGGCTTGATTCTTTCCTTAATTAAATTTATCCACCCCGACGAGAGGTGCAAGACCCGACTCGGCGTACAATAGCCAGCAGTCATATGTCATTTTTCATAAGTACAACACCGTGGCCCAAGCCCATAAAGTGCAAGATTATGTCTTTGCCGTACCAGACTCAATTCCCTTTTTTGCCGTTCTCAAACCTACGAAAGGGAAAAGCGCGTGATAATCTCATGAGCTTCTCGCGCGGTGCCAAAGCCATTCGCCTCCGACCGGCTCCGGCTCTTCGGCGGAACATGTGCTACAAGTTTATTTATTTTCTCGTTGTTCGGGTTAATCCAGAGCAGGCCGCCTGTCCCGGCTACAGTCCAATTAGCGCGCAAATAAGTAGATCTTAGAGTTTTTCCCCCTTTTGGATTGGAGCGTAGGATTCGAGGATGGAAAAAAAGAGGCGCATAACTTGCAATCTATGCCAAGGGCATCTTCCTCCCCTTCCAGATCGGCGAGTTGAACTTGGAACCGGGGCTTGGCTTTTAATGACGGTTCGGAGTCGAATCTCGGGTTAAGGTTAAGGCAAAGTTCGGTTTGCATTATGCTAAATAGACTGAAAACAACACGACAGATCCAATGTTGGATCCATGCATAGCAAAAGGTCTGTATTCCAAATTTTTATCTTTGCTGTAAATTTTCAATTTCAAATTTTCAAATTCTTGGTGTGGATCAATTTTAATAACGTTGACTCTAATTTCAAATTCAAATTCACTATTATGAGCCATCCACATTCCACGGCAACAGTGCGGAAAATATACGATCTGAGTGAATTTACAAGACGGAGAAAATAATTTTTAAATCTATATCGACACCCTTATTGACAGCTGTCATTTTTGTCCGTTAAAAGCCTATTGCGTTTGGGGCTTTAATGAATTCTGCCCCTTTTTCCAGAATGGGTTACATTTTGCTCAATAATGGGTAATTTACAATTAACATTTTGCTCATTTGTGGTCTGCATGATGCTTGTACTTAATTATGATGAATTTAAACAAATTTTAATAGTACACAGATAGAAAGAAACATTTAATTTTCTGCGTTATCTAATGCACACAAAGGGAATGCTAGATGTGGCCAAAAATAATGGGATATTTCATGTCAGTTAACGGCAGATATTGCTGGAATCAGGTCTGTTGCATGAAAGATTGCAAACATTGTTGTATGGCGTATGCAAGATTGCAAACATTTTCGTTATTTACGCTTGCTTTGGCTTTGTAACAAACAAGAGGATATTTTTCATGCCTGTTAAAATTCAATATTTTTGTCTGTGTGGACAGAGCAACGATCAGGAAGATAGAGGTTCCTAAAGAAGAAATTCGGTAAATCATCGGTTATTTAAAAAGTAATTCGAAGAAAAAATATGTTTCATCTGGCCAAAAGCATGAGCAAGCTCTTCTATTGTTTTTTTTTTTAATTGAGCGATCACCTTAAGACTGTCACTTAGTAAGTATTAGTTCCTTTATTATCGCGATTTTCAGCTCTGGGCAGGTTCATCTCCCGTCCTAGCCGCTCAAATACCTTTCGGGTATTTTCGTCACTTGTCCGGAGGTGAGATTCAAACTCGTGACTTTGGCGTGAGAGGTATGGGTGTTAAGGAGTGTATCGAATATAAGCTATCCACATACATTTGCGTTGTACGTATGTATTTGTGATGTTTTTTTTTATGTTCTGAACACTGCATGCTGTGCGTTTGACTGTCAGCTATCTTTTGTTTACTTGTTTGTGCGGTTCAAATTCTGCGTTTTCAAAATGTCGCGTATTGAAAAGGAAGTGAAAATTAAGGTTCTAGACACATGGCTAAGTGAGAAGGGTATTACTATGCGAAAATTGGCGAAGCGGTTTGGAATTCATCATGCGTGTGTTAAAACCATCATTAATAAGTTTGGGGAACACTATTCTTTGGATGAGCTACCAGGAAGAGGCAGAAAACCCGGTTCTTCCAACCGGAAACTGGAGCAGAAAGTGGTATCTCTAATCATGAAGAACAAATCAATGTCAATACGTGATTTGGCCAAAAAAGCAGGAACGAGTGTCGGAATGATCCAGCGCATCAAGAAGCGAAACCACCTGAAGACCTACAAGAAGCAGAAAATCTCGAAACAAAGTGCAGAACAGAAGAAGCGAGCAGCAACAAGGGCCCGGAAATTGTATTCGCGTCTTTTGCAGCGTCCGGATGCATGCGTTTTGATGGACGATGAGACCTATGTAAAGGAGGACTCAAAAACCCTTCCAGGTCAACAATACTTTACTGCCGTCATTGGGGAGGATGTGAGCGATGCGGACAGGTCGATTCAAGTGGAGAAATTCTGTCGAAAGGTACTGGTATGGCAAGCAATATGTTCCTGTGGTTTGAAGTCAACCATTTTTTACACTACCGGAACTATAAATGCGGAAATCTATCGATCTGAGTGTCGCCAGAAGAGATTGTTGCCTTTATATAAGAAGCATAGTACACCTCCACTGTTTTGGCCGGATTTAGCGTCGGCTCACTATGCCAAAACCACTCTCAATTGGCTTGCGGAAAAGGGTATAGATTTCGTTGAGAAAAATATCAATCCACCAAATTGCCCTCAGCTTCGACCCATCGAACGTTACTGGGCAATCGTGAAGAGGGTCTTCAAGAAGACTGGTAAGGCAGCTGGGAACATGCAGGAGTTCAACAAAATTTGGGCTCAAGCGTCCAAAAAATGCGATGCAACACTTGTCCGGAACTTGATGAATAGCATTCGATCCAAATTTCGAAAATTCGTGAAGGAATAACTTAAATTTCATCCGGTCTTCATTATGCTCAAGTTTAACCTCGTACAATAAAGGATCAATTTTTTGTATGAATAAAATATCGGTTTTCAACATAATTTGAAAGAAAGTTTGTGGATAGCTTATTTTCGATACACTCCTTAACCTCTACGCGGGGGTCTCCCCTTATCCGACTGTCACTTTGAACTTACTATTACTACAGGCCCGAAAAAACGCAACTTAAAAAAATTTAAGCATGTTTTAAATATCGCTATGACGTACGAAAGCTGAAAATGTCGACGGAAAAAGGCTTCAGTGGTGGAACCAGTGTTGAGCTTTTCAAGCAACAATTTTTCAAACTTGTCAATAACAGAGACCTTTCAATCGATCAACTTTCGTCCGATCTCTATGCTATCATGTTTAAGGAAATTGTTAGAAAAAATGATCCTTTCAAGGCTTGACCGTTGGGTTGAATCAAAGAACCTGCTATCAAATACGCAGTTTGGTTTCCGAAAGAGCAAAGGAACATACGATTGTTTGGCGTTGCTTTCATCTGATATACAACTGGCCTTTGCACACAAGGAGCAATTGGCTTCAGCTTTCTGGATATTAAGGGCGCATTTGATTCAGTTTCCATAGATATACTGGCAGATAGTCTGCACAGTAGTGGTTTACCAGGAATTTTAAATAATTTTTTGCATAATTTACTGTCAGAAAAACAATTGACCTTTAATCTAGGTCAACTGACAATTTCCAGAATTAGCTACATGGGCTTACCTCAAGGCTCATGTTTAAGTCCCTTGCTTTATAATTTTTATGTTAAAGATATTTATAACTGCTTGGAAAACTGATACCGCTAAGACAACTTGCAGACGATGCTGTGATCTCCTTTAGAGGTCCACACGCGGAAATCTTTCAATGACTATTGCAAAATTCCCTGGATAATCTGTCCATCTCGGCCAAAAATTTGGGGATCGAGTTTTCACCACATAAAACCGAATTGGTAGTGTTTAAATACTAGAAAGCGGTTCCCTGCCCAACTGCGTCTCACTGCTGTTGGGAAGAGACATTACCCAATCTTTGACCTTCAAATACCTTGGAGTCATATTTGATTCGAAATGGACTTGGAGTACTCACATTGCGTATTTGAAACAGAAATGTCAACAAAGGATCAATTTTCTAAGATCAATTTCCGAGACATAGTAGGGTGCTCACCCGGATGACCTCATTAAACTCTATAAAACAACTATTGAGTATCCAGTCTAGATTTTTGCGAATCTATATTAACTATCCCAAGTAACATTGCCAAAACCATCCAGCTTTATTAAGTTTTATTAAGGTTTTATAAAAGCCACTAGAAATCAATTTGGTTTTATTATGACACCAAGAGGTACCAATAGGTTTCATATTTAAGTCAGGTTTATGAGAACCTACACAGCTTGTTTAAAACGATCATAAAACTTCGTTTTCTCAAATTCCTTTTACTCCTATCAAAGGTTTTATTTCGACTTTATGAACTCATAATAAGCTGTTTTGAAATGCCGTTTTAGCACTTACTCATAGTATTTTATTATGGTCAGTTGAAAAAGCATTTTAAAACCATTTTGCTTCCAGTAAATGCATGAGGCGGCAAATTGGTATTGAGGAAAGCCACCAAAGAACCAAATAGTTTTAAGGTAGTCATTGCGAAGATAACTTGGCTTTATGGTAGAATTGTGATTTTTTTTCCAATCGCCAAATCGAATTATTAGAAATAATAGAAATGTGAAGAAATAAATGCACCAAATTTTAAATGTAATGCAAATGGACTGTATATCGGAGACCAATTTCTACATTATTTTAAATAACTTTATTGAATTTCATCAATTTTCAAGAAATTCATGTTTAATTTATCGAATATATTTGTTTTTATTTTGTTATGCTGTGAACGCGCATAATTTCCGAGGCGCATTAATTTTCGGCTCATATCGTGCCAATATTCACCATAAAATTCAATGCGCATCTGATTTGGAGCATATAACACTGTAAAAAACTGAATTTGTTTTGGATATTTGGCAATGAAACAAAATTTCCCGCAGACTTTTTTTCTCAGATATTATTTACTGCTAAATGAATCAGAAGAGCAGAGAATCGAACAAAGCAGAACAACAAAAACCAACCACGATATCACAGTTAAGTTTGACAGCTGTGGCCATTTGGCCGCATGCTGGTTTTCAATGCAGCCAATAGGTTTTATGAAGGTTCTCAAGTGGTCATAACATCTTTCACTAGAACATGTTTAAAATCTGTATGTTCTTGTAAAGGTTTCATTAACTTGTTTCACAACCGTCTATAGAGTGGGCCGTGTTGTACAAATTTCGGCTTTAAACAAGCATAAAGGAGGTGTTGGTAGACAAAACAGTTTTGAATGTAGTTTTATCAACACAGCCGGGAGGAACGCTATACGGCTAGAATAAAACTTAAATTGTTACTTGGGATATGTCATCCGATATAAGTCTTCCATGCTATAATTCTCCTAGTGTACGCTTTCCTTATCACAGTTCCTCCATTGCTTATGATTTCTCCATGAAACAGGCTATTCAAGGAGCTCCAGATCAACTTCGACCTATTTTAATTCCCCATATTTTCATCGAAATTTTCGAAATCAAATTTTCACTGATGGGTCGCGCATTGATGGATCCACTGGTTTCGGTGTTTGCAATGAATACTCATCTGCCTTCCGGAAACTTCAGGAACCTGGTTCCGTATATGTTGCTGCGCTGGCAGCAATCAATTTCGCATTGGGGATAATTTCCAACATGCCCATAGACCATTATTTAATCTTCTCGGATAGTCTCAGTTCTATTGAGGCCCTCCAGTCGATGAAAACAGTGAGGCACGTATCTTACTTGCTTTCAAAAATAAGGCAGCAGATGTATGCGTTGGTTGAAAGTTCATTTCAGATTACCTTTGTATGGGTCCCCTCACATTGCTCAATTCGAAGGCGGACTCTATAGCAAAGGTGGGTGCAAAAGAAGCCAAGATTTTTGAAAGTAGAATTTCACATGATGAATTTTTCCCATTAGTTCGTCAGAGTTCTCTTCAAAGTTGACAAAACGATTGGACAAGTAATTCTCCTGGGCGGTGGTTACATTCCATTATTCCGGATGTTTCTTCGAGATCGCGGTTCAAAGGTCTGGATGTAAGTCGCGGTTTCATTCGTGTGATGTCAAGTCTTATTTCCAACCACTACTCGCTAGACGCACATCTCTACAGAATTAACCTCATCGATTGCAACATATGTAGGTGCGGAACCGGTTATGATGACATCGATCGCGCAGTTTGGTATTGCCCGGATAATGATGCCTCCAGAGCACGACTATTGGATACCCTAGTGGCCCGAGGTAGACAACCCTTCCGCGAGGTAAGAGATGTTTTGGGAATGCGTGATCTTCCCTAAATGCAAGCGATTTACGAATTCCTTTGTTTGTCTGACTATAATGTGTAATGCCATCACCCCCCTCCCCTCCACGCTAGTAGATTCCCTGCCATTGTGTCCCAGTTATATTATCCATTTGTATCCGTGCTACTTGTACCTGCCCAGCAAGCTGTAGTCACCCAACTGCGGCTCAGTTCCTTAAAGGGACTACAGGGACCTAGGATTTGGTAGATGTCGCAACCATGAGCAGCAAATAATACCGGAAATAAGTAACCTACCTAGCCCCTTCCAAACGATAATGTGACCCATTAACCTTGAGCTAGCCACGAGTAATCAACTTTGCAATGCCGATGAATCCGGACTTTTCTCCGTAACTGGTGCATTCTGGTGAATCGTCAGCACCAGGACAGAAGGTAGCCAAAGACAGATGACATTTATGTCTTGCGCGAATGCCTCTGAAACTCACAAATTACCTATGCTTATGGGAAGTTCATAAACCCAGGGCCAGTCAAGAACAACAAACTTACACTGCAATATGATCGCTCAATGAACGCATGGATGACCCGAATTTGTTTTTCAATCATTGTTCCACTTGTGAAGAGTTCGGCATAGCAATTGCAGGAATTGATCCAAAGGTTTTGCTTGTAGCAAGTACGCTTTATTATTTCTGAATCGTCCCTGGATGTGATGCAGCTATAAACTTAATATAAACTAGTGAAAGTTTGCAATTTGAATTGATATAATTTAATTGTTCAATTGTAAAATATCTTCTATTAGTGGATGCATGAAATTTCGTCTTTGTTTTGAAAATAAATTCATATATGTGTTCACCGCCAAAGGAATATCGATCTAAATGATGTTGCACTTGTCATAGAGCATTTCCAGCCAGAATAGCCAACCGGTTGGATCCAACTCTCTCCGATCTGGATAAAAATTTTCCCATATATTGGTTTCTACCCAAAATTACGTTTTCCATAAAAAAAATCCACTGGACTCATATTCCATAAGGGCGTATTTAACATGTGGATTTTATTTTTTCAAAAAACAAAAATTTCGCAAACGACTCATCTGATCAAAATGTCGACTTGAAAAAAAATGTAGGTAATAAAATGTTCTTCAAGATAAAAATACACTGAAACTTAAAAAATTCGTAAACTCATGCTTAAGAAACATGAAACGTTTTTTTTTTTTTTAAATAATCGTTTATTTGTACAGGCTCAATCGAATCAACTTTACAGAGCCAAATTTTCAGATTTTTATACATCATTTATCTTAAAACTAAAGTTGAGAGGATAGAGCCGATTACTCGCGGCCGTCTCGAGGTTAATAGGAATTACAAATTACGGATGGGAAGGAGGGTGGGAATTTAAAGTATGGTTTACATACCACATTAAATTTAAATTCTAAATTATCTAAAAACTTATAACTATACAATTTATGGTTTTCTTTTGACTTGAACATTTTTTGAAAAAGGAAAAAAACACACATGCACACATACACAGATAAAAAAAAACTTATATTAAACATAAAGGTTAAACAAACTACAATCTAAGGCTAATGTTAGTCAAAAACACATAAATGAGTTTCATGTACTCCAAATCACGTACAGCCAAAATATCTCAAATTGGCACATTGGGTTGTCTACCTCGAGCCCGAAGGGAATCATAAAGCCCGAAGGGAATCATAAAGCCCGAAGGGAATCTTGACTCCACGATGCTCAGCACAAAACCAAATAGCGTGATAAGCGTCCTGATAGCCTTGTCCACACTCACAGAGATTGCTGTCGCTCAGCCCAACACGGTATAAATGGGCGTTCAAAGAATAATGATTGAACATGAGGCGAAACATCACACGAATAAAGTCTCGACCCACATCCATACCCCCAAACCAAGATTTCTTCGACACCTTTGGGATGATAGAATGTTGCCATCGCCCCAAATCTCATTTACTCCATTTATACTGCCAGCTGATGAGTGACTGATGACTGTTGACGAAAAATAGGAAAAAAATCGTTAAAGGCGATTTGTCGATCATAAATATCGCCTTCTATAGCGCCCTCCTTTGCAAGCGAGTCCACTTTCTCATTGCCCGGAATCGAACAATGAGATGGGACCCATACTAAGGTGGTTATAAAATAACGCGAAGATAAAGCACTTAGATGCTCCTGTATTTTCATGAGAAAATACGAGGAGTGCTTTACCGGCCTTGAAGAGCGAAAAGCCTCTATAGAACTGAGACTATCCGTGAAAATGAAAAAATGATCCGGTGTAAGTGAGGCAACAATTTCTTGCATAAAGTGTATTGCCGCTAATTCAGCGACATATACGGAACAAGGAGCTTGAAGTTTACGGTTGAAACATAAAACGTTGATTTTCTCATAGATTTTCGATCTTCTTTATTTTTTTTTAAAGCTGAAGTTATTTCCTTAAAGCTGGCGAAGAGTTAAAGATAGTCACTTCTTAATTTTTTTTATTTTTTGTTTTTGAATATTTATGAATTTTTTGAAAATTTTATATATGATATTTTTTTTTTTATTTAAATACACCAATAATAGATTTTATGCATCATTTTCACTTAAAAATCAGTGAGGTTGTGTTTAACACATGGCCTGTTGACGTAGACTACGTTTAACCGTTTGATTTGTTGCGCAGCGGAACATTCACAGGAAAAATAGTAATGAATTTTAGCAGATGCGTAAAATTCTCCGTTGTTCAATTGAAAGCCAAAAACAAGCGTAAAAAAAGAAAGTGTTTGCAATTTTTCGTACAACAGACCTGATTTCAGTGAAATCAGCTTTACATTTAAATGAAATATTCCATGAATTCCTTGTCCAATCTAGCATTCCCTTTATAAAGCTATGTCCATTTAGAATCCGGAATAATAAAATCATGTGTATCTCGGTAACAGATTGACGTACACATATGTTTAGTTCATCAAAACAAAGGTAATTCACTGTAATTTAAGGAAAAAATATCAATACAAATCATTTCTCTTCGTTCCTAATGAAAATTCGCACTTTCTCCTTTATTCCTCCCACCAAACACTGCACACTTCCGGAGTCAACTTCCTTGGCACATTTGTTCCACATTTTGGCCGTTTTTCCACTTTTCTTAAGCTTCCGCTTCATTATTGCCCAAAATTTCTCGGTGGGCTGGAACTGCGGGCAGTTGGGTGGATTTATGTTTTTATCGATGAAATCTACGTTATTATCGCGGTACCACTGGATGACTTCCCGGCTGTAGTGGCAAGTCGCCAAATCTGGCCAAAACTTCACGGGACCTTTATGGTCTTTAATGAAAGGTAGTACGCGGTTTTTGAAGCAGTCTTCCTTGTACAGCTTCGAGTCCACCGTCTTATTCATCACGAACACTTTGGTCTTTGCACCGCTGCTGCATATCCCTTGCAAAATCATCAGTTTTTCGACAAATTTGTCCCTAAAAGCAAACTTAAACTTCGCAGGAACATCTCCTCGTGCCGTCGCCATGTAGAGTTTTTGGAAGCTGTCCGAAATCCATTTTGACGTAGGTTTTATCGTCGATGAGCAGGCATCCTTTGTACTTCGTCAAAACCTGCTGGTATAATTTTCAAGCTCGAGTTTTGGTGACGAAACTTTGCTTCGACGTTCTGTTTGATTGCTTGCTGGCTCGATAAGAACGATATCCTGCTCGCAAACGAATTCTTCGAACGGTACTGTGAGCAGCAGCGTATTTTTGTGCAATTTCCTTATCTGATAGTCCAGGGTTTGCTCTGACGGTTCTGAACACCTTGTGGTTCAGCTTGCGGTCATATGTTCCACTACGACACTTACCTTGAGGCACTCGATCCGCGCTCTTTCGCTCCCTCAAACGTTTGAGCACTTCATACACGGTTGATTTGGCTGATTGGTCGCTAGTGCACCTTCTGTGGCATATTCCACCACCTGCTACGTTGGCGCCTTGCCACTCCGCACTACAGGTTTAATGCCATCGGGGTTGCCTCCAGAGTTCATACCATTGCCAGTTCCTTGATCGCTTCAAGTGCTGCTCAGCTCCAGTACTGCGACACTAATGAGTAAGATTGCGAAGGTGTACCTGGTTTATATCGTTCAGTGCTGCATATGAACCCTTCCTGGCTTAAATTTGAAATCTGAGATGGTAATGTACAGTGCATTTTGTAAATTTACTCTGAAAAATCGGCATTCTAAGACATCACCTTATATTTTGGTTATTTTCAAAAGCTTAAAATTTTTAACAGATTATTTTTGATAATTGAAACGCGGGAAAATTTCCAACCGATTGGTGTAAACATCTTGAAAATCTATTGAGCATTTATCAAGTTATAAGCGTTTAGTTTGTAACGATATTTCGCGACGGTTGCTTGTTTTTAGATTTTCAATGGACACCCTACCCTTGCCGTAAGACGTAGTCTACGTCAAAAATATGTTTCAGAGCTGTCCAATAGTACTCAACGATAAATCATGCTTCGCTGTTGAGCGGCAGCTATGGCATCACTGTTGCTTTTGAGAGAGCCCATGTTTCCTCTCTTCTTTGTTAACCATGGATATAGTGCACCGGTATTGTAACGTGAAGCCGTCTGTCTCTTACATTTGTTTGTTTTTAAACGAAGCATCCCGTTCGTCGTCACAGTCGCTTTGTCTAACATTTCCGTGAGAGTAAACGAAATATGAAATACACATTGCCAATCTAAAGATCAATAAAGATTGCTGACAGCTCGCTTACCACCACAAACAAGCCGACGACCGGTTTGTGATCATTCCAAAACTAAAAAATCAAAACCACAACAAAAGAAATCAAACAAAACTGATGCTCCTAACACTGAAGCAATAAAAATAACAAACACAAACCGAGTAAACAAAATCCGTCGTAGCTTTTGTGATCATTCTAAAAAGTGACAGGCCGACCAGAAAATAAATGGCATCCTTGATTTTTGCATTTTTTGCACTGGGTGCAGAAGCCTCTATGACAAACTTAAAGTTTGGTCGTGTACGTCTGTCTCAAAACCTGCTAGTAGACGATTTTGTGATCATAGCAATCGACTTATTTTGATTGATTGTTTTCGAGAGCGGATGGGGAAAACGATGGAGCGGACTGAGGAAACTGACGTTTGCAGCAAATCGTAGATTGGCCTATTTCATTTCGCCTTCCCACACAAGCACGGAATTGCACTCATACAATATTGTTAGTTTATGTACAGTTTGCGGAGCTGAAGAAAACATTTTCTTGATCGGAAAGCAATCCGCATGCTTTTAATAAATTCCTGCAATTGGGAACTGTATTCCATGGCTATGAAATTTTCTGAGTCTAATGCTCGTTTCTGAAGGTATGTTCCGATAGATGAGAAGTAAGCATAGGGATCAACGTCTGAATATTGGCAGTTCTTATTATAGATAACATACAGTTTCATCAAATGTCCCAGATGCTAAAAACCCGTCCCGTACCCTACTTGCAGCAACTAACAAGACTACGGCCCCAACACATTTTATGGTAAGTTTCACAGATTTCCTTCCCCATCTCAAAGTACTCCATCACTATGACAATATTCAAATAAGAAACCTTAAGCACAAATCGAATTAATTGAAGTTAGCACCTTCAAAGCCTTGTTCGCCTCATGTGAACGTCGTCTTCTGCAACCAGAACACAGAAGTTCGATCTGTCAGCACAAACACGCCAGATCTCTAGCTCCGAGATCAGCCGAGAAGGGTTCTTCTTTGCACTCCTTCCCGTTTATTCGCTCTTTTCCCAGAGGAAACAGTGCAAGGAACCTACTCCTCCTGGATGTTCTTGCCGATTGGTGGTGATACACTGTATAATGAAAACAACAGTGAATCCGATAAATATTATCAACCTATAAATAACTCTAATCAACTCCTAATATGGCAACATGCTGCCAATAAACGATGGGAGCTCGCTCTGACTGGTCACCGGGAGGGATTCCCGTCGGGAACTCGGTTCTCCTGCCTGCTTCTAATAAATAATAAATATGCAGTTGAGGGGACAATTTACGATTGTCCACACGACGACATCGCCAACATCTAGGAGGACAGTGCCGATAGTTAGTGGCTAGTTCCTAGGGGAGTACTGCGCCTTTGAGCTGGACGAAACCCTCCGGGGGCTTATTTGGAATTCAAATTCAAACCGATAAAGAATCGATTGTTCCAGGCTTTGTCGTTCGAAGTTTGGGATTTGAGCTGGAGGAGCAGTGTGGTTGTTTTTGATGTGTTAACAGTTGATTGATTGTTTCAGTTCCTTTGAACGAGAAATTTTCCCGAGCTTTGGAAGAAATCACGAAAATTCATTAATTTATTCAGAAGTGTTCTGGTTTGTTTGGAAGTGTTCCAAGAATTTTCATTAGTACTGGAAATTAATCTAATTCACCTTTATTTTCTTCAATTTCATTTGAGTACTTGGAAGTAACCTTCGAGCTCCCTCAGATGTTCACAGGGGCATAGAAGTTTTCGAAAGAGCTCAAAAGTGTTCTGAGGTTCTTCTCTGGATTTCTTTGGATTCCGTTTTCTCTCCCCTTTGTCCAAATAACCCAACGAGAAACCTAGAATCGCCCTCCGTAGAATGCCAGGAATGCTCATACCTTGACACTGATCCCGGAAAACCCCCTAATTGAACACAGGAAATTACTCTCAGTCACACATCGTATCGATTTGCCGAACCAAAACCGGCAGTCTATAAATTATCCTCAACTACTACCTTGCCTAACGAAACATACCCACCGACAGGTACTTCGTCGCGTAGAATCCAAATAAGGGCTATCCCCATACCATTGTCACCATCATCCTCACGCCGGCCGAAGGGACGGTCCCGTTTCCCACAATCAGCGCTAAATCAGTTGTATTTATTTTATAAATTAAATAAATTAAATATTGATTACGTCTCCTTGGGTGAAAAATACTTGCCACGTTCTGCTGTTGTTAGTTCATGGCCACTGGGGACAACCGTGTACGCTCATCCTCCAACCAGACAGGTTGTAGCCCGCTGAATGTTGTAGAACACCATCCTTTGAAGGTACGCTTCACGACCGACTCCCTATTATGCTTGCACGTTTTCGCATTTCCCCCCGTCGCGTCCCATGGCGGTGGAGTGGGTTCTATCTATTTATGTAGCATCGATATTTATGTGTCCCGATCCTTGGCAGCATGGAAGTCGCAGCCATATCGTCTGATTCCGATCTAGCGCGTCCCGAAGGTAATCGTTATCGCTTGCCTAACTCTTGAGCAGGCCACCGCGCAGATACCAAAGGGTGCGATGCGATCGTGAGGAAATGCCAGCTCTAGTCGCCTTATTTTTACGCCGGCAAGATGGAGAGCGAGGGTGCCGAAGAATTATACTGGAAATCTTGCTAGAATCACGCTCCCAGCAGAAGGGGTGACAGTTGAACCTTGAGCATGAAGGCAAGTTTGCTGCTGTGCCGGAGTTCATTCCTATCTCGATTGCATTAACGAATCGCTTTGTTTCAGGCTTCATCTGGTTCACACGTGCACATGTGGCTTGCTCAAGCCGTCAGACAGTTTCACTTTTGTTTGCTACCCCCTTTGGATTTGAGTTCGCATTCACAAAGAATCGCACACCGACTGGGAAAGGAAGTGTGGAAACACTCTGATTTGCATTGTTCGATGTTACGTAGTAGCCCCCTTTAGACCTCCGGTAGACTGCGGGTTTCTGATTAGTGAAACTGCACAAAAAAATTAACTAACTCGACTAATTTCTCAATCAACATATCGATGACACTGGCCAGCAGCCACCGAACCCGAAAATTACCATGTCTCACCACGCTCACTCCATAGGTGGTAGCTTATTTGCTCCTTCTTGATCAAAGCTCCAGACCTCCACATGCTACCGTTATCGATTGATCTAACCACGTCTCATCGCCCCACCAGCAGCGGCAGCCAGCCAGCAGCATCACCCTTGCATGTCTAATTATCCCGGATTTCTACGCTGCGAGGTTGTTATTCGGGTAAGGTTGTCTACCTCGCTTCTATTCCATTCCATCTAGATCTGACGTAGATGTAAATGACCGACCTTCCTACCCAGAACAGCATCAACCATAAGGTTCGATCCTCTTTCTCTCTCTCTCTCTTTTGAGTGTACTTTGCGCTGCTTCCCATTTAGACTCACGTGTGGAATGTTCAAAAACATTTCACACCTGCGCGTGAGCTCTCGGAAGACGGCCGGCCGGCGTGCTGCACAGCTGGGAGTGTGAGGGAATCGGTGGATTGCACTTATGTTCAATTTGGCCCCCCCCCCCCAAAACCCCCCGCCAAAACCCCCCCCCCACCCCCCACACCCCCCCCCCCCAAAAAAAAAAAATAATTGTAAGGAGGGGGGGGCGGGGTTTGGGGGGGGGGGGGGTCATATGCATAAAAAAAAAAAAACAAAAAAAGAAGCAGCCCCCCCAAAAATTGAAAAAAAAAAGGGCTTCCCCAAGGGTTTTTTTGGCCCCCATTCAAAACCCTTTTTTTCCCCCCAATGACGTTTTTCAGCTGACCACAGAAGTGTGTTGGGTTTTTGATTTTCAATTCTACTTAACCTTCCTTGGGTGTTAACTTTTTGTGACGAATAAGGTGTTTCGGGTCATATTGACCCGGATTTCAAATTCACATTGTGGTAAATTTATATGACCAAATTCAAAGTCTTTGTAGTCAAAATGCTTTTTAGGGTCCCAATTTTCAGTTTCTGGTAAGTACTGCCCTTTTGGACCCGATTGGCCACAGGGAATCTGTGCCAGAAGAGGGTTTGTTTTGCCACGATCCGTGAGGCGGCGACGGATACAAATTTTCATAGAAACATGCTTTTCGACGGCTCAAACTTCACAATCTGTCAACAATAGTCTCCTTCTAGCCTTGAAATGGACGAATAACCATATTGGTCATTCCGGGACAATCCGGATTCCCCGGGGGAACCCTTCAGGAGGAGACAAATGCGGATTTTCACCGAAACATGCCTTTCGACGGCTCAAACTTCATGATTTTTCATGAATAGTCTACTTCTAGCCTTGAAATGGACCAATGACCCTATTGGCCATTCCGGGACATGCGGATTCCCCGGGGGAACCATTTAGGAGGGGACAAATACGAATTTTCGCCGAAACATGCCTTTCGACGGCTCAAACTTCATGATGTTTTACAAGTAGTCTACTTCTAGCCTAGAAATGGCCCAATGAATATATTGGCTATTTCGGGAGAATCCGGATGTCCCGGCGGAACCCTTCAGGAGGAGCAAATGTGGATTTTCACCGAAACATGCCTTTCGACTGCTCAAACTGCATTATTTTGGTTGAGTGGTCTTCTTCTAGCTTTGAAATGGACGAATAACCATATTGGAATTTCTGAGACAACCTGGATACCTCGGAAAAACCCTTAGGACGGGACAAAAACGGTTTTACGCCGAAACATGCCTTGCGATGGCTCAAACTTGATGATTTTTTATGAATAGTCTACTTCTAGCCTTGAAATGGACCAATAACCATATTGACCATTCCGGAACAATCCGGATGCCCCAGGAGAGGAGACCAATGATAGTTACCTTTATTTACATACGAACGAGGATTGGGTGATCTTGATATTGATCTTAACAAGGTCGACCCATTTGTTGTCGATTTGCGATTTTTTAAATTGATCCTATGACCCTAAGAAAAATCAGAAAGATCATCTTTTGTTTTGATCATTTCGAACTTCGGAAAATGAACCACAATCAAAACGTTAATTGTGCATGCTAATCTGAAAAACCTGATTCAAAAAGTAGAAAACCGGAGAAAGAATGGTAAATTTGGCAAAAATATCGTCCTAAAAAATGTAGCGTTTAGGGGAGGCTGAAGGTGCCAACTTTTTTTTGAACCGTTGTAGTGGCTATATTTGTAGAGTGACCGTAAATATGCTGTGAAAATATGAAGCCTTGGCGACAATTTCATGTTTCATGTCGTCAGCATAGGGTGCGGGGCCAACTCAACAGTGGGTTCAATCAGATGGCTAAAAATCAGCAGTATAATAAATAGTAATGGGCCAAGATGAGAACCTTGTGACACCTAGGGCTGATTACTGGTAAATTTGATGTTGCTTTTCTATTGTAGTTATCAAGTCACATTGAAATATTTTAAAACGTCCCAACGTGCTTATAAATAAGTAAAAATAATAAACAGAGAAAGCTATGTCAAAGCTATGTGATCCGTTTTTCTGGTTCTGGAAGCTCACGAACTTCATTACCGAACTGATTACCGAAATTACCGAAATTTGGCCAATTCGGTAAACAGCACGGTAATAGAATTCGCGAGTTTTCAAAATCAAAGAAAAACTGATCCAATTGACATAAATTTCTTAATTTATCATTGTTACTCATCTATGAGCAGTGGCGTAGCGTGGTCGGGCGAGGGGGCTGTTCACCCCGGTTGTTATCCAGACATTTGAGTAACTGAATGCTTATTCACTTTTAATAGTTGGGCTAAGCTTATTAATTTTGCCCGCTCCATGGATATATTTAACTGAATTTGTTTAATTTTGCTACCAATTTAGCGAATAATAAAAACTGCACTTGTTGGACATTAAGAAGTTAGTAAATGTGAAATTGACATGGCTTCCTTTGTCAATGACTCTTGGATTTAATGAGTGACCATAGCTACTCTGTCAATATCTTCATGCATGGTCGAAAATTAGTAACATCGACATGTTTCGGGTGAAAATCTATACTCGTTTCCTCCTGAAGGATTCCCTCGGAGTATCCGGGTTGTCCCGGAATGACTAGAAATAGATTGTTTTCAAAAAGTCATGAAGTTTGAGCCGTTGAATGGAATAAAATGATCCCCCGGGCCATCTGGATTGTCCCAGAATGGCGAATATGGTCATTGGTCCATTTCAAGGCTGAACGGATTTTTTTTCCTCTGTTCGGGACATAAACCACTGGGACCAGTAATTTGATCTATTGTAGTATAGTGAAGCTGATACTACTCATGAAAAATCATGAAGCTTGAGCCGAAAGGCATGTTTCGGCAAAAATCTATATTCGTCCCCTCCTAAATGGTTCTTCCAGGACATCCGGGTTGTCTCAGAATGACCCATATGGTCATTGATCCTTTTCAAGGCTAGAAGTAGGCTACTCAACAAAAATCATGAAGTTTGAAACGTTGAAAGGCATGTTTCGGCAAAAATCAATATTATCCCAGTCCTAAATGGTTCCTCCGGGGCATCTGGATTGTCTCCGAATGGTCAATATAGTCATTGGGCCTTTTTTTAGGCTAGAAGTAGACTAGTCAACAAAAATAATAAAGTTTGAATCGTCGAAAAGCATGTTTCGGTAGAAATCCGCATTTGTCTCCTCCATAGTATCCGGATTGTCTCAAAATGGTGAATTGGTCCATTTCAAGGCTAGAAGTAGACTATTCATGAAAAATCATGAAGTTTGAACCGTTGAAAGGCATGATTTGGCGAAATACCGTATTGGTTCACTCCTAAAAGGTTCCCCGAGGCATCCGGATTGTCCAGGAATGGCCAATATAGTCATTGGTCATTTTCACGGCTAGAAGTAGACTATTCATGAAAAATCATGAGGTTTGAGCCGTCAAAAAGCATGTTCTGATGAAAATTTGTATCTGTCGCCGCCTCACGGATCGTGGCAAAACATGCCCTCTTCCGGCACAGATTCCCTGTGGCCAACCGGGTCAAAAATGGCCGTACTCATCAGAAACTGAAAATTGGGACTCTAATGAGCATCTTGACTGCAAAGACTTTAAAATATGCTCATATGTTGTTTCCACAATGTGCGTTTGAAAACAGGGTCAATATGACCCGAAACACCTTATTCGTAACTTTTTTTTAACAGCCCTTCAGAAATGTCAAAAAAAATTGGGTTCAATGCAGAAACGTACCCCTGTAAGATCTAGGAAAAGTCAAGAAAATTCAAACGTCTAGATGCTTATTTTGGAAAGTTATAGCATTTTTAAAATCCATTCCGGGTCATATTGACCCCGATACCTAGAAGGTTAAATATTTTTTTTTTTTTTTTACTACCGCCAACCGACCACCAAAAAAAAATAAAGAAGAAAAATATATATTCCCCCACAAAAAAAAACACACCCCCCCCCAAAACAAAAACCTTTTTTTTTTCCACCCAAAAAAAAAAAAAACAGCCAAACCACAAAAAAAACCCCCCAAAAAAATAAAAAACCAAAAACATCGGATTTCCTTTTGGAAAAAACAGTTGCTACTTCTAATCGTCAGATAGAATTCTGCTTTCAATATTTAGCGACCAATTCCTTATTTTCGATAACCGCCTTGCATCGTCGAGGTATTTTGTCAAGCAGGTTGTTCCTAGCGAAATTGGTGCTTTTTGATTTTTCTCGAACAGTTGGTCCTTATTTCTAGATGAGTAATTTCCATTTAATTCCAACTACCTTTATTGCTTATCTTAACAGATACGCGTATTTCGTCTACAATGTGCAGACTTCTTCAGTGTCGTGTACTAATACTCGACTGGGTCGATTTCGTGGATTCAAGCGTTTCCCGACGAGTGAAATTCCATCACTTCCGATCATGTCCAAATTCTTAGCTGCACTTCGTTTCATCATTGAACAGAACAGACTAACTACCTGCGCATTTCAACCAATATGGACTTGTGGAGCCTTTCTTGTGGAGTAATTGCTTCGAAGGGCATCAACAGCACGTCTTCTGATTGTTTGGTCTGACGCAGACAGCTGCAACTCTTCTTTCACTTTACAGGATGATTTGAAAAAATCCTTCTTGATGCAACCGTTTTGGCATGTGGATCATCAAAAAATATAAGTTGCAATTGTTTTGACCAACGCCACAGCGGTTCCAACTAATAAGAGACGCGGCCAAAAATAGTCTTTTTGAGAAGTTCTTCATAAAATCATGTACCTTCTATAAATGTTGGGGCGCTGCGTTCAAATTTGATGTCAAAAAGACCGGATTGATCCACCTTGCAGTGATAATTAAGTTTTATCCTTCTTACAAAGAAAACTGTCTATATCGCAGGAGTTTTTCAATAACCACTAGATCGAACCAGACGAAATAACCATTAAATGGGTTTGTGGTCCGAAAAAAAGCTCTTGAATATTTTTGAAATCGGTCAACTGGTTCTGAAAATATCGCCGGGAAATGTTCTGGTGAATATGGATCATGTGTCTATAATCATGCATTGTTTTAAACCCATCATTCATCACCTCAAATCACATGAAAATTTGATAAGAAGATCAATGTCAGTCAAACTGAGTAACCAGTACCACATTGTCCACATTCTGACATGTTCCGGGTACCCCCGGGGAAGTGGCCAGTTTCTGACTTGGACCAAAACCTGTCATGCGACACCTCAAATCACATGAGAATTAAAAACTAAGTTCTTTGCTTGTCTTGTTTGGAATCCAAATCCAAATTGGCCACCACTGCCGACAAGTTTTGAGGTTTAGATTAGGTGCACGCAATAACTGTGAACTCCAACATAGGTTTGAATTAGGTATATTAATTACAGCTTTAACTACTTTAGTTAGACGATACTTATATTTTAGTCCATTATTACAGGCGTAATCAATGTGATTACATTCCGTTTCCATATTTTCAGTACGGTCAATTACATTCTTAATGCGTTTAATCACATTAACGTGAAACATTATTTTCATTCATTTCATTACATCTTCATAATGCATTAAAACGAGATTTATTACAATAACTTCTGTTGATTGAACATTGAATCCAACGCACTAGTCAGGAGTATTGCATGACTCTCGATTCTACATGCAGAATTATCTATAACCTAACGTGAAATCATCTTAAAGGGATTATTTGTAGTTATAATGAGTATAAGGACAGTAGCAAAGCAACCTAAGGCAAAAAACCAATTAAATAAAGAAAAAAACTAAGTTTATTGGCTAGTTTAATATCTAGCGGATGTTGCAGGTGGATAAAACTAGGTATTTCAATCTTATAGGAAGGAAAAAATATCGTACTCCATCGATATTTCTTGGACTAAATATTCGCTACCTTTATTTATATGAGTTAAGTTTTAAAATGAAAAAGAACTGTTCTTCAGGAAATCAATTAGTTAATGTTTTATGACTTATAAGCTTTCATCGGTATCAACGAACATTAAAAACAAATTCATACTAGAAGTTTTCATATGTATGACAAATTAAGTGCATCTTGAGCCATATCTTCCTTGCTTTCGGTTGGAATGTTTCTCAATCCATTAATAACAGGGTCCGAATACAAAAGTAGCCGTTGTAATAGATCTGTATTCGTCGCTGTACAAAAAATCTTTCTCGTAATATTACTTCTGAATTCTCTGACATTCTTGATGATGGATTCTGCAGCTTCCTCTAACAGTTCTCTAATCGGCAAGAGTGCGCTACTAATAATGTCTGATCCATGTAACTTGTGTACAGTAGCAGGAAGACTGCACCAAGGATACTCCTTCACTAATATCCTAGCAGTAGCAAGAGCATATTTTTTGAACTCTTCTACTTTTATTTCATATCCTGACGCTGGACACCTCAACAAAGCTCCGCATCTTTTACGATAAATAAAAATTATTTTCTCCATGAATTGGTTAATTAGCCAACCTGTAAAATCAGCTATTAAATAAGTAAGATTAGAATTGATAAATTGAAGATGAATCTGCATCTGTCTATTAATTCTGTCTTCAATCGAGTAATTTCGGCAGCTTTTTCTGAAAACTTTCTGGCCATGTTACCATCATTAGAATTTCCGGTTCCGCCACATTTTGGTCTATCAATATTAAGACCCAATTCTTCTCTAAACTTCATTTGCACCATCTTTTTCCTAGCTGCCACCAACTTTTTGTCTTCGGCACTCCTAACCTGCCACTTTGAAGATGTTTTGTCAAACAACAAAATATGTTATAATTTCAAACTATTATCCATGGATTACTACAATTGATAGGTAAAAAAATTTACATTTTCATCGACTAAGGCTCAATAAAAATTAAGATTTTCCTAGACTTAGGCTCAATAGATACTTTTTCGACAAATTCAAAGGCTCGCGAGCTCGCGTCAATTTCTGTGAAATAGTTAAAGGAATAGATGGACGAGAGCTTTTTGCATTCTAAAATGATGCTCTGAAAAAAACTGCCTCAGAATTTTTCGAAAATACATCAACCGGAGTTGAGCCTTAATGATGCATACTCAATTTGTTTAGGTGCCTATTGTTGATCATGTGATCTCAATTTTCAACCAAATGTAATGCAACAAGTTTCAAAAAATCACAAAAAAAGCAAAAAAAAAAAAATCAACTGGTATTAGAAATGCCGCATCTATCTTACAAGAGGAAATCGCGTTATAACAGAATTGAGCAAACTCAGTATTCAAACACTGTAGTTTTAAACAATGCATTAGATATAAGACACCTAAACGATCCACAGCAAACCTGCCATAAAGGGTGTCCACGATGAAATTGCCACACACAAAATTGTTTCGCAAAATTCGAGTTTTCATCCGATTGCCATCAAATTTTCAGGGATTGAGAAATAACTTCATTTTACCATTTTACTCGTATTTTATTTACAGTCCATACGCAAATTCCCGCACCTTGGCCTTAACCCCGGCCATAAGATTCTGCACAACCTGTGAATCAACCGTTTTTTGCATGTAAACCCATACTTTCTTCAGTTCCTCGACTGTCTTCACTACCTTAGGTCGTTTAAGAAGGTGCTGCTTCATAATCGCCCAGTACTTCTCGATGGGGCGGAGCTCCGTAGTGTTGGGAGGGTTGAACATTTTCGGCACGAAATTGACCTTATTGTCCGCATACCACTTCAGCACGTCCTTGGAGTAGTGGCATGAGGCCAAATCCGGCCAGAAGATTGTTGGGACGTTGTGGGCCTTCAGGAGAGGAAGCAGCCGCTTCTGGAGGCACTCTTTATGTACACCTGTCCGTTCATCGTGTCCTGGGTCACGAAAGGTGCACTCCGCTTCCCGCACGTGCAGATGGCTTGCCAAACCAGGAATTTCTTCGCAAATTTGGACATCTTCTGAGTGCGGACATGCTCCGGAACGCTGAACTTATCCTTGGCCGTGAAAAACAGGTTGCCGGGGATCTGTTTGAAGTCGGCCTTAACATATGTTTCGTCGTCCATGATGCAGCATTCAACTTTCGTCAGCATGTTGAGGTACAACTTCCTGGCACGGGTTTTGGCGGACTTGTTCTGCTTCTCGTCGCGATTAGGGGCCTTTTGTACCTTGAACGTTCGAAGCCCAGCCTTAGTTTTGGCCTTCTGGACAAAACTTCGGCTTAGGTGCAGCTTCTTAGCCACATCCCGAACGGAGGCGTTCGGATTTCGGTTGAAGGCCCCAACTACGCGGTTGTGATTTTTGGTGTTGTACGGAATACTTTTTCCTTCACTTCTGGGCTTCCGATCGGTGGTCAACCGTTCCTCGAACCGCTTAATCACTCGCGACACCGTGGAATTCGCGATTCCCAACGTTTTAGCGATGGAACGATGCGAGAGATCCTTGTTTTCGTGATGAATGCGCAAGATTTTATCACGCACGAGCTGTTCTTTCGACTCCATTTCCGCGAGTTTTGATTACAGGACTTTAAAACTTGCAGGATGTAAATAATGCACTATGAACTAAATCCACCCAAATTTTCATTAAATTCTACCCAACGGTTAAAAAGTTAGAGCAATTTCATAGTGTGGCAATTTCATCGTGGACACCCTTTAGCAGGAACGAATTACTTGATAACTGGCCTTGGTATTTAAGAGCTCAGATTAAGAGTTAACATACCTGAGGATAATACCATAAAATTATTCCCACAATGTAATGCGAATACCAAATTGAGGTAAGACAATACCAAAATAGTACCTCTCAGGTATTCCCTGGTATACAAAAAAAAAAACAAGTTTTGTTATTCTAGAGATATTTTGCTTGCAATTTTTAAGTATTTTGTTGAGGTATTTTACCTCTTAATATGAGCTCTTGAATACCAAGGCCAGTTATCAATATCAAAATTAGGTATTCATATGTTGTTGTCTCCTGCTCGGGTGGGCGCAGCTGGATCTTACTACAAGTCGAATTCAATACTTTTTGGCAAGTTTTGGTGAAAGTTTGGTGAGGAGAATCGAGGGGAAAAGTTGTTTTTCGTATGTATGCATGCATGTATGTATATACAATCCATCGCCCGCCACCCGGCAGTATTTTTATGGAAGAAAAATGTTTGCAGTTAATCGAACTGTTGTCAACACGACAAACTTTTTTAGCACGGCAGTTGGAAGGTGATAGCTCTGTTGGGTCTCAGTGACCCATTTCAGAATGCCTGGTTACTCACGTCCATTTCGAGGTCACTTTCACTTACAACAAGCCCCGCATAAACACAGTACACACATCAAATGGATATTAGTAATGTGCATACACTTCCCTCATCAAATCATATTGCTTTGAGGATGGCACGTATTTAGCAGTATCGTTCAAATTTAGTTATAGTCAGAAAGATCTCTCCAGACAGTATTGCTGATGTTCAGTCTTCATTTGGATGACTTGGGGGAAAGTTGTTTTTGCGTATTCCGAAAAACTCCAATTATTCTCTTTTATATTTTCAATAGACACTATTTTGAGTGCATTTATACTGATCAAAATTGTAAATATCAACACTGTAGTTGACAGAAAACTTCAAAATTTACGTTATTGAAGGCAAATATCCATAAAAATATACATACTGTTATTTAGAAAAAAGTTTAACTGACGAATAAATGCATGCTATGTGTCACTAATAAACTGTTGATTTTTGAATACCAATTACACTCACATATACGACCCGATTTCGGAAAATTTTCGCATAAACTTTAACGCCAGCTGTAGTCCAAAGCACTTAATTAAAACAGTTCAAATTTTGTCCACATTATTTCATATATTTGTTCAAGCTATGGTGAAGTTTTTAGTATGTTACCTAAATTTTTAACAGAAATACGGAATTTTGAAATTGGTATGTTCAAAAACGATTTTTTGACGTAGGACTACGTCTGTGTTTTCAATACTGGGGTACACGTTCGAATTGCGAAAATTTGGAGCGTCACGAAAAATACATAGGTTTTGAACGTTAATAACTAAGTCATTCCACGATTGATTTCCAAAATGTTTGCACCAATCGATCGGAACATTTTCTACGCTTCGATTTAAATATTTCAAACTATTGTTTTTTTAATATGCAACTAATAAAATTAACGCAAATATAATGTGATGTCTTATAATATCGATTTTTCATAGTAAATTTACCAAATACACAGTACTTTCCGCGCACAGACTTCATATTTAAGTAAGGAACGTCTCCTAGGCAGCCATGAATGTTATATAAGGGGTACACCTTCGCATTTTGATTTAGTTTTCCGGCGGTCGTGGAGCTGTGCAGAGTAGTATCTGCATTTGGACGAGCAGTCGCTGCCCAGAGAGGCGTTGGTGCAGTTGGCTGTTGTTGCCGATGTTCCCGTCAACTTAACTCAGTTGGCTGTTGTTGCCGATGTTCCCGTCAACTTCGCTGCGAGAAAGATGACTGCTGAAGCCTACTAGTTGGCGGGAAAAAGCCGCCCGTGACAACGAGACAAGAATCAATCATCCCACGTCACCTGCAGATGGCCACCCGCAATGAAGATGAGATGAACCAAGAAAGAAAGTCCAAGTTCAATCGTGAACTGTTTCTCCTCCGTCAACTAAATCCGTCCTTTTCAGGACGACCAAATTAGTTTGCCAACTAAAGAGTTTATTTGGATGAAATTTTCTCTTGTGCTGTTTGAAATTAATTTCAATTACCGCGCGCCAGCTGAACAAAGCATTCATTAAACGTCGGGTCCCGTAGTAAATGACTAAGAAGGTTGAACAACCAACGAACGGAATTCGAGCCGAACTGCGACACTTCAGACCGACCATGTAATTGAGCTCGTTGTAGTTTCTAGCTATGCATAGCGGATTAGTTGCTGGCGGTGGCAAGCAAATTAGGAAAGGTTCGGTTAAGAAAATCATCCGTCTTGCGTGTAATAATTAAAACTAATTATTGTGGCGCAATAATTGAAGTTCGTCCCCTTTGATGCTATTTGTAACACATTGCCTTCGTTGGTATCGCCTTCTTTCGTGCACTAGCATCCGATACTTTTACCTAACAGCTTTTAGCAGAACATTATGATTCAGTCTTACGACAGTCGTTAAGCTGTGCAGTGGCTGTAGGATCGCAGTAGGCGGCGGCGAGCAGTCGTTGCCCAGAGAGACGTTGGTGCGATTGGCTGTTGTTGCCGATGCTCCCGTCAACCTCGCTGCGAGAAACATGGCTGCTGAAGCCTACAAGTTGGCGGGAAAAAGCCGCCCATGACAATGAGACAAGAATCAATCATCCCACGAGATAAACCAAGAGAGAAAGCCCAAGTTCAATCGCGAACTGTTTCTCCCCCGTCAACTAAATCCGTCCTTTTCAGGACGACCAAATTAGTTTGCCAACTGGAGAGTTCGTTTGGATGAATTTTTCTCTTGTGCTGTTTGAAATTTTCATTACCGCGCCCCGGCTGAACATGGCATTGCTTTAAACGCCGCGTCCCGGAGTAAATAGCAAAGAGTGTTGAACAACCAATGAACCAACAGATCCATAACTATCTTCTACGCGTTAGAGATAGTGGCCCTCTCAACCATCGTAGAAAATACAACCGGGGCCGTATCATAATTAAGAGCCACCAAATGCTTTCTAAAGAGTGTACAATAGAATTGTCTTGGCCCTTTTCAGGACTGACTTAAATCAATTAGCGGATGGCCCTGACGTGTATGGGAATTCGATTGCTGCGTAGTCCTACGTCACCTTTGCGCACAACCCCATTGGGCTGTCCCTTATAGTTTTTATCGATGAAATCTACGTTATTATCGCGGTACCTTGTAGTTTTTCACATATGTTATGAAAACTTCAAATTTATAAATTCTATCAACATGAAATTTTGATCAACTAAGGGCAACAGACACTTCTGGAGGCACTCGGTGCGGGAAATTTCGCTGTTGATGGTACCCGTTGTGATGTACGGTTTACTCAGTTTATCGCATTGGTATATGGCCTGCCAGAGCAAGTATTTTTTTTTTTTTGCGAATTTGTCCACTTTCTTCTTCCTTATGTCTTCCGGAACATCAAACCGTGATTTGGCAACGTAGAACTCCAGCCCCGGTATCTACTTTGCATCTGCCTTGATGTAGGTTTCGTCATCCATAACCACACACATCGATTTCGTTAACCACTCTCGATACAGCTTCCTTGCGCGGGATTTGGCCGCCGTGTTTTGTTGATCACGCCGGTTCGGTGCCTTGCGGACCTTGAATACACGAAGGTCCATCATGCCCAATTGGTATACTCCCGCGCGTGCTAGACCGCTCCAAAAGTTGTACTATTAATGCAAAAATGTCCGTCAAATGATGCCAGAGCTATAACGCGAGTCCAGTTTGGCACAATTAAAACATTTTAAATCCAAAATACAAAGTACCGATTTTTTATAACGTTCAAGCGATTTATGAATACAACTTTTGCTACTGAAAATCACAGCACAAAATTTCCATTTTGAACTTATGCTTACTTGATTGTACACTCAAAAACTCAAAAGTTGTAACCATTTTGTTTAATAACAAACACGGCGTGATCCTAAGATACACAACATTCGTCTATCTTTAGCTGACCGGAATCTATTTCACAGGTGTTTTTCTCCAATTTGGGAATCACTCGCGAAAAATATTCAAAACTGTTGACAAATTTTTCAGGCATGTACTCTGCAATCACTCGCGCTACCAAACAATAGATAATCGAAATAATAGATAACGCAATAGGCCAGATAACAAAATATTTCGAAACAAAGAATGGACACCATGGTGATACGGCAATGATAGTATCGATCGTATTTGATGACCTAATTACCATCATATCTCACCTAGAAGCAGTTTTATTGTCTTTTTCTGAGCTCACACGATCCCTCGCGCCACTGAAAAGATAACGAGCTATACTCGATAACAAAAAAGTGCGCAACAAAGTATCGTTATAACCGTTCTCAACCGATGTTTGAAGCACACTCATGGAGACGCAAGGTACATAGTAATACACTAAGGTTTTTTTTTGACACGGCTTGCTTAGCACGGTTTCCGGAATTAACACGGTTGTTTTTGCACGGATTTTTCCAATCCGTGTAAAAAAAACGTGCTTATTTCGAAATCCGTCTAAAAAAACCACGTTAATTTCGGAGTCCGTGTTAAAAAAAACCGTGCTAATTCCGAAATCCGTGTAAAAAAAACTGCTATTACATGCTAAGACTTTTGCAAATGAAAAACACTTAGAAGATTTTGTGAACAGTGGAATGGATCGTTCAACAAGGTCCAAGAGGCAAACGAGGGCCCCACGGCCAGAACATAAAATAGGACCGGAGTGAATGTGTGTGGGGATAAGTGGAGATAATACAGGTACATTCATGATGGTATATCTCGAGACTCTTAATATCTGCAATGGTGTAGTCTTGAGCAAAGTGGATCAAAAGGTCAAGGTCATTCAAGATATAGACCATTTTATTCGGAATTTTACCGCTACGTGGCGCTAGTAAGCTTGCAAAATTTAGCATTTTAAAATTGTTCTACTTGTTTTGTGTGGGGATTAGTATTTATGTGGGTATGTGTAAATATAGGTGTGTGAGGGTGGGCCGTTTGTGTATATGTATGTGTGTGTGACTGCGTTTTTAAACCGTGTATGTGTTTATGTGTGGGTGCATATGGATGAACGTGTGAGTGAGTGTATGTGTGTATGATTTTAAATGTGTTCGTGTGAGTGTATGTGTGAATGTGTGAATGTGCAAGTGTGTTTGTGTGCATGTAGTAATGTGTTTTAATAAGTACGTATGTATGTCTGTGTATGTGTATGTATGTATTTGTGTATCCGTTAATGTGTGAATGCGTGTATGTGATAATATACGTATGAATTTTTGTGTGTATTTATGTATGTATGTGTGGATGTGTATATGTACGCATATGTACATACTCATTCAGAACAGCAGTGTGATTCGATCCTTCGAGGTTTTGAACCCAGATGCCGTTCGTTCAGTTGAAGCTATGTAACTTCTACAAAGCATCCTTTTCAAAACTAGACAAGTTTCATCGGCGTTGAGACTTGGTCTGCATGGTATGCACCATACTCAATAATTTTAATCAGTTTTGATGGGTACTCAATACCTGCAACTGTATCTGCTGATGCGCATTCTCCTTTGATTCTTACAGGGAGGGAGAGAGAGAGAATGAATTCTATTGTTATGACAGATGAAAGCACGGTAAGATAAGACTAATCATTTTGATCATTAAATGCTTCATAATATGGTCCTTCGTGAAAAATATTAATGCAAAAAAGGCCAAAAAAAATTTCAAACATACTTTTTTTTTCATTTTTCTCCGATACAATATTTAAAACTACCGTTATTCGATAGTTTAGAATTTAACCTAACTTTTCGTGAAGAAAAACCCGAGGTGCATTGAAGTTACATAATATGCCACTTTGAACACGGCGTGTGTTTGTTCTCCTCTCCCTCTTTCGATTGTAATCCTGCCTACGCCCTTGGTCTGCAGAAGCAATCGCAACCATTTAGGCCATTCTAATTGCCAATTAGAAGGCAAATTGAGTCGAAGGAAACCGATTACCCCAGCAGCAGCAGCAGCAGCATCAGCATCATTTTTACAAACGAGAAACCACCCGCCAGGCTCCTGCTAGGGCGGATCGATTCTATTCTGGAACGCATCGGTACGTCCAAAACCGGGCAACGAACTGCTGCGGCTTCTGCTGGGCACCCGTGAAGGGAGGAAGCAATAATTTCAATATTTATTAATTAAATTACCTGCGTGAGCAGATCCACACCGGCACCGTCACGCTCCGAGTCGGCCCATGAGAGGTAAGAATCTTTCCAATGGTTATGGAAAACGACAACGACGACGTTGGAGTTCCGTTTCTTTTTCACCTCTCCCCAGCTGCATCGCCATTGCAGAAAGCAGAAACTGTTTAATTAATGAAAACAAACTACTAATGCTATGTGGTGTGCGGGGGGAGAAGGGGGGGTTGGGGGATCTCCCATCGACTAGAATTAAATTCGTTCTCCTCATATACCATCACTATAATTTCATTCGGAGGTTCCACCGTGCCAAGCTGAACTGGAACGATGAGAACGATCCGCCGGTCCAGGCGTTGAAGGGAGGGTGGAGTTGGAGGGGGAAGGCCGATGAATTGTATCATTTTCTCTGATTTGCTACTTGAGTCAGCTTTCGTGGGTATGGAAGAGTAAATTTGTAGGTTCTAGATTTCACAAAGCCGATTCGAATGGATAGAACGCACCGCCGCTAGATTAGATGATTAGGCTGGGTGGTGGCGGCGGCTGCGGTGGCGGTGGATGTTGCGGGGTGCCTAACAGTTCTGTTTGTAACTGTTTTCCTGTTTTCACTTATCTTTGGGTGGATGGAGAAGAGGCGGTGGAGCAGTGGTGGAAGTTTTGTTTGTTACAAGAGGGTGAATATTTCTTGATGAGTTATGTGTGTGATAAATGTTCGCAAAATCAGTCCGATGCAGCTGGCAACACTGTCGTTGTTCTTCATTATCAAAGTTTCTTCGCTGCAATTATGTGATATATCATAAGACTCATTTGTTCTTCCGGTATGAACTAGAAAACTTGTATGATCTCTTTTGTTTCAACGTCGGTTCTGTTCCGCGAAGAAATTTTCAAATCTTCGAACCCATTAAAATAAGTGTTCAGAGCACAGATAATTCGATTACAAATCAACGCCTGGCTTTCATTCTCCATCTCTATACAAGCGAAAAACTTCCAAACCAGAACTTGAACTCTCCGGAAAACCAATTTAGATCGTACCGCTATGACTCCAGAAAAAGTATGTTGATCGGACTGACCAACTGGGTTGGCCTTGCTGGAACTCCCTCGTATTCAGCATACGTATGATCCCATAATGATTGGATCCCACGGACGCGAAGCGTCATTATTGGCAACTATTATTTGATTAAAACCGAATTAGACAAATTGCTTCCACACTCCTCCACATCGAAAGCCTTACGAAGCTGGCGCTGATTCGGGCTACGAGATCAGTGCTGCGTTCCGAATGACACACAAACAGGGAAATTCCGCTGCGTTCGCGAGTGCGAGTGAAATCTAATTTATGTGGGAAAATTGGCGAAATTTCGGTTTGAGTGCAGCAACAATGTTGCACTCAATCGGAAATTTCCCATTGCGCTTTCGGAATGGACCTAGAATCCTCTCGACGCTGCGCTGCGCGAACGACCAAGCAGCTCGCGGTTTGCGCAAAGCCAATAAATATTTAATGGGATCAATTTATTGAAATCTTATTCCCACTTGACTGCTTGTTATCACCTCTTCTCCTTCACCGGACTGAGCCGTCATCGTCTTCGTCACGTAGTCGCTTCAACTGATCGATGCAATTCGATCGGCGGTGGTCAGTTGCAGTTGATCCTTTCCAACCCTTAAAAGGTTTATATTACCCATCTATCCTTTGCCAAGCGGAGTCTAGAATGCACTCAATGCGTTTAAAGAGATCCATCAAAAAACCGCAAACCAGAAAACTTGCTTTCAATATTCTTGCTTACCCTTCCACCTTGACACCGGAGACCGACGGCGAGGGACGGTGGGAGTTTGGCTTTAGAGTTCTGTTCGGCACGCTTGATTGCTTGATATCGAGCCGGGGCGATGCGTTGAGGAGAGGAATAAGTATTGAAAAGCTCGCTCCTTCGAGGGATGTTAATCAAATGCAATTCTCTTCATTAAATCGATAAGTTCTTCGTCCCTCGCCCCAGAAGGTATGTGCTGCGAGAAAAGGGTTATTGAAGTTGAGTGTTGGATGCAATTACGAAACCAATCTGAAGTTTCGATTGGTTGTTTTTGCCTAGATGGAAACAGACGGACACTTTGGGAAATGGTGATCTTAGTTGATGATGGCATTTTTAGGTTTTTTAAACCGGGATAGATTTTTGGAATTCCATATGGGCGAGAAGTTTTGGTCTGGTCTTTAAGTCGTAACATTTACATTGCTTTGTTCATTATCATGACTCTGGAGGATTAAAAAACTATTCAGGCGATGTTTTCTTAGAAACAATAATTTTCCATTTCCTAAACAATTATTTATTCAACAAGCAGTGTGGTTCGTCTACTCAATCATTTTTCATAGTTACGTTTCTAGGGTATGTTTCTACTCACCCAGTATGAGTGATAAGCTTTGTGTATTTGAAATTGATTTGGCGAGTGATGATTTAAAGTTCCGTTTTTTTTTCGGAAAACTTGTAATGAAAAAAAGAAATGTATTAATTTATTTCTGTAGCTATATCTAATGCGATCAGGAAAACTCTGTTTTCTTGGGTCAAACATGATTGAGTGCACACCGATTAGTTTATTCTATAAATGATGAATCTTTATATCTTTTTGAAGTTCCTCGTTTACAAAACACAGGAAAATTATTTGATTAGGCTTCCGATTTTCTAAATGTGACCTGTCGGGCTTTACGTTTCACACCTTCAATCAAGTTTTGTATCGCTGTTATATCCACCTTATTTGATGCTGAACGCCAATTTGCCTGTTTCTCACTTCCAACTGTTTTTTATGTTGTCTTGAAGTTTCTCTTTACGGTTGCCCAATATTTTTCAATTAGGCGCAGTACTGGCGAGTTTGGAAGGTTTTCTCCTTGGGTACGATTTGCACACTATTGGCGGTATACCATTCCTGAGACATTTTTCCGTAGTGACAAGAAGCGAGGTCTAGCCAAAACAGCAAGGAATAACTATGTTTCTTCAAGAAAGGCAATAAGCGTATTTGCAAGCATTCATTTACATAGATATCTTGGTTGACAGTGACAGTTGTCCCGAAACTTTCGCTATTTAGCCCGCAGGTGCAAATAGCGTGTTTTTCCGGGAACTTTGACATATATATAGATCGCGGATGTTGTTAAAATATCAGAAATAGCAACAAAAAGTCCTCAAGAAGTAACGAAATTATAGCAAACTATGATACAGATATAACATAGACAAAACAAACTTTGTAACCGTTTTGTTACGATGTAGTAAAATCAAATCAGCTATTGTTAGGATTAATCTTTTTTTTACGCAGATTGTGCCTCCCAGGGCATTATATCTTAATTTGTTATAAGTATGTTAAACAATTATCCAGATGAAAACGTATTTAACAAATTTATATTATAATAAATTAGTCGTGACAAGATTTATTATTATTTTGTTATTTTTTGTTATACCCTTCTAGTCGGGTTACGACGCAATCAAACTTGGTCAACAAACTCGTGTACAAGTTACGCGCTCTTCCTTTGGCTGTTGTGTTTTGCTTATCATCTCCATTTGGTGTCACTGTTACGTTATATGTTGGCAGTCCGGCGCGTTTCTTTGCTCTTTTCACTTTTGTGTGGAACTTTCCCAATTTGTTTCCGATATCGCTGATGTAAAGGTTGGCATTGCGTTTGAAAATGCTGGTCACTATTCTTCCGGTCGCTGCGGCTTCCTGGTTTCGGTTTTCTCCTGATCTCGGCATCTTGGCAGTCGTCAGACGTTTTCCGAACACTTTTATAACGTTCGTCACGGTTTATTTGGCAATATTGAGTGATTTTTCCAAGTCAGCGTGGGAATAATTTGGATTTTGCTTATGCGCGTGCAAAATTTCGATAAGTTTCTCTTCTCGCTTCGACACAACATAAAAAAAAAAAAAAACAAAAAAAAAAAAAACAAAAATACTTACTCATACACCCACACACACACCAACAGTTTAAATTTTTTTAAAATAATATAAAAAAAAACAAACCACATTTTATCCACCCAACTTTTTCCCGTCCCCACCATTCATTATATTGTTCTGGCAGCCAACCAAACCAAAATATTTTATTTTTTGGAAAAAAAAAAAAAAAAAAAAAAAAATTGCATCCCCCAAAACATAAACCCACAAAAACAACCTACCCCCCCTCCCATATTCCCCACACCAAGCCCACAAAGCCCCCACAATTCAAAAAAAAAAAAAAAATAAAAAACATTAAAAAAAAATGGCTGAAACCACCGACGTTATTATTTCAACAATTAGTAACGATTATCAATCCTCGATTAAATGCTGGAGTTGGTGAGAGTCGTTATAAGCAACTGATGATGGCTATGGCATAGACTTCTCTGCCGCCGTTAGTATTAGTAAGCAGTTTCACTAATACAATCGTTTTGCTGGTTGAAAATAAAAAACAAACCGCTGTCAACCTGAACAATTTGACAGCTGATCTCGTGGTTGAAAACAATAAACAAATCGATCCTATACGGGTAAAGCAGCACGCCAGTATTAGTGACATCTTACTTCGAGAAGTCTATCATCAAAAATGTTTGTTTTGTTTGTTTTTCCGCCCCACCCACCCAATACTTAAAAAAAAAATAATAAACCCCCCCCCCCCTTCCCACTTTCTTCTCAAAAAACCCCCCAACAAAATAAAAAACAATTTTTAATATAGAGTTTTTTTCTCACGAGAAAAAAAAAAAGCCAATAACCAAAATTTTATGTAAAAACCCGAACGAACCGTTTCCGACCCCAAAAAAACAAAAAAAAAAAAAAAAAAAAACCAAAAAAATATATCCCCCCCAACCCCAAAAAACATTCAATATTTCGTGTGACCCCCCTTGGCTTCAAGGACAGCTTGACATCGTCGTGGCATTGACTGGACAAGCTTAGCAGTCGGTTCTGGTGCGATTTTGTCCCATTCAGTTACAACAACTTGTCGTAATTGCTGAATGCTTGATGGTTTGTGTTCCTGTACCACAATTTTCAAAATAGACCAGAGATGTTCTATTGGATTAAGGTCAGGAGACTGTGCTGGCCACTCTAAAACATTGATTTTCTTTTCCTTAAACCATTGGTATCCCAGCTTCGATGTGTGCTTTGGATTCCCATCTTGCTGGAACCTGTATCTCCGGCCCAGCTTCAGTTTTTGTGCACTTGCTGAAAGTTTTCGTTTCAGTATATCCAGATAAACCTCCTTTGTCATTATTCCGTCAATGAATTCGAGTTCTCCAACGCCAGACGAAGCCATCGAGCCTCAAACCATGACTCTACCTGCACAGAAAATGATAAAAGCTAGTTAAGTTAGTTGAAAATTAATGATGTTGCAATAACTCACCTCCACCATGTTTGACTGTAGGCTTTAAACACTGGGTTTTCAGACTTTCACCGGTTCTGCGCCATTTTCGTGTGATACCATCAGACCCAAATAGCATTATTTTAGTCTCGTCTGACCAAATGACCTTTCTCCAATCATCGACTGTCCATGTAATATGATCTCGAGCCCGCTTCAATCGTTTTTTAATGTTTTTCGCTGACAACCATGGTTTCTTAATTGCCACTCTACCCTTCAGACCTTGTAGATGCAATCGATTTTGGATTGTTTGAGGTGTCACATGGGTAGAAAATTCACTCCCAACTTGCTTTGCAATTTTTGGAGCTGACAAACCTCGATCTTGTTCCGCCTTTCTGACGATAGCCCTGTCAATCCGGGAACTTGTTTTCGCCGGTCGCCCTGATCGCTTTTCTGGTGTGAAAGAACCACTCTTTTTGTACTTCTGAACAATTTTGGCAACCGTATCTTTACGTATCCGAACGATATTAGCAATTTGACGGTAGCTTTTACCGCACTTGTGATGCTCTATGATAAGTTTTCGGATACTCAGCGATATTTGTGCGTTTTTAGGTATTTCGAAACACGAGAACTCAAATTTGAATCACGAAAGCTTCTACACTACGAAAGGATAACTGTATGCAATGTTTACATTCGAAAAAGTGACAGTAACCGCTCAATACACGGCGAAATGGTACTAAGCATGTTTGGGTGGATAAACTTTTTTTGCATGTTTTACTTCCCTTTTCTGTTGATCTTGGCATAGATTTTCAATTGCCAGATTAATTCAAGTATATTTAATGGTATAATGATAGGTACTATATAATGGACCAAACGTATAACAACACTCATTTTATCAACTTATATTTGAATCGATAACAGGAAAATTGTAAATTTGAAGCAGGGGTGGATATACTTATTTTACATACTGTAATTGCGCCTACTGAGTTAGATTTGGAATGCGAAGGTTAATATTTATTTTGGGCATTCTTCCTTTTGTCACCGTTCTTGGAAGTAAAATACGAAGTGCCTTGCCAGTCGTTGCCATCCAGGGTGAGATAGGTCTCGTCGTCCATCACCACCGCCACGTCGCGATTCGCTGGGAAAATCGAGTTGACCATCTTATTCAGCCGCTGCCACTGCGTCATTGCCTGCAGCTCCGAAACCAGTTGCCGCAACTTCCGCTTCCTGACATGTATGTTCATGTTTGCCAGGTACTTTTTCACTGTTTGGCCGGTTGAACCGACCTCCCGGCCAAGCGCACACAACGATATAGCCACTTTTTCCTCGGTCTTCCTCTTCCGCATTTTTTTGAGCTTCTTGTCGCTCAGGGTCGTCGGCCGTCCGGAACCGGGCTTTCTTTCAATGCTCTGATTGTTGTCTAATAGTGCCAGGATGTTGTAGATGCCGGAACGGGCGTATCCAGCGTCCACAAAGTGCTGCACGATGCCCGTTTTAGACGTGGCGTGGTTCCGTTCTTTGAACGCGCTCACTTCTGGAGGGAGTTGCTTCACTGTTTTTGCCATCACGGTTAGAATTTGACTGATGTCTGCTGACTCATGGGTTACTATGATTGATGCTATGATTGACGGGTAGTTTCGTCAGTGCGGCTGAAGGTGAACCCATGAAAAATCGGAGATTTTTGTCCATTTTTTTAAAATGCAAACGTTATGGAGAAATATTCAAAATCACTATAATTGTCCGAAAGTTTTGTGTGAGTCTCTTGAAAAAATGTTGCAAATACACTACAAATATCTTTTGAGTTATCTCCTACTTTTTCGTCCAGAGTCATGTATGTTGGGAAGTTGCACGATTTAACTCAGTTTTAACGTAATAGAAGACATTTTTCGGGCAAATCTTAATCTTATTTTCAGTTTTTGTGCTATACTCAGATTTTTGTTTAGCTGTCACGTTTTATCAGTTTCTCTTCGTTTGTGAAATTTTGAAAAAAATGAAGTTTTTTTCTCTTCGATATGATAAGAAGACGATACAAATTGGCGAACCAGGTGGAAAATTTTAGTACTTTTAGCTGGTGGAAGTAGTTTTTGCAACTGTGAAAATGGTATTTCACCTGAGGAGACCGGAGTCGATAACTTGTAACTTTTGAAATATTGCACGTAGAAAGTAGCTGAGAGTTTATGATGAAAAATACTAAACATGAAATGTAATCATTGATGATTACATTTCATGTTTAGTATTCAAGATGGCGACGAAAGAAAAACAAGTGCGCGAGCGAATTTTGTACGGGCGTACGGCAAATCCTGACTTGTCAATACGCGACCTTGCAAAAACATTGGATTTGCTTAAATCCACTGTTCACGATGTGCTCAAATCATTTTCGGAACGTTTGACGGTGGAGAGCAAACCGAGAAGTGGCAAAACGTTGGACGCGCTGTTCCTGTCATGGACCGACAGGTGAAAAGGATATTAACGAAAAACCCAAATCTCTCCATTCGAACGGTGGCTCGTAAAATAGGGATGTCGCCTGGTTTTGTCCAAAAATCAAAACAACGTTTGGGACTTAAGTCTTATAAAGTAAAAACAATTCCAAATCGCAACGACAAACAGAACTTGGCAGCAAAATCACGGGCTCGACGTTTGTACTGCGAATATTTGACGAAGTTTTCATGCGTTGTTATGGACGATGAAACTTATGTGCTAGAGGATTTCAAGCAGCTTCCAGGGCTGGCTTTTTATTCTGCTATGGCCAGAAATGCTACAGTTGAGCATTTCAGAATGAAGAAGGCATCGAAATTTCCCAAAAAATACCTTGTGTGGCAAGCAATTTGAACGTGTGGCAAAAAGAGTAAATCTTTCGTCACTACAGGCACAATCAACAAGGAGATCTATCAGAAAGAGTGTCTGCAGAAGCGATTGCTACCCTTTATCAAAAGTCACAAAGAAAAACCTTTGTTCTGGCCCGATTTGGCATCATGCCACTATGCTAAAACTGTGATGGAGTGGTACCAAGCAAATCAAGTGAACATTGTACCAAAAACCTCAAACCCGTCAAATTGCCCAGAGCTACGACCAATCGAGAGATATTGGGCTCTGATGAAGCGGAAAGTTTTTGGAAAGAAGCAAGGAATTAAAGACATCAAACAATTCCAACAAATTTGGACAAAGACGGCTTCTACGATTTCTGAAGAGTCTGTACAAACCCTAATGGACGGAGTTAAGCGCAATTTCGAAAATTTTATGCAAATATCGAATAACTATGTTTTGTCTTCACGAATTGTTAAAACACATCCCATGAATCTGAAATAAACAACTACGACGGAAATATAATGCGAAATTTATGTTTGGTGCGGCTGCCACCTAATGTATAGTTGACGCGATACAGCGTTTCTTACTCAGCCGCTGCATGCCAGGACAGACGCTGTTTGAGCCGCACCTCCTTGGTGGCCAGACGCTCGGCACGCACCTCCTCAATCTAGCTGAAGTCAGAAGGACAACAGTGCCCAGGCTGCACTACCAGCTAAGTACGCAACCCTTAGCTGGCGGTCTTTGTCATCTCTTGACCCGTGGAAGCATGAGGTAGGAACTTGTGAGGACCAGGGCTATGTTGCGGGGACGCACGCTCCCTGCCCATTGTCGACTCACCATTTTGCAGCCCACACACAAAACTTGTCAGTAATACTTAAATAATCTATCGTGATGGAATCAGCCGTCTAGTATCTTCGCCACTAATGCCAGTACGTAGTAAATGCCACCATTTCTGAACTAGCGGCTCTCCATCCAACTACGCTGAATCCGGTGACGGAAGGTCTCAGCGGAACAGTTGAAGTCAAACAGAGCGATGACATGAATCGAATTGGATCGTGTTGGCCGTAATTTGCAGCACGAGTTCCGAGCTGTAGAAAATTTCTTGTTCTCAGAACTCGTTCGGGAGCGTAGATAAAGAGTTCGGCCAGAATTCCGGGAGAGTCGGTTTCACCTAGTAGCACTTTTGCTGCGAAAACTGCTTGCATGACTGTACGCCTATGCTCCAATGTTTCAATTCCCAAGAGTGAGCAACGATCCTGGTACGCTGGAAGGTTGACAGGATCATTCCACGGCAGATGACGGAGAGCATAACGAACAAATTTCCTTTGGACTGCTTCAATCCTCGCAATCCAGATTCCTTGATACGGACACCACACAACGGCTCCAAATTCCAGAATAGAACGCACGAGAGAGCAGTACAATGCTTTCAGACAGGTGGGATCACGAAACTCGTCGGAGATCTTAAACATGAAACCGAGCTGTCTGTTGGTTTTGTTAATCATATCCGTGTAGTGTTGTCTAAATGTCAAACCGGAGTCAAGGGTGATTCCAAGGTCACGAACAGTATCAACTTTCTGCAGAGGTTGATTGTTTATCATGTAATCAAATGCAATTGGGTTCAATTTTCGATGGAATGTGATAATGAAGCATTAGTTAACACTCAGAGTGAGGAAATTCCTGGAACACCACTCTTCAAAGCTACTGATCAAGTGCTGTAGTCGTAAGCAATCAGTGAAGCATCGCACAACCTCATAAATTTTCACATTGTCTGCATAGAACGACCTGCAGTTAGGTGGAAGTATCAGTCCAACCTCTTTGATGAAAATTGAGAACAGCAGTGGTCCCAAGTTGCTGCCTTGAGGTACGCCCGACATATTAGTAAAGTAGCTCGATTGAGCTGAGCCGATCTTCACACAGAGTATCCTGTCCGTAAGGTAAGATTTAAACCAACGAACTAAGTTACTTGACACACCAAGTTTGTCTAACTTTGCCAAAAGTATAGTATGGTCGATAAGGTCAAAAGCAGCCTTGAGATCCGTGTAAACAACGTTGACTTGAGATCCAGTTTCCATATTCCGGAGACACGAGGAAACGAAAGGTGCAAGGTTGGTTGAAATCGATCTTCTGGGGTGAAATCCATGTTGTTCAGGAGAGATGTAGTGTCTGCAGCTAGCAAACAACAAGTCGTCGACGATGATCTCGAAGACTTTTGAGCAGGCACAGAGCGATGTGATTCCTGGATAATTTTCGGCATTTTGTTTATCTCCTTTCTTGAAAATCGGGAACATGAACGAAGATTTCCAACGTGTTGGATATTTTCCCTGGCGTAAGTAGATATTGAAAATCTTCAAAAGAGGAATCGTAAACACTGCAGTGCAATTCTTTAGTACACATGAAGGAATTCCGTCTGGTCCAGGCACGTTTGAGCGGGTCTGGCAATAACGTAGTAGCAACCTCAGGCGGTCAATCATGCTGCAGTTTTTGTGCTATACTCAGATAGTGCAGAGGAAATAGCTAAATTAAGTTGATCGCAGGTATTCAAATAATTTTCCAAATTAGCTTGATTATTGTAATTTTAATGAATTTTGTGAGCATTTTGTTTCCGATTCTTCAAATTAGTAATTTGCTTGTTAAACCATATTGCAGTTTTAGAAGCATAGTTTTGTCGTCTTCCCGTCATAGGAACTTCTTCCTGAATTGTTTCCAGTGATATTTTATAGAATATATCTACTGAATTTTCAACATTTGACTGACTTTGTAAAACCTGTTGTCAGTTTGCCCTTCTCAATTTATACATAATTTTGTCAAAATTTGCTTTGTTGTAATCATAGACATTCTTGTAAACACATTCATTGGGATTATGTTTTATAGGCATAAACACAGAATACTCGATTGCTGTGTGAAATGCCTCATTTTTCTATTAGGGATAAAGAGATTCACTTATGCAGAAATCCTCATGTGTATTTGTTAATAAAGAATCTAAGTAGCAATTTTGATGGTTTTTCACGTGGCTAATTTGGTTAAGCCCTAAGCACGCAAGTTCTTCAAAAAAAATTGTAACGTTTCATTATCACCAACGACCGGAAGTAAAATACTCTCATTTACTGAGTCAGGAATAAAATCTGCATTGCGCTGATTGAAATCGCCATGTATATATGAACTTTATATTCAGGGGAAAAATTAAGTTACAATTTCTTCAGCTGTTTGAAAAACGATTTCGTATGTTGACTTACAAGCTTGATCTGGTGAAATCTGCCAAAATGTTAGTTTCACCAGCAATATGTGTTTTCACCCATACATGCTCAAATTCTTTAAATTTTGATGAAACCAGAAGTTCCGAACTAAAATTTAAAGAAAATGCAATGAGAGCTCCTCCACCATTCTGTGCGTTAAAATCTAGTCCTGGTCATCTCTAAAAACATTATAATCACTGTCAAAAAAATTTTCACTTTTAATGTAATCATTCCAGCTTGTTTCGGTGCCCAAGATAATCGATAAATTGGAGCACAAAATATTTGTATGTATTACATTTATTTTGATGCACTTTTCATGCGATCAAAATTCTGACAATACACCAAAATTTCAGTAGAAGGTGATTCTGAAAGAATTGATGGAAGTACGTCATTGTTTAAAACTAAAGATACATTACCAGACCGAAAACACGGACGGTCATAGGAAGAAAGCGTTCTGCAGGGCGGGGCCGAGTATCCCATCGGGAGTAGAAGTTGGTTTCGTTTGCGGGAATTGATGATCCACCGGGTATGGATTCAGTGTTTCGCCACGTTGAAACCTGATGCCACACTGGTCAATCGGAGGTCCCCACTCCATCCAAGGTAGATCAGTACCGACTGATCAGTCAATGATTCCAAAATTAACAAGATGGTTGAAGAATTCCCAACAGCTAATTCCCGTCTCAAACAAGCATGATATTTAAAATTGCGTAACGCATTTTCCTCGGTGCCATCCATCACTGCCACCGCCCTTAACAGGTTTCCTGCGCAGAAATCAACCTTGCGATGATCGTTCCCTTCGAATGCACTCGCCAGCTCTCCTTCCCAATCCATCCGCCAAGCCTTCGTTTCTTTATCCGAGTGCTCATGTTTCATTTTATCGCAATTAATTTATTCAAATGATTTTCGAATTAATTGCCTACGCTTATTCAAATCAATTTCAATTAATAATGTCCGAGCGATGGTGGAAGTAAGGCGGCAAGATACGCGGCTGTTGATCGACTTTGACTAATATGGGACCTTCGATCGAATTAGCCGGTTGGCAGCTGCGTTCGGTTCGGCAATTTGTCACAGGGGATAGATGGGAGATTTATTTGTCTCGGTGTCAAACAGGAGAATAGAGAGTCTTCGGACGATAACGGGATCAAATCGTATGGTAATGGAATTCTGTGCGCTGGGAACGACGACGCATTCTTCCGAGATTTATCGCCATACATTAGAATAGATTAAGTTGAGTTGAGAACATGATTTTTTATTCATGCGATCTGCAGGCTCCGGTTGACTTTGTTTTTTTTTTTTTTGCTTCCGTTGAGAAGACTGGATGCTGATTTATTAAATACAAATTGTTGTCAGGTAGACGATTCATTATAATTTTTTTCATACCGTTGGTTCTTTTGGTTCGGTTTTTATTTCTGATCAGCTGAAAACACCGGAGCATTGTGCAGAGCAGGATGAATATTGATGTTTGATCAAGACTGTTAACTAGGTCAATTGGATGCATGGCCGCAAAAATAACACGACTTTCAGCTTCATCAGAGGTTAATATCGAATATATATATAATGAGCATTATACTTTTTTGTTTCGTTCCATTGAAGGATTTAAGAGGATCTTACAAAAAATCCTTCGAATTTCCATAAAGACCTGAATAATTCTCCAAGAAATATTTTACTTGGAAGAATGAATAATTTTTTGGATTCATTATAAGGCTTCCTCAATCTTATGCTTCTTGATTAATCATGAATTAATAAGATCTTTAATAAGTTCAGCAAATTTGAGAGCTTATCGGAATTTCAAGACTGTCTAGAGAACGTTTCGAAACTTTAAACTGAAACCAGATTTTCTGTGGTTTCATGGATCGTATAAGATCCACGAAACCACAGAATATTCTAGTAAGGCTAAGACATGTTTGATCAATTGCACACAATTTTTGAGACGTGTTTGTAAATATGCAGATATAAACGAAATTTAAATCCTTCAGTTCAGTGGGTAAAGATGATCAGTTGTGGGTATCTCAGTCCAGAAGTTTTTTGGGTTGGCTGACCTTAGGGCGAACATTAGGACATTTAGATCAAGGCATGAGTTTTGATGGATAGTATTTTTACTCATCAAATCAAAACCTAGATTAACGTTCATATTGTCAGGAAAACATGTCATTTTAAAGAGAACTATTAGGATGATTTTCATTGACGGACTCATGTATAGATTCAGGGGTTCCTATTGGAGTCATCTCCCCTAGATGCTTAAAAGATTATTCAAGTAGTTTACATTTTAATTAAAACATTCAAAAAATTCAACCTCCAACCTATTGGTGAACTCAAACTAGGCATCGGCAGCATCGAAGTTTGATCCATTCGGGTTCAACATTTACATTTCGACAAAATCTCAAACAGTAAACGCAATTAACGACCCTGACCCAGTGCGGAGGCCCCAGCAGAACCCCGACCGGGGCGAAATGCTTCAACCATAACCTTGATAACTCTCTCCCCCACTGTGCTCCGAAATCGGCGATCCTACTGACCTACATTGCGGACGTTCCATCATCAGCCCGCCCCGAAAGATCGACCAAGGCGAAATCGAAACAAATTATTGCCACCCACTCCAGCCGGTGTCAATCCTCGCCGCGGCTACCTGGCCTTCGAATGCGATGCATGTTGGAAGCAGCCGGACTCACATTTGTATGCACACGTGAAAAACGTTATGCCATTAGTACAAAGTAGAGGAAGATGCGATTCGCCGCTCTCATTTTCATCCACCACGGCTCCGACATTATTCGAGCTCGAGCTGAACGAGAAAGATTGAGATAGACGACGAACCCGTTCTTCCAAGGGGGCTTCTATCCCCCCCCCCCCTCTGCTTGCAAATCTTCTCTATTATTTCACTTTTCTCCGCACAAATATGAAAGCAATGGGTGCTGAAACGCAGCGTCCCGTGAATTAGCGGGAATGGGACGACGACGACGACGACGCTGGCAACCCAATTCGACTTGCTTAGGTAACAGTTTCCTTTGTCCGGGTGATGAAATCCAGTGCGGGTTTATCGTCGGAGCAAATTACCGTGGATTAGGATGGGCGTATGAAATGGTGAAATTTTGGAAACATTTTCACCCACTGAGGAACGTGGCCAGAAGCATGTTTCGAAAAGGTTTTAAAGTGTTTTATCATTTTTACATAGGTGTTTTTGGATTCAATTTATTACTCAAAATGTGCGTGTATCATCGCTACTCTGATTGCATTCTTTCACACAAAATCGGGGTTGCTGATAATAGTTAAACTCACTTGAGAAGTTTGGTGCTTTAACTAAAGGCTGACTAGAAGAAAATTGGTACGCCCCTCACGCGCCGCTAGTGTGACGGCAACACTTCCACGTCGACGTGGAACGAGACGCTTTTTGGCAGGCCGCTTCTGAACCGAACGTCATGTGTGATGGGAGAGGGGCGGAAACGTCAAACGCTCAATGAATGAGAGTGAGGGATGGCCAATTGTCATTGTTTTCGCTTTGTCAGATCACGTGCCTAACATAATTTGTTATTCTGTTATACCTTTATAACAGTTATACCTTATTTGCTGAAACTATTGAGTTGTGCTTAAATATAGTGAATCAGAACTATTGTAAGTACTCTGAATTAAACCTGTTTGAACTTAAAAACTAACTCACAATCTGCGGTTCACAGCAACCAAAGATGGATCCTTGACAGAATTTCTCTCACTTGTAACGATAGCATCCACTGAAATTGTAAATAATTATAATCTTAATTAAACTAAGTGAAATTTGCATAGTAATCGAATATTATGTTTCAACTAGAAGCTTACAACAACTTAAAAACAACGTATTTGCTGTAGAGACTTGATGCAACATAAACCCTCCCCCTACAAAATCTTCAAGAATTTAACCCACGCGGATCGGAATGGAGGAACATCAAGGACCCGCAGGAAATAACTGTCAATCCTGTACCCGAGCAGGTACCTCTTGTGAGAGATGGGTATCCGAATGGGGACTCTTTGAATTCAAAATTCCTGACGGGACCTGACCTTAAGGGTGATACGGTCAAAATTTGGTCAAGGGAAAACGCGTGTAAATCGGCGATATCGTTTATTTAAAAAATCAAATTAAATTTCTTTTTCAAGTTCAATTAGTATAAAATTCAGGAAAAAATATTCAGTTAGGCTTCCGCTTTTCCAAATCCAAATTGCCGGGCCTTACGCTTGACCCCTGCCATCAGATTTTGTACAGCCACCTTGTCCACCTTCTTCGCCGCAGAAAGCCAGTTTGCCTTGAACTGCTGCTCGTCCTTAGCAGTTTTTTTTGGTCTTCTTTAGGTTCCGCTTGACAATAGCCCAGTATTTCTCAATTGGGCGGAGCTCTGGCGTGTTGGGAGGGTTCTTGTCCTTGGGAACCACCTGCACGTTGTTGGCGGCGTACCACTCCATGGCCTTTTTACCGTAATGGCAAGATGCCAAATCCGGCCAAAACAGTACGGAACAACCATGTTTCTTCAGGAAAGGCAGCAGACGTTTATTCAAACACTCTTTCACAGCCTCCGGGATCGCGCTTTGGCCGTCGTATTTTGTTTATCATCGCGATTTGGAGTCACTACCTTCTTGTAAGTCGATAGTCCGGCTCGTTTTTTGGCTCGATGCACGGTTGTAGACGATACACCCAGCTTATTTGCGGCATCTCGGAGAGATAGGTTAGGGTTTCGCTTGAAACTACCGACAACTCTCTTTGTCGTCTCAGCGGCTTCCGGTTTTCGATTTCCCCCCGATCCAGACTTCCTGGCTGTCGACAAACGGTCCCCAAACACTTTAATTACATTTGTAACGGTTGATTTGGCAACTTTTAGCGATTTTGCCAACTTTGCGTGCGAGTAGCTCGGATTTTCGCGATGCGCGAGCAAAATTTTGATACGCTGCTCTTCTTGCTTGGACGGCATTTTGACAACTGAAGAGTGAATTCCAAAATCAAAATAGGAGCAACATTCTACACACACACACCTTCAAAATGAGGGGTGTTCAGGTTTTTTAAATGCAAAATTGAAAGAAATACGTCAAGTTGATATTGACCAAATTTTGACCGTATCGCCCTTTATTCACACCTCTACCAGCAGTTCTTAGCAGTTTCTGGCAATATTCAGTAGCCGTCTGTGTGGTGACATCTAGGAGATGTTTCACCAACTTCTAATCCGCATCCAAGATCGCCTGGCTCAGTACTTTTTCTGGCGAAACTGTCCGTCGGATCCTACCCAAGCAGCACACAGTGGCCAAACATTGTTGCAACAACTTGATTGTGACTTAATTGAGTCATAATAAAGTCAACTCAACCTGTTCATAACAAATGTGCTGTATCGACTTCTACGTCATGGACGTAGCTACCATCGTGCTGACATGTTCGCTTGCTTCTGCTTACCTTACCTTACCAATCAGACTAAGGCCGGGGTGGCCTCTGCTGTACACAGAAGTTGTTTCCATTGTAATCGGTCCATGGCTGTACCTCGCCAGCCTCGCTGTCTGTGGAGGGTCCGCAGGTCGCCTTCTACTTGATCAATCCACCTTGCTCGTTGCGCGCCTCTTCTTCTTGTACCTGTCGGCTCGTTTTCGAGAACCATTTTTACAGGGCTGTCGTCCGACATTCTTACGACATGCCCAGCCCATCGTAGTCGACCGATTTTTGCGATGTGTACGATGGGAGGTTCTCCCAGCAACTGGTGCAATTCGTGGTTCATTCGCCTCATCCACGTTCCGTCTTCCATCTGCACTCCACCGTAGATCGTACGCAGCACCTTCCGTTCAAAGACTCCAAGGGCGCATTGGTCCTTCAATAGCAATGTCCATGTTTTGTGGCCGTAGAGAACTACCGGTCTAATTAATGTCTTGTAGATGTCAACTTTGTGGTTCGGCGAACTTTGATCGATCTTAGCGTCCTTCGGAGTCCAAAGTAGGCACGATTGCCAGCCATACGCCTGCCTCTGCACAATAGGTTACTAACATGAATGCCCAAGACTTCGCTAACGTATATCCACGTGCAGCTACTGCTGTCGTTAAAAACCACTACGTGGACGATTATTTGGACAGCTTTATGACCTTCGATGTACATTCGATGGGTGTCTTCGAGATCTGTCGGTTCGTTCAAAGAACTTAGCGTTGAAGCGAGCTGGAGTTTCTGAATCCGTGCTTGGAATGAATTCGATCCCTGCGGAAGACAGCTTCTCATACAACTTCAATCTACGCAAAGATCTACGACAAATCCTGGATGAAGGCCACGTTCCCACCGAGCGGGAAGCTCTCAAGGTCATGACGAGTCATTTCGATCCACTCGGGCTTGTTTCGCATTTCCTAGTTCAAGTAATCATACAAGGAACCTGGGCTTTGGAAACGGGAGCCAATCAATGAAGATAACTTTAAGAAGTGACGACAATGGGCTGCTCTATTTCCAAAGCGGATACAATTGAAGATGTTACTTTTCACCGTTTCCGACAAGCCTCGATGATCTGCAAGTCCATACTGGTACATAAAGTCGACGTCCAGATAGCACAAAAGTAAAGTGGACCCTCTGAAAGCTCTGTCAACACCAAGGCTTGAACTGAAAGCTGCAGTTCTGGGAGTGCGATTCTAAACGGCTGTGTTTTGACGAAACACAAGGGCTGCTCTTTGATCGATGACGAAACATTCGTCAAACTCGATTTTAAGCAGCTTCCCGGTCAACAGTTTTACATCGCGACTTGACGTGGGGATGATACCGGACAGATTCAAGTTCGTTTTTGCCGACAAGTTCGTGAAGAAGGCGGTTGTAAGCGATTTGCAGTTGTGATCTGAAAATGGAACCAATCGTCACATTCTCGACGATGACATCCCAAGTTTATATCGAAGAATGCCTGAAAAAGCGTGTATTGCCGTTCATCCGCAAACATAGGATCAAATTCATCTTTTGGCCCGATTTGGTCAGCTACCACTACTCCAAGGTGTGGTTCTAAAGTGGTATGCTGCCAAAAAGATCGATTTTGTCTCCAAGCTAATGAACCAACCGAAAAATACTGGCAATTTCAAAGCAGTGACTTTGACGAAGTGGCGTGGCAGTCAAGGACATCCAACAAATGCGGGCAAAATGGCACTGGTAGGAGCCAAAAGTAAAGTGGCCCCTCTGAAAGCTCTGTCAACACCAAGGCTTGAACTGAAAGCTGCAGTTCTGGGAGTGCGATTCCGAACGGCTGAACTTCAATATCATACGCTACCTGTATTGCAGCGGTTCTTCTGGAGTGACTCTACGACGGAACTGGCATGGATCCAATCTGATCATCGAAGATTCCACAAGTTCGTGTCCGTAAGAGTTGGAGAAATCCTGACCTTGAGTGATCTGCAAGATTGGAGATGGGTTAGATCCAAGATGAACGTGTCAGACGATGCCACGAAGTGGAAGAGAGGTCCTAATCTAGAGTTCAGCTGTCCTTGGTTCACAGGACCCGAGTTTCTACACGACCCTTATAGCTCACTTGTTACAAACCGGTTTAAATAACTGTAATGTGACTCATTTAAGTCACAATCAAGTTGCTGCAACCATGGTTGATGGTTGTGTGTTACTTGGGGATGCCGAAGAGTCATGGCCTGAACCTCTGATAGATAACTCGAGATTCAGCAGATGGTCGAAACTGGAGCGTACAACCGCATACGTCATCCACTTCATTGACAGCCTAAGTCGAAAGAATGTTGGACAAAATCTACTGAAGGAAATACTCACCCAGGCTGAACTCGCGCAAGTGGAAATTCTGCTATTGAAAATGGCGCAATCTGAAGTCTTCCCGGAAGAGAGAGTCCTGCTGAAAAAGACAAGCGGCAACCCGAAAGCAAACCCTAGCAGCATACTTGTTGCAAATCAATTCCAATAACTTCATTGTGACTTAATTAAGTCACAATCAAGTTGCTGCAAACAATTCTGACAGTTTTCTGTTCCTTGGGAAGCATCCTAACGTTCCCAAATCCAGAAGTATCTTCAAGACCTGGCCTTTTGAGCATGAGCATGAGCATGATTGGCCGCCCGAGGTTGCTACTCCGTTTTTGCCAGATCAGCTGTGGAAAAACACAGAGAACCAACAGATGATGCTTGGGACTAACACACATCGTCAATGTGTAAAAACTGGTGTTTCTACAAAACCTGGGCTTTATGGACGAACAAGGCATCCTGCGAATACGAGGCCGCATTAGAGTGGCGATATTCCTTGCATTCCATGCAAGATTCCTAGATATTCTCCCTAAACATCAACCGGTGACGGTCCTGATCACTGATTTGTATCATCGTCGCTTTCGCCACGTCAAAACCGTGGTAAACGAAATGCGGCAACACTTCGAAGTCGCGACGCTGAAATCGCTTGTTCAAATGGTAGCAAGAGATCGCACATGGTGTTGGATATCCAAAGCCTTTTCAAAAGCGCCATATATGGCACCACTTCCCGAGGCAAGGCTACAGCCGTTCATACGCCCCTTTACGTACGTTGGCTTCCATTATTTTGGGCTAGTACTAGTTAAGATGGGTCGTAGCCAGTTGAAGCGTTGGATCACCTTATTTACCTGCCTTACTGTTCGCGCCGTGCTTCTGGAAGTAGATCATAATCTATCTACGGTGTCGTGTGTTATGACTGTGTGGAGATTTGTATGCCGACGCGGATCACCACGCGGCTGTGTTCTACTCGGATAACGGCACGTGTTTTGAAGGAGCCAACGGAGATCTGCAGGATTGGAAGAAGAATTAAACCTTCAATTAAACCTCTTTGAATTTAAAAATTAACTATCAATCTACAGTTCACAGAAACCAGAAAAACGTGGATCCTTGAAAGGATTTCTCTCACTTTTGACGATAACGTTCACTAAAATTGAAAGTAACTATAATCTTAATTAAACTAAGCGAATTTTGCAAAGTCAAAAAACTTGTTAAATGCGTTGTTTTAGATTTTGTACATATGCATACGTATTACTAAATTCTCGTATCTCGTGTTTGTATCTTTCTGGGATGTTCTAGGTCAACCAAAATGTACTTGAGTTCAGAACATCAGATCTACAGTTGTAACAATAGCTTTTAGGGTTGCGATATGTATTCAAACATATTGAATGAACCTTTTGAAAGGTCAACAGTCATTATTTGATAATGTTGTGATGTTCTAGGTCATCAAAACTGTCTTTGAGTTCAGAACTTAAGATCCGCAGTAGTAACTATAGCTTTTTGGGCTATACAAAGTTACGCTACGTGTTCAACCATATTCAGTGAATATTTACGAACGTAAAAAAACATCATGAGATAAACGGGATGATCTAGGTCATCCAAACTGTCCTTGAGTTCAGAACATAAGATCTAAAGTTGTATCAGTAGGTGTTTGGAGTGTGTAAAGGGACAATATGTATTGAAACATATTGATTGAATAGTGTGGAAGGCCAACAGACTTAATTGAGACTATCTTGGGATATTCTAGGTACTGCAAACTGTCCTTAAGTTCAAAACATAATATCTACAGCTGTAAGAGTAGTTTTTTGAGCTATATATGGTGACCATCTGTATTCAAACATGTTCAATGAATGTTTTGGAAGGTCAACAGTCATTATTTTATAACTTTAGATCCTCTAGGTGATCCAAACCGTCCTGGAGTTCAGTACTTGAAATATACGGTCGTAACAGTAGTTTTTTGTCATATATTCAAGTATATTCAGTGAATATTTTTGGACGTATAAATACTCAGGAAAATAATCTTGGGATGGTCTAGGTCATATAAACTGTCTTGGCGTTCAGAACTTAAGATTTACGGTTGTAATAGTACATTTTAGGGAATACAAAACTAAAATAAATATTCAAATATATTCAATTAATATTCTGAGAGTCAGAAAAACATTATAAAGCAAGAATGAAATATTCTAGGTCATAAAAACTATCTTTAAGATCAGAACATAGAACACAGAACATGTGTACTGAAACATATTCATTGAATATTTTGAAAGAACAACAGACATAATGAGACATAATATTTTAGGTTATCCAAACTTTACTGGAATTCAAAACTTAAAATCTATAGCTGAAAACTTAAATTTTTAATTGTAGCTTAAAATCTACAGATTTTTGGACTAAACAAAGTAACCATATGTATTTGACCAAATTAAGTGAGTCTTTTGGAAGGTCAACCGATACAACGAGATATCGTGCGATTTTCAGGTTCATAAAAACTGACCTTGAGTTCAGAACTTAAGATATACAGGAGTAACCGTAGCATTTTGGGCTATACAAATCTACGATAAATATTCAAACATGTTCAATGAATATTCGGAAACGTCCACTGACATTATAGGATAACCTTGTTAGTTTCAATTCATTCAAACTGTCCTTCAAAACTTAAGCTCTACAATTGTAACAATAGCCTTCTGAGCTATACAAAGTAAAGTTAGTTTGTTTGGCATAGAATTCTCCAAGATTAATGAGTCAGTTAGTCTCATTGGCATTCATTGAATATGTTTAAATACATATCATAACATTGTAAAGCGGATAAAGCTACTGTTACAACTGTAGATCTTAAGTTTTGATCTCCTGGGCAGTTTGGACGACCCAGCACATCTAAAAAAAAACTACAATGTTCAGCCCAATGAGGTGGTACGCAAAGGTAACGTAGGACTTTGTAGCAATGTGCAATCGAATTCGCCTCCAGTCGCCTACTTGTTTAAAGGGTTTTCGAAATTGGTTTCGCTCAAAAATTAACTGCAATACACTTAACAGGTTACCCTAATAAACATGTAATATACAAGAACGATATACCAGATGGTTAAACCAACAATGAATATGCAATTAGCGATTTGAAATTGATTCACTGTTATACCCCTTGGTCCGAAGTACACCTTGTAGCCAGCATCTTGCTATACATATTTGCGCCTTTGTTTCGATTTGCTGTGTTATTTTGACAGAATATTTGAGAGTGTGTTCGTGTGAGTTCATTTTTAGGGGCGTATTATTAAGCTTGGGACCGAGCTTGGGACCGATGTGCTAGTACTGACTGAGCCAAGAAAAAAATCGTATTTGTTCGGGACCTACTGGTCTTAGAGTTAGTCTATGGTTGCAACATGCGCATTTTGAACAACTGTCTTTTCCAGTTATTTTGGAGGCCTTGAAAGGGGCCGTTTTGGGGTCAGGGGAACAGTTAGTGCAGCCACCTCACTTGTCATGAAGCTGAAGCTTAAAGCTTGAGCAACTCACGTATATAGTTTGCAGCCATATGCTGCGACATTTTGCTCACACTTCCTCAAAATAATTTGTTTCTTATCGAATGGTATGGACTCTATCCATCACACTAAAACGCAAGAAACACTTTTAAACACTGATTGGAATTCTAAGATAAAGGGCGATACGGTCAAAATTTGGTCAATATCAACTTGACGTATTTCTTTCAATTTTGCATTTAAAAAACCTGAACACCCCTCATTTTGAAGGTGTGTGTGTGTGTGTGTAGAATGTTGCTCCTATTTTGATTTTAGAATTCACTCTTCAGTTGTCAAAATGCCGTCCAAGCAAGAAGAGCAGCGTATCAAAATTTTGCTCGCGCATCGCGAAAATCCGAGCTACTCGCACGCAAAGTTGGCAAAATCGCTAAAAGTTGCCAAATCAACCGTTACAAATGTAATTAAAGTGTTTGGGGAACGTTTGTCGACAGCCAGGAAGTCTGGATCGGGGGGAAATCGAAAACCGGAAGCCGCTGAGACGACAAAGAGAGTTGCCGGTAGTTTCAAGCGAAACCCTAACCTATCTCTCCGAGATGCCGCAAATAAGCTGGGTGTATCGTCTACAACCGTGCATCGAGCCAAAAAACGAGCCGGACTATCGACTTACAAGAAGGTAGTGACTCCAAATCGCAATGATAAACAAAATACGACGGCCAAAGCGCGATCCCGGAGGCTGTACACGACGATGCTGACGAAGTTTGACTGCGTGGTAATGGACGACGAAACCTACGTCAAAGCCGACTACAAGCAGCTTCCGGGACAGGAGTTTTATACGGCAAAAGGAAGGGGAAAGGTAGCAGATATTTTCAAGCACACGAAACTGTCAAAGTTCGCAAAGAAATATCTGGTTTGGCAAGCCATCTGTACCTGTGGCTTGAAAAGCAGCATTTTCATAGCTTCCGGGACTGTCAACCAAGAAATTTACGTGAAAGAGTGTTTGAATAAACGTCTGCTGCCTTTCCTGAAGAAACACGGTTGTTCCGTACTGTTTTGGCCAGATTTGGCATCTTGCCATTACGGTAAAAAGGCCATGGAGTGGTACGCCGCCAACAACGTGCAGGTGGTTCCCAAGGACAAGAACCCTCCCAACACGCCAGAGCTCCGCCCAATTGAGAAATACTGGGCTATTGTCAAGCGGAACCTAAAGAAGACCAAAAAAACTGCTAAGGACGAGCAGCAGTTCAAGGCAAACTGGCTTTCTGCGGCGAAGAAGGTGGACAAGGTGGCTGTACAAAATCTGATGGCAGGGGTCAAGCGTAAGGCCCGGCAATTTGGATTTGGAAAAGCGGAAGCCTAACTGAATATTTTTCCTGAATTTTATACTAATTGAACTTGAAAAAGAAATTTAATTTGATTTTTTAAATAAACGATTTCACCGATTTACACGCGTTTTCCCTTGACCAAATTTTGACCGTATCACCCTTTAATATTATCAACGAACTTTACACTTCACATGCCATCAAACAGGGGACTGTGATTGCAAATAAGCACACATCAAACGACCCTTAGTGATTTGCAAATCTGAATCATATTATGAAACATTTATAATGTATCGAATAATAAATATGATATACTCTCACGTTTGCATAGGCGTAGCCAGAGGGGGGCAGGGTGGGGCCGTTGCCCCCCCCTCTAACTTTTGATTTTATTTTTAGATTTTTAATGTTTGTTTCAATTTTTTATTATTTATTTTTAATGTTTGTGAGATTGTCCCTTTACCTAAATGAAACAGCGCGAAGTCGCCTCGATTTTGTAATAAGTTGTAGCAAAAAAGCGCTAAAAGCGGACATCCATGAAATTTTTTTTTAAAATATTAAATTGTTTTTTCCCGCTGTGGAAAAAGCTATGCTCAGTTCAATTTTAGGTTCTTGGCAATCAAAAAACGTAATATTTTAACCAATGTTATAGCTTTCGGGAGTAAAATAACACCAGATTGAGAAACATAATTCATAATCCATAGTTAGAAAGTGTATCAACAGAAAATGTATATTTGAACTATTCATGATATGGGCCAAACCGATCAATGTTACTCCGCTGATCAATAATATCCCATTTTACGGTACTGTAGTTTCGTATTATTGAGAATATATGTTAATCATATCTTACAGTTTGATTCAGTATTTTGAAATACTGTTTCTGTATCCAAGAGATATTAATGGAGCACATGCTACGATATAATCTAGGTGAAATGAGACGAATCGTATTCGATTTTCAGACCAGTAATTTGATAAGCGTGTGAGAAAGCAAGACAGCATGCTAATCAGTGTGAGAAGTTGAAGTGGTTTTATCCTATTCAAAGATTATATCCTTTTCTATGAGCATGAGCAAGATAATGAGCATGATTGACTGCCCAAGGTTGCTACTCCGTTGCTGCCAGATCAGCTGTTAGAACACAGAGAACCAACAGATTATGGTTGAGACTAGCATACATCCTCAATGTGTAAGAACTGGTCATCCCAAACTAAGGCAATACTGGCGCCTGCTTCACCCGAATGCATGTCAAATAAGAAAAGGGTAGGGCCTCTGCACTTTCACTGGGATGTTGGATAACAGGATTGGGTGGCAGCAGGATTCTTTTTGGTAAACGATAAGCTGCGTTCACGCGGCGTTTAGTGAAATATTTAAATATTAGTACCGATTTCTGATTTGAACCTATTTAAACCAACAGTGAGGATGCTATTGGGGCCACTCACAAAGTGTGGTGGTGGGTTTTCATTGAAAAAAAAAAAAGATTCTATATAATGCTGGAAATCCGATTTGAACCGATTTAAACCAATAGTAAGGATGGTATTGGAGCCACTCACAAAAAGGTATAGTGGCTTACTTTCTCCAAGTGACACGGCGAGTATGGCAAACCACTATTATGGATGAAAATTAATTGTGATCCTCACCACCGGTCCACCAGCCCGGCGAACCACAACATCTCACCAGGAAGCATTTTTGTAGTTTTTTTTTTCTGTGCTCACTCGATCACTCGCATCACTGAATTATAGATAACCAAAACAATACGAAACGCGCCATGCCCGATAGCAGAACAGTGCATGATTAAGCATCGACACAACCTTTCACAGCCGATGCTCGAAGCATACTCTTTTTCATAAACTTTCAATTTTTGTAACTGTATCAATCAAGTAGAGGCTTCTTAAGAACAATCTATGCTAATCCATTTAAATTTGCGATTGAGGGATTTGGTAAAAATCAGAGTGCGTAGATGCATTTCGTGCCTTCTGGCAACTTTATGCTTCTATTGATGTCCAGGCTCATCCGTTTAGCACCAACCGGGGGAGACTGGTTCCTATACCCAATGATTTCATTATCTCCAATATGCCCAACCAATCCCAATATATTGTGATATAGTGGACGGATTATTATAATTTGAGATAACTCAATGTAGACGTCTTCCAAATTTGACAGATCGACAGGCAGTCCACCATTGGAGTTCCACCTGGTACCTTATAGCAAGATGCTTAGAGGCGGACCGGAAGATTCGAGAGCTACACCCCTTCAAAGATTTTATCATTTTATCACAGACATGATTACCAAAGCCAACAGACAGCTCGGTTTCATGTTTAAGATCTACGACGAATTGCGTGATCCCACCTGTCTGAAAGCATTGTTCTGCTCTCTCGTGCGTTCTATCCTGGAATTTGGTGCATTGGTGGTGCCCCTATTAAATAATCTGGATTGCGAGGATTGAAGCTGTTTATTCGTTACGCTCTCCGTCATCTGCCGTGGAATGATCCTGTCAACCTTCCATCGTATCAGGATCGTTGCTCACTCTTGGGTATTGAAACGTTGGAACATAGGCGTACAGTCATGCAAGCAATCTTCGTGGCAAAAGTGCTGCTAGGTGAAATCGACTCTCCAGGAATTCTGGCAGAACTATCTATCTACGCTCCTGAACGAGTTCTGCGAACAAGAACTTTTCTGCAGCTCGGAACTCGTGCTGCAAACTACGGCCAACACGATCCAATTCGATTCATGTCATCGCGCTTCAATGAACTCTACGCTCTGTTTGACTTCAACTGTTCCGCTGAGACCTTCCGTCACCGGATTCAGCGTAGTTGGATGGAAAGCCGCTAGTTCGGAAATGACAAATACTACATACTGGATACCAGACGACTGATTCCACAAAAGATTATTTTTAATTTTACTGACAAGGTTTTTGTGTGTACTAGAATTAATTCTGTTTACTTGCTTTGTATTCCTTCTATTTTTGTTGATTAATGTAGTGTACGGTTTAGAGATAGGGGGGTTTTACGCCACATGGCTTTTCCCCATTACATTTTAATAAGATGTTTAATCAGTTGGAATTATAGAAATAAATAAATGAATAAATAAATTCTTATTGACAACCAAATATTCGTAGCATTTTGTATTGTTTTCGTACAATGAACGAGTGTGTGTTTCTGTATCAACTAATGCTTCGTGCTTTTAACAGTTATGTAACAGCATTGTGGCATTGAATACGAAGGTAGTTTCTTGAAAATTGCAAATCAATTTCGGTGTAGAAAACAACGAATAGATTTGTTAGTTCTACATTTGATTTTGTAATAAAAACAAAATTTAATTTTCAGTGTGGGCGAGCGGGTTGCGAGGAAAAGTGAATTTTCTGTAAAAACTGTTAACAAACTCCGTGGTTATCGTATACAAAAATCCAACATGACTGTAAAATGAATATTTTGACACATTTTAGTACCCGTAAGATTTTAGCATGGTTCCTATTTAATAGGATTCGATTTTGAAACTTGGAGAAAATCGAGAGTTTTTAAAATCTTTTTTTTTTTTCATTCCAGATCAAGTCTAGAATAGTTTAATCTTGTTGCCAAAATCGGACGGGTATTGTAAAATACTTTGGGTGAGAGCTGAAAAGTTAAACCACCCGCCGGTCAGGTGGATTGTCACAAAGTGAGGGCTCGCTTCCCGCTCCATCCGACGGAACTCGATAATGTCCGTACTATATGGGTCCATCGGGCATTGTGTTGTCCGTTGTATAATGTTAAGTGTTCAGTCTGTGCAGCAACTGGTTGAAGACGGTGTAATTCTCTCTCTCTCTCTGTCTCTAAAAAAAAACTAAGCTTGCCCCCCCCCCCCCACCCTATTCAAAATCCTGGCTACGCCTATGCATGTTTGGTTGGATTTTGAGTTTCGTTTGTGTGAAAGCATCCCCCCTTCCAGAGAGGGGGGGGGGTCTCGAACCACAGTAGAAACAGTTTTTGCCTTCAACAACTTCGACATACCAAATTTGGTTCCATTTGTTTAGTTAGTTCTCGAGTTATGCAAAAAATCCATTTTCATTTGTATGGGAGCCCCCCATTTGGGAAGTTTCAAAACCTAAGCATATTTCGTGACGCTCCAAATTTTCGTACTTGCAACGTGTACCCCTATATTGAAAACAAAGACGTAGTCCTACGTCAAAAATATTTCCTAATCTTTTCAATCATTTCTATGTTATTCAGCACCAAATCAATCATAATTCACCAAATTGCTTGTATAAATTAGGCCTGAAAGGGTTAATTCAAAGAACATTGCATTGTATCATATAAATCGCATACATTTGGTATCGTAGTCCTACGTCATCATTTCGAACAACCCAATGGACCTATTACCTTGTAGTTTTTCTCAATAATTGGTCAAAAGGCGCTGTTGAAATGATTTGCAAACACAAAACACGGTACTCTTCGGTAGTTTTAGTTTCTTGGCAAGATCGCGAGCCGATACATTCGGATTTTGCTGCCGTTCGTACAAAATGCGTTTGCGCACTTCCCCTTGATTCGACGCCATTTTACTGAATGTAACAAGAACGTAAACATGTTATACTACGAAATAAAGTGGAAGGTTTCAGCTTTCTTATAAATGAAACGTTTTAGCAATCCGGGAATTCATTCAAAATCTACACTGAAATAAAAATGTCCGAAATTTAACGTGGACGGGCTTTACTCCCGTTCATCCGCAAGCATAGGGGCAAAGTCATCTTTTGGCCTGATTTGGCCAGCTGCCACTACTCCAAGGTGGTTCTCGAGTGGTATGCTGCCAAAAAGATCGATTTTTTCCCCAAACTAATGATTCCTCCGAATTGGCCGGAATTTCGACCAATCGAAAAATACTGGGCAATTTCAAAGCAGCGACTTCGACGAAGCGGTGGGGCAGTCAAGGATATCCAGCAAATGCGGGCAAAATGGAGGAAATGCACTGATTCCGTGTCCGTTTCCACTGTGCGGGCGCCGATGGGTTCCATCAAGAGGAAAGCTCGAGATTGAGTTAGATGTAACCATCTAATGTTGTAACTTTGAAGTTTTAATGGACTTTTTGAGCTTATTAAATCACGAATTACTGTTCTTTTTGTGCGTAACAATTTTCCTCTAGTGAGCCTTAATTTAATTATTTTCAAGCAGAACTGGATAATTCTGTCGTAATGGTCGATTTTAGGATGTTTTCTCGCAAATCAGATCATAACTAGAAAGTTATCATCCACTTTCAAGCATTTCAGACTTCAGAAGGTCGTGTTCCATTCGAATGAGATCAAATTTCAAAGGGAATTTACCATCGGGAGCGCCGGGTGAAACAAAATTGATAATTTGAAGCAATGAATATCCATCCATATCCATCGTTTTCCCCTGTGTTGAACCACGATAGGGTATGAGGCATCTTCCGAAAGCCGAAGTCAGTCAAATTAAGGTCACCGAGCAAAATGTGTGCTTTGTTTTTACACTCAAGCACGGAGAGTGAAATCGTTTTTTTTTTTCATCACTAAAGGCCATAATAATGATGATCACTTTTTCCTCCAATGCAACGTTCATATCCGAGAGCGGGGAAATGTATTTCTCGCATTAAAAGGTGTGTAATTTAAAGAGACTCTTTTTTTTGCGTTGTTGCCTTGGATCGTCCGAGCCTTCTTTCAAGACATTGAAAATCCGTAATGGACTCCGCCTAGATCAATCGATTGCGATTGAAAGGCAAATGAGTGATGCTCATGGGTGGTAATGGTGAAAGATGTAGGCCGATCGATACCCAAAATTTGCGTGATAATCGTGTTTTTACTAATGAAGAGGGGAGTAAAAACTGCGCTTTGTGGAAAATTGATTAGTATAAACACCGAAAGGCATGTTTCCACTCACTGGTATAACAAACAGCAACAACAAACCAGCACATTTTGCTTGGTTATGTCATTGTCGGAAAATAGGTCACACATAAATCATTACCCAATGCACAAAGGGTGTCGGCGCAAACTTCAAAACGCAGGCGTCGTCGTTGGCATTCCCGACCCCCGTAGGATCGAGAGACAACTGGTATGAGTCAGTCAAGCGAGCCACCTACCTACCTCCGAATCCGAGGCAACAAGTTTGGCTCAAATCTGGACCACAGTCGGCCGTGGCGCCCCAGCAACGATCACAGCGCAGCCCCAGCACGCGTGTTTATGTTGATATGCTGCTGCCGAGTGACTGGAGTGAATTTGGGATGAAAAACTGTTTAATCCGGTTGTTCAGTTTCCTCCAGCCGGCCCCGGCAAGAGCGACTGAATGGAGTGTTGTGCACGCGCCAATCCAGACAGGTTTTGCGGAGAAATTGCAAGACACTCTACTACAGGTTGTGTAATGGAAGGCCATCGTCGTTTCTTACACGATGAGCTACTTGTTCGCAAAATGGGGTCAGCTGAACCTTGTGCTTGGGTAGGACATCACTTCGCTGTAATGTAAATGACATTTGGGGATCGTTAAACCCAGGGCTACACTTGTAACTTCACGGTCGTTACCACGGCTAATGAGTAGTAATAACATGTTTAACAAGAACCAAAACTCTCGCTTTCTTGGACTCCTAGTCCCAGCATATACAAACAAAGAAATCTATGCTGGTCAGTCGGCGATGAACTGCCAGCCGCGGGAACACATCAAATGACCATCCAGTGCAGTTCATATCAGTCAAATCAATCGTGAGCCAGGAGTTTCTGCATTGTCGGTACACGGCACGGCACGAACCAATCGAGGCTCATTAAATCGTATCGAATAGATAGTACAAAAACACCTCGATCGGGAAAACGAAGCAATGTTTTATGAGAATGGGATCCTTTTTGCCGCTCGGATCGGTCGTCGGTGCTTTGATTGAACCTGAGAATGCAACAAGCCAAACCTGATTGCGGGTGCTGGCCCGATGATCCGCGTCTCGTTCTGAATGAGGAACGTGCGAACGATCAGGGTGTGTGTGTGTGTGTGTGTGTGTGTTCTTCAAGATGCATCGTAAAGCGTTTATCTTGATGAGAAATGAGCATTTTTTGATTGACAGTTTTGCTCAGGGGACTTATGTATGGTGGATCTTGCCGCACCGATAATGATCGTGATGCTGAGAAGCGAATCCGCAAGGATGACGGTCGGTGAGCTGCTGCTGCTGCTGTTGATGATGAGTCGGTTATTCAGGTTTCACGCCCAGTCTAGTCATTGGGTTTATTTTTAGAACTGAAATCATTTCTGAAAACAATACCTCGTTCAAGGTTGGGTTGCGTTGTTGCAGTCGGTGAGCAGGAATCCTGTTCCGAAAATTTATCGCTGAAGATGAATGATTTATTGGACTTAAAGCTGTAGAACAGTGAAGAATAAAATGGTTGAAATTTAATTGTTCTATCTCATGTGGTGAAGGGGGTTTTCATGGATTAAATGTGAAGTACAAATAACAGTGCATAAATATGGCCCATTTGGTGATGAACTATACACTTAGAAAAAAGTCTGCTTGGATGCGTATAAATTTAGGTCTGTTGTCGAAATTACGTGACAGTAAAAACTGTAAACGTTTATTGACATAACAACAACATTGCTGAAACACCACCATCGGGAAAATACCGCTTCGTCAACACCTGAAGCGAATTCAACACCTGGCTGGTCGCTCGGCCCCATACGTCCACCCTTCATAAGCATGACGCAACAATCAGCTGATGGAGATACGGGCCTCCTAAAAGCACGACTAAGGGACCCTAAGATTATGTACATCATTCGCCCTTATCTAGCGTATCTTTATGACAAAGACCCAACGTTTTGCCATGAAGCGATGTCAAAAACCAGCGTCAAAATTCATTTGGCAGCCGAAGGACTACCATCTTCAACCGATGAACTTCGGAGAATCTTTTTCGAAGTGCACGAAGAGCACGAAATTTTTCAGCAGACGGCATCAGATGACCTACTGTCCAATCGGCATCATCTGAACAACCAGCAAATACAACACCAGCAATGATAAATTTTACAACCCGAATTTTCGGAAGCAATGACTCCTTTCGATAAAAAAAATGAGGCATGAGACAAAAAACTCAGCTCTTCCTTTTCGGTTATACTTGCAACTGAAGCAGGCTGGTACGAATGCGTTAGAAGTGGAGACACTTTGGAGACATTGGACTTAAAGTCGTAAACAGACCAGTGAAGAGCAACAGGGTTACTGATATTTGCATCGTACGACTCCAATTCCCCCATCCACTTCGAACGCAATCGAGAAAACAAAACAGAGCAAGCACTCTCGAATGAACCAACCGATGTTATGAAGAGAGTATCTGTGAGTGAGTAGTGAGCGAGGTTGGTTTATGCTATTCTTGCTTTACTTTTTTCACCCTCGATTCATCATCAACGTTCGTTTCAAGCAAACGGGTCGAGTACGAAGTGGATCGGAGGTGACGAGATTCGAACGAATCGTAGCGATCGAAGCGATGCGATCGTAGTGAACCGATCGAAGCAATGAGAACGGTGCAATGCGATCTAAGCTGGTGCTGGAAATACTTCTCTCTCGGTGGTTTTGAGACGGGATGTTTTGTGATCAGCTGATTTGTCGTTCATGTCAGTGTTCATGTGTGTGCTTCCTACGACTGTCAGAAGCAATATCGATAACATCAGAACAACCTCGTAATGTTGTTCTGATGTTATTGTTTCATGTAAGGATAAACCAGAAATAAACGACTAGCTGTAATTAATATTGCCCTTATGTTGTAAGTTATTTGAACGAAGTTTTGGAAGAATTTGCGACAACAGCTCACAACATTACGGCCTATCTTTACCGTTAGGTATAACGCATTAAGAAATTGATATAAATAGTCGTTTTTTTTTCAATTTTATCAAACTGTCAATCAGAAGTGAAATCAATAATCGCGGACAAGTAAAATTAAAATGAACCGTGGTTAATTGAAAGAAAAATTGTGTGATGTGGTGGAGGTAAAATCAGATACTGAAGGTGCATCTGTTTATCGATGCCTTGCGGATATTGACGCAGAACGTCAATGCACCTATCAGCAGAAAAAAATGTATCCGGCGAATTTTACACGGCATATCATTGCATGCCATAAAGATGTTGCTCGACGGTTGAACTTGATAGTGACCAGTGCTGAGGTCGAACAAACTCCTGCAAAGCGGATTCGGCCGTCACCGCCGTCGAAAATATCCGTGGAAAGTAACAGGAAACAAGTGATTCTGGGAACATTTCTGCTGGTTACAAAACATCATCTGCCAATAAGATTTCCACAGTGGCAAGGTATACAGTTACTGGCTGGGCCCTCGTGGAAGGCGTGTGGGCTTACAATAACTAGGAACACATTGCCGACATTATTTGCTAGAGCTGCTGAAATTATGAAAAAACTCATTGCAGATAAGTTCCAGAATAAGCTCGTGTGTCTGAAAGTTGATTCAGCAACCAGACATGGAAAATCCATTTTTGGGATCAACCTGACCTTAGCGGATGATGACGGCAATATTCAAATCTTCAAAATTATGTATGGTATCAGAGTTATTTATAGAATTCTGGCGAGTTTTCAAATATGAAATTATCACAGAAGAAGGCATTTTATATATTTGTTAGAAACTCATGATGAACCTATTTCGATTTATTAACGGTTCACGATTTTGTTTCGAAAAGCACCTAAATCTTTTACATCTTAAATGGATGGTTATGTCTAGGAAATTTCGAACTCTTTTTCTGATTTTTGTTGGTTTTCAAAAGTTGGGATATTGAAAATACATTGTGGATGAAATTGCATAGTCAGTTCATGATCATTTTTTAAAAAGGCTGAACTAATTATAATTATTAATGAACAACCGATGATAATTTTATAAATAACCAATAATATCCTGAAAACTAACATTTTTTCATTGTATTTTTGGGATATTTTGTTCCAATCAGATCTTGTAAAAAAAAAATATGGAATATCTGTTACAGTAATACTCTTTTTCGAAGATTATTGGTTCCAATTAAAAGATATAATGATCGAAATTGTTTATATTTTAACTTGTTTAACCTTAACATTACTATTGAGACTTTTATTACTTTTCCATTAAAAAAGCATGTTTAAATACTTCTTGAAAATTTTATTTATTTCTTATTTCTTCAAATAAAGCGGCGCATGAAATGTTAGATCGCCAGACAAAAGAATATTTAACGCGAGTAATCGACGAAGAAATCAGATCGTTTGGCCTCGAGTATAAGCAAATTCTAACTATAACATCTGATAATGGACAAAACATGTTGTTAACTGTCCTGGAAATTAAGAAACTCTTTGTTCCAGGCGTAACAGCGCCTTTGGCAAAAATTCTATGTAAAGAGAATGCATTGATTCGTATCATGACAGAAGAAGCTGAACCGGATAGCGATGAGGAAAATGTGGATGATTTTGAAGAGGGGGAGCAGGAAGAGCTCGACGATGTTCTTATACAAGACCAGGATATATTACCGGAGAAGGATGATTTTACTGTAGGTTAATTACAACAACAAAAATGCTTCTCGTGACGTTTATAGTAATAGCTCAGCGTAGGACAACTCAAACAAATCTCAAGTAATTCATGATTAGGGCCCAAAAGCCATTTGTAAACAAACGAATCACGAGAATCCCACTATATCCTGCTACTCAATATGGTAGAACTAACATTCTTCTACCTAATGCTGCTTTCATTTCACGAGAGTGATGTAAGATTCCAGAGAAATCGACATTTAAAGTCATTGTTTACAAATGGCTTTAGGCCCTTAACATGAATTACTCGAGAAATGTGCATATTCGTAATTAATAGATCGCATCGCAACAAGGGTGTCGTACTGTACGCATTGCTAAGTTTGCATGCTTTCACTCGCATCGCATCACAACGATTCAATCACGGCGATCGTACCGAGGCATTCTTTGGCGATGTAAATCAGCTGTGAGTCAAACTGCTGCCGAAATAATGAAAACGGTGTTCAGGCAGAAGCCAATCGCTTTCGAGTTAAACTTGCTTGGATGTGAGAGGTGGTGATTCAGCTAATGAGAATAGCCGGTGAGGATGAAAACAAACGCATGACAACAAGAGAGCGTATTGCGACTGCACTTAATCGATGCTGAGTAGCCTCACAGGCGAGCATCGATTCATTTTGAAAATCAGCTACCCTGAAGAGCAAAATGATTCGTGGAATGAATGTGAAGTACAAATAGAAGTGCATATGGACCCAATTGTGATGAACTACACGCATAGAAAAATTCAAATCTGCTTGGATGCGGCCCGTTAGACATAAATTCATGTCTGTTGTCAACATTACATGACAGTAAAAACTCTAAACGGTTATTTGCAAGCCATGACATATATTCATATATTGAGCATGAGCATGAGGATGAACATGAGTATGAGCATGAGCATGAGCATGATTGACCGCCCTAGGTTGCTACTCCGTAATTGCCAGATCAGCTGTTATTACACAGAGAACCAAAAGATGATGCTTGGGATCAACATACATCCTCAATGATGATGATGATTATGATTATGCAATACTACCATCTATTGCAGCAAGGTAACTTTCCATAGCAGTGGAATAATCTTAAAAACGATTTGATCAGGATTCTATTGTTGTTTGTGATCATCATGCTCCTGTATCAAGAGCCAAAAACGTTTGGGCGGGCCCGTAAGCAGAGACACTTACGTGAAACCCGCGAATATAGGGAAGAGAATCTCCTTCTAAAAGCAAGTTCACACTCACAGCACTAGAATCGAGCCCTCGATTGACAGAATAAACCCAATAGATGGGGTCAAAGAGCCCGCTCTCGTTCCACAAAATGTTAACAATAGGGAGGAGGCAGTCCCATGCTCCCTATCCAAATCGTTTAACTTGGGTGCCCTGATGGTCCCTCCCTTTCCCCGTCATATGTTATTTAATATTTAATAAATAACGCCGATTTGAACTAGTTTAAACCAACAGTAAGGATGCTATTGGGGCCACTCACAGAGTGTGATAGTGGTATTTCATTAGGAATACAAGGCAATTCATCTCAACGCCTGCGAGCCAACTTGAACCGATCCAAACCAACAACGCAGATGCTGCAGACGTTCCCTACAAAATGGGACAGTGATTTATTTGTTCCATGATACGGTGGCCCGACGAGCATGGCGAACGAATAATTTGGATCACAATTAATTATGTACCTCACCATCTTACCCGGCGAACCACGACTGCTGATGCTCACTCGATCACTCGCGCAACGAACAATATGCTACCGAAACAATAGACAAAACGCTACGCCCGATAACAAAATATTGCGGAACAAAGCATCGACACAACCGATTCAACCGATTCAACCGATGGTCGACGCAAACCTATTAAAAATAAATCTTATTAACACAGATACAATGGGCAACAATTACCTGTCAAACTGCTTCTGAAGATCAGCATAGGAACATACGTATGAATCATTTAATGAATAATCATAGCTGCTGTTTGATCCAAACGATTACTGAGAAAAAAAATATTCTACATAACCGTTTGATACTGCCGTTGAAAATACATTTAAAACAAAGATTAAAGTTAAATGGTATATGTAACGTAAGAGAATAATACATGTATGTACAAAATATTTCTGATATTCAATAGTTTGATGCTGAATAATAACACATAGGTACAAATATATGTATCTTCTGCACAGATAAAAAGAAACAATGAATTTTCTGTGTTATCTAATGCACATGAAGAGAATGCTAGATTTGGCAGAAAATAATGGGATATTTCATGTAAATTTAAGCCAGATAACGCCTGAATCTAGCCTGAATCTAGATTGCAAACATTGTTGTATGGCGCATGAAAGATTGCAAACCATTTCGTTGTTTACGCCTCCTTTGGCTTAGAATTAAACGAGGGGAAATTTCACGCGCTTGTTAAAATTAATTATTTTTTTCTGTGTAGGGAAGCTGAAAAAACAAAGTAGATCAGTCCAATTTATAAAAATAAATTTCATATGTATGCATACATAAGCTGAAAAACAGAGTAGATCAGTCCAATTATTAAAAATAAAATTCACTCATCTATGCTATTTTGAAAAGCAAGAGGCTACTCCATAAGACATGTTTTGAAAAGTTTTCTTTATACCGTTCTAGTTACAATTCAAAGAGCAATTTGAGTGATAGAAGAGCCCGGTTTGATGCAATGACGTTTATACAAGGTCCGGGCTACCAGGCTTAATGGTATTCGTGAGATGTGGAAATGTATAGTGGTATTTGTGTTACCTTCCAATGTTTATCTTTTTACTCGGCACAGTTGTTTATGGTGCTGTCAAACTATCAGTTCACAGTATGGAATGTTATGGTAGTTTGACGTCGACGCTCGCTTGCCCAGGAATGTTTACTATATTTTTGCTATCAACACAAGTAAACCGGCTGATGGGCCGGACTTCGTATAAACGTCATTGGGTTTGATGGGCTCCGAAATAAATGGACTAGGCTGGGGGCGACCCCGGCGTAGTGGTTAACACATTGGTTTAAACTACAGCTATTATTCAACAAAATATAAGGTTTAATTGACAAAGCTAGTTAAAAGGCGGTACATTAGAGGCATAAACTATATTTCAACCAATTGCTAAGTGTTCGAATAAAAGTCAATTCAGACACCGGTATAAAGCTTTTGTATTATTTTCATAATTCAGCTCATAATTGGAAAAGTTGAATAGTGATGTACTGTGCAGCTATTATTCAACTCCATATCAAGTTTTTTTTAACTAGGCTATATAAACGATGGTTCAACGGATGTATAAACTGTTATTTAACTCTTTGTTGGACTGTGTAAATTAAGTTACATATAAATACTAAAATAGCTTTTACTAAGCATGTTATTCAAACAAAATGAAACACTTGAATTTATGTAATTATTTCAATTGAAAACATGGTTGTTCAGCTTATATTTGGGCCATATCTTTTATTCTGCTACGAAAGTCAGCTAGTTCAGCTTTTATAAAGCATGTATGTTTTAGCTTTTATAAAGCATGTATGCTTATTTACTGCATTCGTTTGTTTGTTGGGCAGTCCCATGCTCCCTATCTAAATCGTTTCACTTGGGTGCCCTGATGGTCCCTCCCTTTCCCCGTTATATGATATTTAATATTTAGTATATGTTGAACAAAAGAAATTAAGATATCATTATTGACAAAAATGCTAATTTATTAAAATTTCGAACTTGAATGAGGTACATGGAATTACAAATTACACATTCCACAAATAAAATTACTTGACCATGTAAAAAGAGCGGCTACAGTACGAGAACATAATATGCGTATGTACACAATATATCTGACATCCAATGGATTGTTACTTTGAAAAGTTGAAAACAGTATAATCATTCCAAATATCAAAGATTTTGTCTTTTTTTATAAGACTTGTTGTTGCATTTTCTTTAGACTGTTCTAGCTACATTTCAAAGCTGGCCATTGGAGTAATCAAAGAGCACGGTTTGATGATTTCTGAAATAAATAGATTATCTCATCATAATGCCACTAAACAAAATATTTAAAAATAATCCTATACTGCTAATAAGTTAAAAGCGCATGCCAGTCTTTTATGAACATAGAAGTTGAAGCTCAGAAGTGCAATTTTAAAGTGAATGTTATGCTGAAATTGACAAATTTGGAGCCCTATAATTTCAAACAGAAGTGTTAGTGTAAAATGTTAACTCATTTCAAGAACTAACAATTCCGAGAAATTTCTGTTTGAATTTGTATTTATAAAAACAGATGTGTTTCTTTGAAAAAACTGAAAATATTTATTTGTTAGTTCGCTTTTGCTCGTTTTGTTAAAATGATTTTCGTACATTGGACTCATGTCTCATTGTTCGCCACATCCATGCTGCTTGTCATCAGCAAAATGCTTGCATTGCACCTAAATCATACAGTGCACGGAATGAATCTCATACGGACCAGCCAATCGCTGCTTCTTTTCAATCGCACCCGTCTTTGTTGGTGTTGCTGCTCAAAATCATATGATAAGGAGTGTATCGAAAATAAGCTATCCACAAACTTTCTTTCAAATTATGTTGAAAACCGATATTTTATTCATACAAAAAAATTGATCCTTTATTGTACGAGGTTAAACTTGAACATAATGAAGACCGGATGAAATTTAAGTTATTCCTTCACGAATTTTCGAGCTTTGGATCGAATGCTCTTCGTCAAGTTCCGGACAAGTGTTGCATCGCATTTTTTGGACGCTTGAACCCAATTTTTTTTGAATTCCTGCATGTTCCCAGCTGCCTTACCAGTCTTCTTGAAGACCCTCTTGACGATTGCCCAGTAACGTTCGATGGGTCGAAGCTGAGGGCAATTTGGTGGATTGATATTTTTCTCAACGAAATCTATACCCTTTTCCGCAAGCCAATTGAGAGTGGTTTTGGCATAGTGAGCCGACGCTAAATCCGGCCAAAACAGTGGAGGTGTACTATGCTTCTTATATAAAGGCAACAATCTCTTCTGGAGACACTCGGATTAATAGATTTCCGCATTTATAGTTCCGGTAGTGTAAAAAAATGGTTGTCTTCAAACCACAGGAACGACGGCAGTAAATTATTGTGGACCTGGAAGGGTTTTTGAGTCCTCCTTTACATAGGTCTCATCGTCCATCAAAACGCATGCATCCGGACGCTGCAAAAGACGCGAATACAATTTCCGGGCCCTTGTTGCTGCTCGCTTCTTCTGTTCTGCACTTTGTTTCGAGATTTTCCGCTTCTTGTAGGTCTTCAGGTGGTTTCGCCTCTTGATACGCTGGATCATTCCGACACTCGTTCCTGCTTTTTTGGCCAAATCACGTATTGACATTGACTTGTTCTTCATACCTCTTTCTGCTCCAGTTTCGGGTTGGAAGAACCGGGTTTTCTGCCTCTTCCTGGTAGCTCATCCAAAGAATAGTGTTCCCCAAACTTATAAATGATGGTTTTAACACTCGCATGATGAATTCCAAACCGCTTCGCCAATTTTCGTATAGTAATACCCTTCTCACTTAGCCATGTGTCCAGAACCTTAATTTTCACTTCCTTTTCAATACGCGACATTTTGAAAACGCAGAATTTGAACCGCACAAACAAGTAAACAAAAGAAAGCTGACAGTCAAACGCACAGCATGCAGTGTTCAGAGCATAAAAAACCATCGCAAATACATGCGTACAACGCAAATGTATGTGGATAGCTTATATTCGATACACTCCTTAACATTGAAACAAAATTGAAAATATCGCTTGCTTCGGGTCGAAAATTTTTTTACACCACTTCTCACTGGTCACCATAGCCTAGAGGGATGAACCACGAATTCAGTAGCAGCTCTTTCGAGCTAGACAGGATCAATTCCCATGTTCCGAGTTTCCAATCGCAGTCCTTATTTCGTCGCCTAGGTCTTTGCCGATTGTTCCGGTTCGCATTAACTTCTATATTATTTGTAACATTGTATGTTTAGGGCTGCTTGTTGGGCCTTTCCCATCCCCCTGTCTCGCCGAAGAAACATCGTGCACAGCACTGTTAAGAGTCCCACGCTGGCACGAGGACGATGATTAGCTGCTCCTATCAAGGAGAACAGACGCTGTTTTGAGCCGGTCCTGGCAAGGAGAACAGACGCTCAGATAGACTGCACCCTTTGAAGAGGGAAGCCCCTCGAACCTGTCAGCATATGACCAATGTCGCACCGGGGTTGGTTACCCGATCTTTCTTATGGTTACTCATACTCCAGTTGGCACCACGGGGAGGTAGAGATAGGACTTACTGGACAAGAGGCTAAGGATCGCAGTAGGATCTATGTTATACCTACAGGTACGCGAAGTACCAATGGTACGCCTTGTCCAGTCATTTACCAGCCCTTATATGGCTGGCAATCGTGCCTACTTAGGTCTCCGAAGGACGCTATGATCGAACAAAGTTCGCCGAACTACAAAGTTGACCATCTACAAGACATTAATTACACCAGTAGTTCTCTACGGTCACGATATATGAACATTGTTAGTGGATGACCAACGCGCCCATTGTACCTTTGAAAAGAAGGTGCTGCGTACGATCTACGGTGGAGTGCAGATGGAAGACGGAACGTGAAGGTGGCGAATGAACCACGAATTGCATCATTTGCTAAATCGGTCGACTACGATGGGCTGGGCATGACGTAAGAATGTCGGACGACAGCCCTGTGAAAATAATTCTCGAAAACGAACCGACAGGTAAAAGAAGAAGAGGCGCGCAACGAGCAAGGTGGATCGATCAAGTAGAAGGCGACCTGCGGACCCTCCGCAGACAGCGAGGCTGGCGAGGTACAGCCATGGACCGAATATAATGGAGACAACTTCTGTGTGCAGCAAAGGCCACACCGGTTGGCTTTGGTCTTGGTCTGATTGGTAAGGTAAGTAAGGATCAATTCCCAAATAAGGAACATTCCAAAAAATGACGATGAAATTTCTCCCTCCCCAAGGCTGTGTTGTAATTTCGAGGTTCATTTTGAGTCGATAAAGCAGAACTGTCAAACATGCATGCAACGGTCAAAAACCAGCGAGATGTATTTTTTTTCTATTTTCAACAAAATTCTCATAGTTCTTTGTTCTCTTTCCGTACCTTGCAAGAATGTTCATTTTTAATATACAACGAATGTGGTATTGCAAACAAAGCCATCTTCATAAATGGTGCTTATCAATTTCGTTGCAGAAAACAACGAACAATGAAATCTTATCCTAAGCATAGGATAATACTTGTGACTTGTTGTCCCAACGGCATTGATCTGATCTAGACACGGCCATGGAAACATTCAAGCTTCACATAAGCAAGTTCTTCTGCTGGCCCCTTTCGAGTTCATCAACGCATGGGTCGTCATATGTTTCAGCAATTGTTAGCCTTTGCTCGCCTATCCCAAAACCGGTACTCATTGAGTGCCACAATACAAGAACCAAGTCGTGAGGTGTCATAAATTAATATCCAATCCACAAAACCCTTGGTCCCACATTTAAAAAAAAAAGAGGACTCCCGGTCCCCATATGAGGCACCATTGTCTCCCCACTTCCCTCCCCAGCATCCATCGCACTCGCTGAAACCCGGTTCAATGCCCTTCTGATGGATTGCTGCAAGGGCTTATCGCTCTTCCATTTGTTTACCTTGTCCCATTCAGTCGTCGCCGTCGTCGTCGTCGTCGTTTGCCTTCCATAGTTAGTAAGTGGATGCGACATCACGCCTTGCCTTCGGAATCGTTGATTTATTTGGCAATTGAAAAGACGTTTTCCCAGCCAGTCGGGTCGAGAACGCGGAAAGCGAATAAATCACCTTCTGTTTGGATTACACCATTGTGAAGCTTCCTTTCCCTAAATGGGAGAAATTTGAGGCATGTGAACGTGACGGAAGGTTGCGCAAGAGCGTAGGAAATACGATCTTGCCTAAGATCTGTCGAAGAGGACCGGGGGAAATCAATTTGTGATAATTTATTCAGAGCCCAGTTTGGTTGCTTTGATTGATAGCTAGTGTCGATCGCCGGGATGGAAGGAATTTCGAACTGATCTTTCTATGGTTACTTGATCAACCGGGTTGCGGCACGTGAAATCCAACGCAACGGTACTTGACGTGGCTGTTCTGATCTAGTTTCGATTCGGGTTTGTCAAGAAATACCAGTTTGAATAAACGGATGTTCGAAGGTTCAAAAGACCTAATGATGTGTCTCTGAGATTGATCCATTCATCATTCCGTTCATGAGGATTCGTTTGCTTTCAGATTGGATCTGGTCCATCTGTTTGTACACAAAGCACATTTGACTGACAAAATTTGAATGAGTTGAAACTTGTTTTCAAAGCTACGCATGTGACGGCCACGGTTTCACGACTGAACTATGTGACCAATCGCTTGCTTACCTGGTCGAAATGAAACGTGTCATCGCAATCTTTGGACAATCGTGGCTAGGCTTTCTTCAAATCTTCACATTATATAATAATACATTCCCGTTGAATGATTTCCTAGAAAGGAACAACGTTTAAATTGTAATAGAGGGTCGAAAACATGGTTTCGTACGTGACGGCTCGAAACTCTTATCATCTCTCTTCAACTAGCTCGTATAAAAAGAGCATGTTTGAAAAGTTCTTGTTTTAGTTATATTTCAATTCCACCGATACGATGAGGTGCTGGCTCCTGATTTTGTCACTCGAACTTTTTATACTGACCAACGAAGTTACCTCGACCACTCACAGCGCATCCGTAAAAACTCCAGCTACCCTGCACCAAGAATGCATCAAATATCTCCAACCGGGCGACAGTGGCAACTGCACCCAACATTGTATCGCGTTGGTGGCCCGATTCTGGGACGGTTTCCTCGATCGCACAACTCAAACCATCAGCCGGTTCTACCTTCCCGATTCGAATGACGGCAACTACCGGAATCGCACGGAGCAGTGCCTTCAGGAAACGGTCGAAAGTCTGCCCCATTCGGACATTTGTCAGCGAGCGTCTTGCACTCTCATGTGCTACGACGAACAGTATGGACAGTTGATAACCGACCTGCCGGCGTTTATTCCATTTACCGAGCTGCAGAGTGTACGAGTCGTTCGTCAGTGTGTGGATATTCTGCAGATCGGCCCAGAAGATAGGGAAGAAATTTTGGAGGAGGGGCTGCTAGCGACGCCGGAAGGAAGATGCCTGCTGCGATGCGTTATGCTTCGGGAGGGTCTTTACAACGACCTGGAAGGGCCCCGGCTAAGTTGGTTGTTTATACAGACCGAGGGATTCGAGGATCGGTTCTACGATACGGCACAGAAGTGCTACCAGCTGTTGCTGTTGGAGGAGTTGGAACCATGCATGTTGGCAGCCAGATTTGCCGAGGAATGCCTGGCGTCCAGGAAACCGCTCGTCGATACGGTGTTTCGGGCGTTGTGTGTTTTAATGAATAGAGAACCTCGTTGTGAGCAATGAATAGAGAACCTCATTGTGAGGATCCATGTGATGATTAGTTTATATGATGTGCATTTTTGAGTTTTGAGCTATTTAATGTTATCCTAATTCGTTTAGTATTTAACTCGTTTCGAAGGAAATCGCGTTTATTTCTGCGATATCAAACACAGTGTTAGTTCAGCAATGAATATGAACATGAAGCCATATCAGGAGAGACTAACTATTTAGAAGGCTTTTATTATAGATTACCTATTATTGTTTTATTAAAGCAATGACCTCCGAATTATGCACAAAAGGATTGAGCATTTTTCTGCCAGACAAAACAAATGTGCATTGAAACAATGCACAGTGTCCCATAAGTAATGTACTTGTTTATTTGTTAATTGAAATTTAAAGATCTGAAACTTACTAGTATTAACTAAAAAACTAACAAAATATGAATGAATTAAGTGATGCTTCTGATAAATGCTGAAAACGGACGAATAAAATAATAATATGTATATTGCCCATTCTGTTCGAAGTGACTGAGTAAAAGTGCAATCTAATAATAGATCTTCTAATTTTTGTACGAAACCTTAAATAATTGTTCATTACCTGCCGACAACAATCAGTTTTCTTATCGGTTGGATCACCGATCTCAGTGCATAAGACATCCCTTTTTTCATGAGGACTTTTGAAAAATGCTTCTATTGCAAAATGTCTTTAGTTTATATCTCCAATCTGCCAATCTCCGAAGAATTCTCGGAAGAATACCACTCTTGGACGGGTGATACTTAACATGCCGTTTTTTGTTTAAAAAAAAATAAGCTTCAATTTTTGTCAAATTAGTATAAATTCTGATTCCATTCTGTACCTCAAATTTTTGACATAGGACTACGTCTTTGTTTTCTATACAATTTAAAAAAAATCGCATTGCGACCGTCACGATAAGTGGTCAGGTTTTGATCATTAATATCTCAGTCATTTTTCAAAATATTTTCCAAAGTTTTTACCAATCGATCGGAAGTATTTCTTCGCATCAATTTCAAAAGAGAACATTGTTGACTTCGGGCCACATACTATTGAAAAAATCATAAATGTTAAGCCTTGCATTAAAAAGTATATTAACTCCTTCAGGCCAAAGGGGTCAAATGACCCCAAGAGGATAATGGCTATATAAATTCACACAGACTGAATAAAAGTATACTCTGTCTTGGGAACATTTGTTTTCCATCAATTTTTCTATCTGAAAAATAAAAACAAAAATGCGACAATCTTGGGATGGTCTAGGCACTCCAAACTGTCCTTAAGTTCAAAAACTAAGATATTTAGTTGTATCAGTAGTTTTCTGAGCTGTATATGGTAAACACGTGTATTCAAACATATTCAATTAATCTTTTAAAAGGTCAACGGTCATCTATATAACTAAAAATGAGTTGGGGTTTCCTTTGTCACGATTTAACTCGTAGACTGCTTTTGGGGCCGGGGAAGGTTCTTTAGGACAGTAAGAGACCCCTCCCTCCTCTGAAAAGGGGGGCTCCCATACAAATGAAACACATATTTCTGCATAACTCGAGAACTGATCATGCAAAGGAACCCAAATTTAGCATGCAGAAGTTTTTGGAAGCAAGAAATGTTTCTATGGTAGTTTGAGACCCCTCCCTTTTCTAGAAAGGGAGGCTTCCATACAAATGAAAAAAAAGTTTCTGCATATCTCAAGAACTAATCAAGCAAATGGAACCAAATTTGGCATGTGGGGTTTTCTGGTGGCGAAAAATGTTTCTATAGTGGTTTGAGACCCTTCCTCTCTCTTAGAAGGGGTGCTGTCATACAAATGAGACTGAAATTTCTTCATAACTCTAGATCTAATAAAGCAAATGGAATCAAATTTGGCTTGCGGGGATTTTAAAGGCAATAAATGTTTCTACAGTAATTTGAGACCCTTCCTCTCTCTCTGGATGGGGGGGGGGGGGGGGGGGGCGCCGGTCTTCCAAACAAATGAAGCAAATTTCTGCAGAACTCTAGAACTAATCAAGTAAATGGAACCAAATTTGGCATGTAGAGGTTTTTGAAGGCAAGAAATGTTTCTAAGGTAACTCGAAACCCCTCCGCCCTCTGTTAGCGGGGGGCTCTCATACTAATGAAACACAAATTTGTGAATAACTCGACAATAAATCAAACATATGGAACCGAATTTGGCAAGTGGAGTTTTTATGGAGGAGAGAAATGTTTCTTTGGAAGTTTGAGACCCCTCCGCCATCTGAAAGGGGGAGGGAGGGGGGTTTGCATACAAATGCAACACAAATTTTTGAATAACTCGAGAACTTATCAAGTTAATGGAACCTAATTTGGCATGTGGAGGTTTTCGAAGGCAAGAAATATTTCTATTGTGATTTGAGACTTACCTTACCTTACCAATCAGACTAAGGCCGGTGTGGCCTCTGCTGTACACATAAGTTGTTTCCATTGTGATCGGTCCATGGCTGTTCCTCGCCAGCCTCGCTGACTGCGGAGGGTCCGCAGGTCGCCTTCTACTTGATCGATCCACCTTACTCGTTGCGCGTCTCTTCTTCTTGTACCTGTCGGTTCGTTTTCGAGAACCATTTTCACAGGGCTGTCGTTCGACATTCTTACGACATGCCCAGCCCATCGTAGTCGACCGTAGTTCTCCCAGCAACTGGTGCAATTCGTGGTTCATTCGCCTCCTCCACGTTCCGTCTTCCATCTGCACTCCATCGTAGATCGTACGCAGCACCTTCCGTTCAAAGACTCCAAGGGCGCGTTTGTCCTCCACTAGCAATGGCCATGTTTCGTGGCCGTAGAGAACTACCGGTCTAATTAATGTCTTGTAGAAGGTCAACTTTGTGGTTCGGCGAACTTTGTTCGATCTTAGCGTCCTTCGGAGTCCAAAGTAGGCACGATTGCCAGCCATAATGCGCCTTTGTATTTCTCTGCTGGTGTCGTTATCGGCGGTCACCAATGAACCCAGATACACAAATTCGTCTACTACCTCGATTTCATCACCGTCGATCTGAACTCGTGCTAGGAGGCTAACATTGTCTTCTCGTGAGCCTCTTCCCTTCTATCATGTGATTTGAGACTCCTCCGCTCAATGAAAGAGGGGTCTCTCTTACAAAGGAAACACGAATTTCTGCATAACTCGATAAAAATTAAAGCAAATGGAACCAAATTTGGCATGTGGGGGGTTCTGAAGGCAATGATTGTATGGTGGTTTGAGAAACCACCCCCCTCTGGAAGGAAGGGCTCCCATACAAATGAAACACAAATTTCTACCAAAAATGAGAATCATACAGGTCACTTAAACACGTGTCTTTCTCTGGTAAGAAACATGTTTTGATAGAAGTTTGAACCCCTTCAAGAAAAAAAAACTCATTGTGAAAAAAAAACATAAACGTGCCAGTTATATTAAATTTTCCTTCGTTTAGTTGCAAGCGTAGCAGCGCACGCACCAGGTTCAGCTAGTTATTTTATAATTTTGGGATCCTATAGGTAATCCAAACCAACCTGGAGTTCAGAACTTGAAATCTACGGTAGTAACAGTTGTTTTTTGGGCTCTACAAAGTAACGTAACATATTCAAGTATGTTCAGTGAATATTTTCGAACGTAGAAATACACAAGAAGATAATCTTGGGATGGTCTAGGTCAACCAAATTGTCTTGTAGTTCAGAACTTAAGATTGACAGTTGTAACAGTTAATTTTTCAATTCAAGCACATTCAACTAACATTTTTAACGTCAAGAAACATTATTAAGCAATATGACATGTTTTTGGTCATCCAAACTATCCTTGAGATCAGAACATATGACCTACAGTTATAACAAAGGTTTTCGGGGCTATGCAAAGCTATGATGTGTATTGAAACATATTCATTGAATATTTTGGAAGAACAACAGACATTATGAGATAATCTTTCGATGTTCCGATGAGCTTATCCAAACTTTCCTGGAAATCAAAACTTAAAATCTACAGCTGAAGATTTTAAGTTTTGAATTGTAGCTTGAACTCTATAGCTTTTTGGACTTAATAAAGTAACCATATGTATTTGACCAAATTAAGTGAGTCTTTTGGAAGGTCAACCGATGTAATGAAATATCTCTGGATGTTCTAGATTATCAAAACTGCCCTTGAAATCATAATTTAGTAGTAATACTAGCTTTATACTCTATGAAAGGTGACGATATGGATTCAAACACTCTCAGTGAAGCCTCGGTAAGCTCACCAGTCATTATCAGATTACCTCGGGATGTTCATATTCATAAAAACTGACCTTGAGTTCATAACTTAAGATATACGGTAGTAACCGTAGACTTTCGGGCTATTCAAAGCTGCGATAAATATTCAAACATGTTCAATGAATATTCGGAAACGTCCACAGACATCATAGGATAACCTTTTTAGTTTCAGTTCATTCAAACTGTCCTTCAAAACTTAAGGTTTACAATTATAACAATGGCTTTATGGGTTATACAAAGTTAAGTTAGTTTGTTTGGCATAGAATATCTTAAGATTATCTCATAATGTCAGTTGATCTTCCAGGACATTCATTGAATATGTTTGAATACATATCATAACATTGTATAGCGGATAAAGCTACTGTTACAACTGTAGATCTTAAGTTCTTCTGGGCAGTTTGGACGAATATTTCCTACTTTTTTCAATCATTTTTATTTTATTGAGCACCAAATAAATCAAAATTCACCAAATTGCTTGCATAAATTAAGCCTAAAAGGGTTGATTCAAAAAACATTGCATTGTACCATCTAAATCGCTTACATTTAGTATCGTAGTCCTACGTCATCATTTCGAACAACCCAATGGGGCTGTACCTTGTAGGTAAACTAATTAATTGTGATACAACAATTTGAAATAAGTTAGTCCTAGTTTTTATAGTCGTATCCACGGTTACGAATAAAGGGCGATACGGTCAAAATTTGGTCAATATCAACTTGACGTATTTCTTTCAATTTTGCATTTAAAAAACCTGAACACCCCTCATTTTGAAGGTGTGTGTGTGTAGAATGTTGCTCCTATTTTGATTTTGGAATTCACTCTTCAGTTGTCAAAATGCCGTTCAAGCAAGAAGAGCAGCGTATCAAAATTTTGCTCGCGCATCGCGAAAATCCGAGCTACTCGCACGCAAAGTTGGCAAAATCGCTAAAAGTTGCCAAATCAACCGTTACAAATGTAATTAAAGTGTTTGGGGAACGTTTGTCGACAGCCAGGAAGTCTGGATCGGGGGGAAATCGAAAACCGGAAGCCGCTGAGACGACAAAGAGAGTTGCCGGTAGTTTCAAGCGAAACCCTAACCTATCTCTCCGAGATGCCGCAAATAAGCGGGGTGTATCGTCTACAACCGTGCATCGAGCCAAAAAACGAGCCGGACTATCGACTTACAAGAAGGTAGTGACTCCAAATCGCGATGATAAACAAAATACGACGGCCAAAGCGCGATCCCGGAGGCTGTACACGACGATGCTGACGAAGTTTGACTGCGTGGTAATGGACGATGAAACTTACGTCAAAGCCGACTACAAGCAGCTTCCGGAACAGGAGTTTTATACGGCAAAAGGAAGAGGAAAGGTAGCAGATATTTTCAAGCACACGAAACTGTCAAAGTTCGCAAAGAAATATCTGGTTTGGCAAGCCATCTGTACCTGTGGCTTGAAAAGCAGCCTTTTTATAGCTTCCGGGACTGTCAACCAAGAAATTTACGTGAAAGAGTGTTTGAATAAACGTCTGCTGCCTTTCCTGAAGAAACACGGTTGTTCCGTACTGTTTTGGCCGGATTTGGCATCTTGCCATTACGGTAAAAAGGCCATGGAGTGGTACGCCGCCAACAACGTGCAGGTGGTTCCCAAGGACAAGAACCCTCCCAACACGCCAGAGCTCCGCCCAATTGAGAAATACTGGGCTATTGTCAAGCGGAACCTAAAGAAGACCAAAAAAAACTGCTAAAGACGAGCAGCAATTCAAGGCAAACTGGCTTTCTGCGGCGAAGAAGGTGGACAAGGTGGCTGTACAAAATCTGATGGCAGGGGTCAAGCGTAAGGCCCGGCAATTCGGATTTGGAAAAGCGGAAGCCCAACTGAATATTTTTCCTGAATTTTATACTAATTGAACTTGAAAAAGAAATTTAATTTGATTTTTTAAATAAACGATTTCACCGATTTACACGCGTTTTCCCTTGACCAAATTTTGACCGTATCACCCTTTATTCGCCTCGTACTTAAATTCACAAGAAGAAATCAAAGCAAGCATTCCCCAATGAACCGAAGCATTTTCTAGATGCGATGATATGTGAGCGAATAGTGAGCGAGTTGTTTATTTACTATGTATGCTTTATTGCCTTCATCCTGAATTCACCAGTACCGTTCATTACGAACCAATGCGATCGAATGAGAAGGGAGAGAACGATGCGATGCGACCTTAGCTGCGATGCGATGCGGCATAAAAACTACTTTTCACGACGAACAGGGCATTTGAGGAGACTTTTATGAACATCTTATATTTCAGTTCGTGAAGTCATGATTCATATAGCGCGGTTCTGTCAATGCGCAGGTACTATCAGATTCCGTGGATCTCTCTCTAGTGGCGTAGACTAGATGATATTTTTTTTCTAAGATAGCTACATTGATTACAGACCATTGATGGTGAGATTGAGTATCCAACGAGGCTACAGGTAGTGAATAGAGATCTTTTTTTTTACGAAATTAGTCTTATAAATTTTTATTTTTCCAGAAACGAAGTTTAAATTTACATTTGCACTTGTGACCTGTAAAATACGTCCAGTGCCATCGAGTGACTTTTGCTTGATCCGAAACAAGCCCAATGGTTAATTAATGAAACCACCAACCTCTGGGCTCAAGGCGCGATAAGATGAGGCCACCATGCCCTTGGTCTTCCTCTTCAGCTTCTGCTGCACTTTACGGTCGCTTAGCACTGTCAGGTGGCCGACACTAAATGGTGTTCCGATCAAAATTTGGTCAAACAGTAATGTGTGTGAGTCGATCAAAGTTTTTATTTATAAGACAAATTCTATTTCTTTTTCGAGTTCAGTTAATACAGAATACAGGAGAAATATTCAGCTAAGCTTCCTTTTTTACCAAATGCGTATTGCCGGGTCTTTCGTTTAACACCTGCCATAAGATTTTGTACAGTTTCCTTGTCCACTTTATTCGCCGCAGAACGCCAGTTTGCCTTGAACTGTCTCTCGCTCACAACAGCTTTTTGAGTCTTCTCAAGGTTCCGCTTGACGATGGCCCAATATTGTTCGATTGGGCGGAGCTCTGGCGTGCTGCGAGGGTTCTTGTCCTTGGGCACCACTTGATCGTTGTTGACAGCATACCATTCCATGGCCTTTTTTCCGTAATGGCAAGATGCCAAATCCGGCCAAAATAGAACGGAACAATTGTGTCGCTTCAGGAAATGCAGTAGACGTTTTTGTAGGCACTCGCTCAGATAAATTTCCTGGTTGACGGTTCTGGTCGCAATGTATACGTTGCTCTTAGAGCCACAGGTATAGGTGGCCTGCCACAGCTGATATTTCTTCGCGAACTTTGACAGTTTAATGTGCTTGAAAATATTTACCACATTTCCCCGTCCGGTTTCCGAATAAAATTTCTGTCCAGGAAGCTGTTTAAAGTCTGCCTTGACGTTAGTTTCATCGTCCTGTAACAAGCAATCAAACTTCTTCAGCATCGTCGTGTACAACTTTCACGATCGTGCTTTGGCCGACTTGTTTTGTTTATCGTCGCGATTTGGAGTCACCAATTTCTTGTAAGTCGACAGTCCAGCTCATTTTTTAGCTCTATCCACGGTTGAAGGCGCCACTCCCAACTTCTTTGCGACATCTCGGACGGAAAGGTTGGGGCTCCGCTTGAAACAGCGGGCAACTCTTTTTGTTGTCGTTGTGGCCTCCGGCTTTCGATTTCCCCCGGTTCCAGCTTTCCTTTCGACAAACATTCCAACTTGGCTTGAGAGAAGTTTGGATTTTCGCCATGCACGTGCAAAATTTTGATGCGTTGCTTGTCTTCCTTCGACGACATTTTGATAACTGAAGTGCTTATCTCAAAATCAAAATAAAGGCATGATGCTACACGCACACATCTTCAAAATTAGGGGTGTGCAAAATTTTTTAATGCACGATGAAAGGAAATGCGTCAAGTTTAAGTCGACCAAATTTTGATCGAAACACCCTTTAGGCTTCTGTTCGAAGCTTTTGCCTATCTCCAGAAGAAAGAGGATGTTGTAAATGCAGGATCGCCTATATCCGGCGGACCTGAAATTCATCTTGACCTCTAACTTCTTCGCTCCGGGGAGGAGCTGGTAGGACGAACAAACCATCGAGCGGATTTGTTTTTCTGTTTTCGTCATTGCTGCCGCAAATCAACTAATACTGCTCTCATTTTTTTTTTCTGTGCAGAAGAGGTTTGCTACGGTTGGCGAAGCATTGGTGGATTTACTACCAGATGAAATATAGCTTAAATTAGTTCATTTCTCGAGTATTTTTTTCAAACAGACGTATCTAATTTTGTAAAAAAAGACGGGAATTAAGATTCAAACGTTAAATTCTTTAAACCCTTAGCACTTTCATGCAAACTAGGACCCCCAACACAAGGAATAACTTTTCCCTAACATGATGGTGATGCTACTTTCCGTGAAGGTACTGAGAGTTTTGAGAAATTATCATATGAATCTTACTTCCCCTCTGTCTGTTTGAAGAAGTACTCGAGATTTTTTTAATGTATTCGTTATGGCGACCTTCATTTGAAGGGCGAAGAGATTTTGGTTTAACAGAAAGAATTAAAGTTAAATGTTTAAAATTAGAGATTTCTCAAAAATCCAAACAAAACAAGAAACAATTTATAAATATAATTTCCAGCAATTGTGACCATGATCTCAGTCCACATTCACATAAGCGCCAATCTCCGAAATTTCACTAGCTGACCTCTCGCATATAACCCCTAGCCTCAAAAACAATGAAATGCCATAATTACTTCCACAACCGCAACCGGCCGCCATCGATTACCTCAAGGCTGTTTGCCTTTTCTTCGAGAGGTTAAATGCACCCTCACAACCCTCCCCTGCCCACTACCCATCCATTTCTCGCAGCCAATTAGAAAACCAAAATTGTTCCCAACCAGTTCACCTAAAATGCCAAACAAATCATCCCAATCTCACAAGAATCTCCAACCCGAACTCCGGAACCCGAAATGAAGAGAACACAGTATGAAATTGCCCCCCCCCCCCCCCCTACCGAAAAAAAATTGGACAGCTCGCACACGTTGCCGCCTGCCACCAAACACCACCAGAGCTGCGGATTGACGATCATGCTCTCAACTGTCTGACTGGCGGCAATAATTTAGGCATCTTTTCATTTGTTTCCACGATATCTGTTTTTGTGTGTTTTCATGCTTTCCAAAGTAGTGGTATGTGCCTGCAAGCGCTACCGTGAAAAAGGGGGGAAAAAGTGTTTCCAACCACCCCCATCTCTTCTCTCGCCTCATCCCAGGTAATTTTCCACGACGCTTTCATGATGTTCTACGCTTAAGCTCGTTTGCGCTCAAGCTGCGGGGAAGAGGGAGAGAGGGCGAATGTTAAATCAGCCAGCGATACATTCCTACCTGCCCTGGCTGATAATAATTGTTTTCCACTCTAGTTACGACGGTGAACAGCAACCGACTCTCTAGCCCGCGGTTGAGATATCTTCATGTTTACCCATAATCCACACCTCTGCTGGAACGATGGTGATGGTTGGCGGTGTAGGAAGAATTCAATCCAAAGGGGTGATGCGCGCGGAGGGGAAGGGAAAATTTCTTCTCTGGAAAAGCAAAGTAGAAAATAATTGAAAGAGATAACCAAATTGGCACGGGCAGGCCAATTTCGAGAGAAGGATGGATCTTTGCTGAAGCGACTCAGTCGAGTGGATGTGGAGTATTTGGAGTTTGTTTTAACTGGACGACGGATCCCAAGGTGGTAGTCGCTCGTGGCGGATGGAACATGATTGGCCGTAATAAATATTCATACAAATGGGTGATTTATGGGAACGATCAAACGGGGGGTTTGATGGTTTGATACATTGTTGTTTGCCGTTTTATTAATAGATTCATTGAACTTTTTCGAGAGTAGGTAATTTGTTTTGCCATCGGAACGGCCAAACAGTGATTGAGTGAGTGGTTCGTGCGGCCACTCGCCTGAAGGGTTCGTCGTTGAGTAGCGTTGAAGTCATTTTGAGTGTGAGATGGGCGATGGCTTGATTGATTTGGGTACGGGTTGGGGTTGGTTTTTGGATTGAAGTTCTATGAGGATTTATGGAGGGATTGGAATCATGAAAGAAGAATTCCATATAATATTGAAATAATTTTCGTGTGGTAGAGTTTTTCGTGAAATATTGTGATCAAAACAACCGAAGTCGGTCGTGAGCCTAATGTAAAACGATGATAATCGTAAATCATGATTTATTACCACGGAAAAGTCTGTAAGAATTCAAAACAATACATCTACTGCTAGATTAAATAAATTCATAATTTCAAAGAAATGCAGAGATCAGCTTGCTGTATGAAATAATGTATGTTCCAATCAAAATTTGGTCAAAAAGTAATGTGTGTTAGTCGATCAAAGTTTTTTTTGTGCAATCTAAGGCTAATGGTAATCAAAAACACATCAATGAGTTTCATAAACTCCAGATCACGTACAGCCAAAATATCTCGAACTGGTACATTGGGTTGTCTACCTCGAGCCCGAAAGGAATCATAAGGCTCAGATCTGACTCTACGATGCTCGGCACATGACCAAATAACGTGATCTGCGTCCTGGTAACCTTTTCCACATTCACAGAGATTGCTGTCGCTCAGCCCAACACGGTATAAATGGGCGTTCAAAGAATAATAAAGAAGCACACGAATAAAGTCTCGACACACATCCATACACCCAAACCAAGATTTCTTCGACACCTTTGGGATGATAGAATGTTGCCATCGCCCAAAATCTCATTTACTCCATTCATACTGCCAGCTGATGAGTGACTGTTGACGAAAAATAGGAAAAAAATCGTTAAAGGCGATTTGTCGATCATAAATATCGCCTTCTAAAGGGTGGTACGGTCAAAATTTGGTCAAGGGAAAACGCGTGTAAATCGGTGAAATCGTTTATTTAAAAAATCAAAATAAATTTCTTTTTCAAGTTCAATTAGTATAAAATTCAGGAAAAATATTCAGTTAGGCTTCCGCTTTTCCAAATCCGAATTGCCGGGCCTTACGCTTGACCCCTGCCATCAGATTTTGTACAGCCACCTTGTCCACCTTCTTCGCCGCAGAAAGCCAGTTTGCCTTGAACTGCTGCTCGTCCTTAGCAGTTTTTTTGGTCTTCTTTAGGTTCCGCTTGACAATAGCCCAGTATTTCTCAATTGGGCGGAGCTCTGGCGTGTTGGGAGGGTTCTTGTCCTTGGGAACCACCTGCACGTTGTTGGCGGCGTACCACTCCATGGCCTTTTTACCGTAATGGCAAGATGCCAAATCTGGCCAAAACAGTACGGAACAACCGTGTTTCTTTAGGAAAGGCAGCAGACGTTTATTCAAACACTCTTTCACGTAAATTTCTTGGTTGACAGTCCCGGAAGCTATGAAAATGCTGCTTTTCAAGCCACAGGTACAGATGGCTTGCCAAACCAGATATTTCTTTGCGAACTTTGACAGTTTCGTGTGCTTGAAAATATCTGCTACCTTTCCCCTTCCTTTTGCCGTATAAAACTCCTGTCCCGGAAGCTGCTTGTAGTCGGCTTTGACGTAGGTTTCGTCGTCCATTACCACGCAGTCAAACTTCGTCAGCATCGTCGTGTACAGCCTCCGGGATCGCGCTTTGGCCGTCGTATTTTGTTTATCATCGCGATTTGGAGTCACTACCTTCTTGTAAGTCGATAGTCCGGCTCGTTTTTTGGCTCGATACACGGTTGTAGACGATACACCCAGCTTATTTGCGGCATCTCGGAGAGATAGGTTAGGGTTTCGCTTGAAACTACCGGCAACTCTCTTTGTCGTCTCAACGGCTTCCGGTTTTCGATTTCCCCCCGATCCAGACTTCCTGGCTGTCGACAAACGTTCCCCAAACACTTTAATTACATTTGTAACGGTTGATTTGGCAACTTTTAGCGATTTTGCCAACTTTGCGTGCGAGTAGCTCGGATTTTCGCGATGCGCGAGCAAAATTTTGATACGCTGCTCTTCTTGCTTGGACGGCATTTTGACAACTGAAGAGTGAATTCTAAAATCAAAATAGGAGCAACATTCTACACACACACACACCTTCAAAATGAGGGGTGTTCAGGTTTTTTAAATGCAAAATTGAAAGAAATACGTCAAGTTGATATTGACCAAATTTTGACCGTATCGCCCTTTATAGCGCCCTTCTTTGCAAGCGAGTCCACTTTCTCATTGCCCGGAATCGAACAATGAGATAGGACCCATACTTAGGTGGTTATAAAATAACGCGAAGATAAAGCACTTAGATGCTCCTGTATTTTCATGAGAAAATACGAGGATTGCTTTACCGGCCTCAAGGAGCGAATAGCCTCTATAGAACTGAGACTATCCGTGAAGATGAAGTACTGATCCGGTGTAAGTGAGGCAACAATTTCTTGCGTAAAGTGTATTGCCGCTAATTCAGTGACATACTACTCTGGTCTCTCTTCAAATGTCGGATTCAGTGACATATACAGCACTGTAACCCGGTGCGATTATCTGGACCAATTTTGTAAAAATGTAAATTTGTAAATACCAGATTTGAAGTTTAAAGTAGTGTGGATAGTAGATTATGTGTTTCAAAAAAGATTTTCGTTTCCAATTGGATTTTTGTTTTGATTGATTCGTAGTACATTTTTAAAGGGTATCTTATTGCAAACATCTGTTAAAATTGTGAATACTTACAAAAAAGTAATGTTACTAAATGTTTAATTTCGCGTGATTTTTGATTGTTATTTTGTCTTATCGCGATGGACAGCTCATTCGACGTGCTTTTGTATTGTACGGGCTGGATTAATATTCCTCGTTCGGCGATCGTGGACGCTGAACGGAGGCGATTTGGTTTACGTCGTCTGCAAGAACGCCAGACTCGTGCGCCCTGCAAAGGCCCGCCTATTACAGGTAGCTAAACGGAGGAGAGTGAAGTTCGCCCGAAAGACTAGCGAAGTTATTCCGACGGTCGCCAATAATCCGTCGTGATTCCACCCTACGTTACAACCCCTGTGGAACGGATACCGAGAGCGCGGTTTCAGTGATCCGTTGTCAAGTGTCGGACACTGAACCGGACCTTACCCAAAATATCCCAACAAACATCGGTGTTGAATTAGAGCTTGTTCAAGCAAATTTGGAGAAGCTATTCAGCTGTTTCTTGTAGAATAGCTGAATAGCTTCTCCGAATTTGTTTGAACAAGCTCTTATTCAACACCGATGTTTGTTGGGATAGTAGTCTTCCTTAATATTAAAGGAGACGGTCAATTCCGGACGTTCTCGACGAGATATAAATCGGAGGCTTTCCGTCCAGCCGCCACTCTCTCCGCAACTCTAGTTTCGGCCATATTGCGCACGGGTCCAGGTGCACCACGGCGCGCCATTTGTGTGGTCAAAATGAAAAATCCTGAATAGGTATGTCCGTACAAAGTTTTCATGGCCATGATTAGTTAAATAGTTTGTAGCTTTAGGGCAAGTACTGTCCAACACGAGTGAAGCTAGTAAATAGATGTTAAATATATTGTGCTTGGAGTTTTTGTTTAGTTTCCGTTTTTTATTTGCATTTCATCCTTTTGCTGGCTCATTCGTCATTTTTAATATTGCGTTCGTCTATTTAAATCAAGCACATTTGTATGAAAACAGGTTCGTTGGTTGGCTCTGGCTTTAAAGTCTAAAGAGACTACGGAAATTATATGACTTGAAGGGATTGGCGGAATTTTCGTTAATTTTATCGGCAAAAGGTGTTCATTTGAGGTTTCGGTAGCAAATGTGCGTTTGAAGTAGGGTTTTCCTGAAGTACCGATCGGGTGGTTCCTCTGAGAAACCAGTTTCAAAATTAGATGGCGCTTAAGCCATCGCGTTTGACTGAGATTCAGCACCCTTCTCCGCCCGTTTACAGAACAAGGAGCTTGCAGTCAACGATTGGCGCTATAAATTTCATTAAATATACCAAAGCCTGCGGACTCCACTTTCAAAGATCCGTCAGTGAAGAACGATTTAGTGGAATTAACTTGGCAAAACTTTGCAGCAAATAATACCGGAGCAATCATAGAACGATGATGCTCTGGGATTCCATGAAACTCCTGCTTCATTGATAAACCAAAATGAACCGAATTGTCAAAGTCAGAGGAGCAAACACGATTGGAAATATTCGGCGAAGGGCTGACATCCTGTGTTTTGTACAAATGATACAAAGTCATGAGGCGAGTTTGAGGATTCAACTCGAGAAGCTTCTCAAAGTTTTCGATTACCTGGGGATTTATAACTTCACACCTGGTGAGGAACCGGAGAGATAATTCTGAAAACCGATCCGAGGGTGGCAACATACCAGCCAGCACTTCAAGACTCATGGTGTGAGTCGATTGCATGCAACCTAACGCGATACGAAGACACCAATACTGAATTCGTTCCAGTTTTATGATGTGCAACCGAGCCACCGCCTTATCAATCAAATGTTGCAATCAATCAATCAATCATCTCTATGTAAATCTTATTGACAATGTTAGTACTTGGTAGTGTAGCCGTTATTTTTGATTACCGCAGCGCATCGTCGTGGCATTGAGTCCACCAGCTTCTGGCACCTTACGATGGGTATTTCTGCCCACGCACGTTAAACGATGGTCCATAGTTGATCCGTAGTTGTCGGCAGAGCTTCGTTAACTGTCTTCTTGATATCTCCCCACACATTTTCGATTGGGTTTCGGAAAGGCGATTGAGCCGGTCTGTCCATAACTTCAATATTATTATCTTGGAACCATGCTTGTGCTCGTCTGCTCGTATGTTTAGAATCATTATCCTGTTGGAAGACCCATTTCAAGGGCATTTCTTCTACATCGTATGGCATTATGATATTTTGGAGTATTTCCACATAACCGACTGAACGATTAATAGGTCCTAGACCGTAGTATGAAAAACAACCCCACACCATGATTTAAGCACCGCCATGTTTAACAGTTTTTACGGTGTACTGAGGTAGAAATTCAGTACCCGGGGACGTCTTACAAACATACGCTTACCACCTGAGCCAAATAATACCACTTTGCTTTCATCGGTCCACAGATTTTTGCGCCATTTTTCGACGGGCCAATTTGCGAGAAACTTGGCAAAACTAAGATTAAGATTAGGAGTATGCCGCGATGTGAGTAGTGGTACTTTCCACAGGCTCCTAGCGGGCAGTCCAGCTTCAATCAAACGTTTTCGTACTGTTGACGTACTAATAGGAAGATTCAGTTCATCTTGCAGTGCTCTTGAACTGATATTCGGATGCTTTTTGACCATCCGGACCATTTGACGATCAGTTTTTGCAGACGTTACTCGCTTTCTACCGCGAGTTTCACCCTTGTATTTCCACCGTAATGCATTAGAATCCTTCTTAGCAGAGCAGTGCAAAATTTCCTGCACCTCACGGTATGTTTTTCCACTTGCAATGAGTCTTTTGATTTGATCCCGTTCCTCAAACGTAAACTGTTTCGAGCGCCCCATCTATCAGGAACCTTACACAGCAGCTGTTGTTTTTAATTAGAAGGAACTATTAACTTATGTTATACACCTCATTCCGCTATAAATACACACCAATGAAAGGAAAACTTTCAAAATTTTGAGGGAATAAATAATAAAGGAAAACTTTCAAAATTTTGAGGGAAAAAATAATGTTTTTCACCGGCAGAACAGTCTGGAAAAGATCAATTTTAAAAAAGACAGCCAAGTTTTGTAAACAAACGAGACATCAATGAAGATGATCGTGATTCTTCATTCACTACTACAGCTGCCTGCGCGTAAGAAGTCCGCTATTAATTACACTCACACGACTGCGCAACGCAAATCATTAAACCTTACTTGTACTGCTATTATTTCGAACAGAGCTGTATGATTTTCTTTAGCATTTTCTGAATGCATAAGAGGTACGAATAATGGATAGGAGTTGAACAATGTATGAAATTGTCCTGTTTATGTTTTAATCATGTATGAAACGATATTTTTAAGAACAATTATAAAGATTGAATCACTTGTAGAAGTGACAATACTATTCTCAGCTAAAGCGTTAGTAATAGTGAACTGAGTTGGACCATAGGTCATATCAAATACGATAGATAAAAACCGCTCGCAACGTGAAATGTTACGCAAAACGTTTATAACAAACTTTTAATTATGAGTTGTTTAAAAAAAATCGTATTGTGTGTTACTTGGGAAGTGTCCCGGATACGATGAATGTAGTGCTTTGATGTAATTTTCATTCAGATTCACTCAGGGGAAAATGGAGCAATGTATAAATAAAGTTACACATTTTTAACAGGTAAACAAATGTTTCTTTAAATCTGCGGCTGCGGCAGTTTTGCGAGTTGAAACACTCAGTTGCCCTATCCAAGTTCCATCCACCCTCCCTTACTTCTAAGCTCTGCAACAAATCGACCTGATTTCTTTTTATTAAGTTAGGGTCCATGATAAACTTATTATATTCAGAAAATCAGCTTGGTTGGTTATAAGAGCGTCGAGAAAAAAGGTTTGATTAACCGGAATCCAACCCCACCCCTACCCGTACTTTGCGTAGCTGTAGGCATAAAACAGATCCTACTGTGTTCCCTAGCCTCTTCGCCAGTATCTCCTATCCCTATTTCCCCATGGTACCGACTGGGGCACAAGTAACCTTGCTCTCTTCGAAGGATGCAGTCTATCTGAGCATCCGTTCTCCATGTCAGTGGCGGCTCAAAACAGAGTCCATATTAGGAGCGACTGATCATCGTCCTGGTGCCCGCGTGGGACTCTAAACAGCACTGTGTATGATGGTCTTCCGGCGAGGCAGAGGGTTGGGGAAGCCGTCCTTCAAAATCCAAACTAACAAATAAAACGCAAGTAAATACGGAGTGGAACAATCGGCAATGATTTTGACGAAGAAATAAAAACGATTGGACACTTGGAGCATGGAACTGCCAATCGCTTCAACAACGCAACTTCAATGTCCCAGCACTGCAGAAATTTTGCTTAACAGGACTGAAAGTATGGAAAAGGGGGCATCGATTGGCAACTTTATACCAAAGCTGTGGCATCACAAACGAGCTGGGCACCGAAGCGCATAATTCGATGGTTTCCGATCAATGCGAGATTTTGCAAGCTAATAATCAAGCGTTGTTTCTTCAAACCGCCAAAATCGGTCGACTAAGGTGGGCTGAGTATGACGCAAGACTATCGGACGAGTCAAAATAATTCTCGATAAAGATCCGACGGGTACACGAAAAAGAGGCGCGCAACGAGCAAAGTGTATCGATCAAATAGAAGGTGACCTGCGGACGCTTCACAGACTGCGAGGCTGGTAAAGTGCAGACATGGTAGATCACCTTTTGTGGTGCGTTACGGGGTATCAGATCTACCATCGAACCCTAGTCTGAATTAATTCAGAATTATTTGTAGTCAAAGGAACATATATTAGTCTTTATTACATTTTATGTCTAGTGAAAAGTGACAATACTGGGATTGAGCCACCAAGGATGAGCTGGGAATAAGGAAAACATGGTTAGTCTTCATTTATGTGAATTCTCATTTTCTATTAGGTGCGCAACTAAGTTCCCGCTATTTATCAATAGATGGCGCCAGTAGTAAGTGCTGGTCGAATGTTGTACATCTCAAGCGTCATAAACCAAGCTCAGACATATGGTAAACAAACCGCTTTGCCAAATCAGTGATTTTGGTTTAGTGTTATATATTTTGGTTGTTTGAAGATGTCTGATTTCGTGCCAAATAATCGTCATTTGCGGGAAGTGTTGATTTTCTTCTTTTATTCGAAGAAAACGGCGGCTGAAGCACATCGAGAGCTCCAAAAAGTTCACGGTGATGCTGCTCTGAGTGAAACAACGTGTCGTGATTGGTTTCGTCGCTTCAAAAACGGTGATTTCAGTGTTGATGATCGTCCGCTTGAAGGAAGACCAAAAAACTTCGAAGACTCTGAATTGGAGGCATTGCTCGAAGAGGATCCGTGTCAAACGCAAAAAGAGCTTGGTTCAGGATTAGGAGTTTCCCGCCAAGCCGTTTCTAAGCGATTGCATGCGTTTGGAATGATTCAAAAGCAAGAAACTTTGGTTCCTTACGATTTGAAGCCAAGAGATGTTGAGCGTCGTTTTTTCGTCTGCGAACAACTGCTCCAGCGGCAAAAAAGGAAGAGTTTTCTACATCGCATTGTGACGGGTGATGAAAAATGGATTCATTACAGTAACCCAAAACGGAAACATTCATGGGGACTGTCCGGGCATGCTTCAACATCGTCGCCTAGGCCGAATATTCACGCTGCGAAGGTTATGCTGTGTATTTGGTGGGACCAAGTTGGTGTTATTTATTATGAGCTGTTGAAACCAAACGAAACCATTACCGGCGAACGGTATCGAACTCAATTGATGCGATTGAGCCGAGCACTGCACGAAAAACGGCCACAATGCGAGCGCAGACACGAAAAAGTGATTCTTCAGCATGACAACTTGGAAACGCTCAAATGGAAGTCCTACCCCACCCGCCATATTCTCCTGATATTGCACCGTCCGATTATTACTTGTTCCGTTCGATGGCACATGGTCTCACTGGTCAGCAATTCCACTCATATGATGACATCTCAAAATGGCTTGATTCTTGGATAGCATCAAAAGACGAACAGTTCTATCGAAATGGTATTCACGTTCTACCAGAAAGATGGAAAAAAGTCGTATGGGAAATACTTTGAAAAATTCGTTTGTAACCTTTGTTTTCAAAATAAAATTCCTTTTCCACCAAAAAACAGCGATAACTTAGTTGCGCACCTAAAATTTGGTATTCTATAGTTTAAATTGGTTATGACTAGTGTTCTGACGCATGGTATCGGATTATCGGAGTCATTGTTTGTTTTCTTTGCAATGATCCCGGTTTTGACTGATAAAGGGGCGCGCCTTTGAAGAGTTCTCCTACTCCTCAAAGGGTTTAAATAGCGGAAACTCTCAATAAAACTCGATTCATTGCCAACATAACAAACAAAGACAACTGTAAAAAACACCGAATACCGCATAATTTCTTAATAGTGATGAAGTAACTCGACATGCACTAACCAAAAGATACGGGATATACTACAATAGATCAAATTACTGGTCGCAGTGGTGTATGTCCCGAACAAAGGGGGAATAAACAAAAAGTGCAGGCAAGAACTGACCCAAGCAGCACACTTGTTACAAATCGTTTGCAGTAACTTCATAGTGACTAATGTAGGTTACAATCAAGTTGCTGTAACCATATACTACTGTGTTCAAAAAATAAGGTGACTTTTTAATTTAAAAATTGCGCGTTTGAGATATTGTCCAAAAATATTGTTTTTACGTTGGTAGGCTTGTTTGTGACATATATTTGGCATTTCATGACATTCCCTTCATTATAAGTTTATTTACGCTTGTGTTTTCTAAACGACCAAAAGTGCTTTCGGCGATATTTGTCTGAACATTTGTATGCCTGAATTTGTTGAGCAAAGAAGTGCCATGAAATTTTGTTTGCGGAACGATATTTCTGCTGCTGAAACGTTGAGGATGGAGCAGAAAGCCTTCGGTGAGTCAGCCATGTCGAAAAAAAAAATGTTTATAAGTGGTACAATGACTTCAAAGACGGTCGAGAACGCGTTGAAGTCTTGCTACGGCCAAGACGGCCATCGACGTCAACTGATGAGCAACACGTGAAGAAAATCAAAGAGTTAGTGTTTGAAAATCGTCGATTAACAATTAGAGACCTTGCCGATATGCTTGGCATCTCAATTGGATCGATTCAATCGATTTTTAAGGATCAACTGGGCCTCAGAAGAGTCAAATCACGTTTGGTGCCGAAATCGCTCAATTTTTTTGAAAAACAACGCCGCATTGATGTGAGCGAAACAATGCTCTCTGACTATCAGGATCGGATGGAACGCATAATTACTGGTGATGAAACTTGGATTTATGCGTACGATCCAGAAACAACGGACCAATCGAGCGAATATCGTGAAAAAGGCGAGGCTAGACCAAAAAGACCGCGCCAAAGTCGCTCAAAAATCAAGGTGATGCTGACTGTTTTCTTCGATCATGAATTCCTTCCGACCGGCCAAACCGTCAACAAGGAATACTGCTTAAGTGTTATGCGTCGTTTGCGTGAAACTATTCGCAGAATGAGGCCGGAATTATGGGCAGACAACTCTTGGATTTTGCACCACGATAATGCGCCATCTCACACAGCATTCGTTCTTCGTCAGTTTTTTTTGCCAAAAATTCGACTCATATCGCTCCACAATCACCGTATTCACCTGATTTGGCTCCGTGTGACTTTTCGCTATTCCCAAAACTCAAAAGACCACTTCGAGGACACCGTTTTGTATCGATTGAAGAGATTCAACAGATTGAGGGGCATCCCGGAAGCCGGCTATATGGCCTGCTTCGCGGATTGGAAAAAACGCTGGCATAAGTGCATTGCATCAGAGGGGGACTACTTTGAAGGGGACGAAATAGATTTTGATGATTAAATAAAGATTTTTTGAACTATAACAAAAGTCACCTTATTTTTTGGACACAGTAGTATGACAGTTGTGTGTTGCTTGGAAAATAAAATAGAGACAACTTGTGTATTCAGCAGAGGCCCCTCGGCCTTGATATGATTGGTACCGGTACCGTAATGGTACCATCCACCGTAATGTAAGAGACTCAACAATAGTTATGATGATGATAATATGAACTACCATCTAATGTAGCAAGGCAACTACCTAGAGCACTGGACTGTTGAAATTAAACGATTTGTTCAAGGTTGTACTGTGGTAAATGTTTCATCATGTTCCTGTATGATGGGCCAAAAACGTATTGGGGGCCCGTAAGCAGATACACTTACGCGCAACCCAAAGCTACAGGGGTCTAGAGAGAATCTCCTTCCAGAAACAAGTTCGCAGAGACCACATCAAAACCAAGCCCTCGTCTAGTAAAAAGTCCGACTCGATGGGGAGAAAAATCCGCCGTTTATTCACAAAATGTTAACAACAAGAGGTTGGCAGTCCCACTCTTCCTCTCCAAATCGCTTCAATCGGGTGCTCTGATGGTCCCTCCCTACATCCCAACATATGGTGTTGTATAAATATATGAAAAATTCAAAGACATTAAAATAGTTTTCTTACCTTGATTTTGAAATCACCTTAACTTGAAGCTTCGGTTAGAAAATTTGACAGGAGACTCGACAATAGTTATATGCTTAAAAATAATCAAAAGGATTTTGTTTGAGTTCGAATATAAAATCAAAAGAAATCTTTTATTTTCTAGCGCTATTCTCTATACAACCTCAGAAATTCTTGATTTTACACTTGATTGAATCCAGCTTAACTTCGTACAGGCGGTAGTAATGGCATCCCCAAAACAACTGATATCACTCTCAAAGTTTGACTGTAAACAAAAGGGGTACTATTATTACCGATGCATATGTGGATTGACAAACATAGGGCATGCAAATCACTTTAAAAAGCAGACGTTATTCATCCTATGTTCAATTAAATTTTGAAGAACAAATCATGCAAACATTCAGTCACAAATGAAAAAACAAGAAACCAATTCACTCGCGCGCTAATCTGTTGATTTCGAGTAAGGAGTGTATCGAATATAAGCTATCCTCATACATTTGCGTTGTATGCATGTATTTGTGATGGTTTTTTATGCTCTGAACACTGCATGCTGTGCGTTTGACTGTCAGCTTTCTTTTGTTTACTTGTTTGTGCGGTTCAAAATCTGAGTTTTCAAAATGTCGCGTATTGAAAAGGAAGTGAAAATTAAGGTTCTGGACACATGGCTAAGTGAGAAGGGTATTACTATGCAAAAATTGGCGAAGCGGTTTGGAACTCATCATGCGAGTGTTAAAACCATCATTAATAAGTTTGGGGAATACTATTCTTTGGATGAGCTACCAGGAAGAGGCAGAAAACCCGGTTCTTCCAACCCGAAACTGGAGCAGAAAGTGGTATCTCTAATCATGAAGAACAAATGAATGTCAATACGTGATTTGGCAAAAAAGCAGGAACGAGTATCGGAATGATCCACCCAACTAACATCGGTGTTGAATTATAGTTTGTACAAACAAATTTGGAGAAGCTATTCAGCTATTCTAGAAAAAAACAGCTGAATAGCTTCTCCAAATTTGCTTGAACAAGCTCTAATTCAACACCGATGTTAGTTGGGCAGCGTATCAAGAGGCGAAACCACCTGAAGACCTACAAGAAGCAGAAAATCTCGAAACAAAGTGCAGAACAGAAGAAGCGAGCAGCAACAAGGGCCCGGAAATTGTATTCGCGTCTTTTGCAGCGTCCGGATGCATGCGTTTTGATGGACGATGAGACCTATGTAAAGGAGGACTCAAAAACCCTTCCAGGTCCACAATACTTTACTGCCGTCGTTGGGGAGGATGTGAGCGATGCGGACAGGTCGATTCAAGTAGAGAAATTCGGTCGAAAGGTACTGGTATGGCAAGCAATATGTTCCTGTGGTTTGAAGTCAACTATTTTTTACACTACCGGAACTATAAATGCGGAAATCTATCGATCTGAGTGTCTCCAGAAGAGATTGTTGCCTTTATATAAGAAGCATAGTACACCTCCACTGTTTTGGTCGGATTTAGCGTCGGCTCACTATGCCAAAACCACTCTCAATTGGCTTGCGGAAAAGGGTATAGATTTCGTTGAGAAAAATATCAATCCACCAAATTGCCCTCAGCTTCGACCCATCGAACGTTACTGGGCAATCGTGAAGAGGGTCTTCAAGAAGACTGGTAAGGCAGCTGGGAACATGCAGGAGTTCAAAAAAATTTGGGCTCAAGCGTCCAAAAAATGCGATGCAACACTTGTCCGGAACTTGATGAAGAGCATTCGATCCAAAGTTCGAAAAATTCGTGAAGGAATAACTTAAATTTCATCCGGTCTTCATTGTGTTCAAGTTTAACCTCGTACAATAAAGGATCAATTTTTTGTATGAAAAAAATATCGGTTTTCAACATAATTTGAAAGAAAGTTTGTGGATAGCTTATTTTCGATACACTCCTTAGGACGAATCGTGAAGCGCTCAGAGTAAAAAAAAAAGAAAAATGTAACCTATTTCACTAAATTCATCCCAATTTAATTATGGAAAAAAAATCAACCAATTAATCAAAAACCTGATCGACAGTAAAGATTTGATCCACATTTAAATCTGCTACAACATCGAGTCTTAAGTTGTTCTTTTTAAATGTCTTTTCACTCCCTTCGAAGGAAAGTACCGCAAGAACAACCCTCTCCCTCACACCCGCCCTCATCCCTTCCATTATGCACTTTGGCAATGGATTTATATCAAGTTCAACATTATACGCACCGAGGAGAGAACCTGGTACGATAAAAGCGAAACGAAGGCCGTCCGTCCACCTGTGGGACGTCCAGCGTTTTTCGTTTAATTGGTACTGACGTGGCCATCAAAAGCGGGCCATCAAGCGGGTCCTCGTCTCGTCTGGGTGATCAAGATCCACCACCGAAATATGTGTCAACCGGCGGCTGGCCAACTCCGAAAACTGGCTTCCCTCGGAACCGGCCCGAAACCGTTCTAATGACGTTTCTTTTTTTTTTCTTTTGTCGGGAGTTGATCTCAGATCGCTGATGTATGAAATGTGGGACAAGGGAACCGGCTGCGGTGGCGCTACAAGCCCTTTCAAAATTTGATTCTTCATGCTCGTTAATCACAATGCTTCGCATGGTTGGTAGGAGCGATAGAAGCCGCCGTTGCCGAACGGTGCTTTGGGAAATAGAATATCACTTACGGATATCTGATTTCAGCGAAACTGTTACCGTCTTTCCCAGATTGTATCTGATATGTTATTAAGCTTATCCCTCACCGATCATCAGTGTCACCAATTTGCTTGGAATTCGCGTTGAAGAAAAAGTAGGAGTTTCACTTTTTCGCCAGTCAGTTGTTTCAACTTAACCATCGAAAGCGGTGTCGAATATTTCGTCAATCTCGAACTTATCCCGAGAAAAAAAGGCTGCCGTCGTTCAAATGTAATTTATTGCTGCATTCACTCGGAACTTGTTTGAAACCAAAAACGCTGAACAAAAGTCAGCTAAGCTGGAATTGTAACGGTGGTGCTCTAGTCTAGCAAAACACAAAGACCTAACTCAATCGAATCCAAGGTGAAAAGGTGTGCGTTTTTCGATCTATTACTTTTGGGAGAGAAAAAAGTCCGCCTAATTATCACTCTGTTATCCGCAGTGGGTGGTGTTGCTTTCTTCCGATCCCAATGAGAAGTTTTCGAGTATTGTTTGCTCGCATTGGATCGATCGGGTTGAGCTGTGTTTGGTCTACGGGAAATGATTTCACTTTTTCCACTGTATTCGAATAAAAAAAAAATCATTCAACCGCTTAGAGGGGAAACAAAAATGTTATGCCGACTAAATTATCGTCAGCTCAACCTTTGAGACGGCTTAGTTACGAATAGGTTTTTGAGGATTTGGTTTTGGCGGTTTTTCGATACACATGCAAGCTGGTGGTGGAACAATATATTACTTTATTAAATGCATTTGAGTTCAATCAACTTAGTTGTGGATTTTACGTTTTGCCCATACTAATGAAACCTAAATTTCTGCATAACTCGTTAACTAATCAAACAAATGGAACCAAATTTGGCAAGTGGAAGTTTTTGAAGGCAAGAAATGTTTCTACGGTAGTTCGAGACCCCTTCAGTTTTTAAGAGGGGAGGATCTCATACAAATGAACCACAAATTTCAACCCAACATGAGAATTATCCAGGCAACTAAGACCCAAAATGTATATTTCTCGGGTAAGCAGCCACAGCAAAAAAATATGAAAGTTACACTTGATGTAAACCGGACACCTTTGAAAAATACATCAATGTTCTGCCTTAAAGTGATTTAACTTTCTATTGAAATTCATGGACGTGAACTGACCGTTGAAAAACATTTTAAAACATTTGTATTTTCAATGAAATATGAGATACAGTGTATGTTTGAATCGAGATGAAAAAATAAATTAAAGCTCTCTACTTTTTCAATTCACAAAAATTTATGTTTACATGACCATGTAAAGTTGAAAGTATGCTCACTACAACCAATAAACCATGATGCTCATTTCTTTTAATTCCTCCTTCTATAAGCAGTCATTCGTGGACCAACACCGAACGAAATGAGTCGATATTTCAGCGCAGGTGCCAAATTATTATTGTTTTCGAATGAAAAATAAATCCGCTTGCTACACTTCTCTGGAAACAAAACTTTTCTTTTGTTGTCAACTTGCTGTCGTCTTCACAAGGATCTTAATATTGCTAAAAATTAATCGAAAGAGCGGTCAGCAGGCACGAAGTAATGCTGCTAAGAGAATCACACAGTTAGAATTATTTTGTAATTTTCAATCTATTTTCATGCACATAAAAAGAGCATGCAAATACTTTCAAAATTACATGAAGCTTTCAATTTACACGACTTGAAAATCACATGTTGTAATGATTGTTCGCTTGAATTTTACATGACTTACGTAAGTCATCAAAACCAAGTTTGATTACTCAACAGTAGTCTCATTGCGGGTTCTCGAACAACTGGATAGTTTTTTATTTTCTGAACATTAGTATCCTGATATGAAAACGAATATTAGTGTACACGGAATGGGAATTTATTTAAATACCAAATGAAACTTATTTCATACCGATTCAATTCAGTTGAATATTACATGAGGTGTTTACTATTCGTATAAAAATAAAGTCAAGTATAATTTTCACCTCCAGTAATTAAATATTCGACTGCAATTCAAATCTTTTTCAATGCTCCAATTATGTGCATGAAAATCAATTGAAAATTACAAAAAAAAAAAAACTAAGTTCTGGAGCATGTTCTGATAAAAGTTTCAACCCCTTGTTAGTCAAAAATTAGGGATGCTTGGATTACTCTTAGTGCTACATTATGCAAAAGAAGTTAATCTAAGGTTATGCAATAGAAAAAGACGTTCAAACTGACAGGATACGGCGAAGTTAGAAGGTAAATATTTTATCTTTGGCTTGCTTCTACACAGAAACAAAAACCATGGTAGAAACTAACGATCCGAGGGTTTAATTAAAGACACACAGCTACGTTTAATTTGCAGGAACTACACACAATTGCAAACGAAAATATTTGAAATAAAAACTCATTCCTAGAAAGCAAAAAAAAACATAAAATCGCCAGTTCAATAAAATTTTCATTCATTTAGTTCTAAGCGTAGCAAGGCTCGCACAGGTTTCAGCAAGTATTCGATAAATTTAATTCCTGAAAATTTATGGAATACAGTAAAGTTATCTAAAATAATGCTGAAATTTGTCTCCGATCTACAGTTCGTTTACATTACATTTAAAATTTGGTGCATTTATTTTTCTACATGTCAATTATTTCTTATCTTTCAATATGGCGATTGGAAAAAATCACAGTTACACTGATAGGCAAAATAAAGTGCCCACCTCATCGTTTTTTTCAATTTCTCTCATTTACTTGGTTCAAATTAAAGAGAAAATGCGAGAAAATCTGGAGGTTTCGCTGATCCAGACGGGCCTTGAAGAGAAGTTCGTATTCCAGCAGGACAACGACCCGAAGCATACTGCTAAGAAGACCAAGTCTTTCTTCCGGTCTTGTCGGATCAAACCGCTGGAATGGCCCCTCCGCAAAGCCCGGACCTCAATCCCATCGAGAATTTGTGGGCGATTCTCGATGCCAGAGTTGACAAAACTGGTGTTACCAATAAAAATAACTATTTTGAAGCCCTGGAGTGCGCCTGGGAAGAGCTAGATCCACAGCACCTAAAGAACCTGGTCGAGAGCATGTCGAAGCGCCTGCAGGAGGTCCTGAAGGCCAAAGGAGGACACATCAATTATTTAAATGCTTTTATTTTACTTTAATTTATGTTTTCTGTAGCCTAAATGAAGTGGGCACTTTATTTTGTCACTTTTTTTTTCAACACAAATTGATTTTTTTTTTCTTTAAGTAAAACTCCTTTTTTTTCAGTATTCCATAAGTGAAACTTAAAAAGAATATATAAAATAAGATAGTTAAAAAAATACAGTGTGTTTACTTTAATTTGAACCAAGTAAATGAGAGAAGTTGAAAAAAACGATGAGGTGGGCACTTTATTTTGCCTATCAGTGTATGCCAAAAAAACCATTTTATCTTTGCAATGACAACCATAAAACCAATTTGACGTTTAATGCATTTACTAGAGGCAAAATAGTTTGAGAAAGTTTCTTCAACTGACCATAATAAGAAAATATCAATGAGTCTTAAGACGGCATTTCGAAACAGCATTTTACGCGTTCATAAAGTCGAAATAAAACCTTTGATAGGAGATAAAGGAATTTGAGAAACAAGGTTTTAAGATCGTTGTAAACAAGCTGTGGAGGTCCTCATAAAGCTGACTTAAATATGAAATCTATTGGCACCAGTGCTGTTAAAAATCGCTTCGTTGAGGTTCAAATTGGGTGAAATTGAAGACAACATGACATCGTATTACTACTATACAAATGAACCTGATTCTTGATGTGACAACTTTCTGGTGACTAGTGCAACGATCTATTTCCAAATCACCTTTTGTTTTGGTTTATTCGCTCGGTCGAGTTCATTTGGAAATTCACTTCTGTCAAAGTCAATATTCGTTTTCATTCGGGTGGAAACGATTTTGATTTTGAAGATCAGTTTGCAGTATTGATATTCACTGCCATCAGCTGTGACTTAGAGTGCATCTCCAAAGATCATTTCAAAGAAAAAGGAAGAATCGTCACAGTAAATGAAGACACCGCATCAGTGACAAGGCCAAAGATTTTAAAACGGAGGTAAGTCAATGTTGTGATTTCATTACATGTAACTTTTTAAATCAAACGTTAACGGTTCCCGGTTTGCAGGGTCAATTCAACATCGTTAGGGCAACCAATAGCCGGTGCAGCGAACGGATTGCAACATATGAAGGAAGGAAAGAAATGGAATGAAGGGCAAGAAACTTCTTGAATATGCTATATTATGCGCCAGTTGATCGACTGAACCCAGTGAGTGTTTCTGACATATGTCATAAAAATTCAATATTATGTTGCAATATGTTGGTTATTGAGTAAATGCCAGAAAATTTTTATTTTTTATAAAGTATAAGATTACAAATTTATGGATGAAGAAAAATTTCTTTTTAATGTTATTTTCTCTTAGTCTACGCTTAAACGAAATTCGATCCGCGATCCGAAATCTGCCTAATCCTTCCATTCATATGTAGTAAGTGACTGTTCGAACACATCCTTGTAGAGTTTTATCAGCAGGATATTCTCCAATGCCCGAGACCGGCTCTATGTGGAGACAACACAAGTGCAAGAGCAGAGAATGCACGCTCAACTGACACTTGGTTAGAAGGGGTAGCCAAAACGACCATTGCCACTTCGAAGAGTTCGGGATGGGTTTTTTTCCCGTTTGAGTCAGTACTCCCACACATCCAAGTTGATGGTTTGTCGAGGTTCAGCCTCTTGAGCTTTCAACTGCTGAACGAATGATGAACAATCAGTTCTAGCAGGCATCACTAGTGAACCCCCATAAAGGTCCGTTATGAAATCGTCGAACTGACTGCTTTCACTTCCTCCAGTTTTTTTTGAAATGTCTTCTTCAGATGCTGGCCGAAGGTTTGAGATGCGATCCCAAGTACTAACTATGTGATTCTATAATATAATAATCAATGGAAATCATTTATATAAACGTTACAAACTAGAAATATTCCTGAATGGATTGCTTCTCCTCGTAACTGAAAAGTTTAGATTGAAGGTAATTTAAACGAGGGTCCAAATATAGTGACATCTGGAAGGCACGAGATGTCTTCAAATTCTCCAAGCGACGGGTTAGTGAATCTGCGAGGCGTAATAAAAACGGATTTGATGGCATTCTACTGATTTCACTAACTGCCTTCAGCCACGATAAACAAAAGTCGGGCAAGGTCACGTGATGTTCCTGCATTATCTTTGTACACAAGTACAGTGGTTTGAACGCCTCATAGTAGTTCATCATGAAACTCCAGTTACTGGCCAGTATTGCTGAAATATAAAGACATGCTTATTCTTTTTTTCAAAAGTTCAAAAGTCCTTACCCAATTCTGGAAACTCTTCACCGAGGTTTTCAAAGAACTCTCTTTGGTGTAAGAAGCACTCAATCATTTTATAAATGCCTCCCCATCTGGTCTGGCTCCAAACCGGTGGAAGAATTGCATCGTGGTATTCGAAATGTGTTTTGTATTTAATACCTTTACATTTTTTGGCAATACTTGTAATCGTCTGTACTGTTTCGTTCTGTTTGTCAACTATATCTAGAATTGCAAGCTGCAGTGTATGTACTGAGCATCTTATTAAATTTAGCTGCTCTTGGAACTCGTGAGACAAGGCATCGGTCAACTCATGCCCATGATCTTCTTCTTCTCCATCATCTACATCAGTTTCTGCATCGTTCAGATTCTGAATTTCACGTTGCTGCGATAAGATGTTATCTAGATCGAGTTTAAGTTTCGAACGGCGGTCAACATAGTGGCTCCGTTGTCAACTGTAACCGAAAAACATTGTTCGATGGACACACTGTAAGATGCAAGGACTTCAAGAATCTTTGTCTTCAGAAAAGCTGCTGTCTGTCGTTCGTTTAGTTCAATCATTCCTGGAAAATAATTGATGGAAAAGAAGGAAAGATAAATACAATAGGCATAAATGAGAAGGAAGGATTATCTTAACAATCGTCCTTATTACAACTTTTCCATTTAAAGCGTACTGCACGTTTATTCCTAGTACGTTTCTGTTCAGCCGTGATGCGGAATCAATTTTCAGCGATATTAGCTTAAATCGCATTTCCTTCGCCAATGCCTTGCGCACTTCATCTGCAATTCCCTGGAGATGGTATTTTAGTTTATTTCTGTTTATGGTGACGTAAACTGCCGCTGCTAATGGATCAATCAATTGCTTAAGACCCTCCCATTCGACGCATGCCAGGGGAAGATGGTGGTATGTGACTAGCTTCATGATCGATTCAATGAAGAGCGGACGATCCATAGCCACCATACGGTTTGCTACGGTTCTGACCTTTTTTTCCGGAATATCATCATCCTTCATCAGGCCATTTTTGTTGGCAACTATGGGGTGTAGTTTCCGAAAATGACGGATGAAATTGCCAACATCCAGAACTGTCTGCAAATATTTGCAGTTGCTAGAGGCATCGATTGCACATCGACCGGAAGAGCCTTCATGTTGTATATAACGCATCGCGATGTCCTGGAACTTCTCCTTTTCTGCAATTAACAATTAAACTTGTTACACTTACTCGGAATAATAGATTTGAACTTACTGGCACCAGATGAAGAAGGTTTGAATCCATCTCTAGCAGGATGGGAATTTCCGGGCTGCTGATCATCCATTATAGAAAGTTTTGAATAAAATCGCCAAGTGAAATGATACTCAAATGAACAAAAAATCAATCAGGAACAAATGACTATGATATTTTTTGCCTCGATAATCGGGTGCGAATGAGCAGCACAAAGTATAACCTCGCAGAAAAATAATGAACAGGGATGTTCACGGCGATCATGCACTGACAATATGAAATGTCAAACTCAAACAAAATCTTTTACACTGAAACCAGTTGCTCATCACCATAGGTGAGGATAAATTAACATTTTCAGACACTGATTGGCACCTCTGGGTACCATAGTAAAAACAAATTGATTTCTAGTGACTTTTATAAAGCTTCAATAAAACTTAATAAAACTTGATGGTATTTGCAATTTTACTTGGGCTGCGTTAGAAAACGACAGCAGGGTAAATGCACCCTTCTTTTTGGGGAAATGCTCCTTAGATGCGTTTGCCCGGTATAATGCAATCGGAGCGGTTGCCGGTTGTTTTGACGGGTCTTAAGTTTCTTCAACATTGTATAGCGGAGCATTGCTCCACAATATTCTAGGTAGTTTTGACGGGTTTAAATTTCATTTTGACGAGTCTTAATTTCATTTTGAAGAGTCTTAATTTCGTTTTGACGGGTCTTAGTTTCGTTTTGACGACTCTTAAATTCAGAAACTTAAGACCCGTCAAAACTATACAATCTTGAAGAAACTTAATACCCGTCAAAACATCCATCAAGCGCTAACCAGACGGTTAATACCTCTGATTGCATCTAAGGAGCGTTTTTCCAAAGTTTAAGAAGCATTTCCGCAAAAAGAAGGGTGCAATTACCCTCTGCCGTTAGGCGTAAGGAAACCCGTTGATAACTATAGTCGCACTGGAAGTTCTCATGGAAGCCAAGCCAAATAGCTAGCTGATTTCGTCGAGAGTCACCACTTTACCTTTACACACAACTGTGATATTGCACGTGCACGTGCTCTCGATGAAGATAAGGTTTTTGGAATGGGTGCTATTACCATCCAACAGAAGAAGCACCGGATGTTCAATCGTCGGGCGTGTGTGAAGCTGACATACACATTCATGCTGTGGACAGCAGTCCTCTTTCCGCGGATGTCACAGATCTTACCTGTTGTCGGCCTTTCAACGCAAACACCTTGGATCTTTTCGTTTGAACCTACAGGGTGCGGCAGAAAATAATGCGAAAATGTTCAAACTTGAGTATTGGGTTAATTCGTGTAGCTAGTGACTAATTTCTGTCGAAAGTGTATTTGTTTATGTTTATTTTCAAGTGCTGCAGCCAAACATTCTATTTGTTTTATTGCAAATTCATCAAAATGTTCGCGAAAGAAGTGCTCGCCCAGAAGAAGCCGAAAGAGATTGCCAAGGTGGTAGGGTGCCATTTGGCAACAGTTTACCGCTTAAAAAAGTCCCTGCAGGATGGTCCTAAGCAGCGGAAGCCGGGAAGCGGACGTCCGCGCTTTGCACGCACGCCGAATGTAATCAAATCGGTCCGTGCAAAAATTGCTCGCAACCCGGTGCGTTCCATAAGAAAACTTGCAAAGGAAGCCAATAATCCGGAGAAATCTGGCATCTTCCAGAGCCAGAGTGAAACGTCACTTGATTACGGACCGGGTCAAGGAACTACGAGTGACTCGTTCCAAGAGATTGCTTTCCTTGTTGAAGAAGGAAAAAATGATAATCCTGTTCTCCGACGAAAAGCTTTTCAGCGTCGATGCTGTGGCCAACATCCACACGGACCGGTTTATTTCACCGCAGAAAATGGAGAACGTTCTGGAAAAGGTGAAATTCAAATTTCAAACCAAACATCCGGCTGGTGTCATGATGTTTGGCTTGGTGGCGTCCAACGGTTTGAAAATGCCGCCTGTTTTCATTGATGCTGGAGTTAAAATCAATACCGAAGTGTATATCGGTATTTTAACCCGACCAGAAGGACATAACATAAAAATAACAAAAATATAAAAAACCTTGTTACGACTAACTTATTGTAATATAAATTTGTTAAACATGTTTGCATCTGGATAATTCTATAACATATTTATAACAAATTAAGATATGATGCCCCGCGAGGCACAATCTGCGTAAAGAAATAAATCAATTCTAACATTATCTGATATGATTTTGCTACATAGTATCAAAACTGTTACAAATTTTGTTTTGTTTATGTTATATCTGTATCATAGTTTGCTATAATTTTGTTACTTCTTGAGGATTTTTTGTTACAATTTCTGTTATTTTAACTACATCCACGATCTAAATTCTAACAACCTCTGTTATAAAAACAGCGTAACTGAATAACAATACTTGAAATAATTTTGTTGTTTCCTTTTGGTCGGGAAAGGACTAAGTGCTTCCCTGGGTGAAGGCGAACTTCTACGAGGACCAAAACGTTGTCCTACAGCAGGGTGGAGCGCCGTGACACACGTCCAATCGAACCCAACAACGGTTGAACGATAACATGAAGTTTTGGCCGAAGGATTTGTGGCCCCCTAGCAGTCCAGATCTTAATCCGTTGGATTATTCGATTTGGGCATATGTTGAAGCACGAGCCTGCAAAACATCGCACCCTAGTGTGAAAACCCTGAAGTCAACCATAACACGCACATGGCAGTCAATGTCGGAGGACTGGCTTCCGGCGTCGGCTCGAGGATGTTATTAAAAGAACTTCATAAAGTAAACTACACTCGAAAATGGTGATATTATTGCTTGAATTAGTTGAAAATAGGATTTGAAAGAAATAGAACAAATTTTCGCATTATTTTCTGCCGCACCCTGTAGGAACAACATAGAAAATAAATGTATGGGAACGCACAACTCACGGCAGTGAATATTGTACAACTTACGGTAACTACGGATGTTTCGTCAACGTTGTAAATCTTGCTTGCACTAAACTTGTTGCCTTCCAACTTACTGACTGCTGCCTTCTTGAAGCCTTGCAAACGTGCCGCAGAGGTTGCCTCTGCAGCACGCAACGAAAGTTCCGGATGTCGTTTTCAAAAACCATGCAGCCAGTCCCAACCAGCGAGCTGCGTCATGTTCTTGAAACTGTGGGCTTGTAATTTCGCACGTAATGATCCCGTAGCATCGAACCTCTAGCTACGGGATCATTACGTCACAATGTGTGACACAAGCTCTTCTTTTTCAGTGGGAGAAAAAACGGTTTTCAATGAACCAATACTTTTCACCTCCTGTCCCGAAGATATTCCTTCAGAGGCTTTTATGTATCGAGCAAGCGTCTGTCTAGGAATGCCATGGTCCTTAGCGGCTCATGTTGTTGATGTTTCATCCCGTTTGATAGTGGTCATATCCGCATTTAAGGCCATTTTCGACCAGTTCTGCCTTCCGGATTTCCTTTTGTATGTCCGCACCATCACTACAAACAAAGCAAATGAGGCATATGAGATAAGAATAGCAATTCCGGTAGCTTCCATGAGCGCACCGTTAGCAGCTTCGCGGAGGTGAGAATAGTCTTGAATGGATTTTTCTGCTAATCGACAGTATTTTCGAACTAGTATTTTGGCAAAGCGTAAGTCAAGCGGAAGTTCCTCAGCTTCTACTGCAAGGCTGTAGGTGCGAGATGATGGAAAGTCTCCCGAAGATTAACCTAGCAGTTCTAGGAACTTGTTTCAATAGGGCGAATCTAACAATGAGAGATTCTCTCCTGTCTCGCTCTTTTTCAAATATTACATCGCTGTTGTAAAACATTCGAAGATTTCATTAGTACGAAAGTATCGAAACACAAAAGTACTGGCTAGCATACTCTACAAATAGTAGAATGAAAAATGTAAAGGCGATTGGAATATGAATGTAAGAAAAAGTAGTCAAAAAGAATCTCTCAATGTTAGATTCGCCCTAATGAAAAAAGTCCCTAGAGTTGATTGAATATTGGCTCTAGTGGAGTATTAAGATTTGTTCCAAATAGTTCGACGCCGTACGTAAGTTTCGATAAACACTCTGCATGGCTAATTTTCCATAGTGAAAATTGGCTAGTCTTTGGTGCCAGAGTCTTGATGAAATTTATTCGATTACGCAACGCCTTTTTAGTCGCTGAGCCATGTGTAAAGAACTGTCCACTCTGATTAACCCAAACTTCAAGAAAATGCGCGTATTTTATTTGTGGGATGGGCCATCAATAAATATTGTACACGAAAAAAAAGCAACAGACAAAAATGATAACGAAAAATTCATGTTAAGTCGAATATTTTTAAAACTTTCAGGGAATAAATAAACAAACATGTTATTTTTTTGCTGTGTTTTTGCAAAGTTGTTTCATTCAACCTCCTTTTCTAGCCTTAATTCCCACACCTTGGACTTACCCATCAAATCAACACTTGCGCCATCTTTCTTACACACTTTCATCCACTCTTTCTTCAAATCATTGCCGATCATTTGAAGACCTTCCCTGTTTTCCGGAGCTTGCCCTTCATAATCGCTCAGAAATTTTCTATTGAGCGAGGTTCTGGCAAGTTGACTTCGAACCACTCCATCACCGGTTTCGCGGAATGGCACGATTCCAGATCTGGCCAAAACAGAGTGTCGCCTTCGTGAGACTGGAGGAAGTGCAGCAGGCGCTTTTGGAGGCATTTTCGGCCGTTGATGGTGCCGGTCATTATAAACGGCTTGATGAATTTGTCGCACCCACAGATCGCCTGCGACACCAACTACTTCGTGGCAAATTTTTCGACCATCTTCTTCCGGAATTTCTCCGGAACACCCAGGTGGGACTAGCCGACTTGCCGACGAAAAACTCCAGGCCGGGGATCTGCTTGTCGTCTGCCTTAATGTACGTCTCCTCGTCCATTACGATACATTTTGGCTGCACCAACCACTCGCGGCACAGCTTCCTGGCGCCTCCTTTCTTACCTTGAAGACACGAAGTCCAGCCCGCTTCATTGTCTGCTGGACGAACCAGATGGAAAAATTGACCTTCTTGGCCACGTCCCAAATCGAATGGTTCGGATTGCGCTTGAAACTAAGCTAGCGGCTCCATTAATGTTAGAACTGCATTGGCTCTGTAACGGGCAGGATCGGATATTGGCTTGTCTCTTGATAATGTCCTTATACGAGATTGTGTGATTTGAATTGCAATAGGATTTCCTGATCGCTGAGAATACTTGCGAACATTTGTGGTTGACATCAATAGCTTTTCACAATTATATAGCTGTAAAGCAAATGAACAGTTTTTGAAGAAGTTTACATCTGTAGATGAAAACAGTTCGTTTTTTTGCATAACTGGTTGCATTGCTTCTGAATAAATTATCGAAGGGATAAATCGTCTAGCTCAAACCTTTGTAGGGGTAAGTGGCGGGACTTCATTCAAAACTGTTTTGTCTACCAACACCTTCTCTATGCTTCTTTAAAGCCGAAATTTGTACAAAATGGCCCACTCTAAAGACGGTTGTGAAAACCAAGTTAATAAAACCTTTATCAGAACATAAAGATTTTGAAAATGTTCTAGTGAAAGATGTTATGACCACTTGAGAACCTTCATAAAACCTATTGGCTGCCATGAAAACCAGAATGTGGCCAAACGGCCACAGCTGTCAAACTTCACTGTGAAATTGAGGTTGTTTTTTTTTGTTATTCTGCTTTGTTCGATTCTCTGCTCTTCTGATTCATTTAGCAGTAAAAATAGGGTCTTGAGTTGCGGGAAATTTCGTTTGATAGCAAAATATCCAAAACAAATTGTGTTTTCCACAGCGTATTATGCTCGAAATTATATGCGAATTTTTTTTTTTTTTTTGTGAATATTGGCACGATAAGAGCCGAAAATTAATGCGCCTCGGAAATCATGCGATTTACAACAACATAAATCGAATAAAAAAAACTATATTCGATAAATTAATTATGAATTTCCAGAAACGTGCTTGGAATGGGATGAGGTTATCTAAAAAAAATGCGGAAATTAGTCTCCGATCTACAGTTTGTTTGCAAACCATTGAAAATTTGATGCATTTATTTTTCTACATTTCAATTATTTCCTTTATTTCAATATGGAGATTGGAAAAAATTCCCATTTTTGCCATAAAACCAATTTTTCTTCGCAATGACTATTATAAAACTGTTTGGTCTTATGGTGACTTCCTTTAATGCCAATTTGCCCTTTAATGCATTTACTGGAGGCAAAATGGTTTTAAAATGCTTCTTTAACTGATCATAATAAGATAACATCAATGAGTCCTAAAACGGCATTTCAATACAGCAGTTCAAAAAGTCGAAATAAAACCTTTGATAGGAGAAAAAGGAATTTGAGAAACAAGGTTTTAAGATCTTTGTTAACAAGCTGTGTAGGTTTTCATAAAGCTGACTAAAATATGGAACCTATTGGCACCTCTTGGTGCCATAATGAAACCAAATTGATTTCAAGTGGCTTTCATAAAACTTTAATAAAATTTAATAAAGCAGGATGGTGTTAGCAATGTTACTTGGGTAGTGATCGATTCAGCCATTTGGTCTCAGGGAAGCTCCATTAATTATGTAACGCAGTAAGTGGGAGGAGAAGTTTGGAAAGCGTGACAATCCATGCAAATAATGTTGAAGGTCCATAAAAACAACGTTACCAAGGTGTGGGGGAGGTATAGCCCAAATTTCTCAATTTTAATGTTATATAATAAATGGATGTGGCCAACTGGCACCCGACCTAATGGCATTCATCCTAATGACACATCTCCTTACGGATAACCTTCCCCTCACTTGCTTTCGACCGACATTAAAACGTTTTTCAAAACTTTTTATAATACGAGAAAAAGTAGAAAGTTGGATTGTTTGGGTTGTTGAGGTGAGTATACAAGATTTCCCCAGCACTTCCTGTTCCTTCGACTGCATATTCGAAACTATGGTCTAGGGTCTAGGCTCAAAAATCTTAAGTAAAACACAAATTTCCCACTATATTTCAGTTGTAGTTGTTTATTTCAGATTCATGAGATATGATTTAACAATCCACGTAGCCAAAACAAAGTTATTCGGTATTTGCATAAAATTTTCGAACTTTGCGCTCAATTTCAATCAGTTGGGGTTTTGACAGTCACTTCAGATACCGTGGTGGCCGTTTTGGTCCAAATTTGTTGGAAGTGTCTATCAATTTGATTCCTTGTTTCTTTCCTGAAAGTTTCCGCTCCATTAGAGCTCAATATCTCTCAATTGGAAGTTACTCTGGGACAATTTGTCGGATTAGTGATTTTTGCTACAATATTCACTTGATTTGCTTCGTACTACTCCATCACAGTTTTGGCATATTGTTATGATGCCAAATCTGGCCAGAACAATTTTTTTTCATAGTGGTTTTTGATGAAAGGTAGCAATCATTTCTGAAGGCACTCTTTCTGGAAAATATTCTTTTTGATTGTGCCTTTAGTGATAAAAGATTTATTTTTTCTGCCACACGTGTAGATTGCTTGCCAAACAAGTTATTTTTTTGGGAAATCTTCGTTCTGAAATGCTCAGTTGTAGCATTTCTGGTCTTAGTAGAATATAAAACCAGCCTTGGAAGCTGCTTGAAATCTTCCAGGACATAAGTTTCATCGTCCATAACAACGCAACAACGTCAAATATATGCAATACAAACGTCGTGTATTTATTTTTACAGTCAAGTTCTTTTTGTCGGTGTGATTTGTCATTATTTTTGCTTTATGTGACTTCAACCCCAAACATTGATTTGATGTCTGGACAAAACCAGGTGGCAATTCTATTTTACAAACCACCTTTCGAACAGAGGGATTGGGGCTTTCCTTCAATATCCTCTCCACCTTTCGGTTCGTTAATCGTTTTGACAATGATTTGAGCACACCGTGAACAGTGAATTCAGATAAATCAATTTGTTTTGGAAATTGCCGTATTGACAAGTCAGGATTTGCCTTACGTCCGTACAAAATTTGCTAACGCACGTGCTTTCCATTCGTCACCATGACTTGAACACTAGACATGGAATATAATCACCAATCATAGTATTTTTCATCATTGACTCCCAGCTACACTCAGCGACATTTTTCAAAAGTTGCACAGATATGAAGGTTTCCGGATTAATGAGGATATAGAACTCATGCAGTTAATTAATGCTGAGCCCGTTTCACCCAAAATTTTATGAAAGTTAATCCGATGGGTAACATGTAACAATGTAATATCTTCTTAAAAGTGATGCAGTTATATTGCGGACACCCTTTATCATCAAATGGTTTAAATGCTCCACAAACTGTCCTCGGGTGCTAAGATCATGGTGTTTATAGGCTGACAGGTATGATGTCTAAAACAATGCCCCGATAGTTTTCATGAGTCCAGAAAGTTCTCGATGCATTTTAGCAGGAGAACTATTGTAATGTGATGTCAATAAAATAGTTGTTGCTCCCCTTGGTATTGGGGTGTGCAGATATTAATGACCTACAAGCATTGTGCAGTCTTGAACTAAGGCTTGTTCGAGACAAAATCTGGACTGATTAAATTTGGAATAAAACAAATTTGCTGTTAGTTCAATCCAAGATGCATTCTTCACTCATTTAATTGTGCATTATTAGTCATCTTAAAACTAATAACCGTTACTTAATTAGGCAGCCTGAAGTAACTTCGAACTTTTGAGTTTACTGCAGCCATTAGGGTCTATGTCAACTTCTCTGCAACCGATTTAGCTGCTTTTGTCCAAGATTTTCGAAATGTTTCTATAGTTGTAGCTTGTTGTTTATATTGAGAGAGTTCTCTCTTAACAAGAGCCCAATACCGCTCGATAGGTCGCAACTCCGGGCAGTTAGGTGGATTCACCCCTTTCGAAACAACATGGACTCCATTCGCTTTATACCATTCCAAAACATCTTTGGCGTAGTGACAAGATGCCCAATCAGGCCAGAATAGCGAGGAAGCGTAATGGCTGCGTAGAAATGGTAACAATCGCTTCTTTAGGCATTCTTCACTGTATATTTCCTAGTTTACCGTTCCGGTAGTGATGAAGCTGTGGCTTGCTTGAGCACAGCTGCTTATTGCCTGCCAAACCAAATATGTTTGGGGAACTTGGCCTTTTTCTTCTTCCTGAAATGCTTCTCTACGCCATTTCATTGCATAGCAGTATAATAAGACATTCCGAGAAGCTGCTTTAAGTCTTCCAGTACATAAGTTTCATCGTCCATTATCACGAAGGAAAACTTCGTCAAATATTCGCCGTCAAATATTTAGCCGTCACATCCTATTTATCATTACGGTTCGGTACAGTTTTCACCTTGAACGACTTCATACTTTGCCGGTGATTGGAAGTATGCACGAAAGTTGGGGACATTTTTATTTTTCTAGCCACAGTACGTACCGAAAGATCTGGTCTCTTCTGCAATATTTGCTTCACCTTCGCGTCCTTCTGGTGGTTCCTCAGATCCGTTTTTGTTAGGCTCCCAGTCTTCCTGGCTGTTGTCAAACGTGTATTGAAAGATTTAAGAACGTTATGGACAGTGCTTGCTGGAAAACTAAGCTTTTCTGCAAGTTTTCTTACTGACAGATCCGGATTTTCATTGCAACCGCACACAATTGCTTTTCGCACTTGCTCTTCTTTCAACGCCATCTTTGATCTTAAAGCTTGTAGTATCACCAAAAATTGATTTTACACAATAAACAGATATACGTTTATTAGTCTCCGAAATATTTCACGCGTTGATAAAGTATTTCCAGAGATATACGTATTGAGGGGTGTCCAGATTTAGTCGCGAACAAGCCTTATGTCTTGAAAGTTCTAAGGTTGTGTTGCTCAAATGGACTTTCTGGCATCATCGAATGGTTTCAATATGATGCTCATTGCTCTTCAAACTACCTCTACGATGACGTGCGTGATATTTACGAGAGATTCTTAAATGTGTTTCAGTATCTGCAGTAACTTAATAGCATGTTTTGCTCAAGAACAAAATTTCGTTGCATTTAATATTCCATTTGATTGGATTAAAAGCAACAGTCCTATTTTCCATGATTCAATTTCCAGTCAGTGAGGTTTAAATTGGATACAGATATCAATCCAAATTCAAACAGTTCACTTAATCTTCCAGATATTATTTCAATACTAGTTGACCTAAAGGCTTTACCTTTATTCAAATCCATTTGGTAAATTCCACGCTAATCCACACGGTCATAAGAGTACAGTCAGAAGCATCCTAACAATTCCCACACCAAACGCCGCGTCATCCGCCCCACCGAATCCATCGGGCAAAATTGATGAAATTAGCCAAATTACGCCCTACTCTCCTCCGAACTACTGTCCCACATTTCGGCAGACCATTCGCCCGCTCGGCATGCATCTCCATTCTTACACAAAGCCCTTTCAAACTGTTACTGCCTAACAAGGTGTATAATTTGGTAACACAGTTACTTCAACGCACCAACCCACCGTCTCCGACCAAGCCAAGCTCACACGCGTCAAATTCCTGCGCCGTCCTCCACGCAAATCCACACGGCTGTTATACACTATCCGTGGAACTATGGCATAACTTCATCAGCCGAGCCATGCCCACCGGCCAAAAAAAAAAGAAGAAAGAAACAGACCCCAGTCTTGGAATCCGAATAATGTTTACTTCTAAGCACCTACATTTTCACTTCAATTCGAGTCAATCGGCACTCGCCACCACCACTCGAACCCGTTACAATGTACCGAAAAACCGGGCGCTCAATCACTCTGACTCACGCGGTGTTGGCGGCGGCGGCGGCGGTCAGTCCAGGATTACAATCTTCCTACAGGCCTGTGCTGCAACGAGCTGCGCTGCGCACACATGGCGAGAAGCGTGATCCCAATTCGCAACATGTCATTAGAGACCTCGCCGGGCCACAACAAACATTGACCGACTGCGCTCTAGCTGAGTACTCGCGCACCAAGGAACCGCTAGGAATCTGCACTCTGGCGATGGACTGGCTCTAATGACACATATTTCCCGATGCGGTTGGGTACTGGTGGTAAAGGCGGATTGAAGAAGATGATCTCGAGGAAGGAGCCGCGGAGTGTGAAATTTATTATCGGGCATTATCTTTCAATTAACTTCCAATTGGCGACTCTCGGCGGGTAAAGTTGTGGCTTTCTCCCGCTCCCGGTGATTGGGGTTTGGAGGGAAAACGAGTCGTCGTTGTTTAATTCATTAAAAACGACGGGCACGGGAATTACTTTGGGCGCTTTCAGTTAACTAAAGAGGGAATCGATTTTCGTCGAAATGGCTATTCGTCACTTTTAAAGTTAACGTCCATCAGGAAACATGTGAACGGATAACTACCCGATAATTATAATGTTCAATGTGTTGCAAGATGGAGGGGTCTTACAAGGCAAACTTTTGCTGGGATAATCGTTATAAAATCGACCGAGTGTCGGTGTATTTTTTAACACAACCCAGTGATAAATAAAAGACGCTGAATTTCAGTCAATTTGATTTCTGATGCTGAATAACAGGTTTGAAATAAACATAAAATCACCATGAAATCATTTTTTCCAAGCCGCATACAACTTATCGCTTTTTTCAAAGCATCCTCAAAGAATAATTGGCTGCTCAAAATTTATTTCATTTCTAAAACTTTGTTAGGTTATCAAAAAGTTCTAGGAAAAAAATCATGAAATTCGGAGAATTGGACAGGAATTCCGAGAATAAAGGGTGTTTCGATTTGGTCGAATTAAACTTGACGCATTTCCTTTCATCGTGCATTGAAAAATTTTGCACATCCCTCATTTTGAAGATGTGTGCGTGTAGCATCATGCCTTTATTTAGATTTTGAGATTAGCACTTCAGTTATCAAAATGTCGTCGAAGGAAGAGAAGCAACGCATCAAAATTTTGCACGTGCATGGCGAAAATACAAACTACTCTCACGCAAAGTTGGCGAAATTATTGAATGTGGCTAAATCAACTGTTACCAACGTATTAGAAGTGTTCGGTGAACGTTTTTCGACAGCCAGGAAACTGGATAGGGATTCGCGATCAACACATCAAGATGGGTATAAGCCGTGATAGTTATCACAAGAGGCAGTGGTCTTCTTACCGCCGCCATCCGCAAGAAGAGGAAGTATGAGTTAGGACGCCCGGCTGCCAACACCAAGATTGGAGCCTCCCGTATCCACTTCGTGCGTACCCGTGGTGGAAACAGAAAGTTCCGTGCTCTCCGTTTGGAAGCCGGAAACTTTGCCTGGGCTTCGGAAGGAACCGCCCGCAAGGCCCGTATCATCGATGCCAATGCCTCAAATAACGAGTTGGTCCGAACCAAGACCTTGGTGAAGAATGCCATCATCGTGATCGATGCCGCACCCTTCCGTCAGTGGTACGAAAGTCATTACCTGCTGCCCCTGGGTAAGAAGCGTGATGTCAAGGCCGGTGATGAGGACGTTCTGGCCAAGAAGCGCAGCAAGCGTGTCATGAAGAAGTACGTTAAGCGACAGAAGACCGCTAAGCTGGATCATGCCCTGGAGGAACAGTTCAACGCTGGACGTCTTTTGGCTTCAATCGCTTCCCGGCCAGGACAGAGCGGCCGTGCCGACGATTACATCCTCGAGGGTAAGGAACTGGAATTCTACCTGAAGAAGATCAAGAACAAGAAGTCGAAGTAAGCTGCTGGCTGAAGTTTTATGTGGAAGAGTGTACGAATGTGATGGCGCAAAGTGTTGTGAACTTTTAAGAGCCCCGTGCGCTGGTGTGTATGCGTAAGATCATTGACCTCAAGAGAGCGTTTCTGATGATAGCAACTAAAACAACTGAACGTTCCAAAAACTAAGGAAATATTCAAATAAATCGAAAGCCGGAGGCCACAGCGACGACAAAAATAGCTGCCCTCTGTTTCCAGCGGAACCCCAACCTCTCCGTACGAGATGTCGCAAAGAAGCTAGGAGTGGCGCCTTTAACCGTGACTAGAGCTTAAAAACGAGCTGGACGGTCGGCTTACAAGAAACTGGTGACTCCAAAACGCGACGGTAAACAAAATACGTCGGCCAATGCACGATCGCGAAAGTTGTACACGACGATGCTGACGAAGTTTGAGTGGTACAGGACAATGAAACTTACGTCAAGGCAGACTTTAAACAGCTTCCTGGACAGGAATTTTATACGGAAACCGGACGGGGAAAGGTGGCAGAAATTTTCAAGCACATTAAACGGTCAAAGTTCGGGAATAAATATCTGGTGTGGCAGGGCATCTGTACCTGTGCCTTGAAGAGCAACGTTTACATTGCGACCGGAACCGTCAACCAGAAAATTTATGTGAGCGAGTGCCTACAAAATCATCTACTGCCTTTCCTGAAGCGACACAATTGTTCCGTTCTATTTTGGCCGGATTTGGCATCTTGCCATTACGGAAAACAGGCCATGGAGTGGTATGCTGCCAACAACGTTCAAGTGGTATCCAAGGACAAGAACCCTCCGAACACGCCGAGCTCCGCCCAATCGAACAATATTGGGCCATCGTCAAGCGGAACCTTAAGAAGACGCAAAAATCTGTTTTGAGCGAGAAACAGTTCAAGGCAAACTGGCGTTCTGCGGCGAATAAAGTGGACGAGGAGAATGTACAAAATCTTATGGCAGGTGTTAAATGAAAAACCCGGCAATTCGCAGTCGGTAAAAAGAAAGCTTAGCTGAATATTTCGCCTGTATTCTGTATTAACTGAGCATGAGCATGAGCATGATTGACCGCCCACGGATGCAATTCCGTTATTGCCAGATCCGCTGTATTTGCACAAAGAACCAACAGATGATGTTTCGGACTAACATACATCTTCAATGTGTAAAAACTAGTGACCCATAATAAAGCAATACCGGCGCCGGCCGTGCCCGAATGCTGGTCAAGTAGGGAATGGGACGGTATGTGTTGACATGATTCTCGCTTTGAAGGAAGCCGAGAAATCCTCTGCATTTCCACGAGAAATCACTGGGATGTTGGATAGTTGGGAAAAGGTTAACAGCAGGGTTCGTTTTGGTTAACGATACGCTGAAAGAATGTTGTACTAGCCGCCAAGAGCAATGGACCGCTCCAATGTGACTGAAAAGAGACAAGCATAACGAAAAACAAAACAAAACAAAATAGACAAAATAAATAGACAAAATATTAGATATTGTATTCAAAATTTGGTAGAAATAAATTATTTGTTGCTTTGCAAACCAGCTCCCCTCGATGTCCTAGGTCCCGGCCAAGTTCTGCTGGACTCGCACTGCTGCAGTCGGCACTCGTTCACATCAAGCCGGTCATCGCCGAAGTGTCAGAAACCTTCCGGTTGTAACATGATATCTGCGTCTAATACGCTCTTCTTGCACCGATTAATATACAAACTTAGCCTGCACACCTAATCAAAATTCACTTTGGCAGCAAACAGCTATGCTGGTTGAGGCAAATGACAGCAGCGAAAAGCATCATTTCCGAAATGACCAAACTTACGGTACTTAAAATTTGAACGATGCTCAATAAGATGCGTTCAATTTTAGTTTGATGATTCTTCGCACAGATTTTCCAGAAAAGTTGGCTTTCTGGGCAAGTTTCCCGGTGGAACGTAACGGATTGAGAGCAATCTTTGCTTGGCTCGACTTGATCATGTTTTCCGTACGAGCAAACCGCGAAACTTCCAATGCTTAGGACCATCCTGTATAGACTTTTTGATGCGAAAAAATGTAACCAAATGACATCTACCACCTTGGTAATCTCCTTCGGCGTGTTCTGGGCGATCAGCAAACTCGTTATCACAAATTTTCATGAACACAATTACGTTTTTCTGGTGCAGCCTACTGTTTCTCAGAAACTTACATCTTGAATTACTCTGGTTGAACACTTTCACTAAAAAATGCCGTATAAATGTATATACACGGCTCTCCTGTATGCTGTATTAACTGAACTTGAAAAAAAATCAGTGGGGTTGTGTACAAGACACGACCGGTTGACGTAGACTACGTTAAACCAAGTGATGCATTATAATGTCAGGGAAATTCTGTGTGGCTATTATTAGCGTTAAAAGGGTTTCAATTATTCATGCCGGTCGCTTACCCTTACCGATAGAAGCAGTTTAAGTCACAATATGACGGGTGCGGCTCTTATCGGACATTAGACCAGCGTTTTGAAGCCAGTATGTAAGAAAAGGGCCGTTTGGATTTATGAAGTCAGTATGTGGGAAAATTCTCTTGTACACTCTTTATAACTCTTTGGTGGCCCTGAAAAGGGCCTTTTGGTTAAAATGATGACACGGCCACGGTTGCACGTTTTACGATGGACTATCGTTAAGGCCTAGAAGATAATTGAGGATCTGTTAGGGAATATAAAATTATTAAATTAATGATAGTTTTGCTCATTCTTATAATCATAATCGCTTGACATTACTAAATGTTTCTTCGTCGAAAATCATTGCAAACGGAGGCATTGCAAACGGAGGTCACGAACGAATGTTAAAGCGGCAAAATCTTCATCACGACTAGTTGTTTGATCACAGTTCAAAGCCAAGTCAAGATAAAGGTACTTCTTCATGAAATCAATGAAGGGAAGTTTCTCTGACTTTGGAACAATGATGTTAAAATTGCCAGTCACAATAACTGGCATACCTTTTCTGATGTATTTCACCAGGCTGCGTGCAATAAAATATTTAATCTGTTTGATTGTGAGACCTGGCAAAAACATGTATAAAGTGTTGAACAATATATCAAACAAACCAACAAACAAACAAACAAACAAACAAATCTAATTCTAAATCATACCTGGTGAAATGAAAATTGAAAAGAGCAACGTGGCTGTGTCTCGTATAACTAGCTCTGAAGTACAGATATCGCCATATTGATCGGCTACTCCCAGTTGCTCGTCGTAAGATGCGCAAAGTATCTCGATGATGTGCGGTCTTGTGGTGAAGGGGGCCGTACGCCTTTTATATATGGCCACTCCTCCAACACTCACGCTATCATGCATTGCCTGACCAATGCAATCGAAACCGGTGATTTTGACTGCAGCACCATCCTCCTGAAAAGTTTCACTTACAGCAATAAAGTCCATTCCTGTTAGTTTATTAGTGGCCAAATCAATCGCCCACATCATCTTCGTTGTCAAGTGGTTAGCGGCGTCGCCCATCGTTCAAGCGGTTGTCTTGAAGTTGAGGTTTTGATTCCCGCTTCAGCCTGTGGAACTTTTTGCAAAACAAAAATGTCCAAACTGGTCCACTGGGTGTTAGGTTAAGTTGTTCGTAATTCGCTCTACACCCAACATTGTAGTACAATTTCGCATGATTTTTTCCATTTCTTGCTGTGGATCGTAGCTTGGAGGAAAAATCCAACATTGGTTGTGGGCAAAAAACCAACACAGCAATTCGAAATGAAAAATCAAATATGTGCGTGAGGTTGTGCGCAGTGGTATTTAGTTGATAAGTAAGAGATGAAAGCCCGAAAGTCAGCTGGCTCACAAAAATAAAATGGGAAAATTTGAGACCTAGACTTTAACCGTGGATGTCAGAGTGGCAGCTATTGATGGCAACCATACAGCCACTTCGACAGACTAAAAGTTTGGTAATAGAAACCTTACATTTGGTTCGCTTGGCGAGGAATTCAGGGTAAAGCATTGAAGCAAATAGATATATTTTTCACCAAGCTGAGTGCAACCTGTCGCTATCACACACTTGCATGGCATTGTAAGGTACGTAGTTTATTAGTGGGTTGCGCCAACCAGCTGGGTAAAATTTTCCCGACGGCTCGCCCTCCATGGAGGCGTTTTTGCAGTTGCGGTGAACGAATCGGCACCATGATATTAGGTGCACAAACCAAACGAGATAAAAGTTTAATTCTTGTATAAACAACTCTTTTAATTAAATTGGTTGTCCTCAAAAGGACAGATTATCAATTTATGGATTGCGCCAAAAAGCTGGGTAAAATTTTTACCGACGGCTCGCCCTTCATCGAGCATCGAACTAAATTTAAGATTAGTTCTTTAATAAACAACTCTTTTATTTTAATTTCTTGTCCTTAAAGGACAGATTATTTCCACCTACTGCTGCTCGCCCCCAAGGACGCTTTCCCCCAAACAGCAGCGTTTTCGAAGTCGCGGCGAAACAATCGCCACGATGAGGTAAGATGGCGGCTTGCACAGACCGACGCGATTGTGCGCCCCCATAATCCGCCATTTTACCTCATCGCGAAGATCGCTGTTTGGGAGAGCCTTGGTACTTACCACCACCAGCTGCTACGCGACCACCAGCTGCCTCTGCGACCAGCTCCGCTGCCGGACGAATGAAGCAGCTGCGACCAGCTACCAGCGATCAGCTCCGATGCCAAACGAATGAGGCAAATTTTTCCTAAGTGTGCGTTTTATACCGTTCTCAGCTGCATGCGAGACGTACATGGAGAGACGAATGACATGATTGGTTAAAGTCCCTCTCTAATACAAAGAAGAAGAAGATGATGCAAGACGTTCCTTGCTTCGATTTGAAAACTGTGATAGGAAATTTGGTAAATTTACTCTGCAAAATGACATTATAAGACATCACCTTATATTTGCGTTATTTTCAATAGTTTACTATTGTTTGAGAATAATGTTTGACAATCGAATTGGAGCGCGGTAAAATTTCCGACCGATTGAGGAAGAAATCATGTAAATCTATCGTGGATTATTTGAGTTATTCGCGTACAAAACGTACGGTTTTTCGTGACGGTCGCAATATTTTAGATTTTCATTTGACACCCTACCCTTGCCGTAAGACGTATTCTACGTCAAAAATGTGAAAACCCCCCCCCCTTCCCAATTTTACTCATACCCTCCTCACCCCCCCCACCCCCCCCCCCCCCACCCCCCACACACCCCCCAACGCCCCCACCCCCCCAAGAAAGACCCCCAAAAACACCCCCCCCCCACCTTTTTGTAAGTTAATAAATTTTTTTTTTTTCTCTCGGCACAACACAACATTTTTATCCCCCAGCCCTCCTCACCCCTCAAAAAAACACACTTGCTCCCGCCCACCACTATCCCCCCCCCCCCACACACACACACAACCCCCCGAAAACAACTATAAAAAAAAAAAAACCACATCACCCGAGTTATTAACACGTCAGAACCTTTTGACGCAGTCTTCCCAGTTGCAACCCGCTCCCAGAACCGGAGCAACAAAGTATCAGCACGCACGCGCTCCTCGCCACTCAGTCCCAGCTAATTACCATTCCTGTCACGTCAGAAGCCATCTCCATCAAACCGAGCAATTGTCGATCGATTGTTGCTTCAACCCCATCGGGGTTCATTCTCTGCATCGATCATAAGCTCTCCGTTGCGTGTGAGTCAACCGAGCATGTGGTACCCAACAAGTCGTGCGCCGGCGCCCCCGTAGCTGACCCGAGGGCATAGAATTCCTTCACGACCGAAGGAATTCTAGGCGCAAAATGTGATCCACTACAATGTTGCCCCGCGGAACGTTTAGGCATTGACAATTAGTTAGTTCCCGTAAATCATGCTGTCTTCGTGGTTGAAACGCGCGGGCGTCCCGTTGCAACACGACAATTGCAGCACAAATTTTACTGCTATTCATAGATCTCAGCAATCGAGGTGGGCACGAGCCACGTTGCGGGAAAAAAAAAAAAATAGCAGAATGGCACTCTCTTCCTCTTTTCAGATCACACTCAGATCACGTCACGCCATCGCTCGGATGATTTGAAGCCACTCTCGCCAACTCTTCGGTGATGTTGATGCGGGCAAGTTCTAGGCTAGAGAAGTTGGAGCGGAATTCTAGCTGCTATGGCGATAATCATCATGATTATCGATTATCGACGCCGGAGCTTGCTCGCTCGGATTGTAGTCAATTATAGTACTTATGTGGTGTTGTATTTTATTATTCCGCCGATATATTTTATGTTTTGTGTCGGCCTCGGGCGCGCGACATCGTCCGGAGAACTGTGCCAAATGGGACACGTTCGAGTTTGGCAGCCTGTCTGGGCGAGGGGTGAGGGTGTTTAAATGGTTTTCGGGATTTGCGAGATCACCACTCGAAGGTTAACGGAGTCGACGGGCTCGGGCTTTCTGGCAGAAGGTCATGCTAACGGGACTCACTCGAGACAGAACTTGGAATGGGGAATGATTGTTGCATAATTTCCACAGGATAACTAATTTGCAGACCAATTACCACGCCGCTGCAAACCATTCCCAGCCGACAATAAATCTTCCATGAAAGTTACTCACGTTGTTAACTCTTGAAGTTAATTTCACTAATCTCCTCATTCCGATGCATAGCTTGTCACATTCGCGGAAGTGCTAAATGCCTTGCTGAAGAAAGCGCTTCTGGATGTCATTAATAAATTATTTTCACGCGGCGTAACGAGCCTTCACGGAACATTGCACAATCGAACGCGTTGCCTTCGTTGGGTGGTCTCCGTGGAAAGAAGATGTTGCAACTCAACCCGAAAACGGAAATCAACGACAGACGACAGTGCACCGAGGCACGAAAACAATGTTCCGAGAGGGCGCGTGTGCTATCATAAATGGCAATCGTGGTGCTGGCGGTGGAGAGTTTCTTCCGGAGCAGCAGTTTGTTCGATGCAGTAATAAAATACTTTACTGACCTGCAAACAAAACAAGCAGCCGATCAGTACCGGTAAACGGATTAACGTCGGAGTTGAACTGACAGAAGTAATGGGGCAGTTGGGCACGTTTTTCGAATAAAAAGCCGGTTGAGTTGACAGTGGCAGGGCGATTACTGGGCGAATTTATGCTATTGATCGAGTTGATCCTGTTATTTGGTTAGTGGAATGGGATCAACCAGTATTTGGAACATATTTTTCGCAGACCCTATGATGATTTGGTGGGAATGTATAGCTTGACACGGGTCCTCCCTTAGCTCCGTAGGTAAAGTCGCAGATGGAAAGCAATTACATGCTGGAAATGGATGGGTCCAATTCCCGGTTTGGTCTAGGAATTTTTCATAGAGGTAGATTTCTCGACTCCCTGGATGTATGGTAGGATGTCAGTGAAAATGAGTACCTTAAATTTTTGAACCGAACCATACACAAAATGTTGATTGGCTCAAAATATACTCTCTGCAAAATGTGGGCTCAATCGGCCATGCTAAGGGCTGGCGCAAAGTGTTCAGTTTGAGTTTTTTTTTTATCAAAAAAAGTGCCAAGGGAGGAGGAGGAGGTCTTGTGATTACCTTAAATTTCAGAAATTTTTTGTTTCTAAAATCTACTTTCTGGAACTTCTAGATTTTTTTATGAGTAGGACGCTTGAAATGAAACTTTGACGTATTTGTTCAAAAATGTGTAAACATTTGTTTCCAAACTTCTTAAACACCTTTAAGAGGCCAACATGGAACGTTTTTACCCAAGGAAGTAGAATGAGCATAACTATTGAAATATCCAACCGATTTAGAATATTTGCACAGTTTTGGATTCAAGAACTCAACCACTTTTTCAAAATTGCCTATTATGATCGCTCGACATAATTCATCTCCAAAAATACCCAATATCTAGAACCATATTCCGGAAACGGTATCTGACAAAAGATTCCAAGAGAAAATCATCAGTAATCACACTAAAAGTCATTCAAAGAATAAACAGGAATGTTTGTAATTGCCAAATGACAATCCGGTGACTTGATCCTGAAACAGTTACCCCGGAGCAGGTTCCCATGGAGTCACGGATTGCCAGAAAATTATTTGAATTGAACCCGAACAATATTGGTGTCAAAATTCTTGGAATCGTTGAAAAAAAAAGGTTTTCCATAGTTATTGGACCATCCGGTAACGTAATTTTCCGTAATGTTGGCTTCAAAGCGGACTTTATTGTGGTCTTCTCCGGTGCAAGTTTTGCAAGTTTGTTTCCGTTTCGCTCTCCAAGCAAATTCATCAAACGATCACACAGTTCCCGAATATCGTCCTCGGCTGAACACTTTCGTGGAACCTTCCTAATCGCACTTGAACTCCTCGGGATCTGCTTATCCCCGCTTCTATGCATCGATCAGTCTACGTCTTCGGCCACTGAATCTGATTCATATTCAGTATCCTCGTTGATGATCTTTATCAACTGCATCCTTGGTTCAAGGGCTTTCTTCCGTCTGGCAATCCGCTTCCGTTGAAGTTCCAGGATCTTCAGTTGGTTTTCCTCTTCGAGTTCATCCAACCGGTTCTTTTCATCCAATTTACGAAGCTCCTTCAACGCACGAGAACCTGTTGACGTAGACTTAGCCGATGGTACACTTACACTTTCCGAAGCCCACTTTGACTGCTACGATGTGAGCTCGAATAATCTACGCGCAAGGATTGACTTTGACGGCGGGTCAAAGATTTTAACAGCTCATGCAAGAGCTTAGAGTGTTCTTCGAAAATTACTCTTGTGCCATATTTTGACGACTGTTTGCAACAGAACTTTCCTGCTCCTGGTCATCATCACTATCAGTTTTATTGTTTTCATCGTCGTGATCCTGCGCCTGGGCCCTACTTAAAGGGTGTCCACAGTTAAATTGCATCACTTTAAACTCGTCCTCAATAACAAGTCTCAGAAATATTCAGGGAATAAAATGCAATGTATAATCTTGGTTTAGGTATTTTGTTTCACTGTATTTCTTTACCAAATACAAAAGCCTGGACTTCAACATTTCCCGTTCTGTAGGGACATCTTTAGGATGCTTACGAAGTTCGTGCTTCATTATAGCCCAATATTTTTCAATTGGCCGCAACTCTGGAGAGCTTGGGGGATTAAGATCCTTCGGCACGAAATTGAAACCATTCGTCTTGTACCACTCCAGAACATCCTTGGAGTAGTGACAAGAGGCTAGGTCCGGCCAAAAATTTGTAGGAACGTTGTGTGTTTTGAGAATCGGAAGCAGTCATTTTTTCAGGCATTCATTCATGTATACTTGGCCATTTACAGTTGTCACGGAAGGCTTGCTCCGTTTACCACACGAACAAATCCCCTGCCAAATCATGAATTTCTTGGGAAACTTTGACAACTTTGGGTTATCGTAAACATTTGTGTGTATAGCTTACGCGCACGTGTTTTAGCTGTCCTATTCTGTTTTTCATTGCGGTTTGGAGCTTTCTGAACTTTGAATGAACGGAGCCCGGCTCGTTTTGGTCAAGTGCAGCTTTTTCGTGACATCCCGAACGGAACAGTTGGGTTTGCGTTTAAAGGCAGCAACCACTCGCTTGTGATCCGTCTAACAGTACGGAGCACTTTTTCTGCCACTCACCTTCTTCCGATCGACAGTTAAACGTTCTCCGAAACGTTTTATGACACAAGACTCTGTAGACTGGTGAATTTTCAACATCTTTGTTCACTTCCAAGATCATCTTCATGCATTCGCGGAAAAACTAAAAAATTGGCGCCGAAAAGTTAAGATGGGAAATGTTGCCATGTTTGATCGTCTGTGCAATATGACCGATAAAGGAGCAAGCGAGCTGACTTCGGCTCTCCAAGCAGAAATTATTGCACATTTGGATTCACTGGAGCAGCAATTTGAGAAGTATTTCCCCGAGTTGAAGCAAGAAGTAGCTGCTTTAGTACGCAACCCGTTTTCATCTTCGTTGGATGTGGCTAGCCTTCCAGATGAGATAAAGGATGAATACTTGGACCAGAAAAACGATTTTTCGTCTCGCGATTTGTTTCATGAAAAGGAACTGAGCCAGTTCTGGTGTGCTATGTATAGCTCGTACCCCAAAGTTTCCATGGAGGCATTGAAGATCCTAATCCCATTCGTGTCAACATACCTTTGTGAAAGCGGATTTTCAACTCTACTTCAAATCAAAACATAGACAAGAAACAGACTGAACGTTGAAAATGACACTTCACAAATGCTTTCACTATTCATAGTGATATGGCGATTTCAGCCGGGAAGCAGATGAAAACTTCAACTGGATGCGGTCCTGATGGTATTCCTTCAATTGTCCTGAAGCGTAGCCTAAACACGCTTGCTGCGCCCCTGGCTACGGTGTTCAATTTGTCTGTAACTTCCGGCGAGTTTCCTGATTGCTGGAAAGAGTCATTTGTATTCCCAATACACAAGAAGGGATGCAAACGGTCCGTCGCCAACTGTCGTGGGATTGCTGCACTAAGCTCTGTATCCAAGCTATTTGAACTAATTGTTCTCCAAAGGCTGGTTAATGACTATTTACAGACTATTTCTCCAGACCAACACGGTTTTGTGCCCAAGCGCTCGACGGCGACCAATCTAACCGTATTTACATCGTTCATCATGCGTGAAATGGAACGCGGTCATCAAGTAGACGCCATTTGCACAGATCTCTCTGCGGCCTTCGATAAAATGAACCATCAGATTGCCATTTCTAAATACGACAATATGGGGGTTCATGATCAACTGTTGAACTGGCTCTGTTCATACCTGACTGGTAGAACTATGTTCGTGAGGATTGCCGATTACGCCTCATCCAGCTTTCCGGTAACATCCGGCGTTCCTCAAGGTAGCCTCTTTGGCCCATTCCTTTTCCTGCTATATATGAACGACGTGAACTTAAAATGTCCGGAAGACGCCCACTTTCTTCAGCAGGAACTGCAAGTGTTCGATTACTGGTGCCAAATCAACAGAATGTTCTTACATGTATCCAAATGCTCAACTATCTCCTTCGGCCGAAAACGTGCGATGTATCTTCACGACTACATCCTTCGAGGTTCGCGCTTGAAACGAGAAACAACGGTAAAGGATCTGGGAGTAATGCTCGACTCCAAACTGTCGTTCAAGGACACCATTTCGTATATTGTTTCCAAGGCCTCTTCGCAGCTAGGATTTATGTTCCGCTTCGCAAAAAACTTCAAGGACGTTTACTGTCTGAAGGCATTATACTGCTCTTTGGGTCACCCTTTCGTGGAATACTGTGCCATCGTTTGGTCCCCTTTCTACCAAAACGCAGTCCAGAGGATCGAAACTGTTCAGCGAAGGTTTAAAGGGTGTCCACGATGAAATTGCCACACTATGAAATTGCTCTAACTTTTTAACCGTTGGGTAGAATTTAATGAAAATTTGGGTGGATTTAGTTCATTAGTGCATTATTTACATCCTGCAAGTTTTAAAGTCCTGTGATCAAAACTCGCGGAAATGGAGTCGAAAGAACAGCTCGTGCGTGATAAAATCTTGCGCATTCATCACGAGAACAAGGATCTCTCGCGTCGTTCCATCGCTAAAATGTTGGGAATCGCGAATTCCACGGTGTCGCGAGTGATTAAGCGGTTCGAGGAACGGTTGACCACCGATCGGAAGCCCAGAAGTGAAGGAAAAAGTATTCCGTACAACACCAAAAATCACAACCGCGTAGTTGGGGCCTTCAACCGAAATCCGAACGCCTCCGTTCGGGATGTGGCTAAGAAGCTGCACCTAAGCCGAAGTTTTGTCCAGAAGGCCAAAACTAAGGCTGGGCTTCGAACGTTCAAGGTACAAAAGGACCCTAATCGCGACGAGAAGCAGAACAAGTCCGCCAAAACCCGTGCCAGGAAGTTGTACCTCAACATGCTGACGAAAGTTGAATGCTGCATCATGGACGACGAAACATATGTGAAGGCCGACTTCAAACAGATCCCCGGCAACCTGTTTTTCACGGCCAAGGATAAGTTCAGCGTTCCGGAGCATGTCCGCACTCAGAAGATGTCCAAATTTGCGAAGAAATTCCTGGTTTGGCAAGCCATCTGCACGTGCGGGAAGCGGAGTGCACCTTTCGTGACCCAGGACACGATGAACGGACAGGTGTACATAAAAGAGTGCCTCCAGAAGCGGCTGCTTCCTCTCCTGAAGGCCCACAACGTCCCAACAATCTTCTGGCCGGATTTGGCCTCATGCCACTACTCCAAGGACGTGCTGAAGTGGTATGCGGACAATAAGGTCAATTTCGTGCCGAAAATGTTCAACCCTCCCAACACTCCGGAGCTCCGCCCCATCGAGAAGTACTGGGCGATTTTGAAGCAGCACCTTCTTAAACGACCTAAGGTAGTGAAGACAGTCGAGGAACTGAAGAAAGTATGAGTTTACATGCAAAAAACGGTTGATTCACAGGTTGTGCAGAATCTTATGGCCGGGGTTAAGGCCAAGGTGCGGGCATTTGCGTATGGACTGTAAATAAAATACGAGTAAAATGGTAAAATGAAGTTTAATAGTTCTTTCTCAATCCCTGAAAATTTGATGGCAATCGGATGAAAACTCGAATTTTGCGAATCAATGTTGTGTGTGGCAATTTCATCGTGGACACCCTTTACACGCTTTGCTTTGCAACATCTTCGCTGGCAAGACCCTCGCAGATTGCCAAGTTATGAAAGTCGGTGCAAGCTTATCAACCTGGAACTGTTGGAAGGTGGGCGTATGGTAGCCAAAGCGTGTTTCATTGGTGATCTGCTTCAAGGAAATGTTGATTGTTCCGCTCTACTGGATCTCTTGACCATCAACACTCGACGACGAAATCTCCGTTTACAACAGTTCTTCGCGTTCCGGCACTAAAGGACCAACTACGGCAAACACGAACCTGTGCAAAGCATGTGCCGCGTTTTCAACAGCTGCTATAATGTGTTTGATTTTAATGTATCCCGTTCTTTATTTTTCATCGCAACATAATCACATAAGTTTTCCAAGGGGGTCGCGGGGCCATTACTGATTCAAAAAGGGGGTCGCGAGCCCAAACAGGTTGGGAACCACTGGCATAGACCCTTCTCATAAGTAAGTATCAGTAAGCTGCAATTCCAATGGAATCCTGCGATGGCCAAAAAAAAAAACATTTGTCGTTGGTGGCTGAGATCAAAGAGTATTCAATATATTGGATAAGTTTTTATTGAATTTCCGCTTGAACGATCCTCTTTTTTTTTAATTTCTTCCACCTATGGGCGTTAATTGTGACAGTTTGTTTATTTTTTACATAATTTTCTTTGTCAAGAGTCTGTGCTCTAATTCAAAATCAAATGGTTTTAAGAGCGTTTTATGGCAGCATTTACAAGATACATTCATCTTAAAAAAGAATGTCGTAAAACTGTTTCAAAGCTTTTATCAGGTTTAATAAAAGTTGGGAAACGATGTCTTGAGAGGGGGATCAAGTATCTTATAAAATTACTTATAAGATGAATTACACTTATAAATGATGTAGTTTTATGGAGGTTTCTTCAAGCGTTCTTTAATCACTCTTAAGAACTGTTAATCAATTAAAACCACCTTAACTTGAAAAATATCCTGATAAAACCAGATGATCTACAGAATGCTTTGATAAAACTACCATAAAACATGAATAAGACCAATTTGCATTTGAATTGTTACTAGGGATATTCTTCACTAGCATGGCTTCGTTTATTTCATGAAAAGCTTTGTCGATGATCAGTGAAAATAACAATAGAACACTTGACGGCAAAATTCCAACAGTGGGCAACAGCGTTGTGGCAATCCGGGGGTATCAACCAGAGTTGAAAAAAAATCAAATTCACTTTACTGACGCAACACGAACTGAATCAATAATATATACATTGTCCATCTTTCCACAGCTTCAACCTACTGAACAACTGTTTCGGTAATGATTTTTGCATTATCTTCTTCTGCACTTGCCATTTCACACAATCGTTCCACACTCATTCGTTTTGCGATTCAATGACAATGAACATGAACAAAATCAAGTTCATCTTGCCAAATCACAGGGAATGAAAAGTTCATTCATTTCACTGAATATTTAGGCAATGAATTTTCAAAACGCATCCAAAGCCGCTCTCTAATGGTTCTTGGCTTCTTTGCCGTTGGATCGTTGGATTCAACATGCCACTTGCGTTCGTCAGCTCGTCGTGTCGAAGTCGGAAATGATGGGTGAAATTCCCTGCGTCGAACCTGACTTAAACTTAGTTGCAGCAGCCAGCTGCCTTCGGGGTCAATGTTGCAGAAAGATTTTGGTCCATCCCTCAAGAAAAACGTGGACGTTATATCGATGGCATTTCTTGCTGTTTTGTCCACTTGTCGAGGCCATTGTAAGGTGATGATGGAGCTGAGCAAGGATGAGTAAAATAGGATTAATAATAAATCTAACATGGATGTGCAGTACTTTCGAAGCTGGTGAAATCAATAGCAAAGAACATTTGCACATAGCGTGGGGGAGTCACCGAGATAAGCCTATCCACTTCCACTTAACATTTCGACAAAAATGTGGTGTGGCGTAGACCCGCTTTTCTCTGTGCAAACGGCCACGCCGAAACTGGTTGAAAAATATTAATGTGCTTAAATGACTGTGAGTTTATTCACTGATTGCAAGATGGACTGATTATTCTGTTTAGAGAATGGAGAGCTAAAACGGACCCTCTTGGACGAACAGCAAGAACTCACGCATACTGAACGAAAATAATAGCAACAAAACAAATCTAAAATAAGAATTTCGACGATACGTCAACTCGCAGTGACGTACATCAGAAAAAATGGAAATGAATACCATTTACATTTTTGCACTGACATGTTTTTCGAAGTGCTTTTCAAAATAGAAATGATGATGATTGAACAAAGACCCAACGGTTGCTTCGACTGTCCAGGTACTAAACGGGACGGCGAAATTTGTTTCGATCTATTTGTTTCTGCCAGCCAGTTGCATACATTTGCATGGTTTCGTTTGTACCATAAAACGCTTAGTGGATCAAGATGGGCACAATTGCCTTCTCTGAACCATGAAGATATGATTGCAAAAACTGCGATTGTATTTTTTGCCACCTTTTCAACTTTTGGGTGAAACAGCTTACATTTAGTTTTTCGCTATAAACTTTCCCACGCACTGGCCCTTGCGCTGAACTGCCGCAAGGGCTCAGTAGGGATGCTTGGTCAAGATCCGAAGCTAAGAGTCGGTTCCATTGTGGAAATATCACATCAAGTAGTTTTTCCACCTGCTACAGAGAATCGTGTGCACTTTGAGAATTTTACTATTCACATTAGGTTCGTAGTTGCAACGCGCTTTTGGATCATCCTTGCCTTAGATCCAATAACATGGAAGAACATTACATGAAATAGAAAATATATTGCACATGACATTACATGAAAATACATTTATTTTATTTTTATGGCATGGTTAATCAGTGGTTATTAAAGCTTGAAAAAGTCAAACAGAGAGGAGAGCCCATTGCTGTCGGACTTAGTTTCCGTGCTACAATGGGTGGTAGTACATATCATACATCATACATATCATACATAAACGTTTCCTACGCACTGGCAACACTCGGTCCATTGGTTGGTTCTATGTTGGAACAATAATCAATTAACTCAAAACAATCAAACTATTTACCACAACTAACGGTAGCTACAACTACAAACACTAAGACGACAATCACTTGACGACAAATGTTCTTCTAACTATTAGGTGCGCAACTAAGTGCTCGCTGTTTTTTGGTGAAAAAGGAACTTTATTTTGAAAACAAAGGTTACAAACGAATTATTCAAAGTATTGCCCATCACTAGCTACGACTTTTTCCCATCTTTCTGGTAGAACGTGAATACCATTTCGATAGAACTGTTCGTCTTTTGATGCTATCCAAGAATCAAGCCATTTTGAGATATCATCATATGAGTGGAATTGCTGACCAGTGAGACCATGTGCCATCGAACGGAACAAGTAATAATCGGACGGTGCAATATCAGGAAAATATGGCGGGTGGGGTAGGACTTCCCATTTGAGCGTTTCCAAGTAGGTTTTCACGGGTTTCGCAACGTGAGGTCGAGCGTTGTCATGCTGAAGAATCACTTTTTCGTGTCTGTGCTCGTATTGTGGCCGTTTTTCGTGCAGTGCTCGGCTCAATCGCATCAATTGAGTTCGATACCGTTCCCCGGTAATGGTTTCGTTTGGTTTCAACAGCTCATAATAAATAACACCAACTTGGTCCCACCAAATACACAGCATAACCTTCGCAGCGTGAATATTCGGCCTAGGCGACGATGTTGAAGCATGCCCGGGCAGTCCCCATGAATGTTTCCGTTTTGGGTTACTGTAATGAATCCATTTTTTGTCACCCGTCACAATGCGATGTAGAAAACTCTTCCTTTTTTGCCGCTGGAGCAGTTGTTCACAGACGAAAAAACGACGCTCAACATCTCTTGGCTTCAAATCGTAAGGAACCCAAGTTCCTTACTTTTGAATCATTCCCAACGCATGCAATCGCTTAGAAACAGCTTGGCGGGAAACTCCTAATCCTGAACCAAGCTCTTCTTGCGTTTGACACGGATCCTCATCGAGCAATGCCTCCAATTCAAAGTCTTCGAAGTTTTTTGGCCTTCCTTCACGCGGACGATCATCAACACTGAAATCACCGTTTTTGAAGCGACAAAACCAATCACGATACGTTGTTTCACTCAGAGCAGCATCACCGTAAACTTTTTGGAGCTCTCGATGTGCTTCAGCCGCCGTTTTCTTCGAATGAAAGAAGAAAATAAACACTTCCCGCAAATGAAGATTATTTGGCACGAAATCAGACATCTTCAAACAACCAAAATATATAACACTAAACCAAAATCACTGATTTGGCAAAGCGGTTTGTTTACCATATGTCTGAGCTTGGTTTATAACGCTTGAGATGTACAACATTCGACCAGCACTTACTACTGACGCCATCTATTGCTAAACAGCGGGAACTTAGTTGCGCACCTAATAAATGGCAATCTATGAATGAGCACACAAATAACTAAATATGAACTAATTTAATTATTTTACCTACTTATTAAACATAACTTAAATATAACTTCTTCACAAGATAAAAACTGCACCATTTCTCTTCTATGTGCAGTATGAATAATAACAGTTGCTTGTGCTTGTGTGCATTTTGTCATCGTTTTTTATGCGGCCGACAATTGTCACTCACCGGGGTACGTTCACAGTTTGTCGTCCGTTCACAGCTGTTGTTTGCTTACGGCGACGGCAACCCTTTCGTGACCGGGTTTTCGATTTTGTCAACGACAACAGTCATGTATGTCAACAATAAAGAACACAAAGCGCCGCAACTACTGGAAGTGTTCAACTAGTTAAATAAAAATGCTGTTATCTGATAGCATAATAAACGAATTCAATTTAACCCATGTATATTGGGGACCTATCGGTTGAAACAATGAAGTCATGTGCAAATTTTTAAGACGAAATTGAGTGTTAACTTTAACTTTTGCATTTAAAAAATGGACTGTTTTCAGATGGTGGTAAAAAAAGCTAAGACAAATAATTGCTTTTGATAAATTTCCCATGGAAGCTAATAATTTAAGCTTACTTGCAAAAAAATCAACGCCCTTGCGAGCGGCCTTCCGGCAGTTAACCGGAACATTCGCCATGGCGGACGAAACATGCGCGTAGGCATGTTTTTGAGTTGTTTCTTCGTTTTATTCATCAATTCCTCCTCAGTTTTCGCGACAAAATTATTGGAGTAGATCTTACGCTTCAGGTTGGCCCAGAAATTCTCGATGGGCGGGTTCGCCGACTTGTGTACCACATCGATATTCAGCCGCTCGATCTCCACCAACGATCGCTTCAAGTAGTGGGCCGACGCCAGATTCGGCCAGAATACCGCGTCTTCGCCCTTATGGTATTTCTTGATGAACGACGCAACTTCCGGCAGGCATTTCCTACTATAAATTTCCCCGTTCACGGCCAGTCCGGAGCGATAGAAGAGCGGCTTTGACATCCCCTTCTCGCCACAGCAGTACCTTCTTGGGGAACTTGGTGTGTGAAATGAACTTCACCTTGGAGCTCACTTCCTTCGTGGCGGAAGTAAAATACGAAGTGCCCTGCCAGTCGTTGCCATCCAGGGTGAGATAGGTCTCGTCGTCCATCACCACCGCCGAGTCGCGATTCGCCGGGAAAATCGAGTTGACCATCTTATTCAGCCGCTGCCGCTGCGTCATTGCCTGCAGCTCTGAGACCAGTGGACGCGACTTCCGCTTCCTGACATGTATGTTCATGTTCACCAGGTACTTTTTCACTGTTTGGCCGGTTGAACCGACCTCTCGGCCAAGCGCACGCAGCGATGTAGCCACTTTTCACTCGGTCTTCCTCTTTAGCATCCTGTGGAGCTTCTTGTCGCTCAGGGTCGTCGGCCGTCTGGAACCGGACTTTCTTTCGATGCTCTGATTGTTGTCTAATAGTGCCAAGATGTTGTAGATGCCGGAACGGGCATATCCAGCTTCCACAAAGTGCCGCAAGATGTACGTTTTCGACACGGCGGGGTGCCATTCTTTGAACGCGCACACTTCTGAAGGGAGTTGCTTCACTGTTTTTGCCATCACGGTTAGAGTTCGACTGATAGAGATGTCAAATTTTTACTGCTGACTCATGGGTTACTATGATTGATGCTGCATGGGTAGTTTTGTCAGTGTGGGTGAAGGTAAACCCATGAAAAATCGGCAATTTTTGTCGATTATCTTAAATACAAACGTTATTATTGCCGTTACTGCATTTGGTCCATTCTCTGAAAATCTCGATAATCCAGACAAAAAAAAAAAAAAAAAAAAAAAACATTTGGTCCATTTGCCTACGATTTGTGTAGTACTGTTGAGTCCACCAAATGTATGATTGCTGATGACCTGAATTTCTTTCGAGTAATAGCCCCATTGGTTGATTGCTATTCGTGTTGTTAAATTGGAACTTACTCAATGGAGTGGATGTTCAGGAAATGCAGTGCCATCTTATTTTGGACAAAAAAAATCAATCGATATTTGCTGCCACCATTCAATGATGTATCTGTACAAATTGTAACTAGAAAATAAGAAGAATGATTAGTAATTTCCATTTAATTCCAATTACCTTTATTGCTTATCTTGACAGATACGCGTATTTCGTCTACAATGTGCAGACTTCTTCAGTGTCGTGTACTAATACTTGACTAATTTATTGACAACTTGATTTTAATGTGTCAAAGTCATTTTCAAAAATATAATTAGTACATAGTAAAAACTGATAAAGTCGAAGGCTGGTAAGAAAAAAATAAGTGAATTCACGAATAAATCAATAAGGTCAAGGTTTCAAATGAATCAAATTGCTACCCAAGTAACACCAGAAAGATCTTCTTTGATAAGAATATAAGATCTTCGTTGTTAAAAAGTCGTGAGGATGAAAAAATCAAACATGTCTGGTCTTAAAAAAGTTTTGAGGACGTTTTTTTTTTCAAACACATTTGATTCAAATTTGACTTCATTAAATACTTCCTCAAAAAAAAAACAAAAAATTGAGTTAATTTTGTTATAACGTTGCAATACATGATGTTTTTTTTTCTGGCATGTAACTTGTTTTGAACAACTTCGTTTATTTGTTATGGAATGTCCATGACTAACATAGGAAATGAACTTAAATTTTACTTTCTCAAAACATACGATTTATTAGAGAAGTTGATGCCTAATATAAAAAAAGGAACGTGTTATATATGCATTGTTTATCAAAAAGATGGTACGCATGGAAAGTATTTGTTATGCAAGCATAACAAATCATCATTAACCTGCTGTGTACTAGCTGCATCGTAAGCTTACGAGTGAGAAAAAAGTCCTAGTGTGGAATATGAGTAAAGGTACATTTTTCGTTGGGTTTCGAAGCTGTAGCAGGAGCTGGAAACCAGCCGGGAATAAATGGCACTACTCTGTTCAGTTTCACAAAGAAAACGCAGAAAAGAAAACACGAACATTTAAAATTCAAAACTTTTACTAATGTTTTTTCCCTCACTGAAAACTACATTTGAAAATCACGATGTTGATTTTTGTGGGTTCCTTAGAGAAATCTCACAAAAATTAATAATCTATTCGGGCTACCTTCTACGTTTTTCAATCCAATCAAAGTTACACTGCAAACCTTGAGCCGCATGTACAATTTTGACTTCGGTGCGTAAAACACTTATAATTTCCAAATGTAAAAAGTTATATACAATCAACTTTAATGCGTAAAATAACATTAGCTACGATATCGTTACGCCGTGAAAAAATCTATTTTTATACTTTTTTAAGTTTGTACATTTTAGGCCGTTTTCAGCGGTGTTCTATTATTTTGGTCTAGTTTTATAACAGATCCAAAAATATAGACCACCAAAAATAGATCAACTGTTTTCCAGTTACACCGCCATTGTTCTAAATTTTATGTGATGCCGTTCGTTTGTTTTGTTTTGGAACTTCGCCTGCTTCGTTTGAATATGGTTGGTGTTAAGCTCGTTCGACTTTTCAAAATGATTCTAAAAAGTTTCCGAGTTTTCCGAGTCAAAAGGTGCCAGTTTATCGCGATCTATTCCTCCCAATACTTGTTGGTGCTGGGCGAATATTAAGATGAGCGGCTGTTAAGTGCCGTTTTATGGTAAACGATGTAAAGGATATCCTTCTTGCTGAAACAGCTGAAAATCAAAATTAATTTACACGGAGGAAGCTTTCATATGCGTAACTATTATGTTTGACTGGATGAGAGTACGACACTAGCTGACATAAACCATCGGTAATGTGCTGGGTAATCTGCGACCTCAATTCAACTTTGTTTTGGCAACGATTTCAGGCCTGAATAAAGCATTCCGACCGGTTGAAAACCCTGAGTTGAAACACCATTGCCAGTACCTCTTCCGGGATCGCCGTTAGTTCCGACTTTTAGGTGTGCCTCAATTTCGAACACCCACAGATTTTCGAACACCCACAGATTTCCTACGACAGGACTTTCTACAAGCCCCTCTACAAAAGGTTCGCGTTTCTCAGTCAGTTGTGCATCGCGTCATCGAGCACTATATTTGTCCTGGAAGAAAGTATTAAACGGAAACGCACTTGTCCACCGTTGTTTGGCATGGTCTTACCCGCCTTCTCCTGGGCATAGCTCACATAGCTATTGATGTTCAGTTCGTCATCAATCCTTTCGGAGCAATGACACTTTTCATTTGCCGACCAACAATACCTCCGTTTTCCACTAGCCTGTTATCGAAAATACGATGTCATCCGCAAAACTAACGATCACTACGCCAAGATTAGCACTATTGAACATTCCGATCCAGAGGATGGAACCTTGCAAAACTTCCGTCTTGATCTTCAACGTTTTTTGGCCCATAACTGTCTCGTGAATCAACACCCGGTTCTGGAAGTAATTTCTCAGCAGAGGAAGTGATACACGTTTTGCGGAGCTGAAAAATTCCAAATATCCCGCATCTAAGCTCGCGCAACCCCTTAAAGGTCGCATAAAATTCAAAAGCCTTTTTTAGGCTTATTAGCTGATTGCGCAAGGTGCGAGATGTTTGGGATTTTCAGCTTGGCAAAACTTGTGTCACTCTTCCTTTTGTGTACTTACTTCCAGGAGTTCAAACTTGTGTTGCTATTTGAAATGCTTCAAATACTTCGAAAAATCATATTTGTGACTGGAATTTTCTAAAGCATCTCTCTTACTAGCCTTCATATGCTTCCCTAGTGCACAGAACTCAATATATGGGAAATACATCTTTTTGGGGAGACTCAAGTATAGTGTAAAAAATATTTGTTACAAAAATCATGCATGATAAAAATAAACAAAGCTGTAAAAGCATTTTAGGCTTGTTTAAACAACCTTTTATATCAGTGCCAATATGTGCCAAATTCTAGCTCTATAGACCCACCTTAGAGCACATTCCCCTACTATTGATAACGGCACGTAACTTTCGGATTTAATTGGTCGAGAAATTATTTTATCAAATTGATGGCTAATTGTCGCATTCACAACAATAGTTTAACACAACGTACATCGCTGAAAACAGAGTTACCGAAAATCGAGCGAGCGATCGACGCGTTTGTGCACTTTGCCCTTGTTGTTGTTTCACGCCGGTTTTCCAGCTGTTTTAACACATTTAGATTCGGCACAAAATAAAACAAAGCGTATAACAGTTTTACTTTTTTTACACCAAAACTGATCGAAAATTAAAATTAGAACGCACCGGTGAAAATGGAAAATTTGGTTTGGTCTATTTAAATGTCAAAATTTAGAATAGACCACGACCGCTGAAAACGGCCTTAGTACTCTGCTTCATATAGAATGCAAAATTATAATCTCGTAGAACATTCGTTTGTTATATGCAAGTCTATTGCATGTTTTCTTCATGGTAAATAGCTTCATTACACATATTTAGTATTTGCGAAGTTAATAATAACTTGGACAGAACATATCATAATGTTATAAGCATGCTGTAGCAAGCATCCATAGGACTTAATATTTGTCTTATGGATGTTTTACTAAACATGTGGTATGACCACATTTCATTTTCTGTTATATGCGTGCATAAAATTAAGTTACTTGGGTATAAATTTTCTACCTTAAAGGTAAAAAAGTTATAGCGATTTGTATGCTACGATTCTACCATGGAAAACCTTCATATGTATTATATGTGCTGTTATTTAAAGCTGAATAAAATGAAGCTTACTTTTAGTGACGTGAAGCAACCTGTAAGGAATTGAATTGTTTAGACCTCATTTACGCACTTTTCAAAGTGCTATGAACGCGTTGCCAAAAAAACATAACCGCAAAGCCAATTACGAGATAACACACACAATCTTCAAGTTCGCCGCTTGCAAATTCGCTCCAGCGTTGAAATTTCTTCGACAAATCCAAAAAAAAACATCCAAGCAACCTCAATTTCTTCGATCTAAAAACAAAAATGAAAAGAGAGACAGCAAAGCATTCGGTGCTTTATCTCTCAAAATCGTTTCAAGCTCTAATTGCTGCACCATCATCAAAACAGCCAGCGGAGGCAGGCATGGCTTCTAAAGCACCGTTTTGTGACGCCTCAGCTGGCACGGAGAAGAGCGATACCTCTCCAACCTAAACACAGTAATCTAACTTCCTCAAAGAGCCACTCGGGAACAAGAAGCCACCGAAGGCGTAAGAATGAAATATGATTTGTTTTGACTGCGCTCAAACACGAGATCTAGCACCGTTCCCCCCAAACCCTCCTCGGCACCGAAGTGAGATACCGCATTCTAGGCACGCCTGTTGGTGGGATTCAGCCGGGTTCTATCTCTGACAACCCTCGCGGTTTCACTATTTCATTCTCTAGCGTTTTTTTTTTTTTTTTGTTTTTCGTTTATCCTCACGATGATCTTTTCGGGAGGGAAGCGCGATGCACCGCAAATAAAGTAACGAACGCTCTGCGCTGTCAGTTGCGGCGAGGGACGGGACGAGGAGTCGTTTCGCGCCACGTTTGTAACGACAACGACGTGAGACGGCGTGAATTATTATGTTTTTCCTCCCGCCGCTGGTTGATGTTTTGGAACATCGTCGTCGCAGTCCGTCGGGATCGTCCGGAGTTGACTGACTCTGGTAAGTCCCGAAGGGTGGGTGAATGAACCCGGTCTACCAACAAGGGCTCGCTGGAATGTGTACCGGAGCGGGAGAAAGAGGTAGAGAGAGAGAGAGAGAGAGAGGTGCATTGTGTTTTGTGACGATGATAAAACCCTGGTTCTTCGCTATCTTCTTCAAGCTCCTCGTCGGCGGATGTTTATATGGTTTCTTTTCTAGGTTAAAAACTGTTTGATCAACGCTGCTGATCCCTCGAGGGCGATTAGCAGGGAACTCGGCAGCCCGACTCGGTATCAGATTTTATTGTGCTGTTACGTAAAGGGTAGATCTTTCGTCATAATGGTTGGTTCCGGCAGAAAGGGCCGCCCTTTCACGCAATTACGGTTGTTCGCTGCAACCTTCCGAAGAGTAGGGCATGGAAGGTTTTCGGTGCGGGGCTTTCTCGGAAGATGAGGTAAGGTGCCTTTTGGGAAATGATTCGACGAACTGCAGGCTGACGTGACCTATATTTAGTGTGCTCGCGTAATGGGCACCTGTCTCTAGGGTTTCTGACTTTTGAGATTGCGGTAACGGTAAAGGTTATAGCTAGATTTGGATTTTGTTAATCTGATGAGTCAATCAATATTTTCAGCCATGATTTATCATTGTCAGAAAAGACTGATAAAATCCAAGTGTTCAGAAAAAAGAAAAATTCGAATCATGCCAACCTATGTTGGCAGACAGAATAAAACACAGGAAGAAATTCCCCAAGAACGACGGGAATTTCTTCCCGATAATGGTGAACATGAATCCGCGCTGGGACGCGCGCACTTTGCACGACGGACGGTGCTGGTTAGTTATACGAGGAAGCAGACTGTTTCCATAAAACAGTCTCGCCAGTATTGATTGCCAAGCGCATTATGCTAATGTGTGGAAACACAAGCCCAAGGTACTGAAGCTATTCCAAAGAAGCGTCAGAAAGGATGTCTTGCGCGGATGGCGAGCCCATTTAATACCTATAATTTCACATCCTTCAAGTGGATCAGAAGAAGCAACAATTATCGGAAATCCTTCAGTCGACGAGTCAAGTACTTCATTACTCATAAAGGTTGTGTACATCCAACCCGTCCATTATCAGAATGCACCGCCGCCAGGCACTGTCGTTATCCCACATACCTACCTTGCACTTTTCAACTTTACACTCCGACCGAAATGATCCGGTAAAGTGCGGATTATGGGTTGTGTTTTCTCGCAGTGCAACACGACACATCCATCGCAGTAGCTCGGTTTTCGCACATGCAGCGCGCGTCGCCAGCTACTCCCGGTGATGTCGATGGGTCGTAGCAACCTGGCAACATATTTGCATATTTTTCAAACCCGTACGAAAGTAGGAAGGGACGTGCGCGAGTTTGTTGGTACACACATCATTAGCCTGAAGGCGCTTGCGACTGAGCGCGATCCGTCCGACCGTCGCCGGGATAGGAACAGTTAGTACCCTTTTTCTGCGGATTCTCGATGATGGATTCATCATTCGGTCTGGGATTTCTGGGGTAAAATTTACCAACTTTGCTAGGCATAGTAAAGCATTTTCAAGTTAAAGCTGTTGAATCTATGCAGTAAATTGTAAGCCTGCGACAGCAAGCAAATATTCAATATGTACCATGGTTTGATTATCATCAAGAAACCAAATTGATCGTATACCTTCTTTGGAACACCTTTCCAGATAAGTATTATAGAAGCCGAAGATTTTTCATGAATAAACTACATTTTCGGTGAACTCTATTTCTTAAAAATACTCATTTTTATATTGATTTTGACGGAAGATTAGGAGAGATTTCATAGGTAACGCTATATGAAGCTGCTTCGGTATTTCAAATTCTTCTAAAAATTAAAATTCTAAAAATAACATGAAAGCCATGTAAACACTAGCAGAACACATGTTACAATTCGGTTAAGGTAACATAAGTATGAGTTATTTAACTGGCAATCAAGTTTTTGCAGTCTTTGGGTACTTCTTCCATATCAAAACCTTTGCAAGAATGACTTGTAGGAACGTAATATGCTGCAGTGGTTACAATTAACAATACGGTTTTAATATTATAAAAGAAAAAAGTTCAAGAGCTGCGGGAAGCTCAGTTTGATGGCAACATATCGAAAACCAATTGAGTTTTTTACAGCGTATCATGGTCCAAGTCATATGCGCATTTAATTTTATCGTGAATTTGGCACGATAAGAGCCAAAAATTGATGGGCCTTGGAAATCATATAAGTTTACAACAACAAAAGCAAAATTAAAACAAATATATTTAGTAGATTAATCAAGAATTTCTTGAAAATTGATGGCATTCACTAAAGTTATCTAAAAAAAGGCCTAAATTGGTCTCCGATCTACAGTTTTTTTTCCTCTGTTCGGGACATAAACCACTGCGATCAGTAATTTGATCTATTGTAATATATCCCGTATCCTTTGTTTAGTGGATGTCAAGTTACTTCATCACTATTGAGAAATGATGAAGTATTCGGTATTTTTTACAGTTGTCTTTGATTGTTTTGTTGACAATGAATCGAGTATTGAAAGTTTCCGCTATTTAAACCCTTTGAGGAGTAAGAGCACTCTTCAAAGGCGCGCCCCTTTATCAGTCAAAACCGGATTCATTGCAAAGAAAAGAAACAATGATTCCGATACTGACCATGCATCAGAGCCCTAGTCATAATAAATTCAAACTATAGAACATTAAATAGAAAATGAGAATTCACATAAATGAAGACTAACCATGTTTTCCTTATTCCAAGCTCATCCTCGGTGGCACAATCCGAGGGCAGCCTTAAGTTTTCACCTTTAAACTGAAGGAATGATCCATGAAAAATTGAAATTCGTTCCATAAAAAACGTATTTCTGACCCATAGAGCTCTGATGAAAATCCATAACAAAATTAAAATGATCCATAAAATACAGCAATGTGATCCATACTTTATATAAGTTTTAGCAATAAAATGTCAAAAATGTACCGTTATATATCTAGGCTATGATCCATAAAATTGTACCGATTAACCAAAAACATAATGCAAATTATCCATAAAGGGTTCAATAACTTTCCTTAAACTTGTAAAATTGATCCTTAGAATGTAACGTTTGTGAACTAAAATATATGCACATGATCAATAAATTATTAAAAATATTCCATAAATAAATCGCCAATGATCCATAAAAGGTTTGAAAATGAACCATAAACTTCACACTACCAAAATGTCATGTAAATTTCTGTCCCCTGAGACCGACACATGCAAGCGTCCTTTAGCACATAAGAATGAGTTGAAAGACATGAGAAAATAAATTCAATCAAACACATCCTTCGTCGAATTGCGTATCTGTCAGTTTTATCAGACATAATTTTACACGAAATCTTTCTTTACGTTCCCCAACTTTTTACAAACATGAATTACGTCTCGTGTAAAGTTCATAATATCTGAGTGTGTTCTAAATATGGTCCATAGCAAATCAATTTTGTGCATTTATAATAATATAAATGATCCATTAATTATGCCGGATTTATTCCAATTTTGGGTTTAAATTTTTTTTTTAATTTAACTACGGGAAAATCGATCCCTGACTGTGCTACTACTCAAATTTATTAAAATGTCCGTTCCTTTATATATGAGGCTTAAATATTGCTGCAAAAGAAGGATCACTTTGGAGAAGATTTTTAATTATTAGAAAGCTGACTTACTTTTGCGATCTCACGTTCTTTTACGACCGCAACTGTGAAATTTGTTTCCCAATAAATTTGGTACAGAGCACTTGTGCACGTAAAGAACTACGGCAGCACTATTTTTGCACCTTTAAAACTGAAGAAATGATCCATGAAAAATTGAAAATCGTTCAATAAAAAACGCATTCTTGACCCATAAGACTCTGATGAAAACCCACAAAAAAATAAAATAGAAACGATCCGAAAAATTCATCAATTTGATCCATAAAATCCATAAATCCATAAAATATCAAAAATTAATCGTTTCATATCAAGGGAAGAATATATAAAAATTTTCGAATTTCCCATCAACACATTGCAAATGATACTTAAAAGGTTCAATATTTCTCCTTAAACTTGCAAAATTGATCCACAGAATGTAACATATGTGCGTATCATCTATTAATTATTGTGAATGTTCCATAAATAAATTGCCAGGGACCCCTGATAGTTCGTATAACAAATCATAGTCTTCAAAAAATGATTCATAACAAACCAACTTTGTGAACTTAACATTATTTTATCTCCCCGCAACTGCGACACATGCTTGTCAAGAAATTTGGTAAAGAGCTCTCCTGCACATAAAGAACTTCAGGTCAAATTTATGACTTGATTAAACTGTTGTTTCAGAAAATTTGATTTAAATTATGCCGGGCAGACGCTTGCTGTCGCTCGTCGGACCAAACTAAAAAAAACATCCTCTGTTTGCATTATACCGGGCAAATGCTTGAATCAGCCGTTTGCCGGATACAATACACCCCATTTTAAACCCCCCCGTCCGCGGAAAAACCCCCCGTTTGTTTTCCCCTACCCCCCACCGCCTCCCCAAAAAACCCCCATTCCTCTTTTACAACAATAACAAAATCCGGCAACCCGGAAAAACGGCCAAAAAAAAAAATATGAAAAGAAACGCATTGGGAAATAAATTCCCCACTCTTTAAGAACAAAAAATAAAAAAAAAAACCCCCCCCCCCAAAAAAACACATATAATATATGGATCACACCATATGGTTTAGCGCACAAAACAGATATAATATATAACATTTTTATAAAAATATGGTTTTTTATTCATCTTTCTATGGATCATTGGCAATTTATTTATGGAAGATTTCAAATAATTTATGGAACATGCGAATATATTTTATTGCACCAAGCCCGACCAGAAGGGAATAACATAAAAATAACAAAATTATAAAAAACCTTGTTACGACTAACTGATTATGATATAAATTTGTTAAAGACGTTTCTATCTGGATAATTGTATAACATAATTGTAACAAATTAAGATATAATGCCTCGCGAGTCACAATCTGTTTAAGGAATTAAATTAATTCTAACACTAGCTGATATGATTTTGCTACATCGTATCAAAACTGTTACAAAGTTTGTTTTGTTTATGTTATATCTATATCATAGTTTGTTATAATGTTGTTACCTCTTGAGGATATTCTGTTACAATCTCTGATATTTTAACAACCTCCGCAATCTAAATTCTAATAACCTCTGTTATAAAAACAGCGTAACTGAATAACAAAACCTGAAATAATTTTGTTATTTCCTTTTGGTCGGGAGGTTACATTCTATGGATCAATTTTACAAGTTTAAGGAAAGTTATTGAACCTTTTATGGATAATTTGCAATATGTTTATGGGTAATCCGTACACTTTTAACGACCATGCCCTAGATATAAAACGGTACATTTTTGATATTTTAATGCTAAATTTGTTATAAAGTATGGATCATTTCAATTTTTTTATGGATATTCACCAGAGTCTTATGGGTCAAAAATGAGTTTTTCGTGGCACGATTTTCAATTATTTATGGATCGTTTATAACTTTTTATATGCAAAAGTATGTTTGCCCAATCCGAGTATTGTCACTTTTCACTAGGCATAAAATGTAATAAGGACTAATATATGTTCCTTTGACTACAAAAACAAATATGTTCCCAAGTTTGAATTAATTCAGACTAGGGTCCGGTGGTAGATCTGATACCCCGTAACGCACCACGAAAAGGTGATCTACCAGCATTACTGGCCAATCTACAGTTCATTAGCATTACATTTAAATTTTGTGCATATATTATTCCACATTTCATTTATTTCTTATATTTCAATAGGAAATTGGAAAAAATCACAGTTTTGCCAAAAAGCCAATTTATCTTCGCAATGACTACTTAAAAAACGATTTGGTCATTTGGTGACTTCCCTCAATGCCAATTTGCCATTTAATGCATTTACTGGAGGCAAAATGGTTTTAAAATGCTTTTGCAACTTACCATATTATAATAATATGAACGAATCCTAGAACGGCATTTCAATACAGCATTTTACAAGTTCATAAAGTCGAACTAAAACCTTGGATAGAAGTAAAAGGAATTTGAGAAAACAAGGTTTTAAGATCGTTGTAAACAAGTTGTGTAAGTTCCTATAAGCCTGACTAAAATATGAACTTATTGGCACCTCTTGGTGCCATAATAAAACCAAATTAATTTCAAGTGGCCTTTATAAAGCTCTAATAAAACTTAATAAAACTGGATGGTATTGGCAATTTTACTTGGGCTGCGTTGCGAAATCCGTTGATAACTAGAGTCGCACTGGAAGTTGTTATGAAAGCCAAGCCAAATAGCTGGCTGATTTCGTTGAGAGTCACCACTTTACCTTTAGTCCTCCGAAGACAAAGTTTCGCAATATCATAATGTTTGATATGTCGCAAGCTAGGTTTTGGAAAAGATTTGATTATGGCCACGTTTCCAGAGGAACTCAGATCCTGCAGGGCCAGTATGGTCAGACACCCTCAGAATGTCCTCCGAAGACAAAGTTTTGCAAAATCATGAAGTTTGATACATCGCAAGCCAGGTTTTGGTAAATATTTCAATATGGCCACTTTCCCGGAGGAACTTGGATCCAGCAGGGCCTTTCTAAGTGGCCAGTATGGTCAGGAATCCTCAGAATGCCCGCCGAGGACCTAGTTTCGCAAAATCACGAAGTTTGATATGTCGCAAGCCAGATTTTGGTAAAGATTTGAATATGGCCACTTTCCCGTAGGAGCTTAGATCCCGCAGGGCCTCCCTAAGTAACCAGTATGGTCAGATACCCTCAGAATGTCCTCCGAAGACAAAGTTTCGCAAAATCACGAAGTTTGATATGTCGCAAGCCAGATTTTGGTAAAGATTTGAATATGGCCACTTTCCCGTAGGAGCTTAGATCCCACAGGGCCTCCCTAAGTAACCAATATGGTCAGACACCCTCAGAATGTCCTCCGAAGACAAAGTTTTGCAAAATCATGATGTTTGATATGTCGCAAACTAGGTTTTGGAAAAGATTTGTTATGGCCACTTTTGCGGGGGAACTCGTATCCCGCAGGGCCTCTTTTAGTGACCAGTGTGGTCAGAAATCCTCAAAATGTCTTCTGATGACCTAGTTTTGCAAAATCATGAAGTTTGATATGCCACATGCTATGTTTCGCATCCAAAAATATGTTGTCCACCCTTCCTGGGCAGGTACTTACCCCAATACTCCCACCTTGGAATCCAAAACTACGAATATTTTGTAATCTATTGCAAAAAACTGCATCAAAATCCGATGGCTAACGATGGAGTATCATTAATTTTAAATTTGAACTTTTCGATTTCATAATAAAACCTTGATAACACTTAATAAAGCAGGGTGGTTTTGGCAATGTTACTTGAGCGACCAACTCTGTCACGACCAGTCAATGTACAGTATGTAAAAAAAAATGTATCCACCGCTTCTCACTTGGCACATTTGCATCAAATAATCCACCAAAACATTGAAAATCGATTTTTAATATTAAGTTTATTTCTCAAGGGATAAAAAGAAAGTAAAATAACGATAATTTGATGTAAAAGCACGAACTGTTCGTGTCTGAGACCCAATATATAAGAAAACGATAAAAAATAATGCAAAAAAAAGTGTATCCACCATAATCCTGGAAATCATTCAATATTTCGTGTGACCTCCCTTGGCTTCAAGGACAGCTTGAGATCGTCGTGGCATTGACTGGACAAGCTTAGCAGTCGTTTCTGGTGCGATTTTGTCCCATTCAGTTACAACAACTTGTCGAAATTGCTGAATGCTTGATGGTTTGTGTTCCTGGACCTTAATTTTCAAAATAGACCAGAGATGTTCTATTGGATTAAGGTCAGGAGACTGTGTTGGCCACTCCAAAACATTGATTTTCTTTTCCTTAAACCATTGGGATACCAGCTTTGGTGTGTGCTTTGAATCTCCATCTTGCTGGAACGTGTATCTCCGGCCCAGCTTCAGTTTTTGTGCACTTGCTGAAAGTTTTCGTTTCAGTATGTCCAGATAAACCTCCTTTGTAATTATTCCGTCAATGAATTCGAGTTCTCCAACGCTAGACGAAGCCATCGAGCCCCAAACCATGACTCTACCTGCACAGAAAATGATAAAAGCTAGTTGAGTTAGTTGAAAATTAATGATGTTGCAATAACTCCCCTCCACCATGTTTGACTGTAGACTTTAAACACTGGGTTTTCAAACTTTCACCGGTTCTGCGCCATTTTCGTGTGATACCATCAGACCCAAATAGCATTATTTTAGTCTCGTCTGACCAAATGACCTTTCTCCAATCATCGACTGTCGATGTAATATGATCTCGAACCCACTTCAATCGTTTTTTAATGTTTTTCGCTGACAACCATGGTTTCTTAATTGCCACTCTACCCTTCAGACCTTGTAGATGCAATTGATTTCGGATTATTTGAGGTGTCACATGGATAGAAAATTCACTCTCAACTTTCTGACGATAGCTCTGTCAATCCGGGAACTTGTCTTCGCCGATCGCCCTGATCGCTTTTCTGGTGTGAAAGAACCACTCTTTTTGTACTTCGGAACAGTTTTGGCAACCGTATCTTTACGTATCTGAACGATATTAGCAATTTGACGGTAGCTTTTACCACACTTGTGATGCTCTATGATAAGTTTTCGGATACACAGCGAAATTTGAGCGTTTTTAGACATTTCGAAACACGAGAACTCAAATTTGAATCACGATAGCTTCTACACTACGAAAAGATAACTGTATGCAATGTTTACATTCGAAAAAGTGACAGGAACCGCTCAATACACGGCAAAATGGTACTAAGTATGTTTGGGTGGATAAACTTTGTTTGCATGTTTTACTTCCCTTTTCTGTTGATCTTGGCATAGATTTTCAAGAGCCAGATTAATTAAAGTATATTTAATGGTATAATGATAGGTACTTTATAATGGACCAAGCGCATAACAACACTCATTTTATCAACTAATATTTGAATCGATAACAGGAAAATTGTAAATTTGAAGCAGGGGTGAATATACTTATTTTACATACTGTATTCATAATTTTGTCGTTCCAGTGAACGGTCGAAATCGTTAGCATAGTGGGGTGAAATGGGTGGTTTTTAAGGATGCCAATTGAAGACCCAACATCGTGTGCTAATAATGAAATTGCACGCAAACTAAAACAGATAGATGTTTGGTGTCAAAAAACGAATCATAGAACATGATAAGAGGCTCAGTTTTGTCAACAAAAAAAAAAGGTTCTAGTTTATCATGCATTTATTGGAAATAATCTGCAAAAATGTCCGAAAAACTACCAATTTCAAACTTGTCTCATGCAACAGCGCCATTTTGTGATAACGATTTAAGCAAATTTTCTTAGCTTTCGAATGATCGTTAATGATTTACTCCTAAAAGTTTAATCTTTGCGTTGGTGCAAGTTAAGTGCAAACATACCACCGAAATAAAAAAGTTCAATAACTCTGTAATAGTTGAGATTTGACCATATGCGTAGAATGATTTTTTTCATCAAATATGATCTTCTGTCAGCCCCTGAAAGATTCTTAATAAGGAACCAAACACCCTGTACTAGGGATAGACAATATTATCGGGACAGGCTAATTTCAGATCAACTTTGAAGTGCTCTAACTTCATGAAATATTATTCGATTTGATTTTGCTAGAAAGCATTCAACTGAAAAATTATTGCAGTTTTTTTATCTTGGTAACATAATTGGCCATGGCCCCCGGACACCAGAGTTGTTCCGGGTTTCCGGAGAGGCTATCTCACATGTTGAATTTGTGATGAAATTTTGTACAAGATGCCGTTGTCAAAATTTTTTAGTAAGCACACAAAAAATTAATATTTATCAAGCGAATGAAATATTGATTATAAGAATCGACCTTAAAATGACCGAGATATGGCCATTTACGTGGAACAGGTCTTGATAAAGGGTCCTGGATGAAGTTAACTCTTTATTTTACTCAAAACATGCCATGTGACACCTCTTTCTTCTTGGTTTATAATCAAAAACCTTATTAAAGGGTGTCCACGATGAAATTGCCACACACAAAATTGATTCGCAAAATTCGAGTTTTCATCCGATTGCCATCAAATTTTCAGGGATAGAGAAATAATTATTAAACTTTATTTTACCATTTTACTCGTATTTTATTTACAGTCCATACGCAAATGCCCGCACCTTGGCCTTAACCCCGGCCATAAGATAATGCACAACCTGTGAATCAACCGTTTTTTGCATGTAAACCCATACTTTCTTCAGTTCCTCGACTGTCTTCACTACCTTAGGTCGTTTAAGAAGGTGCTGCTTCATAATCGCCCAGTACTTCTCGATGGGGCGGAGCTCCGGAGTGTTGGGAGGGTTGAACATTTCCGGCACGAAATTTACCTTATTGTCCGCATACCACTTTAGCACGTCCTTGGAGTAGTGGCATGAGGCCAAATCCGGCCAGAAGATTGTTGGGACGTTGTGGGCCTTCAGGAGAGGAAGCAGCCGCTTCTGGAGGCACTCTTTTATGTACACCTGTCCGTTCATCGTGTCCTGGGTCACGAAAGGTGCACTCCGCTTCCCGCACGTGCAGATGGCTTGCCAAACCAGGAATTTCTTCGCAAATTTGGACATCTTCTGAGTGCGGACATGCTCCGGAACGCTGAACTTATCCTTGGCCATGAAAAACAGGTTGCCGGGGATCTGTTTGAAGTCGGCCTTCATATATGTTTCGTCGTCCATGATGCAGCATTCAACTTTCGTCAGCATGTTGAGGTACAACTTCCTGGCACGGGTTTTGGCGGACTTGTTCTGCTTCTCGTCGCGATTAGGGGCCTTTTGTACCTTGAACGTTCGAAGCCCAGCCTTAGTTTTAGCCTTCTGGACAAAACGCCGGCTTAGGTGCAGCTTCTTAGCCACATCGGAGGCGTTCGGATTTCGGTTGAAGGCCCCAACTACGCGGTTGTGATTTTTGGTGTTGTACGGAATACTTTTTCCTTCACTTCTGGGCTTCCGATCGGTGGTCAAACGTTCCTCGAACCGCTTAATCACTCGCGACACCATGGAATTCGCGATTCCCAACGTTTTAGCGATGGAACGATGCGAGAGATCCTTGTTCTCGTGATGAATGCGCAAGATTTTATCACGCACGAGCTGTTCTTTCGGCTCCATTTCCGCGAGTTTTGATCACAGGACTTTAAAACTTGCAGGTAAATAATGCACTATGAACTAAATCCACCCAAATTTTCATTAAATTCTACCCAACGGTTAAAAAGTTAGAGCAATTTCATAGTGTGGCAATTTCATCGTGGACACCCTTTATAAACTTAAGTTATTATAATAATATGGATCCTTGACCATATTGACCACTCTCGGAACCACCGGAACGTCCCCGCGGAAACCTGTAGTAGAAGCCATTTACGATTTTACTTCAAAACATGCCATGCGGCAGCTCTATCTTCATGATTTTTTCATAAATATGATGTAATATAATAAGAACCCGCCATCAGTGCAAGGATTACCTAAGTTTTCAGGACTATCTTCAGCAGGTTGCCCCGAAAATATAGCCTACGTGATGGCTTGGTGCAGCAGGGCCAATCGATCTCAATGAGGACCTTCGGAAGACTACGGCCAGAAGGCCGCGTGTCTTCTCATGGCAAGGGACTGGTGACTCCACGAACCCTTGTCCAGTCAACAAATCCTTCGACTGCCTTTCGTAAAAGACAAAAATGTTATTTATTCAAATTGCAAACTTGAATGAAATTTTTAGAGCAAATTAAATTACTTGACGATGTCAAAAGCGGCTACAGTAAGTCAATAGTCGAACATAATATGCGTATGTACAAGATATATCTAACGTCCACTGGATTGTTACTGAAAAAAATAAAAATTAGATAAGTATTAATATCCTAATAGTCCTGGAATAGCTGAATATAGATAGATCATTCCAAATATCAGTGAAAGTTTTTTTTTTTATAAGACATGTTTCTTTATACTGTCCTAGTTACATTTCAAAAATAGAAGTTGGAGCGATCGAAGAGCCCTGTTTGATGATTTCTGAAATAAATGGCTTATTTTATCATAATACTACTAAATAAAATGTTTAAATATAATCCTATACTGTTTATCAACGCATGCCAGCCTTTTATGATTATAGTAGTTGAAATTCAGAAGTGCAATTTCAAAGTAAATGTTATGCTAAAATGCTGAAAAACAAATTTTCATCCATGGCATGTTGCCCCAGGCTCATGAGATAAATGGTTTTGGCATGCAAAGATGATTCCAAAGCGTGCTGAAATGATTAATTGAAATGAGAATGGCAAATTATATGATATAATTTACAGGTCGCACCCCCCACAACATTGCCCAGGCTTCGCCAACCAGCGTCTCCATGTTTCTGCTGGCAGTCCTTTGTGATCATATGACTCGTGGAGGCGTGAGGTAGGAACTTGTCAGGACCAGAGGTCGGTCGCACCCGCCTTCGAAGTTGTCAACTCACCATTTGAATTTGATTTTTTCATAAATATGATATTGATAAACTTCAGAAGGCCATTGGATATATTGGCCGCTCTCGGAACCACCGGAACGTCCCCTGGGAAACCTGTAGTAGAGGTCATTTCCGATTTTGCTCCAAAACATGCCAGCTCTATCTTCATGATTTTTCATAATTATGATTTTGATAGACTTGAGAAAGCCATTGGCTACATTAACCACTCCCGGAACCTGTATTAAGGATCATTTACGATTTTACCACAAAATATGCACGATAAAATTCACTGGCTAGCCTGATCCTGATTTCTGGTACTTCTGAGGATCGATTGATTTAGCTTCGGTTCGGATTGGCAAGCAATAATTCGATTGAGTATAGGAAAGAGTGGGTTTTATTGGTAGCGAGTTGGTCCTCCATCCGCTTCCAGGACGGCTTCAATCCGCCTGGGGATGGAGCTGTAGAAGGTTTTGAATGACGTCCAGTGGTATTTTATACCACTCGTCTATCAAAGTTTTCTCCAATTCCTTCAATGACAAAGGGAGTGGGAAAACATTCCGAATCCTTGCTTCCAATGTTGACCACAATGGCTCAATGATGTTAATGTCCGGTAACTGAGCAAGCCCCTCAAGGTGATCGAAATCACTTGTCCTCATAACACTTTTTAATGGGTTTCGCTGTATGGATTGGAGCGTTGTCATCCTGGAAGACGCCGTTCCCCTCTGGGAATGTGGATCGCATCATGGGAAGCACCTAGTGGTAAATTAAAAATTATAATTCTTTGTAGTGTACGTCACCAACAGTAGAAATATCTGCTCATCCAATATGGTCCTGTAGTGCTCAGCCTTCATTTTGCCTTTTACGGCGACAATTGGACCAACTCTATCATAACATGCTACTTACCCAAGAAATACACGTTTTGAGTTTTAGAAACCTGGATAATTCTCATGTTTGGTAGAAATTTTTGTTTCATTTGCATGGGAGCCCTCCTTTCCAGAAGGGGTGGTTTCTCAAACCACCATACAATCATTGCCTTCAAAACCCCCCACATTCCAAATTTGGTTCCATTTGCTTGAGTAGTTCTCGAGTTATGCAGAAATTTGTGTTTCATTTGTATGAAAGCCCCCCTTCTTGAGAGAGAAGAGGTCTCAAACAATCATAAGAACCTTTCCCAGCCCCAAATACCCCTGCATATCTGCATACGCTGGTCGGTTCAGAACTTTCCGAATCTAAAAGGGTCAGACAGTCAGACAGAAATTCATTTTTATATACATAAAAATCCTGCCTTCAAAAACCCCCAGATGCCAAATGTGGTTTCATTAACTTGATTAGCTCTGGGTTTAGGCAGAAATTTGTGTTTAATTGATATGGGAGCCCCCCACCCTAAAACGGGAGGGGTCTTGAACTGCCATAGAAACATTTCTTGCCTCCCAAAACCTCAACATGCCAAATTTGGTTTCATTTGCTTCATTGGCTCTCGAGTTATGCTAAAAATTGTGTTTCATTTGTATGGGAGTCTCCCCTTCCAGAAAGCGGAGGGGTCTCAAACCACCAGGGGGCTATTCATAAACCACGTAGACTTTTCTGGGGGGAGGGGGCGTCTGGCCAATGTTTACGCTCCATTTAAAATTTCAAAAAATTGTATGGAGAAAATTCAACGAGGGGGGAGGGGGCGTCTGAGATTCTCAAAAATAAGTCTACGTGGTTTATGAACAGGCCCCATAGAAATATTTTTCTTCTTCAAAAACCTCCACCTGCCAAACTTGGTTTCATACGCTTGATTAGTTCTCGAGTTATGCAGAAGTTTGTGTTTTATTTGTATGGGAGCCCCCTTTCCAGCAAAAGGAGGGGTTTCAAATCACCTTAGAAACATTTCTTGCCTTCAAAAACATTCACATGCCAAATTTTGTTCGAGTAACTTGATAAGTTCTCGAGTTATGCAGAAACTTGTGTTTTTTTTTTTGTATGGGAGCCGCCCCAGGGAGAGGAGGAGTCTCAAACTATAGTAGAAACATTAATTGCCTTCAAACTCCCCACATGCTAAATTTGGTTCCCTTTGCTTCATTAGTTCTCGAGTTATGCAGAAATTTCAGTTTCATTTGTATGAGAGCCCCCCCTTCTAGAGAGAGGAGGGTTTTCGAACCACCATAGAAACATTTCTTGCTTCCAGAAAGCAAGTGAAAAATTTGGTTCCATTTACTTGATTAGTTCTTGAGTTATGCATAAACTTCTGTTTCATTTGTATGGGAGCCTGCCCTTTCAGAGAGGGGAGGGGTCTTACCATAGAAACATTTCCTGCTTCTAAAAACTCTTACATGCTAAATTTGGTATCCTTTGCTTGATTATTTCTCGAGTTGCAGAAATATGCAGAAATATGTGTTTCATTTGTATGAGAGCCCCCCTTTCAGAGAAGGGAGGGGTCTCTTACTACCTGAAGACCTTTTCCGCCCCCAAAAACTTCTCCATACAAGATTTCACGCTGATCGGTTCAGTAGTTTTCGAGCCTATGAGGCAGACAGACAGACAGACAGACAGAAGTCCCTTTTTATATATATAGATATACATAAATTTAAAAACATAAACACAACAACCTCAATATCTGACAACAAGGCTAATTGTGAAGCTATAACTGTTCAAGAGAACCTAAACCTTCATTAATAATGGTAAAAGTTGTATAGACTACACAGATAAAAAGAAATATTCTATTTTCTGCGTTATCTAATGCACATAAAGCGAATGCTAGATTTGGCAGAAAATAATGGGATGTTTCATGTAAATTTTAGCCAGATACCGCCTGAATCTAGCCTTTTGTATGACAAATTTCAAACATTGTTGTATGGCGCATGAAAAATTGCAAACAATTTCGTTTGGCTTGGAATTAAACGAGGGGATATTTTACGCGCTTGTTAAAATTAATTATTTTTTTCTGTGTACAAGCAGAAAGTTTAAACATGCACCTTTCGTATACTTAAACGTCTCCTTGAAACAGGAAAAATGATGCATTTTCAGACCTAGTTTCCAAAGCTATCGCATTTTGAAGGTAGGTCTGCAAGTGCATAATTTTTCCTGTTTCAAGGTCACGTTTAAGTATACGAAAGGCGCATGTTTAAACTTTCTGCTTGTAGTCTATACAACTTTTCCCATTATTAATTAAGGTTTAGGTTCTCTTGAACAGTTATAGCTTCACAATTAGCCTTGTTGTCAGATTTTAAGGTTGTTGTGTTTATGTTCTTAAATTTATTCCTTAAACAAAAATGTATATACTGATTCAATTCTAGAACGGATTGCTGAAGTTTCATGATAAGTTTTCATAGTTTTACAGAAACATACATTAAAGGGTGTCCACGATGAAATTGCCACACTATGAAATTGCTCTAACTTTTTAACCGTTGGGTAGAATTTAATGAAAATTTTGGTGGATTTAGTTCATAGTACATTATTTACATCCTGCAAGTTTTAAAGTCCTGTGATCAAAACTCGCGGAAATGGAGTCGAAAGAACAGCTCGTGCGTGATAAAATCTTGCGCATTCATCACGAGAACAAGGATCTCTCGCATCGTTCCATCGCTAAAACGTTGGGAATCGCGAATTCCACGGTGTCGCGAGTGATTAAGCGGTTCGAGGAACGGTTGACCACCGATCGGAAGCCCAGAAGTGAAGGAAAAAGTATTCCGTACAACACCAAAAATCACAACCGCGTAGTTGGGGCCTTCAACCGAAATCCGAACGCCTCCGATGTGGCTAAGAAGCTGCACCTAAGCCGAAGTTTTGTCCAGAAGGCTAAAACTAAGCCTGGGCTTCGAACGTTCAAGGTACAAAAGGCCCCTAATCGCGACGAGAAGTAGAACAAGTCCGCCAAAACCCGTGCCAGGAAGTTGTACCTCAACATGTTGACGAAAGTTGAATGCTGCATCATGGACGACGAAACATATGTGAAGGCCGACTTCAAACAGATCCCCGGCAACCTGTTTTTCACGGCCAAGGGTAAGTTCAGCGTTCCGGGGCATGTCCGCACTCAGAAGATGTCCAAATTTGCGAAGAAATTCCTGGTTTGGCAAGCCATCTGCACGTGCGGGAAGCGGAGTGCACCTTTCGTGACCCAGGACACGATGAACGGACAGGTGTACATAAAAGAGTGCCTCCAGAAGCGGCTGCTTCCTCTCCTGAAGGCCCACAACATCCCAACAATCTTCTGGCCGGATTTGGCCTCATGCCACTACTCCAAGGACGTGCTGAAGTGGTATGCGGACAATAAGGTCAATTTCGTGCCGAAAATGTTCAACCCTCCCAACACTCCGGAGCTCCGCCCCATCGAGAAGTACTGGGCGATTATGAAGCAGCACCTTCTTAAACGACCTAAGGTAGTGAAGACAGTCGAGGAACTGAAGAAAGTATGGGTTTACATGCAAAAAACGGTTGATTCACAGGTTGTGCAGAATCTTATGGCCGGGGTTAAGGCCAAGGTGCGGGCATTTGCGTATGGACTGTAAATAAAATACGAGTAAAATGGTAAAATGAAGTTTAATAGTTATTTCTCAATCCCTGAAAATTTGATGGCAATCGGATGAAAACTCGAATTTCGCGAATCAATTTTGTGTGTGGCAATTTCATCGTGGACACCCTTTACAATAATGTGTACCACTTCTTTGACAGCAGACTTATTCCCATCATCCATCACTATTACTCAATCGTAAAAAAATGTGTGTCTAAAACAATACATTTTCAAAATCAATTTCCTTCGTTTGAACGGTTATAAAAATAGCGATAAATGACGGGAATCGGTTCGCTATCGCTGTAGTATCCTTATATATCTTAATTAGTTAGTTGAGTCAGCTTTTTCATTTTGAAATCAAATTTTATGAACTGAAAAACAAATATTCAACTGAAATAATGCATTCCCTTAAATCATCGAACATGGATCTTGATCAATCATGGATCTCTCTTGACCATTGAAATAGTTTTTGATGCATTATTTATAATAGTCTGCAAATTTTGATATGTCGCACTGCTAGGTTTTGATGAAACCTAAATTTGTCCACATTTTGATCATTAGAAATGACAATAACTCCTAATGAAATAGTAGCCCATCTTCAGAGAAGTATGCGGTATCCATCTTAATTTAATTTTCCGTACTCATACTAGTAAAATTGACATTTATGCAACACTAAAATTGAGTTAAAAAATTCACAGTTCAATTTCAATAGAACAAACCAACCATAAGAGGGTTACATATTTGTAAAACAAACTACTGACACATCTTGCACCTATCATGAATATGAACAATAAACTTAACTTACTTTGTATCAGAAACAGCATAACCCTCCACACCAACCAACCAGCTAAGTGGAAGAAATGCTGTAGCCGATCGCAAAGCCCTTTGACATCCGACGAGTCTTGGAATAACACGACGACTCATCACCGGGCAAAAGAAGGAACTTGCCTTTTGGCTGGAGTTTCTTGGGAAAAGTGCAGTACAGACTAAAACAACAATACGCCGCCGCATCGTTGTTATTGTTGGTGTGGTTCTCGTCCGTCGGCCGTCAACGCTGTTGTTGTTGTTATTTCAGTAAAGATGAGATAAGAGCAAAAGACGGCGACCGCGTGGAAATAACTGCCGGAACCCCGCCGGCCGGGGACATAGCGTTGACTGAGAATCGCCAAAGCGCGTGTTTATTCGAAAGTAAATTCACCGATCCGGCTGCTTGGTGCAGTATTTGCACTATCATGTGGCTTCTGCAGACATGCTAAGGGGGGAAAGAGATCGTTGAATAATTTCTTCTTCGTCAATGTTTGCCACCGTCAACTTCAAGTAGATTCGTGTGAATTGTGATAGGTAAATATTTGATGGAAGGTAGCCACTGGAATGCAGTTAACTTGCAAACTGAGTCTTCCTCGTTCGGAAATTCTACCAAAGGCCATTGCATGCATGCACGGATGACACCCTTCAACCCTTGGGAAAATGCGTTGTCCGATTACTTTCGTTGCGGACCATAACCCGAGAACATTCCCGATAACACCGGTTTTCGGCAGAGTCCAATAGATTGCTAGCTCATTACGGCATGACTTTATAACCTCTCAATTTGCGCTTGCCCAGATCATAAACTCGTACGAACCCGAGAACCATCAAACGATAGAACAAACCCCCCCCAAAAAAAAACCAAGTTCTCACCACTTAATCAACCACCACGCGCTTCTTCGGATGCTAGGATAGATATAATTAATGTGGGATTTTAGCGAAAAAAGAGTTGTACGATCGGGCAATAAAATTCCTCTTGTTTCTCATTCGAGCTTCCTTCCAACCATTGCATACGGACTGGTTCCCAATCGGATCTAATGTTCTATCATTTTGCCTTAGGTGTTTAGTATGCGAAACGGGTCTCTCCCATTCTGCACAATCTCGGATCTTGTATGCCTGAGAATTATTCCTGGGAATCGGAAGTCACCGCCGTGTGTCATAAAAATCTCACAATAAACTTCTAATCAATCATGTCTCATTAGGATTAGGAAGAACAGCGGCATTGTGGTTCTTGCATGTTGAACCAGCTTGAACCCTCCTTGATTGGGTTGCTAAGCCGGCAAGACCATTTGATTGTTCAGTGAGTTCGGCTTTCTTCGATATCAGCTTTTCAGCACAAGACGTGTGCGCACGTGGATCTACCGTGCACAATTAGAAATCATTATTTTTACAAGAGATGTAATGGACGCGAATTGTTGCACGTTATCGATCATACCACGTAAAATTAAGTGTGTTAACACCGGAACAAAAGCCAATCAACGAAAGGCGTGTTTTTTCAAATTGATTTTCTCGCTTCCTTCAAATTTTATGTCAAAAGTAACTAAATGTAACCAACACAGCGTAGCGGCGAAAGTAACATGAATTTTCCGTTTGCTTTAAGAAATTGAAAGGAATGAATAACTTGCACTAAAATCATACACACTGTTGCATGTTGTTAACACCCTGTTTGCATTCGTGTTGATTCAGCACTCCTGTCACCTCCATCAACATGCACGGATTTCAGATGCTTCTGAAAAAGTAGTGCAGATTTATTCTGAAACCTGAGTAACATTCTAGATTTCGAATTGAAGGAGCATGGTTGATTCAAGCATTTGATTTATCATGCTTGAATTGAACTGAAATGGAATGGAATTAGGCCCCTGTTTTTAATAAAATTTAAAGGGTGTAACGAGTAAAATATGGTTGAACCGGAACGCTTGTAGATTTATTAATTTTTGTCAACGAAAAAATCCATATATTTCTATTTTTGGAGTTTAATGAATTTACCGAATCCGAATTGCCAGGCCTTTCATGTATGCCTTGCCATCATATTTCGTCCGCTTTGCTTGCCGCAGAACGCCAGTTTGCCTTAAGGTTGAAGACTTATTCCTCGAATTCTCGAGAAATTATTTCTCGAAATCAATGATTGCATTGTCCTTGTATTGGTAAATCTATTTGAACACATGTGTACGAAAATGAACATGAAAATCTAGTCTGAAGCTTACCACTACAAGTGTATCCGTATTTGAGACGTGTGTTTTCGTTGGAAGTATTGAAATTTCCTGCAATATATTTATTTTTATTGACTCACGAGGTGAAATTGCTTGTGTATCGCTTTTTGATAAATGGGTTTTCTTGTCCCATGTGAGATGTTGTTTTCGTGTAAAGTCTTAAGATTAACATTAAAATTAATCACACACGAACGTAGAATTCAATGATATGATTGAATTACGGCACCACGATCAATGATCGTGTTATGTCGATGAGCTACCAGATGACTGAAGGAACACCGAGATAAGTGGTATTCACAAATTATGAAATGGGGGGGGGGGGGTGTTGTTTTTGGTTGTGTTGCCTAATCTTACAACTCAGTTTTTCATGTTAGTTGTATAGAACTATACAAAGACTTAACCTTCCTCGGTTATTAAAAAAAATGACACTTAAGACATTATGGTCAATGTAGACCGAATTCCAACCCTATGTAGAATTATGAAATTTCAACCTAGACACAATGTTTGTACCCCATTTGAAAGGTTATTTGGCAAAGAATTACTGCAGCGCCATCTCTGCGGTACGATCTGGAACTGATGCGATTATTTCAAATGTCTTTATTTTACAACACAACAACTTTGCTGAAGACGGCAACTCTCTAGAGCCATAGGAAGACAAAGATATACTGCAGTGCCATCTTGGTGGTGCAATTTGGAACTAATCTGATAATTTCAAGTGACTATATATTATATTTTCAACAGCTTTTTGCAAGGCGGCAACTCTCTAGCAATTCATTTAACAAAGATAGACTGCAGCAGCATCTCTGCCGCAAAATCTAGAACAAATCTGTTTAAGCAAATGACTACATTTTAAATTTCAAACAACTTTGCTGAAGGAGGAAACTCTCTAAAGCTTAATTTGACAAAGATAGAGTGCCGCGCCATCTCTACAGCACAATTTGGAACTTATATGATAATATCAAAAGACTATTCGTAACGCACTGAGAAACTTTGCTCAAGACACCAGTTCTCAACAATTAGTCGGGAATGTTTTATATTCATTTCTTTTTAAACAGCTAAACTAAAACTGTTTACACAGCTAAACCTTCCCTTTGCAGCAGATTCCTGGGGGAAATGTTACCGAAACCAGTTTTTTTTTTTTTTTTTGTTCCAATGGATTTTTGAGGCCAGAACCTTTCAAATGATGATGATGATGATATAATACTACCATCTATTGAAGCAAGGTCACCTTCCATAGCAGTGGAATAATCTGAAAAACGATTTGATCAGAATCCTATTGTTGTTTGTAATCATCAAGCTCCTGTATGAAGGGCCAAAAACGTTTGTGTGGGCCCGTAAGCAGAGACACTTACGCGAAACCCGCGAATATAGGGAAGAGAATCTCCTTCCAAAAGCAAGTTCACACAGACAGCACTAGAATCGAGCCCTCGATTGACAGAATAAACCCAAAAGATGGAGTCGAAGAGCCCGCCCTGGTTCTGCGAAATGTTAACAATAGGGAGGAGGCAGTCCCATGCTCCCTATCCAAATCGTTTTACTTGGGTGCCCTGGTGGTCCCTCCCTTTCCACGTTATATGTTATTTAATATACAATACATTTTGTACACAACAAATTAAGATATCATTATAGACAAAAATGCTAATTTATTCAAATTTCAAACTTTAATAGATTGTTACTGAAAAATAAATAAAAGTGAGATATATATTAATATCCTTTTTGAGCTGGAAAAGCTGAAAACAGAATAGATCATTCCAAATATCAAAGATAAAATTTCAATAAAAGATATTGTTTTATAAGACATGTTGTAATATGTTTTCTTTATACTGTTCTAGTAACATTTCAAATATAGCAATTTGAGTGAACAAAGAGTCCGGTTTGATGATTCCTGAAATAAATGGCTTATCTTACCATAATACCTTACCATAAATATAATCTTACATTGCTTATAAGCACATGCCAGTCTTCTATGAATATAGTAGTTAAAATTCAGAAGTGCAATTTTAAATTAAATGTTATGCTGAAATGCTGAAAAACAAATTGAGCCTTTGATGCCTGTCGTGTTGCTCCCGGCTCTTACGTGGTTTTGGAATGCAAAAATGATTCCAAAGCGTGCTGAAATTATTGATCAAATGAGAATGGGAAATATACCATATGATTTAAAGGTACACGATCTTCAGTCGCACCCCCTCACTTCGCTATTGTCAAATTGACAACATTGCCAACCAGCGTCTCCATGTTTCAGCTGGTAGTCTTTTGTGATCATAAGACTCGTGGAGGCGTGAGGTAGGAACTTGTGAGGACGAGAGGTCGGCCGCACCCTCCATCGAAGTTGTCAACTCACCATTTGAATACCAGCGATTAGACGCTTATTTACGGGGATAAACGCATTTGAAGGTTTCCAGAGCCCACCCAATGGAAAATTTTGGTTTTGGTTAACTTTTTTCAACCAAAACCAGGTTTTCAAAAATCGACGATTTTAAACCCCCTATTTAAGCGATTAGACGCTTATTTACGGAGATAAACGCATTTAAAGGTTTCCTGATTATAGGTTTATAGGAGTAAAAGGAATTTGAGAAACAATGTTTTAAGATCATTTTAAACAAGTTGTGTAGGTTCTCATAAACCTGACTAAAAAATGAAACCTATTGGCACTTCTTGGTGTCATAAGAAAACAAAATTGATTTCAAGTGGCTTTCATAAAACTTTAATAAAACTTAATAAAGCAGAATGGTGTAAGCAATGTTACTTGGGCTCTATAGACCACGTGGTGAATGCATTTGAAAGTGTGTGTGTGCCAGTCTTTCACGCGCGCATGCGCGTTGTCTTCGTTTGTTGCATCTGAGCAGCAAATGGTCGTTCTCTAAATAGCACTCGTCTTCTTTTTTTCTCTTCATACTTTGCCAATAATCAAAATCCCCGCTATGAGGCGACTCTATATCGAACTTCAAAACTGATAGTAATCATCAATTCACTCTCGACAAAGCGAAAAAACACTCTAACTTCATAATTTATGTCCGGGTGTCACAATACTACCACTAATTAACAAAACTAAGCTGATGTAACTCTTCTTTTGGGTGTGGGACGAAACATAAAAAAAAGGGGGAAATACCACCAACGTTCACACATTTCGGGAGGGATTGCATTCACTACTAGCGATTTCGTTTTTGATTCAGTTCCAACCTGGATTGGGTATCAAGATTGGGTCGGCTTGTTGTATGTTGAAAGCCAGTGTATTTGGTTTTATTTGTACAGGGTGCGGCAAAAAATAATGCGAAAATTGGTTCAATTTCTTTCCAATCCCATTTTCAACTAATTCAAGCAATAATATCAACATTTTCGAGTGCAGTTATCTTTATAAAGTCCTTTTAAACTAATTTATTCAATGTGTCCTCCATTTTTATTAATAACATCCTCGAGCCGACGCCGGAAGCCAGAGCATGCCTTTCGGACGTAGTCCTCCGACATTGACTGCCGTGTTATGGTTGACTTCAGGGTTTTCACACTAGGGTGTGATGTTTTGCAGGCTCCTGCTTCAACATATGCCCAAATCAAATAATCCAACGGATTAAGATCTGGACTGCGAGGGGGCCACACATTCTTCGGTCAAAACTTCATGTTATCGTTCAACCATTGTTGGGTTCGATTGGACGTGTGACACGGCGCTTCATCCTGCTGTAGGACAACGTTCTGGTCCTCGGAGAAGTTGGCCTTCACACAGGGAAGCACTTGGTCCTTTAAAATACCGATATACACTTCGGTATTGATTTTAACTCCAGCTTCAATGAAAACAGGTGGCATTTTCAAACCGTTGGCCACCAAGCCAAACATCATGACACCAGCCGGATGTTTGGTTTGAAATTTGAATTTCACTTTTTCCGGAACGTTCTCCATTTTCTGCGGTGAAATGAACTGGTCCGTGCGGCTGTTGGCCACAGCATCGGTGCTGAGAAGCTTTTCGTCGGAGAAAAGGATTATCATTTTTTCCTTCTTCAAAAAGGAAAGCAATCTCTTGGAACGAGTCCCTCGTAGTTCCTTGACCCGGTCCGTAATCAAGTGGCGTTTCACTCTGGCTCTGGAAGATGCATGCAGGTCTTCTTTGATGATTCTCCGCATGGATTTCTCCGAAATATTGGCTTCCTTTGCAACTTTTCTTATGGAACGCACCGGGTTGCGAGCAATTTTTGCACGGACCGATTTGATCACGTTCGGCGTGCGTGCAAAGCGCGGACGTCCGCTTCCCGGCTTCCGCTGCTTAGGACCATCCTTTTTTATGCGGTAAACTGTTGCCAAATGGCAATCCACCTTGGCAATCTCTTCCGGCTTCTTCTGGGCGAGCAACAACCTGGTGATCACTTCTTTCGCGAACAGTTTGACGAATTTGCAATAAAACAATTAGAATGTTTGGATGCAGCACTTGAAAGTAAACATAAACAAATACACTTTCGACAGAAATTACACGAATTAACCCAATACTCAAGTTTGAACATTTTCGCATTATTTTCTGCCGCACCCTGTAACTTGTATCGGGTTGAGGTTTCCACTGACAATAATTTCGGGTATCGCAGGTGGAACTAGTTACAATCTAGGTTCAAAACCGAATTCGATGTACGTCTTACACAAAGCAAGCGGATATTTTATTAATTCACTATTTGTTTTTCGAATTATTGTTTGATATTTTTTCGCGAAAACGACGCAGCAAAAACAAAACACGTCAGTTTCAAAGCATGGCTTGCTGCGATCCTATCCAATGAAGGGTAATCGAGGTTAACACTTAAATCTTTGGCTTCTTTGACTTTTTATTTATTGTTATTGCTACTGGCACCGCGATGTTTTTTTGTTTTTTGTTTCTTAAAAATAAAATTGCAATCACTTAATAAATAACATTCCAACAACCTTTTGGTACCATCTGTGAAACCGAGGGCTCGGAAGCTGTTCGAAAAACTGGTGACCAAAAAATCGGACTGTGATATAATGGATGATGAAATCTACAAAAAAAAGTCGATTACTAAACTCTGCCGGAACCGTAGTTTTAAGCCTCGACGAATAAAAAGGATATTGCTCGATCAATGAAAGCCATTTAAACCAAAAAAATACACATGAAGGAAATGGTCTGGCAGGCAGAGCGAGCAATGGCGCTATAACCATGGGGCTAGGGCTATAGTTAATGTTTAAGTCCCAACCGTTTGAAGATAAATGGAGCATCACTTAACCATCTTAGACTAGATGCTCCCAACGACCATTTTAAATAAATTTTTGTTCTGTACACCGAACAGGACTATTCTCTCCAACTATTCGTTTCCATTTTCTTTTGATATCTACTGAAGGCTACGTGGGTTCCCCGTGTCTTCTTAAGGTGGAAATCAAATCCTCCCTATCTACAACGGTTGCAAGGACGTGGCCAGGTGAGCGATCGAGGAGTGTCTTCGTGGAGATTATTGCGCGAAGAAACGTATCAGTAACTGGATACGTTTCATGATGACAGGCAATGTCTCCAACGCATTATTCCTCATGGTAGCTCCATCCACGAGGTGTGCAAACGTCAATGTTCCTTATTGATCTACAAGGAGGCCGGCGCCGTTATTGATTCTATAGATGAGGCCACTAGTCCACATTCACAAGTATTCACTATTCACAAATGACTTCGGTTAATGACAGAGTCGCAAACCACGGGCTTTGAAAGTGGAAGCTCGTTTATTTGAAATAGATGTGACGAGAGAGTATTGATGGTTTAATTAGTACGACGGTTAATTTAATTAATATGGCGGCAGCCTAGAACATAAATAGAAGTACAGGTAGTACAAATCAAACGAAGCCACTTTTTTGCCAAACTACCTCACGCAGAATAGGCAAAGTGGAGGATACCGTTTGGGTTTACCTATTTCCTAACATCATCCTGGCATTGCAAAATTCCTTTTTATTTTACTCCGTTTAGCATCTTTATCGCCAGTCAAAGTCAAAGGAACAAATCTTCTCCCAAACAGGTCGTTAAATTGATTACTAGGGAAGATGTTCCTATATTATTCTCATCACTTGCAAGTAATTCCACTCGAAATCAAAGGATTGACGCGTGAGTAGAACGGTTTGTGATGTTTTTCATTGTTGTTAAAGGTAAGCAAACGTTATTACGGAAATATACCAATCTAGTTACTTTTCAAACTCTCAATTCAGCGAATCATGAATATAGGAATATTAGATATATATGAGAACAGTATCTCTACGTGTTATAATGAAAATTGAAGTGTAAATATGTAAACAATCATCATCATCAAATTAAACTTTTATGTAAGACAGTGCCAATTAATCCATGCACCTTCCAAGCACAGCACGACACACACAAACGCACACTCCCGAAAATTAAAACATCCGCCCACTTATATTGTAAAGCGATCATCACCATCATAAAAAAAAAGTTTAGTTTTTAAATTGGACACTAGTGCCCCAACCGTAAAAACTAAACATCACGCTCACTCACATAAACCAAAACGTCCAAAACAACAAAAACCATTTTTTCCCTGTTGCATATTTTTCTAGATCGTGTTGCACTGGTTACGGCGGCACCCCCGAGCTACACGCCACGCATGTATCATTACTTTCCAGCACACATGACACATCCCTTCTGTTACTATCCCCCGCAGCAGGCACGGTATCCAGGTATGTAAAAATGAACCCAAATGCTCTTAGGCCTTAAGTAAGAACCGCGCTGGACGGTGATCTGGATTTATTAGAGTACCCACCGCCTTAACTCTTATGAGTGTGTTTTTTTTTTCGTTGTTGATTGTTTTGCTAACCCAACTCACCTCGCAAAGAAAAAAGAGTCAAGCAGAACGGCATACGCAAATGCTTTCGCTTCGGACGGCACGCCTCAAGAAACAAGGACCGTTTTGACTCGAATAGCAAACCTCACGTTCCACCCGCACATTCTTCTCCTGTAGATCATACACAATGACGCCATTTTTTTGCAGCTCGTTACCACGTTCCACAAATTACTCAAGCCCATTGACATAATTCCAGCGCGGTTTTTTTTTTCGTCTTCTGTTTTGCCTGCCAGCCGAGCTGATTACGTCGACACTTTACTCTGACATTCATCCCGAACGAGAGCGAAAAAAGCAGCTTCCGATACGGCACAAAGCAGAGACAAGCCATTCCCGGGCCAGAGTTACAGGGGCCGGCCATGGCTAAATATTGTACAATCCAAATGAAGCGTAATGTAGCTGTGGCTGAGCTACCTGATTGTCGTGGTCAGCCAAGAGGCTAGAGAGCAACAGCGTCGGAATTCCTCGGTGGCTTCTGGTGGGGTAAAGTGTGAGCTAAATTTTATGAGCTAACGACTTGTTGGTTTGGAAATTTATGCTTTATTATGTTTTTTGGTTCGCTGCTTGCGGAAAATATTTGGATCATCTTTTGAAAATATTACTTGTGGATCAAAAAGTTTGAGATTACCTTAAATCCCGATGAAAATAGCAATCAAAATGACAGTAATGGATTTGTAATGACTATAATTCGAAAAAGGAGAGGAATTTACCTATTCTAAGTAAGCTAAGCCGTGTTCATTATTTTATGAGTATTTCCGCAGCGTCGTGAACACATCTGACGTTTTGTTATTGTCTATATTGGTTTCCTCCGTGACCGTCGACAGAATTATTCAGAACGACTTGAAAGAATTTTTATAAAGCGCCGAAGTTTCCAGGTGAGAGTAACTTCTGTGGGCAGCAGTTTTTTTTATTCGGCTATCGTTGCATTTAAAATCAGGGATGCCATATAATTTTTCAAAATGTCTGTAAGCAACACTGAAAAATGTCTGTATTTGTCTATATTGAGGATTTTGTCAAACAATCGTGTAAAGAATATGGATGGTGGGAGCACAGAGGACAGACTTTGATGTCCATATGCCTTTTCTTGAATAACGTTTGTAAAAGATAATATGGGCAGCTGTTATAAGATGCAAGTGCAGAGAAAAACAAAGAAAATGTTTCAGGTTATGTGCTGCGCTTTTTATTGATAAACATTTACATGACAGTTATCGCACAACTGCAGCGCCGCCTACCAGGAGCATAACGAAATACATTTAAAATTTCGGTTTAAAGTTTTACACAAGTAGCAGACCGAAGATGAACGTCTGTTCTCTGTAGGGGGAGTATTTTATTTGAGAGCAAGGCGAGGAATGATTATTTCGCAAAAATAAGGTAAACTCCAATTCTTAATGATTCCAAAAATGGTTCTTTTAAACTCACTTGTTGTTTTTCTGAATAGTTGCGAAAATTCTGTTCGGCATTGATTTCACCAGCTTCTGCAGAGTTTTATCAGGTATCAAGCTCCAGGCTTCTCTTACGGCTGACTTAAGTTCACGAACTGTTTTAAACTGCCTTCCGCCTTTGTAAACCTGTCGTGCCAGGATGCCCCACAAGTTCTCGATAGGATTTAGATCCGGACTACGAGCTGGCCAATCCAGAAGACTGATGTCTCGTTCAGAAAACCATTTCAAAGAATGCTTGCTGACATGAATTGCTGCATTATCCTGTTGAAATACGATTTTTTCCGGCATAAAGTCTTCAGTAAACGGGATCAAAACATCTTCCAGAAGCTCCAAGCACTTTTCTGAATTCATCCTGGTCGAAATGGTGGCAATAAGGGTCTTTCCATGGTTCGAAAAAGTGGCCCAAGACATTAGAGTGCCACCTCCAAAGTTCCTGCTCAACTTAACCTGCGGAGATTTCCTCAAATCGTGCCAATAATATGCGGTGCAGTCTGGGCCATCCAAATTGAATTTCTTCTCGTCAGAAAAAAATAACATTGTCCCATTCCGTAGTCCACGGCATGTATTTTTTAGTGAAATTCAATCTAGCGTTAATGTGAGCCGGTTGAAGATTGGGATTTTTTTTGCTTTTTTGTATACTTTAAGTGGCCACATCCATGTAGAATCTGCCGTACACGCCTCTTAGAATTGGAAAGCCCCATTTCTTGCTTGATTTGCGCAGCAGAGAAGTTTCCAGAGTCACCCATTTGTATAATTTGGTTCCGGAAACGATTGGTAATCTTCGAATTTCCCGTTGTTTTCTTTTTTACGCCATACTTCTTGCCTTTTTTCAGCAGGTTCCTGATTGCTGCTTCCGATCTGTGGATCACACGTGCAATTTCGCGATTGCTCTCACCGCGACTTTTGAGTTCTCGAACCAGTATTTGCTCCGACTGGCTTAATACTTTCCTTTACCCATTTTACCGAAAACAAGCAACAACTACCGCGCAACGCAGATTCAAACTCGTGTTTATGGCGGACGAGGGCTATACAGTGTAAATATGACAGATTCGCAAGATAACAGTAGCATAGGTACGCTCAATGCGGCTTTACATAAGTGTGCGTGTAAACGAATTTCCCCTCTAAAATCACCTTTTTTGGATTTTTTCAGAGATCACAATGAACTTCCGTTCAAATTGTGCTCTCAAAAACGTAACTACTGATAGGCTTACGTAAACTGTATTTGACTTTTTGTTTCGATCTTTTGTATTGGAAATAAACCCAAAAATGACCTTGCGTTCAAACGAATTTCCCCCACTGTATATTGGTTTTGAGAACCATATTTTTTTTTACTTTTTCTGTTTTGCAACTGTCACAAACTGTCTTGAGAATCGCTTATTTTTAAAGAAGTCTTGGCCTTTTTAAATTTACAATGGACTGATTTTAACTATTCTACATGCAATTAGTATTAACGTGAATCAGGTGGTGAATCTACCTGTGTATCGTAATCATAGCAACACAGTTGTGAACAGAAGAAAATTTACAGCGTTATCAATGACCCAAATGGAGTGGCTAAAAGTGATGCATAAAAGTAACTTTATGGCAAAGAACGACATCGTGTTCTTCATGAATGACGAGGCCTAGTTGACGCTAGACCGCAACGACTCGCAGGAGACCTGAAGCTCTCACTAAAGAGGTAAGCGTTGGCATCAAATATATCTCCCATTCAAAGTCCCCGGAAGGAAATTTCCAAGTCGCTTCTGTTTCCATCGTGGCTTGCGGTGAACGAGGAGATATAAAGTACAAAATGCCTGCTGGAATTTGCCTCCTTCATTCAAAAGTACCAAACAAACGAGAATGTGGTATTTTGGGTGGACCTGTCCTCTGCCCAATGAATCAAGAGATCACTGGAGGAGATGGACCGGCTGAAGATAAACATTGTATTTTCAATTACTCGATTTTTTAAGTAAGCAAATATCATTAAGAATTCTTTGAAAATAATATTGGATCCACTACATTCGAAACAAAATCTTCACTTCATGATTAGGGCAACGGGATGTAATGTTAGCCTATCGCCTTCATTCGGCCTATGTACCAAATATGTAATTAATTTAGCGATAATCAACAAAATCATGTTGCTATTAGGATGATCGATGTACTCCGAAGCAATTGAGACAATATTAATCAACTTATACTAGTTCACTTCCGCGTAATTTTTGATTTCTTGAACTTTTGGGGCATCATGATTTCACTGGTTAAACTGAACAGATGATCTACACTATCTTCAAGTGATCTAAATTTGCCCTAATTGAATTGATAAAGCGAGTAATGCAGTCTGGATGTACAGAAAATATTTAAACGTTACAAACTAACTGTTCACATAACTACAATAACAATGACTTTACAAGAAAATCGTAGACCCAATGTTGGGGACATATTTTTTTATATGTTCCCAACTATGGCCTGTTGCACCAATAACAAAGTAAAAAGGTTGTTATTGGTAAAATTTGAAGTGAAAATGCATGAATTTGCAGTGGTTTATATTCAAGTGGCTCATCTAAACACAAACCGAAGGAACAAAATCATTGTATAGTGAATTATAATGTTTTCATTATTGAATGGCTGATTTATCATATATGAACATCACTTAAGTGTTTCGAAGCAGTTTTATTTTAGTTGGTTTTGAGAAATTTTGTGTTAAGTAAAGCGAATACAGCTGACAATGCCTTTATTCATAAAATTAGAAAAAAAAAAACATACAAGACTGCATTTAGTACAAAATCCATCGAATGGGACGAAGTTGCATCCACGAATAGACCCAATTTGGAGCTTCTAAACCGACATTAAATCCATATCCCTCGAAAGTTTTTGAGTTCATAAAAAGAGTTGTGTAACTTTTCGTGGTACATGCTATCAAATATGTTATCAAACTTATCTTAGCAAGTGTATAACTAGTTGAATCTCGCTTACAGCTTCAAAACTTTATGAGTTATAATAAAAAATGTAATCGATGGTTGCATAATAGGCTGAGTCAAGGGACACATACCCTATCTGATAAGTTTCCTGAATGTCTATGGGATTTTCCTGCAGGATAAATTTTTTTTTTGTATTAAATAAACTTGTATCGTTGTTTACACATCTCGAATGAAGTCTTAACGAGTTTTAAAAAAGTATTGAGATTATATTGATACTTCTGCAAATTTGATTTTTTTCTATCTTTGAAGCTTTATTTTATAAATGCATTGAATTCTTCCCTGAACGTTTAATGAACCTATAACAAAACCTGGGGATTTAAAAAGAATCAATTTCTATGCAACCAAAAATAATAACATTAATGACAGCTTATATGAAGTATATAATATTTTAATTACACTTAACCTATTTTTATTTTCAATTATTTCATAATTGTTCATTTGTTACATTTCCTGTTCAGTCCAGCAAAACAAAGCTCTATTATTATTATATTCAAAGTTCATTAAGTAGTTTAGCATGTACTGTTAATAAAACCACAAAACACTTTATTTCAAAGTACGAAATGGTGGATTTTTATTAAGTTCATAAATCTATAATAACTTTTTTTTAATATTCTGTTTTTTTTTTTTTGCTGCTATGCTGTTAAGTACACAAACCACATGTGTAAAAAAAAATGTGTTTGAAAAAAAAAAATAAGAAGGCTTAACAGTTTTTCACAGTCCCGCTTGTACCAGCGGCTGGACTCGGGGCTGGATAGTCAAGATGAAAATGGACAGAGTACTCGGCTCAGGAAATACAAGTGCATTGGTCCCAAATTCCGTCCCCAGCTTGATGCATCGCCCCTAAAAACATAACTCACAACGAACAATCCCTCATATATTCTGTCAAAATTATACAGCGAATCAAAAATAAAAAAACAAAGTTTCTAGTACCGAAAATCGCAAGAACGTATTGCAAGTTTTAAGATGTAAGGCGTGCTTGGTACCAAAGGGACTGCCAGCAGTGAGCCAATTTCAAATGTTTCCTATTGATTGTTGCTTGTAAGGTCTGTATCCACATTAATCTGGACACCTTCAAATCATTGTAACTTTTGAAATATTGCACGTAGGAATGAAAAATTTCACTGTGGTATAGCTGAGAGTCTATGATGAAAAATACTATGATTGATGTTTAAATTTCATGTTTAGTATTCAAGATGGCGACGAAAGAAAAACAAGTGCGCGAGCGAATTTTGTACGGGCGTACGGCAAATCCTGACTTGTCAATACGGGACCCTGCAAAAACATTGGATTTGCCTAAATCCACTATTCACGATGTGCTCAAATCATTTTCGGAACGTTTGACGGTGCACAGGAAACCGAGAAGTGACAAAAACATTGGACGCGCTGATCCTGTCATGGACCGAAAGGTGAAAAGGATATTAACGAAAAACCCAAATCTCTCCATTCGAACGGTGGCTCGTAAAATAAGGATGTCGCCTGGTTTTGTCAAAAAATCAAAACAACGTTTGGGACTTAAGTCGTATAGAGTAAAAACAGCTCCAAATCGCAACGACAAATAGAACTTGGCAGCAAAATCACGGGCTCGACGTTTGTATTGCGAATATTTGACGAAGTTTTCATGCGGATGGATTCATGGACGATGGAACTTATGTCCTGGAGCATTTCAAGCAGCTTCCAGGGCTGGCTTTTTATTCTGCTATTGCCAGAAATGCTACAGCTGAGCATTTCAGAACGAAGAAGGCATCGAAATTTCCCAAAAAAAAACCTTGTGTGGCAAGCAATTTGCACGTGCGGCAAAACGAGAAAATATTTCGTCACTACAGGCACAATCAACAAGGAGATCTATCAGAATGAGTGTCTGCAGAAGCGATTGCTACCCTTCATAAAAAAAACCTTTGTTCTGGCCCGATTTGGCATAGTGGCATGATGCTAAAACTGTGATGGAGTGGTACCAAGCAAATCAAGTGAACATTGTACCAAAAACCTCAAACCTGCCAAATTGCCCAGAGCTACGACCAATCGAAAGATATTGGGCTCTGATGAAGCGGAAGCTTTCTGGAAAGAAGCAAGGAACATCAAACACTTCCAGCAAATTTGGACAAAAACGGCTTCTACGATTTCTGAAAAGTCTGCACAAACCCTAATGGACGGAGTTAAGCGCAAAGTTCGAAAATTTTATGCAAATACCGAATAACTATGTTTTGTCTTCACGAATTGTTAAAACACATCCCATGAATCTGAAATAAACAACTACGACGGAAATATAATGCGAAATTTATGTTTTATTCATGTTTTGAGGTGTCCGGATTATTGCGGATACACACCTTACATCTAATAAATACCTCACTATTCGATACTGGATCAAACTTCTAACGGATTAATTAAGCAAAACTTTGCTGATTTTTTAAAGAAACCACGCCCCACGGAAGCCAAAATTACCGAACCAGACGGACCCGCTTTGTTTTCGCTAAAACTATTCTGGTATTAAAAAAGAGAAAAAGTACTTAGCTGGATTCCCTTCAATCCCATATCCGATCCAAAAAGTCGGATCAGGCCACCAGCAACGAGCAATACACTCGCCACCAGCTGAATATCACGAGAGTAATGTTTACTCTTAGTTGAACAAAATCACAGCACATTTTAATACACGAGATCACCAGTAATTAAATTACTCTAATTAATTTTAACATGTTCGATCATGCTACCTAGTAATTTGAATAACCGAAAAAGTACGACTCAAAAGATGTATCGGAATAAGTTGACGTCCAAGCGTATAATTGCTTTGTGACTGAAAAACAAAACAACCGTCCTCTTTCCATCCATGAAATTGTTAGTCCATGTCTTCTTGTGATCAAGGCTGTCAATATTGTCAATTGTATTTTTCGACAACTAATTTTCATTGCTCTTAGGAAAAACGGCAAATAAATCAGTAAAATGGAAAGCGCCCACCCAGATAATCCGCAACAATCAGCAAACTTGTATTGATTCGTTCTCGAAATCCATTAACACCGGATTTCAGTTCTAGTTAACACACAAACGATGTTTAGGTATGACTCTGTGGTCATAAACACAGTATCCACTATCTTACGCGACGGGTTTCATTGCAATTCTTATTTAGATAAATTTCATCACACAAAAAATACGGAAAAATAAAGAACAAAACGTGACAGCTCACAAAAGCCCAACCATTCGTGGGCAGAGCTTGCTGTGATCCAGAGAATCGAACAAATCAGAGCAACAGAAACCAACCACGATATCACAGTGCAGTTTGACAGCTGTGGCCATTTGGCCGTATCCTGGTTTTCATGGCAGCCAATAGGTTTTATGAAGGTTCTCAAGTGGTCATAACATCTTCACTAGAACATTTTCAAAATCTTTACGGTCTAATTAACTTGTTTTCACAACCGTCTGCAGAGTGGGTCACTTTGTATAAATTTCAGCTTTAAAGAAGCAAAGAGAAGGTGTTACTCGCGTACCACGGTAACAATAAAAAAGTAAATGCTGTTCCGAATCCGTAACAAGTCGTTTAATCGCCAGATGTATCGACCGTTTTAAATTCCTGTTGGATGGTAATGTACATGATTTTAGGTTTAGGACAAGTTTTAGGTTAAGTTTAAATTTCCTTACGTTTAGTGCACTCTACTATTTTTTCGTCTTCAATTCGCCTTTCGCTAACTGCACTGGCTTCTTGTTGCTTCTATTTTAATGCATCACTAGGTAATTAATCAATATTGTAATCAGTAAGTTAAATTCTCACCTCAATCAACCGTACTCGCGTTTCTACCTCCTCATTAGAATAATTAAATGAAGAATCATGTGTATCCCAAGTGTAATCCATACTAGTATAATAGGCTAGAGAACATCACCATTAGGCTTAAGCACAATTCAATGTTTACCTCTCAGTACCTTAGATTGATTTAATTGTATGTACGTAAGTTTAATAACCAATTTAATTCCGTAGATTTAAGAATAAATTCACCGATAGAGAAAAAAAGGACCAATTCTCGGGTACTTTTTCAAACAGACGTATGTCATTTTGTAAACAAAGAGGGGAAGTAAGATTCAAAAGTAAATTTCTCGAAATTCTCAGTACCCTCACATTAAGAAGCATCACAATCATGTAAAGCAATGTTATTCCTTGTGTTGGTGGCCCAAGTTTGCATGAAAGTGCTAAGGGTTTCGAGAAATTTACTTTTGAATCTTACTTCCCCTCTTTGTTTACAAAATGACATATGTCTGTTTGAAAAAGTACCCGAGAATTACTCAATACTGTAAAAGTCCAAAATCTGATGGACGTAATTTGCGAACGTTCCCTAATATAGAAATATAATGTAGATGGCAGCACATAGAAACAAATTTTTCGTCAAAATACAGCCCATATATTATAACCTGCAAAACGGCGCGTCCGCTCACGAGTGTTTACTTGTTTGTCGTTCAATTTTTTTTCACCGTTCTCGTACGGAATGCCGAAAACTGAATCGCCTCTATCTCGGAGTCGGAAGAGACAAATCCACGGAAATCGATATACGAGGGAGTTCATCAGCGAAAAAACTGAAAGACACGGGATACGACGTCCTTGAATTGTGTATGATGTATGATGTATGATATGTACTACCACCCATTGTAGCACGGAAACTAAGTCCGACAGCAATGGGCTCTCCTCACTGTTAGACTTGATCAAGCTTTAATAACCACTGAATATCCTAATCATGCCGTTGTATGAAGGGCCAAAAAGGGGTTGGGTGGATCGATATGCAACATCACTTTTAATACGTATCCACAGGGATATAAAGAATCTCCTTCTAACAACAAGATTGAACAATTGGTCAAAAGATCAAGCTATCTAACACGAGGATGCCTCAATGGGCGGGGAGAAGAGCCCGCCCTCTATTCACAAACTGTTAGCAATGGGGAGTTGGCATTCCCACTCTCCCCATCCAGAGTGCTTCAATCGGGTGGCCCTGATGGTCCCTCCCATTCCCATGAAATATTTATATAATGGTGAATATATTTATGTGAATGAAAAATACTACAGGCATTCGTATCTATAATATATGATCTTCATTGAATCATTCGGTTGATCCTGAAATGCAAATGCGCTTAAGCACGTTTTCGTTCGTCTTCAGCGATAGCAGCATTTCACCAAAATTTTGATTTGAAGTATCCTGAAAAAGTGTATTTACATTTTAATTGACTGTTGCCATGGTAACTATTTGCAACTTGATGCTGATTTTATAATAGCAATCCGCTTTTATTTTTTCTGACCTAATAGTTATTGCTACCGAGTTAGGAATGGGAAGATTTAAGTGGAAGGGAGCTATAGATAAATGGGCAAAAAACAATAAGTAATGTTTTAATCATCTTTGAAGTAAAATCAATCAAACAATATTACCAAGCATAATGATATTGTGAGTTATGATCAAGTAATGACAAAGGTTGAAATGTAAAATCAAACACTAGCCATATGGCACACAGCGCTGCATGAATCAGATCAGCTCAGAATTGGTAAAAGGTCCATTTGTAAACCGGAAATGAAAAATACATTCAGCAATAAGTGCAAAAGCCTAAATTTTCAAAAGCCTACCACAGCTGTAATTTTCTGCGTTATATACTGGACATATAAGGAATGCTAGAAAAATACTACATAATGTACATATAATAATTAAATGCCGCTATTTGCCTCTTCCGCTGCGATGTTAGATGATTGAAACTCTCAAATAGCGAAAATTCCAACGTGATATAATGAAGAAAAGTTGATCACCTGGCATCCTAGCAAAATAGCAAAGAAAATTTAGGTAAATAAAATTCATACGAGTATGATTACTGCCCAAAAACGGTAACTCAATAAATCCAAAACGAAAAAATTAAAAATGAATGACAGGAAATTCTCCGATAACTCTTTTTTCCTACTGGTCCCATAAATGATTCTTTATGTCTGTAAAATAGAAAAGGTAGGCTCATAAACAATGTTAGTTTTTGAAATAGCTAATTTGGACGATGAATATATTTTTTTTTTGTAGAATTTGTCGTATATTATCCTCTCTCAAAAAATGTAAAAACCATCCTATCTTTTCAAATACACAACGTGAGTTAGGTGCGCCAAAACTTACAATGATGCAAATGCGAAGCTGAAAATAGCATTGAATAATATTGTGAAGGGATGTTATAATATAAACTGATAATAACAATTATATTTGTAATGTCTGCATGTCTACTGGTCCTGCTGCAATTGTAGAAGGACTTGCATTATCATAGCCACGGGGGAAGAAAACAACTCAAAATTATTATACAATACTTGGGAATTCCATGGATGATCTGAAATTATATACCGTATAAAGAATACTTCAATTTTTCGTGGTAGGGTAAAGTATAGTTGACGCGATTTCTTACTCAACCGCTGGATGCCAGGACAGACGCTGTTTGAGCCGCACCTCCTTGGTGGACAGACGCTCGGCACGCACCTCCTCAATCTAGCTGAAATCAGAAGGACAACAGTGCCCAGGCTGCACTACCAGCTAAGTACGCAACCCTTAGCTGGCGGTCTTTGTCATCTTTTGACCCGTGGAAGCATGAGGTAGGAACTTGTGAGGACCATAGCTATGTTGCGTGGACGCACGCTCCATCCCAGGTGTCTACTCACCATTTTGCAGCCCGGGATACGACGACCTTGAATTGAACAAAAACTCCACCTACGTTATTTGCAATTTCTTGCTGGTGTTCAACGCGTTGAGTAAATTTTTAATTTGATTTGCAAGTCGTGTTATGGGGCAGTGAAATTTGGACGCACAGCTGGACCTGGGGTGGGTTTCAAACTCATCGTAGTTTGTTCATGCTCAAAACGTCAAATTTATTCGTCTCCGATGTCGCAAAACGTTTAGGAAGTAAACCGACGGCTTTTGTTTGCTTTTCGCGTTCGCGGGTGCGGGCTAGAAAGCGTGAAGACGTTTTGCTGTCTACTGGACATCAACAACTCATTCAGCAGGCATATGTACTACAACTTCTTGGATAATGTGTACGCTGCATCGAAGACCGTCTTCGACATTATTCAATTGAAGGCAGTGAAGAAAGAAATTGCAGCCAACACCGCAGCTGGAAGCGAGCCAGTTTCCAGTGACAGTGCTTAGAAAAAGCGAGGATTTTCGTCGCTGTTCGGTCTGGTCTCACTTATTGGTACGCACACAGTCAAAATTTTTGACGTGATGGTAAAATCATCGTACTGCCAAGCCTGTCAAAATTGGTCTTTGAAAAAAGATACTCCGGAGTATTTAGAATGGCAGGAAAATCACGTCGATGATTGCACAGCAAATCATACTGGAAGCGCGGGCAAAATGGAGGTGGACGGCGTGCGTGAAATGTTCGGCAGATCGGAATCCCTTCTGGGTGTTAGATATAAATATTATATTGGCGATGGGGACATATAAACGTTCAAGGCCCTTGTTGAAATGGACCCGTACAAGGACTGCCCGGTGATCAAGAAAGAGTGCGTGGGTCATGTTCAAAAGCGTATGGGAAATCGACTACGCACGTTGAAAATGAACACGAAAGGGCTCGGAGGGAAGGGTGCTGGAAAATTGACTGATAAACTCGTCACCGAATTGTCGATCTATTACGGTTTGGCGATAAGACGCAATGCAGATTCTTCATCTCGTATGGAAGATGCCATCTAGCCTACTTATTTCCATAAGTGCTCAACTGACAAAAATCCACAACATCTTTTGTGTCCGGAAGGAAGTAAGAGTTGGTGCAAGTGGCGAGTTTCTGAGGCAGAAGGGACATTGAAGACCTTCAAACACAAACCCCCGCTCGCAAATATGTTGCCGAAGCCATCAAACTGATATACGAGGCTCTCTCCGAAACGGACCTGCTGGAACGCTGCGTTGGAGCAAACACGCAAAATTCCAACGAATCTTTCAACGCGACAGTGTGGAGAATGGCGCCAAAGCACCTTCATTGCGGACATCAAGTAATCGACATCTGTACGTACATTGATGCATGTATATTCAACGAGGGAAGATCAGCTTTGCTGTAGATCATGCATACCATGAACATAAGTATTGGCAACGAGGCCAGCCGATACGCCCAGGATGCCAACGCTATGAGAATTCTGGAAGCTGAGCGACAAATATCGACCGCTGCTCGAAACGCCCGCCTTGCACATCGTCTCTAGGAAGAAGCCAAATAGAAGCAATTTGAGAATAAAGATTTTTCTGGTTCACCGTTTTTATTTTTTTGTCTTTTTTCAAAAACTAATGATAAATTCGTACCGCGAAAATAAATTATAGACATTTTGGTCAAAATTTGGTACATCGAATTTTTTTTCATCCGCCATTTTAGATCCGCCATTTTGAATTTCGACAATTTGACGTCAAATTCGTATTCAGCGACCCTTAAAATCTATAGGATCAAATAGTGGTCGTGAAAACTGATCGAATAAAAGAGTAATCCCAAGGCAAACTTTCTAAAAACTTTGAACGCGTTTTTTTCGAAACCATGTTTTTCAATCTATCTTCAAGCCCCGGGCTTGAATTATTAATCCAATTCCCTCCATGAAATAACTGTTTGAAAAGTTATAATTTGTTGTACGGCTTGAACTAAAAATTGACATTAATAATTATTATATATATAAAAAATCTGTCTGTCTGTCTGTCTGTCTGTCTGTCTGTCTGTCTGTCTGTCTGTCTGTCTGTCTGTCTGTCTGTCTGTCTGTCTGTCTGTCTGTCTGTCTGTCTGTCTGTCTGTCTGTCTGTCTGTCTGTCTGTCTGTCTGTCTGTCTGTCTGTCTGTCTGTCTGTCTGTCTGTCTGTCTGTCTGTCTGTCTGTCTGTCTGTCTGTCTGTCTGTCTGTCTGTCTGTCTGTCTGTCTGTCTGTCTGTCTGTCTGTCTGTCTGTCTGTCTGTCTGTCTGTCTGTCTGTCTGTCTGTCTGTCTGTCTGTCTGTCTGTCTGTCTGTCTGTCTGTCTGTCTGTCTGTCTGTCTGTCTGTCTGTCTGTCTGTCTGTCTGTCTGTCTGTCTGTCTGTCTGTCTGTCTGTCTGTCTGTCTGTCTGCCTGCCTGTCTGTCTGTCTGTCTGTCTGTCTGTCTGTCTGTCTGTCTGTCTGTCTGTCTGTCTGAACCTAATAGGCTCGGAGACTACTGAACCGATCGCCGTGAAAATTTGTATGCAGAGGTTTTTGGGGCCGGGGAAGGTTCTTATGATGGTTTTAGACCCCTCCCATCTCTAGAAAGGGGGCTCCCATACAAATGAAGCACAAAGTTCTGCATAACGCGAGAACTGATCAAGCAAAGGAACCCAAATTTAGCATGCGTAAGTTTTTGGAGGTGGGTCCTCCCTTAGCGCAGTCGGTAAAGGCGCGGCTACAAAGCAACACCATGCTGGATGTGGCTGGGTTCGATTCCCGGTCTGGTCTAGGAATTTTTCGTTGAGGAAAATTTCTCGACTCCCTGGGCATAGCGTATGATTGAACTTGCCACACAATCATACTAATGCAAAAATGGTACTTGGCATCGAAAGCTCTTAGTTAATAACTGTGGAAGTGCATTTAGAACACTAAGTTGAGAGCAAGCAATAAGCTAATTGTGAAAGCAATACGCTTGAAATGCTAAAAGAAAAGAAAACAGTTTTTGGAGGCAAGAAATGTTTCTAGGGTAGCTTGAGACCCCTCCCTCTCTCGAAAAGGAGGCTCCCATACAAATGAAACAAAAGTTTCAGCATATCTCAAGAACTAATCAAGCAAATTGGAACAATTGGTGCTGTAATACAAATGAAACTGAAATTTCTTCATAACTCTAGATCTAATAAAGCAAATGGAACCAAATTTGGGATGCGGGGATTTTAAAGGCAATAAATGTTTCTACGGTAGTTCGGAACCCCTCCTCTCTATCTGGTAGGGAGGGGGGCTCCCATATCAATGAAACACAAGTTTCTACATAACTCGAGAACTAATCAAGTAAATGGAACCAAATTTGGCAGGTAGAGGTTTTTGAAGGCCAGAAATGTTTCTAAGGTTACTCGAGACCCCCCGCCCTCTGTAAGAGGGGGGATCTCATCCAAATGAAACACAAATTTGTGCATAACTCGAGAACTAATCAATGGAAGCAAATTTGGCATGTGGAGGTTTTTGGAGGAGAGGAATGTTTCTATGGAAGTTTGAGGCTCCTCCGCCATCTGGAAGGGGCGGAAGGGGGGTTTCCATACAATATCAACACAAATTTCTGCATAACTCGAGAACTAATCAAGTAAATGGAACCACATTTGGCAGGTGGGGGTTTTTGAAGGCAAGAAATGTTTCTATTGTGGTTTGAGACTCCTCCGCTGACTGAAAGAGGGGTCTCTCATACAAATGAAACACGAATTTCTGCATAACTCGAGAACAAATCAAGCAAATGTAACCAAATTTGGCATGTGGAGGTTTTTGAAGAAAATAAATGTTTCTAAGGTGGTTTGAGACCCCTCCGCCTTCTGGAAAGGGAGACTCCCATAAGAATGAAACATAATTTTTAGCATAGCTCGAGAGCCAATGAAGCAAATGAAACCAGATTTGGCATGTTGAGGTTTTTGGAGGTTTTTTTTGGCAGTTCAATACCCCTACCCACTTTGAAGGGGAATGAAAAAAAGTAGCGAAAAATTAAACTTTTCAGTTCAAATGATCACTTTGCAATGAGTTTAAGTTTAAATTGTCTGACATTTAGTTCTCGCCGTAGATTTTATTATCTTTCAGAAATGATAACTATATTTGATTTCTGTCCACTACAAGAGGCTGCAGGCTTGAAGTTGTCGCCCCATGTTTTGCGCGCAGAGGGTTACGGAAATCACCATTTTGTAGCCGCCATTTTGAATTTTCACAATTTTTTTATCTCTTTAAAATTTTGAATAATAATCAAATTTAATCGTCAAAACCGGAAGTTCGTACGCCTTTTCGTTTTCCCACAAAAAAAAATACAAACTTTGCCTAAGTTTTGCCCAAATCCAGGGGAGGGTCCCCTTAAGGGAAAAATCCTGAAAACGTGAACTAGTTCACGGTCCGTTTTCATTTTCGAGAACGCATTTTTTCTGTGCTCTTCAAATAAATAACGCCAAACTACAATCTGTAAATAACAACCGTATTTCGTAGCTGTGACCATTTAATTTAATCAAAACCGATCAGATTACTGATCGAAACTTCATATCATAAATTCGTTTTTCAAAACACCATTCGCGCCATTGCCACATACTAAACTCCATGGAAACCAGAATTATCGAACGATAATTTAATCTGCTGTGAACTCATTTCACTTTCCACGGTATGGCACAAGCGGTTAAGCTCGACAACAACCATAACCCAAGACTTCTCCCCCGTGCCTCCCCGCCAGAGCAGGCACCTTTTTTTCTCATTCAACTTAACATTATTTATACTCATTAAAGCACAACAACAGCTCACTTACTCGCAATTCACAAATAACCAAGCAACAACAAACAGACAAAAAGCAAGCCACAAAAAGTTATGCTGACTGCTGCCAGTGCTGTTAAATCCAGTGTAGTTGACTGTCGACTGTGTTGTTGTTTTTTTTCTTGGCAGTTTTGTTTTTCCAAACTGTTTTGTTATACCATAATGCAGTTCGCTTCTTACCAGCAGCGCTAAGACGGTCGAATTACTTACGATTTTCGCTAAATTAAGTCAAATTTAAAGGCCCTCTTCGCTCGCGCACAACTCTGAGTCCAACATCAAACTTGATCACTCAACAGCCGCTGCAGCAAAAACAACCTCGGTTCGGTAAGTCACGAGAGCTGACAGCATACTTTCCATGCGTCTCCCGGCTCGCCCACCCCCGCCGTGATCAGCGCATGATTTCCATCTAGATGCGAAGCGATGAGATACCACCGGTGATTATGATTTTTAATGTGCGAACGAAATCCAACACGACAGTCATGAGCCTTTCGAACAACAATTTTATCATTACGAGACGACAGAAAAAAAAAAATAAACAGCAACAAATAGCACATAATCATCGTTGACAGCTGTAGGGTTGAAGATTGAGCGACCAGGAGGAGCATGGATTATGAAATAGAAAGAAAAGTAAAAAGTCATAAGCACACAATGAGAGCTGTTCGGGCATTGAAACTAACGCAGACTGTCGTGTCATTTGAGCTGACTCACTGACAGCCTGATTCGGGTAGGTCGCTTCGAGTTCCGGCCTCCACTGATGCTTATGATGTAATGTATTTGGCAGTCAATGATCGGTGATATGTTATGTCATTGAAAATTCACAACTACACGGGATATCAAGGAAAAATATTAATTGCATTGTTTTGGAAATTAGATCGTGTTGGGTGGTGAGTCCGAAGTTGGTGGGAATCACGTACCAGGCTCAATAAGCATACGTCAAATAATTTCTTCCATCGTGAGGGACGTCAACCGAATCACACCTTGTCTACACAAAGTTGCTATAAATTACAAATCCGATTACGACGAGAAACGCCCGAAAAATGGCTCATAAATAGCCCCTCATCAAACGGTGCATTCAACTCGAAATAGCCGGAGCCAACCACCCCATGCCGGCCAGCTTAATCCAATTATTGCTCACACACCCGTCACAACATAAAAAAAAATGAGTGAAAATCAAACTCCAACTGCTAGTTAGTGGAGACCATAATATTCCACTCACTCCGCTAAAGTTAGTAATTCCAAAAACTGCTATAGGCCTGAACGTATCGTTAGCCCAATGCTCGAGCTCGAAAACAACGGAACGAATTAAAAACGATGAGTGAAATTTACACCTCATGCGGCCGACGGTTTGGCGGCCCATCGGTTGGCCAATTCCGAAACGGTGCCCCGGTCGGAGAGTTTTTGTACCAGTTGAAATATGGATTATTATAGGGTTACGAGGAATTGGCATTAGTGAGAGAAGACGCTAGCCGTTGAAATATTCGTATATTAGAATGACTAAAGCAAGGCTACTTATGGCCAAAATCAGCTTGATTGAAGTTAAACGAAGGAATTCGAAACAGCGTTGATTCTAAATCATTACATGGAATTCAGAATTTGTCATATAAAGACGGCAACGATACCGTCAGCAAGCATGCCAAAACTCGCCAGCTGTGGAATAGGCTCCCCACACTTCTCTGAAAAGTACATAAAAAGTGTCTCCACCAGGATTTAAACCACTGGCTGGTGACTTTCCGCCCCTTCGGCGAACATTTAAAACGACTGTTGTTCCAGTTTTTTTTTCCCCAGAAAGCCAACTACCAAGACAGCCGAAATCTCGACCGGATCAAGTCGAAGACTCCGAAAAAATGTGACTTTCTGGGATTGTGGAATTCGTCTTCATCATTTTAGAGGTCTCACCTACAACGAGAAACCTCGTCAACATGATCCTTGCATTTGTAAAACCTCTTCTGAAGAGACTGTCTTCAAAATGGCCTGTTCTCAATCAGATCATATCTTTTGCTGCATAACTTATCCAACGAGTTCGGGGATATGATCGAAGCAGTACAATGGCATAGTAGAATTATTCTAAAATATTTGGACGCTCTCAAGTTTTTAGTTCATAAAAGTTCACGTCGTGGTGCATTTGCTCTCTGTGAAACATGGCTTTCTTCAGATAGGGTAAGTGCACCATTTGGCCATTGTAAAAAAACAAAACAAAGAACTTTGATCACTGTACTTCTACAAAAAATAATTGTACAAGTCATTTGACGTAAATGGATAGTTTAACTTATAATCTTTATGATAACTTTGTCTAATTAAGGAAAACATACGTTATGGTCAGTATTTTTGCAACATTAAAATATCTTAACTGGTTTCGTATTTTGGCCATAGTGTTCTTATATTGGCCACTCAGAGTTCCTATTTTAGCCATGCTGCTGTAAATGTACTGTTGGAGTTTATATATAGAATAAAGAATCAACTTTATACATGTCTTTTCTTGGAATTCATATCTTTGGGCAAAAAATACCGACCTAAAGACTGTATTCGATGAAATTTGGACACACGCAATTGTTCGTAACTTTTTAGCTTGTGGGTGAAAATTATTGAAATTTTAACTGAATGTATTTCATTGTGTTGTGTCAATTGTGTAATGAGTTTCGTGAAAATCGGTCGAGTGATTTCAGTGATGGCTTCGAATGAAGAAATAGTGCGCCAACAAATTTTGGGCACTCACTTCGAAAACCCAAACGCTTCTCATCGATGGATCGGAAAACAACTCGGAATCGCACATTCAACCGTATCTCATGTGATCAAAACATTCAAGGACCGTAAGACAACCAAGCGGAAAAATGGTAGTGGCAAAAAACGTGGCACATCAAATCCGGAGAAGGCCAGGATGGTATTGAACCAATTTAAGCGTTATCCCAACATTTCGATCAGGGATGTTGCGAAAAAGGCGAAAGTTTCAGTTTGTTTTGTGCAGAAAACAACGAAACGTTCTGGATTACATGTGTACAAGGTCCAGAAGGCACCGAACCGGAACCGAACGACTTCTGCCCTTCTTGAGACCTCACGCCGGATTTGGCATCTTGCCACTATGCCCGGCCCGTCTTAGACTGGTACAAAGATAATAATGTAGTTTTTGTACCAAAAGACGTCAACCCTCCAAACACTCCGGAACTTCGCCCAATTGAAAAATTTTGGGCAATCATGAAGGCAAAGCTTGTTAAAACTCCAAAACTGATAGAAAATGAACTTGAACTAAAGAAAGTGTGATTTAAAGTAAGTAAGCAAGTCGGTCCTATCATTGCCCAAAATTTGATGAAAGGGGGGGGGGGGGGTGTGGGTGGGGGGGGGGGGAAAACAAATGAAAATAATTTTTATTTTTTTTTTTTTTTTTTAAAAATTTAAAAAGCGCGCGCGGAAAATTTTTTTTTGTTTTTTTTTTTGTGTGTCTCATTTTTTACACACATTGTTTTTACACGCGATCACCCCGGTGGTTATAAATAATTTTTTTTCAACCAAAATAATTTACACCCCCAGAAATTTGGGTTATTAATTAATTCTTTCTTGGCTCTTTATTTTTATAATTAAAAAAATTTTTTTTGTTTGAACATTTTTTGTCAGTCGTGATGACTAAGCTCTGGCTGTGTTAAGAACTCATTCGTTCCGATGCTGAAATCTTTCACTTTGACTTGCGCTTGACATTCAAATTAACGCAATGAGCAATGAGAAATATAAAGACTGGACTCGGAAAAATGAGACACACAAATATGATCACCAAAGATTCATTTTAAATCGGATACCTTTCAAATTTTCAGGGATTAAATAACTATATATTAACTATGCTTCGGCATAACTTATTTATTGAATTTCCTCCCCAAAGCTGAACGCTCGTACATTTCCCTTAACACTGCTCATGAGATCTTGGGCGAGGCTTTGTCCATCTTCCTTACACAATTTTTCCCAGTTTTTCTTCAAAGCCTCATCGGTTTTGAATGTTTTTCCGCTTTTCTTCAACTTCTTCTTCATTATCGCCCAAAACTTTTCGATCGGACGAAGTTTTGGTGTATTTGGCGGGTTCGCCTCCATCGGGACCAAATTAACGCCCTTCGCTTCGTACCAATCCATTACAGGCTTGGCGTAATGGCACGAAGCGAGATCCGGCCAGAACAGCGTGGGACCACGGTGAGAGCGGAGGAAGGGCAGCAAGCGCTTCTGCAAGCATTCCTCTCGGTAAATCTGCCCGTTTATGGTGCCGGTTGTAACGAACGGCTTGCTGCACCGTCCACACTCGCAGATCGCCTGCCACAACAGGTACCTCTTCGCGAATTTGTCCATCTTTCTCTTCCGGAACTTTTCCGGAACCTCCATGCAGGACGTACCGACAAAAAAAACTCGAGGCCGGGGATTTGTTCGGTGTCCGCCTTGATATATGTCTCGTCGTCCATAACGAGACAGCCTGGCTTGACCAGCCACTCACGGTACAGCTTCCGCGCACGCAATTTGGCCACCGTGTTTTGCTTGTCAGTCCGGTTTGGCGCCTTCATGACCTTAAAAACACGTAGCCCAACCCACTTCACGGTCAGCTGGACGAACCACTTCGACGAATTGACCTTTTTGGCCACGTCTCGGGTGGAAAGGTTCGGGTTATTCTTAAAGTACTGCCTTATCTTCCGCGCCTTCTCTGGGTATTCCGTTTTCGGTTTTCGGCCGCTTCCAGCGCGCCGCTCGATGGTCTTCGTCTCCTGGAACATCTTCACAACGCGGGACACGGTGGAATGGTGGATTCCAAGCCTTTTGCCGATCCATCTGTGCGACTGACCAGGATTATCGATCACCGCGCCCAAGATTTGCTGGCGTAGCTCTTCTTGTTTCGAATTCATCTTGAAAACAACTTGACAGATCGCGATAATTTGGCACACATAAAGCTTGCTTCAGATAGAATTGGAACAAAAACAATTGCCTGTATTTCAGTTATTTATTATTGAATTCAAGATCTTTTTTTATAAAAATGTAGCGTTTTCTTCATACTTTTAAGAAAAAATACGGATAAAATTATTCGTCACGGTTTCGAAGTAATTCTCGAATTTTTCCTGTAACACGGCTCATTAGGCGGCGCACACCTTCTTCGTCCATCGTTTTAGCTATCTTATTCCACCAGGTCTTCATCTGATTGATGTCTTTGACAACCTTTCCCTTTGCCTTGAGTCTCCTCTTCATGATTGCCCAGTATTTCTCAATAGGGCGGAACTGGGGGCAGTTGGGTGGGTTAAGGTTTTTCGGAACAACCTGGACCCCTTTCTCTGCATACCATTCTTGAACGACTTTGCTGTAATGACAGCTTGCCAAATCTGGCCAAACCATTACGGGATGGTCGTGGGATCGAATGAACAGCAAAATTAGTTTTTGGAGACACTCTTTTTGGTATAGTTCCGACGTCATTGTCTTATTTGTAACGAAAACTTTCGTTTTTTTTTGCCACAGCTGCAAATGCCCTGCCAAATCATGAATTTTCGTGCAAATTTGTCGGCAAAAACAAATTTAAATTTGGCTGGAACATCCCCCCGAGCCGTTGCCAAGTAAAATTTTTGACCTGGGATTTGCCCGAAGTCAGCCTTGACATAGGTTTCATCGTCCATCAGAAGACACCCGTCGAACTTGGTCAGCACCTGGTCGTATAGCTTCCGAGCACAGATGTTGGCCACACTATTCTGTTTTATGGTCCGATTTGGCTGTTTGCTAGCTCGATACGACTTGATTCCTTCCCGGAGTCGAGTTCTCCTCACGGTACTATGGGTAGCACCGAATTTTTTGGCCAAATCACGGTCCGACAGATTGGGATTCCTCTTAATCGTCTTCAAAATCTTACCACGCAGTTTCCGGTCGACAGTTCCATTCCGACGATTGGCTTGAGGCTTCCGAATCGTCGTCAATGTTTCCTTATACCGTTTGATAACGCGCCATACGGTATTTCTGGGCAATTTCAGCTGTTTAGCTAGCCTAGATGCAGACCACAATGGATTTTCCAAATAACTATGCACAATTTTTTCCCTTATTTCGGCTTCCATGTTGATTGTTTACAAAGTACAGTCGATTTGCGGAATGTCAAAAATACATACGTGAAGCTGACAAAATTCCCGACACGTGGGCGCCAAGAACTTCCAAATCCGTCCACCAGGAGCGCCACAATATGAGCAAAAGTTTGTTCCAATTCTAAATGAAGCAAGCCTTAAACATAACACTCTAAACTAGTATTACCCAAAATTTCATTAATTTTTACTAACGCGATAAAAATGTACACCCAAAACAAAGTGTCGCATTTTTTCCGAGTCCAATCTTTAGTTTATCTCTTGGAATATTGGCAAGACTTTTGCCATACACACGATAATTTTGTTGATTATGACTATCCTGAAGGAGGAAGAGCTTTTCATCCGAAAATAAAATCTCGCAATCACCGTGCCGAACCAAAAGATTTCTGCTTCTTTGGACCCTGGCTTGCTTTTGACGCTCCGTAAACCCGAGAACCCGTTGTTTCTTGTACGGCTTGCATTCCAGATCATGTCTGAGAAGCCTGTTCATTGAAGCAGGGGACATTTGAAATTGTTTGCTCAATTTACAAAACGGGTATTATCAATTCCACTGTTCAAATTACCCAGCTGAAATAAACCAAGACTGAAAAAAGGGGACACCTATTGTGAGACACATTGTAAATATCAGATCCATTCTTTTACACATGCTCAGTTTCTGTTGGTCTCATTTGACTAGTTTCGTACAAATGTTCCAATATACTCGTTAATTTCAATTTACCGCTGACGGAATACTTAATTATCTTCTGTTTGAGGTATGTGTGTGTGTGTGTGTGTGTGTGTGTGTGTGTGTGTGTGTGTGTGTGTGTGTGTGTGTGTGTGTGTCTGTGTGTGTGTGTGTGTGTGTGTGTATATACAATCCAACTCCCACTGTCCGGCAGTGCTTTTATGGAAGAAAAATGTCTGCAGCTATCATGCTTTTATCCTAATCCCAAACTGTAAATATTTTTAGCCCGGGTGTTGAAAGGTGATAGCTCTGTTGAGATCCAGTGACCCATTTCAGAATGCCTGGTCACTCACGTCCATTCCGAGGTCACTTTCACTTACAACAAGCCCCGCATAAACACAATACTTATATCAATTGGATATTTGTACTATATTTACACTTCCATTATCGCAACATGTTCTGTAACGATCATGGCACGTATTTAGTAGTATGTATTTTGTATTTGTTTATAATTGCTTAGATCTCACCAGTAATGTTTGATGTTTCCTTGCTGATCCTGCTCCTTTTGTTCCACTTTTCGTATTTTTTTTTCGTATCTTCCGCTGTAATGAGAATATTTGTATTTAGTTCAATCCTGCATCAACTTCTTAGTAGTTTTTTTCAGTAGTTTCAGATATTGTCTTCAAAATTGGGTAGAAGTAAATTATTTGTTGCTTTGCAAGCCAGCTCTCCTCGATGTCCTAGATCTCGGCCAAGTTCTGCTAGGCCCGCAGCTGCTGCAGTCGGCACTCGTCCACATCAAGCCGGCCGTCGCCGATGTGTCGGATATCTGCGTCTAATACACTCTTCTTACACCAATTCATTTACAAACTAAGCCTGCACACCGAATCAAAATTCACTTTGGCAAGGTTTTGGTATTTTGTTCTAAAATCTAGTTCTAGATATTGGCACTTTATTTCTGCTCAGATTTTCCGTCGTCAATATTCTTCCTCAAACGTAGCAATTGCCAGCTCAGGTTCGATGCAAGCAGCAGCAGCTATCATGCCGTTCATTTTGAACGACCAGACAGCAGACCCCATAAAAAATTAAAGTATCATAGAAGACAAAAATGCTATTAATACAAACTTCCAACTTGAATGCTGTACATGGCATTTTAAGAGACAATTAAATTACTTGACCATGTAAAAAGCGGCTACAGTAAGTCAATACGAGTACATAATATGCGTATGTACAAAACATATCTGACATCCACTGGATTGTTACTGAAAAAATATAATTAGATATGTATTAATATCCTACTAGTCCTGGAAATGCTGAAAACAGAAAATATCATTCCAAATATCAAAACTATAATTTCAATGAGAGATATTATTTTATAATACATGTTGTTAAAACATGTCTTTATATTGTTCTAGTTACAATTCTATGATAGCAATTGGAGCGATCGAAGAGCCCAGTGTGATGCTTTCTGAAATAAATGGCTTATCTAATCCTAATACCACTAAACACAATATTAAAATATAATCCTATACTGCCCATAAGCGCATGCCAGTAATATAGTAGTTAATGTTCAGAAGTGAAAATTCAATGTAAATGTTATGCTGAAATGCTGAAAAACCAATTCAGCTTTTTATCCATGTCATGTTGCTCCAGGCTCCTGAGATAAATGGTTTTGGAATGCACGACGATTCCAAAGCCTGCTGAAATCATTAATTGATATGAGAATGGAAAATTATATGATATGATTTACAGGTCGCACCCCCTCACTTCGCTATTGTCAGATTGACAACATTGCCCAGGCTACGCCAACCAGCGTCTCCATGTTTCAGCTGGCAGTCTTTTGTGATCATATGACTCGTGGAGGCGTGAGGTAGGAACTTGTGAGGACGACAGGTCGGTTGCACCCCCCCTTCGAAGTTGTCAACTCACCATTTGAAGCCCTACTTAATTATCTTCTTCTGTTTGAGGTATGACAAAAATAGATCATTCAACGGAAAAATAATTTTCCGTATAGAATCCGCTGGTACACCCCCCGTAAATCACTGCTTTGACGTTTCATTGTGTACATCCGCTTCAAAGCTCTGCCGCAAGTTGAAAAAGTAGACGTGTTGAGTTCACCGGAAGTAATTTTAAAGCGATTAACATGGGTGGCAAAACAAATCGCTACAGGTCCGAAATCTGATCGTGCGTGATTGCAATTAGAACCCTACCCAGCACGCACTTGCCGAGAGGTATGGTGCAGTTCAGAAGATGTTTCTGCTGCACCAGAAGCTTGGAAGTTTTGCTGGATCGGCCGGGACGTGGACGAAAACGTAAAACGGACCACCGATAGGACCGCAAAATCATTCCAATCCGAGAGATCAAGAAAATTCTGTTCATCACCATCCGAGAAATGAAAGAGAAGCTGAGCCTACCGATTTCGGATCGCGTTATCCGTCGTCGCATCGCTGAGCAAGGGTTTTAAAAGAAATTTCGCACGGAAGCGACCGTTCATCAGCCGAACTAACAAGGAAGACAGGCGCCAATTCGCCATAACCCACATAACTAAGCCCCTGGAGCTCTGGAAACGTGTTGTGTGGTCGGAAGAATCCAAGTTTGAGCTGTTCAACAAGAAATAGCGGCAAAGAATATGGCGCAGAAGTGATGAAGGACTGCAGGATAGGCATTTACAGACAACCATGAAGCACGGTGGAGGTAATTTTATGATCTGGGGCTGCTTTTCGTGGTTTGGAGTGGGTAATCTGGCCCTAATCAATGCGATCATGACAGCAGATTGCTATACTGATATTCTGTCCGAAAATCTGGAAGAGTCATTGCTGAAAATGGGGTTGAAAAACAACTTTTTGATTCTGTCACATCAAACCCTTAGAACGGCCGCCCCAGAGCCCTGACTTGAAGCCAATCGAGAATCTTTGGGCGATTCTCGATAATAAAGTGGAACAAAAATAAACGTAACCAACAAACAAACGTATCATGCGGCGTTTGAAAAGGCTTGGAAAGAACTGAATCCCTGCTCATGACGGAAGGGGGTCATATTGATTACTAAAGCCTGTCCACGTTTAACTTCGGACACCAAAATAATAGCAGCAAAAAAAGATTTATACATTTTTCAACAAAACCGATTACACGAGAAACAGTTGATTAAGATGTTAATTCTTCTTTCTGTAAAATTCTCGAACTTTTTGTTTACACCCACCATCAGGTTCCGTACGGTATCCTCAGATAAGCCCGCCGTGACGATTTTCCATCTTCTCTTGAAATCATCGGTACCATTTGCTTGCTTCTTAGTTTCGAAGAGTTGCCGCTTAACTAGAGCCCAGTACTTCTCCATTGGGCGAATTTGGCTGTTTTTGGCACGTATTTGATCTCTTGTACCGTATATCATTTCAGGTCGGATTTCGCATAGTGACACGAGACCAAATCTGGCCAAAACAGAGCTGGAGAGTCTTGGCTTTTGGTAAACAGTAGCAACCGCTTTTGCAGACATTCTTTCTCGTGCCGGTAGAAACGAAACTTTTAGATTTTTGACCACAACTACATATGGCCTGCCAAATCAAATACTTCTTCGGGAATCTGGACACCTGCTTTGTCCGGAAATGCTTGGCAATGGTGTTCCTTTGCATTGCGGTAATAGCCAGACCCGGAAACTGTTTAAAGTCTTCGAACTCGTATTTTTGTCGTCCATTATGATTCAAGAAGATGTTTGCAAAAAATTGGTGTGAAGCTCCTTAGCACGACTTTTTGCAGTGAAATTTAGCTTGTCATCATGGATGGGCACCTTTTTCACTTTTTTCGCCTTCAGTTCTTGCCTCTGCTTCAGTTTTTGTACGCATGATTTTGACCTCCCAATTTTGCGAGCCCCATTTCGTAAAGAAAGATTGGGATTTTTCTAAATAATGGCTACCACCTTCTTGTCCATTTGTCGAAAGCATACTTTTCGATTTGTTCCACTTCCAACCTTCCGATTCACAGTCAAGCGTTGGTCAAAGGATTTGCAAACACAAAACACGGTACTTTTTGGTAGTTTTAGTTTCTTGGCAAGATCGCATACCGATAAACTCGTTTTTTGCTGCCGTTCGCACTTCAACTTGATTGGACGCCATTTTACTGAATGTAACAAAAATGTAAACATGTTGTACCACCAAATAAAGTGGAGAGTTTCTGTTGTCATATAAGTGAAACGTATCAGCGATCCGTGGAATAATTCAAAATCTACACTGAAACAAAAGTGTCCGAAATTTAACGTGCACAGGCTTTCATTACTTGATTTATTCCAATTTTCTGTTGAATTTTATTATTGATCTTCTTTTTCGTCATACCCTATTAAAATAGTTTTTCTGAAATGGTTGATAATTTTCGTTTGTGTAATAAATTACTAATTAATTATGCTTTTATTGCGTACAGTGCGCCAAACTTAAATTATAATGTTTTGAAATTGGAAATATCTTCTTAACATCGGGGGATCCCAGTAGTGAACAGCAGTTTCTGCTAGAACCAAAGATGTGAAGAGAAAGTGTCGATAGGTCCGATAGAGCTCGGCAGGTTATGAAATTGAATAGAAGTGGTTTGAAATTTTTTTTTTGTCTTCTTTATTTTACGTCGGCCTATTTTCCTCACATGGTGACAATCACCGACGCCAGGGAGACGACTCCACCACCTGGACCCTGCCTAACGACTCATGAATATGAGCCGGGACCAACGGCTTTACTTCCCTTCCGAAGGAAGACGTGACCAGATTTTTTCGCCTCAGAAAAATCACCGACGTCGACTGGGATTGAACCCAGACCCACCGGGAGTGGTTTGAAATTGAGCGTAGGGTTTTGTTTTGGCAGTATTTCGAAGCAAACACAGACACTTTTGCCAAACATCCCACTGCGGGGTAGGTCAAGGCAGGGACGGATCCGCCACCATGACTGGCTAAGTCTTTTGTTGACATTTACATATTCATTACGGAATGATCTTTTTTTTTTCGCCTGTCACTGGATATCCTACCGCTTTCTTCCCTTTTTGAACGAAAGAATACGATGTTTTGGTTTTGCTTAATCAGCCAAAGCACTGCATCCCGCTGGGATTTGAAGTTGTCGTTCCGCTTGCCGCCAGATCCTTGTTTCCGATCGAGAGTCAACCGATCTCGGAAGCGTTTCAAAACGCCACTTACTGTTGTACGAGGGACTCCGAGTGATTTTGCTTTGTCATGATGCGACATAGACGGATTTTCCACACTTATGTGCACAATTTTTTCACGCGTTCTTTCGACTTTATTTTCGATATATCTGTGACATTTTTATATTGACAAACAAAAAAGATGTCGCTAATAAACCATGGCTAGATTTTGCTGTGCACATAGCTTATTCGACATGATCGAGGGGATTCATGTGGAGGGGTGCTGTTGAGGAATAATAAGCTCCACTCCTTGTATAGAATTGATCACCCCTCGATGGCAGGCCCTGATGTAGTTGCATGCTAAGTGACTATTCTAGGCAAAAGCTTTAGTATAGCCAGCGTATACGGCAAAATCCCACAGGGACTTTTCGGCTTTTTGCCTTGCAATGCCAGAGCCACGGTTGATCTTAGGAGATTTTACTTCCTACTGTACAGCCTGGGGGTCACTGTATAACGACAACCGTTCTGCATTGATATTAAACCTAATGGGCTACTTCAACTTGACTATTAAATATTCAAATACTGGAGAAGGAACACAAGAGGGTCCACCTTCAAACCCTGGAGGGGAAATTAGACCTCTCAATATGTTCGAATTTAATATCATTGGATTGCAGGTGGAAAGTGAATCAAGATCCCCATGGTATTTTTCCAAGCTTTATTATACAACCAATTTGGTTTATTCTGATTGATTTGGTTCCCCAGTAACATATACATGATTGGAAATAGTAGGAAATATTTATTTTGAAATGTGCTAGGTCGTCCAAACTATCATAGAGTTCAGAACTTAAGATCTGTAGTTGTAACAGTAGCTTTTCCGCTATACAAAGTTTCGTTGTGTAAAGATTGAATTCTAAACAAAATACAACAGGTAAAAATGATCACCAAAAATTCTTTTCAAGTCGGATATTTTTGAAACTCTCAGTGAATAAATAAACACATATAAGCTATGTTTTTGCAGAGTTTGTTTATTTAACCTCCTCTCCTAGGCTAAAGGCCCGCACCTTAGACTTAACGCTACCCATCAAATCCTGTGCAACAGTTGCGCCACCTTTCTTACAGACTTTCATCCACTCTTTCTTCAAATCCTTGTCGTTTTTGATTACCTTCCCTGTTGTCCGGAGCTTGCCCTTTATAATCGCCCAGAATTTTTATATTAGGTGAAGTTCTGGCGAGTTTGGTGGATTTTCCTCCTTAAGCCCAAAAACAAAATCGTTGGCTTCGTATCACTCTATCATCGGTTTCGCGTTATGGCACGATGCCAGATCCGGACAAAACAGAGTGTCACCTTCGTGGAACCGGGGGAAGGGCAGCAGGCCTTTCTGGAGGCATTCTTCTCTATATATTTGCCCGTTGATGGTGCCGGTCGTTATGTACGGCTTGCTGAATTTGTCGCATTTACAGATTGCCTGCCACAACAAGAACTTCTTGGCAAATTTTTTTACCTTCTTCTTTTGGAACTTTTCGGGAACATCCAGGTGGGACCTGCCGACGAAAAACTCCAGGCCAGGGATATGCTTGGCGTCCGCTTGAATGTACGTCTTGCCTCGGTTCGACTGCACCAATCACTCGCGGTACAGCTTCCTGGCACGGGACTCGGCCATCGCATTCTGTTTATCGGATCTATTAGGCGCCTTCCTTACCTTGAAGACATGAAGTTCGGCCCGCTTCATTGTCTGCAGGACAAACAAGACGGAAGAATTGACCTTCTTTGCCACGTACCGAATCGAATGGTTCGGATTACGCTTGAAGTAATCCATCACCTTCCTTGCGTTCACGGGGTCGATCGTCTTCGTTTTTCTTCCGCTGCCAGCTCGCCGCTGGGTTGTCTGGGTCTCTTGGAACTATTTTACCACACGAGACACGGTCGAATAGTCGATTCCCAACTGTTTCGCGAACCACCTGGCCTGAATTTTCTACGACCGAGCCCATAGTTTTTTGTCGAAGCACTTCTTGCATGGAAGCCATCTCGATAACCACTCGACAAATTGAGACACATTTTTTGTGATTTTTACCTTTAAAGCTAGTTTTATACAACATTTCATCAATTTTTACTGCTGCAATAAAAATGTATACACAAAAAAGTGTTGCTTTTTTTCGAGTACCAGCTTTATTCTCGGCAATCGATTTTCAAACCTCCAGTTCTACAGATTCTTCCATCAAAGCACTAAGCTGAATATATTCATGTGATAATTTGGTTACTTAGCCTTGGTTTGGTACCCTTTCAAATAGTGAGCCATTCCGTTGCCAAACTTTTCTTCTAATGAACCATATACATTCGAAAATGCTACTGTCATTTTTTTTCACACGTAGTCGAATAGAACGGTAGTCAAATATGCATAAGACCTCCTACAATTGTTACACTCACTTGAGAAGTTCCGTGCTTTAAAAAAAACAATTGCAAGCCGTTCCAAATAATTCTGTCGATGTAATAGCACAGAGAATAGACATTGATACCTTTTCTTGAAAAACGTGTGTAAAAGTATAGAAGAGCAGCCAGTATAAGAAGCAAGTGCAGAGATAAACAAACAAAATGTTTCAGGTTATGTGCTAGGCTTTTTATTGATAAACATCGACATGACAGTTATCGCACAACTGCAGTGCCGTCTACCAGGAGCATAACGACATACAATGGAAATGTCGATTTAAAGTTTTACACAAGTAGCAGACCGAAGATGAACGTCTGTTCTCTGTGGTAATAGAGAGATGCGGAGCAAATAAATGTAAACAAACAAAAAGAGCAGCTGTGTGCACGACACTACACACTTAGATCAGAATACCTAAAGATTGTTAAAAAGTACCGATAATCGCTCTCTAGTGCACATACCTAAATTTAGCGTAAACACAGATTACCTTATATTGAATAATAGTATTGAAGGAAGATAAACGTTAAATATTACCGATTTTTTATCGTTAGTTTTTACTAAAATTAGGATATTTTTTTGTAGTTTATTTTACAGAATGCTTTAAAAAAGACATGCAATTTAACAATTTATCTATTCGGATTAGTTTAAAAAATTCTGCACTCAAGGAGAATAAAATGTTCAAATGTATGACCGATTTTATTTTGTATTAAAAAAAAATTATCAATAAAGAGTATGGATGAATCCAAGTAAAGCTAAAGCGAGGTTAAACATCGTAGTATTCTGAACTGAAATTTATAATTACTTTCTGGCTATTTTTTAAACTGTATGGAATTGGTCAGTATCGTCATTATCGACGATTTTCTGCCCTTTAAATCACCAATTAATTTGCTTAAATAGCTCGAAAAATAATTTTGCAAGAGCGCCATCAACAACGTTTAACCTCACTAATGCATTTCGTACCTGGACTCCTCCACTACAGAAATATTTTTTCAGCATCGACCCAACATTGATGCCGAATTACACCGTTCTGCACCAAATTTTCGTTGGCCCACAAGCATCCGTCGGGGCTAGAATAAAAAAAAGAATGCAAAAGTTATTGCTTCAAAGATTTGGAAATGAGATAACTATTTATTGCGAGATTAATAAGAAAATTAATTACGTTTTCACTTGAAAAAATATGGCGACCGCTTTGCTAGAGTCACGTTAAATTTATTCTATTTTAGGTAAATAATAACGTCCAATATTCGAAATTGAACATTACCCAAATGTCAGTGAAAATTACTGTTTATTATCGTTTAATTTACCGATATTTTGGGTAATGTCAACAATACCTAATTTTAGGTAAAATAAATACCTAATTTTAGGCATTCTCATTAAACACTCATTCAAGGGTGGACTCTGATAAGCGTGCCTGGAATAGGTAAATCCTCTTATGACTTACAAATCTATTCGTTGTTTTCTGCAACGAAACTGATTCGTACTATTCATCAAGCTGGCTTCGTATTCTATGCCACACGCGCAACTGTCAAAATGACGAGGTATTTAAGGGCTTACGCTGAAGCATTCTCGACGGCAGCCATTACCTCAAAATTTAGAATTGATATAACTCAGAATCTGTACTAAAAATTGGATATTTAATCACATCAGTTTGTATGCTTACTTGCTGTGAGCAATCTGATGTAGTTCGATTCGATGTTCATTCACTAACAATCGAGACTTATCAATTTGAAATAGCGAAGTAAATTTGCGAGAGAGAGATAAAAGATAGGAAAAAATACATGGATACTGGCATCGAAAGCTCTCAATTAATAACTGTGGAAGTGCATCTAGAACACTAAGTTGAGAGCAAGCAATAAGCTAATTGTGAAAGCAACAAGCTTGAAATGCTAAAGAAGAAGAAGCAGATATGCTACTGACCAGGGTGGCAGGGTTATCGCATGAAAAATCGGAACATTTAGTCGCTTTTTTTTAATGCACGCCTTAACTGCCCTGGGATGCATAGTTGACGTAGAATACCCTCTCGTGCCTGAAAAAAGTCGATCGCCTAGCACTTCCACATTTGTTCACTGAGAGCTTTCTATGCCAAAGTTGCCATTTATGGATTCGTATCATTGTGTGGCCGGTACAACGATACTCTATTCCTAGGGAAGTCGAGAAAATTTCCTACCTGTAAATTTCCTGGACCGTACCGGTAATCAAACCCAGGCACCTTCAGAATGGTCTTGCTTTGTAATCCTACGCACATACACGCAGAGCTTTTGAAGGCCCTAAGGAAGGCCGAGGTGGTGTTATGGCGGGCTTTTAATTACTCGGAAAGCTGTGAGCTTTCGGAACGTGTACAATAAATGATGACGTCAATTTCAACACCCACTTGCTAGTTCCTGATGCAATTTTATTATTGGTTTTAATTATATATCACAATGGTCAGAATTCCAGGCTCATCCCTTTTCACTTTCTCGCCACGAGAAAAAATCCATCAATTCTATCCCATTTTCAACTCCAAATGTCAAGGCAGTATGAGGGATACAGTATCCCCACTGATCGTAAGGAACCGGCCAGGTGTTTTCCATAGATCGATAGATGGCAAGTATCTATGTAATCTCTAATCTGCTTTCCCTGGTGCGTTCAACTTCGCTTACAGCCACCCGTGATTTGTACGGTCAGCTTTGCATAGCTATGGGTCAACATATATGTGGAGAGTCGTCATTCATGCAACCAATTGGTGCTTACGCCAAACCGTTCTTTTCAATTTATCTCACAATTTTTCGAAGAAACTTTTTTTATTTGTGCTTGGAGGCAATGTATTATAGGGTCAAGAATGCAAAAAAAACAAAAAGTGAATTTGGGTCGTCTTGGCGCTTACGTCAACTATGCATCCCAGGGCAGTTAATTGCTAACACATTGTTTTAAGTTAAATAAAACAATAAAAATAAAAGATGGTTTGGGGAAAAAAATATGTACCATACGTGACTATTATTAAAAAGAAAGGCTCCTGCTTTCAAGAACTACCTCAGGACTATGTTCTAAACATGGATTTTGTTTCTAACCTCAGTAAACTTCAAGTGAAAGGGTATTTTTTGTCTAATTCAGTTGAAAGAGGGATTGTGCATTGAATGATATGCTGAAAGTTCTATCTCAAATCTATTCAAATCTATTTATTTGAATCTAACTCAATTTACAGAATCATCTTTGCGGTAAATGCAACGCAGTAGGCCTGGCCGCTTTGACGCTTGTATCGTATCTTTGCCTGGCTGCGTTTGTATTAGATAAGATTAGATTAGATTTGAATTGAATGATATGCAACTTATATTTTAGGTAATTAACCGAACTATCATGTTCGTATTTCATGGTTAAGCTTCAAATAGCATGCTGTCCAACTTCCAAAATAAGCTCAAAAGTTCAAATAAGTACGTTCGAGAAGCTGAAGGAAATCCCATTCAGCTCTAAAAGAAGCACAACTCAACTTAACGAAACAAAATAATAAAAATGTTTTTATCATGTGTTCACGTGTACATTTTTTACATGCTGCTGTATTGTAATACTTATTTTCATGTTATTCAAATTTATATCTAAATTGCCAGCCTGAAATCTGAGACCTCCTCCTTGTAACCAGGATACACTTTGATAAAATAGAACCAGAAATTTATAATTAAAGAAAAAAATTCTCAATTTTCACGCAAATTTATGATGTCTTCTTTAAAATGCCATGCACTTTTCACATGTCGCCGGAGAGATGGCCTCCTTCAGCTCCATCGTCCCATTCTCTTGAATAGCCTCAATGGATTGGAATCTATCTTCCCAAAGGAGCATTTTGAGATCGGTGGAAAAAGTCGCACGGGGCCATATCTGGTGAATACGAGGCATGCTTAAGCATTGGGCCTCGGAGATCAATCTGTCTTCAGATACCTCCTTTCGAAAGTTTGTCGTGAAATGCCTCAAAATACAAAAACTTCTCTGATGTAAAAAGCTGCCAAACAAAAGAAAATGCTCCGATGACGCTTAAATTTCTGACAGATGACAAAATCGGTTTAAACCGGTATATTAAAATTAAAAATTCCCAGTACCACAGACTATGCCGAAATTTCAAATCAATTGGTTCACTGAAAAAAGATAGTCCGCAAATTTGACCAGTTTGTACGAAAAACGGGCTACAGCCAAAATGCCAGTAAATTACTAAACGGAAAAACGAAAGATAATCCATGCTATGACCTTGAAAATTGGGCTATCGCATTTTCCGTCCATATTTATGCATAGTGCCATGTTATTCAGCAAGATAGTTCCACGGAACTTAATTTGAACCGAGTGCGAACTTCTGAGTTTATCTCCAATGTTAAGTTCGAACTTAAGTTTGCTTGGGAATAGTGAATATGGTCTTTTAAATGTAAGGTCTATCGTGGCTTTTTTATTCCGAGACGATCATTTTTCAACAAAATCAAATTGACATTGATAAATTTTGTCCATTTAACCCATTTAATGTGTGTTTTAAAAAAAAATCCCTCTTCTAACACACCGTCATTGATAATAAAAAACAAAAGCGAACACAAATGAAACTGAACTTGATAGCTTCCCCTAATTCGCACCTTTCCACTTTTCTTCTTCCTTTCGTAACTTTCAGGTCTGTTCATGCGTCCGGACGAGGCCAATCTCTACACCACCCTGGAGCAAACGATGAGCAGCAATCCGAACGTGTACTTCCAGCGGGGCGGTGGGGTCCATCCGGGAATGATGTACTAGTAGCAGAAGCAGATGTCGATGGTTCCTACACTACAAAAAATAAAGTTGAAGAAGAAGTAAAACCCTACTCGAAAGAACACCGCTACTCTACTCTGTACTGGTGGTTTCAAGGTTCGGTTTTTGGGCAAGCAACCACCGAACCACGGAAGATAGTATTTTGGAGCGACCGTTCCGCGCCACCAACACCACCGATCGCCACACACCTTTTCGGATTTAGCAAATAACATTACCAACTGCAGTAGAAAGGCAGCGACGAAGGCAGAAGAAACAAGTGATTTTAGTTCCATAAGATTGATTTGTAAGGAGACTCGGAAATTCCGATCCGACTCGCTTCGCAGTAGGACTGAATGTTCCAAATCCCCAGAGTTAATAAGAGTAGTACGCAACCAGTAGACGATTCCCCATCCACAAGGACCTTACTACAATCACTTCATTAGAATCTAGTAAGTATCGAGGCTAATATGAAATTTTCGCCTCTATTCAAACTTCAACTGATTTCAGAGCAACCCCGAGAAAATGTGATCTCTCAGCAGACGATTAAACAGAAAACCGGAGACGATGAGACCTAAAACGAGGCAATCTTTCAATTACATATGCTGAGTTAGATAACGCAACCTAACCTCGAAAATTGGAAAACTCTTCAACCGGCAAACCCTTGAGGGCCAGATTGCGTCATATTAGGCCACCTCTTTATTCCACCGCAGCGCAACAGAAAGACGAAAGAAGAAAGCGAAAGTTAGTGTGTGTGTGAGTGAAAAGGGGTAAAGTTAGCCAATATAGCAAATCAAACACTCGTTCATCAAGCAGCAATCAATAGGATATAGGTTAAATAGAATCATACATCGACTACAAAACCCATCATTGGGCAACTAAGTTACGAAGCAATCCTTTTCATCCCCCAATTCACCCATTTTACCCCAATTACTAGTTAGTATGTTCATCATTTCACGCACTCTCAGTAAACGTTTCAAGACTTGTTCATACAACTACTACAACAAAAACATTGACCGAAAACGCTACTCTTATTCTGTTTAGTTCTAGTGAATTAGGTTATGCTCAAATAGTTGACACAAACAAACAAAAGACTCTCTCTGTGAATGAATTTATAGAATTTGCTTGTGCTAGAGGTGCACATTTCTTCATCTCTGCATCTGTTTGTGCTGAATTAAGTAACAATAAATAAATGATAGAACTCTATTGACAGTAGGGAAAAGCGCAGTTGAGATAGGTTAATCTGTATTCTTAGTGATAGGGATGAGAGAAGAAATATGAGGAAAAACGCGACGCAAGAGTGATTTTCTTTTCTGTAAATACTAGTGCTAATGTTTAGAAGAACAATAAAATCGAAGGTATTTTTTAAGATTGAGAAATGGACGAATCGGCGGGGTTTTCAACTGGAAATAGGAATGAAAGAAGCTTCGTTTGTCTTGTAGTGTTACCAGCAGGGTTGCCACATTATTTTTCGTTACCATCTTTAATTTTTGTCAAAAAAATCTTTTTTATCTGTGTTTAACTGCTGTAAATCTTGGCAAAAATCTTTGCTTCAAACTTTGTTTTCTGAGAGTAGAATGGAAACATTTAAGGTGCCTGAATGCTAATGCTTTCTTTTTTTTTATAATAGTTGAATGCAAAATGAAACAGATATATATTCATCAAAACACATTTATCTTGATTAGCCGATACAAAACGGTCTTTTCAATAGGGCTTAAGTGAAATTATCGGTTTCCCTACATCGCACTGTAGCAAAACGGATCAGTATACGAGGGATTCATTATCTCGGGGGTAATCGATCATTGCACTAACCCCCTTTTTTTTACCCCCTTTTTTCCCCCCCCTCCCCCCACCACTTTAATATTGTTTATTTATTGTTTTCTACTCCACCAAATCCACCTCTTCGTGGCCACCATCCCCCGTTTTCCCCCTTCCGTGGTTGCAACAAAAAAAAAAAACGCCAGCTCCGAAAACCGTTCCAGATTATATTTGACAACTGACTCCAACGATAGCCATTATTATTTATTTAAATAGCCATACATCGTATTTACGATATGACTTCATCTACAACATTTCGCCAATATACTCGGTCTATGGCTGCCTCTCTCCAACCTCGTTGACGACCCACACTCGCCAGATCCTGTTGCACCTGGTCCGCCCATCGTGCTCGCTGTGCCCCACGCCTTCTTGTACCGGCCGGATTCGAGGCGAACACCATTTCGGCAGGGTTGTTGTCCGGCATTCTCGCAACATGCCCTGCCCACCGTATCCTTCCAGCCTTCGCGACCTTCTGAATGCTGGGTTCGCCGTAGAGTTCAGCGAGCTCGTAGTTCCATCTTCGCCGCCACACTCCATCCTCCTGTACGCCGCCAAAGATGGTCCTAAGCACCCGGCGTTCGAAAACACCAAGTGCTTGCAGGTCCTCCTCGAGCATCGTCCACGTCTCGTGCCCGTAGAGAACAACCGGTCTTATCAGCGTTTTGTACATGGTACATTTAGTGCGGGGGTGAATCTTTCTTGACCGCAAGTTCTTCTGGAGCCCGTAGTAGGCACGACTTCCACTGATGATGCGTCTTCGGATTTCACGGCTGTTGTCGTTGTCGGCCGTAAGCAAGGATCCAAGGTAGATGAATTCTTCCACTACCTCGAATGTATCCCCGTCTATCGTAACACTGCTGCCTGGGCGGTCCCTGTCGCGCTCGGTACCTCCTGCTAGCATGTACTTTGTTTTCGACACATTCACCTCCAGTCCGACTTTCGCAGCTTCGCGTTTTAGGCGAGTGTACATTTCTGCCACCGTTTCAAATCTTCTGCCGACAATGTTCATGTCATCCGCAAAACAAACGAACTGACTGGATCGAGTGAAAATCGTACCCCGGCTGTTGAGCCCGGCTCTTCGCATGACACCTTCTAGCGCAATGTTGAACAACAGGCACGAAAGTCCATCACCTTGACGTAGTCCCCGGCGTGATTCAAACGAGCTGGAATGTTCGCCCGAAATCTTCACGCAGTTTCGCACACCGTCCATCATAGCTTTAATCAGTCTAGTGAGCTTCCCGGGAAAGCCGTTCTCGTCCATAATCTTCCATAGCTCTATGCGGTCGATACTGTCGTACGCCGCCTTGAAATCGAAGAACAGATGATGCGTCGGGACCTGGTATTCGCGGCATTTTTGGAGGATTTGCCGTACAGTAAAGATCTGGTCCGTCGTCGAGCGCCCGTCAATGAAACCGGCCTGATAACTTCCCACGAACTCATTTACTTTTGGTGAAAGCCGGCGGAAGATGACCTGGGATAGCACTTTGTAGGCGGCGTTTAGGACTGTGATCGCTCGGTAGTTCTCACACGATAGCCATCTGATGGCAGAACTTTTTTTTTAATTCCTTGATTATCGAGATTTTCAGCCCTCTGCTGGTTTCTCTCCCGTCGTAGTCACTTAAATATCTCTTTGGGTACTTTCGTAATTTATCCGGGGGTGAGATTCAAACTCGTGACTTTGGCGTGAGAGGTATGGATGTTAACTACTACGCCGGGGTCGCTCCCAGTAGGATGCAGAACTTTCAAAAGCTTCAGTTCCAAGATACATTGTATTACCTGGAATTCTTTGAATCGTATCGGATGGGATCAACTGTTAGAGGTACAACGGCAGCTTTTTGCATGAGTAGCTCGCACAAAGAGCCAGTATATTTGATAATTATCAAATGAGGACAGCCATCTTTCAGCAGTTTTTTGACGGATTGGTCAGAACCCATATTTCCCGATGCTCAATCTAATCCAGAGCCCAAAAGCCTTTTATTTTAAATCGGTGCCATCAATCTGAAACTGTTTAACAACAGCGCTACATATACATAGGTTTTCGCACTGAATGATTATATGGAAGATTACAAAACATCACGATCGAAATAACTATTCTTCGAATAGCAAAAACAAATATCGAGAGCATTGTTCTAGCTTCCCAAAATTGCTCTGCGAGAACGAAAGAAAATACTTCTGAAATGGAAGAACAGTATTTTTGTAGAAATCCCTGCCGAAAATTTTGCCGGAATTTGTGAAGTAATCTCTCGAGAAACTTTGAAACAAATACTTTGGCAGCGGAATATAGGCTGTTCCAGAAAGTATAAGCACACTTTCAAAATAACAAAAAAGTCATGTTTTTTTTTAGTTTTAATAATTTTATTTGGCAAATCATGTTTGTATTTGTGTTTTATATGATATTTTACTCTCGTTTAATCAAAATATTTAATCATAGCCAAGACTCCTAACTTTTCCTCGAACATGACCCATTCGCTTCTGCACAGTCCCACCATTTTGACCACTTTTGGCCAATCTTTTTTAAATATTTGGATGTCGTCCGCTGGTTTTATGAATTTTCGAAGCTTTGCTTTGGTTAAAGCCCAAAAAGTCTCGATTGGCCGTGCCTCCGGGCAGTTCGGCGGATTCATGTCTTTCGGCACGAAACATACATTTTGACCTTTGTACCATTCTAAACTGTCCTTTGCATAATGACATGACGCCAAATCAGGCCAAAACACTACTTGCCTTCGTGCTGCCTGATCATCGGCAATAATCGCTTCTGGAGACATTCCTTAACGTATTTCTGAGTGTTCATCGTCTCCGATGTGATGTACGGACTAGATGTTGTACCACACTCGCATGTTGCCTGCCAAACCATAACCTTCTTACCGAATTTTTCGGTAAAAATTGCCTTCTCCGTTTCGAGGAGGTCTTTGTCTTCGCTTACAGTATAGAATTGTGGTCCGGGAAGCGTTTTGTAATCAAGTTTCACATACGTTTCATCGTCCATTATTATACACCCAGAATTTCTACACAATTACGAATCGTAGAGTTGGCGGGCCCGTGGTTTCACGGACGCGGCCTGTTTTGGGTTCCTTTCGGGTTTTTTCTGCTTCCGATATGTTTTTAGACCAAGTCTTTCTTTGGCACGCATGACGTTACTCGACGAGTTTGGGGTCTTCTTTTTGAAGTATTTTTTACCGGTTCAAAACGGCTAACCACCCACGATAACCTATCCTTGTTCCTTCCCATGTAGTTCATGTGGTCTGAATAGACTAGTTCGACACTTCCTTCATCATCGGCTTTGGACTGACTTGCACATTCATTTCCAAACGCAGTAAAATGAAAATGAAAAAACTTTAACACATCTTTCGCAACTAAATGTAGCAGTTAGCGTAGAAATTCAAAAAAAAAAATCCAAAAAACATGCTTACTAAGATCAATGAAACGGGTATTTGTGGGAGTTTTAAATATTTACCCAAATCACACAAACAACTAACTTCGTACATCGAGATTTGTTTAGCTGACACTATTTTAGTGTCCGAATTTGAATGTGAATAGGTTTGAGTTTAAATTTTCCTAGTAAAGGGTGTCCACGATGAAATTGCCACACTATGAAATTGCTCTAACTTCTTAACCCTTGGGTAGAATTTAATGAAAATTTGGGTGGATTTAGTTCATAGTGCATTATTCACATCCTGCAAGTTTTACAGTCCTGTGATCAAAACTCGCGGAAATGGAGTCGAAAGAACAGCTCGTGCGTGATAAAATCTTGCGCATTCATCACGAGAACAAGGATCTCTCGCATCGTTCCATCGCTAAAACGTTGGGAATCGCGAATTCCACGGTGTCGCGAGTGATTAAGCGGTTCGAGGAACGGTTGACCACCGATCGGAAGCCCAGAAGTGAAGGAAAAAGTATTCCGTACAACACCAAAAATCACAACCGCGTAGTTGGGGCCTTCAACCGAAATCCGAACGCCTCCGTTCGGGATGTGGCTAAGAAGCTGTACCTAAGCCGAAGTTTTGTCCAGAAGGCCAAAACTAAGGCTGGGCCTCGAACGTTCAAGGTACAAAAGGCCCCTAATCGCGACGAGAAGCAGAACAAGTCCGCCGAAACCCGTGCCAGGAAGTTGTACCTCAACATGCTGACGAAAGTTGAATGCTGCATCATGGATGACGAAACATATGTGAAGGCCGACTTCAAACAGATCCCCGGCAACCTGTTTTTCACGGCCAAGGATAAGTTCAGCGTTCCGGAGCATGTCCGCACTCAGAAGATGTCCAAATTTGCGAAGAAATTCCTGGTTTGGCAAGCCATCTGCACGTGCGGGAAGCGGAGTGCAGCTTTCGTGACCCAGGACACGATGAACGGACAGGTGTACATAAAAGAGTGCCTCCAGAAGCGGCTGCTTCCTCTCCTGAAGGCCCACAACGTCCCAACAATCTTCTGGCCGGATTTGGCCTCATGCCAATACTCCAAGGACGTGCTGAAGTGGTATGCGGACAATAAGGTCAATTTCGTGCCGAAAATGTTCAACCCTCCCAACACTCCGGAGCTCCGCCCCATCGAGAAGTACTGGGTGATTATGAAGCAGCACCTTCTTAAACGACCTAAGGTAGTGAAGACAGTCGAGGAACTGAAGAAAGTATGGGTTTACATGCAAAAAACGGTTGATTCACAGGTTGTGCAGAATCTTATGGCCGGGGTTAAGGCCAAGGTGCGGGCATTTGCGTATGGACTGTAAATAAAATACGAGTAAGATGGTAAAATGAAGTTTAATAGTTATTTCTCAATCCCTGAAAATTTGATGGCAATCGGATGAAAACTCGAATTTTGCGAATCAATTTTGTGTGTGGCAATTTCATCGTGGACACCCTTTATTTCAATTCCAGTCGCTTAAAAGGCGAAGTGATATTTCAGTATTTCAATACTGGAACACTCTCTTTGTTCTTTGTAAATTTTCTGACCATGCTTCATGCATGACCCTGATCTTTTTTTAATGAATTTTGACAATAATTTCTTAACCAACCGAAAAAAAAATTGATAATAATGGTCTTTATTAATGTAACTTGGGTGATAAGGAGGATCGAAGTAGGTCACGCTCGGAGACTGACGTGTGTGCTTAGCTGCTTGTTCCTTTTTTTCGAGAAAATTTGATAGTGGAATTGATGAGTAGTGTTAAACGTTTTTATTTTGATGAAGATTCGGCCACCAAAGCGTTAAATGTGGTCTACCACGAGGCTCTCGCCTGGTGTGGAAACAAAGTGTCCCCGCTGGAGACGGAATTCCAGATATACAGCTTTGCGGCAGGAGAAGCTCGTGTTCAGCCGCGTCTCACGGAGATGTTTGATTCATGGTCCACAGCAACGGAATGTTCTGAAAATCCGGGTGAGCTCTTTCCTTTTTATCCTTTTGTGTCCTACTCCCATTTGTTTTGTGTTTGGTTATTGTTTTGGGAATAGTTTTTGTGTATGAAAATTATATTTTTGGTGTTTGTTTTTGTTTTTGAGCATTTCAGCGTTTCTGAATTTCAACTGTTATTTTCATAAAGGACTGGCATGTGACGGTTAGCAGTAGAAGACTATATTTAAATAAATTTGGTTATTGGTTTTGTGATCGGATAAGCCATTTGTTTCAAAAGTTGTCAAAACGGACTCTACGATAACTTATACAGCTGTCCTTGGAATGTAACAGAAAATGTAATGTCTCTTGGAGAAGTCTGTTGTTTTTCAGAAGAAAAAAACATCAATGCATCTTTTAATTGAGGTTTTATCTGTGATAGTTATAATGATCTACTCTGTTTTTCAGCTTTTCCAGGACCTTCGGGATATAAAGCATACCTTATTCAGTCACAGACTAGTGTACGTCAGATTTTGTATTTTGTTCACACATGATCTTTATTTTAAAAAAGAATGGATGTTATTTATTATTTCATTATACTTTCATCATATCATTGTGTATTATTTGAGATCATATTAAATTTTCAGGATGTAAAATTTCAACTGTTAATATATTTGCGTTTTAAATATCTAAATATGATATTGATTCATTGATATTATTAACAGGATACATACAAGTTTTCACATACATGAATTAATGTTTAGGTTGAAGGTTGGCTCCAGCATTAATCGAAGTCATCGTTGGGTGCTCGGGTGGATTTTTTTTTTCATATTGTTGCATAGTTTGACCTTAACGTTTCAGTATACATTCATTAACTACTGGTTGAGATATATAGCTGCATCTCATAATTAATTGCATATCATTATTATTTTCATTTGGAAAATAATAATAGCAATAATAATGAAATTTTAACTGCGCCAAGGTTTCAAGGAAGGTTATTCCAGATTGTAAAGATATTTTATTGCCTCGTTTCATTAAGTATGTTTCTATTAATTTAGATCAGCGAATATTATTTTATTTAATTTTTATATTAGTAAATGCTGTTCTATTTTGCTACGTTTGTATTGAACTAGATTAGATTAGATCAGTGACCAACCAGTGGATGTCATCATTTAAAACTATTAGATCCACTACAAATGAGTAAAATGGTGTAAGGAATCGGAACAGCACATCGATATTTTAGATAAACTATTCTGTATGTATAATTTCAGGTCATCAATGGAGTTTTCAAGTTTTGTTAAATAACTTTCAACTTTTTTCTCGTAGCTATGATATATTGTATAAACTTTTAGGTTCATAATAAATACGCAAATCCTTCTTCTTTTGCAGCAGGACAACAATGTGCAGACATGTGTAATTATTAATATCATATTACGTTACTACGTTACGTTACGAAGGGATATTCCCTTCACTATATTTTGTATAATATTCTGTGTGACATTGCATATTGATTTTACATTTTTATTATAATCATCACCATATTTTTCATTACTCGGATTTTCATTATTTATTTAAATATGATTTTATTCTTACCTCGGAGCGTATGGTACGGTATGTCCACGCATCCTTCCTCCCCTGTAGATTCACAAATTGCATTGTGGTTCAAATCTATTCTTTTGAATCCAACTCATTTTACAGAATCATCGTTTGCGGTTAATGCAACGCAGTAGGCCTGGCCGCTTTGACGCTTGTATCATTTCTTTGATGTGCTGCAAGCATCAATATTGACAAAAAAAAAAATTGGGCCTCATCTAACCCAATTATTTCCAGGATGCTTTCTCGTACTGGCTGCGTTTGTATTAGATTAGATTAGATTAGATTCGAAGATAAGTGGGCGCCTTCACTTATGAAAACTGCTTATAAATTTCAGTAGATTCCTTGAGGAGTATTCCGTTTCGTTTGTTTTTCAGACTGTATTGCTTTATACGCCAATTTTCTTGTTACTGTTATAATGTGTTATACGATTTATCAGTTAATTTGCAATCCACCAGATGGCGTCCCATGACAAACTACAGGTTGCCATAATTTTTTTATGAATGTAGCCTGGACGCAATCCATTTAAGAACCAATTTCACCATTTATGGCAAACCCACTGAGAAATTAATGTGCGCCACATTTTATAGCCACACTTCATGATGACCAACCACGGAAAAACAGATAGGAGAGAAAAATTAATCCCCCCATGGTACGATCAGACCCTTCCTACTCTAAGAAAAATTCTAACGTTATACCGACAGTTAAATCATGGTCAAAATGACTATTGCATGTAATGGCTACAGTAACCATGAAAATGGACGAATTTACCACGTTCATGGCATTCTTGACTATGATCATGGTAACAAGGACTATTCCGACATTATGGTAAATGTTTAATCAACTATTTTCTATGGTCGTTTTGACCATGATCATAGTCGGTTCAGAATCACTACACTGCAATAGTCATCCTAACCCCAAACAATGGTAAAATTGACTATCAAATTTGTCTCTGTGTACAAAGTTCTATTTTATAATCATCACTATTCCGGGAATTTTGAAAAATTTGTTCATGTATAATGAATACCAGTAAATTTTTTTTCATAGAACTGCATTCAAATGTATTGTAACAATAAAATAGAATCAATAGTTCGTACAAATAATTGTATAGTTCATGACGATTGAATAACAATAGGAATCATTAGAATCTGTTGTAAATTGAGGCATCAACATAAGAATAAGGGGATTGTTAGGTATCTGAACTATACACTCCGTTTCATATCAATAGAACCACTCAAAGAACGTTTACGTTTTATTGAGAGTGTACTTATTTTCTTTATTCATCATTTCGAAATGACCGTGTAGGAGAGCTGACTTACACCACTACACATCTGCATCGATAAATACTGTTTATGAATAGCAAAAGACAAATTTAGAAGATTTACTGTTTCACAACTATAGAACCAATACCTGAATAAAGCCATTCGCTTCAACTGCAGCTCAATTTCCATTCACCAATTAACGTGTTATTTCCCATCCGTAATTTGTAATTCCTATTAACCTCGAGACGGCCGCGAGTAATCGGCTCTATCCTCCTAACTTTAGTTTTAAGATAAATGATGTATATAAATATGAAAATTTGGCTCTGTAGAGTTGATTCGATTGAGCCTGTACAAATAAACGATTATTAAAAAAAAAAATTAACGTGTTTTGTATAAGCTCTAAAATGCCGCGTGAAACGTAATTGTCAGAGCAAGAAAAGGGGGAGATTTTGGCTTATCGTGAATATGATATCAGTATTCGCGAAATCGCTCGGCGTTTGAACAGATCTCATCACGTTGTTTTGAATTTTTTGAAAAATCCTGATGGATATGGAAAAAATAAGAAAAGTGGACCCAAGAGAAAGTTGTCAAAAAGATGTTAACGCAGAATAATCAACGCTGCAAGCAACTCACTCAAAAGTCTGAGCCAGATGAAGGCTGACCTTGTGCTTGACGTTTCGCGTTCAACAGTCTTCCGAACTTTAAAAGACCCTCCAAACATTCGGCGAAAAAAAACAGAAGCAAGCACCACGACTTTTGCCCCGTCATAGAGCAAACTGACTTGAATTTGCCCGTGCCAACATGCGTTGAGGTGGGAGTAAAGTGTGTAATCATGTTCGTTCCTGATTTTTTTCAAAGTAGTCTTATGTTTAGGTTATCTTTTCTGATGAGAAGAAATTTAATCTCGATGTACCAGATGAAATCTTTTTGTACTGGAGGGATCTACGGAAAGAGTTACGTTACTTTTCATCTCGCAACTTGAGGTTTGGGGGCAGTTTGATGGTTTGGGGGGTATTTTTTCAACACGGAGTGATTCAGATTGCTTTTCCGTCAACAGGAACAGCCAGGAGTACATCAAGATGTTTCAAAACCATTTTCTATCATTCTTGTAGCAAAACCATCGTGATGATTGGGTATTCCAACAAGATAACGCATCAACTCATAAAAGCCGAATTACCATGGCGTGGTTATCTCAACATAAAATCCAAGTTATGGAGTGGCCAGTTTGTTCTCCAGATGAGAATTCGATCTTAAACTTGTGGGGACTGATGGTACGTACAATATATGCAGACAACAAGCAGTACGGGAATGTTCAAGCCCAAGAGGAACAACCCCCCCCCCCCGGAACGAAAAAAAAAAAAATACATCCCCCCCCCCGGGTAAAAAATATCCCCAATAGGTTTTTTGAGCTGATTGAGAACAAAGGAGGTCCTACACATTACTAACATGCTGCAATAAACGCAAAATCGATGTAAACTTGTTGTAGAAAATTAAATTTACGTCTGGTTCTATACACAGATAAAAATAAACATGTTAAATTTTGCCAACAATAATGCACATAAAGCGAACGCGGTAAATGATGTAAAATTATGTGAGAAACTTATACTACATGACTCACTTTCTTTCACAGTAACTTTACAGGTCGTAGCTGAATTTAATACCGTCATGTAATGTAATGCATACTCTTGCGGAACAGTTGAACATGTAAAGTTCATTTAAACCAACGCATGAATAGAAATAATGGAAGGTTCTGGATCAGCACAGGCAAAAGTAATAAAAGCATTTGCAAAGAAAGCTTTTCATCTTTTAGCTAATGATTATGTCGATTTCTATGAGAAACTTAATTGAGCTTTTGAAGAGCGTATGTTTGCAAATCCTCTTACCACTTTTTCTGATACGGATAAGAACCTCCCTTTATTCTTATTTATTATAATCTTGGAGAAGGATTTGTTGTGCCTGCTAGTCGTGTACTGGTTCACAAATGTTTAGTTGTTTGGGAGCGTAGTTTTTTTTTTTAATTCAACGACCGCAAACACTCAAGCAACGATTCTTTGACAGTGACACAAATGTTAAGACAGAAAATGCTAGTGGAGACACCGGGTAATATGGTTTCTGATTTGTTTCAAAGGAAACTCGCCGTTTCTATACGTCGAGGTAGTTTCACATAGGATCGTGTAAAAATAATTTAACTTCGCAGAACTGCAGTGACAAATGATGTATATTTCCGAGAAACAATTAACAGTTCAACGTTGTTTAGTGTTCCATTTATGTGCATGGCCATTCGCTCAAATTTACGAGAGATATATGACTACACGATATAGTTTTGTATGATATTTTAGAATACGCTGTTGCTAATGTTCATATTTTTTCTGTGTAGTTATGAAACACAGCTTTTTTATTTACATTATTGAGTAGCTTACCAGAACGATCCAAAATGTAAACACATTCTTACAAACATAGAAGAAGACCATATCCAATCCTCTGCACTTCATTTCCAATCTCTTTTATTACTCAAAAACGTCAATAAAATGACTGGTTCTATAGTTGTGACACGGAGTGTAGAAAAAATCTACGTTGAATTTGATTCGGATTTGAATCAATAACTGTTAATTGTATTGTTTCATAATTGCTGACAATTCTAGCGTATCGGATGTATAGATCTATTATAAAAACAACATGCATTTTTTATTTGTCAAATTATCACAGTTTGAAAGAAAAATTCAATTTTCTCCGTTATTGAATGCACATAAAGTGAATACTAGATTTCACAGATATGTGGTAGATATAGTAGCTGAATGACAATTTTGATAATTATAGTAGTAGTAATAGTGGTTGAATGTTTGTAAATATATTGGACTTATTATCACAGAGAACAGACATTGATGTCCATATACCTTTTCTGGAAAAACGTGTGTAAAAGTTAATATAGACAGCCACTTTACAAAGCAAGTGCAGAGAAAAACAAACAAAAAATTTCAGGTTATGTGCTTGGATTTTTATTGATAAACATTTACCTGACAGTTATCACACAACTGCAGCGCCGCCTACCAGGAGCATAACGACATACATTTGAAATGTCGGTTTAAAGTTTTACACAACTAGCAGACCGAAGATGAACGTCTGTTCTCTGTGTTATTATGTTTGCTTTATTGAGAGTAATTTCCATAAACGTGCATTTAACTCGTACGAAGGATATTTACATAGAAGCGTGTCCAAAGAAACATCGAAGTAGGTAAATGTGCATAAACGATGCAGTCATCTGACGGATTTTGTAGAGCACAGTTGTGGGTGCTAAATGTTGAGACGATTGATCGAGGCTCGATCAGATCACGACAATGGCACAGTCGGTAGTGCAATGTGAAAATTAAGATTTTCGTGAGGATGATACCCGAGCGATGGTAAATTTTAAAAAAAAGTGAAGTTGGCTGAGAGTGAAAAAAATAAGAAAATGACTATTAGCAAAAATAACCTCTCCGACGGAAGGGCGGAAGAGGAGAAAATCTCCTAGGTAGGCTCCCTGACAGAAATGGGCAGTGGAGTAGGCCGAGAAGTTAAAAAAAATATAAAGAATAAAAGCAGAAAATATGAAAAAAAAATTGAAGTATAAAATAGGCTCTCCGACAGAAGGGCGGATGTGGAATGTTCCGGTAGGCTCCCTGACAGAAAAGGCTAGATGTGGCCGATGAGACAAAAGTCAACTGAATTTCAGTTAATGAGAGCCAAGTAATGGGTAAGGTATATGAAAACGATAGGAACAGGAGTGATGGATCCGCCAACGAATCTTGACTTGTGGAATTTGAATAGGAACTGTTCTGTTTCTGAGAAGTCCCCAAAGATGAAAGATTTGTGATTTTTGGTCCAGGCCGGATGCCATTGTGAGAAATGATTGTTGTTGACAATCAATGATTAGATTTTTAACAAAATCTGAGAATTTTTCTATCGTGAACATTTCAGGTTGGAAAAATGTTTCTACGTCATTACAAGTAACACTGCCAACAAAAAATAGCAGTCTGTTTGCACATAAGTTTGAATCCAGAGTTAAACTCAAATATATTTGAAATATATATGAAGTATTTTGAACATAATTCATAAAGTTGATGAGAATCTGTTAGACGAATAGAATGGAAGAGAAAGTTGACAGGAAAATTATGATATAGAAAGGAAAACAAGGAAGCAAAATATTATGAATATGTGAACGATACATTATGCAATGACTTGGAACCACTATAAGTAATCCATTCCACTTAAAACATGTGTTCTAGTCAATCTATCTCTATCAACACTAAGCAACCGAAGTCACTATAACTGGAGCTCACGTGAAAGAATTTCACTGACAAGTCGAAAACTGATATCGGTGTGTTTTTTTAGATTGATTTTTTCAGACGTTAGCAAACGAAACATTTATGGGTCATGTTTTTATACGGTTGAATTTAATAAGCGTTTCGTGCTTTCACCGTTTTTATATTTTATGCTGGCTGCTGCAAAAATATTGTTGAATAATTTCATTAAAAAAAGACAGAAGGCGATGCATGTGAGTTTATTTGGATGGAAAACATTTTAATAGATTTCAACTCTATTTTTAATCTGGAGGCCAAGGATATATATTAGATGTTTTGGAATGACAAAAAACCCTCAGGTAAACAACTGTGGAGACGCATCAAAGAACAGTTATTATGAAGCTTCAAGCAAGATTTCGTTGGAAGTATAAAGCCAAGTAGCTTTACCATAAACTTGATTCTCTCTAAGATTTAAAATATTTGTTTTATATATTGTTAATTGGTGAGGTAAACTTTTAAATTCGACGGTTAATTTCTGTGATATTGTAAATGTTAATGGCAATTTTGAGATTATTAAAGCTGTCGGATATGTTGAGACCTTTTCAGTATTTGAGTTGTCGTTGCTGAAATCAATAGCATCTGCTTGTCTACTAGAAATGATGATGAAACGCGAGGAAATTATTCTTGGAAATTAAAGATATTTTAAAGTTGACAGCTTGGTTTTGTAGAAAATAGTTCTTAAATTGCTGATAGTTTAACCATTTTTTTCCATTGTCAGATATTATGCTGCCCTGATTATGTTCTATTAACAGTTGGGTTTCAAATATTCTATTCCCCAAAACATTTTTACAGTTTATAGAAGAGGAGGGGAAGGATGTGGTAGATATAGGTAGTAGCTGAATGACAATTTTGATAATTATAGTAGTAGTAATAGTGGTTGAATGTTTATAAATATATTAGACTTATTATGTTTGCTCTATTTAGAGTAATTTCCTCAAACGTGCATTTAACTCGTACAAAGGATATTTACATAGAAGCGTGTACAAAGAAACATCGAAGTAGGTAAATGTGCATAAACGATGCAGTCATCTGACGGATTTTGTAGAGCACAGTTGTGGGTGCTAAATGTTGAGACGATTGATCGAGGCTCGATCAGATCACGACAAGATAATCATGGGATATTTCATGTAAATTTAAACCAGATTTCGCTGGAATCAGGTCTGTTGTCTGGAAGATTGCAAAAATTGTTGTATGATGAATGAAAGATTGCTAAAAATCTCGTTGTTTACGCTGGCTTTCGCTTGGAATCAAACGAGGTGGAATTTTACGCGCCTGTTGAAATTCATTTTTTTTTCCTGTGATGATCCATAAGTTTCAGGTTGGGAACAGATTTGAAGGTTCTTTTATATTGTACTGTAATTGTATGTTTAAATTATTCCTGGCGCAGGGATTTGATTTGATCCAGGACCAAGTGTACCCGAATTACCCATTTTTCATGTTAATGAACTTTGATTAAGGATGCCCCATGATAGGTTTAAAGCGATGGAGCCCAGTAATAGAACAACGACTCGTATTCACAGGAATGTGATCCGTAAGCTTTGAGCTGTTTCCATTTATAATCAACGGAGTTCAATGGACCACCAATAATTTTCGTTAGCATTTTTTTCTCATGATGATTGGTCTAGCTGTTACTAAGAATCACGCCTTTCCAACAAACATCAATGCTGAAACAATCGTCAAACAAATTTGGAGAAATTGTCCAGTTCTTTTTCTTTAAGAAAGCGGAATAATGTCTTCAGATTTGTTTGAAAAAGTTGTTATTGTCACGCACACATATCAGTTGCGGCCTTGGCAAGGTGAGCCGAATGGTGAATCCCACTATGACCGCAAAGTTTTTCGAGTGATTTCAATACCTTTCTTACTAAGAAAAGTAAAGAAATGTTTACAAGTTCACTCTCTCTCTCTCTTTTTCATCGGCGCAAGAGAATTGAAAGAGTGACTCTCTCTATTCTCCCATCAAGAATACTGAGCAATGTTTTCATTGGATATCAGAGGTGCGTTTTAAGAACGGCGAATAAATTTTTCATTTTAACAAACATAAAAAAAAATTAATTACTTAAACTAACGTCATTTTATTCTTGGATCTTCAGAACTTGTCTCAGAACAATTTAAATGATGGGCCGTTTTGAAAAACCATCATTGAAGTGAAGAACTTGAAGGAGGATCCCAGATTCTATTGAACTCCGCTGTGCTGGTCTAATCTCAACCCACTTGGCAACGAACAGAAAACAACAAACATCGACCGTCTGTCTGGGCTGCTAGCTCGCATCAGCTTGAGAGTGTCAACCTTTCCTACTCTCGCTCGCACGTTCTCTCCTATCTCTCGCTGTATTACGGTAGGGTAGCAGGTAGCAGCAGCAACTACAAGCAGACTAGAGGTGCCAGTCGTGTACTGGAAGTGGGCCGTGACATAGTTAGAGTAGGCGACGGTAATATTTTGTTGGTTGCCTCTCCCATAGTATGGTGTCGGTTCTCGGCAGTGCCCTTTAGCTTTGCGAATTCCTCAAGGTAATAATTATTCCCTTCGTTTTTCGCTGATACCGTCGGGGTGTAACGATTGTCATATGTGTTTAATAGCCGGTCGCAAGTGAAGCTCTGAGTGTTGTGAATGATTTATAACTTTGGGACTAATTTCCGTGGAGAAAATTCAGTGTTTATAAACAGAATTCTATAAATAGACGGATGCGGTAGAACGAGGCTGAATGGTGCATTTGGAATGTTTTCGCGATCGTGGAGAAGAACTGAAAGTGTTCCAAAACATGCAGAGCAGGGTGGTGGGAACTGTTTTCAGATTTTCGGAAAGAACCCTGACCCTAGTTGAAACCTTGTGCGGTTTTGTCGGGCAGCAATAAAAAAAAACAAATAAAAGTGGTGCGATTCAGTTCGAGAGAGTTAGAGAGGGAGAACGCGAACAAACCAAACCAATGTCAACGCATATAACATGCGAAAAAATTTAAATGGAAATGAACAAGCTACATTGTCGTAGAGGAGCCAAACAGCATTAGTGGTGGCTTCCCATGTGCTGTCATCAGATGAGTGTTTTGCTATTTAAATGCTCGGGTGTGTGGTTTTAATCTGCTCGCAGTGTGTTGTTTTGGTCCCCAGGATGGCATGGGGCCTATCACCTAGTAGTGTAAAAGCCGTACGCAAAGATATGTCAATCGAAATAACATTCCGGGTAGGGTTACCAACTGGTGGTTCGAGGTGTGTTTAATAATGTTTTTGAGGAATTGATAGGCTGAACAAAGTCTGTTGTTATGCTGATAATTCTTGTTTTTTGTTTTAAAGTAAAACAAAACTTATCTAAAGACCGTGCATTTCGTAGTTGCTTTTCTGATACTGAGCGGAAATTGATCGTAAACACGTTTTGGATCATATTGGAAACAATATCCAGATGACTGTCCTAATTTATGTTGGTTAGCAGCTGTTTGAAGCTGCTATAAAATGTAGTAACATTTGCGTGTTCGATCAATTTTGTGAGTATAACTGTATACAGAGCATCGGAGTATAATCTATAGTTCATCCTATACAAAAATCAGTACCGACGCCGGTCGCCTCCTTGTAGTCATCGGAGAGAGGAAGGATGGTTAGTTTGACAGTTCGAGTTAATAGAGATCGAGTACACCTCTGCATGCGCCTTCACATTGCCACATGATGGACAGATGTGTCGGAATTTACAGAAATAAAGATAACCACTGAGCCATCTTGCCACGTCTAATTAAAATATTACAAGTTAATTTAGTCTAATGTAATCTTAAACATCTTGGTTTTTGACGTGAACTATGCCCTTATTCTCTATACGGGTGAACTGACAATTCATTTTAGTTTATATTACGAAATCGAAGGTATAACTAACGAATCCATTCGTTGTTTTCTGCATCGAAACTGATATGCTGTTTTTATGAAGATACCTTCGTAATTAATGACACACGCGCAACCGTCAAAAGCACGATGCATTTGTAGACACAGAAAGGACATTCGTGCATTGTAAGAAAACAATACAAAGAGCTACGATTATTTTGTCACAAATTAGAAAGAAACGTCTCTCTGGTGGTAGCATGAATTACTGACAGATCTACTATATCGACTCGAAATGTAATTGAAAAGAAAAGCGCAGCCACGTGGAGTTGTTCAGCGTTTTTTTTTTTATGTTTCTGTCATGGGAATCGATCCTGTATTTTTTGGAAAGAGCTGGGTCTGTGGTTGATCTTACTATGCCATCGTGAATCGTGAGAAGATACATAAATGAAGTTATAACTCTCGACAGCGGTTTAATTTTTATTTCGGGATAAATTTAATTATTCCTGCCCATCCAGCATCAACACCATCATGCATGAGTACGATAAGAGAAAAATAGCGATTGGCTGGTCTTCACGAAATTCATTTCGTGCATTATAAAAACAGGTGTAATGATTGCATTTCAACAAATAAAAAGCAATATGAATGTTTCATACAATATACAAGACATTTGTTCTATCTACAAAATCCATGTTTACGAAACGAGTGAAAGTTAATTTACGAAAATAAATTTTCAGTGTGTACAAGACGATTTCTGGGTTTTCCGGTATCTCCGCCAGAATATGACTATTTTGGAGTGCTTTGTTTGAACGCATGAACTTATTATTGAATCAGCCCTCTTTATGAATTCAAAAAAGCTACGAATAATGCATCCGGGTCATATTGATCTTGGATTTAGTCCGACAAGACATTTTGTAATAATTGGAGATGTTGCAGGTTTTCCAAACTGTTGAACAGTTCTAACTGTATTTTTTTGGCTATTGAAAGGTACGATATGTATTCAATTGTATTCATTGAAATTTTTGAAAGTTCAACAGACATTACGATATGATCCTGGTTGTTCTAGGTCATCCAAACTGTGCTGGAGTTCAAAACTCGTGACTTACTGTTATAACTGTGTCTGACTTCATTGACTCTCTCCAGGTTTTTGGCACCTGCTACAATGTGTACCGTTGTGACCGTGAAGATAACAGCAACAAGACTTTGTTAGCCTAGCCTAGCCTTTGTACCCTATCTCGAGAATTGAATTCACGAATGGACAAAATTTGGAGCAATTATGCGTTTCGTGTACTATCAAGGTTAAAAAACTACTGGCTGTCTACATTCAACCAGATCGTAGCCAGGATGTATCAACCATTGATGCACATATTGCTTCTGCGCAAGAGCTTTATAACAAAAGATCCTCCAATGATTTGGATCTGGTTTGTGGAGATTACAATCAGCCATATCTTGGGTGAGACGAGTTGATGGGCGTCACTTTGACAACTCTTGTCCACTGCCTGCCGCAGCTACTAGCCTGGTCGATGGTTTCGACTTTCTAAACATGTCTCAAGCCAATCAAAATCGTAACTATCTCAAGTTCATGACTTGGTGTACTTTCCTTCTGAGAATGTTATCAACGTAACAACAGCTGCTGTCCCTTTGCTGACCGTTGTTTCTAACCATCCTCCATTGGATATTTCTGTGCCTATTCCTCGCATGCAAGCTACTGTGCCTACACGAGGTGCAGCAAGACCTTTGAACTACCGCTGGTTTGATTTTGATTCACTAATAGAATACCTATCCAATATGAACTGCGCAGAACTGCTCAATATACAGGATGTTGACAATATGACAGAGCACTTCTGTGACATCTTGTACAGATGGCTCAAGGAAAACCTCCCTACTATTCGGTTACCTGTTAAGCCACCATGGAGCAACCCAGAACTGCGTAGGTTGAAACGTGAGCAAAATGCTAAACAGAGGTTACTTCGGAACCAACGCTTCGTCACTAACCAACAGGCTTTCAAACTTGCAAGTGACGCATACCGTCTAGTGCATGCAAGTTTGTATAAATCACATGTTATGCGTGTAAAATTTGGCTTGCGTAGAGATCCAAAAAGTTTCTGGAGTTTTGAGAATTCTAAGAGGAAATGCTCTTCCATCCCTTCAAATGTATTTCTAGACGAATCAGAATCATCTTCGACTGAAGAATCATGCGAGCTGTTTGCCAAGCATTTCTTGTCTGTGTTCCCTCTGGCCTGTTCTATCACTTAGTACATGATCATAGCTGCTTCTAGGAAACTGAATAGCTTGTACTTAAGTGGGTCTGATGGTGTACCGGCTATTATCTTTTGTCGCTGTGCTGCTTTCTTACCAACTCCTCTTGGCCACATCTTCAAAAAATCGTTTGAGCAGCAGTAGTTCCCCGCCTCGTGCAAACAATCTTTTATGTTCTACGTGTTCAAGAAAACACTACAGAGCAACTATCAGCCTATCTGCGGGATAGAAGCTATTCGGAATAGTCGTCAGTAATGTCATTGTTGGCTGAACCAAACATTACATTTCCGACAAACAACATGGATTTATGCCAAGCCGCTCTGTAACAACGAACCTTCTGGACTTCACTATTACCTGTATTACGCAGATTGAAGGTAAAAATCAAGTGGATGCCATGTATACTGACTTGAAGGCCGCCTTTGACGTTATTGATCACCGAATACTTCTGTGCAAACTATCCCGTCTAGGTGCATCAGAGCGACTTGTGCTATGGCTGGAAAATTATTTGGAGGGACGTGTTCGGAGGGCAATGATTGATTCAGCTGTTTCCAGTACGTTCAATAATAATTCAGGCGTACCACAAGGCAGTTTCCTAGACCCCTTGCTTTTTTGCGCTGTTCTTCAACGATGTTGTTTTGTTGCTAGGATCGAACTACACGGTGTTCAATAAGTTCGGATACACTTTCAAAATTTGTTAAAAAAATGAAAACATGTTTTTTTATTTTTTGGATTTATGTTATTGAAAGCTATGTTTACAAGGAACGTTTACAACATTTCTCTTGGAATGACCCCCCCTTTGTACTCCTTAACGAGCTTCAAACGTTTCTCGAACGCGTCGCAGGCGGCACGCACGGACTGCATGGGCATTTCGTCCCAGATTTTGAGAATTACCGTCTTGAAATGATCCAAAGTGCTGACCTTGTATTCGTTCAGCTTCGCCATCATATAGGACCAAACAAAAAAGTCGAGAGGATTCAAGTCCGGGGAGCTGGGAGGCCACAAAGTTTTGTCCAGAAAGTCGGTTAAATTGTCCCGACACCAGCCTTGAACCACATTTGCCGTATGGGCTGGTGCACCGTCCTGCTGGAACACGTAGTGCTCATCGCCGTAGAGGCTTCGGAGACTGGGGGCAACAACCTTTTCCAAAACCTCAGTTTTGTAGTACGCCGCGTTGATTTTGACGTTTTTTTCAATAAACACTAAGGGTAGCTTACCACGTTTGCATACTGCCCCCCAAACCATCACCGACGCGGCACTTTGGAACCGAGGGATGTTTATATTGGATTCAGGAATGCTGTCCCTCGATGGCGCCCACACCCGGTCATTTTGCACATTGTGCGGCTGCTGCAGCACGAACAGTTTCTCGTCCGAAAAAACAAACTCCTGACCAGCGTGCCGAGAGAGGATCCTCTTAGCTCGATCCAACCGCTTTTTGCTGGTAGCCTCCGAAACGCCATGGACCTTACGTTTTTTGTAAGGCCTGAAACCAAGGTCCTTGGTGAGTATGGTGTGATCGGTTCCAATGGAAACGTTGAGATCTGCAGCCGTTTTCCGGATTGAGCGGTTCTTTTTGCGCCGAATTCGCTCCCTCACGATCTTGATGACCCGTGGCGTCCTCGCTGAACGCGGCCGACCGGATCTCGCACGGTCATTGGTCGAGGACGTCTCCCGGTATCGCCTGATGGTCGTGTAGACAAAGTTCCGCTTGACCCCATGCGATTTCAGCAGCCGGAATATATCGCCGGGTCGCTCACCGTTCAAAAAACGCTTAATTACGAAGTCCCGATACTCTTTCATCGCGCGTAACAAACAAACAACAACTAACAGAATGTCAACACCGCGCACATTCGGTAGCGTATGAATGAAGCTAAAGCTGACACCAATACCAATGCAGAATATGTACATGGCGCATACCTACGCAATGAGGAAAACTTGTATTCGAACTTATTGAACACCGTGTACGCACTGATATACGCAGACGATTTGAAATTCTACCTGATAGTGATATATATTGAGGACTGTTAACGGATTCAGGAGCCGCTAGACATATTTGCCACCTGGTGTAAGCATGAGCATGAGCATGATTGACCGCCCGAGGTTCCTACTCCGTTATTGCCAGATCAGCTGTTATTACACAGAGAACCAACAGATGATGCTTGGGACTAACAAACATTCTCAATATGTAAAAACTGGTGATCCCAAACTAAGGCAATACCGGCGCCAGCCTCGCCCGAATGCAGGTCAAGCAGGGAATGGGTAGAAATATGTTGACGTGATACTCGCTTTATGGGAAACCGCGGCAGCAGGGTTCGTTTTGGTTAACGATAAGCTGTCAAGTGTAATTAGTACCGATTTCCGATTTGAACCGATTTAAACCAACAGTATGGATGCTGTTAGGGCCACTCACAACGTGTGATTGTGGTTTTTCATTGGGAGAACAAAGTGAAATATAATAATGCCGAAAATTTTGACCGGCTTATACTAACAGTAAGGATGCTGTTGGGGCCACTCACAGAGTGTGATAGTGGTATTTTATTAGGAATACAAGGTTATTCATTTAAACGCTTGAGAGCCTACTTGGACTGATCTACACACAGAAAATTTATTTTCGTAAATTAGGTTTCACTCGCTTCGTAATCATGGATTTGTACATCGAACAAATGTCTCGTATATTGTATGAAACATTCATATTGTTTTTTATCTAGTGAAATGCTATCATTACACCTTTTGGTATAATGCACAACCGATTTAACCGATGGTCGACGCAAACCTATTAAAAATAATTTTTATTAATATAGATACAATGGGTAACAATTACTTGTCTTGCTCCACGTTATTGAGAGCACTTTCAACCTCACGAATCGCTTGTACCCAACTCCGCATGATTCCGTCCAGTTTCCTGTACATTCATTCATCTTTATTCTTAATTGAAGTATTATTACTTTAAAAGTTTTGAGAAACAGAGAAATATTAGATATTGTCTTCAAAATTTGGTAGAAATAAACTATTTGTTGCCTGAAAAGCAAAATTAAGAACAAAGATATAAAGACATTTACACCGTCTTCAACTAGAGGTTGTACAGACTTGACTTAGAACACATAGAAAATTACAACGGACAACTTAACCTAACACCCAGTGGACCAGTATGGACGCTTTCGTTTTGCGAAAAGTTCCACAGGCTGGAGCGGGAATCGAACCCTCACTTCTTGGCAATCGCTTGAACGACGGATGACGCCGCTAACCGCTTGACCACGAAGCCCACAAGTATAGTAGAAGCCCACAGATATAAGTAGAATCCTTGTAGCCCCCCGGATGTTTCAAGAGCATAGCTATTTCTATGAAAAGATACTAAGAGTTATTGTTGCGCGCTGTCGATGGATGGTGGTAACTATGCATTGAATGAGAATAGTGGGAACATTTCCTTGAATAAATGCCTACAATATACAGTTGTTTATTAAGATAAAGCCCATTCGATCTATATGAACTCAGTCGGCTTCTCTACTTAACCCTTATGTGAACGACAGGGTACCCGGGTACCTTTGCATGTTTTACATTACGAAATTTCATGGTTTATTTTAAAACAGGAAGCTGAAATTCAGTGACATCTTAAAAACAGTTGGAAGGCAACCTTTTGCATAAAATCATTTCGTAAAGTAGCAAGGGCGGCCGAAGGGGGGGGCGTCGATTTTTTTTACCCCTTAAGTGATCGACAGGGTACCCGGGCACCCACCAAATTCAAATGATTATAACTCTGGCTATTATTGACCGATTTTACTTCTTTTGGCACCATTAAATTCAAAAACTCATTCGCTTTAGGGTCATTATCAGCAATGACCATTTAACTTCATCTGGTTCCCGTAAATTCGGGTTTCCGGGGCAGTGGTCCGGTACGGAGACACTATTTGGAAACATATATTGAATTTCCGCGAATGGATGTCATAATCTTTGGAATAATTCCTAGAAACTATTTCTATTCCATTGTGGGCCATATGCCGACTTGTTCCTGCAACTGCCATTTTGTTACAGGTGTTCTATATCTGGCCAACTCCCCGGGGGAACCCGGAATCCGCAACGTCACCAGGTGTGGTCAATGTGACCGAATACTCTCCGGTTGACCACCAGCGGTATTGTTTTCCAAAATCATGAAGTTTGATGTGTCGCAAGCCAGGGTTTGACATCATTCGAAATCTTGTCACTTCCCTGGGGGAACCCGGAATCCGGAACGTCACCAGGTGTGGCCAATGTGAAAGAATACTCTCAGGTTGACTACCAGTGGTATTGGTTTGTAAAATCATGAAGTTTGATATGTCGCAAGCCAGGTTTGATACAGTTCTAACTCTGGCCATTACACTGGTAGGGTACTTCCTTCACGATTCCCGATAATGAATCCGGAACTACGGAAAATAACGAAATGTCCGCTGCTCTTCCAAAAAACTAGGATAAATTTGTGATCGTATGGAAAAAGTTGCATCTAATTTGGTTAAGGGTACGCAGAGTTACAGATAAATTAAAAAGGAGTTTTTCAACATAAGAAGTGTCAGTCAATAGGGTAAAAAACTACATTTTACGGAAATAGCCATATCTCGGTTGTTAATGGGCCGATTCACGATATTTAACCACTGACAGACTTGTTATAAATTCTAGTTTCTGAGAAAAATATAATATTTCCGATTTTCAAGTAACATAAAAAATAACGAGCTTCAGAAAATTAGCACATTTGAAATAACCTCAAAGTATCCGTGATATCTTCGGTGCCCGGAAGTCAAATCAAGTTTTGATTAAACATGCTAAAACTAGAATAAATTCCCCGTCGAACGCTTCTAGTGTTTATCAAAATCGGTTAATTATTCACCGAACTGTATCACTTTGAATCTGGACAAAATTTTGCTAGTCTTCTTTTGTTTTGATCATCTCCTGTATGCTTTCCTAAGCAGTCCCCCCGCATCCTGTAATAACCGAACTATACATTCACAATCCACCGATTCCAAATCACGAAAGAAATTAGCACCGCCTAACATGCAAGTGGGCGGAATGTTACAACTTGGAAAAATTGTAAAAGAAAGCGATGAATCAACCCTCTCAGATTTATCGCCAATATGCTATTATGATAAACTTACAAGCTCATAACTGCATGCTAGTTTGTTATTTGAAAAATGTTAAGATTCACGAACAAAAAGTCCGGGCACTGATGCAGCATGGTATCCGAAATTTGGATTTGAAAATTTGTGTCGCTTAACAAATCCTTAAACAAATGTGCAAAATCACGTTGGCCAATTTTTAGTGTCAACCAGTGGGTACGTATGCTCTACTCCAAGTGCCCCTTCTTTCAAACTCACCTTCAGTTCAATTTACCCATTGAGTAGGACACATCACAATAGAAAATATTGTGATGGAGCACGGACGTTAGGTTACCAGATGTATGAAGAATACTCTATAACCTATTTAGGATTATATCTAAAAAATCCAAATTTGGCCAACACCCACCATTTGCCACCTGGTGTAAGATGAATAAACTCGTGATAGGCTTTATTAAATGTGTTGCTATCACCTTCCACCGATCAATGCGTCCTATCACTTTCGTGTGTCCTCAGAATTGAACGTGTTCAACGTAGATGTATATGCATTGCACTCAAAAGCCTACCCTGGCGTAATCCTCAAGATCTCTCTCCGTATCCTGAACAAAAATATTGACTACATTTCTAGGTTTTTTTTTCATTAGGGCGAATCTACAATTGAGAGACTCTCTCCGGGCTCACTCTCTTTCGTTTATAAACCAATCACCTTTACGCTTTTCATTCTACTATTTGTAGAGTATGCTAGCCAGCACTGTTGTGTTTCAATCTGTACTAAAGAATCCCTCGAAAGTTTTATAATGGCGCTGTAATGAATGAAAGAGAGCGAGCCCGGAGAGAATCTCGCAATTGTAGATTCGCCCTAATAAAAAAAAACCCTAGATTTCACAAATAAGCTATACATATTTCGTTCAAACCCCATTGTCAAGAAATAATACCAGTTGGTTACCTTATCGGACGCGTACCTGAACAAAAATGCGAAGCTCTCGCATGGAAGCAGGTTCCCTGTAGACAACAACACTTCCCTCGCCGTCTCTTGTGCCATCCGTCTGCTTGAACTTGAACGATTCAAGGTGGTTTTGTTGATAAATAGCCTGCGACACATCTGCCGATACGTTCTGTGACCATTTGTGCAACCTGATGAACAGATCACACTCACTGCTGCGAAACAGCTCGATTCTAGTTTGCCAGTCATTCTCCTTATCGCCTTCCGCATACAACTTGAATCGAATTTATGTAGGTAAACTCGTGACACATCCCGATGGACGGACGCTTGGTCGTGATAAGCCAAACCTTGCCCATAAGTGACCGATAAGATATCTCTCATTGTTCTCTGGTTAGTCGGTAAATCGTGCGCGCACTAATATCTCTCACCAAACGGGAAACCACACCGGGTCAGTCTGTCAGATCAGAAGTGCTGAAAACTGAAAGTCAAACGTCAACTCAGTGAAGACAGATAAAATAAAAATATTTGATTTTTTTCGCAGCTTGCGGAAATTTGGTTCCAACCCATCATCGTCGTCATCGCAACCATCGTGGCTCGCTAGTTTGGCCAATTAGTGTGCAGCAACGCGTTGACGGCAACCGAAAAGGGTTATTCGCACGTCATACGGCGTGACTTTTTTTTTTTCGGTGGAGGATTCGCGCAGTGTGCCGTGAAAAAAGGCGGTTTGAGGTGGGTTGGAAGTGAGCGAAGAAATTGTGACACGGCTGCGTCTTTCAACGCGTGCTAGTGTTTGTTGTTTGGAAAGTGACGGAAATAGAACCGATCTGTCGTCTGCTTGGAAGAAGAAGTGTTTGTGATTGAAATCGCTGGCGCAGTCTTTCGAGAGGAGGAGCAGTATAGGTTACGAGAACGGGGAAGTGAGCCAAATATCTGGTTCGGAACAGCTGGTTGGAGAGGTGGAATAGATCCGCATAGATTACACACTTTGGAGGCAAAGGATGAGCCAAGACAACAACTGGGATGTTAAGTGAGTACAAGATTTTAAATATATTTATCATAATATAACCTCCCAATGTAGAGCATTCCATGGATTAGAGAGCAGTACTTTGGGTAGTTCCTGTGAGTAACGGGTCGACTCTTTATGTTCTATTTATCACGCAATGATCATCTAATACAAATCTAAAAACAGACAAAATTTGAATCAGTGAGACCACCCCTAATTAATGTTTGAAACTCCTAACCTAACAATGTTCTTCGTTTCCTAATATTGACTGCTACAAACATGGAATACGTGTCTTATATTCGATCTCTCTACAGAATCAACTTCCAGATTCAAATGATTTGATTATCTCAGAATCCACGAGGCAATATGTAAATGATATGGTAAAGGCAGTGACAAAATGCGAAAAGATTTATTTAAAAAAGGTCACTCCAGTTCAACTTGTTTGACTATTTTGCTTCCATCCGTGGCATGCTCTACACTGGAAAAAACATTGTTTTAAGGAAGCCCAGATTGTTTCAACACAGTTCTTGCAAAATCAGCTCATTTTGCTGCATTTCATCACCATACACAATAGCTCGGGCTTCATTTGCCGGGGTTCCACTAGAGCAAGACGTACTGTATATTTACCATGCAATGGCCCAGCAACGGAAGCCATCGTGATCAGGGAAAGCAAGCATAAATCTTAATTGCTTTTGGTCAATTCCATAACGGCGGTTGATGTTTTAGTAATACGTATAAAATAAATCGTTACGCCATACGTGCTCGGTTGCTGCTGTGGTTAATTTAGTGGTTGAACTATGATTGTGAAAAAAAAAAACAAACAATAACAATTCAATGGAGGCAGCGCCCGCATGGTTCTAAGGTCTCCTCCTATCTCTGATACGCGATCAATATGACATCATTCTGACAAGGCGCTAGCACTGGGTATCCGCATTCGAGGTCACTACAAACCGGTCGTTATTCGTGCCACTCGATTGTGTTTACAATCTTATACCAGTTGCTTCCCAGTGAACGTCATTAGTTAAATAGTTAGTGTGCGAAATTTTAATACCCTCAGAAGCTTTCAGTGCATAAATTATGCAAAACTAAAACAAGCAGGAAAGTTGAACCGGAGCAAACTGTCACTATTCAACTACCTAATTGCAATCGAGGCCCGCATTTTCAAATTTGTTACAAATGGCCTTGCTTTGGGACCGTACCCAAAGCATAACTGCCAGAATTATCGTTATCGCGTTTATTGCGCGTTATCTTTGAAATATGGCCGGTCGGTTTTTGCATTAATCTCAGCCGATAAATGTGTGTGCTGACTTTGTACACACTATTCGATAGTCCCTGGTAATTGCTCCATTTGACTGACGTCAACGAATGCCGCGAGAAATGTGTGATAGGAAATGCTCCAGGCCAGACTCGTCTGCGGGAGAAACGTCGCATCTTACTTCGATTGAATCGTTAGAAATCGATCATGATTTAAATTAGAAAAATAAACGAAGGGGACTGGCTTATTGCGATATTAAGAGAGATATTGAGGAGGTATCCAAATTGATTGTTCAAAGGAAATATTACTGCTGATGTTTTTTTTAGACGTCCAGAACAACTGCGGCCAATCAAAAAACTTAGACAAAATGTTCAGCAATAAAGGGCGATACGGTCAAAATTTGGTCAATATCAACTTGACGTATTTCTTTCAATTTTGCATTTAAAAAACCTGAACACCCCTCATTTTGAAGGTGTGTGTGTGTAGAATGTTGTTCCTATTTTGATTTTGGAATTCACTCTTCAGTTGTCAAAATGCCGTCCAAGCAAGAAGAGCAGCGTATCAAAATTTTGCTCGCGCATCGCGAAAATCCGAGCTACTCGCACGCAAAGTTGGCAAAATCGCTAAAAGTTGCCAAATCAACCGTTACAAATGTAATTAAAGTGTTTGGGGGACGTTTGTCGACAGCCAGGAAGTCTGGATCGGGGGGAAATCGAAAACCGGAAGCCGCTGAGACGACAAAGAGAGTTGCCGGTAGTTTCAAGCGAAACCCTAACCTATCTCTCCGAGATGCCGCAAATAAGCTGGGTGTATCGTCTACAACCGTGCATCGAGCCAAAAAACGAGCCGGACTATCGACTTACAAGAAGGTAGTGACTCCAAATCGCGATGATAAACAAAATACGACGGCCAAAGCGCGATCCCGGAGGCTGTACACGACGATGCTGACGAAGTTTGACTGCGTGGTAATGGACGACGAAACCTACGTCAAAGCCGACTACAAGCAGCTTCCGGGACAGGAGTTTTATACGGCAAAAGGAAGGGGAAAGGTAGCAGATATTTTCAAGCACACGAAACTGTCAAAGTTCGCAAAGAAATATCTGGTTTGGCAAGCCATCTGTACCTGTGGCTTGAAAAGCAGCATTTTCATAGCTTCCGGGACTGCCAACCAAGAAATTTACGTGAAAGAGTGTTTGAATAAACGTCTGCTGCCTTTCCTGAAGAAACACGGTTGTTCCGTACTGTTTTGGCCGGATTTGGCATCTTGCCATTACGGTAAAAAGGCCATGGAGTGGTACGCCGCCAACAACGTGCAGGGTGTTCCCAAGGACAAGAACCCTCCCAACACGCCAGAGCTCCGCCCAATTGAGAAATACTGGGCTATTGTCAAGCGGAACCTAAAGAAGACTAAAAAAACTGCTAAGGACGAGCAGCAGTTCAAGGCAAACTGGCTTTCTGCGGCGAAGAAGGTGGACAAGGTGGCTGTACAAAATCTGATGGCAGGGGTCAAGCGTAAGGCCCGGCAATTCGGATTTGGAAAAGCGGAAGCCTAACTGAATATTTTTCCTGAATTTTATACTAATTGAACTTGAAAAAGAAATTTAATTTGATTTTTTAAATAAACGATTTCACCGATTTACACGCGTTTTCCCTTGACCAAATTTTGACCGTATCACCCTTTATTGGTGAAAGTTACACTCAAAAAAATCGACACGTAGTTTTCACGTGAAATTTCACGTAACTTCCACCTGAATACGTAACCAAATCTTCTTCAGTAAAAGCAGGTGAACATTACGTGTCCAGTGAATTTTACGTGAAAAATCACGTAAAATTTATGTGATTATCACGTAGAATGTGAATTTACGCGGAAATCACGTAGCTCTTACGTGAATTTCACGTGTATTTTACTGGTTTTGGCAGTGGACGAAAATTACGTGCGTTTCACGTGGAGGTAACGTGTCGATTTTTTTGAGTGTATGAGGTGCTAAAAGTTGTTTATTTTTATTTTCAAGAAATTGCTCACTTGTAACGTTTGCATTAAAAAAATAGACTATTTTCGGATGGTGATAAAAAAAAGCTAAGACAGATAATTGCTTTTGATAAATAACCCATGGAAGGTAATTATTTAAGCTTACTTGCGAAAAACTTCTTCGCCCTTGCGAGCGGCCTTCCGGCAGTTAACCGGCACATTCGCCATGGCGGACGAAAACATGCGTGTAGGCATGGTTTTGAGTTCTTTCTTCGTTTTATTTATCAATTCCTCCTCAGTTTTCACGACAAAATTGTTGGAGTAGATCTTACGCTTCAGGTTGGCCCAGAAATTCTCGATGGATCGCAGCTGGGGGACGTTGGGCGGGTTCGCCGACTTGGGTACCACATCGATATTCAGCCGCTCCATCTCCTCCAACGATCGCTGCGAGTAGTGGGCCGACGCCAGATCCGGCCAGAACACCGCGTCTTCACCCTTATAGTATTTCTTGATGAACGACGCAACTTCCGGCAGGCATTTCGTACTATAAATTTCCCCGTTCACGGCCAGTCCGGAGTGAAAGAAGAGTGGCTTTGACATCTCCTTCCCGCTGATTCTCAGCCACAGCAGCACCTTCTTGGGGAACTTGGCGTGTGAAATGAACATCACCTCGGAGCTCACTTCCTTCGTGGGGGAAGTAAAATACGAAGTGCCCTGCCAGTCGTTTGCCATCCAGGGTGAGATAGATCTCGTCGTCCATCACCACCGCCACGTCGCGATTCGCCGGGAAAATCGAGTTGACCATCTTATTCAGCCGCTGCCACTGCGTCATTGCCTGCAGCTCCGAAACCAGTGGACGCGACTTCCGCTTCCTGACATGTAAGTATGCTCATGTTCGCCAGGTACTTTTTCACTGTTTGGCCGGTTGAACCGACCTCCCGGCCAAGCGCACGCAGCGATGTAGCCACTTTTCCCTCGGTCTTCCTCTTCAGCATCCTTTGGAGCTTCTGGTCGCTCAGGGTCGTTGGCCGTCCGGAACCGGGCTTTGTTTCGATGCTCTGATTGTTGTCTAATAGTGCCAAGATGTTTTAGATGCCAAAACGGGCGTATCCGGCGTCCACAAAGTGCCGCACGATGTCCGTTTTCGACGCGGCAGGGTGCCGTTCTTTGAACGCGCACACTTCTGAACGGAGTTGCTTCACTGTTTTTGCCATCACGGTTAGAGTTCGACTGATAGAGCTGTCAAATTTTGTCTCCTGACTCATAGGTTAATATGATTGATATTGCAAAGGTTAGTTTCGTCAGTGCGGGTGAGGGTAAACCAATGGCAATTTTTGTCCATTTTTTTTTAATGCAAACGTTATGTGAACAATGTGTAATGATTGGAGGCATATTTGTTAATGACTAATGGATTTTGATTTACAGACTTACATTTTTTTTGGAGCATAGAACTGAGTTGAACTTTTATGGTAAAGACTGTATTCGATGAAATTTGGACACAAGCAATTGTTCGTAACTTTTTAGCGTGTGGGTAAAAATTATTGAAATTTTAACTGAATGTATTTCATTGTGTTGTGTCAATTGTGTAATGAGTTTCGTGAAAATCGGTCGAGTGATTTCAGTGATGGCTTCGAATGAAGAAATAGTGCGCCAATAAATTTTGGGCACTCACTTCGAAAACCCAAACGCCTTTCATCGATGGATCGGAAAACAGCTCGGAATCGCACATTCAACCGTATCTCATGTGATCAAAACGTTCAAGGACCGTAAGACAACCAAGCGGAAAAATTGTAGTGGCAAAAAACGTGGCACATCAAATCCGGAGAAGGCCAGGATGGTATTGAACCAATTTAAGCGTTATCCCAACATTTCGACCAGGGATGTTGCGAAAAAGGCGAAAGTTTCAGTTTGTTTTGTGCAGAAAACAATGAAACGTTCTGGATTACATGTGTACAAGGTCTAGAAGGCACCGAACCGGAGCGATAAACAGAACTCGGTGGCCAAAACTCGTGCAAGAAAACTGTACAGGGAGTGGCTCACAAAACCGTTCTGCATTGTGATGGACGATGAGACCTACATTAAAGCCGACACCAAACAAATGCCAGGACAGGAACACTACTTCGCCACCTCTAAGTTGGCCGTTCCGGAGAGTATACGGAAGAAGAAACTGTCGAAATTCGCCAAAAAATTCCTTGTCTGGCAGCGATCTGCGGATGTGGCAAAATGAGTCAGCCCTTCATCACCTCTGGGACCGTCAACGGACAAATCTACAAGGACAAATGCCTCCAAAAACGACTTCTGGCCTTTTTGAGATCTCACAATGGCCCGACACTGTTTTGGCCGGATTTGGCATCTTGCCACTATGCCCGGCCCGCCTTAGACTGGTACAAAGATAATAATGTAGTTTTTGTACCAAAAGACGTCAACCCTCCAAACACTCCGGAACTTCGCCCAATTGAAAATGTTTGGGCAATCATGAAGGCAAAGCTCGTTAAAACTCCAAAACTGATAGAAAATGAACTTGAACTAAAAAAAGTGTGGTTAAAAGTAAGTAAGCAAGTCGGTCCTATCATTGCCCAAAATTTGATGAAAGGGGTCAAGCCAAAGGTGCGGGCATTTAGGTTTGGAGAAGAGGTTCAATAAACCAATGATGTCAAAACTTAACCATTTAGTAGTACCTTATTTCCAGAAAGTTTGAATTTTTGGTGACCTATTTTGTGTGTCCAAATTTCATCGAATACAGTCTTTATAATTATATATGACACAACCACCAAAAAAAAAAAAAAAAGAAAAAAATACAAGAAACAAAAAAAAAAAAAGAAATTTTAGGCAAGAGTGAGCCCGGGCGGGCGAGCCCTACACAACCCAACCCCCCCACCCCCCCGCCCCCGGAACCCATAAAAAAAAACCCCCCCGGCCCGCCCTCCCCCACACCGCGTCCCCAAACCCCCCCCACAAAAGGGGCGTCATTTGTGGACACGATTTGACACCGCACGGCATTATAATTATATTAATTTTCGCCCCGACACAAAAAGCCGGCAAAAACCACGCGCGATGTTATGATTTAACGGAAAAAATAAAAATAAAATAAATTGAAGTTACAGGCGAAGCACGAGAAGCGCACGACGCAACGTTGTCAAGAGGTAATAAAGTATATATACAAATTTAATTACGGACCGTACTTGAAATACGTTCGCCCTCGACGACGGTTCGAGCGGAATTCTGAAACATAGTAATGCATCATACCCAATGACTTCGTCCTAAATTTCAGCTTCCATTCACTAGTAATTCACGATGTTGCTTAAACGGTGCATTTTGTAGCATCCTCCCCTACAACATTATAGTAGAAGCAAAAAAGCTTTGGCAATACTTAACATCATAATATATCCTATAATTACAGGGTGCGGCAGAAAATAATGCGAAAATGTTCAAACTTGAGTATTGGGTTAATTCGTGTAGCTAGTGACTAATTTCTGTCGAAAGTGTATTTGTTTATGTTTACTTTCAAGTGCTGCATCCAAACATTCTATTTGTTTTATTGCTAATTCGTCAAAATGTTCGCGAAAGAAGTGATCACCAGTTTGTTGCTCGCCCAGACGAAGCCGAAAGGGATTGCCATGGTGGTAGGGTGCCATTTGGCAACAGTTTACCGCATAAAAAAGTCCCTGCAGGATGGTCCTAAGCAGCGGAAGCCGGGAAGCGGACGTCCGCGCTTTGCACGCACGCCGAACGTGATCAAATCGGTCTGTGCAAAAATTGCTCGCAACCCGGTGCGTTCCATAAGAAAACTTGCAAAGGAAGCCAATATTTCGGAGAAATCCATGCGGAGAATCATCAAAGAAGACCTGCATGCATCTTTCAGAGCCAGAGTGAAACGCCACTTGATTACAGACCGGGTCAAGGAGCTACGAGTGACTCGTTCCAATAGATTGCTTTCCTTGTTGAAGAAGGAAAAAATGATAATCCTGATCTCCGACGAAAAGCATTTCAGCATCGATGCTGTGGCCAACAGCCACACGGACCGGTTCATTTCACTGCAGAAAATGGAGAATGTTCCGAAAAGAGTGAAATTCAAATTTCAAACCAAACATCCGGCTGGTGTCATGATGTTTGGCTTGGTGGCGTCCAACGGTTTGAAAATGCCGCCTGTTTTCATTGATGCTGGAGTTAAAATCAATACCGAAGTGTATATCGGTATTTTAAAGGACCAAGTGCTTCCCTGGGTGAAGGCCAACTTCTCCGAGGACCAAAACGTTGTCCTAAAGCAGGATGGAGCGCCGTGTCACACGTTCAATCGAACCCAACAATGGTTGAACGATAACATGAAGTTTTGGCCGAAGGATTTGTGGCCCGCTAGCAGTCCAGATCTTAATCCGTTGGATTATTCGATTTGGGCATATGTTGAAGCACGAGCCTGCAAAACATCACACCCTAGTGTGAAAACCCTGAAGACAACCATAACACGCACATGGCAGTCAATGTCGGAGGACTACGTCCGAAAAGCATGCTCTGGCTTGCGGTGTCGGCTCGAGGATGTTATTAATAAAAATGGAGGACACATTGAATAAATTTGTTTAAAAGGACTTTATAAAGATAACTGCACTCGATAATGATGATATTATTGCTTGAATTAGTTGAAAATGGGATTTGAAAGAAATAGAACAAATTTTAGCATTATTTTCTGCCGCACCCTGTACAACAAGTATTCGCATAAAACCGCCTGTGCCAAGTGTTGTGCTTCAGGCACTAATTGATCATACTGCGAAGCGTTTTATGGAGTACATCAAGTATTGTTGGTTGGTTCTTATTTTTGTTGATATCTAATACTTATTATTTTATTTGCTGAAATAAAGGTATACATTCCTTGGAAAAATTATAACCTAGCAAATTTCAAGCAATGTTGCCGAAAAAAAAAACATGTTTGTAACTTTTGAACAAACTGATCTAGAACAATTTTCCCTAAATAACTTGAAATTAAAAAATTAGAGCAAAATAACTGATTTTTATAGGGACACCTGCTTGCTCTAATTCGGTCGTTTCAAAAGCTACAGAAAAATTGGTTCAATCAAAGTTGCTTAAATTTTACTCATCTACAGCTTCTTTGAGAAATATATTCCTCTATTTCTGCAAATAAAAAAGTTAGATTTTGGATTTCTATGAAAACAAGGACTACCCTAGTTTGCATCCACACCAAGAGAAGGGCCTTATTATTAGAAACAACTTTGTAGAAAGCAATTTTGCTCCAAAACTTCAAACTTAGATGAAAACGTATCTTTTCTGCTACATCCGCATTCTGGACCACTGTGCAATGGCATGATGGGGACTCTCAGTGGTTATTAAAGCTCGATCAGGTCAAACAGAGAGGAGAGCTCGTTGCTATCTGACTTAGTTTCTGTGCTTTGGACAGTTTTTGTTTCCAGCATGCGCTAACTTACGCCGAGATTTGTCTTAATAACTCCATCATGCCGGTCAGCTCAACACAAAACACACCAGCCGTCACATTCCATTAATTTAACATAAACCAAAAGCACCGATTGTTTGCTTTATTGCCAAACGTCCGCTGTTTTCAGAATCTCAGCAACCTGCCTGCATACATCGACCTCTTAATGTAGCACAGTTCCTGGAATGCAGCAAGTTTTTTTAGTCGTAAGATGCCTTCTATTCTATTGAAAAATCTAAGTAAAGCTAAAGTGAGGTTAAACATCGTAGTATTTAAATTTGATAATAACTTTCTAGCTATGCTTCGAACTGTATGGAATTAGTCAATATCGATATTATCGTCGATTTTCTTATCTTTTGATCACCAATTACTTTGCTTCGACAGCTCGAAACACCACTTTGAAAGAGCGCCATCTACGGCGTTTAACCTCACATTTGCGTTACCTGGATTCCTCCATTGATTTCATTGTAATCGTGTCTGAGCTCTTTTGACCCTAATCAATCATTAAAGAGACTGTGGTTCAACTATGTGTAAGTACTTGGCTGTGGACATGAACTTAACTCGTGCGATGCGAATGATGCCGGCTGAGTTCAGTCAAGCATTTAGCTACTTGTACTGCCACACAAGGTAGTATCTAGTAGTAGTATGTGGAGGAAAGAGTACACCTTTGAAGAGATACGGTGCGGACAAAGAACTGAAAGTGGGTCAAAAGGTGCCAACGGAAGCGTGCTCAAGATGATGATTTCTTTGTATCGATAGTATTCATGGAGTATGCGATAGTACGCTATATGGTCGGATAACAAAGGGCCACAATCTGGCAAATACTTGATACCCAATTCTTTGCATATTTTGTGATAGTTTTTCAAAATAACTAGCTTGTGAAAACGAGATTAGTCACCATTTAATTTCATTCCAAAATGTGCATATATTTGTTTAGCTCAACCCGCATCTCACACTTGATAGCCACGTGACCATCGACGATATCAAACAAATCTCAGCTCGCTGCTGGTCAAGACCAACAATATCAATCAGGGTTGTTGTTTTTTTTTTTATTATTGTGCACTGAAAATCAATTTGACCGTAGCAAAATGTTCGAACGCCGAAAGAAAAAACCGCCGACCGGCAGAAAGCGCAAAAATCGTTAACCCTGACCCCGAGCGTCCCTCGCCCGCAGTTGGCGGTGTTGGCCATTTTTATGCTACTGGACAGTGATGCAATGGTAGTCTGAACTGATTCGGTGTGCAACATGTGACTAATGGAATCAAATTCGCGTGGCATTAAAAGCATCTACGAAATTAGATTGAATGGAATAACGCATGCTATCCTTTATCGATTTCTGCCGAGGTGATCCAATGCACATTGAAAAATAGAATGCCTCTATGCCATCCATCGGGGAAGGAAAGAGGATCGATATTTCAATTTTGCATTTGTATGCTGGTCGTGAACCTATGTGCGAAAGAGGTAAAGCAGGGCAACGAACGTCATATGCTAATGAAGGTAGGCATGTTACGACGTCGATGGCTTTCTCTGCGGCTTTCAGAACAAAATGTAATATTCTAACTTACGTCATATCGATGGGTTCGATTGTACTGCGGGGCTGATTTGAAGCATCAATAATTACGCAACTTTGGCAACGGAGAGAACTGCGTTAATATGTAGATGCTAATTGAAAAGGCAATTGTAGGTACATATTTGATAGGCTGACCTAAATTTTATAGACGTTGTGGCATTCAGGAATTTCACAGGTCTAATCAGTCAATCAAACAGATCGATGCTGGTAAAAATCAATAACAGCGCAAAAGATAGCACCAATGAACAGTGAACATTGCATCTGGCGACTTATCAGGGTTTGCAAACCTAGCCTTGTTACCAATATCCATTACACTATGGTCGAAAACGCAAAATTTCTCAACAAAAAATCGATAATTTGAAAACCTCTAGCGCTAGAGATGTGATGTCGTTGGAAGAGTGTATCTGTAAGAAAAAATCTATCTTTGGTGGTGAATGGATGCAGAACTTTTAAGGGTTTCAATTCCAAGATACTTTGGCAGCTTTTCGTATGCGTAGATTGCACAAGGAGCCAGTACACTTGATAATTATAAAATGGGGAAAGTCACGATTCAGCAGCTTCTGGGCGGATCGGTCAGAACCCATTATTATGCTCCATCTGATCCAAAGCTCATTAAAGATAACAAAAAATCACGTTCGAAACAACTATGCTTTGAATAGCAAAAACAACCATCGAGAACATTATTCTAACTTTCCAAAATTCCTCTTAGTGAATGCATGAAAATGCTTCTAAATTGGAAGAATAGTATTTTTTTGTAGAAATCTCTGTAGGAAATTGTCTTAAGGAAGATTGAGAAAAATACCTCTCCAGCGGAATACTTGAAGCAATTATTGAAGTATTTTTTGGAAAACTATATGTTAGAATGCCTTCATACACCTTAGACAAAATTTAAAAAATAATTCTACAAAACCCCTTGCGGATTTTTTGAAATTCAAAATTAAATAAATGAGATTATGGAGTTCATGCAAAACATTCTTCTAAGTTTACTCCAAACAAATCAAGATTTTCTCTAAGAATCATCTTATAGTTTTTGTGTAGTTCTTTCAGGTCTCTTCCAGAGATTCATTTAGAATCACAAAACTGTACAAGTTCAGGGATTCCTTCAAAAAAATCACCACAAGAATGTTTTGAAATACTGCCGATGAGAAGCCAGAAGAAACTCCTGAAAAAAATCCCAAGCGGAATGCCTACAAACTCCTGAAGAATACCTATAGAAACGTAAGAAGAAATATCTCAAGGAATGTTTGTGAAGTTTTCATATACTCTTGGAGAAATTCTATAAAAAAAATAAAAGATTATCTCAAAAAATCTATGAAAAAATCATGGCACACGCACAAACTGACTTTCAGACTGTCAGCTGTCACTTTAGTGTGCCCCTAAAAATTTAGCTCACATCGAAGAACCTTTCATATATTCTGTTAAATTAACAACGTGAATCAAAGCAAAAACAAAGATTCTTGTACAGGAAAGCGGAAGAATGTATTGCGTGGTGCAAGGTGTCAGGTGCCATTAAATCGCTAGTTTCCTATTGGTTGTTGGTGTCGGCATCAATTGTTTTCTTTTGCTTCATGGGCCTTAAACAACACAATGAAAGTAGAATTGTTAAAAAGTTGGATCTTGAAATGTACACATATTATAAATTTGAGGTTTTTAAGTGGAGAATCAATTCTCAAAAATCTGAAAAATTTTGGTTTATCTCAAAAATCGGTAATCTGTATGAAAAAAATGAAAACAAATCTGCGCCATCTAGATAAATCTGTGCATGTGGCAACCCTGTTCAGCACCAGGGCCAACTTTTGTTACAAGAGCACTCGCGCGATGTACTTTGTACAACGCATGCCTTCCCTGAATATCTCGTGATACGGATCACATAGAATGGTACTGTCTTCAGCAAAGTTATTCAGTAGGCCTTATACAGTTTAGGATTCTCTCAATACGCGGCGCTAGTGTACTAATTATTTTCAGGTATATGTTATATCTTGGTATCTTGACCAGATAGAATATCTCTGTCTTCGACAATGTTGTTCAGTGGAATAAACCCATTGATTGATGGCCAGCAGTTCACAATATTTCCGCTACGTGGCGCTGGTGTGCCACTGTATTTTCTTAAGGTATCATACCAACAAGCAACTAACAAAAGCAACTTCTCACTCTGATGTTGTGGCTTTGCATTTCAGTTTCTCGCACACCAATGAAATGACTGGCTCGGATTCGACAGCAAATAGGCTCAAAATCGTTACCCTGTTGTCATGTCCAGCTGGGTAAGGACTATTTGACTCCAATTATGTTCTTCATTTATGTGTCCGACAAAGAAAAGCAAGGATTCTGGCGAGTGCGAGCTTTTTAGTGGAATACCTGTAACTAGAAAATGAGAAGAAAGATAAGTAATTTTTATTTAATTTCAACTACCTGTGTTGCTTATCTCATTTTCCAAAAAAAATCTTTCTTCCGTTACTTTCTCACGAAAAACCTCATACAAACCTAGATACAATATTTTAAGACCTGCTGATTTTTCTGTGATTTTTTGAAACATGTTGCATTAAATTTGGTTGAAAATTGAGATCAAAGGAACGAAAATAGAGGCTTCAAAATCGCGTAAAATCAGAATTGAGCGTAATTACCTTCCTCTACCTAATACATAAGGCTCAATATATTCTTTATTTCTATACGGAAACGATTCCCCCTCGCTCAAGTGAATTATCTAAATGTGCTCTATCTTGGGGTCCTTGCCATATAGAACGTTTCTGTTTTCAAAACGTCGATCAGTTGGCCACGGCCTTTTGATTGGTAACTAATTGTTGACGTTGCGCGAGTATGTGACGGAGTTACCAGAATCTTGGGATCCTGACTGTTTGCACAGAAGATTCATTCTACACCGTGTCAATATATTCTCATACCCTTTTTCCTTGCATTTGTGTCGTGCAACTACTCAACATGCTTCACGTATGTGTTGGTGTAGTTTTGCACTACAAACGCTTTAAGGTTATGTTCGATTGTTTTCATTCGGTGTTTATCTTTTACCAGCGATGAAGGAGTTTCGTGCTGTGGTGATAAAAAAGTTTTTGAAAGGTGAGCGCCCTGGCGCTATTTTCAGAAATTTGATAAACCTCGGAGTAAAGCGGGATTTTGTGTACCGAACCATCCGAAGGTACCGTGACACCTGCTCGCTGGATGACCGGAAGAGATCCGGTCGTACTCGTACGGTGCGGACTGCACGAGTTGTTAAAGTGGTCAGGGAACGGATTAGACGAAAATCACAGCGCTCTGTACGTAAAATGGCCGCAGATCTGAATGTTTCGAGATCGTCAATGCACAATATACTGCAAAATGACCTCGAATTCCAAGCTTTCAAGAAACGTAAGGTTCACGGAGTTTCGGAACCTTCCAAGCAGCAACGACTCGAAAGAGAAAGTCTGATTTTGTCGCGGCACGGTGGGGAAGAATTTATCTTTTCCGACGAAAAGTTATTCGTCTTGCAACAATCCCACTATGTCCAGAACGACAGATTGTAGGCTCTCTCTTCGAGAACTGTTCCAGAAAGTGATAGGAATATTCCACGATTCAGTGCTGCGTCAGTGATCGTTTGGGGAGGAATTTGCAAGCGAGGCAAATAACCACTGGTTTTCATCGAAAAAGGCGTTAAAGTGAAATCCGTATAATATAAAACGGAAGTTTTGGAGAAAGTTGTCAAGCCATATGTACAAGAGGTGTTTGGATATGATCACTATGTGTTTCAGCAGGACGGAGCGCCATCGCATACTGCAAATCTCGTTCAGGGCTGGTGCCGACAAAATTTGGCCGACTTTTTGGAGAAGAATGAATGGCCTTCCCAGTTCACCCGATTTGAATCCCTTGGATTATTCCGTATGGTCATACATGCTGGCAAAGGTAAACGACCACAGGGCGTCTAATATGAACCAATTCAAAACCGTAATCAAACGAATTTGGAACGAAATGCCGATGGAAGTCGTGACGGTTTCGAAAAACGTCTGGAGCTGGTCAAGAGGGTTAAGGGCGGTGTTATTCCAAAACATATGCTGTAGTTGATCAGTATTATATTGCAATATAATGGGTAAAGTTATCAATAAAATCTGGATTATCGATTTGAAATAAATAGAGTTTTATTTTGTATGAGCATATATTGGACACGGTGTATTCTGCATCAGCTTTCTTCTCAATCTTCCTCTAAAAAAAAAGTATAAACATCACATAAAAAGAAGAATGACGGAGATAAAAAGTATACTAACTCTGCATACTTGGATTTTTCATCGAAGTTTTCTGTCTTCGGCAAAGTTTGACCTACTGAACAACTAGGCGTTGCGTATTGTGAAAGTTCTGAACTTTTTTACATCAAACTAATGGTCGCATAAAGGGTGTCCACGGTTAAATTGCATCACTTTAAACTCGTCCTCAAAAACAAGTCTCTCAACCGATTGTCATGAAATATTCAGGGAATAAAATACTATTTATAATCTTGGTTTAGGTATTCTTATTTCACTGTATTTCTTTACAAAATTCAAAAACCTGAACTTTCTTCTTAATACCACGCATAAGATTTTGTACAACGCTTGAATCGACATTTTTTTCCGCTTTCAACCATGACTTCCACATTTCCTGTTCTGTGGTGACAACTTTAGGATGCTTACGAAGTTCGTGCTTCATTATAGCCCAATATTTTTCAATTTTTCCGCAACTCTGGAGTGTTTGGGGGATTAACATCCTTCTGCACGAAATTGACACCATGCGTCTTGTAACACTCCAGAACATCCTTGGAGTAGTGACAAACGGCTAGCTCCAGCCAAAATATTTTAGGAACGTTGTGTGTTTTGAGAAACGGAAGCAGTCGTTTTTTTTTTTCAGGCATTCATTCATGCATACTTGACCATTTACAGTTGAAGTTGTCATGAAAGGCTTGCTCCGTTTACCACACGAACCAATCCCCTGCCAAATCATGAATGAACGGAGCCCGGCTCGTGTCTTGGCTTTCTGCACGAAACTTTTGGTCAAGTGCAGCTTTTTCGCGACATCCCGAACGGAACAGTTGGGTTTGCGTTTGAAGGCAACAACCACTCGCTTGTGATCCTTCACACAGTATGTAACACTTTTTCTACCACTCACCTTCTTCCGATCGACAGTTAAACGTCCCCCGAAACGTTTTATGACACGAGACACTGTAGACTGGTGAATTTTCAAAATCTTTCCGATGGCTCGGTGCGAAAGAAGTGGGTTGTCGAGGTGAGTGTGCAAAATGTTCTCGCGCACTTGCTGTTCGTTCGACTCCATTTTTGAAACTACGACACATTTCACAATGAAACTCACGCAGTGTAAACAATACACGCTGAGGTCATTTTACCCAAAACTTCGTTGAAATCAACCGAAAGGGCGAAATGTTACAGCTTATTGAAAATGATACAATTTAACTATGGACACCCTTTACTACCGTTCAAATGCCCTCCGCTCGTTTTCAACTTGTATCTTTCATTTTTCATAACCTGCCGTTACTCTAAACGGAACTATCAATACTTTTTCTTCATTTCTCTGCATTCTAGCAATAAATTACTGTCCACTCCTAGAGCCTCTAATGTTGATAGGAAATTATCTGCTCAATGACAAATTTCATCAAACTAATAGTGCTGAATTACTGAACAACTTTTCGAAGACCGGAACCTATTCAAATGTAAATATGCTAAACAAATGACGCGTATAGTCGATGCCCTTAAGTTTGACGTTAGCACACTACCGCTATCGATTCGGCTTTATCACTCATCACAGTGTGCTCAACAGATGGCGCAGTTGTGCCAGTGACAATGATTTTCAATGCAAAATGTTCCATGTGTTATGTTTTTTTGTCTGCGATATTTTTTATTTTTTTTTTTATTTTCCTTCGGCCTATTTCCTCACCAAGTGACAATCACCGACGCCAGGAAGACGACTCCACCACCTGGACCCTACCTAACGACTCATGAATATGAGCCGGGACCAACGGCTTTACTTCCCTTCCGAAGGAAGACGTGACCCGATATTTTCGCCTCAGAAAAACCACCGACGTCGACTGGGATTGAACCCAGACCCAATGGGGTGCTAAGTAGCAGTCACGCTTACCACTGCACCACCGACGCCGGCTACTGTCTGCCATATGAATGTTAATAAACAAATGTAGATAGGCTAATATAAAAATATAAGCATTGTCATAAAAAACTCACGTTGTTTCACACTTTGATATGATAAATGTTGATGCAGCTGATCTAAAGTTATGCAGAAAAAGTGCAAAATTATCTTTTTTAAAATGCGTTTTTCACAAACGATCTTGCATTGATTTTATAGTTGAAAGTGTGGACTTTTAGTCTACGTGCTTTGTTTTCGCAGATATTTGTAAATAAGGGAGTAAGACATATCAACATTTCTCTAATTTGCTCTTTAACCAGTATAACTTGTACCTTCAAAGAATACAATCTATTTTCTAGAAGTTATCTTTACAAAGTTTTCAAATTTAAATTGAAATAAAAAAGCACAGCAAAAAAATAATCTATTTTTTAAGACCCAGAGGAAGGTTAAAAAACTGTTTTTAAACGATGCGTAGGTGAGATGGAAGTTAAGTTTTTTCATCTAAGTATCTTTAATTTAAATTGTCTAAAGTTTTGTTGGATTAAAAAATCCTCTAAATCATAGGAATAAAAAGTTAGAATTTTTAATATGGGCATAAAAGGATCACCCGAAATTAAATTTTCTGAAGACACCATATGCCTAAAGTTAATAGTTTTAGAGTTATCGATTTCTGTCGCCAAATTTGACCAATCGCACCATAATACAAGGTGGCAGGCACACTCTGTTTACATGGGGCTGGTAGTTAACTAGTTGAAAGTACCTGGGATGTTTCGAAATAAATTGAATATTTCCAATACGAACAAATTTACGATACTGAAATATGAACGACAAAGTGCCTAAAATTATTCCGCTTGTCCTTGTCGAGTCCAAACGGCGAAAAACTTGATCAAGTGTGATAAACCGTAATGATTGTCTTTAGGAATATGATTCATCCCATTAAAGTTTGTTAAAAACAATCAAATTATTTTGAAAAATATTTCCCTAAATGGGAGATCCAAAATTTGATTTTGAACAAAATGGAGATATATTTGGTGTATTTAGCACGGATGTTACAAACGTATAAAATAATTGGGGATTTATGGAAAGTAAACAGTGGAAAGTGGGGAATGTGTTTTACAGGACGATAATTGGGAATTGTTTTGCTTAATGTTTAAGAGGCCATGATTAGATGAATAACGATCACATAGACATAAAATGCGAAGATCATCAAGATGATGATGCACATGTACGCTAACACCGCGTAGTGAAATAATTTCCAATTAACCTGAGCACATCTGTTTTGAAGACATCAATATGATAGATGGACATGATCTTGAGATACAACTCGTACAGTGCGTTTACTTGCACACTTGTGACACGTATTGAGATGATTCAGATTTATTACTCACCATCCAGAAAGCCTTGACATCCATCAAAACATTCCCGATAAAAAAATTTTGTTTTTGAACCATGAGGATTTTGATACAGAGCATGCTGTCATGTGGTGTTGCAGAAAGTATAAGCACGATTAAAAATCAAGATAAAATCTTTTATTTTCTTTGGAGGATGTTTCATTTTGGTCAGGCTTGGCTTCTCTTCGCACGTGTAGCTAGCAAGTAAACGATTTGAACCACACGCGGAGCAAAACACTCGATACACGCGGTGAGAACATCGGCTGCACGCCGTGCACGAGAACTTGAAAACGGAGCAAGAGCATTGCCTATCGGGAGCGTGTAACATGCAGAAAGAGAAACACGGAGGAAATCAAAGATGCTCCGTGCTCTTGGATTTCGGAAATCTTTCGTCAGTGTTAGTACGCGGTTGTACTTTTTGAATGATGGCTGAGAAAAGGAAGTTAAGTGGGGATGTGTGGAATTTTTTCTCGTGATAATGATTCCGTAAAAACTGTCTTTATAAACCCATTATGTAGTGGGTAGACCCCCCTGCAGTGGTCGCTGCAGAGAGGCTCAAAATTTAATTTGACGGGGCATATTACTTCCGTTTACAAGGAAAGCAGTAGAGTGTGGACTTCTAAAATAGAATAAGGGAAACCTCTACGCCGCGGATGTTAAAAAAAACCACTTTTAGAAGTGTTATTTCGATGGGCCGTAATGTGTATATCACCAGTATTGTGCAGTGGATAACAGAGTGTGTACTTCCGGTCAATTTTTTTTTTTTCTGAGGACTGAGTTCACAACATTTTGCAACCTATTGAAAAAGCACTGAAGTTACCACATTTCGGTAGCAGAAACATAGTGCAACATTTGGATGTCGTGCATTCTAAGATTTGTGAATATCTTTTAGACTAAGATCGCGGGACGCATTGTTTGTATAAACTTAGCATCGCGTAGGGGAAGATCTGTGCTTGAGCATGGAACGAAATGTCACCTTCACTTACGGAATAATCGAGCGGAATATTTTTCCGAAAGTAAAAGTGACAGCTCCCATTAGTTTGCGTGGAAACCTTACAAATTCCGTTTTATTTTTCGTGCTTTTCTAGTGGATACTGCTGCAGAAATTTCTTTTTGATTCTTTACTTTTCCGTTTCAGTAAATGGAATTTAACATGGGATTGATATAGGAAAAGAAATTTCTTTCGAACTCGATACGACCTTATGGGCTTATGCTGAAGCATTCTCGACGGTAGCCATAACCTCATAATTTAGAATTGATATAACTCAGAATCTGTATTAGATATTGAATATTTAATTACTTCAGTTTGTAAGCTTACTTGCTGTGAACAATCTGATGGAGTTCTATTCGATGTTCATTCACTAACAATCGAGATTTATCAATTTGAAATAGCGAGGTAAGTTTGCGAGAATTTTTAATATCGTTCCTTGTTTACGGTACGGTACATGTTTATAAGGGAGCGTTTTAGACGATTTTCACTATGACGCATTGCTAGTATCTCGATGCAAATTAATTCGTAAATTAATTTATGTTTACATCTTGTATGTGATGCAGCATGGGCGGTGCCGAGAAATCAATTGATGGTTTCTTATGAAAAATAGACTAGTATACCTAATGATTCGCATGATTCTAAACGGAAAAAAACATTTTCCAATCCAAGGCGAAAGATGTGTTTGATGAATGTTTTGCAGATTTGCGGAGAGTAATGTTTTTGTGTTCATTCCCGTTTTTCTTCCATTCAATTTGTCAACACAACCATCCTTATGCAGAAGTAACATAAGAGCGGAGATTTTACTGCACGACGCCAATAGAAAGGAGGATGGCACGCCGAGCAACACACTCGTTTGCTCGGCGAGCGCGCTCTTCGGGATTTCTCTTTTGCCGTTTCGCACGCTCGATCAACCGAACGGGAGGAGCGTGTATTTGTCGGTGTAGAGCACATGCCAAACACGCACGGTGCACCATACAACTTATGCCGTGCGCGTACCAGATACACTGCACTCTTCGCTCAAACGGAGGAGCAAGCCAAGCCTGATTTTGGTTTCATGAATCATTTCTCTATAATCTTCTCTCTCAGTAGCATACGGACTGTATCGAAAATAAGTTTTCCACATATTTTTCTTTCAAATCATATAAAAAATGATGTTTAAATCAAACAATTGGATGATTCTCTATTTTTCGGGATTGAACTAACACATTGTGAAGACCTGGAGAAATTAATATTATTCTTGCACGAATTTGCGAATTTTTGGTCGAAAACTTTTTTATCAAGTTCCGGACAAGTGTTTCAACACATTCTTTAGACGCCTTAGCCCAAAATATTTTTTGAACTCCTGCATATTCTCAGATGCTTTACCAATCTGTTTGGAGACCCTCTTCACAATCGCCCAATATCGTTCGATGGGCCGAAGCGGAGGGCCATTTGTCGGATTGATATCTTTCTCAACGAAATATACCCTTTTCCGTGAGCTAATTGAGAGTTGTTTTGGCGTAATGTGCCGATGCTAAATCCCTGCCAAAACAGTGAAGGGGTACAATGCTTGTGATATAAAAGCCGCAACCTCTTCTGCAGACACTCAGATCGATAGATTTCCGCATTGATTGTTCCGGTAGTGTAAACGATGGTAGACTTCATACCGCAGGAACATATTGCTTGCCATACCAGCACTTTTCGACCAAACTTTTTCACTTGAATCGACCTGTCTGTCTCGTTACATTATTCCCCACAATGCCAGTGTAATATTGTGGAGCTGAAAGAGGGTTTGAGTACTCTTTGACACAGGTATCGTCGTCCATCAAAATACATGCATCCGGTCGTTGCAAAACTTGCGATTACAATTTCTGGGTCCTTATTGCTGCGCTTTGGTTCTGTTCTGCACTTTGTTTGGCCATTTTCTGCTTCTTGTAGGTCTTCAGGTTGTTGCGTTTCTTGATACATTGAATTATTCCAACGCTGGTTACCGCTTTATTGGTTAAATCACGTATCGACATTGATTTATTCTTCCGTATTAGAGCAACCATTTTCTGATCAAGTTTAGGGTTGGAATATTCGGGTTTTCTGCCTCTTTCTGGCAGTTCATCCAAAGAACAGTGTGCTTCAAACTTGATTATGATGGATTTTACACTCGCGTGATGAATTCCAAAGTGCTTTGCCAATTGTCGCGGAGTTACACCATTTTCACGTAGCCATGTGTCCAAAACCATGATTTTCACGTCTTTTTCAATGCGCGACGTTTTGAACACGAAGAATTTAAACGGTACAAACAAATAAACAAACAAAAGATGACAGTTAAACACACAGCATTCATTGATAAACGCATTAAAACCATCACAAATATACGCGTATAACGCAAATGTACGTGGAAAGCTTATTTTCGATACATTACTTATACATTTTTGTTTTGTTTTTTTTATACAATTTTTTATAATCCCTCTCCATGGCTGAATTTTGTACCTGGACGCTGGTGGGAGGGCCCAGTCTCATGTTAATGATGCATTGGAGATAGCTGATGAAGATGAACAAAGCCTCGCCCAAGATCTCATGAGAAGTGTTGAGAGAAATGTACGAGCATTCAGCTTGGGGGATGAAATTCAATAAATAAATTATGCCAAAACATAGCTAATATATTGTATATTTAATATATTTAATCACTGAAAATTTGAGAAGTATCCGATTTAAAATGAATTTTTGGTGATCATTTTTGTGTGTCTCATTTTTTTCCGAGTCCAGTCTTTAGTGTTAAAAAAGCTCATGTAAACAATTGTTTACTATAAAGTTTTGTCGAACAGAATGCACATAAATGGAGCATCACATGAATTGAAATATTACATTCCAATTCGGTTTATTTACATGTTTCAACCTAGAACACTGATTTATATCATCGAATATCTATGAACATTCATAGATCTTTATATGTACTCAATGTAAATAGTCGAGCACAGCCGCTGTCATTCAGTTTGAAAATGCAAGATGGCTTCCATGCATGGCTAGTCACGTTTCGTATTCGATCGTGCGTAAATTTTAAAGTTTTTCGGTCATGTGTGATTCAATAGTTGTTAGTTGGGATCTTCCCCCCCCCCACAAAAAAAAAATAAAAAAATATATTTTTTTTTACCTCCCAAAAAAATTATTTATAAATATTCATTCCTCCCTCACAAAAAAAAAAAAAAAAAAAAAACAAAAAGACCCCCCCCCCCCCTCTCACCCCCCACAAAAAAACACCCATCCCCTCCATACCCCCCCACAAGAGAAAAGAAAAAAAAACCCCCCCCCAAAAAACAACACCCCATTTCCCCCCCAACGACGTGGAGGCGTCTCTCCCTAATTTTTAAAAAAAAAAAAAAAAAAAAAGAGAGATATGATAAGATTATGGGGATGGCGGGGTTTTTTGTTTTTTTTTTTTTTTCACCACAACACGAGGAGGAGAAAGGAGGAAAACAAAAAAACAAAGCTCCCCGAAAAAAAAACAACAAACCACAAAAAAAAAATTATGTTGCACATTAGAATCAATGGACTGAAATCGTCTGCAACTAGAGTCGGCCAGATCCAACGCGTAGTGTATGATGTATGATGTATGATATGTACTACCACCCATTGTAGCACGGAAACTAAGTCCGACAGCAATGGGCTCTCCTCTCTGTTAGACTTGATCAAGCTTTAATAACCACTGATTATCCTAATCATGCCGTTGTATGAAGGGCCAAAAAAGGGTTGGGTGGATCGATATGCAACATCACTTATACGTATCCACAGGGATATAAAGAATCTCCTTCCAACAACAAGACTGAACAATTGGTCAAAAAAGCAAGCTATCTAACATGAGGATGCCCCAATGGGCGGGGAGAAGAGCCCGCCCTCTATTCACAAACTGTTAGCAATGAGGAGTTGGCATTTCCACTCTCCCCATCCAGAGTGCTTCAATCAGGTGCCCTGATGGTCGCTCCCATTCCCATGAATATAATGGTGTATATATTTATGTAAATGAAAAATACTACTAGCATTCGTATCTATAATATATGATCTTCATTCGGTTGATCCTGAAATGCAAGAAATGTTGTAAAGTGCTAAAGAGTAGAAATCTGTGTTTCGCGCTTAAGCAAGTTTTCGTTCGTTTTCAGCGATAGCAGCATTTCATCACAATCTTAATTGGAGGTATCCTGAAAAAGTTTGTATAATAGATTATAATAGCTTTATTGAAATTTTACAAAACTTCACAATTTATACATTTTAATTTACTTTTGCCATGGTCACTATTTGCTACTTGATGCTGATTTTATAACAGCAATCCGCTTTTCTTTTTGCTGACCTTATAGTTATTGCTACTGAGTTAAACAAGGGAAGAATGAAGTATGAAAATGTGAAGGTCATGACAGCGAAGTATGAAAATGATGGAAATAATACGATGTTGTAAAGAAGTACTACATAATGTACATATAATAATTAAATGCCGCTATTTGCCTCTTCCGCTGCGATGTTAGATGATTGAAACTCTAAAATAGCGAGAACTCCAACGTGATATAATGAAATAAAATTGATAACCTAAGAGCCTAGCAAAATAGCAAAGAATATGAGTATGACTACTGCCCAAAAACGGAAACTCAATAAATCCAAAACGAAAAAAATTAAAAATAAATGACTCACTACTGGGCCCCTAAATGGTTCCACGTCTGTAAAAAAGAAAATGTAGGAACATAAACAATGTTAGTTTTTGAATTAGTTATTTGGATGAAGAATTTCTTTTTTTTTTTGTAGAATTTGTCGTACATAATGTATGTACATAATCCTCTCTCTAAAAAAAAATGTAAAAAACTATCCTATCCTTTCAAATACATAACGATGCAAATGCGAAGCTGAAAATAGCATAATAAAATATTGTGAATACAAAATGCTAACAACAATTATATTTGTAATGTCTGCATGTCTGCTGATCCTGCTGCAATTGTAGACGGACTTGCATTATCATAGCCACGAGGGAAGAAAACAATTCAAAATTATTATACAATACCGGGGAATTCTATGGATGATCTGAAATTATATACCGTATACAGAATATTTCCATTTGTCGTGGTAGGGTAAGATTTCAGCATGCTACTTTACCGGGGTCGCGCTGCCTACATCGCGTTGGTTGGGCTACCACCTAAGGTATAGTTGACGTGATTCAGTGTTTCTTACTCAGCCGCTGGATGCCAGGACATACGCTGTTTGAGCCGCACCTCCTTGGTGGAGAGACGCTCGGCACGCACCTCCTCAATCTAGCTGAAGTCAGAAGGACAACAGTGCCCAGGCTGCACTACCAGCTAAGTACGCAACCCTTAGCTGGCGTTCTTTGTCATCTCTTGACCCGTGGAAGCATGAGGTAGGAACTTGTGAGGACCATAGCTATGTTGCGGGGACGCACGCTCCATCCCAGGTGTCTACTCACCATTTTGCAGCCCCCCCCCCCCCCCCCCCCGCAAAAAAAAAAAAAAAAAAAATAATTTTCACAAAAAAATAAAAACCCCAAAAAAAATTTGAACAAGGATGCTTTTCCCAAAAAACACATATATAAAAAAAAAAGATGTTTTTTTTTTTTTTTTTTTTTAAAAAAAAAAAAAAAAAAAAAAAAAAAAAAAAAAAAAAAAAATTTTTTAAAAAAAAAATTTTACAAGAAAAAAAAAGGAAAAATTTAAAATTTCTTTAATTATGTTTTTTTTTTTTTTTTGAAAAAAAAATTAAAAAAAAATTAAGAAGTGACTACCTTTAACTCTTTGCCAGCTTTAAGGACTTCAGCTTCACTTCACTTCAGCTTTTTTTTTTTAAAAAATTAGGAGGATCGAAGAGGGGGGTCCTTTGAGAAAATCAACGTTTTATGTTTTTTAAGCATGAATTTACGATTTTTTTGGTTTCAGTGTATTTTTTTTCTTGAAGAACAGTTCATTACATACAACTTTTTCAAAGACGGCATTTTGATCAAATAAGCCGTTTGCGAAAAAAAAAAATTGAAAAAATAAAATCCACATTTTAAATACGCCCTTATAGAAAATTATTCCAGGATAATTTTGGATTTTTTATGGAAAACGTAATTTTGGGTAGAAACCAACATATGGACAAAATTTCATTCAGATCGGAGAGAGTAGGGTCCAATTGGTTTGCTATTCTGGCTGGAAATGCTCCATACCGTTTTTTAGTAGAGCCAGTCTCCAGGTACCTTTTGGTTACACGATTTAAAAAAAAACTTGTGCACACGTTAGTGCTAGCTAGCTCCAGAACAATATCTTTCTGCCTTTTTCCTGCTCTAAACAAAGCAATAACTGCACTAAGTTTTTATTCTAGGCCCATTTTTCATGTTCAAATGTGATTACGGAAACAAGTTACACACCAGGTTACAAGACTCAGAGTTAACAAAGCGGCACCCCCTTCCCGATTTAACTTTATTTGTAACATTGTAATAGCTCTAAATGTTTAGCAGTTCAATTGCCGGACGCTGTAGCAAGCCAGTTGTTTAAATTCTGCTAAGACGAAAGTTTCATCTTCCATTTCGACACGCGAAACACCAAATCTTTCGATCCACACTGTATTTCACGATCAGGCGGCACAGCCCCTCATGCGGAGTCATATTTTTTTTTTGCGTACACTCATCGATCGATGTTTGCCTATTCCATTTTCCGCACCTTTGTGTGAGGTCACTCTTCGCTCTCGACTTCTCTCCCCAGTCCACACTTGCCGAGCTTCATTCACAACTTTTCCTTTCAATATCCACCCAAGCCCCCAAGCGCTGCCGAAGCAGTGACCTAGGCGATCAACATATGTACAGTTGCATAGTTTTTCCCCTCCTCAGCCAGCAGCATGGGGCACGACATCAACCGTTAGCTTACTACGGCACTACTACCGACATGATGATCATATGATCGAACCATGAAGCGTTTCCGCATGCGATCGTCCGATTGCTGAAACAACAACTACCACCGATCTGGCATCGTTTTCTTTGTGAAATTTCTTCAGCCCACTTGCGGCTAGTGGGTCTTGGCTGTGGTCAGTCTGTCGGTTGGGTTCAGTGTTTTCTAGTCGAACGGTGGTGCAAGAAGCTTGCGGTGGTTGTGCGATTCCCGCGAAGAGTAATCCGTCGGTTCAAGGTTTGGGTTTGGTGTTCTGGTTGGCGGAAAAAGTTGTTTGTGTGTCCCTGTGAGGTGCTGGCTAAAATGTTCCACCGGAAATCATCGAAACGGCGAAGAAAATCTTTTCGAAACCATGACAGCGCGAAGAATCCCCCGAAGCCGTTGGTGCACAGGTAAATTGAGGGGGGCCAATTAAATTCCATTAACGACGGCACAGTGAAATTTCCGATGCAATTTTGCCCCGAACCATCATTGGTGTAATCGGTTGTGAAAACCAGTGAGATGTAGGAGTATAACAGATACAGAGACCAGCAGAGGAAAAAAATGCAATTTGTTATTTTCTTAACAAACTGGTTGATCAGTTTAGCTTGAACTTCGACATAAGCTTAGTATTTGGCTGCAGGCAATCACTGGCATTTGATAAGTATTTTTTTTCTCGACCTGCTTCGAACTGAAATCTTCAAGTCATCTAAGAAAAAAGTCTATTTTAAAACTGCTAAATGGTTTTCCTTTAATTTAAAACAAATTATTGGTCAGTGTCCGCTCCAAAGCCTACGCATGAGAGTTTTAGACACGATTATTTGGTCTAAAAAATGGCAACTGAATTTTCAATACTGTGGGTCACTGTACCTCAAATTGTATACACCAGTTGATGATGCTTCCATTAAACGCTATTGACCTTTGGAAAGATTTGGTGTTAACGCCCGGAGTGGTATTACACTGACAGTAATTAGAACTTGTCACTAAATTTCTGGGACTGCCAAATGACACACCGTCATCGTCGTAACTGTTGGTTAACTGGAAGCCATCTCTTAGACCACAATGGAGGAAAAACTTTAACGACCGCCATTAGCTACGGATGTGGCTCTGGAGGTTTTTGAGTTGTTTTGCAACTGCTTTAACAAATGACCGGTCGAGCGTGGTGTCGGTTGGAGGACCACAGCACTGCGTACGGTGCTGAAACGGAAGAATTGACGCAAAATTTCATTTTTATGAATTACAAGCCGCGATTCGCGGAGGCGTTACAACGGTGGTTGCGTGTATGGAATGATACAGTTGCAAGGAGGAAATCATTCCACTGTCTGTGATTGTGGTGAAATGGAAAATTTGCGGGTGTACAATTGCCCGAACTACCTTCAGTAAATCATCGTAAGCACTTTCAATTTACACAGTGGATATTATTGCTATACAAAGTTATTCTTTCTATTGTAGGCTTGGATTGAGGCTAATTTCTACCGTTGAAGAGATATACACTCGAAATATATTAAAACCTTGAACCAACCGCAGTTTCAAAAACCCTGTATTAAATATGAAACAACATTTTCGATGCAGTCGGATCAGACATGCTCTAACCAATTGAACTCCAGTCAATCTCCAATTTAGAATATCGGGAATTATGTCTCCTTTTCTAGTGTTTACCAAGTTTATGGGATATTTTTATTTGTACACTAGCTGAACCCGGTGCAAGCGCTACTACGCTTGCTACTAAATGAAGGAAAATTTAATAGAACTGGCACTTTTATGGTTTTTTTTTCGGAATGAGTTTTTTCTTGACTAAGCCAACCTTAAGAACCTAACCTTTAGAAGTTATTAATTTCGCCGTGAAAAAAGGCTTTTCCGACCACTGTGCAGCGGGAGATAATTTCTCACCCGTGTTAGGCAGTATTGGGAGAGCGACAAATCGTTAGAACTAGAAAAAAGCAATAGGTAGTATAAGAGCCCGATCGGTTGCATAACTTTTTACCAGTCAAGAGGATTTCCTCCCCTTGCCTATCCTGCATGGGGTAGTATGGCAAAGGGTTATGTGCCTGATCGGATACTACCGTTCAATAATGTCCTCCGCTCGTTTTCAAACTTGTATCTTTCAATTTTCAAAGCCTGCCGTTGCCCTATACGGAACTATCAATACACTTTCTCTTCATGTCTATTCGTTCTAGCAATAAATTACCGTCCACTCCTAGTGCTTCGCATGGAGATGAGAAATTATCTGCTTCTGACAAACTTCATCTAATATTGTTGCTTATTAGGACTTGAAGTGTTATTTGAAAACACGATACATTTTATTTGTTTTTTCAAAAGTATCTTAAAGGGTGGAACGGTCAAAAATTTGTCAAACATGATAAGTTTATTATATAAATGATCAATCTTTATTTCTTTTTAAAGTTCATCGTCTACAAAACAAAGGAAAATTATTTGATTAGACTTCCGATTTTCCAAATGCGAACTGTCGGGCTTTCAGATGTTTTACACCTTCCCTCAAGTTTTGTACCGCTGTTATATCTACCTTATTTGATGCTGAACGCCAATTTGCCTTGAACTGTTTCTCACCTCCTACTGTTTTTTTAGTTTCTCTTTACGATTGCCCAATATTTTTCATGTGGGTGCAGTTCGGGCGAATTTGGAAGGTTTTTCTCCTTGGGTATGATTTGCACACTATACCATTCCTGAGCCATTTGTCCGTAGTGGCAAGAAGCGAAAATAGGCCAAAACAGCACGGAACAACAATGTTTCTTCAAGAAAGGCAATAAGCGTTTTTGCAAGCATTCCTTTACATAAATATCTTAGTTTACAATGCCAGTTTTTGCGAAACTTTCGCTAATCACCCCGCAGGTGCAAATCGCCTGCCAAATCAAGTATTTTTTTCGGAAACTTTGACATTGTTTTCTGCTTAAACTTATCTTGAACCTTTCCTTTTCCGGTAGCCGTATAAAACTCTTGACCTGGGAGCTGCTTGAAATCAGCTTTGACGTATGTTTCATCTTCCATTGCGACGCAATCAAACTTGGTCAACAAACTCGTGTACAACTTACGCGCTCTTCCATTGGCTGTTGTGTTTTGCTTATCATCTCAATTTGGTGTCACTGTTACCTTATATGTTGACAGTCCGGCTCGTTTATTTGCTCTTTGCACTGTTGTGAGGGACTTTTCCTATTTGTTTCCGATATTTCTGATGGAAAGGTTGGGATTGCGTTTGAAAATGCAGCATATAAACCCACGCATGCAGCATCAAACCCATGAGTCAGCAGACGAATTTCACGTCAACTCGACTTCGTGATTGGCAGCACCCTCTCAGAATCTAATGAAACTTTGTGGGTGTGTAGACTATGTCTTTTCAAGCAACTTTGCATACCTTGTTTTTTTTTCAAAATCTATCTAGACTACCATTTGATAAATTTTTTTTTTTTTTTTTTTTATATAAACAAAACAAAAAAAAAAAAAAAAAAAAAAAAAAAAAAAAAAAAAAAGTTTATAAGAAAAAAACAAAACCATCCAAAAAAAAAAAAAAAAAAAAATAATACATCACACACAAATTATTTTTTATTTTTTTTTAATTTTTTTTTTAAAAAAAATAATAAAAAAAACCCGGAAAATTTTTTTTTTTTTTTAAATAAGAGATATAATTAAAAAAAATTTCGGCACCCCACCCAAAATGGGTTTTAAAAAAAAAAAAACTAAAAAAAAATTTTTTTTTTCCAATTTTTACCGTGTATCGCTCCTCCCTCTCCATGGCTGGATTTTGTACCTGGACGCTGGTGGGAGGGCCCAATCTCATGTTATTGATGCATTGGAGATAGCTGATTGATGATCGATGTTGCTAGGTCATGTCATTGTATGACCATCTACTCTAATGAACCATTCATGGGAGAGCCAAAGGTGCAGCCTCACAAAGTAGTGATTATATCACACTCACTCCTCTTTCTATTTAATAGCCGCGTCGTAGCACGCATATGTACAGGCACTTAAGTTGAGTGTGATATTGGCGGGTTGGGCCGCAAATCACTAAAAATTTAATCATAGATAGATTTATTCAATTTTGAAAACGTTTAATATTCAATTTGGGGTGGGAGTTTGAACTGTGTCCTAGAATTTCCTATGCAGTGGACTTCTAGACCGTGGCCAAAAGTATTGTGGTTTTGTGGGATGCGGAGGGCCCGATTAGAAACTCAGAGTATCGTATCACTGGGGTTCGTCATAGGTGGGTTTGTTCAGAATGAAAGAGGTGTGCTACCGTCGGGCTTCGCCGCAATTTACGCTTAGACGAGGCTAGAAACAGTTTGTAGACGCCTGACATCAAATAGTTAAGGTACACGACAGGAGGTGCAGTTTTCATTGGCCTATTATCATTAACTAAACACCAAACATACCTAAATTGCAATTCTTATTCTTATTCTACTATAAATTATAATTTAAATATGTGCAGTAGACGACAGCCGACTTTCAAATTATAGAAAATCATAGAGAGAGGTTACTTTGATATAGCAACTTGAAGCGTGAAAAAAAAATTGCCTGGTCATTGACATGAACTACAGGGAATGGCTCTCTCTATCTTTTCGGGATTTGCCGTAAATCATTGTAATGCGGAATTGTAAATTAACGATTTAATGATCACTTTCACTTTTTTTTTTTAAATACACTATTTAAAAAACAAACTTCTTGAGCCCATTAGTAGAACGATTGTGATTGGGAAATAAGGAGAATTTAAAATTAACACTTCATTTGATCACTGTTGAAAATTAAAAAACAAAAAAACATTGAAACACTTTTTTAAAATTATCACTGGTGAGAGCGAGCAAATTTCTTTAAATTCAACTAGAGAAAGCTTATCTTTTGACAGATAGGCCTGTTTCGTCTGCGAATTACAGACTTCTTCAGTGCTCGACTTATGATTTTCTTTTTGCATTGTTTTAACCGGTCCAAAACGCCCTACCTTAACCACCTACCCTAACCTATCCTTGTTCCTTCCCATGGAGTTCATGTGGTCTGAATAGACTAGTTCGCCATTACACCTCCTTCACCATCGGCTTTGGACTGACTTGCGCTCTTATTGCCCCACCAAACGCTGCAAAATGAATGAAAATGAAATTAATATGTACCGCTCCACCCCACCTCACTTATAATCTTCCCCCCCACAAAAAAATTCTACTACTACCCCCACACACACATATATATTTTTAAATACAAAAAAAAAAGAAATTATCACAAAAATAACACAAAAAAAAAAAAAAACTACTATCTTAATAATAATTATTTCCCCCACCCACAATAAATACTTTTTTTTTTAAAACATTTTCCCCTTCCCCAACCCACAACAAATAAAAAAATATTGATTGTGTATTTTTCCCCCTTATTATAAAAATTTTTTTGGGTGTAAAACTTTACAAACCAATTAAATTTAATTTTAATGACAATTTGGATTTTTTAAGAGTCTTTGAATGTTTGAAAAATCAAGGCTACTATTTGGAAAAGGGCTTATTTTTAAATTATTAATAATTTTAAATTTTAGTGATAATACAATTAGATCAGGTGGTTGATCCTGTTTTTTTCCAAACCATTGTAATATATTACAAGAAGGACAATAAATTGGAAAACAAAAGCTTTATCATAATATCCGAAGTATTGACCCATGACTGATTAGCAGTTCAGTTGTTTATATGAAAATTGCTAGATTTCATTAAACAAAATTCAATATATTGCTCAAAAATTTATTTCATGTCAGATGGAGCAGCAGCCCATTATAAGAACAAAAAGAACTATGCAAGCGTGTGCAATTTCAAGTCCATGTATGAATTGGAACGTCCCATTGCAAAGGTCCATGTAATGCTATTGGTGGTAATCTCAAGCGAATGGCAAAGAGAGCAAGCCTTGCTCAAGATTATGGAAACACAATCAAAACTCCTCGACAACTATATGACTGGGCAGTTGAAGAGTCAAATAAAAGTATTACAAAACTGAATATCTGCTTCATATCAGCTGAACAGTAGGCAAAAATGTCAGAAGAACTTGAGGAGTTATTCAACCACGTTTATTCCTGTAACACAGGTGCATTGCTTTGTTCTTATTTCAGAATATCAAATTTCTGCTAAAAGGCAGAGTTAAAAATGGTTGAATTTATATTTTGAATATCACTTCGAAATACATCTCAGTGCAAAAATGTAAATGGTATTCATTTCCTTTTATTCTGATGTACGTCACTACGAGTTGACGTATCGTCGAAATTCTTATTATTGATTTGCTTTGTTGTTATTCTTTTCATTCAGTATGCGTGAGTTCTTGCTGTTCATCCAAGATTCTCAGTTTTAGCTCTCTCTCTAAACAAAATAATCAGTTCATTTTGCAATCAGTGAATACAAATTTAAAAAAAACTCACAGTCATTTAGGCACAATGATTTTATTCACCAGTTTCAGCGTGGCCGTGTGCGTAGAGAAAAGCGGATCTACGTCACTCAACATTTTTGGCGAAATGTAAAGTGGAAGTGGATAGGCTTATCTCGGTGACTCCCCTAACGCTATGTGCAAATGTCCTTTGCTATTGATTTCACCAGTTTCGAATGTGCTGCACAGTTTCTTAGAATCCGTGTTAGATTGATTATTAATCCTATATTACTCATCTGCTCCATCATCACCTTACAATGGCCTCGACTTATGGACAAAACAGCAAGAAACGCCATCGATATAACGTCCACGTTTTTTCTTGAGGGATGGAGCAAAATATTTCTGCAACATCGATCCCGAAGGCAGCTAGCAACTGCAACTACGTTTAAGTCAGGTTCGACGTAGGGAATCTCACCCGTCATTTCTGACTTTGACACGACGAGTTGGCAAACGCAAATGGCCTGTTGAATCCAACGATCCAACGGCAAAGAAGCCAAGAACCATTAGAGAGAGGCTTTGTATACGTTTTCGAAATTCATTGCCTAAATATTCAGTGAAATGAATGAACTTTTCATTCCCTGTGATATGGCAAGATGAATTTGAATTTTGTTCTTGTTCATTGTCATTGAATCGCAAAACGAATGAGTGTGGAACGATTGCGTGAAATGGCAAGAGCAGAAGAAGATAAAGCAAAAATCATTACCGTAATAGTTGTTCAGTAGGTTGAAGTTGTAGAAAAATGGACAATGATTTTTATATTGATTCAGTTCGTGTTGCGCCAGTAAAGTGAATTTGAGTTTTTTCAACTCTGCTAAAAGGTTTTCTGATTCAAAGGATAATCTAAAGAAAATCACTTTGTATGTGAAAGATTTATAAATTTAATATGTAGCTATGTTATTTACTAATACATGAAGATGTACATATAAAAAATAAATAACCCTTACCAATAATCCTATGAGTTTTCATTGACATCAAACAGTATTTCTAAAATTCAAATAACGTCATATTTGAATCGTCTTTAAATGGATATGCATCCACCATTTCAAGACGACTCAAATATGCTATTTTTTTAGATTTATCAGCACCCCTCTATCACAATTTTTCCCATACCTTTTACACATTCTGTAACAAATCTTGACCTTCCTAAATTTTTTCCAGTTTGAGTTTTGTTGACATGAAAAAAATATTGTAAGAAAATCCTTTTTTTCCTTAACAGTACCCATCTTGCAATGTATGGCGAACTTTTAGACAATTATATTGCCTTTATTAAAAAAAAATCGTTCAATTTTTTTTTTGCAAATTGACTTTAAATTTTAAAATATATTTTTTTAGTGTGTAGGAATCAATTAAACAATTTTAAAAATACTTTTCATAAGAGTAAAGACAATTTTCTAAAAAGTCACCCATACATCACTTTTGTGTTAATCTTTTCTTTTTTGAGTTCTGTTGATTTAAAAAAAAACGATCAAAAAACTTAAGCCCTTTTCAAATGGTAGTCTACATAAATTTTGAAAAAAAAACAAAGTATGCAAAGTTGCTTGAAAAGACATCCACAAGTTGCTTGAAAAGACAGCCCACACACCCACAAAGTTTCATTGGATTCTGAGAGGGTGCTGCCAAACACTGGATGAGTTGGCGTGAAATTCGTCAGCAGACAATATTTGAAAATAACAATTCCATTTGTGAACCTGAAAGTTAAGACAACGTAGCTACTAGACAAAAAAAATGGACAAAAATTGCCGATTTTTCATGGGTTTACCTTCACCCGCACTGACCGAACTACCCATGAAGCATCAATCATAGTAACTCATGAGTCCGCAGACAAAATTTGACAGCTTTATCAGTCGAACTCTAACCGTGATGGCAAAAACAGTGAAGCAACTCCGTTCAGAAGTGTGCGCGTCGAAAACGGACATCGTGCGGCACTTTGTGGACGCCGGATACGCCCGTTCCGGCATCTACTACATCTTGGCACTATTAGACAACAATCAGAGCATCGAAACAAAGCCCGGTTCAGGACGGCCAACGACCCTGAGCAACAAGAAGCTCCAAAGGATGCTGAAGAGGAAAACCGAGGGAAAAGTGGCTACATCGCTGCGTGCGCTTGGACGGGAGGTCGGTTCAACCGTCCAAACAGTGTTAAAGTACCTGGCGAACATGAACATACATGTCAGGAAGCGGAAGTTGCGGCCACTGGTTTCGGAGCTGCAGGCAATGATGCAGCGGCAGCGGCTGAATAAGAAGGTCAACTCAATTTTCCCGGCGAATCGTGACGTGGCGAAGGTGATGGACGACGAGATCTATCTCGCCCTGGATGGCAACGACTGGCAGGGCACTTCGTATTTTACTTCCCCCACGAAGGAAGTGAGCTCTGAGGTGAAGTTCAATTCACACACCAAGTACCCCAAGAAGGTGCTGCTGTGGCTGACAATCAGCGAGAAAGGGATGTCAAAGCCACTCTTCTTTCGCTCCGGACTGGCCGTGAACGGGGAAATTTATAGTATGATTTGCATGCCGCAAGTTGCGTCGTTCATCAAGAACTACCATAAAGGCAAAGACGCGGTGTTCTGGCTGGATCTGGCGTCGGCCCACAACTCGAAGCGATCGTTGGAGGAGATGGAGCGGCTGAATATCGATGTGGTACCCAAGTCGGCGAACCCACCCAACGTCCACCAGCGGCGTCCCATCGAGAATTTCTGAGCCAACCTGAAGCGCAAGATCTACTCCAACAATTTTGTCGCGAAAATTGAGGAGGAATTGATAAATAAAACGAAGAAAGAACTCAAAACCATGCCTACACGCATGTTTTCGTCCGCCATGGCGAATGTTCCGGTTAACTGCCGGAAGGCCGCTCGCAAGGGCGTAGAATTTTTTTGCAAGTAAGCTTAAATAATTTCCTTTCATGGGAAATTTATCTAAAGCAATTATCTGTCTTAGCTTTTTTTTATCACCATCCGAAAAAAGTCCATTTTATTAATGCAAACGTTATGCCCGAAAAAGTTGGTCACCCTAATCACGAAAAAGAACAAACCTTCCTAACATTGTCAAGTTATGATAGCGTACATGCCCCTTGACTCAGCCTAATATGCAACGGTCGATGACATTTTTTATTGTTACTCATAAAGTAATTGAGCTGGAAACAATATTCAACCAGTTATACGTTTGCGTCAATAATCTCATTAAGCCGTTCATTGTTATGAACCACCAATTTAATGTTTGTCATTATTATTTCCTCTGACATTTTATTTAAAGCTTCGTTCGCTTTACTAAAAAACAAAATTTTCAGAACAAATCAAAACTAAACTTCTTTAAAACACTTCAAAGTTTTAACATATGATCTGTCGGTCCACATTATAACTCTTACTGTATACATTTTGTTGCTTAGGTTTTGGTTTGGTTCTGCCAGTTGACAAATGTGCAACCACATTTACATACATTTTCATCGAAAAATATACCAATATCAAAGTTTTACTATGCGATACATTACAATTATATTAGATCATAGTTAGGAACACAGACAATAATAATGGTCCTAAAATCCTTGTGAAATCATTGTTCATATTTATATGTGAACAGTTCATTAATAACGTGTGGCTATTTTCTGTGCATCTAGAGCGCAATATGTTATGTTTACTATCGGTTCAATATTGCGGAATTTAGCTCATTTGAAATTCGCGAAGATTATGTACTTAGCCTCATCAGTGCAGCCATGCTGACTGAAATGATAAGAAAATCGATACTCTCACTCAAGTTTTAATCTTTAAATTGACGAAAAAATTCTCAACTGCTTGAGAATAAACAGATCATTATGATGCCATCAAGGTTTTCTCTGTTTTAGCTGAATTTATGTCTTATTTGGTACATAGGCTGAATAAAGGAGCTAGGCTGACATTACATCCCGTTACCCTAGATTGTATCTTCTTTTTTCATTGAACGGCTGTATGGCTGTGAATTATTTGATTTGCTTAAGTTTTTCATGGTATAACTTTTTTGTTTCCCAATGGATTGACGCCGAGTTTGCGCCAGTCTCGTTGTATTTTATGAAAAAAAAAAAAAGAAAGATGGAGATTGATTGGTGACTTTGAAATTTAAAGTTTTGTATATTTCATATATGGTTCCTCCAATTGCTGATTCTGCCCCAATCATAATTGACTAACCCCACTGCATAAGATTTTTCATGTAGTAAAAATGGGAATCCGCTTAAGCTGCTTCACTTTTTTGAAAAAATATCATCGTGCTTTTGTGACCAATGAAAACTTATTTTGCAATACTTAAGGTCAATAAACATATTATCAATGCTGGGCATGGTCATCTAGATTTAAAGGCCAGAAACGCTTTACAATCTATGTAATAAAAATTTATCACCACTATATTTACTATTACCCCATTTGTAATCTAATCAATTGTCTAACCCCTTCTGTGAAACAACTGGAACATTCCATAAAATTAAAACAGACCTCTTCTCCCTCTCCTTCTCAGACTATACATAGTAACATGGAACGTGAGCACAAAATTCCCAGAGAACCTCTCCCTCCACAAGCTGCTCGGACTGGAAACGTCGCCCCAACAGGAAACCGATCTTCCCGATTTCTTCGTCATTGGGTAAGTTTTTCACCATTTACCATCACCCAAATCAACGTAATATTCATTTTTTCCCCCACATCCAGCCTCCAGGAAGTTAACTCTCAACCACAAAACACACTCTACAACCTGTTCAAGGATGACCTGTGGACGCAAAAGTTCAAAGAACTGCTCAAAGAGCGCGACTATGTCGTCATCAAGACGGAACAGATGCAGGGTCTTCTACTGTCAGTATTCGCCCGGCGGAAACACTTGCTCCATCTGCGGCAGGTCGAAACCGAGTACACTCGAACCGGGCTCGGGGGGATTTGGGTAAGGCTGGTTGGAGGTAGTATCCTTAGTTGTTAATGCTGACTAATGTTTTCTTTCGCAGGGTAACAAAGGTGCTGTTAGTATAAGGTTAAACGTATATGGCTGTTCGATTTGTTTGGTCAACGCTCATCTGGCGGCGCACGATCACATGCTGGAGGAGCGGATCAACGACTACGAGAAGATCGTTCAAGAACACAAGTTTCACGTGAAGGCGAAGGAGGCCATCTTTGACCATGAGTACCGGCGCAGCTCAAGAAACCTTATGAAATATGGAAATTTCTAACTTTCTTCCCTTATTGCAGCTACGTGTTCTGGTTCGGTGATCTCAACTTCCGACTGACGGGTGAGGCGACGACCTCTGCCGAGGAGATTCGTGCTATGGTGGCCAAAGATGAGTTGAAGAAGCTCATTGAGAAGGATCAATTGTTGCTAGTCCGGCGAGAAGGTCGAGCTTTTCAGAATTTGCAGGAACGGTTACCACAATTCCCGCCTACATTCAAGTTTGAACACGGCTCCAATGATTACGATATGAAGTGACTATTGTATTTCCTCCAGTACGGAAGAAGCAAATTAATCAAATCAATTTTTAGGCGACGGCCTGCCTGGACCGACCGGATACTGTACGGCATGAAGGAGAACAACTACCGGAACGTGAAGCTAACCGTTGAACAGACGTCCTACAAAAGCCATCCTAGTTACAACATCAGCGATCACAAGCCGGTGTCAAGTGAATTCACCATCAAGGTACGGCAATACAAATCAATCCTAATCACCCAGCTCATAGGACATGTCCATTTACATTAACCTTAACATACTGTGATAAATCAATTTATTTGTCATCTAATCGGGTCAAGGAAAATCACCACTGTACTGTATCGGCTTGGTGTACGAACATTGCCCCTTCCTGGAACATCGTCATCATCATCATCATCATCCATTTTTGCGAGTCCTCTTTCAAATGCCATGAGTATATTTTCTTTCCGGGTTTATGTACGGTTTGAGGGTTGCCATTTCCCGTCACCGCAGGGATGCTTTTTTGATTTAATTATAGTTTCCTTCCTTACTGTCGTACTACGTGCGCTTGTTGTTGGTCTGTTTCTAGAGGCCTTTAATTTCGTATGATCGAAAAAGCTGTTCGAGAACGGTGTACATCGAACCCTAACACCTCACCATCTAATTTTCTCGATGACTAAAGAATGTTTCTGAAATGTTAAATGAGGGGAATCTCGGTCATCATTGGTGATTTCATGTCCAGCCACGTGAGGTTCATTGCAATTCTCAGCCACGTCAGCCTCAAGGAAGAAATTTAAGACTGTTCATATTCTTGATATGCTTTGGCGATGAGTCCTCGAAGGTCCACGTCTTTTGTGTGCAGATGACCTCAACCATAATAAAAATCACATTGAAAATTCGATGGAATCTACAGTGAAAAGAATTGTAGATATTATAGATTATATTGTTTTCATCGATAAGATACATTTATACTTATTGTTTGCCACCATAGAATCTATTGTATATGACAATTTTACAATAGAAACGGAGGGTCTCTTAACAATGAAAATAAAACTCAATTTTTTATCGAACAGTTTTAAACAAAAACCATCTATTTTATTGATTTTACCTTTCAGAGTTTTCGCTGCACTAGATTTAATTGTCTATATATTATGGTGACAATATAGTCGTTTTAGTGGAACTGTACATGAGCAGTATGGTTTATTGTCCACCAACAAAACTTATTATAATTTTATGGTTTTGTGTTGTAATCCTAGTGTAAATTTTAATTCGGGAAGATTTTAAGCGAATCCAATCAATCAACGCTTGTTGTCCCCTACAACAGCAGCTACTGACCTTAGCTCATTCGTGCAAACTTAATAGAATGTTGGTTAATCCGAACAAAAGCGAGATGATTACTTTTCTGATCTGATCTGATTCTCTTCGACTACAAGCTCCGAGACACGACAATCAAACGATCGATCAACTTACGTAATAGACCTTGGAGTAATTCTGGATTCCAGGTTGACGTACAAGCTCCCCATTTTGAACATAGTAAACAAGGCTTCCGAAGTTCTAGGCTCTATATTTAGGATGAGCAAAGACTTCTCCGATATTTATTACTTGAAATCTTTGTATCGGTAATCTATATAAATAAAAATGAGTTGGGGTTTCCTTTGTCACGATTTAACTCGGAGACTGCTGAGCCGATCGGCGTGAAAATTTGTATGCAGGGTTTTTTGGAGCCGGGGAAGGTTCTTAAGACAGTAAGAGACCCCTCCCTCATCTGAAAAGGGGGGCTCCCATACAAATGAAACACATATTTCTGCATAACTCGAGAACTGATCATGCAAAGGAACCCAAATTTAGCATGCAGAAGTTTTTTGAAGCAAGAAATGTTTCTATGGTAGTTTGAGATCCTTCCCTTTTTTAGAAAGGGAGGCTCCCATACAAATGAAACAAAAGTTTCTGCATAAAGGGTGTCCACGATGACATTGCCACACACAAAATTGATTCGCAAAATTCGAGTTTTCATCCGATTGCCATCAAATTTTCAGGGATTGAGAAATAACTATTAAACTTCATTTTACCATTTTACTCGTATTTTATTTACAGTCCATACGCAAATGCCCGCACCTTGGCCTTAACCCCGGCCATAAGATTCTGCACAACCTGTGAATCAACCGTTTTTTGCATGTAAACCCATACTTTCTTCAGTTCCTCGACTGTCTTCACTACCTTAGGTCGTTTAAGAAGGTGATGCTTCATAATCGCCCAGTACTTCTCGATGGGGCGGAGCTCCGGAGTGTTGGGAGGGTTGAACATTTTCGGCACGAAATTGACCTTATTGCCCGCATACCACTTCAGCACGTCCTTGGAGTAGTGGCATGAGGCCAAATCCGGCCAGAAGATTGTTGGGACGTTGTGGGCCTTCAGGAGAGGAAGCAGCCGCTTCTGGAGGCACTCTTTTATGTACACCTGTCCGTTCATGGTGTCCTGGGTCACGAAAGGTGCACTCCGCTTCCCGCACGTGCAGATGGCTTGCCAAACCAGGAATTTCTTCGCAAATTTGGACATCTTCTGAGTGCGGACATGCTCCGGAACGCTGAACTTATCCTTGGCCGTGAAAAACAGGTTGCCGGGGATCTGTTTGAAGTCGGCCTTCACATATGTTTCGTCGTCCATGATGCAGCATTCAACTTTCGTCAGCATGTTGAGGTACAACTTCCTGGCACGGGTTTTGGCGGACTTGTTCTGCTTCTCGTCGCGATTAGGGGCCTTTTGTACCTTGAACGTTCGAAGCCCAGCCTTAGTTTTGGCCTTCTGGACAAAACTTCGGCTTAGGTGCAGCTTCTTAGCCACATCCCGAACGGAGGCGTTCGGATTTCGGTTGAAGGCCCCAACTACGCGGTTGTGATTTTTGGTGTTGTACGGAATACTTTTTCCTTCACTTCTGGGCTTCCGATCGGTGGTCAACTGTTCCTCGAACCGCTTAATCACTCGCGACACCGTGGAACTTGCGATTCCCAACGTTTTAGCGATGGAACGATGCGAGAGATCCTTGTTCTCGTGATGAATGCGCAAGATTTTATCACGCACGAGCTGTTCTTTCGACTCCATTTCCGCGAGTTTTGATCACAGGACTTGCAGGATGTAAATAATGCACTATGAACTAAATCCACCCAAATTTTCATTAAATTCTACCCAACGGTTAAAAAGTTAGAGCAATTTCATAGTGTGGCAATTTCATCGTGGACACCCTTTACGCCGTGCACGTTGGTAGGAAATGCCGTCCGTGACATTGAGAAGACCAGAATCATCCCACGTCACCTGCAGCTGGCCATCTGCAACGACGAGGAGCTGATAAAACGTCTCTCCGGTGTGACCATTTCACAGGGGGGTATCCTGCTAAAAATCCAGGCCGTCTTGCTGCCAAAGAAGAACGGGAAGAAAATGTCAATCGCGAACCATGTTCCCTCCGTCAACAACTAAAATCCGTCCATTTCAGGACGACCAAATCAATTAGCCCAACTAAAGAGTTTGTTTGGTTGAAATTTCTCTTGAGCTCGTCGAAATAGTATCCACATATAAATCCTGATTCGCTATTTAACATTAGCAAGCACGTTGAACATTCAAGAATCGAAACATTATTAACAGTTAACTCGAGCCGAACTGCAACACGGCAGACCAACCTTGTGAGCATACATATATAAAGTGTAGGGGATAGGTTAGGTTCGTGGTAGTTCCTAGTTGTACATAGTGGATTAGTTGCAGATAGTAGATTGGGTTATTTGCTGGTGGTGGCAAGTAAATTGTTGCTATTGGTTATGCAGTCGGTTGACCCAGCCTGTGGAGTATGCTAAGCGAGTTTTGTTTCATTTTTGAGACTTTTCTATAGACTTTGGCTTGGTCTACACTCCATATTTTTCACTAGTCCGAATTCCTATTGATTGAAAATAACGTAAATACAAGGTGATGTCCTATAATGTCGATTTTTCATAGTAAATTTACCAAATTTACAGCATAATCCTAGCACAGACTTCATATTTAAGTAATGGACGTCTCCTAGGCAGCCATGAATGATATATAATGAGTACACCTTCGCATTTTGATTAAGTTGTTCGGCAGTCGTGGATCTGTGCATAGCAAGATCTACTGTAGGAACGCATTTGGCGGTAGCAAGCATCCTGAAGGACTGGCGAGCAGTCGTTGCCCAGAGAGGCGTTGGTGTACTGCGTTGTTAGTACCGATGCTCCCGTCAACGTCGCTGCGAGAAACATGGCTGCTGAAGCCTACGAGTTGGCGGGAAAAAGCCACTCGTGATAACGATACAAGAATTATCCCACGTCACCTGCAGATGGCCATCCGCAACGACGAGGAACTGAACCAATAATACCAAGAAGAAAGCCCAAGTTCAATCGCGAACCATGTTTCTCCCCGTCAACTTAATCCGTCCTTTTTAGGACGACCAAATCAGTTTAGCAACTAAACAGTTTGTTTGCTTGAATTTTTGTCTTGTGCTGTTTGAAAGTTCCATTACCCGGCTGAACATGGCATTGCTGGCGGATGGACCTGACGTCTCTGGAATGGGAATTAGATTGCTGCGTAGTCCTACGTCACCTTTGCGCACAACCCCATTGGGCTGTACCTTGTAGTTTTTCGCTGAAAAAGAATACATGTACTCCAAAAAGAGTATGTGTGGTAACCCTACTGGCTGCAACTACAGTCAATTGCAAAATTGAGCGTCCAAGTGTGATTGCTGGGTTACCACGAATTTTTAAAAGTTCAAAATTAGTTCTTTTTATGTTCAGTTCATTAAAGGAAAAAAGTTAAACAATTATAAAATAAATTGGTATTTGCAAAACAAAAACAATACCAATAGTTCAGGTGTGGCGGAATTGAGCGTACAGTTCTCATTTTTCATGGAAAAAAAACATATGAAGTCAAAAATTGCCGATTTTAGTATTTCGTATGCCACAGTTTGCGCATCCAACACTGCCTGTAAGCGTCAAGGCATCGATTCCACCAGATTTTTTGTCATCGTTGAATATAGTTAGGAATACTGTTCTAGATCTGCTGAATCGCAATTTTGAGCTCCTTCTTGTTTTGTTTTTTGATTGGTGTTATTCAGTCGATGCTTTATTTCCCACCACCAATGCTCAATGGGGTTCAAGCTGGGTGACTGGGGAGGTGTTTTCAGCTGTTTTGGAAAGTTATAAAGCAACCACTCTCGTACGACGTACGAGTTGTGCTTGGGATCATTGTCCGGTTAGAAGAGATAATCGCATGGTGGGTTCATTTTTTGCACGGAAGGTTGTAGGTTGCGTTTCAGAATGTTCAGATATCTCATTTTGTCCATGATAGTGTCGATAAACTTCATCGTGTCGGTTCCAATATAGCTTCCGTAGCTGCCACAGCATTACACTGGCGCCTCCATGTTTGACCGTTGGCCCAAAAGTTTAGCCTCTAGCGCCGAGTTTGATTTTCTTCACACAATCTGCCTTCCATCAGAACCGAACAGACAAATTTTCGTCTCATCGCTGAAAAGCACGTTTTTGTAGAATTTTTTCAGATTTGCAACATACTCTCTGGCAAAGTCCAGTACATTTACTTTGGAAAGTAGTGGCTTCTGTCGGACAACTCGTCGTCTCTGATTGTGCCGGTGTACCACACGCCGGACAGCATCCGCACTAACAGACCTTCCGATGTCATCAGTAACCTCAGAAGCCAATTTCGGAATAATTGTTTTAGGATTATTCCGTATTCCAGTGCTGGTAGCAGGTCACTTTTTAGTGACTAGGTCACTATTTTGAGTATAGTCAATAAAAAGTCACTATTTGCATCCAAAAGTCACTGAATTCACTATTTTTCGGAAAATGGTCACTAAAGTCACTATTTTTGCACCGCCGATTGTAAAAAGCTGAAAAAAATCACTTGTATCTATTATACAATAGATCTGGCTACACTATATAAAAGCCGAAAAATATACACCAAAAAAGTGTATTACTAATCCCACGTGTAAATCTGACTGAGAGCAGAATAAAGTGAAAAATATTGTGGGCTGTGAATCTTGGTACTATTATTCCGTGATAAAAAAAAATCTTCCGCAAAGATAGGTGTGGTATAATTTTCTTGAAGTCATTAACCATGATGCGGTCACAAATCTGACTAAAGGCTGCCACACAATGGCGCGTCCCACGTCGCGTCGTATCAGTCGTCAACGCCACCGTTCAGTGCTGAAACGCCTTCATGACGCTTTGACCAACAATCAATGTGAAACCAACGATTTGAAATTGGTTCACTGTTATAGAACCCCTTGGTCCGAAGTACACCTTGTAGCCTGCACCTTGCAATACATTCTTGTGCTCTTCGGTACTAGAAGCTTTGTTTTTGTTTTGATTCGGTGTGTTGTTTCGACAGAATATTTGGGGGGGTGTTCGTGTGAGTTACGTTATTAGGGGCAAATCTTTAAGCTTGCGACCGATGTGCTGGTAGTGTCTGAGCCAAAAATTACATGCATTTTCTTCATGACTATCTAGCCGCTGCTTTGACCGCACCATTTAGCAATAATGATGTTTTGGCGTCAGTCATTTATTTTACTTCATTTGCACTTACTTTTTTACATGTGAAAGTGAGTTTTTTCAACTTTCTTTTATTTAAATCACTAGCTGAACCCGGTGCGAGCCTTGCTTCGCTTGCAAATAAATGATTGAAAATATAATAGATTCTTTTGTTTTTTTTTAGGAATAAGTTTTGTTCAAATATTTTCGTTTGCTAATGTGTGTAACTTCTGCAAATTAAACGTAGGTGTGTATTTTTAATTACACCCTCAGATCTTTAGTTTCAAGCATGGTTTTTCTTTCTGTGTAGAAGCATTTCATAGACAAATTTGTGTTTCATTTGTTTTAAAACTCCCGCCCCTCCACTACCAGAAAGAGGAGGGTCTCGAACCATCGTAGAAACATTTTTTGCCTCCAAAATATCCTCATGCCAATTTTTTTTCCATTTACTTTATTAGTTCTTAGTTATGACAGCCCCCCTTCTAGGAGAGGAGAGGGGTCTCAAACCACCTTAGAAACACTTTTCGCCTCCAGAAAACCACATATGCCAAATTTGGTTCCATTTGCTTGATTAGTTCTTGTGTTATGCAGAAACTTCTGTTCCATTTGTATGGGAACCTCCTCTTATAGAGAGGGGAGGGGTCTCAAACTACCATTAGTTATGATAAGTTCTCAAGGTATGCAGAAATGTGTGTTTCATTTGTATGGGAGCTCCCGCTTCCAGAGATGGGAGAGATCTCAAACTATCATAAGAACCTTTCCCGGCCCCAAAAACCCCTGCATACAAAATTTCACGCCGATCGGCTCAGTAGTTTTCGATCCTATAAGGTTCAAACAGACAGACAGACAGACAGAAATTTATTTTAATATATTTAGGGAAGATGTACCTATATTAATCTCATCACTTTGCAATTCATCCTACTTGAAATAAAACGATATACACGTGATAGGATTAGTTAGTAATGTTTGTTGTAGTTATTTAACGTAAGCAAACATTATTAGAAAACGAAACCGATCCTTCAACTGTCCAATTGTTTGATTCATCGTAAGATGAATATAGGAACAATGAGATTAATATGGGGGCAGTTTCCCTAGTTAGATTTTTGCATTATATTATTTATTGGTAATAATTGAATTAGTTTTATTGCAAATTAGATACCCTGGCGAACGCTGTCCCGGCTCTACCTCAATTGAACTAGTCGTATGCAGTTTTTGTCGTTGTATTTGATGTGGTCCCATATCACATCATCTTTTATTATTTTTACAATTTTCCAGCTATTTCATTAAAAAATTTCATATTTCTATGCATATGTACACAGTGAACCTCATGACGAACCGAACGCATCAAGAAGCTTGTAAAACCGTTCATCCGTAATCGAGTTAAATCGTTACATACAAAACACCAATCCATTTTTATTTATATAGATCTTCACTCCCCCGAAGACGTTCGTTTTCTCGCGAAGCGCGTCACTTTTGATTTTTTTTTCAAAAACAAAATTCTATGCGAAGAGGACGCGAGGGCTTTAAAAATGGCCGTCTCAGTTGAGCTCGATTTCTGGTAGGGAGCAAGTGATTTGATGTTTGGCGTAGGCCGTTTGACAGAGAATCGTTCTAAACTTATCGATTAGCTGTCAAACGACCTAAGCCAAATGCCAAATCGTTTGCTCCCTACCAGAAAACGAGTTTAATCTTAGCAGGTATTAGCGCTCGTAAAATGTTGGATTGTACAAATGTTGATGGGATATGGAGTAAAAACAATTCAAAACGTTTATCCAATATGCAAATCAAATGTCCAATATCAAAAAATCAAGTCAGTTTTTGACGTAGACTACGTCTTACGGCAAGGGTAGGGTGTCAATTGAAAATCTAAAAATAACCGACCGTCACGAAATATTGTTACAAATTAAACGCTTATAACTTGATAAATGATCAATAGATTTCCAAGATGATTACATCAATCGGTTGGAAATTTTCCCGCGTATCAGTACAATTATCAAACATTATTTCAAAATAATTCTAAACTATTAAAAATGGAGAAAATAAAGGGTAATGTCTTAAAATTTTGTTTTACAGGCTAATCTTACTAAATGCACAGTAGGTTCCTATCACAGATTTCAAATGTAAGTAAGGGAGGTCTCATATGCAGCACTGAACATTATAAAACGGGTGCACCTTCGCAATTTTACTCATTAATGTTGCAGTGCCGGAGCTGGTAAGTTCGTCTTGCCAAACAGCAGTTGGCGATGGCATGAAGCCTGTATTGCGGAGCGGCAAGGCGCCATGTGGATTTGGCAGCTAGTGATGGCGCGTACCATAGAAGGTGCACTGGCGACCAATCAGTGGTCAGGTTCTTGCAGGCTGTTGCTAGCAAGTCCTTGGATAGGCAGCAATTAAATTTGCAGTGGTGTGCTAGGCATTCGGCTGCCCAAGCCGGTGATGATTTGTCAGCCGGTAGACGCCACCACGAAGAGCAAAATATGGCGCTTGAGTGTGTTTGTGTGTGATATTCTTGGCAGCCATTCATATAAAGCGCAACGTGCATGGCAGACATAACCTGCTTCATGAAAAGACCGAGAAGGTTTCGATTCTAATGTGGACTATTCTATTTCAAATCCGTCCTTTTCAGGACGACCAATCTAATTTTGAGACAGTTTGTTTAAATTGAATTTTTCTAAAATCTTACCAATTGGCTGACAGCGGTGGCTGAAACAATTTCAATTTTCTCTACGTTGAATACCTTGAGCATTGGGCACAATTTACAAATGACTGCCGTCACAAAAAAATTAAACACCCTGGCTACGGTCTTGGTTTCGGACTGTCATCAAACACCTACTCATGATGAAGCTTTTGTTACTTTAACATTCGATCGTGACCTCCGTTTGCAATGCAAGAGATATTTTGCATATTTCTTCAATCATCATCCAATGACCTTGATATTCAACCATTAAACACCTAGTAATGACAACCATTATCGTTATAACAATGAGCAAAACTATCATTGATTATTGAATTTATATTCCCTAACAGATACTCAACCATCTTTTACGCCAACAGGATAGTGGCTCTCTCAACCATCATATCAAATACAAATGTGGCCGTATCATCATTGAAACCAAACGGCCCTTTTCAGGGCCACCAAATACTTTCTAAAGAGTGCACAACAGAATTTTCTAACATACTTATTATCTTATGCTGGCATAACGATCTATGAGTACTACACCCACGCTATTTTGATCAGACTACACCTTACGGCAAGGGTAAGGGTCAAATGAAAATTTGAAAATAACTGAAACACTTTGCACCCAAATAGCTTTATCATTTCTCGATAGATTTTCGAGATTTTTTGCTCTAATCAATTGGAAATTTTCGTGACTGATAACTATCAAAACTATCATTGATAATTTACTTTGAATCCCCAAACAGACCCTGAACAATCTATAACGCAACAAGGATAATGGTCTCCAGCTGGTCGGTCATACACACAATCACTACAGCCAGCACAACCGTTTCCTTTTCTTCATACCAATATTCAAATCAAATATCCCTTTCCACGGCTGCCAAATATTTTCTAAGCAGCAGATCATAGAATATTCTAACATACTTACAAACTTACTTATGCTAACCCAACGTTCCATTAGGACAGTACCTGCGTTGTAATGATCCGCTAAGAAACTAACGAAACTAATCAAACGGCTTAACGTAGTCTACGTCAACCGGTCGTGTGTTATACACAACCCCACTGATTTTTTCCTCTCGGCTGCCACCTCCTAAAAAAAAAAAAGTCAAAAAAGTTTTTATTCATTTTTTTATTATTTTTATTAAATTAATTAAACTAAAAAAATAATTATTTTTCTATCCCCCCACCCCCCCCCCCCCCCCCCCCCCCCTCCCCCTCCCCCTCCCCCCCCCCCCCCCCCCCCCTCCCCCCCCTACACACACACAGAACCAACAGGAGGAGAGGTTTTTTCCCCCCTCAAAAAGAAAAAAAACAAACCCCCACGCCGCTCCCCCCTTCTTTTTTCCCCACAAAAACCACGCCCCTCCAGGTGATTTCTCTCCCCCCCCCAAAACCCAAACCCCCCTCCCCCCCCCGGAATAACCCTCTTATACTTCCACTTGTTGACGATCTTCTTCTGCACTGTGGAATGTGTTCTCCCGGCGATAGCTGATATTTCACGCAATGAGTTTCCATGGCAACAAAGACTCATAACTTTAGTACGCGTAGACATATCCGTCTCCTTCCTCTTAGACGACATTCTTGAGTAAAACACAATATTTTTTAGATTCAAACTCAATATGACGTACAGCTAGAGATTAACACTATCAACAAAAAACACCTAAATTTTCAAAAAATTAAGTCATTAGGGTGAAACATTTTAGCGATAGTGTACGCTCAATTTTGCCCATCCGAAAATGACACATTTTCAGCACTTTTCAAAACTTCAAATTATTGAAATACTTTTGAATAATAATGATAAGACCAATACAAAGAGAATCATCAAAACATCCAATTTGAAAATAAATTAATATAGAAATGTTTCTTCACTCGATCCCCTCTTGGGTGTTCGCTCAATATTGTGATTGGCTGTATACAGCAACTGTCCGCTAGCTGAGTGCTTTTTTTACTGGGCGCTCGCTAACTGGACTATAGCCCTGTTAAAAAGCAAATAAACTTCAAAACTCAGCATTTGACATTATGTTGTCAAAATTAGCAAGGGGCACGTTAAAGGCATACAAAGTTCGTGGAGGAGTGAAAAATTGTTCAATTGTACGGAATTGAGTCGTAATCCCATACAAACTGTGTCAAATATTTTGCTCAATGAGGTGTACACTAAGCAACATAACACTAAGCATATTAACATGATTTAATTTATGTATTGCACAATCTAATATGCCAACCGAAATATGATGGAAAGCTCCCTCGAAATTTATTTACATTTGAAATTTCAGCCAGGGTTGCCACATTATTTTTCGTTCCCATCTTTGCCAAGAAAATCTTTTTTATCTGTGTTTAACAGCAAAAAATCTTAGTAAAAATCTTTACTTCAAATGTTGTGTTGTAAAAGGAAAACAGATCAGTAAACGAAAGATTCATGTTCTCGGGGGAAATCGATCATTGCACTTAAACCCTTCTGACAGACCAGTTTTGACATGATAATGAATCATGAGGTGTTTTATTTGATTACATAAAGTTCCTTGATAGGTGAACAAAATCGGAACGGAATGAACAATCAATTATTGGTATGATCCGTGTAAATTAATTTGTTGAATTTAGAATTTAGTTCTGATGTTAATATTAGCTGATCAACTCCTCCTACCCTCCTTTGGCCTCCATGATGTCCGTACTCAGGCGGTTCCGGATTTTGGACTTATTCAGATTGTATTCCGAAAAAAACTCGCTTCACTCCTGCAAAAGAATGTGGAATTAGTAAAAAGTTCGCAATGAACTTTCTTAGCAAGTGAAAAGCCGGCTTCCCATCAGACGTTTTCTTCAACAAGTTTCGAAGTCTTCTGATTCTTCCACCTCGTAGTCCTTGCAGATGATTATCGTCCTCAGCTCACGAAAATCATTTTCAATGGCCTGTTTCTCACCGCTTTCAAAGACATTCGGATATTGTTCAATAATCGAGTTGAACTCCTTCAAAGGGCGCAGCTTCGCCGTTATATATTCCCGACTTCTTACGAAGATGTTTCTCGAAATCTGAAACCCATAAATTTGCAAGGAGCTCCATCAGCGAGACTTCAGCTGATTGCACATGTTCAGGAATTCCATAGCTTTTGACTGAAAGATACGATTCGCTATAATTATAAGAGACAATTTGTAGCTTAAGAAGAAGAGAAATGGCTGCGTCATCGAGTCATTAAGATGACAACAATAAAACCGTTGTCTCAGTTTGATTAGAACGAGAAAAACAACACGAGCTCCGAGCTCAACAAACCGTTCCATATTCCATTTGACAACTGACTCCAACGATAGCCATCTAGTGGCAGACTGTGCAGAACTGTGTCATCTGGAATTTCTTGGATTTTTTGAGGTTGCAGGACAAGTAACTGCAGATATATCGCATCATTTGTTCCAGGTACAATGGCAGTTTTTTGCATGCATTACTTGCACAAAGGGCCAAAAAGTGGCAGGTTCATTTGATAATTATCAAATGAGGACAGCCACGTTTCAGCAGCTTCTTGATGGATTGGTCAGAATCCATCATTACCGAAGCTCCATTTGATCCAAAGCCCACAAACCTTTTTTTTGTAATCGGTGCCATCGATCTGGAACTGTTTATCAATTGCGCAAAATGTGTATAGGTGTTCGCACTGCAAGATTATATCACAGAGAACAGACGTTCATCTTCGGTCTGCTACTTGTGTAAAACTTTAAACCGACATTTCAAATGTATGTCGTTATGCTCCTGGTAGGCGGCGCTGCAGTTGTGCGATAACTGTCATGTCAATGTTTATCAATAAAAGGCCTAGCACATAACCTGAAAAATTTTGTTTGTTTTTCTCTGCACTTGTTTTTTATACCGGCTGCCCATATTAACTTTTACACACGTTTTTCAAGAAAAGTTATATGGACATGAATGTCTGTTCTCTGTGATTATATTAAAGATAACAAAAAATGACGTGCGAAATAAATATGCTAATAGCAAAAAATATTATCAAGAACATTATTCGAACTTCCCTAAATTCTTCAGCAAGAATGCATAAAAATACTTCTAAATTAGAAGAATATTATTTTTCTAGAAATCACTGTAAGAAATTCTGCAGACATTTCTGGAGCAATCTCTTGCGGAACTTTGAAACAAACACTTCTCCAACGGAATTCCTGAAAAAAATATTGTAGTAATATCTGGAGAACTATAAATAAAAATCCTTGCAGGCATCCTTGACAAAATTTGAAAAATAATTCTACAAAAACAAATTGCGGAGTTTTTAAAGTTAAGAATTAAATATATGATATTATGGAATTCATGCAAAAAAATCTTCTTAGATTTCTACAACAAATCAGAATTTTCTCCAAGAATTACTTCTGGAATAACCGTATAGTTTTTGTGTAGTTCTTTCAGGTGTCCTCCAGGGATTCCTTTAATATCACAAAACTTCACAAGATCAGGGATTCCTCCAAACAATTCATCACAAGAAAGTTTTGAAAAAACTACCGATGCAATGTCAAAAGAAACTCATGAAAGAATTCCTGGAGGAATGCCTACAAACGTCTGAAGAATACCCATTGAAACGCCAGAAGAAATATCTAAAGGAATGTCCAAGAATCTTGAAAAATTCTCTAAAATTTTCTTCAAAAATTATTTGAGGCACACACAAAAACTTACTTTCATACTGTCATCTGTCACTGTAGTGTCAGCGTCAATTGTTTAATTTTGCTTCATGGGCCTAAACAGCACACTGAAAGTAGTATTGATAAAAAGTTGGATCCTAAACTGTACTCATATTTTGAATTTGAGGTTTTTGAGTGGAAAGAAAACTGCCAAAAATCTTAAAAATCTTGGTTTTTCTCAAAAATCTGTAAGCTTCACATACAGATATCTGTATGAAAAAAATGAAAAAAATCTGTGTCAATCTAGATAAATCTGTGCATGTGGCAATCTTGATGTCAGCCCAGTTATGGCTGGCCCACAATCGATACGTTACGGATGCGTTGACGTAAATTTGACAGAAAACCTTTGGGAAAACTGTCAAATCCACGCAAAAGTATCCGCAACGTATCTATTGTGGGCCAACCATTACTAAGCCGCATCCGCTAACTGGGCTGTACACTAAGCCCAGTTAGCGAATGGTTGCTGTATTAGATAATATTAAATTTGAAGCTTGTGGAAGGAGAGGATTTTCATCGCATTAGGCACATCCTACTGATTCCTTGAGATAGAAATCATCTTTGTGGTTCTTACCACCGTTCCCACAACTAGCAGGTGTAGTTTACTCACCCTTAAGGAGTGTATCGAATATAAGCTATCCACATACATTTGCGTTGTACGCATGTATTTGTGATGTTTTTTTATGCTCTGAACACTGCATGCTGTGCGTTTGACTGTCAGCTTTCTTTTGTTTACTTGTTTGTGCGGCTCAAATTCTGCGTTTTCAAAATGTCGCGTATTGAAAAGGAAGTGAAAATTAAGGTTCTGGACACATGGCTAAGTGAGAAGGGTATTACTATGCGAAAATTGGCGAAGCGGTTTGGAATTCATCATGCAAGCATTAAAACCATCATTAATAATGATGTAGAATGATGTATGTAAAACATCATTAATAAGTTTGTGGAACACTATTCTTTGGATGAGCTACCAGGAAGAGGCAGAAATCCCGGTTCTTCCAACCCGAAACTGGAGCAGAAAGTGGTATCTCTAATCATGAAGAACAAATCAATGTCAATACGTGATTTGGCCAAAAAAGCAGGAACGAGTGTCGGAATGATCCAGCGTATCAAGAAGCGAAACCACCTGAAGACCTACAAGAAGCAGAAAATCTCGAAACAAAGTGCAGAACAGAAGAAGCGAGCAGCAACAAGGGCCCGGAAATTGTATTCGCGTCTTTTGCAGCGTCCGGATGCATACGTTTTGATGGACGATGAGACCTATGTAAAGGAGGACTCAAAAACCCTTCCAGGTCCACAATACTTTACTGCCGTCGTTGGGGAGGATGTGAGCGATGCGGACAGGCCGATTCAAGTGGAGAAATTCGGTCGAAAGGTACTGGTATGGCAAGCAATATGTTCCTGTGGTTTGAAGTCAACCATTTTTTACACTACCGGAACTATAAATGCGGAAATCTATCGATCTGAGTGTCTCCAGAAGAGATTGTTGCCTTTATATAAGAAGCATAGTACACCTCCACTGTTTTGGCTGGATTTAGCGTCGGCTCACTATGCCAAAACCACTCTCAATTGGCTTGCGGAAAAGGGTATAGATTTCATTGAGAAAAATATCAATCCACCAAATTGCCTTCAGCTTCGACCCATCGAACGTTACTGGGCAATCGTGAAGAGGGTCTTCAAGAAGACTGGTAAGGCAGCTGGGAACATGCAGGAGTTCAAAAAAATTTGGGCTCAAGCGTCCAAAAAATGCGATGCAACACTTGTCCGGAACTTGATGAAGAGCATTCGATCCAAAGTTCGAAAATTCGTGAAGGACTAACTTAAATTTCATCCGGTCTTCATTATGTTCAAGTTTAACCTCGTACAATATAGGATCAATTTTTTGTATGAATATAATATCGGTTCACAACATGATTTGAAAGAAAGTTTGTGGATAGCTTATTTTCGATACACTCCTTACTTCACTAGCCCACGGATTATAGAACCATCTCCACTTTATCTAGCATTACTTTCAAATTTCATCGACTCATACAAGGTCTTAAACTTAGTTTCTTCTGATCGTCAGTCTTCAAAAATCCGACATTATGAAAATCAATTTCTGTTATTCAAAAAGAAAAAAATAAATTTCAAATGTCAACTTCATGTTGATTAGCATTTTTTGAGATTACAATATATGACGGTCTATAAGTTTTTCTGCTTCAATTGGTCGGTCATCTATCTATTTTAACACTTCAACCATCTTATCACTATTCTTAAAAAAAAACAATGCACTCGCCAAAACTCAGTGCCGCTTGAAGGTGAAAGAAGACTTCAGTCGGGCCTTCTTCCGCAAGGAGCGAACAACTAAGCGCAGACCACCGCTGTTGAGAAATTTCTCCCGAAGTGGTAGCCGGGTGAGTCCTTCCGGTTCTACTGTAGGCTCTCTTTCCTTCTCCGTGCATTCGTCGTTTAGCTAATTCGCCTAACTTCGCAACAACTTTCATTTCGCTTTTTTATCTGTGCTTCATTTTTGTATCGCTTCAGTTTCATTTTCGTTTCAATTTAGTATACAGATAAGCAATATCTATTTAGTTCGTTCGTTTATCGCTCATTTTTATTGTATATATTTTACTAACCCTTCTCTGTGGTGTCGACGTTCGAACTGACCAATGCATCCGATGCAATCCACTCTGTTTTAAAATGACAATTGACGATGATGATGATGATGATGATGATGATGATGATGATGATGATGATGGGTTTTCTGGAAATGGGGCTTACTAACTTTACCAACTTTGGATGAACACTGGTTGGCTGGTCTACTGCTACAGGTGATTCGTAAGCCTCAGTACAGTGGTGATCGATTCAAGAACAATCACTACCAGCGGCTCAGCTACCGGTTGGCCATCGCCAACGGTACCGAGTCATATGCAAGCTTAAACTCGTTTGATGATTTGGTTTCCGATTTGGTTGATGCCGGACAGGTTTACGAGGATACGACGGAGAGGACGATCACGTTCAAGCCGATCGAACTGTGGCTGGTCGGTGAACCGAACCAGATCGAGTACACCATTCCGTATGGATTCGATGAGAGCAATGCCGATTGGATCGGCATCTTTCGGGTAAGATTGGCTGGGTTTGTTCTTCGGCAATAAATTCTTACTCAACATATCTCTCATTTTAGGAGGACTTTACCAGCCTAAGTGAATATCTGGCGTACGAGTATACCGAAACCTATAAGGATAAGCAACACCAGATGAACGAGCAACAACAGCAGCACCAGAAAAATACCCGAACCGTGCAGTTAACATTCTCGGAGAACGTCAACCTTCCGCAGGGCGTCCGTTACCAGCTGTTGTACTTTCAAAGCACTGGAACTCGCGGTGTGACAGGGCTGGTGGGCATCAGCAACACCTTTGACGTGGAAAAACGCTGCCCATCGCCATCGTTCGATGATATTGATTGATCCAAACAGCGCCATCGAAGAGCTAGTTTACCTGCACGGATGTAAGAAAGAAACAGCTTAAACCAATCCAGCTTCTCGCCTGACGCACCCGAGTGTGATAATCGATTAGTCACTAAAATAAGTTGCTATAAAAATTCAAATGAGGGTCTTTCACCTGTCTGTCGGTTCCCGTGTTTCCGGGAGCCCTCCACCCAACAAGTGAGGCCTTAGAGCGTGATTCTAGAGCACCCCGATCCAATGTTATTCGGAACGAAACTGAGCGGGCATAAAAATTATCATAGTAGATCCCCACAATCTGGGTAGCCATAAACAAATTTAGGTGAGGTTTGTGCAATCGCTAAATGCACTATAATTATAGCCAGCGGTATTTTGATACTGCGCTATTTTAGACAAAAAGCACTTGTTTTCAGTTCGAAGATTTTTTGGCATACGTAACTTAATAATATACAAAAAAAAAACACCTGTACTAACAAACCCATGAAATCCCCCAAAAAATGCCAAAATATGGTTTGTCACCCAGAAAGGAACCGGGAATGATCCAATCTGTACACATTTGTTGGTTGTTGTCTTGTTAAGCATTTAGTTTTAATTTCCTGACCACCTACGAAGCGCTGTTAACGCGATGCATTCTACCTGCACCGTGTTTTCAGCAACATAGATTTTCCTTTAATACTTTCCCATCCAAATAGGTTTCTCATACAGGAGAAACAACTGTTAAATGTAAGTGAAATTGACACTTTTGTTGAAGTTGTTCCCTACAGAAATAAATACATTGAAATACATACAATAATTGTACTTGCGCTACGCTTATGGCACGGATTGTCATATCGTCCAAACTTGAAAATGCAATTTCGCAAAGTAAAACACCACCAAATAATCAATTACAGCACCGGATGACACATACATAGCTAGAATACTTCAATAGCAGTTGACTTTTCTTTCACTTCCTTCCTGAAGTAAAAAAAAAATCATTTCAACGAAATAAAGTGCATTTGCGAGAATGTGATGCAAAAGTGATGTGCTTGACGATTTTTGTCTTTTAAAGAATTACGAAAGAAATTCCAAAGAGTGGACAATGATGCCAATGATAAGACGTACATACATTCACATAATCTTGTAATGAGCTGAAACTAGGTCGTCGTGGACACAAGATTTTAAGAAAATGGACATTTTTGCGCATGATAGGTTAAAAGTGGAAAAAAAACAGAATGCCTTTTTCCTTGGCTTGGAATGATGGACCCCTCACTTATCAAGGGGCTAAACAGTTTTCAAAACTTTGAAGTTTTTCAAACGTTTTGGACTTGTTTAACAGGCGTTGTTGTTCAACGTTGGAACGACGTCGTCTGCAGTAGATGAGAACTAGGCATCCTGTCTTCAGAGAAATAGTTTCATCATTAAATAATCACATTCGTGATTAGGGAACGTCCATTAAGTATGTCACGCAAAAAGTGACTTTTTATCAACCCCCCCCCCCCCCCCTTGTCACGTTTTTTGTATGGACCTTCGTTTTTTTTTGTATGGATCGTCACGTTTTCCCAAACCCCCTCTCCCCCCTAACTGCGTGACGTAATTAATGGACCTTCCCTTAGTGTGCCAGTGCTCGCCACAAAAAGTTCAAGGAAACACTTTTCTCCATGGAGCGTGCGGATAGCAAAATTTAGCGATTAACCAAAGCTTCAAAGAATACTTGTAAGTACAGTCCTCCGCTGCACTATGGTAATACACTGTATGCTACACCTGCCGAGAAAGCAAATTTGCCTGCTATCAACTTTGCGAAATCGCACAATCAACAAATGGCAGATAACCCAGCTAACGCTGAGATTGTGAAAACATCCATCGACCAAATTGACCGGTTAGTGCTGCTTGCTGAATACTCATTGCTGGTCCGCCCTAAGGAAGTTGACAGGATCATCCGTAACCTGAAAGATAAAAAAGCACCAGGACACGACAGCATTAAGAACTACAGTCGGGTACCGATCTTTTCGGTTTCGTTCTTTACGGTCTCAATTTCTACGGTTTCGTTCGTTTCGGGCAAACCGTAAAAATCAATACCTGCAGCTTATGGGATTTTCACGAATTGTGGGAAATCAGGTCAATCTCAGTTGTTTCAAGTGATAAACATCTACAGTCTTGAGCAAAATTGTTGTGCGGGGTTGGACCAACAAATCTGTGGCATTGGATTCCGGTTTAATTGGGAATTTCACCGCTAGAGGCGCTTTACTTTCGAGTTACTAAAGATGAGTAAACATATCAGTCTTCAGTAAACTTGACCTAGTGGCCAAGTTTTTCTTAGAGGTGGTCACACAAGTTCGGAATTCGGTCACTACACGGCGCTAGTGTGCATATAATCTTCGAGTTTGTGATTACTATATCTCGAGAGCCTTACTAGTTAGGACGATGCTTTCTCTAGCAAACTTGTGCAAGTGGCCAAGTCCTTCCGGATGGTAGTCCCATGTGTTCGGAACTCACTCACTGTGTGGAGCTAGTGTGCATATGAGCCTGCCGATTTATTATGCTATGCCTCGAGAGCCTTACTAATAAGAAACTGATTTCTTCAGCAAACTTGTGCTAGTGGCCAAGCCCTTCCGAATAGTGGGAAAATTTGTTCGGAATTCTCTCACTACGTAGCGCTAGTGAGCATGAGCATGAGCATGAGCATGATTGACCGCCCACGGATGACATTCCGTTATTGCCAGATCAGCTGTATTTGCACAAAGAACCAACAGATGATGTTTGGGACTAACATACATCTTCAATGTGTACAAACTGGTGACCTATTATGCTATTATGCCTATTATGCGCGAATGCTGGTCAAGTAGGGAATGGGAAGGAACGTGTTGACATGATAATCGCTTTGAAGAAAGCCGAGAAATCCTCTGCACTTCCACGAGAAATCACTGGGATGTTGGATAGTTGGGGAAAGGTTAGCAGCAGGGTTCGTTTTGGTTAACGATACGCTGAAAGTATGTACCACTTTCCGCCAAAAACAACGTACCGCTCCAATGTGACTGAAAAGAGAAAAGCATAACGAAAAACAAAACAAAACAAAATAGACATAATAAATGAAAACAGGATATTAGATATGGTCTTCAAAATATGGTAGAAATAAATTATTTGTTGCTTTGCAAACCAGCTCTCCTCGATGTCCTAGATGGCCAAGTCTTGCTGGACCCGCAGCTGCTGCCGTTGGTACTCGTCCACATCAACCTGTCCGTCGCCGACGTGTCGGAAACCTTCCGGTAGTAACATGATATCTGTGTCTAATACACTCTTCTTGCACCGATTAATTTACAAACTAAGCCTGCACACCGAATCAAAATTCACTTTGGCACGACTGTGGTATTTTCCTCTAAAATCTAGTTCTAGATATTGGCACTTGGTTGTAGGAAACAGAATCAATAAGAAAAATAAACTCGCTTATGACTTCAAACCAATACAATGCGGTCATTTCAATCGGGCTAAAGTGCGATTATCGGTTTCCATACATCACACTACAGCTAAACGGATCATCTTTCTACAGGAAAACGGATCAGTATACGAGGGATTTATGTTCTCGGGGGAAATCAGTCATTGCACTTAAGCCTTTCTGACAGGCCAGTATTGACATGATAATGAATCATACGGTGCTTGTTTTGATTACTAAAAGTTCAAGGACGGTTCCGGATTTCAAATAGTATTGCATGAAAACTCGCTCCACCGCTGTCGAAGAATGCGGAATCAGTAGAAAGTTCGTAATGAACATTCTAAGCAAGATAAAAACCAACTTCCCATCTGCTCGTTTGAAACACAGCAGTTTTCTCTAAAAAGTCCCCAAGCCATCCGATTCTTCCACGAATATGTGATGCAGATGATTGCCGCCCTCAGCTCACGAAACTCATTTTCAGACTCAGATTTTGTTTGATAATCGAGTGGAACTCCTTCAAGGTGTGCAGTTTCTAGGGATCAACGCTCGATGCATTAGTCAGAACTGGTCGATCAGATCAAAGCGCTTAATCAACTCGGTATAGAAAGCAGATCGAGTAGAAAGCCTTTTTCCTGGCATCATTGATAGTTTGGGATGTAAGCATTCCTGCTGCTGCTACCCCGATATATATTTCCGACTTCTTACGAAGATGTTGCCCGAAATCAAAAACTCCAAAATCTGTCAGGTGTTTCAGGTAATCATCCTCACCAATATTTGTAAGGAGCATCATTAGCGAGACTCTAGCTGATTGCACATGTTCGAGGATTCCGGAACTTCTGACTGGAAAATATTCTTTGTTGTTAAGGTGCAACACGTAGCTCAAGATCTAAAGAAGTAAAAGAAAATGCGATGTGCGGTGATTGTTATCGCAGTTGGACTGGAACGAGAAAAACAACACGAGCTCCCAAAAACCGTTCCAAATTCTCATCCAGAATTCCTTTTGACAACTGACTCCAACGATAGCAATCTGGTGGCAAATGGATGCAGAACTTTCAAAGGCTTAAATTACACGATGTTTTATATCATCTGGAATTCCTTGGATCGTTTGGGGCTGCAGGACAAGTAACCGTAGATATCGCGCATCAACTGTTCCTGGTACAATGGCAGCTTTTCGCATGCGTAGCTTACACAGAGACCAAAAAGGGGCAAGTTCATTTCATGATTATCAAATTAGGTCAATCACGTTTCAGCAGTTTCTTGACGGATCGGTCAGAACTAATCATTACCGTTGCTCCATCTGATCCAAAGCCCATACGCCTTTGTTTTGTAACCGGTGCCATCGATCTGGAACTGTTTAACAATTGCGCATGTATAGGTTTTCGCAATGCAAGATTATATTAAAAATAACAAAAAATCACGTTCGAAAAAACTATGGTTCGAATAGCAAACCTAACTATCGAGAACAATAATCTAACTTCCCAAAGTGTCTCTGCGTGAATGCATGAATGTTCTTCTAAATTTTTGGAACAGTTTATTTGTAGAAATTCTTGCAGGAAGTTCTTCCGAAATTCCGAAACCCTGAATTTTTAAAGTGAAGTTTATCTGACTGTGGATTTTCTTCAAGAATTACTTCAGGAATTAACAAATAGTTTTTCTCTAGTTCTTTCAGGTGTCCTCCAGGGATTCCTTAAGAATCACAAAACTTCACAAGTTCAGGAATTCCACCGAAAATTTCATCACAAGAAAGTTTTGAGAAACTGTCGATGAAATGCCAGAAAAAACTCCCGAAGGAATGCTTACAAACTCCTGGAAAATGTCTATAAAAACGCCAGAATGAATATCTCAAGGAATGTCTGATAACTTTTCATAAAATCTTTGGGAAATCCTATAAAATTTTGTTTAAAAGTTATCTCAAAAAAATTTATGGAGAAATTATTTGGGGGCAAACACAAACTGACTGTCAGACTGTCGTCTGTCAATGTAGTGTCAGTTCTTTAATTTTTTTCTTTTGCTTCACGGGCCTAAAACAGTACACTGAAAGTAGAATTGGTGAAAAGTTAGATCGTAAACACGAAGGACCCAAAGGGTACGAAGAAATGTTGGTAAAAATACCGAGTAGATCAGAGAGCGTGCAGAAGAAGCAAATTGATAAGATGTTTATATATACTTTATGGTAAATTTTCGGATCTTCTAGTCGAATACGGCTTTTCAAACTACATATGTAATTTTCCTTTTAACGTTGAATTATAAAGGGTTCTGAAACTATACAATATTAGCTTTTACTGATGAAAAGTTTTTATGTATTAACACAAAAAAGACTAGTTAGCATTTAGCGTTATCTTGTAGTTTTGCCGAGTAGGAAACGAAGTGTCAAAAACATCGAAAACAAAAACATAAAACGAAAATACAGCTGAAGCATAGGGCTCAGTCAAAAACAGTCCTGGAACTTTTAACAAGTGCCTTTTCATATCTGCATCAAGAAGTCAGTAAGAACAATTCATCGTTTTTCACGGGTTACACTTGATGTTTTGCAAACGATTCGAATTGAAAACGAACAAGGCGCAGAACTTTTCAAATCAGGACGAACACCAGCAGAGTGTTGCCAAACCGCATGTCCGGAAACTCTACACGAAGCTGCTAACGAAATACCGGTGCTGTGCCATAAATGATGAGACCTACATCAAAGCTGATTTCAAGCAGTTGCCGGGACAGGAATATTTTACGGTTATGAACAAGTTTGTTGTCGATGACCTTTTCAAGCGGCAGAAATTTGCTTTGACGTACCTGATTTAACAGGCACCTATGGCAAACGGAGTGAACCATTCGTGACCAAAAGCACTATAAATGGTGACATTTACAAAATTGAAAGTTGCAGACAGGACGATCAAAAATCGTTGTTTACGCGTGATTTGGCTTCATGCTACTATTCCAAAACCGTACAGCCATTATGCGACAAATTCTGTGTATTTTTTTACCGAAAGAAGTGAACCCACCAAATTGTCCTGAATTCCATCCGATCGTTGGATGATTCAGCGTAAATTTCGGAATACCAAAGAAGAGGCGAAGATTGAAAAGGAAATGACGAGGAAGTGCAGAAAAAGGCTCTGTTTGGGGGATGAAATCGCTTATGTCTAAAATTTTACTCAAACTCATCCTGAAATTCAACCGACTTATTCATGCTGAAATAAATCCTTATGCTCAACTACTGTAAAAAATTGATTTCATTTCGATTAGTATAGACGATTTACTAATCATTCTAAGGTGCTGCAATAATTATCGACTATTCTTCAAAATTAAAATATGATGATGCGTTCGTTACCTTTCGGATTGTAAGGCTGGATCGAACCCACTCAGGGGGAGGAGGAGTGGCCATCGCATTACGGCTTAACATCAGCTGCTGCTCGCTGCCCAGTTTCGGGCCGAAAGTCGTCGAGGCCAAAGGAATTGAAGTGGACACTCCCGTTGGCCCAATCACCATGGGGCCTACTACCCCAAGCAAACCAACACCAGCAACGGCTCGGCAGAGGCTCAACGCAGAGCATCAGACCTGAGGTAATGTAACATGAGACCATGTCCCATTAAATTAAATACCCTAAAAATTGTATTCGTTTGCATGTTAGGAGTTAGGATTAGAAATTATATTGTTTATAAAAATTCGCCCATTCACGCGCCGTCCGCTACCAAACTGCTCGACTACACTCGAGCAACCTCTTCCACCCATTCTCATGGGTTGGTCACCGTGGGTAAGAGGAAATGCTCTCGGTCGATAGCGAGGAAGCGAGAAGATAAATAGGCCGCCTGCCTCATGGTGGGATTTAAAAGTGTTCGGACGCGCGGAAAACAAGTTGAGTGTTGGAGAAGAAATTATAAATTAGCTTCGCGAGTGAAGTGTGGCCAGTGGAAGAGGCTAATCGACCAGCCGGCCAGAAAGAAAATCCGGGTTCGGAAGTGCGGGAATCGGAGTTCAGGGACCATCATCCCGAATCCCACACGCGGTGCCAGTGTCAATTGCCGTCGAACCGGTCCCCAATCCCCTCCGATAGATAGTGTGTCTCGACCGCATGGGATTGGTGGTTCGCGCGTGTCCGACGGTCGTGTGGTAGCCGAAGGAGTGAAGTTGTGCCTCCTTCGTGCTCCTAGCGTGTGGCCGTGGATACCGGTCCTGAACCGGCCGCCAGAACGGCCCTGCTAGTGCGAATTTCTAAAGAAAAAACCCGAAAAGTGTGCCCCGACCAAAAAAACCCTATTCCGCGTGTGTCGGAATCGAAATCCCGAAGGAAGTCAAAAACCCTCCGTGCTAACCTCAACCCCGGCGACGACGCTCAATCCAGTTAGCGACGGCGCGGGCCAACGTAACTCCCGAGACGACAGGAAAGTTGTATTACCCGCATTGTTATAGTAACTCCCGGAAGAACCTCAACGGTACCATCGTCCAGCAAGACTTCGAGAAAGGACACTACACCATCTTGAGCCCAGATTCTCCCACCCGTTTGAGCCGTTCCGGGGCTCATGCTATCATCGATATCTTCCTGACCAACATGACGAACATCTCCAATCCTGTCGTCCATCAGGAACTCAGCTCGGACCACTATCCGGTGGTGGCCAAAGTAGGTTCCTCCGTCAACCGATTCCAAGTTTTCCGGCGCAATTTCCATCGTGCTGAATGGGCGCGATTTCAGCAGTGCGTCGACTCATCCGTTGACTACGGCTCTCAGCTGGAGTCGTGTGAAGACATCGACCAGTGCCTGCAGCAAATCGACGAGGCGATATCCCAGGCCCGGGATCAACACGTGCCAGCATGCAGATTGGTGAGTAACTCTTTGAACCTAGACAGATCTACGAAACATCTCATTCGTCGCCGTAATATCATTCGACGTCAATACCAACGTTTTGGCCTCACCCACCTGAAGACCAACATTAATCGTCTTAAGAAAAATCATCCAAGCCAGGTTGATGGAACAATGAAATCGAAATTATGCTAACCATCTTCGCTCACTCCCAGACTGCGCGACTAAAATTCTTAAAAATAAGCCGAGACCTATCCCTCCTCTTTCCTCTCCCGATCAAAATACGGACCCATCGCTACTACTAACACCTGTTGAACAAGCCAATGCACTTGGCCAGCACTTTGTGGATTTCCATAAACTAGGTCATGCCATGGTGAATCCGCATGAGCCTGCCGTACTGAAGGCAACGTCTAGAGTCGCTGAATCTCCCATAGTTGTTGCTGATGAGTTTCAGAATAACTGCTGATGAGGTGATAGCAGCCATCAAAGCAACCAAAAGCATGAAGGTGTCGATGGCGTACTCAACCTTGAGCTGAAAAACTTAAGTATTGCCTTTTTTTGTCCACCTGGCCGCGGTCTTCAACAAATGCTTGGAGCTTGGCTACTTCCCGTCTCGTTGGAAGTTAGCTAAAGTTATCCCAATCCACAAGCCTGGCAAAGATCCTACCAGTGCAAAAAGCAGCCGCCCCATCAGCTTATTGTTCTCCAATCTCGAGCCGTTTGCTGGCATTCTCAAACCAGAATAACATATTCCTCCCAGAGCAGTTCGGATTTAGGAGAGGTTATTCCATAGTCCACCAGTTGTCAAGGGTTACAAACATCTTAAGGCGGAACAAGTCCGTTTCAAAAACATCTTCCATGGCATTGTTGGATGGTTTGTGTTTAAGCTGCATCGATCCAACTTCCCGATATTCCTCGTGAAAATAATCAAAAACTACTTAGCGGATAGGTGATTCCAGGTCTTTCTGAGTGGTTTCCATTCCGATGCGTTCAATGTTGACGCTGGGGTCCCCCAGGGGACCCTCCTAGGTCCCATATTTTTCCACATCTTCACGTCAGATGCTCCTCCCCTACCGGGTGGTGGTATTTTTTTTTTTTTCGCTGCTGACGCCGCCACCACCCACAAAAGGCGGGGGATTGGCGAGACGACCCGCCCCACCCCCGGAGGGCCGGGTTTTTTCTCCGCCTATTTCAAAACCGGGGAGGGTTCCCCCAAAGCACCGAAAAAACGGGCCCTTTTGTTTTCACCCCCAAAAACCCATCGGCTTTTTCCCCCCGGTAATGTGAAAGTCCACCTCGGTAGTACTCCCATCGAATGGTCGAGTGAAGTAGTTTATCTCGGTCTTACCCTTGAATCAGGCATGGTTAAAACACCAAACCGTTCTGCACGGGAGGCTCTTTGGCATGCAAACACAGCGCAGCGTGTATCAGTATCACCACTCCGCGCCGGTGCTCAATAGAGTGCACGCAGAGCGAAAAGCTAACCACCGACACCAGTGCCCGTGCATTTTTCTTGGCCTCGGTGGTTTGTACTTCGGCAAACGGTGAAGCCGAGTGTTTCAACTTCGGCAAACACCGTAGCCAAGGGATTTCAATTTACGGATACACTTCGACAGCTCCTTTGCTGCACGGACCTTCTTGTCGTGGGGGATTTTGGTTGTTTATATTTTTTTTCCAATTCGTTTAATATCTAACCTTATGTTACTTGCGACTTGATAGCTAATATTGTTCTCTGAAAAAATGCGTATGCCATCTCGATGTTGGACTATTTACACAGTCTGTTTTCCCGGTTGTTTGTCATTTAATGGAGCGGATTTGTAGTATGGAGTAAACATATTTTCGAAAAACATACTTCTTCCCTTTCTGAATCGAATTCCCCGTTCTGCGTTACTTTTATCTTTCCCGTGTGATCGAATCAAGCACATTCATAAGCAAAGCGTCTGAAAATGTCAGCAGAAAGCGTGCTAAGGTTTTGAAGGACGTAGTAAAAGTTGTTACTGAGTGTTTCTCGAGTAACGGCGAGGGAAGCCATCCAAAGTGCAACATTTGTTTGAAAGAGCTCTTGGTTGACACTTTCTACAGTTTAAAGAGGCATTAACAATCGGTACATCGTGATGAGTTAGAGGATATGACCACGAATGCGGAAGCGGTTGAAAATCGCCGTCCAAAACGGAAGATTCCTGTGGTATCCGTCCCGATAGCAGAGAGTTGTTGGTAGAGTACAGTGTAAAGATGGTTACGGTAGGTGGGCTTGCTTTCAACATGCTCGATCAGCCTGGTTTAGCGGATCTTCTAGGGACTCTGACAAAGGCCTTAAAAGTACCCAGTATTAACCGCTGGACCATTCCAGAGCATGTAGAAAAAGCTGCAATGGCATTGAAAACAGAGATTAAAATGAACTGAAGGATAGAATGATATGCATTAAAGGGGACTCCGCTACTCAAAAAGGAAGGAATCTGATTGCTTTTTGCGTACAGTACCTGGTATGGACTCCAAGTTTGTATTGCAAATATTGGCAGTATATGATTACAATGCGTTTCAAACTGCCAAAGCCTTCGAAGATGACATATCACGAGTATTGAAAACTTTTGAAAAAGATCTAAAACTAATTGATTCCATCACCACCGACAATGGAGCAAACAACCTGAAAACAGATAGAATTTTACATGAAGCTAAAAAAGAATCTGATATCATCGATTATGACCTGGATGTTGAAAAAATGGACGAGGCCCCTAAGGCGCGGGTTCTCCACGTGCATCCATCTTTTCTGGCTTTATAGAACTACTGGTTAAATCAATGTCTTGTATATGGTAAACTTTGTAGGTTGTGTACGATCGTAGCGGCAAAGTAGGCACGTTTTGTTTATTTATGTATTTCGTCAATTATACTTAGTTTAAATTTAAAATGTTCTGATTCTGGGTTGACATTATGTGTTGTTTTAAATTTTCCGAGGCATTGCGAAGTCAATAGTTTCACAGTGAAGATTATAAAAGGCCATCATTCAGTTAAAAGGTCCATGTCTGGCGTAATTTGTTCCGCTATGTTTGGTTGAGAACATCTTTAGAGTTCGTAGTTGCCGACTAGGTATGGAAAGATTTAATTTTGAAAAATTTTAGTTGACGTATTCTTTTGAGAAACTATTTCGTTTACATATGAGACCATTGCAGTTTCACGACGCTCTTTCAATGTTTGTATATAAATAAGCATGTAGCGTGCTTCATATGATGAAAGTGGAAATGAAGTCGAACCTAATTTACGAAGAGCATATAATAGAAATTGCCTTTGTACTGATTCTAATCTTTCTTAGTCTGTGATTTAGCAAGGAGATACGATGCTGCAGTATTCTAGTATAAACCCTAGCATATTATTAGCCCTGTGAATGATTGTGTTATAGTGGTCTGCGAAAGTAAGTTTAGAATCTAAAATTACTCCGCCTAAGTCCCTAACTCTTTCACATCTTTCTTCCTTCTAATGCAATTTTGATCTTCGGTGTTGTTCTTTTTCTTACGTCATTAAGTTTCATTGTTTTAAATTCCATTCTAATAAGTTTTTTTGCGCCATATGTCAAATATGTGAATTTCCTTATGGTATACATTAATGTCTGCAGCATTTTTTATTTCCAGAAAAAGTTTCATGTTGTCGGCATATATTAATACTTTAAATTTATTCAGAATGAAAGAAACGTCATTGACGTACAAAATAAAAGGAAGAGGTCCTAAATGAGAGCCTTGGGGGACACCCGAAGTGATTTGAATTGAGTTTAAATATTTTCCATTAAATTTGATTATTTGTTGTCGCCCAGTGAAGTATGATTCAAGATTGGTTTGAAGAAACAGTTTTTCGTTGACAATTGATTCGAAAAGTTTAGGTATGCAAAAAAGAATGGCTATATCACGATAATAACGTGCGTCAGATTTACGATTTGATTTAAAAATAGCTACTAAAAAAAATTCTTTCCAATTTTTTTTAAAATTTCCGTATTTCGGCGACATATTAAAAATTCAAAAAAGAGGAGCCGTAAGTTCGTTAGCCAAGTTTTTCATAAGAGCGGGGAGAATTCCATCAGGACCTGAACCTTTAGAGGCATCTAAATCTTCTAGAGTCTGCAGAGTATCCTGCGCTTGGAGTTGATTCACGCCAATATCTCTTTATTATATATATATATATATATATATATATATATATATATATATATATATTAGGGGTATTCCTAGAAAATGTCGTATTTGCAGACAACTTCATATCTATTGTTCTGACATGAATTTTGACATTGACAGCTATCACATCCGAAACTTCATTCTATTCTCTAGTTATTTCAGTGTAAGTTACGCATCATTAGTGAAAGTAAACAAGTTTTTGTGAAGCCGAAAAATGTCGAAATTCGAGCCATCAAAGCAGCATTTGCGGGAAGTTTTAATTTTCCTGTTTAATTCGAAGAAAAATGCATCTCAAGCATGTGAATTGCTCTCCGAAACATACCCGGACTACAAAATCGACGTTCGAATGTGTCAACGTTGGTTTGCACGCTTTAAAAGTGGTGATTTTGTCACTGAAGACAAGGAACGCCCCGGCCCGGTCAAAAAGTTTGAAGACGTCGAATTGGAAACTTTGCTCGACCAAGACCCCTCACAAACGCAAAAAGAACTTGCAGCAGCATTGAGAGTTAACCAACCAGCCATTAGTAAGCGTTTGAAAGCATTGGGAATGATTCGAAAGGTCGGTCATTGGGTGCCATACGAATTGCGGCCGAGAGACGTTGAGCGCCGTTTTTTCACATGCGAAGAGCTGCTTAAACGGCACATACGGAAGGGTTTTTTGGATCGAATTGTGACTGGTGACGAAAAGTGGATCCATTACGACAATCCAAAACGTAAGGCAACGTATGGATACCCCGGTCATGCCACAACATCGACGGCCAATCCCAATATTCATGGCCAGAAAATCATGCTGTGTATTTGGTGGGACCAGCTGGGTGTGGTCTACTATGAGCTGTTGCAACCAAAAGAAACCATCACGGGCGAAGTCTACCGGCGACAACTGATGCGTTTGAGCCGTGCATTGCGTGAAAATCGGCCGCAATACGCTAAAAAACACAACAAAGTCATTTTGCAACATGACAATGCTCGGCCACATGTTGCACAGCCGGTGAAAACATACTTGGAAACGCTCAAGTGGGATGTCCTACCCCACCCGCCATATAGTCCGGACATTGCGCCATCCGATTACCATCTCTTCCGATCGATGCAACATGGCCTGGCTGACCAGCACTTCCGTAATTATGACGAAGTCAAAAAATGGATCGATTCGTGGATAGCCGCCAAACCAGCATCATTTTTCCGAGAGGGTATCCGTCAACTACCACAAAGATGGGAAAAAGTTATAGCTAGCGATGGCCAATACTTTGAACAATAAATGTATAACCATTTTTTCACAATAAAGCATCAAATTTGCAAAAAAAAAAGACATTTTCTAAGAATACACCTAATATATATATATATATATATATATATATATATATATATATATATATATATATATATATATATATATATATATATATATATATATATATATATATATATATATATATATATATATATATATATATATATATATATATATATATATATATATATATATATATATATATATATATATATATATATATATATATATATATATATATATATATATATATATATATATATATATATATATATATATATATATATATATATATATATATATATATATATATATATATATATATAAATATAATACATAACATATAGTTTCTTGAATTGACTGCGAGGGGCCTCAACGACTCCTTGTTTTAGTATTTTTATATATAGAACATCAATTTTATATAACATATCAAAAAACTGAGATGTTCTGCGTGTCGTTTTGGAGATACAATTTTTTAAATAATATATATTACTCTTCATTTTATACATCACCCGCCTGTAGAAACGATGAAGATACATGGTAGATTACCATGCGTCTCCATCCAATCAAACCTATGACTAATGAAATATATGAGTTATATATATATATATATATATATATATATATATATATATATATATATATATATATATATATATATATATATATATATATATATATATATATATATATATATATATATATATATATATATATATATATATATATATATATATATATATATATATATATATATATATATATATATATATATATATATATATATATATATATATATATATATATATATATATATATATATATATATATATATATATATATATATATATATATATATAAATATATATATACAGGTATACAGGTGTTCAATAAGTTCGAATACAAGTTCATCATTGCGTAGGTATGCGCCATGTACATATTCTGCATTGGTATTGGTGTCAGCTTTAGCTTCATCATACGCTACCGAATGGCGCGGTGTTGACATCTGTTAGTTGTTGTTTGTTTGTTACGCGCGATGAAAGAGTATCGGGACTTCGTAATTAAGCGTTTTTTGAACGGTGAGCCCGGTGATATATATATATATATCTTGGAAGAAAGTTGTACAAACATGCAATTTTTTTCTGTGTTATTCCCAATAGTTTCATCAAGATGCATAACCGTTGGAAAGTTTCCTGATTTTAATTTTGTTTTCACGTAGTTGAAGAAGCGTTTTGGACAGGAGTTCAGTTTCTGAATTATATTCATGGAGTGGATTACTGATGGTCAAGTTCAATTGATCATATATGTCAAGATAATTTGCAAAACTTTCGTCGGTATTGTTTTTCTAGTTAATTTTATGAGTTTATCAGGTTTTTTATGTTTCTTTTGTACCAATTTGGTTAATTAGTCTTTCTCTGACGTCTTCTTCTTTTTTGAGGAGTTTCTTGTGGAATTATTTTCGACAAGATGTTATAGAATTTATTGACAGCGAAATCGACATTTTCTTCGTTCTCAAATATTGATTGCCAGTCCACAAAATTTAATTTTGTTCGAATTTGATGTTGTTATAATCTGCATTAATAATTAAAAACATCCTCATATTCTATTACTGTGTGGAAGGCTACATTTTTCCATGATTGAGTCAATGATTCAGTTACGTAGAAATCTTCGTAAATATTCGTTAATAAAATATCCAGACAGCAGTTCTGTTGGTTTTTAATGTGATAAATATGGTTAAGCTCAAGATTAGTTGTTTTATCAAAAAAAAAAAAAAACTGCAATGTGTCGTTATCGCCAAAGACTGGGAGTAACATACTTTCATTTTCTGAGTACATAATAAAGTCAGCATGGCGTTGGTTAAAGTCACCGTAAATGTGAACATTAATTTTAGGAGAAAGTTGCGATAAAATTTGTTCTTCAAAATGAAGGAAATCTTCATATGTGTTTTTATGAGCATGATCTGGTGAAAAATACACTGAGGCAATCACTCTGCATTGTAACTAGACAATGAGAAGAAAGATTAGTAATTTCCATTTAATTCCAACTATCTTTATTGCTTATAGTATTTTGACAGATACGCGTATTTTGTCTACAATATACAGACTTCTTCAGGGTCGTGTACTTATTATATAAATAATACATTGTAGACGACATACGTGTATCTGTCAATATAAGCAATAAAGGTAGATGGAATTAAATAGAAATTACTAATCTTTCTTCTCATTTTCTAATTACAGGTATTCCACTAAAAAGCTCTCACACACATATAGAATAATATGAATGGCCCCGCATCATATGGCATGCGCATATTTCTTGAGCACAATATTCAAGTCACAGTGCATATTTTTCACAGCAACATTCCTACACGTGCACGGTAGGATAGGTATTAAACGAAATGGAAAAAAAATATCAAAACAAGCAAAATCCCCCACGACAAGAAGGTCCGTGCAGCAAAGGAGCTGTCGAAGTGTATCCGTAAATTGAAATCCCTTGGCTACGGTGTTTGCCGAAGTTGAATACACTCGGCTTCCCCGTTTGCCGAAGTTGAAACACTCGGCTTCACCGTTTGCCGAAGTACAAACCACCGGGGCCAAGAAAAATGCACGGGCACTGGTGTCGGTGGTTCGCTTTTCGCGCTGCGTGCACTCTATTGAGCACTGGCGCGGAGTGGTGATACTGATACACGCTGCTGCGGTGTTCAAATACCGCACGCAGTGTTGTGTGTGGTTTGGACAAGCCTGAAATCCCCCACCCACAAAAACACCAACACCCCCCCCACCCCCCCCCCCCCCACCAAAAAACCCCCCATCCCCCTAAAAAAAGACTGCCACCCACCAACAAAAAAACCCTCCCGCTAAAACCCCCCCCCCGGGGGGCCACCCCCCCCACCCTACACACAAACCATCAAAAAAAACACCTCAAAAAAATATACAACCCCCCCCCGACGACCAAAACCCCCCCCCCGCTGTTCTCGGGGTAGAAACAACGAAAACCACCACCCCCGCCAGCTCAGAGAGACAAGCCCCAGATCCGCCCCCCAAACCACCCCGGATTTTCCACCCAAGTCTTTAGTTTGTAAATAAGTAGTTAGGTAGGTTATCAAATTCTCTTTAAATAAAAAAAATGCTCCCTCTTGTGGGTCAAATGGTCAACTTGGTTTAACCAAAATTATTACAAATCTCATACATATAAGGTAGTAACTGAAGCTGACGGGCCCTTCTGGCTTACCACTTAATATGTAAAACATATGTGAAAAACATTATAATCGGAAATAAAGACAATTTAGGCTTTTTAAAAAAAAAGTTAGCTTTGTACCATGGAATGTCACTTTGAAAAAAAATATCATTTGGATTGCTTTGAACACAACTTATCTGTACCTTATCATCTAATGGTTTCATGGATTTATTACAATATAATACTTCAACCTAAACACTAAAACTAAAACCTAGATACTGAAATTCGACCCTCTCAGAGAAATTACAATCCTATAGTTGCTCCTCACGACGTCTGGACATTATTCAACGGAGTGGCCTCCTTGGCGTCGCCATTGCAGCCGGCCCGATAGGAAGCATGATTCCTTCGCAAATCGATAGCGTCCGCATCATCCTCACATCCGCAAAGTTTGCTCTGCTGGAACCACGCCTTCACCGCTCGGAACGGTCTGGGCAGGCAGATGAAGATGATGAAAATCAGAATTCCCTGCAGGCCAAACAGGATGTCATACAGTATGGGGATGGTCCTGGTACTGTAGTAGGTGGCAATCGTAATGGTCCACACACCGGACATGACCATAAACAACATGGCGGTGTACTTGGCCCTGTGGGAAATAAAATTCGTAACTCGGTGGACTTCTTTTTGGGGGATGTCGTATTTGAGCTTACATGTATTTAACCTTTTCGACATCTGCCGTCCGGATGTTAGGCAACTTGGCCAGGAATGCATTCGCTGCCTCACCTTGATTGCTCATTCGTCCCCGGAGGGTGAAATGCTGAATCTGGATGTCACTCACTCGCTGGAAGCCCCAAAACGTTATGAAGAAGCTGATGATATTCAAAACTATGACCACAATGATCGGGAGGAAGAAATAGTGCTTCAAGGCTGTCGGATCTGCAAATAGGCCGGTGGTTGGAATATTTGTTAGAAGAATTTATCAACCGTTCATAGCTTACCTCCATTCGGTGGATTGAGCAGGATAATCGCCAACGGAACCAGCTGGGCAAAGGCTGTATACAGAGCGAAGGTTCTTTTCTCGCCACCCATTTCAATCTGGATTCCTTTTGGTAAGAAGTACCTATGTGAAAAAAAATGTTAGTCATCACATTGACAGCTAAGGCATTCGCGAAGCTCACCAAGCATGAATACAGTTGTTCATACAGTTCACCAACAACCAGAAGAACGTAGCGAGAATGAAGTAATCCGTATAGTTTGCCAACACGATGGTATCTAGAAAATTTATCAAAAATATCGATTAATTGTCACAATGTCACGCATGCAGCTGGAACCTACCGGGAGTCGAACCATTTCCGTGGCTCTTATGTTGGAAAATACATTCCAACAGAAGCGCCATGGCAAAATTGATGCAATTCAGCGACAGTGCCTTCCCATGGATGTCGCCGAACTCCGGTATCGCCACGTAGAAGAAAGCCGTCGCCAGCAGCAGCGGAATGGCAAACGCCAAGCAGAGTGCCAGTGCCATCATCTGTCCCTTGAAGATGTCCCGGCCGATGCGGAATTCCGACGGACAAACGTACGCGTTCAACGATCCATTCACGCGGTCCACGTCCAAGCAGTAGGTGTTGAATATGTCATACTCTTCGACCAGTTCGTTAACCACCAGCAGAGATCCATTCTGAATGACGTACAAGCTGTCGCTCGCGTCGGCACCGAATCGAATTAAACCACCCTCGATTGGGCATGGATTCCCGTAGAGGACACCGAGAGGGGGCGATTCCTCTTCCAGATCTTCGATGCATCCCTGGAAGAATTGTGCGACGATTGGCTGCACTTCCAACGGGTGCTGCGGCGAAGGTTTGCAGTGCACAGCCTGATTATTCTCCCCGAATAGAAAGCTCTCGCCAGGTGGACAGCATTTTCTGATAACATTGAACGTACCGTTGGTAAACTGTGGCTGAGTCGGCAGTTTCTGGGAAATGAGATAATAACGTTATGTAGGTGAGATTCCTTGATTACGAGGGCAGTGGGAATGTACGATTGCATTTGTTTTTTGAGTGAATAATCAGTTGGAGCTTGGTTTGCAAATAGGTAGCGATTCGGCAATGTGTCTGACTGTATGATTCATTTTGCTGCAATGCAAGGAAAGTATGCAGATGGTCATCGTTCAGGGTGATGTCATATCGAAATTTTGCATCCAGAAATGCAGTCAGTTGTAGATTACACTTCGTTTGTTTAAATATCCAAAAATACGATAATTTTGCTGCGTAGAACTCCGTTATATTTTATATTTTAGCAATGAATTTCGTTAATTACAAGATACACTAGTTCATATGAATAAACTGAACAAATCCATTTGCCAAACCTTCTACTTCAGCATTTGCTCAAGTTGTTATGATGTCAAGCATGGACGCAGTCAGAAACTGCTCCCATAATTATTAACTAGTTCTTTTTTTATGGTTGCATCCTGTTGTGTACCTTTATTATTCAGCGAAACAACGTCGAAATATTGTGCACAAATGGTGTACTGAGCCCGGAATGTCACAGAGAAAGTTGGCAAACATGGAAGGAGTAGGTGAGAAAGCCGTGCGAACAGCGATCAGGAAGTACAAAAAGTTCCTGCCAACCATCGTTTGGATAATCGTACAGAGAAGGCATTCGAGCACTAGAAGGAGGTTTCAGAGCGGGATGTGGCCAAAAAAGATGGCACTTCGAAGTCCAATGTTCATGATGGCACAACACGTTTGAGTATTTGAACCTAAGAGCATCTTCAACGGTTTATTTTATTAGACCAAACGCAAAAACTTCGCTGCACCGGTGCTGTAAATTTTGTTTTATACCGGATCTATTTTGCATCATTTTAGGGCATCTTCAGCGGTGGTCTATTTTTAGATCAACTTTATACCTGATTTGCATCAGCGAAGCTTGAATAGAACTAGCTAAAATAGACCAACTTTGCGTTCCCCGCACCGGTGTTGTATTTCTTGTTGTTAAACCCGCCAACACATGTCATCCTGTCGATCATTCAACATCCGAGATCAGAAGTTTTTTTTTTCAGAGATCGCAGATTTTTCACAAACATTTTGCCATTGATTGGTTTGACCAACTCATTTTTAATACCAGTAGTGCGTCGTTAGCTGACGAAAAGGAATACTTGTTCTTTTGTTTGGCTGAAGGTGAGTGTGTGAATGCTTGCATTTAATTAAACCGATATTAGCTAATGCTGATTTGTAGTTTGGCAGCGGATAAACAAGAGTCGAAACGGAGAGGGTCACGTCCTGCATGACGCTCCAACGTCGACCGTGATTTCCGTTACAGTAATCAGAAGCTGTTCCAGGACTACTTTAGCGACACGCAAACCTACAACGAGGAGCACTTTCTGCGTTTCCACATGCCAAGGGAGGTGTTCCTGGACATTATGCGACAACTAGAGTCAACTAGAGGCTTCTCCAAATTTTATCTGTATGAGCTATTTACAAGTGCTTATCATGACCAATCTATCAATAAACCGATTGTTCACTTTTCATTTCCGAGCAATCGAAATACTATAAGAATCTCAGAACCTCCGCATTTCGATCTAAAGGGCGAACACGAAATTATTGCGACATAGAAAATGTCATGCCAATTTTCTTTTAATGTTTAGAATCAAACCAAAATTTTAGGGTAGTTTTATACATATATTTACTTCAAAAATCAAAAGAAAAGTTAATCGATGGAGCCTTGAGTGTAAAATTGAACGCATTTTCGCTTGATGCCCTCCATCAAAGTCTTTACAGTGTCATCCGGTACCAGTTTCTCAGTTTTTTTTTCCATTTTCTTAACATGTCCTTCTCGTCTTTGACTGTCTTCTTGCTCTTCCGAAGTTCCCGCTTCATCATTGCCCAGTACTGCTCCACCGGGCGCAGCTCCGGACAGTTTGGCGGATTCATGTCCTTTGGAACAAAATGGACAGAATTGGCCTCATACCACTCCAGGACACTTTTAGAATAGTGGCATGATGCCAAATCTGGCCAAAATAGCGGAGCTTCGTCGTACTGCTGCAAGAACGGCAAAAGGCGCTTCTCGAGGCACTCAGATTTGGAGATCTCGCCATTTACTGTGCCCTTTGTCACGAAAGGCTCACTCCTCAGTCCGCAAGAGCAGATGGCCTGCCAAATGAGATATTTGGAGGCGAACTTCGACATTTTCTTCTTCTTAAATTTGTCGTCCACATAGAACTTGCTCTTGCCGGTGAAAAACTCCAACCCCGGAATTTGCTTGGAATCGGCTTTTATATACGTTTCGTCGTCCATCACACAGCAGCCATATTTTGTCAGCATCTTCTCGTAGAGCTTCCGTGCCCGAGTTTTAGCCGTCGATTGTTGCCGCTCATCGCGGTTTGGGAAGTTCTGTACCTTGTATGTATGTAGTCCAGCTCTCTTCTTTGCATTCTGGACGTAGCTCTGCGACATGCCGATCTTTTTAGCCAAATCACGGCTTGAGACGTTGGGATTTGCTTTAATCAACCGCTTCACCTTTCCCTCCGTCTTTTTGTTCTCCGGTCCCGGTTTTCTTCCAGCTCCTTTGCCGTGGTCCAACGTCAACCGCTCCTGGAACCGCTTCAACACTCTGGAGACGGTTGAATGGTGAATGTTCAACATTTTTCCCAACTGCCGGTGCGACAGGTCAGGAAATTCCAGGTGTTTGGAAAGAATTTGTTCTCTCGACTCGCGTTGGTTCACCTCCATTTTCGTTGAATCGAAAAACTGACTTCGAGTTTGACAGTATGTCAACAATACGTATCAATGAGAAAGTGTGCAAAATTTGGTTGATTTTTACCCAATGGTAAAACAGTTATGCCCTGTTGAATGTGTCGCAATAATTTCGTGTTCGCCCTTTAGTCAGGGTTTTCCGGAAAATGCAGTGGCTGTAAAAAAAACTAAGACAAGCATTCGTTATTTACAGTACTGGCAAGAAAAAAGTACACACTCATATGTTCCTTTTTTTCGAAAGATTATATTTTAATCTTTATAGTTACAACAATGATTCCTTTGGACGAAAAGGAGGAAATAGTGCGAAGAACAATAAAATGTTTATCAAAAAATTTAAGAAGACTTATTGTTTCGGAGTAGTTCAAAATTCTTTTATTCTCTTATTTTCGCTTGGCAGGAAAAAAGTACACAGAGAAGAAGTATAACTAGGTAATCAAATTTAATCAAAACTGACTCGAACTCAGTACTTTGTATGACCTCCTTTGGCACTGATGACTGCTTCCAGACGACGTGGCATGCTTTCGACGAGATTTCGCAAATAACGCTCGTCAATTGACTCCCAGCTCTCCTGTAGGGCTTCAAAGAGCAGGTTTTTGTTGGTAACATTGGTTTTGTCCATTTTTGAATCCAATATTAACCACAGACGGATCGATCGGATTCAAGTCCGGTGACTGGGGCGGCCATTCCAACACTTTGATACGTGATCCACGGAAAAACGTTTGAGTTTTACGAGCCGCATGTTTTGGGTTGTTGTCTTGTTGAAAGAGGAAGTAATGCTCGAGCCCAACCTTCAGCAAGGAAACCTCCAGATTTTCGGAGAGGATGTCGATATACTTGTCGGCCGTCATAATTCCTTCAATACGGACCGTTTCCCCAACTCCAGACCAAGCAAAGCACCCCCACACCATAATGTTGCCTCCAGCGTGCTTTATTGTTCTCTTACATTTTTGTTGAGAAGTTCCTCGCCTGGTTTGATCCATACCCTCGGCCGTTGTTTGGTACCAAACAGCTCGAATTTGCTTTCGTCTGTCCAAAGAACCGTTTTCCAGAAGGAAATGGGCTTATCCGCATACTTTTTCGCAAATTCCAATCGTTTGATTCTATTACGCTTAATGATGTGAGGACGGAGTACGGCCAACTTGTTCTTAAGCCCTTCTTGTTCCAATCGCAGACGAACAGTTCTTGCGGATATATTTAGGGACAAGCTTTCTCTGATCACACGGCTTGTTATTTTCGGGTTACTTCTCGCTTCTCGTAGTATTCGAGCATCTTGTCTGACTGTTGTCAAACGATTTCTTCCTCGGCCACCTTTATCACTCACATTTCGCCGCTGTTGATATTTTTTTCAAAGCTTATGAACCGCAGAAAAGCTGACTCCGAACTTTTTTGCGATTTTCCTGTATGAGAGACCATTTTCACAATCTCTGACAATAAGTTTTCGCACTTGCAACGATATTTTCATTCTTTCGATGTACTTCAATCAACAAACTCGAATCTTTGCATCTATGACGCAAACACGATTTTAAACGTTTGACACTTGCAATGGTTACGTCCAGTATGAGTGGACAAGAGGAGAGTTTATCGATATGGTGTTGTCTGTAGTGATAAAAAATAATGTCACTGTGGTGTGTACTTTATTTTTGCCAGCTTAAATTGTTAAACATTTTCTAAGTATGTCTGTCCCAGGTAAATGAAGCACGCCGTCCGCAAACTGTCACATTCATCTATACACATACTAGCTGAACCCGGTGCGTGCACTGCTTTGCTTGCAACTAAATTAAGGAAAATTTAATTTAACTGGCACGTTTATGGTTTTTTTTTCGGAATATTTTTTTTCTTGAATAAGCAGGGGTTCAAACTTCTTTCAAAACATGCTTCTTACCCGAGAAATACACGTTTTGTGTTTAAGTAACCTGGATAATTCTCATTTTTGGTAGAAATTTGTGTCTTATTTGTATGAGAGCCCCCCCTTCCTGAGAGAGTAGGGGTCTCAAACAATCATAAGAACCTTCCTCAGCCCCAAAAACCCCTTCATATAAATTTTCACGTTGGACGGTTCAGAACTTTCCGAGTCTATAAGGGTCTGACAGACAGACAGACAGATAGAAATTCATTTTTATGCATATAGAAATCTAGATATCAAAAACCCCCTTATGCTAAAAGTGGTTTCATTTACTTGATTAGTTCTCGAGTTATGCAGAAATTTGCTTTTTATTTGTATGAGAGACCCCCCCCCCCCCCCCCTTCAAATCAACCTCAACATGCCAAATTTGGTTTCATTTGCTTCATTGGCTCTCAAATGATGCTAAAAATTTTGTTTCATTTTTTTGGGGGTCTCCCCTTCCAGAAGGCTGAACCACCTTAGAAACATTTATTTTTTTCCACATGCCAAATTTGGTTCCATTTGCTTGATTTGTTCTCGAGTTAAGCAGAAATTTGTGTTGCATTTGTATGGAAACCCCCCTACCGCCCCCTTCCAGATGGCGGAGGAGTCTCAAACTCCTATAGAAACATTTCTCTTCTCCAAAAAGCTCCACATGCCAAATTTTGTTGCATATGCTTGATTAGTTCTCGAGTTACACAATTTTGTGTTTCCTTTGTATGAGAGCCCCCCTCTTACAGAGGGCGGAGGGGTCTCGAGTTACCATAGAAACATTTCTTGCCTTCAAAAACCTCTTCTGCCAAATTTGGTTCTATTTACTTGATTAGTTCTCGAGTTATGCAGAAACTTGTGTTTCATTTGTATGGGAGCCCCGCCCCCTACCAGAGAGAGAGGAGGGGTCTTGAACTACCGCAGAAACATTTATTGCCTTTAAAATCCCCGCATGCCAAATTTAGTTCCATTTGCTTTATTAGATCTAGAGTTATGAAGAAATTTCAGTTTCATTTGTATGACAGCACCCCTTCTAGGAGAGGGGAGGGGTCTTATACCACAATAGAAAAAAAATTTGCCTCCAGAAAACCCCACATGCCAAATTTGGTTCCATTTGCTTGATTACCCAGGTAACCAATAAGCATTAGCATATGCAGTAAATCAACCCTAAATCTGCATTTCAGATGCTACAAGCATTATATTAGCATTATATCAGCATCTTGAATGCTATCTGTTGTTATGTTGCATTTCAAATGCTATTTAAATGCTTGAAGCCTGTAATAAGCATTTCGAATGCAAAATAGTATTAATGAAGCATTATCATAGCATTGCAGTACAGTAGCCGTATATTGGGCCAAAAGCGGCATTTATGTTGCATTTAAGCTGACTTAATTGCTTGATAGGCTGCCGTAAAGACGCTTTGGAACTGCTTATTGGTTACATGGCTAGTTCTTGAGATATGCCGAAACGTTTGTTTCAATAGTATGGGAGCCTTCCTTCCTAGAAAGAGGAGGGGTCTCAAACTACCATAGAAACATTTGTTGCCTTTAAAAACTTCCGCATGCTAAATTAGGGTTCCTTTGCTTGATCAATTCTCGAGATATGCAGAAATATGTGCTTCATTTGCATGGGAGCCCCCCTTTCCAGAGAAGGGAGGGTTCTCAAATCATCATAAGAACCTTCTCCGGCCCCAAAAACTTCTCCATGCAAAATTTCACGCTGATCGGTTCAGTAGTTTTCGAGCCTATGAGGTTCAGACAGACAGACAGACAGAAATCTATTTTTATATATAGATATAGAGATTGAATATCGATAATTTTCTTCAAACAAACTCATGTGCTAAACTTTATCATAGTCAACATATAATCAATTTTTAAAGGGTTTTACAGTGTGTACTTTTTTCTAGCCAGTACTGTAGGAATGAAACGAAAAGGAAATGCACTAGCACCGGGAGCAACTTTAAAATTATCAGCATCCGAGGCGAACAACACAACTTTTTGTCCGCCGCCAGCATCACACGCAGCAAACACGGTTACTTTTCGGCTCACAAATATACCTCATAATATACTCAATAAAATTAAGTTACTGTTTAGTAAAAGCTGAAGTTTTACTCAATAATTGATGGTATCATGTAGCGTGTAGTGTTTTGGAACGGTATTTTTCTTGTTCCAAATTGTTGCAAGAATAGATCAAAACATATAACAGTTTTAAAATGATGCAAAATAGATCCAGGAATGAAGTATAACACAAAATTTACAACACCGGTGCAGCAATGTTTTAGCGTTTGGTCTAAAAAACTAAATCCAATCCACGATTTGGATCGCTGTTGAGCATGTCTTTAAATCTCGTATGTGTTTTGATCTATTCTTGCAGCAATTTGGAACAAGAAAAATACCATTACAAAGCACTAAGGAGTGTATCGAATATAAGCTATCCACATACGTATGCGTTCTACGCATGTATTTGTGATGGTTTTTTATGCTCTGAACACTGCATGCTGTGCGTTTGACTGTCAGCTTTCTTTTGTTTACTTGTTTGTGCGGTACAAATTCTGCGTTTTCAAAATGTCGCGTATTGAAAAGGAAGTGAAAATTAAGGTTCTGGACACATGACTAAGTGAGAAGGGTATTACTATGCGAAAATTGGCGAAGTGGTTTGGAATTCATCATGCGAGTGTTAAAACCATCATTAATAAGTTTGGGGAACACTATTCTTTGGATGAGCTACCAGGAAGAGGCAGAAAACCGGGTTCTTCCAACCCGAAACTGGAGCAGAAAGTGGTATCTCTAATCATGAAGAACAAATCAATGTCAATACGTGATTTGGCCAAAAAAGCAGGAACGAGTGTCGGAATGATCCAGCGTATCAAGAGGCGAAACCACCTGAAGACCTACAAGAAGCAGAAAATCTCGGAACAAAGTGCAGAACAGAAGAAGCGAGCAGCAACAAGGGCCCGGAAATTGTATTCGCGTCTTTTGCAGCGTCCGGATGCATGCGTTTTGATGGACGATGAGACCTATGTAAAGGAGGACTCAAAAACCCTTCCAGGTCCACAATACTTTACTGCCGTCGTTGGGGAGGATGTGAGCGATGCGGACAGGTCGATTCAAGTGGAGAAATTCGGTCGAAAGGTACTGGTATGGCAAGCAATATGTTCCTGTGGTTTGAAGTCAATAATTTTTTACACTACCGGAACTATAAATGCGGAAATCTATCGATCTGAGTGTTTCCAGAAGAGATTGTTGCCTTTATATAAGAAGCATAGTACACCTCCACTGTTTTGGCCGGATTTAGCGTCGGCTCACTATGCCAAAACTACTCTCAATTGGCTTGCGGAAAAGGGTATAGATTTCGTTGAGAAAAATATCAATCCATCAAATTGCCCTCAGCTTCGACCCATCGAACGTTACTGGGCAATCGTGAAGAGGGTCTTCAAGAAGACTGGTAAGACAGCTGGGATCATGCAGGAGTTCAAAAAAATTGGGCTCAAGCGTCCAAACAATGCGATGCAACACTTGTCCGGAACTTGATGAAGAGCATTCGATCCAAAGTTCGAAAATTCGTGAAGGAATAACTTAAATTTCATCCGGTCTTCATTATGTTCAAGTTTAACCTCGTACAATAAAGGATCGATTTTTTGTATGAATAAAATATCGGTTTTCAACAAAATTTGAAAGAAAGTTTGTGGATAGCTTATTTTCGATACACTCCTTAACCCCCCTTAAAATAACCAATAAAAAATAAAAATTTCAGCATTTGAGCCGAAAAGTAGCCGTGTTTGGTGCAGGTGATGCTGGCGCTGAACACAAAGCAGTGTTGCTCGCCTCGGATTTTGATAATTACCTCAAGTTGCTCCCGGTGCTAGCGAATTGCTTTTCGTTTCATTCCTGAATAAGGAATGGTTCTCTTAGTTTTTACAGCCACTGCATTTTCCGGAAAACGCTGGCTAGTTCGAAATCGGGAGGCTCCCGGAATTTACGACTTATCGGTTAATTGATGGATTGGTTATGATTAGCATTCGCAAATAGCTCATACAGATACATTTTAGAGAAGCCTGTTGAATAGAAAACGTAGGTCGGTGAAAATCGTTGGTCATTTTTCATTGAAAATGACATTTGCCAGCCCTGATCAGGAGGTTTGCTCGCTCTTTTGACGTAGACTACGTCTTACGTCAAGGGTAGGGTGTCAATTAAAAATCTAAAAATAATCAACCGTCACGAAATATCGTTACAAATTATACGCTTATAGCTTAAAAAATGCTGGATAGATTTTCAAAATGTTTAAATCAATCGGTTGTAAATTTTCCCGCGTATCATTTCATTTATCAAAAATTATCCGTTAACAATTTTAAACTATAGAAAATGAAAGGTGATGTCTTATAATTTTGTTTTGCAGGCTAAATTCATTAAATTTACAGTACTTTCCTATCAAAGATTTCAAATGTGAGCAAGGGAGGTCTCATATGCAGCAGTGAACGATATAAAAGGGGTACACCCGCGCAAATTTTCTCATTCGTGTTACAGTACTGGAGTGGTGCGGAATAACGAGCCAGTATGGTTTGGAAGCTGGTGGTGGCTAAAACCATAGAATGCACACTGGCGACCAGCTATTGCTCAATGCGCTGCAGGCTGTTGCTAGGTAGCCATTGATTATGCAGTGGTGTGCTAGGCAGTCGGTTGCCCAAGCCGGTAATGTATTCGTAGCCAGCCGGTGGGTGCAACCACGAGGAGCGAAATAAGGTGCTTGTGTGTGTGTGTGTGATCTTGTTGGTAGCCATCTTTTGGTAAGGCGCAACGTGCAACGGCTGAAATAACCTACTTCCTTTAAAGACCGAGAAGGTTTGAATTCAAATGCGGACCATTTCATATACATCGTTTTCAGGACTAACAATTCCATTTTGAGAGAGTTTGTTTGATTTGAATTTATCCCACATTACTTTCCAAGTTCATACCAATTGGCAGGCAGTGGTGGCTTAAACAATTTTAGCTTTCTCTTCGTTGCATACCTTGAGTATTGTGTACAATTTACAAATGGCTGCCGTCCCGAAAAATTGAAACACGACGTTAATAATTCGATGGTTTCTTGATTGATTTATTTTTGAGACTTTTGCTCTAATCGAGAGGTTTTCACGATTTCAATTTTATTTACTCAAGTATTTAACATTTTACAAATAAAAGATGAATATATTTTGTGTACATATTCATCCATCGGTGTTGGAAAATTTTAGAGAATGTTGCGTTCCGGCAAGTATCAAGAAATTTCCTATCACGGACAACGTTTTGATTTACAAACATGATATTACGAATCAAAATGCTCGGCACATTCCAATTACTACTGTTATTATAGTTATTTTGTTGTGTTAACGATTCGTGTTTTATAGTTTTACTTCTAGGAAGAAATAAATTTTGAGAAACTGTGAAAGGGAGAATAAGTGTAATGCCTAACAGTTCTGATGCCAACCGTATGTGCAAATTTCGGAAGCGTATTAATATCTAACATACGGAAAATCCTCCAAAACGACCATTCTACCGATGCCGAGTGAGCTCATTGTTATCGGGTGAAACTGAAAGCAGCCAGATGTAATGCGTTACCAACTACCGATTGAGACGCTGGAGAAGAGCCTTTAACTCGAGGCCGTATCATCATTCAAACCAAATGGCCTTTTTTAGGGTCACCAATTTCTAGAGAGTGTACAATACAATTTCCTAACATACTTAAGGTCTGCATCCACATTAGTCCGGACACCTTCAAATCATTGTATCTTTTGAAATATTTCACGTAGGAATGAAAAATTTCACTGTGGTATAGCTGAGAGTCTATGATGAAAAAGACTTTGATTGATGTTTACATTTCATGTTTAGTATTCAAGATGGCGACGAAAGAAAAACAAGTGCGCGAGCGAATTTTGTACGGGCGTACGGCAAATCCTGACTTGTCAATACGGGACCTTGCCAAAACATTGGATTTGCATAAATCCACTGTTCACGATGTGCTCAAATCATTTTCGGAACGTTTGACGGTGGAGAGGAAACCGAGAAGTGACAAAAACATTGGACGCACTGATCCTGTCATGGACCGAAAGCTGAAAAGGATATGAACGAAAAACCCAAATCTTTCCATTCGAACGGTGGCTCGTAAAATAGGAATGTCGCCTGGTTTTGTCCAAAAATCAAAACAACGTTTGGGACTTAGGGCGTATAAAGTAAAAACAGTTCCAAATCGCAACGACAAACAGAACTTGGCAGCAAAATCACGGGCTCGACGTTTGTACTGCGAATATTTGACGAAGTTTTCATGCGTTGTTATGGACGATGAAACTTATGTCCTGGAGGATTTCAAGCAGCTTCCAGGGCTGGCTTTCTATTCTGCTATGGCCAAAAATGCTACAGCTGAGCATTTCAGAACGAAGAAGGCATCGAAATTTCCCAAAAAATACCTTGTATGGCAAGCAATTTTCACGTGTGGCAAAAAGAGTAAATCTTTCGTAAATTCGTCACTACAGGCACAATCAACAAGGAGATCTATCAGAAAGAGTGTCTGCAGAAGCGATTGCTACCCTTCATCAAAAGTCACAAAGAAAAACCTTTGTTCCGGCCCGATTTGGCATCATGCCACTATGCTAAAACTGTGATGTAGTGGTACCAAGCAAATCAAGTGAACATTGTACCAAAAACCTCAAACCCGCCAAATTGCCCAGAGTTACGACCAATCGAGAGATATTGGGCTCTGATGAAGCGGAAGCTTTCTGGAAAGAAGCAAGAAATCAAAGACATCAAACACTTCCAGCTAATTTGTACAAAGACGGCTTCTACGATTTCTGAAGAGACTGTACAAACCCTAATGGACGGAGTTAAGCGCAAAGTTCGAAAATGTTATGCAAATACCGAATAACTACCTTGTGATCAAAAAGTTCCGGTAATTTTCAATTTAAAAAGGCCGCCTTTATTTTTTCGGTAAAATCTTTTTAGTGTAAGATGGCAACACTAGTTCTGATATTCTGTCAAAGTGTGAGAGCAAATTATCCATTAGTTTTGTTTTGACAACTGCTTTTGTTAGTCGAAAAATAGACGCTCGGCGATTTTTACCATGGATAAAAAATTGGAACAACGCGTTTGTGTGAAATTTTGTGTTGCAAACGGATTTTCTGCAGCGGAAACGCTCAGAATGTTGCAAAAAGCCTTTGGTGAGGACTCTGTCACAAAATCGTACATTTGTTTGGCACAAAGACTTTAAAGAAGGCCGTGAAAGCGTGAGTGACATGCCGCGTTCTGGACGACCATTGACCTCAACTACCGATGAAAACATCGCTTCCGTGAAGAATTTAGTTATGGAAAACCGCTCAATTAGCATTCGGGAGATAGCTGCACTCCTTGATATCTCATTTGGATCGACCGAACACATTTTGACGGAAATTCTGGGCATGAAACGCATTGAAGCACGACTTGTTCCAAAAGAGCTGAATTTTTTGCAAAAACAGCATCGAGTTGAGGTCGCTAAACAGATGATTGCGAACGCAGATAGCGATCCCACATTCATGGAACGCATCATAACTGGTGATGAAACGTGGGTATATGAATTTGATATGCTCACAAGTCATCAATCGTCCGAATGGCGCGCCTAAGATGAGCCGAAACCAAAAAAATCACGACAAAGTCGCTCCAAAATTAAAGTTTTACTGACCGTTTTCTTTGATTTTCGCGGTGTCGTCCATTCTGAATTCCTTCCAGAAGGTCGAACGGTTAACAAAGAGTATTATTTACAAGTTATGAGACGTTTGCGTGAGGCAATTCGAAAGAAGAGGCCAGAATTGTGGCGCAATAATTCGTGGATTTTACACCACGATAACGCTCCATCACACACCGCGCTCACTATTTGTGAATTTTTGGCCAAGAACTCCACCAATACCATCAAACAAGCACCATATTCACCAGACCTTGCCCCGTGCGACTTCTTTCTCTTCCCAAAACTGAAAATTCCGCTCAGAGGTAGGCGTTTTGAATCGATTGATGCGATAAAAAAGAATTCGCTGGAAGAACTGAAAGCCATACATTCATCGGCCTATAAAAAATGTATGGATGATTGGATAAAGCGCTGGCATATGTGTGTTGCCTCTAATGGCGAGTACTTTGAAGGCGATAATAAAGATATCAATTAAAAATTGAAATAAATGCGTTTTTTTCAAATTACCGGAACTTTTTGATCACAAGGTATTTTTTTTTTCTCCAAATTTTTAAAAAACCCCCCCAAAAACGAAAAAAAAAAAAAATTTGGAAAAAAAAAAAAAAAATTTTTTTTTTTTTCTTTTTTTGAGGTGTCCGGATTATTGCGGATACAGACCTTACTATCTAGTGGTGGTCTAACGATCTTTTAGAACTACATCAATGCTATTTTGTTCAAACTACGCCTTACGGGTAGGGGTCAAATGAAAATTTAAAAATAACTGAAACAGTTTGAACGCTACTAGCTTTATCATTTCTCGATAGATTTTCGAGATTTTTGCTTCAATCAATTGGACATTTTTGTGACTGTCAACTATCAAAAATATCATTGAATATTGACTTTGAATTTCCAAACAGACTCTGAACAATCTATAAAGCGATAAGTTTTACATACAGTTGCTGCGTTGCAATGTTCCGCAACGAAACTGACGAAAGTAATCAAACGGTTTAACGTGGTCTACGTCAACCGGTCGCGTGTTAAACACTAATTTTTATTTATTTTTTCTTTACAAACAACAGACAATTAATTCTCAGACATGGTGGCTGTCAGGCTTTCTTGGTAGTGTTCGGACACTGTGGAAATGAATCAAATTGATGCTATTCTATGTAATAAAATGGCCAACAAACTTGATGTAATATACGATTAAGATTACTGACCTTCTATAAAATGTATGCTACATGGTGAGGTTGAGTCCCTCTTTACGGCAAGCAGATGAATTAAGAGCAGCGCCCAAATGCAAAATACTTGTTTTTTAGATACAATAGAATACAGACTTTTCAATTTAAGCGATACAACGTTAACGTTGGGAAGTTGTTCGCTTTAGTCGTTGAATTTAGTTAATCTCTAACTGATTTTCGAGCTATTTTTTGAATATGGATAGCAAATTCAAGTGCTGTAAACCGCTACCTAAATAAAAAAAAGGTTGTTCACAGATTTTAAAAAATCGGAAAATTATAATCGGTTGGTTTGTGAAAAACCGTGGGATAGCTCAATGCGAATTAGCAATAAATGTTGTCTCCAAGCTTATAACACGGCTTCAAAACACACGCCTGCCACCGATTAGATACAGCAAAATGAGGAGCAGCCATCTACCAGTGGCATGCAAACTGTGATACCTGGAGGTATCGAATGTGAATATTTAGTGAACATTATTTCTTCGTTTACGTCACTACTGGTTTCATCGATTTCAGCAGAGTCTGTGAATAGAATCAGGTTATCTGTTAACATTGAAACATTCAACAACTGTTTTCTACAATAAATACAACAGCAACAATACTAATCTCAACACCATCTGCAATTGTTTATCCACTACCACATGATTGAGACCTTCTTGTGGCAGCGAAATATCATTTTTGCAGGCCGCCACTTAACTATCAACCGATACAATTTCAACAAGGCGACAATCCTACACCCTTACCCGGCAATTGATGAATCTTCACGCATATTTCCTGCACATTCACCCAACTGGATGGCTTCGGGGAGTTTTTCAGCTGCACCATGTGAGTCATGTTCATGCCCGCATGGGCATTCGAGTCTTCATCGGTAGTGACAAAATCCTTAGAGGAGGACAATGATTTTGAAGAGCACGGCGATAACGAGAACTTGAGGACATCTCTAGATCACAGAAGGGTAACTCGTATAAATAATTTTAATTTATCGACTAACTAACTTGATCGCATTGACATACCCATGCTTCTATTCAAATTACAAAAAATGGGAATTTAATCAAGAATTCTCAAATGGCTTGAATCTTATCTCACTAACCGTCAACAAATAGTTAGATTTAAAGGAAAGAAACCAAACCCTATTCAAGTCACCTCTGCAGTCCCCCAAGGCTCTCATTTTAGCACTCTTTGATTCACTTTATTCGTAAATGACATATTCTTTATTCTTAAAAACATTAAATTTCTTATTTATGCTGATGACATGAAACTAGTTTCAGAAATATGATATAAATAAGATATAATGAGAAATAAATAAACGTTTTCTATGTCTGGTGTAAGAAAAGTCTTATACAGCTGAACATAAAAAAATGTAATTCGATAACTTTTAGTAGGAAACAAAGCACCCCAGAATCAGCCGGTTGAAAAGTGTAAAGGAGTAAGGGACTTAGGAGTTATCTTGGATCTGAAACTTACATTCATTTAACATTACAATTCTACCATCAACAGCGCAAATAATATGCTTGGATTTATAAAATGTTTTGTTGCTACTCCGTAATTGCCAGATCAGCTGTTATTACCCAAAGAACCAACAGAGGATGCCTGAGATTAACATACATCCTCAATGGGCAATAACTGGTGATCCTAAACTAGGGCAATACCGGCGTCGGCCCCACCCTAGTGCAGGACAAATAAGGAAATGGTAGGAATGTGTTGACATGATACTCGCTTTATAGGACGTCGAGAATACCTCGGTACTTCTTCGAGAAATCATTGGGATGTTGGATAACAGCATTGGGTGCCAGCAGGGTTTGATTCGGTAAACGATAAGCTGGACGCGGCGTTTAGTAAAAAAATTAAATATTAGAACCGATATCTGATTTGAACCGAGTTATACCAACAGTAAACATACTATTGGGGCCACAATGTATGATGGTGGTTTTTCGATAGGAAAACAAGGTTAATTTTGTTTGGCTGCAAAATGGTGAGTAGACACCTGGGATGGATTGTGCGTCCCCACAACATAGCTATGGTCCTCACAAGTTCCTACCTCATGCTTCCACGGGTCAAGAGATGACAAAGACCGCCAGCTAAGGGTTGCGTACTTAGCTGGTAGTGCAGCCTGGGCACTGTTGTCCTTCTGACTTCAGCTAGATTGAGGAGGTGCGTGTCGAGCGTCTGTCCACCAAGGAGATGCGGCTCAAACAGCGTCTGTCCTGGCATCCAGCGGTTGAGTAAGAAACGCTGTATCGCGTCAACTATACATTAGGTGGCAGCCGCACCAAAGCGATGTAGGCAGCGTGACCTCGGTAAAGTAGCATGCTGAAACCTTATCCTACCACAGAAAATGGAAGTATTCTTTATACGGTATGTAATTTCAGATCATCCATGGAATTCTCAAGTATTGTATAATAATTTTGAATTGTTTTCTTCCCCCGTGGCTATGATAATGCAAGTCCTTCTACAATTGCAGCAGGATCAGTAGACATGCAGACATTACAAATATATCCCTTCACAATATTATTCAATGCTATTTTCAGCTTCGCATTTGCATCGTTGTAAGTTTTGGCCCACCTAACTCACGTTGTGTATTTGAAAAGATAGGATGGATTTTAAATTTTTTTTAGAGAGAGGATTATATACGACAAATTCTACAAAAAAAAATCTTCGTCCAAAATAATTAATTCGAAAACTAACACTGTTTATCATCCTACATTTTCTGTTTTACAGACATAAAGAATCGTTTATGGGCCTAGTAAGAAAAAAGAGTTATCGAAGAATTTCCTGTCATTTATTTTAAATTTTTTTCGTTTTGGATTTACTGAGTTTCCGTTTTTGGGCAGTAATCATACTCACATGAAATTGATTTCGCATAATTGTTTGCTTAAATTTTCGTTGCTATTTTGCTAGGCTGTCACTTTATTTTATTATATCACGTTGGAATTTTCGCTATTTTAGAGTTTCAATCATCTAACACCGCAGCGGAGGAGGCAAATAGCATAATTATAGGCAAATTATTATATGTACATTATGTAGTATTTCTTTACAAGATCGTATTATTTCCATCATATCATGATCTTCACTTTTTCATACAGCAAACCTGATTCAGGCGGTATCTGGCTTAAACACGAAACATTCCTTCAATTTATGACATCTAGCATTGCATATATGTGCAGTATATAACGCAGACAATTACAGCTGTGGTAGGCTTTTGAAAATTACGGAATCTGTGGTAGGCTTTTGCACTTATTGCTGAATGTATTTTTCAGTTTGCAAATGGACTTTTTACCAATTCTGAGCTGATCTGATTCTTGCAGCGCTGTGTGCCATTTGGCCAGTGTTTGATTTTACATTTCAATCTCTTTCATTACTTCATCATAACTTACAATATCATTATATTTGGCAATATTGTTTCATTGATTTTACTTCATAGATGATTCAAACATTACTTATTGTTTTTTTTGCCTATTTATCTTTAACTCCCTACCAGTTAAATCTTTCCCCAAGTAGCAATTCAAATGCAAATTGGTTTTATTCATGTTTTATGGTAGTTTTATCAAAGCATTATGGAGTTCATCCGGTTTTATCATGGCATTTTCCAAGTTAAGGTGGTTTTAATTCATTAACAGTTCTCAAGAGTGCTTAAAGAACACTTGAAGAAACCTCCATAAAACTACATCATTTATAAGTGTAATTCACCTAATCAGTAGTTTTATAAGATACTTGATCCCCCTCTCAAGACATCGTTTCGCAACTTGCATAAAACCTGACAAAAGTTTTGTAAAAGTTTTATGACATTCTTCTTTAAGATGAATGTATCTTGGAAATGCTGCCATAAAACTCTCTCAGAACCATTTGGTTTTAAATAAGAGCACATACTCTTAAGAAAGAACATTATGTGAAAAATAAACAAACTGTCACAATGGACGGCTACAGGTGGAAGATATTAAGAACTAGTGGATCGTTCAAGCGGAAATTCAATAAAAACCTATCCAATATATTGAACACTCCTTCATCTCAGCCACCAACGACCATTTTTTTTACCATTCCATTGGATTCGCAGCCTACTGAGACTAACTTATCAAAAGGGTCTATGCGTTATGCGTCCTAATTTTTGTAACGAATAAAATTAAATGGTGCAATGTCGCCAGTTGAAAACCGTAAAGCATAACTCATGATATTTGATTTTATGCCAGTTAAACCTAACGTCTCAGGTAGTGCGTTATATGGCGCACCACCGTGGAAATACAGCGTAGTACTTTTGACGTAAGGTTTAATGTGCACTACGATTGTAAAATGTTAATGTTGAATTCTCCCGAGTCGTGCATTTCAGTTCCCAATAGGCTACACAATATTTATACTCGTTGCAAGTAAAAATTGGTATATCATCTGAGCGAAAATCGATTTTTCCCATGATCCGCACGTTTAATCCAAAGTCGGAAGAAGTGCGCTGGAATCGCTCAATGATCCACTACACAGTGTACTTCTTCCAATGCTAGGTTCAGCGTACAGATCAAGAGAAAAATAATCTTTCGCTCAACTGATGTTTCAGCTATCGACGCAATATTATTATCTGTTTCAAATCCATTGTTACCATATTCAAGTTAGAGTTTTTTTTAATGTTTTAATCGACTTACGCTGGTGATTAAAAACAATAAATTATAAGCTGTAATTATAAACAACAATTATGCATAGGCACTTTTGATTTGAACGTTCACATTTTCTTTGTTTATGATGTGCCTTCTCCACACTGATTTTATGGCTATCTTACGAAAGACTTGTTTACCTTGAGCAATTCAAACAAGTTTTATTCAAGCGTTACTCCTCTTTTTCAAGAATAGAACAAGTAAAGATGAACTGATGGCGCTCCTAAAAAAATCTTGTTAGTCTTGTGCAAGAAATATTAGTTTTATATGCGTTTTATGGTAGTTTTAGATAAAACCATTGAAAAAATGGCGAGCGTGCCTATTCTGGATTCCCTCGGAATGGTAGCCATTTACATATGTATGCAAAAAAAACTCTCGTTTTTCCAATGCTACGAACAAACAATACTGCTTAAATTAAATTTTGAAACTTAAAATGGATTGTAGACACAATTTGTTCAAGATCTAACAATGTATCAGCCTTGTCACCTAATTGTTGAATTTTCAATTATTTTTTATTTTTCTTATAAATCAATGTTCTAGCAATGATTCCGTGGCGCATTAAAATTTCCGAACTTTTATGTTATAAAACACCAATAAACTGAACGTCGCATGAAAAATTTATCAATTGCAGGCAAAAAACTCATGCATTTATGGTCAATTTTACAATTAATTTAAATACGTATCCACTTTGGAAAAGACATATCATATGTATATCGATGTTTTTTTTTCTCTTAAAAAAGTCCCCATTTAGCAGAACGAATCCAAAAATGGAATCTTCGAAACATATTTGTGACGGACTGGAAGTGTTCTTAAAGAGGAAAATCATAAAACTATCAAAACTTGTGGTAGTTTTATCATAAGGAGTGTATCGAAAAGTAGTTATAAACATTCGATGCGTTATTACGCATAAACTACTGTATATATTTTTAGCGTGTCAGCGCCATTTGCTTTGTTTACATGTCAAAAATGATTATTCGGTTCATTCATTTCCGTTGATAAAGTTGTATTCAAAATGTCGCGAATTGAATTTGAGACTAAAAAGAAAATTCTGCACACTTGGTGCACCGAAAAGGGTGTTACTTACAACCAGATTGCGAAAAGAGTAAATGTTCACCCGGCAAGTGTAAAACGCATCATCGAAAAGTTTGGTAAGGAGTGCTCCCTCAAGGATTTACCAAGAAGTGGCCGGAAACCCGGCTCCAGCAACCCCGATTTGGACCAAAAAGTTGTGGATTATATTCAACGGAACAAATCTGCCTCTACTCGCGATCTAGCCAAGAAGTTCAGGACCAGCATCGGAATGATTCAACGAATCAAGCGCAGGAATGACTTGAAGACGTACAAAAAGCAGAAAGTGCCCAAACAAACTCCGGAACAAAAGTCTCGTGCCAAAACCAGGGCTCGAAAGCTGTACAGCTGCATTTTGGACAATGTCGACCAGTGCATTTTGATGGATGACGAAACATACGTTAAAGAAGATTCAAGAACGCTACCGGGGCCGCAGTTTTATACTAAATCTGTTGGGGAACGTGTGCCAACCGCAGATACGACTGTTGCGATGGAGAAATTCGGTCAGAAGGTGCTCATTTGGCAAGCTATTTGCACATGTGGCTTGCGTTCTTCAATTTTCTATACAAAAGGAACTATAAATGCTGAGATTTATCAAAAGGAATGTTTGAAGAACAGGTTGCTACCATTGTATAGAAAGCACCAGTCCCCTCCTCTCTTCTGGCCAGATTTGGCATCGGCACATTACGCCAAATCCACTCTACAGTGGCTGACGGAGAATAACATCAAGTTCGTAGAAAAAGACATCAACCCACCAAACTGTCCCCAGTTGCGACCGATCGAACGCTATTGGGCAATAGTCAAGCGTATATTTAAGAAGGATGGTACAGTGTCCCAAAACATGACCGATTTTAAGAAAAATTGGGCAGCGGCATCCAGGAAGTGCACAAAGGTCACTGTGCAGAATTTGATGGCAGGTGTCAAATCAAAGGTACGGGCATTCTACAGAAATGAACATGATGACTAGTTTTTCCGTTTGGATCTTTTGTAAACATGTTAAGCTATAATAAACTGAAATAGTATGTTAATTTTAACCATGTTTTCATGCCTATTTTATTATTTGGAAGTTTATAACTACTTTTCGATACACTCCTTAGTTTTAAAAGTCCCCAAAATATAAAAAAAAATATACACCAAAAAAAATAAAAATTTAAAAGAAATTTTGGGAAAAAGGCTTGGAAACCCCCCGTAGGAGGGGCCTTTTTAAAATTTAAGGGTTTTTTGGTTTTTTCTCCGATATTTTGTGTAGTATCTAGTTTTATGCGTGGTTTTATCAAATGAGTCTTGAGAACTTCTTCAAGTGTACCATAAAATTGAATTTGTTACTTGGGTCCATTTCTAACTCGGTAGCAATAACTATTAGGTCAGCTAAAATAAAAGCAGATTGCTGTTATAAATCATCATCAAGCAGCAAATAGTGACCATGGCAACTGTAAATTAAAATGTATAAATGTTAGTTTTGTAAAATTTCAATAGATTTAATAAACTTTTTCAGGATACCTCAAATCAAGATTTTGGTGCTGCTATCGCTGAAAACGAACGAATATGAATTGCCCCTAAGAATAAGAATATCTGAACAAGCACTTATGAATGACTATTACTTAAACGTACACTTTTGGTTCTGTTTTACTGATGAAAGGGATATGGCATTTTTGTTTACCCTTTTCAAATGTTAGTCCAGATGACTTTTGTTTTTTGCAAAGATGTTCAATACATTCAATTCTTTATGACTGCCAAATTTTATTGGATTCAATAGGGGTGTTGAAGACCATAACAAGACGAGTTTGCGTGATACACGGTAAAAATAGGACATGAAAAAGTTGTTGCTAGAAAACTTTTTTTCCTTAAAAGTGCCCATCTTGCAGTGTATGGCGAACTATTAGACAATTATGTTGCCATTATTTAAAAAAAATCGTCCAATTCTAAGATAGCCATTTCTTACACTCAAAAAAATCGACACGTTGTTTTCACGTGAAATTTCACGTCACTTCCACCTGAACACGTAACCAAATCTTCTTCAGTAAAATCAGGTGAACATTACGTGTCCAGTGAATTGTACGTGAAAATCACGTAAAATTTATGTGATTTTCACGTAGAACGTGAATTTACGCGGAAATCACGTAACTCTTACGTGAATTCCACTTGTTTATTACTGGTTTTGGCAGTGGACGAAAATGACGTGCTTTTCACGTGGAAGTAACGTGTCGATTTTTTTGAGTGTACAAATTGACTTAAATTTAAATTTTTTTGTTTTAGCGTGTAAGAATCGATTTTACAATTTTAACAATTTTAACAATTTTTTTCATTAGAGTTCAGACAATTTTCTCAAAGTCATCCATACATAACTTTTTTGTAAGTCTTGTCTTTTTAGAGTTTTTTTTCAAATTTTTATTTACCGTCGGTCTATTTCGGTCATGGTGACAATCACCGACGCCAGGAAGACGACTCCACCACCTGGACCCTACCTAACGACTCATGAATATGAGCCGGGACCAACGGCTTTACTTCCCTTCCGAAGGAAGACGTGACCAGATTTTTTCGCCTCAGAAAAACCACCGACGTCAACTGGGATTGAACCCAGACCCACTGGGGCGCCAGGTAGCAATCACGCTTACCACTACAACACCGACGCCGGCCCCTTTTTTGAGTTATGCAGATTTTAAAAACAATCGATCAACAAAAACCTAAGCCCTTTTCAAATGTAGTCGAGATAAATTTTGAAAAAACAAAGTATGCAAAGTTGCTTGAAAAGACATAGTCTATACACCCACAAAGTTTCATTGGATTCTGAGAGAGTGCTGCCAACCACGAAGACGAGTTGGCGTGAAAATGGCAGCAGGGTAAATGCACCCTTCTCTTTGGGGAAATGCTCCTTAAACTTTGGAAAAATGCTCCTTAGATGTGTTTGCCCGGTATAATGCAATCGGAGGTATTTATCTTCTGGTTGGCGCTTGCCGGTTGTTTTGACGGGTCTTAAGTTTCTTCAAGATTGTATAGCGGATCTTCGCTCTGCAATCTTCGAGGTAGTTTTGACGGGTTTAAATTTCATTTTGACGAGGCTTAATTTCATGTTGAAGAGTCTTAATTTTGTTTTGACGACTCTTAAATTCAGAAACTTAAAACCCGTCAAAACTATACAATCTTGAAGAAACTGAAGACCCGTCAAAACACCCGGCAAGCGCTAACCAGAAGGTTAATACCTCCGATTGCATTATACCGGACAAATGCATCAAAGGACCATTTTTCCAAAGTTTAAGGAGCATTTCCCCAAAAAGAAGGGTGCATTTACCCTTTGCCCGTGAAAATCGTCTAATAACGTCTCGAGGCTCCACCTTCTAAACCAAAACATACTTTTTATTAAAGCAGACAATTCAAACAAGCTTCAGATACCTTGAACACATGTTTCTGCTTCTATTTCATCTTCCTGCAACCGAAACATAACCCATCGAATCAGTTCATTTATTACCGTAATGTGGCAGTATTATCATCGTACTTAGTTTAGCATCCAGACTCATGTTCTACAATATCCATCGATCAAATTATGCAATTCAAACATGTAAAGGTGCAATCAATCTTATCAGTACATATACAGTTGATTGCGATACATTTCAAGTGCTACCAACATAACATCGTTTGGGTACATACCGTGAAGCCTCTGCAGTCCGGCGGCAGTGTGACAGCCGCCACCGCCCTTCCACCCAATTCCATCAACCCAATCGGATTATCCGGTTCCGTTGCATTCTCCGATCCTTCGGCATTCGTTTCGAAAGTTTCCAACAAACTAAACCTAATGGGGTCCACTGCGGAACTGGGTCCAAGTGTAGTCCCACTATCTGTATGAGCAACTTCCCGCACATCCTCACCCGGTGGCTTCACCGGATCACCGTAATCATCGTCATCTTCCGGGTACGATCCGTCTTCGATCGGATCCAACACTTCATCCATCGAAATCGTAACGTTCGAAATCGAAACGTTCGAAACCGGTTGGCTCACAGACTCAACACTGTAATCGTAATCATAGTCGTAATCACTGCCACTGCCTTCCGGAACCCCCGGAAGTGCCCCAGTTCCTCCCACCAACAGCAGAAACAGCAGTCCAGTCACCACCGATGGCATCATTCTCCGCGTAATCATTACGAAATATTTTGCAATTTGAATTTTCACTGTTTGCCCAAGATGATTACTTTTTTTTTTGCGCAAAATGCCATGCGTTTTCAGGTCGGTATTTTAATTTGCAAGATAGGTAGGGTGCACGATAACGCGAAATACCACGTTTGAATGATTCACATTTTCTCGAGATCGATTATTAGTCGCACGGTTTGGAATGCAATAAAACCGAACGGACACTGCACACACTTCTTATCACTGAAATGACAGACGCCACACCACCGATAGTGAAAACGTAATGAAACACGTAGTTGACGGAATCTTCTATGAAAGTCCGTGAAGTCACACTTGTAGGATATTTATTCAACCGGTGATGTAATTCACTGTACTAGGTATTGACAGCTCAAACACTTGATATCGTTGTTTGGAGGAGGTGCCAAATTGTTGATCGATTAGATTGGGAATAAAATTAGCCGCCTGGTCGAAACAGCAGTCGACCGGTCCGAATCTGAATGCTATCTGAGAATGCGGAGTTCTGTTGAGTGGCTCCTTGGCGCGAACTATTGCGAGTGACTTCAATTGAATGCCAGAAGGGGCTTACCTACACCACCATTACATATGAAGTGATAAGTCTTTCGGGGCTTATCAGTGCTCGAAGATAAGAAGCCCAGCCCGAAAATGGCAAACGAGGGTTCGGGTGGCACCGTCGAAGGGACACATTCGGTTGCTGGTATGTTGAGGTATGCTTGCTGGATTTTCTAATCATTGAACAAATTCGCCGTCGGTGGCCTCGCTATTTGTGCTATGGGACTAATGATACTTAACGTGTCACCACACGGCGGCTATTTCTAGTACATAGTGAGCTAAATGCTAGAAAACTATGTAATAGTTCATAAGAACACCTAAACTATGTACTGATAGCTCATAGTTTTGACTTACAAGCGATAGTTTTACGCTATGATATAGAGCCGTGCCCGTTGTCGTGTGTACACTCTAGCGATAGTTTCCATCCGGACGGAATAGTTCATAGTTCGTTGATCGAAGTTTTTTGACAGTTCGTTTGAATTTTTACTAGTTTGTGTGTTTCGCGGTTTTTTTAAAGTAAAAATGGACCAGGAAAAAAAGCTACTTGATTGAGCTGTGGGAGCAACATCCGGTGTTGTGGGACCCATCTAATCCCGATCACCTGTGGAAGTGTATACTTCAAAGTGAGTGTTTTATTCTGCTTTGCAGTTCCTCATCCTAAGAAAGTCTAGACCAGGGAATATTGATATCTAGCTAAGTACTAAGCATTTTCAAGATGATAACGTTGAGAGGCGAATTGCGATTCTACCAGTTTCGAAGTTCAACCATTGATTTTAATCCCTGACATCATAGTACAATCACCTCCTTTTGAAACTTGAAAATCCGAGTGATCATTCCTTTTGCTCCTGTGTTGACATACGAACACTTATATTCAGCATCCACCATACCCATTAGAACGATGCTGAACTGCTTTTTATAATTTAAATAATCACTGACGCTCTTTGCATGGGCTTTTAAACTAACGTACTTTCCGTCTATTGCTCCTACACAATTGGAAAATTGCCATTTTTCTTCAAAATCACGTAAAATTGACAGCAAATCCTCTTGTGAATAATATACGAGTTTTCAATAAGCTGTCATTTCAATTTCATTTAAAGGGTGTCCACGATGAAATTGCCACACTATGAAATTGCTCTAACTTTTTAACCGTTGGGTAGAATTTAATGAAAATTTGGGTGGATTTAGTTCATAGTGCATTATTTACATCCTGCAAGTTTTAAAGTCCTGTGATCGTGGAAATGGAGTCGAAAGAACAGCTCGTGCGTGATAGAATCTTGCGCATTCATCACGAGAACAAGGATCTCTCGCATCGTTCCATCGCTAAAACGTTGGGAATCGCGAATTCCACGGTGTCGCGAGTGATTAAGCGGTTCGATCGGAAGCCCAGAAGTGAAGGAAAAAGTATTCCGTACAACACCAAAAATCACAACCGCGTAGTTGGGGCGTTCAACCGAAATCCGAACGCCTCCGTTCGGGATGTGGCTAAGAAGCTGCACCTAAGCCGAAGTTTTGTCCAGAAGGCCAAAACTAAGGCTGGGCTTTGAACGTTCAAGGTACAAAAGGCCCTTAATCGCGACGAGAAGCAGAACAAGTCCGCCAAAACCCGTGCCAGGAAGTTGTACCTCAACATGCTGACGAAAGTTGAATGCTGCATCATGGACGACGAAACATATGTGAAGGCCGACTTCAAACAGATCCCCGGCAACCTGTTTTTCACGGCCAAGGATAAGTTCAGCGTTCCGGAGCATGTCCGCACTCAGAAGATGTCCAAATTTGCGAAGAAATTCCTGGTTTGGCAAGCCATCTGCACGTGCGGGAAGCGGAGTGCACCTTTCGTGACCCAGGACACGATGAACGGACAGGTGTACATAAAAGAGTGCCTCCAGAAGCGGCTGCTTCCTCTCCTGAAGGCCCACAACGTCCCAACAATCTTCTGACCGGATTTGGCCTCATGCCACTACTGCAAGGACGTGCTGAAGTGGTATGCGGACAATAAGGTCAATTTCGTGCCGAAAATGTTCAACCCTCCCAACACTCCGGAGCTCCACCCCATCGAGAAGTACTGGGCGATTGTGAAGCAGCACCTTCTTAAACGACCTAAGGTAGTGAAGACAGTCGAGGAACTGAAGAAAGTATGGGTTTACATGCAAAAAACGGTTGATTCACAGGTTGTGCAGAATCTTATGGCCGGGGTTAAGGCCAAGGTGCGGGCATTTGCGTATGGACTGTAAATAAAATACGAATAAAATGGTAAAATGAAATTTAATAGTTATTTCTCAATCCCTGAAAATTTGATGGCAATCGGATGAAAACTCGAATTTTGCGAATCAATTTTGTGTGTGGCAATTTCATCGTGGACACCCTTTAATTTAAAACCCCCCCCCCCCCCCCCCCCCCCCCCCCCCTCACCCCCCCCCCCCACACCCACCAAAACAACGCCCACCATCAAATTAACCCAACTCCCAAAACTTCCCTCCATAACCCCCCCAAAACCACCCGCATCCCCCACACAACTGAACTAATTTCCCCACACCAACTGCACTCACGAACGCACCCCCGCCACCCCGCCCCCCCCCCCACCCCCCACCAACACCGCGAAACAACACCCCCCAAACCCCCCCAAGAAAAACCCCCGCACATAACCTAAAAACATTCCCCCAACCCCCAAAAAAAAACCTCCCCAATTTCCCAAAGAACTTCCCTTAAGTTTCTCTGAAGAACTTCCCTGCAGTTCTTCTGAAACACTTTTCTTAAATTTCTCAGAAGACCTTCCCTGAAATTACTTTCCTAAAATACTCTGAAGAAATTTACCAAACTTCTCTGAAAAATTATATAAAGTTTTCTGAAGAACTTCCCTGAAGTTCTCCGAAGAACTTCTCTTAATTTCTCTCAAAAACTTCCCTGAAATTCCTTTGAAGAACCTTACTGAAGTTTCTCTCAAGCACTTCCCTTTAGTTTCCCTGAAGAACTTCCCTGAAATTCTCTGACGAAATTTCCCAAACTTCTCTAAAAAATTATCTGAAGTTCTCTGAAGAACTTCTCTGAACTCCTCCGAAGACATTTCCCGAACTTCTCTGAAAAACTTCCAATATTTCTCTGAAGAGCTTCCCTGAACTTCTCTAATGAACCTCCCCGAATTTCTGTAAAGAACCTCCCCGAATTTCTGTAAAGAACTTCTATTAACATCTCTGAAGAACTCTTCTAAACTTCTCTGAACTAGTGACCCGAATCTTCATAACCCAGCTACTTCAGCAGATTAGCTTCAATTCCCTAGCCTTCAAGACGAGCAATCACGATTTTGTCTAGACTTTGCGAGTTTTTCGTTTTATCCGCCTTTTCACTATGATGTACGCAGCAATTGCAGTAATTTTTCATTCTCTGTCCATAGCTACCGAATGTGCCCATGATTACTTCCCAAATTTATTTTTTTAAAGCTCGCAACTGAATATTTGCGACCACAAAGAAAATCAATCGTGTGTACACCGGAAAAAGTTAAGTGATAGAGCTGTGGCAAAGATTTCTACTACATAGCTTCTATTACTTCATAGCTCATAGTTTTGCAAAACCGTTTCTCGAATCTCATAGAACTATGACGTAGATATCTATAACGGCTATATCATAGTGAACTATAGCATAGATTTCAAGCACCGTGTGGCGGCACCTTTAACATGTCACCACACGGCGGCTTTTTCTAGTATATAGTGAGCTATATGCTAGAAAACTATGTAATAGTTCATAGAAACACCTAAACTATGTAGTCCCCATATTAATCTCATTGTTCCTATATTCATCCTACGATGAATCAAACAATTTGGCAGTTGAAGGGTTAGTTAGTAATGTTTGTTGTAGTTATTTAACGTAAGCAAACATTATTAGAAACCGAAATCGATCCTTCAACTGCCCAATTGTTTGATTCATCGTAGGATGAATATAGGAACAATGAGATTAATATGGGGGCAGTTTCCCTATATCATATTGAAAAGGCGGATAAAACGAAAAACTCGCAAAGTCTGGACAAAATCGTGGACTGCTCGTCGTGAAGGCTAGGGAATTGAGGCGAATCTGCTGAAAGAGCTAGGCGATGAAGATCCGGATTACTATCGTAATTTCGTAGAAATGACAAAGACAAACTTGCAATACTTGCTGGAGAAAGTTTCACCACTAATTTTCAAGCAGTATACCAATATGCGTAAGGCTATAACTCCGAACACGAGATTGGCATTGACTCTGAGATATTTAGCTTCAAGTAAAACATTTTTGTTACAAAACAACTTTAATTTAGTTTATTTGAAAGTGCTTGATAATTGCAGGAGACAGTTACACATCCTTGATGTATTTATTTCGCTTGGGAAGATCAACTATTAGCATAATAGTAATCGAGACAGTGGATGCTATTTACGTGACGTTGAAGGACGAATTCCGGAAGGTAATTTTATATTCGTTTTTATTAGGTACACTACCAGTCAATGTTAAGAATCAATCAAAGTACAGCAAGACTTATTTAACGAAGGCACTTCAGGGAAGTTCTTCAAGTGATTTAAGGCGAAGATCTTCAAAAAGCTTCGAGGAAATTTTTCAGAGATGTTCAGGGAAGTTCTTTTGAGAAGTTCAGGGAAAATCTTTAGAGAAGTGAAGGGAAGTTCTACAAAAAATTTCAGGAAAATTCTTCAGAGTAGCTCAGAGACATTTTTCGGAGAGTTTCAGCGAGGTCGGGCAAATTAATTCCTTCGAGGTTTCAAACTATGTGTTAAATACAACAAAAATTTAATGTAATTCAAATGATACGTTTCGAAAGCTTTGAGAAGCTCCTTGAGTTGAATCCTCAATCCCGCTTCATGACCTTGTATCATGTGTACATAACAGAGGATGTCAGCCCTTCGCCGAACATTTCCAATCGGGTTTGCTTCTCCGATTTCGACAATTCGGTTCATTTTGATTTATCCAATCGTCCTATAATCGCTCCGGTGATATTTGCTGTAAAATTTGGCCCAGTAGATTCCACTAAATCGTTCTTCACTGACGGATCTTTGAAAGAGGAGTCAGCAGGCTTTGGTATATGTATTTAATGAAATTTATAGCGCCAACCGTAAACTTCAAGCTCCTTGTTCCGTATATGTCGCCGAATTAGCGGCAATACACTTTACGCTAGAAATGGTTGCCTCATTAACACCGGATCAGTACTTCATTTTCACGGATAGTCTCGGTTCTATAGAGGCTATTCGCTCATTGAGGCCGGTAAAGCACTCCTCGTATTTTCTCATGAAAATACAGGAGCTTCTAAGTGTTTTATCTTCGCGTTATTTTATCATCACCTTTGTATGGGTCTCATCTCATTGTTCAATTCCGGGCAATGAGAAAGCGGACTCGCTTGCAAAGGTGGGCGCTATGGAAGGCAATATTTGTGATCGAAAAATCGCCTTCAGCGAATTTTTTCCTATTTTTCGTCAACAGTCAGTCGTCAGCTGGCAGTATGAATGGAGTAAAGGAGATTTGGGGCGATGGCAACATTCTATCATCCCAAAGGTGTCGAAGAAATCTTGGTTTAGAGGGATGGATGTGGGTCGAGACTTCATTCGTGTGATGTCTCGCCTCATGTCCAATCATTATTCTTTGAACGCTCATTTATACCGTGTTGGGCTGAGCGACAGCAATCTCTGTGAATGTGGACAAGGTTACCAGGACGGAGATCACATTATTTGGTTATGTGCCGAGCATTGTGGAGTCAGATCGGAGCTATATGATTCCCTTCGGACTCGATGACTCGATTCCCTTCGGACAACCCAAAGTGTCAATTCGAGATATTTTGGTTTTACGTGATTTGGAGTACTTGAAATTCATTTATGTGTTTTTGACTATCATTAGCCTTAGATTGTAGTTAGTTTAACCTGTATGTTTACTATAAGTTTTTTTTTTCTGTGTATGTGTGTATGTGTGTTTTTTTTCTTTTTCAAAAAATGTTCAAGTCAAAAAAACCATAAATTGTATAGTTATAAGTGTTTAGATAATTTTAAATTTAAATTAAATGTGTTATGTAAACCATACTTTAAATTCCCACCCTCTTTCCCATCCGTAATTTGTAATTCCTACTAACCTCGAGACGGCCGCGAGTAATCGGCTCTATCCTCCTAATTTTAGTTTTAAGATAAATGATGCATAAAAATATGAAAATTTGGCTCTGTAAAGTTGATTCGATTGAGCCTGTACAAATGAACGGTTATTGAAATGATCCGTCCATTTAAATTTGTACATTATTTACAAATACCGTCAACAGAAGAGGAGTGGTGTCAATTTTGCGTGGTTTTGAGGGAAAATAGAAATTTCCCAATTGTGTAGGAGCGTTAGACGGAAAGCACGTTACTATAAAAGCCACGGCAAGGAGCGTCAGCGACTTTTTTAATTGCAAAAAGCAGTTCAGCATAGTTCTAATGGCTTTGGTGGATGCTGATTATAAGTTTACTAATGTCAGCATAGGAGGGAAAGGAAGGATCAGTGATGGTGGAGTATTCGCCGATTGCTCATTTGCGATGTCGATATTCAGGAACGAGTTTCACCTCCCATCACCAAGACCACTTTTCCCGAGAACCAAACCCGTTCCAACTGTCATTTTGGCGGATGACGCTTTTGAGAGTGAAGACGAAAAAGTGTTTAACTACAGATTGTCCCGAGCAAGAAGAATAGTAGAAAATGCTTTCGGGATTGCATCGGCTCGATTCCGAGTTTTGCGACGGACATCTGAGCTTCTTCCAGAGAGAGTTTCTGTAATAGTCCGCGCAGTTTGTGTCCTTCATATTTTTTTGCTTTTATGAGAAAGTTGTAAATTGTACGCTCCTCCAGGAACTTTTGACTCACAAACAGTACCTGATGGAAGCTGGCGAAGAGAAGCCGTGGAGATCCTGTGCCCAATTCAACCGATTGCGCAAAGATGCACTGGTGAAGCAAGCACCATTCGAATGGAATTCACTGAATACTTTTGTAATGAAGGGCAAGTTCCATGGCAATACAGTTGCATTGATTGAATATATTTGTTTCACAATGATCATTTTAATCTTTCATAAATATACTCAAGAAGCTATTTAAATACAACCGAATTAAAATGTTACAAAAAAAAATTGTGTTGATAGATCAAAAGAAGAAAACGAGTTTCAAGTTGGTGATTGATTTTGTTAATGAATGTAAAGTGAATGTTGATGTTATTGTTGTCGGTGAAACTTGGTTGAAGAAAGATAAAAGCAGACTCCCCTATCCCTACTCTCTTGTGTGTGTGTGTGTGTGTGTGTGTGTGTGTGTGTGTGTGTGTGTGTGTGTGTGTGTGTGTGTGTGTCCAATCTAACACCCATCGGCCGGCAATGGTATTATGGAAGAAATCTGTTTACAACTATCATTCAAGCGACCATTGGCAGCAGCTTTAATCCGGGAGCTAGAAAGTGATAGCTCTACTGCAGATCCAGCAACCCATTTAAGAATGTCTGGAGAGCCACGCCCATTCCGAGGTTACTTTCACATACAATGAGCCCCGCATGTAAACATTACGGATATCATTTGGATAAGGGCTCTGCAACACACTTCCAGATTTGGAAATGTGAAATTTCCAAACCAGGCACGTATTTAGTACTATTTGAAAATAAGATTATTGTTATATAGTTATAATCAGATTGATCTCACCCATGTCCACCTCCTCAATCACACTATCTTGTTCATTTGTAAAAAAAAAAAAATTTTCGACGATGATTCGTTATTAATTTCATGCACACGCGATTAAATATGCGCAAAAATTTACGTTACTAAACCGCCCGCTAGATATGCAACCTGCATAACAAAACTCTGTGCACCCCGTGGTCAATGCACCTAAAATTATGTGCAAATTTTTCAATCGCCCATACGCGTTGTTTTCGTTTGCTGCTCTGACCAGCAAATGGCCGTTCTCTACATTGCACTAGTCTTCTTTTTTTTTTTACTCCACACTCTGCCAATAATGCAAATCCCCGCTATGAGCAGGGTTGCCACATGTACAGATTTATGTAGATTGACACAGATTTTTTTCATTTTTTTTCATACAGATATCTGTATGTGAAGATTACAGATTTTTGAGAAAAACCAAGATTCTTAAGATTTTTGGCAATTGTCTTTACACTCAAAAACCTCAAATTCAAAATATGAGTATAGTTTAGAGTCCAAGTGTTTGTGTGTGTGCCCTAAATGATTTCTCCATTAATGTTTTGATTATATTATGTTTGATAATTTTTGAAGAAAATTTCATACATTCCTTTATATATTCCTTCTTCCGTTTCTACAGGTATTCTTCCTACGTTTGTAGGCATTCCTCCAGGGATTCTTTCATGAGTTTCTTCTGACATTGCATCGGCAGTTTTTTCAAAACTTTCTTGTGATGAAATGTTTGGAGGAATCTCTGATCTTGTGAAGTTTTGTGAGAACCCAAAACAGGCCGCGTCCGTGAAACCACGATTCGTTATTGTGTAGAAATTCTGGGTGAATAATAATGGACGATGAAACGTATGTGAAACTAGATTACAAAACGCTTCCCGGACCACAATTCTATACTGTAAGCAAAGACAAAAACATCCCCGAAACGTAGAAGGCAATTTTTACCGAAAAATTTAAAGTTATGGTTTGGCAGGCAATATGCGAGTGTGGTAAAACATCTAGTCCGTACATCACAACGGAGACGATGAACACTCAGAAATACGTTAAGGAATGTCTCCAGAAGCGATTATTGCCGATGATCAGGCAGCACGAAGGTCAAGTAGTGTTTTGGCCTGATTTGGCGTCATGTAATTACGCAAAGGACACTTTAGAATGGTACAAAAGTCAAAATGTATGTTTCGTGCCGAAAGACATGAATCCGCCGAACTGCCCGGAGCCACGGCCAATCGAGACTTTTTGGAGTTTAACCAAAGCAAAGCTTCGAAAATTCATAAAACCAGCGGACGACATCCAAAAATTTAAAAAAGATTGGCCAAAAGTGGTCAAAATGGTGGGAAGTACCACTGTACAGAAGCTAATGGGTCATGATCGAGGAAAAGTTAGGAGTCTTGGCTATGAATAAATATTTTGATTAAACGAGAGTAAAATATCATATAAAACAAATACAAATATGATTTGCCAAATAAAATTATTAAAACTAAAAAAAACATGACTTTTTTGATGAAGTTTGTCAGAAGCAGATAATTCCTAATCTCCATGCGAAGCGCTAGGAGTGGACGGTAGTTTATTGCAAGAACGAATAGACATGAAGAAAAAGTGTATTGATAGCAGGCTTTGAAAATTGAAAGATACAGTTTGAAAACGAGCGGAGGGCATTATTGAACGGTAGTATCCGATCAGGCACATAACCCTGACTTTTTTGTTATTTTGAAAGTGTGCTTATACTTTTTGGAACAGTCTATATATGATAGAGCTAGATTATGGACAGATCAACCTCAAATGACTGGAAGAAACATTAAATAAATAGTGATTTCAGATCATCTAGTTATGAAATAAATATTAGCTTAAAGTTCAACGTCACATTCTGGCAAACAGCCTAGATGTGAGAATAAGCTGATGAAGACAATTCCCCCCGGTACACGCAATTAAATGCAAAATACACATAGGCAAGATTTGAGCGAACTTTTTCAGCAGGTAGGAAACAGATGATTTTCTAGATGATGTATTTTCAATCTTCAAAATGACAGTAATAAATTGGTAATCAATCATGATTTATGCATAGAATAGGTAGAGCTTAAGATCGTATCATTAAAAGTGAAATAATTTGGAAAATGTAGGAGTTTTAGACCTGTATTTCCTAACAACTGATCATAACAGTCACCGCTGATTAAGCCGTTCCCTACCCTATATAAAGTTAAAATACCCGAAACACAAAAGCTCGAAACTTAATTTGATATATCGATAGGGAGAATTTTTGTTTTTGCGGCCGTCATCAAACAAAGCGCACTTATATCCATCATATATTTGGTCTATAATTTAACGAAGTTTATTTTGTCTTAACATCATAATCAACTTATAGCTCAATGTCTGAGAATGATACTTTTAAATTAGTGGTGCGGACTGAGTCACCCACAGTTTTGAATTCATAATTTCTAAGCAAACTAATTTCCTGATTCGTGATATTTTTTTCGTCTTTTCATTGAAATTTACAAGTTGCCGCTTTCCACTGGCGAACCTGCCACGGATTAAAATTCTCTTTGATGAAGAAACTAACCAACCAAGTTGCTTTCTTTGAAAAAAAAATGTGTCAACATTGTCATTCAGAAAGCTCAGCTTTGAAGCTCACAATTTTGTTTGAATTGGCATTTTTTTCGGTGATTAGAAATTAAAACAACATTTTACTGAGTTTTGGTCTAATACGCGTCAGTCAACATCATAGTATTAACGCACTAAGCAGAAAGAGTGTAGTTGAGTCTGATGATGATGTTTTTAGTTTCTTAAGCCAATCCAAACAAAGTTGTAAATGTCCACGGTGTTAAATTCAACGAATAAACATCTTTAAAACTGTTCGAACGTTTTCGAAAACAACTGAATACTGACTTATTTTCATTTACTTCTTAGGTTATGCTGTGGAGTATTAAACTTAACTTATTAAACTCGCAAACTATGTTTCAAAGATCTATCTATCCAATAACGCACGTTGAAGTTTATTTTACAATTAATTCAAGCGACTCCGCACAACTCGGGACTAATACTTCTATCCATAATTTGGTTTTAATTCGTCCTGCTCTTAACTAAGTGTTTTAGATGCCCTTTCACAATCGTAAAATTAAAAGCTTTTAGGGCTCAACAATGTCTCTTTCTAGCAGCGAAATTGTCGACTGAGCTAATTGACAACCATTATTCACTCTATTTAGGCTAAATTCAATACTACAGAATCAATACTTTATCAATACTTCTACCATCTACAAATTATTCCAGCTTGCCTAAGCGTACCGTTAAAACTGGTAACCAACAAACTCGCACCCTTTGTGCCTAATATTTAAAAAATACTAAATAAATACGCAGTCGACTTTATCCCACCGTCCGAAACCACCTACCGCCTAGCTATCTATCACAGCCTTCCGCTCCAGCGTCTTCATCTCCCGTTCCATCTCCAGTGCGTGCAAATCGATCGAGCCCGAGTAGCTCCAGCACTCCCGGATGATGGTCCACTTTTTGCTCCCGCCCACGAACAGCACCCCGATGAGCATTCCCTGGAAGATGACCGCGTAGGCTGCTCCAATGCGGAAGACATCGTAGTGACTGTCCAGGTTTTGCGTCATCGAGCTCAGCAGGATCCAGCAGATGAACGTAAAGATGGCTTCGACCGTGCAGAGGCGGTTTCTGGAATGGGGAAAGGATTTCCGTTAGTGGATGCGAGGTTGGGTGATTTATTTGGCAGTTACTCACGTAGACCTGACGTCCTTCAGTCGTTCCCCGTCCACGCGAGGTTGAGCGTTGACAGCTTCCGTGTATGTCAACTCGTGGTAGTTCTGCTGCGAAACGGTAAACCTGATGAATTTACTATCTGCAAGAACTCGTATGGCACGATGACTTAGATACAGGACCACGGCTATGGCCAAGTAGTAAATGTACAGTACGAGATGAAAGATGAGAGAATCTAAAACGGAGTGTTTGATTAGCTCAACTCTGAACGAACGAATGAAGCTCTGGCATACTTCTCCAGGGCAGGAACTGAGGAATAATGGTTATCGTGTAGAGAACGGTGATGAACAAGAACACATCACGTTTGTTTTTGGTGTCAAAATCCAACCCGTTCGGAAGGTAGTATGCTGCGTAGACATAGTTGTGGACGTTCATCATCAAAAAGGCAAACACTGATGTCATCAGGAAAACGTGTCCAAAAATTTGAAGCACATCTGCGAATGAGAATACAATCAATTAAACTAATACCGATAATCAACCGTCAAACAAATCTCAAACTCACCAGCATCGCCCCGCTGAACGCAACGGTCTTCACAAACAGCAAGCGAGATCAAGATCATCCCGAAAAGGAACGATCCCGCATGCACAACCAGCAAATATCCGAAAACATCGTTCAACTTCGGAACAAAGGCGTACGCCACGCAAGTCAGCAGCAGTCCGATCGAAGCAATCGCCATTCCAACGTAGATCAACACCGCCGTAGATTTGAGCACGATCGGTTCCACTTCGTCGCAAGCCTTGGCCAGCAGCTTCCCACTGACGTCAACCTCGACGCAGTAGTGATCGAACACGGCCATGAATTGCCCCTCCGCTATCACCAGTAGTGACCCGTTCTGGATGACGAACATCTCGTCGCCCTGGTCCTTGCTGTACTGGAATGTCAGATTGTTCGCAAAACAGGCATTGCTCGGTTCGTAGCTGAAGTGCAGCTTGTTGTCTTTGTCTTCGATGCATTCGGCGTCGCCATAGAATACGGCGTAGATGGTTTCGATGTCCAGCCTGTGTTCGCCGGGTGTGCACCGTAGCCGACCGCCATCGAGTTGCTCGAATATCTCGCCAAACGGGCAGCACTTTTTAATGTGAGAGTCCTTGTCGTAAATAGGTTGGTGCTGGGAGATCTGAAAGGGGATTGACAGAAGAGTACAGGAATTAGGAAGTTCTTTTGACGTAGGACTACGTCTGTGTTTTCTGCATTGGGGTACAGACAACAGTTTAAAACAAATATATTACGATCGTCACGAAAAGTGGTCAGATTTTGAGCGTTAATACCTCAGTCGTTTCTCTAAAGATTTTCAAAAATTTTACACCAATCGATCGGACTTATTTTTACGTGTCGATTCCAGTATCTCCTGAATTTTAACATTAAACTATTGAAAATAGCGCGGATAATGGTAGTGTCTTACAATTTTGTTTCACAAAGTGAATTTACTAAATGCCAAGTATTTTCCTATCACAGACTTCAAATGTAAGTAAGGGAGATATCATGTTTTTCCGTTTGCTCTTTCATTTTGGTGCGTGGTGCACTGTATCCTCTCGCATTGTGTGATACACAGTCCGACCCCAGTATGGGGAAGCTGCCGCGTAGTGACGTCGGCACAAGCTCGTCTGGGAAACGTTCCCGATTGAACTCACCTGATGATGAGCTGTCACCAAAAAAGCTGTTAGCTAACAACCGGTACGCCGTTCTGAAAAACGGCGATACATCGAAAATAGAAAAAAAGGAGAAAATGCCGCCGCAGTTCGTGAAGGGATTTCCAGAAGGCCTACTGGATAAGGTATATTATTACATCAACAAGGGCCTGTGGTGCACAATTCAATTCTGCTCGCAGGGTTAAAAGCTGATGGTCTCGGCACTGCCCCATTACAACGCTGTAAAGGAAATCCTGAAACAGATGAATGTGCAGTATTTTACGTACGACATCGAAGCGAACAAACCGTTCAAGGTGGTTTTGCGTGGCCTTCCGGCGAAGAAAACGGAGGAACTGGCCGATGAGTTAAGACCCAATGGCCCGGTCTAAATAAAAAAAATGCGTCGGCATGACGTCTCTCGAAGCTATCGGGATCAGCTGTACCAGGTGCACTTCGAGAAAAACTAGACGTGCATGAAAGATTTGCAAAACACCCGAGCCTTGTTCCACATCGTTGTCAAGTGGGACCGCTACCAACCGATCCACCGCGATGTCACTCAGTGCCAGAACTGTCTGATGTTAGGGCATGGCACCAACAATTGCCACATGGCGAAGCGCTGCGTCAATTGCGGCAAGCATCACGGACCCGATGCCTGTAAGCGGATGGAGGATGCTTACCCAGTGTTTGCCAACTGTGGTGCGGCACACAAAGCAACCAGCAGAGAATGCCCGAAGCGGGCCGGATTCATAGAAATTCGAAGCCAACAACAAACCCGGCCATCGACGACGATCTGGTCCACCTCCAGCCCTCACGACCGAGAATTTTCCCGTTCTCCCAATACGCCAAGTGCTCCCAAACCATTCTGTCCCCAGTCGGCCTTCTGTTCAGCATCGGTTCGCAGCTGCAGCAAACCAGCCATCCACAAGCTCTCGTCGAGGACCGTCGTACTCTGGTGCAACATCCGGAGCAATCGATGATTCGATGTTATCAACGGAGATTGCAATTGTGACTCAGGCAACCATCATCAAGCTCTCCTGTAGAACCCGTTCGCAAAAAATTCAAGCCATGATTGCGTTTCTCAATGGACCGTGAAATCGTTAGAGTAGTCAACAGGAACGCTTGCTCATTGAAGAGCAAAAATATAGAATTCATCGACTTTCTTAACGAACGAGCCATTGACATCATCACCGAGACGCATCGCAAGCCTAAGATCAACGTGTTCCTCCCAGATTTCCGTCTGATCAGACCTGATCGAACCAGTTCCGCTGAAGGGGGAGTCGCCATCGCCCTGCGCACCAACATCAACTGCCGGATGCTTTCGAGCTTTCAGCCGGGACCGAGCGACAACATCGTCATCGTGGGAGATTTTAACCTCAGCACGATTTCATGGCATATCGATACTAACGGCTTCCGCTATCCAGACAATTCCTGTTCGTCATTCAGACCGGCTTCGCTCTCCTTGCTTGATGCTTATTCTACCGCCAGACTTTGGCAAGTTAATAGCATTCCAAACGCGAATAACCGTTTGCTGGATCTTTGTTTCATTAGCGAAAAATTGGGTCAAAGATGTTCCGTTCTTCAAGCTCCGACACCGCTCGTCAAAAGCTGCAGAAATCATTCCCCTTTGCTATTGACACTGGAGTTCAATCATAAGTACAGCTTCCATGACAACAACTTTCTCGCCGGCGTGAATTGGAACACGACCCTTGCAAACTGGGATGCAAATTTTGCTGCTTCGACTATGTGTGGTATTTTGCTGTACGCCGTTGATCAATTCGTGCCTAAGAAACTCAACCGTAAGGGCATCTTCAGCGGCGGTCTATTTTTAGATCAACTTTATACCTGATTTGCATCAGCGAAGCTTGAATAGAACTAGCTAAAATAGACCAACTTTGCGTTCCCCGCACCGGTGTTGTATTTCTTGTTGTTAAACCCGCCACCTGTCATCCTGTCGATCATTCAACATCAGAGATGAGCAGTTTTTTTTCAGAGATCGCAGATTTTTCACAAACATTTTGCCTTTGATTGGTTTGACCAAATAATGTTTAATGCCAGTAGTGCGTCGTTAGCTGACGACAAGGAATATTTATTCTTTCGTTTGGCTGAAGGTGAGTGTGTGAATGCATGCATTTCATTATAACAATATTAGATAATGCTGATTTGTAGTTTGGCAGTGGATAAACAAGAGTTGAAACGGAGAGGGTCACGTCCTGGATGACGCCTCAACGTCGACCGTGATTTCCGTTACGGTAATCAGAAGCTGTTCCAGGACTACTTTAGCGACACGCAAACCTACAACGAGAAGCACTTTCTGCGTTTCCACATGCCAAGGGAGGTCAACTAGAGGCTTCTCCAAAATGTATCTGTATGAGATATTTGCAAGTACTTATCATGACCAAGCTATCAATAAACCAATTGTTCGCTTTAAAAACTTCATTACTTTTCATTTCCGAGCAATCGAAATACTATTCGGAATCTCGGAACCTCCGCATTTCGATCTAGTCAGCGTTTTCCGGAAAATGCAGTGGCTGTAAAAAAAAAAACTAAGACAAGCATTCGTTATTTAGGAATGAAACGAAAAGGCAATTCACTAGCACCTGGAGCAACTTGAGGTAATTATCAGCCTCGGAAGCGAGCAACACAATTTTTATCCGCCGCCAGCATCACAGGCAGCAAACACGGTTACTTTTCGGCTCACAAATATATCTCAGAATACACTCAATAAAATTGAGTTATTGTTAAGTAAAAGCTGAAGTTTTACTCAATAATTGGTATTATCATGTAGCGTGTAGTGTTTTGGAACGGCATTTTTCTTTTTCCAAATTGCTGCAAGAATAGATCAAAACATATACCAATTTTAAAATGATGCAAAATAGATCCAGTATAAAACAAAATTTACAACACCGGTGCAGCGATGTTTTTGCGTTTGGTCTAAAAAAATAAATCCAATCCACGATTTGGAGCGCCGTTGAAGATGCCCTAAACCTCCCAAACCTGCTTGGTCTAATTTCGACCTCAAACATTTGAAACGAGTTAAAAGAGCAGCTCTGAGGGAACACAGCTAATATCGCACAGATTCTACGAAGACAAACTACGCACGCGCCAATGACGATTACAAACACCTCAATAACAGCTGGTACAACTCTCATCAATCTCAATTGCAGAGTCATCTCAAAACGAAACCGAAGAGCTTTTGGCGGTTCGTGAACGAACAACGAAAGGAAACCGGTTTACCCTCCACCATGACTGACGGCACTCATGAAGATGACTCTGTCGCGGATATCGCCAACTTATTCCGTACGCAGTTCAGCAGTGTCTACTGCGACGAAATTCTGGATGCCGAGGGCCTCGAAGCTGCTACTAGCAATGTTCCCCGCTTGTCTGTATTTGGCTCTACACTCACTATCCATAGTGAAATGGTGATTCCAGCCGGGAAGCAGATGAAAAGCTCAACTGGATGCGGTCCTGATGGTATTCCTTCATTTGTCCTGAAGCGTCGCCTTAACACACTCGCTGCGCCCCTGGCTACGGTCTTCAATTTGTCATTTTTTTTTTTTAGACGTTTTAACCTTGTAGGTCATTCGCGTCTTCATTGGCAATAACAATAACATGTGAATTTGTTTACAAAAGGTTCATTAAGCCTATTTCCTTTATAAATTTGATTAATCTGTCTTCCTGTTTTTTATTATTTTTAAGTAATTCCTGAAATTCCTCTTTTATACAATGTTTTTTTTCTTTGGTTTACTAAATCTTTACATTCTATCAAAATGTGTATAATTGTTAAGTTTTCTAAACATCTAGAACAAAGGGGTGCGTCTTGATCCGTGTGTTAAGCGGGTATGCCCAATTCTAATCCTAGTAAGTGTCTGAGGTAACATGCGGTTGTTATAACCCAAGAGGAGCTGAACGATTTGATTCGAGATTTGGAGCTACCCAAGACCAAAGCGCAGCTGCTAGCTTCAAAGCTAAAGCAGTGGAATGTCCTGGAAAAAGATGTAAAGGTGTGATCTTATAGGAAGAGACATTCAGATAACATTAAATATTTTTCGATGGACGGTGATCTTGTCTTTTGCAACAACATCGAAGGTTTAATGAAAGAGCTACAGTTAGAGTATCACGAAACTGACTGGAGGCTCTTCATCGACGCTTCAAGCAAAAGCTTGAAGGCAGTGTTACTGCACAATGGAGATAAGTATTCTTCAGTGCCAGTAGCATTTGCAGCTCACATGAAGGAAACTTATGAGAACATAAAAATACTTTTGGAAAAGATCAAATATTCGGAACACCAGTGGAATCTCTGTGCAGACCTTAAGGTAGTGGCATTGTTCACTGGGCTTCAAGGAGGCTACACAAAGCATTGTTGTTTCCTCTGCGAATGGGACAGTCGTGCGAGGGATAAACATTACCACCAGCAGCATTGGCCAGCACGTACCGAGATGGTACCTGGGAAGAAAAATGTGTCAAATCTGCCTCTTGTCGACAGGGACAAAATTTTACTACCTCCGCTACATATTAAGCTTGGGTTGATCAAAAATTTTGTCAAAAAGCTGGATATTCAAGGAGAACTATATTGTTTTTTGAGGAAAAAGTTTCCGAGATTAAGCGAAGCCAAGGTAAAAGAAAGAGTATTTGTTGGCCCTCAAATTAGGAAACTCTTTAAAGACGACAATTTTCAGCAAACTCTTAACGCGACAGAGTTACGAGCATGGAATGCGTTCCAAAAGGTTTGTGGTCACTTCTTGGGAAATGAAAAGTCTCCGGATTATGTACACATCGTTCAAGAGCTGGTTGATTTGTATGCTGCACTGGGATGTAATATGTCACTTAAATTGCACTTTTTGCATTCTCATCTGGACTTCTTCCCAGAGAATATGGGAGCCGTCTCAGATGAACATGGAGAACGATTTCATCAAGATATCGCACAGGCTGAAAAGAACTTTGCTGGCAAATGGAGCCTAGCGATGCTAGCGGACTACTGCTGGATGCTACAGAAGCAAACACCTTTGGAGAACTATAAAAGGAAAAAGAAGACAAAGTGAATATAAGTTGAAAAACATAGAGAAAATTTCAACTAAATGACTGACTGACTGACTGACTGACTGACTGACTGACTGACTGATTCACTGACTGACTGACTGACTGACTGACTGACTGACTGACTGACTGACTGACTGACTGACTGACTGACTGACTGACTGACTGACTGACTGATAGGAAATCTTGATTTTCATGAAAATTCGCAATTTTGTGAATAAAAACTCATTTTCTTCAACACGAATGGATTCAGAGAGGTTCATTTCATAAAATCCAAACCCAACATTCAAAGGGCGGAACAAAAATTCATGTTTTCAAAATAGGAAATCTTGATTTTCGTGAAAATTCGTAATTTTGTGAATGAAAACCCGGTTTATTTCATCAATCTTACGTGTTAAGAAAAATCTGTGTTCACGAATGGATTCAGGGAGGTCCATTCCATAAAATCCAAGTCGAACTTGCAAAGGGCAGAGCCAATATTCTGGTTGTTGATGAGGTAGATCATATTACTACGGAAATTCGTGTTTTTGTGAATTTTAATCACATTTTTCCCAAAAACTGGACGTGTTACAGCATTTCTGAGCCCATATTTGAATTCAGCGTGGCGAAATCTATAAAATTCAACATATATACTTGAAGGGAGTGAAACACTGCCGACTAGTGTTAACGGTATGACGATTTCTTTTCTCCTGGCTGCTATTATAAAACAGTACAAAAGACGTGGCACAATCAGACTATGCACTAGTCTGAATAGTATCTCTCGCGAGCCTCGAGTTTTCCCAGATATCATCTTTAGCAGGTTCAGAGTTCCAACTGCCGAGGATCTTCTAGCGCCTGCATGCTTCTGAAAAGTTAATCAGTGATCTAAATGTATTTCAAGTATTTTCATTTGTTTCCCTGTAGGGATGTTCATGTTATCTAGTTTAACATCCTGGACCGTTCCTCGGTAACGTAGATTGTTATACGCATGTAGTAATTGGCACTTAGGCACTGATACTTGAAAGTCGACCGACGATAACCAATCCATTGCACACTCTGCAGCACTCACTATGGATTTTCGCTCGTAAGCATTTCCTGTATACGCCATAAGCAACCAATAGGATGTCATCAGCGTAAACACAGCACTTCACATTTTTCGGTATAGCTGCAAATAATGGGTTTATAGCGATCAGGAATAAAGTGACTGAGATCACAGATCCTTGGGGGATTCCACGGGTTGTGGGACGGATTGTGGATTCTGATGAACCGACACGAACTCTGAATGTGCGATCACTCAGGAAGTCTGTCAAATATTGTAACATCCTTCCGGTTATGTTTAATTCTTGCAATGAATCAATCACTGCATTTCTATTAACCGTGTCATACGCTTTTGAAATGTCTAATGAAAGCATTTCACAATGCTTTTTCTCTTTCAGGGGTGCATCAAGAAAATCTTCCAATTCTGCAAAATAAACATCAGTACCTAGACCTCCTCGAAATGCATATTGGTTTCCGTTAAGTATTTCTTTTTCTTCGAGTTCCCAGATGATTCTCCGATTAACCAGCCTTTCTAATACCTTCGCCATGCAACTTATTAAAGATATCGGTCGATATTCTTCGGCTTTACCTACAACCCTGGTTGCATTGAGTATATGTATATTACCACAGCATGCTTCCAGTTTTTAGGAATTTCTCCTGATTGCCAAACACTATTCAGTGTATTAATTAACGTAAGTTTACCCAGATAAGGGAGATTTTTTAATAGCGGGTAACCAATTTCATCTATACCAGTTCCTTTACTGGTGCACTTTCCAAGCGCCCAAGTCAACTCTCTTAAGGCTTTGTGCACAAATTACGTAACGCATGAAGGGGAGGGAGGGCGGTTGAGCAACCGTTACTTATTGTGACATATGGGGGAGGGGGGGTTTTAAAATCGTTACGTAACAAAATAACCAATTTGAAAAAAAAAATCAAAAGTGAATACTAGTTAAGAACTATGTTTAAAAATTCTGGGAAAAACCCACTTTCAATACGTCAAACGAAAGCTTTCAATGCATATTTTGAAAGAAAAATATCGAAACTGAGCCAAAACTTTGTTTTTGTATTATTATTCACGTTTGCCATAATTGTACCACAGAACCAATTATCGCCATAGTTTTCTGGTTCCTTTGATGGACAATCGCATGTGTTTCTTATGGGAATGGCGATAATAGAAACTCTTTTATGGCCAAGTGGTGCAAGAAATCTGAAATTTTAAGGAAAATGGATTATGTCTATCTTTTGATTTCAAACCAAATTCTAAAGCTTTGATAAATGGAGACGTACTATTTAAATATGATCTACTAAACGAAATGTAAATATTGTTGTTTCTAAAAGCGCTGCAAAGGAGGCTTCTATTGGAAACAAAAAACACTTATTGTTGAATAAAAAAATAAGGTTTTTGGAACCAATGCACTTTTGCATTGACTCGACCTAAGCGGTGGAATTTTTTTTGTTTTTTTTTATCTGGATTATCGAGATTTTCAGCCTCAGGCTGGTTCATCTCCCGTCGTACCCGAGCAGAACACAAAAGCATATGAATACCTAATTTTGATCTTGATAACTGGCCTTGGTATTAAAGAGCTCAGATTAAGAGGTAAAATACCTAAGCAAAATACCTAAGAATTGCAAGCAAAATGTCTCTCGAATAACTAAACTTGATATTCCGGATACCTGGGTAAGTATCTGGTCACCTTAGAGGTATTATTTTGGTATTGTCTTACCTCAATTCGGTATTCGCATGACATTGTGGGAACAATTTGATGGTATTATCCTCAGGTATTTTACCTCTTAATCTGAGCTCATAAATACCAAGACCAGTTATCAAGTTATTCGCTTCTGCTCGGGTAGTCACTCAAATACCTCTTTTGGGTATTTTCGTAACTTGTCCGGGGGTGAGATTCGAACTCGTGACTTTGGCGTGAGAGGTATGCATGTTAACCACTACGACGGGGTCGCCCCCCCGGGGGAATTTTAAAAACACCAAAAAAAAAAAAAATTTTTTTTTTTATTAAAAAAATTAAAAAAAAAAAGAATTTTATTTGTTTTTCAAAAGATTATGTTATGGAAATTCAAATAAAATAAAAAGTAGTACAATCAGTAGCAAAAGAAAAGCCGAGCAAAATTTTGCTTCCAAAAAACGTCACGTTCAAACTCCTGTAACTTTGTCTATTATAAACATTTTTAACTGAATTTTTGACAGCCCTATAACTAATGTATTAACCTCATGTGAACGAAATTTCATGTTCGTATGGTTAATAAATTTGAAGATTTGATAACATATGTAAAAAAAAGTCATTTTTGGACACACCAATTTCTAAAATACGAACTTCTGTGAAAAATTTAGGTAGCGTAATAAAAATTTCACCATAGCCTAAAAAAGTATAGGAAATAAATTTGAACTGTTTCCATCAAGTGGCGTTAAATTTGATGCACCAACATGAGTATTTCCATTTTTCAAACGGTATTGACCATGGTGAAATATCGGTGCAAAAAAAGAGCCGAGGCTAAGTTACTTTAATGAAATAAGTGGACTGATGTTTGCAATCTTTATCAATTTTAAGTTACACAAATAAAATGATTGAACTGATGTCTGGATACTACAATTTTGAATCAAATGCAAACTAAACATAAAAGCAACAACAACAACAGTTTTTGTGATGTTTTTATAACAATTGAGAAATAGGGGGGGGGGGGAGGTCCGCGAGCGTTACGTAATTAAAGGGGTGAGGGAGTCTGGTCACGTGTTACTTATTGTTACATAGGGGAGGGAGGGGGTCCAAAATCCCGTTTTTTTGCGTTACGTAATTTGTGCACAAAGCCTAAGGTGAAATCACTATTATAGGCTACGGAGTCTTTCGTTTCTACCTCGCTTTCTGCCTGAGCAATGCTATCGGAGGAAGCCGATCTTGACGTGGGTGATGTGGGAGGTCTAACTGGATTGGTATTGGAAACAATTTGAGGATCATCTGTGGACAAATCATTAGTTTTGATGTGGAATTTTTTAATTTTGTAGCGACCTTGTTAAGCTCCTACCCTTTGCCAAATATCGGTAACCGACGCTTCTGAATGTATGCTTTCCACAAAACTAATCCAACTCTTTTCTTTTGCTTAAGATATAATGGAACGCGTTGTATTTCGTTCAATTTTAAACCAACTCAAAGTTCTCGGGAGTCGAGGATCATTACGATCCATTTTACGTAAAGCGCGTAGTGCCTTGCGTCTATTCTTAATCGCCGAGGCTACCTCTTCATTCCACCATGGTACTGTTTTCCCAGTTGATCTACCAAACGAGCGGGGAATATATATTAATGCCACGTTAAATATTAACTGTGTTAACTTTTCTGTGCTAGGAAATAGGCCGACGTAAAATAAAGATTAAAAAAAAAAAAAAAACTTTTCTGTGCTGAAAACAACTTTGGGATCCAGAACTGCCTCTATTCTAGTCAGCCTTTTCATACTTCCAGTTTGGAGTTACTGCTTGTGAAGCAAGTCTGTGAGATGAAAATATGTTAATGGGAAAGTGGTCACTATCAGAAAACTTACCTTCGAACCTACCTAGAAGTCCTACCTTCGATTTCGTAATATAAACGAAGTACAATTTTCAGTGAATAAGTAGAATCTTTTGAAAAAAAAAAATTCCATGAAAATACTTTCTTCTGCAAGGTTTAATTTTAATTTGCTGCTGGGAAGATGCCAAACTCTAGCTTGAAACAAAATTCATCAACTAACAGCTTAAATAAATAACCCCTTTAAAGGGGCTAATTACTGACTTCCAAACCTCATGCATTGAATACATAGATCCAGAAAAACTTGAAAACTCAACGAAGAGATGAAAGAATAATTGAACCTAATTCGAAATGTAATCCACCTTGAATAATACATGCATTGTAATCCTAAACGATTAAATGAATGACAGTTCGAAACCCGTAGTTGGGGGTGGTGAGTGAAGTAGTGTAAAGCTTGGGTGTTGAGTGAAATGCGCAGCAAAATGCAGAGAAAGCTTAAGGATGTATTGGTGGTACAGGCACAAGAGCATCAAAACGATTGTACCAGATGCACCAAATGTAGAGTGTATACAGGATGCTAGGTAACGGTGAGTGGTTATAGTGGTGGTGAGTCAGTGAAAAGCTTTCAATGAAAATCAACCGAATGAATATGTAGTGAATGGTTGCTAAATAACGGTAAATGAGTGGTAAGTAGAAAAGGAGTAGAGAACAGAGTTGCCAGTATATATAAATATTATTTTCGAAGACAAAAAGGAAACAAGAACTAAAATTAAATACAATTTATACAGAAATTTTAATAACTTTAAACAAATTTGTTCCTCAAAATTTGCTTGAATATGGTTATGAAAATCCAGTACTGTAGCTGTATTTTAATCAAATGAAACAAATTATATGATTGGATCAAAAAAAAAAAAAAAAAGAAAAAAAAAATGCAAACACTGGTTTTGAAGGAAAAAAAAGAACAAACTGCGATTACGATTTGTACGTTCTTGTAACTCAAAGCGATCACAAGTTAGAAATCCAGCTCTGAAAATTTCAACGAAAGTGAGGTGTTAAATTGTTAGAATAAAAATGTTGTCTATTGGAAAGAGACCAGTTTGACAGGAGGGTATGAAGGAAGTAGTCAACATTCCAGGAGATGGGAATTGTCTATTTTTTGCTGTTATCCAACAATTGCAAGGTAACTTAATATATGACGAAAATATACATATGTAAAAAAAAAAAAGAAGAAATAGACAGGCAAATAAATTTGTTCGTACAGGTTGGCGACACTTCGACAGAGAGTTCAAAGGTGCGGCTACTGAATAACGAAAGAAGGTGGCGAGCTTTGTGGAACTTCATGTTGAAGATTTTCAAACTGCGATCCTGGCAGAAATGGAACCGATCGGTCCTGAATTGAATGGAGATGTAAGGCCAAATTCAGTGGAAGAAAAGATCGAGAATTATGTTCAGGAGCTGGCAAACGATGGAACATGGGCAGGAACTGAATCAATTATTGCGCTGACCAAGATTTTGAAATGTAACATCAAGATTCATAATCCGCTGTATACATCAGTACTATTCAACGCTGAGAATCCAGAGAAAGACCAGGCAATTGAACTGTATTACAACGGATACAATCATTACGACAGCATGCTTCGAGAGCAACAGTGGAATGATGATGGACTTGAACAGAGACTACGAAGTGGAATGGACATGGAATTTGGAAATGACGAGGTCAAAACAGCGAAGAGGTACTCATCAGATTTGTTTTGTTTTCTTCCTTTTTCTTTTATTTTCTTTCTAAAACCACAATGCATTTCTCTTGATTATATTTGAAATATTAAGAACAATAAAACTAATGATAAAGCCCTTAAGCACTTGCAATACAGATACAATAAGATTCGTGTTAGGAACTCAATGAATTATACTTGTATTGTAACCTATTATGGTCCTATGGTTATTTTTTGTACGGGTATAGGATGATCTCGAAATCTATGATAAATACAGCGGAGACAAATAAAGAGGGACCTTACACACCAACGAATACTGGAATCGACACTGATATCGAAAAAGCGGACAAGGAAGCAGAGAAGGTTATAACACTCCAGAACGTAGGTGTGGAGGAGGCAACTACTTACAGTCGACAATCAATGGAGTTTGATGAGGTAAAGACAAACCGGAATGCCTGGGAACCGGAAATAACGATAATTGAGAAATCGAGTGGATGCTGTTGGAGTGCAGCTGATCAATTCCGAATAAGAATCAGAAAAATGATAACTGGAAGGAATAGTTACCTATGGGCGGTTAGCCACCAAATAAGTAAAATCTCGCCTGATTCGGAGGCGTTTAAGGAATTGCAACAGCGTTGTGGATTGACATAAGCAGTTACCTGAATTTAAAACCAAACGATGGAATAGTTGCACCTGGGCAAGCTGTATGGAAAGCGATAGCGGAAATGTATCAGTTGGAAATATTGATATACATCAATGATGGAGAGGTCAAGACAGTAAAACCATCGAGCTGTAATGCTCCATTGACAACCATAAGATTATTCGAGTCAAAGATGCAAGGAGAGCTGCAAGTGGATAGCGTAGAAAATGTTTGCAAAAAAGGAAGTCATCTAAGAAAAAGGATTCGTCAAAACTTAATAGCATGGATAAGCAAAATACAAACGTTAAGTTAGCCTCTCTAAACGTTCGTGGTTGTTGCCAGAAGGCAAAAAGAGAAGAAATAGATGCAGAATTGTCGTATGAAAATATTGAAATAGCAGTGTTACAAGAAGTGAACATCACCGGACAGAGTGTAGTAACCAGTAACTACGAATGGATTATATCAGATAGAAGTAAGTCGAACCAAACACGAGGACTAGTTATTCTTAGGAGAAAACTTTCAAATTGGACAGTACGCTATGTTAGGAATCCAGACAAAAACATCATGTCAGCTCAGATATCCAAAGAAGGAGGAAAAGAAAGTTGGCTACTGGTAAACATACATGCACCAAATGACAGAACGAATTCCTTTTACGCAAGCTTAGGAACTTATGTGAACGGAAATCCCAAGAAAACCGAAGTGATAGTCATAGGAGACTTCAATTCTCAAATCGGTAAAAATGATATAGAAGAGGAGGAGCGTGATAGACTAGGACAGTACATTGGGCATGACGTAGCGAATGAGAATGGAGATTATCTGAAGATGTTTTTGAGAATCCACAATATGGACGTTGTATCTATGCGATTTAACGATTCACTAGAAGCTACATGGAGTAACGGGAGCCGTACTTCCCAAATTGACCATGTTTTATTATCAGCGGATACTAAATTGAATGTGCTAAATGTGGATGCAAAATGGACTACACTGCAAACGGACCACAAACGAATACTAGTAGAGTTAGGAGAAAAGAGGATTAAAGCAGAACAATACAAAAAATCGAAAGTAAAATACTTACCAGCGAATGCGCTTCAGCATAAAGAAGCTATGAAGTTATACCAAGAAAAACTTCAGAAATGGGAGCCAACAGCCGCCGAAGCAATAGAAGTTAGTGATGCGTACGATGGACTAGCTAAGAAATTGAACCAATGTGCTACAGAAACCTTAAAAACCGACAATAATCCGTTATCCCCAAATCGTAAAAGAGCGTTAAGAACACTATATACAGCGCGAAAAAAGTTATGATTAGCCAAAGATAGAGAGATAGATGTAGGATGGTACCGTGAAAATATCAACATTAAACGACAAGAATATCAATCGAAAGTGAATGCGCATAATGAGAAGGAAGTATTTGAATTCTACAATAACCTGAAGGATTTCGAAGTTGGAGAAAGAATAAAACGATCAAACAATTTTCTACGGAGATATGTGAGAAGAAAGGTCCAATGAAGAATTGGATTCAAGAACTGAAAACAACAGAAGGCGAACCTATGGACATTGAGGAGGACAGCGAAGTACTAACGGAAGCACCTACAAAAGAGGAAATTTATGCAATAATTCGTAGTCTAGCCAATGGTAAAGCAGCCGGAGGAGACAAAGTTAGGAATGAGTTTATAAAATATGCAGATGAAAGTACATGTAACGAACTATACAATATAATAAGAGAGGTATGGTTAAAGAATAAGATACCGGAACAATGGAGAGATTCTAATGATTATAGGAGGATTTCACTTACAAATTTAGGATATAGAATCTACACAAAATGGCTTTTAGGTAGATTAAGAGAATATGCTGGAGACCCTGATCTGCATCAAGCTGCATTTACGTCAAATAGATCAACAGATGATCACATGTTTTGTGTTAGGAGATACATGGAAGCGTATTGGAACAGGGGAACAACATTAATGATAGCATCATTAGATATTAAAAAAGCTTTTGATTACGTGGACATAAAACCGATCAGAAATATTTCAGTTGAATTGGAAGTTCCAAAACATATAGTGAATAGAGTTTGCCAGGCAATAAATGCAGAGAAAGCGAGTATATTGTGGGAAGGAATAACCACAGAAAAAATTAACAAAAACAAAGGTATAAAACAAGGGTGTCTTTTGTCACCATATTTATTTACATTAATAATTCAAAAAGTTTTAAAAGAAGTTAAGAACAGAATGAGTAAGCTGAATCTATTAGAAATGAATAAAAGTAATCTTCTTATAGTGTTAGTATTTGCTGATGATATTTTGATTATTGCTTCCAACCTTAAAGATATTGAAACATTTATAAAAATATTAAAAGAAGAGCTAAAAAAAGTGAGTTTAGAAGTTAACGCAGAAAAAAGTAAAATTTTAATTAGAGAGCCGATGTCTGATTGGAAAATTCCAGATAATATTATAATAGATGGAGAGAAATATGAAGTAGTTAAAATTTTAAGGTATTTAGGGACTTATCTTTCAGAGACTTTGGACAGACCACAAATTACTAGGAAAAGATGCAAGCAGGCAGTAGGAAGCTCAAAAATAATTATAGAATACTTAAGAAGATACAAACCTTCTTGGCATTTAACCAAATTAATATATAAAACTGTCATTTGACCAGCGATCACCTATGGGCTTAAAGCTTCTTCATTAGTTAAAAGCAACAGGAGATCGGTAGCCAGATATGAGACAAAGATTATAAAGGAAATGATGAAGTATTCGAGAGGAAAACCAAAAGGTAGGATTAAATTATCTTAATTATTGGACGGTAAGATAGCGATAAAAAAAGTAAGAGTAATGCGAATAAGTTATTGGGGACATATACAAAGAAGAGTTGAAGGCCATCCCCTTAAAATGGCAGAAAAGTTAAAATTTAAGAAGAGGAAAAGAGGAAGATCAGTGAAGACTTGGGATGAATCATTAAAAGAAGATAAAGGGAAATTGTCAGAGATGCAGGAAGAGGAGTGGAATAAGTTAACGAAAGATAAGGTAAAATCAAAACAAAAAGCAGAGGAGATTTATAAAACGTAAGCAAGTGAAGGGGAATCTGAGTCAGAGTTAGAAGAGTAGGCATGTGTAAAGGTAATTTATGTAAGGTATAAACAAAAAAAAAGTAAAATAAAGTAAGTAAAATTCAAGCCAAAAAAAAAATATATATAAATATATTGTGAATCACTAAATACGCGTCAATCAAGCATTGCACATACGCTTGATTGAAAGTTTCAGTATGTCACTACTGGAGCGGGGCTTATTGTGCACGAAGATAGCTTCGGAATGCTTGCGTTCTTGAAATGGGCTATTGGAGTCGCGGTAGAGCTGTCACCTTCTAATCCCCGGATTTAAGCTTTTTGCAACTGTAAACAGCAAATATGAAACAGTTGCAGGAAGATTCTATCCATAATACCGCTGCCAGACAGTGGGAATTAGATTGTAAACACACACACACACACACACACACACACACACACACACACACACACACACACACACACACACACACACACACACACACACACACACACACACACACACACACACACATTGTAATCCTACGATTAAATTACCCGCATCTTCATCTACTGCCAATTTCACTTAGGACATCCCGTTAGCTTGAATCACTTAACAATGCATTTCTGGCGAAATGCACATAAATTGCACTGAAAACAAATCCACCCCGGGCGCTTTCCTAACGTCATTCACTCTCTCTCTCTCTCTCCCTGTGGGGTACGTGATTCACACATAAAATATTCCTCGCCACGCCATTCGCTTCCTTGGGTGTATGAACAAGATAAAAACATGCCTCGACCAAACTTGCATCAACCTACTCATCGCAAACTAACCCACCTCGTTTTCGGGTACAAAATTCACTCACCTCAAAATTCGAACAGTTCGGTAACGGTTCTTGCCCGGTGGCACCCACATCCGGTGCTAATGAGGAGCTACTAGTCACAGGGCTCAGACTAATTTCCTCCGCACGGACCGTGGTCGCTTCTTCCGTCGTACTTTCTTTCGTTGTCTCCACTGCCGGTAAGGTCGTTGTAACAACTGGCGCCTCCGTCGAGCTCGTCAATTTGGGCAAATTCGTTGATGTAGTCACATTTTCCCCACTGTTAACGGTACTGTTAGCAAGCGAATCGACTTCCACCGCCCTAATACCGTCGGTCAAAACAATTAACACAGCAATCTGCACCAGCAGTTTAATCCGAACACGTGAATGCATTTTAAATTCGCACGCCGGTCAATGGTCACAATGGAAAATACTAAAACTGTAACACTCACGCAACTCTACCGGTGCGGCGAGGTTGTCCGAGGGTCGGTCCTCTACTACCGCTCACACTTTGTCTTTGTCGTTGAGACGTTCGAGACTGTCAACAAAGTTCACGGCACCGTGCAATTAAGTCACCAACACACTACCTGACGGATTGTCTCCCTACCCGAACACACTTCCATACACTCGATTCGAATTTTGAGCCGGTTGTTGACGAATGGTAGTAGCTCCACGGTCGCTGCTGGTGGGGGGTTCCTTCTATAACCTGCGCGCAAACGATAGAACAAAGTAGCAAATCGACATGGCATGGCCCGTCGTCGTCATCAGCAACGAACCACGGCAGGCAGAGCAACGATCATAAGCAGAGCTCGTGCGGTGCGCGGTGGGTTTGTCCGATGAATTGTGCGTCGATGTACCCGCTGGAAGGTGTGTGTAGTAGTCGGCGTGGTAGTGGCCATTCATAATGGAGCTTCATTAGAGAAGGGTTACCTTCAGCTGTGACCTCACCTCGAAGACGATGGCGTGTGCAGGGGTGCATTTCCTTTGGGAACGCAATGTTGTTCAGGGATTGGTTGTTTGTATGGACGAACATTAAACTGTAACATGTTGTGATTTCGATTCGTAGGCAGATTTACCTTAAAAACAAACGCTGCTTCCTTGTTTAATAACAAATTAGTGGTATTACAAAAATGAAAACACTCATCAATGTTCAATTTCAGGTAGTGTAGCTAGAGAAGCAATAATTGTAAAAGGCACTGAATAAAACATGTCGTGTACAATCAGGCACGATGAGTTTCCATTTGTGTGTTTTTATGTTGTACTGTAAGAATAGTAATTTGGCAAGTGAAGTATCAGCATGAGGCGCGTATCAAACAGGATGAAATCATTGATTCAGATCCTCCGTTTGCTCAGTCTGCATAGGCGCAATTACTAAGAAACTAAGCAAGCTCTCAATTAATAGCCTTCAAAGTGCATTTAGAATGCTAAGTTTAGAGCACGTAGTAAACTAATTGTGAAAGCAATAAGCTTGCAATGCTCATAAAGAAGAAGAAAAATCCATCAATATTTCAACCAGTAGACAAGTTTTCAGAAAGCTTTATTATTATACATGCACAGATAACATAGTATGCAACTACTTGCAATAAACAAAAAGAAAGAACAACCGCATCTTTTTCAACATTGACACACAAAAAAATGGAAATTTTGAATATACTCGACACTGAAGAAGTCTGAATGTCACAGGCGAAGTAGGCCTATCTGTCAGAGGATAAGCTTTTCTAGTGGAATTTACTGCAATATGCTCGCGTTTACTAGTGATAGTATGAAAATGAGGTTAAGTTTATTTTTATGTTTAGAAAAAGTGATCAAGTAAAGGTTAAGTTTAAACTTTCCTATTTTTCCAATTCGTTTATTGCGCAGTGCTTTTAAGAAAGTGACAATAAAAGTGTGCCTATCAAGCTGGTTGAGGTATATGGGTTTGACAACTCTGATATTTATGACATTTTTTTCATTCTGTTTACATTCTCTATACCGTTGAAAATTCAAGTCGAAAACCATCGAGACATGATTTTTTTGACAAGCTGGTAGAATTGGGATGCTCATTTAATGTAAATACAAGGTTCACCCGCACTGACAAAACTTCCCATGCATTATCAATCATAGTAACTCATGAGTCAGCAGACAACATTTGACAGCTCTATCAGTCGAACTCTAATTGTGATGGCAAAAACAGTGAAGCAACTCCGTTCAGAAGTGTGCGCGTTCAAAAAACGGCACCCCGCCGCGTCGAAAACGGACATCGTGCGGCAATTTGTGGACGCCGTATATGCCCGTTCCGGCATCTACAACATCTTGGCACTATTAGACAACAATCAGAGCATCGAAAGAAAGCCCGGTTCCCAACGGCCGACGACCCTGAGCGACAAGAAGCTTCAAACGATGCTGAAGAGGAGAACCGAGGGAAAAGTGGCTACATCGCTGCGTGCGCTTGGCCGGGAGGTCGGTTCAACCGGCCAAACAGTGAAAAAGTACCTGTCGAACATGAACATACATGTCAGGAAGCGGAAGTCGCGTCCACTGGTTTCGGAGCTGCAGGCAATGACGCAGCGGTAGCGGCTGAATAAGATGGTCAACTCGATTTTCCCAGCGCATCGCGACGTGGCGGTAGTGATGGACGACGAGACCTATCTCACCCTGGATGGCAACGACTGACAGGGCACTTCGTATTTCACTTCTCCCACGAAGGAAGTGAGCTCCTAGGTGAAGTTCATTTCACACACCAAGTTCCCCAAGAAGGTGCTGCTGTGGCTGACAATCAGCGAGAAGCCGTCTCTTCTTTCGCTCCAGACTGGCCGTGAACGGGGAAATTTATAATACGAAATGCAAACTTCCGGCAGAGTTGCGTCGTTCATCAAGAAATACCATAAGGGCGAAGACGCGGTGTTCTGGCCGGATGAGAAGGGTTCAAATCTTATGCGGATTATTCCAAATCCGTCCATTTCAGGACGACCAATCCAATGTTGAGAGAGTTTGTTTAATTGGAATTTATCTTACCAATTGGCAGAAAACGGTGGCCAAAACAATTGTAGAACGAAGAGACCTTCGTTGCATACCTTGAGCATTGTGCACAATTTACAAATGGCTGCCGTCATAAAAAATTGAAATGTCTTACGGCAAGGAATGGGCGTCAATTGAAAATCGAAAAATAATCGACCGTCACGAAATATCGCTACAAATTAAACGCTTATAGCTTCATAAATGCTTGATAGGTTTTCAAAATGTTTACATCAATCGGTTGGAATTTTTCCCGCATATCAATTCAATTATCAAAAATTATCCGTTAACAATTTGAAACTATTGAAAGTAACGAAAATGAAAGGTGAAAGGTCTTATAATTTTGTTTTGCAGACTGTATTTCATAAATTCACAGTACTTTCCTATCACAGATTTCAAATGTGAGCAAGGGAGGTCTTAAAAGCAAATTTTCTCATTTGTGGTGCAGTACTGGAGCTGTGCGGAGCAACGAGCTAGTATTCATTGGCAGCTCGCGATGGCATGTACCCTGGAGGGTGCGCTAGCTTCATTCGGCAGTGCGGAGCGGCAAGGCGCCAACGTTGGATTTGGCTGCTGGCGGTGGCAACCGTTGCTAGGCAGCCATTTATTATGCATTGGTGTACTAGGCAGTCGGTTGCCAGGCGGTGGGCGCAACCACGAGGAAGCGAAATAAGGTGCTTGTGTGTGTGATCTTGTTGGTAGCCATCTTCGGTAAGGCGCAATGAGCAACGGCTGAAATAACCTGCTTCTTCAAAAGACCGAGAAGGTATCAATTATTATGCGGACAATTTCAAATCCGTCCTTTTCAGGACGACTATTCAATGTTGAAAGTTTTTGTTTGTTTGGAATTTATTCAACATTACTATCCAAGTTCTTACCAATTGACAGCCAGCGGTGGCTAAAACAATTTAAGTTTCCTCTTCGTTGCATACCTTAAGCATTGTGTACATTTTTCAAATGGCTGCCGTCACGAAAAATTTAAACACTGGACGCTAATAACTCGATCGTTTCTTGATTGATTTATTTTTGAGATTTTTGCTCTGATCAACTAGAGGTTTTTACGTTTGCCATTTTATTTACTCAAGTATCTAAAATTTAACATACAAAAGATGAAAATATATCAATCGGTATTGGAAATTTTAAAGAATGTTGCGTTCCGGCAAGTATAAAAAAATTTCCTGCGTGTGATTTTCGCTTTGATTTTCGAAAAGGATATTCCGAAGTAACATTCTCTGCATACTCCAATTAGTACAGTCATGAATAGTTATTCTGTTGTTTTAACGATTCGAGTGGGATAGAGTCTTACTTCTAGGACGAAATAAATAGTGAGAAACTGAGAATAAGTACGATGTCTAATCGTTTTGGTGCAAAACGTATGCGTAAATTTCGGGAGCGCGATAAAATCGAACATATGGGAAATCCTCCGGCCATGTACCGATGCTGAGTGAACTCGTGATTATCAGGCAAAACTTAAACGTTGCCAACTACTGGTTGAGATGCTCCAGAAGGGCCTTCAACTTGAGGCCGTATCATCATTTAAACCTTTCTGAAGAGTGTACAATAGAATTTCCTAATTTTCATAATGCATACTAACATACAGGGTCTTCCCTTAGCTCAGTCGGTAAAGGCGCGGCTACAAAGCAACACCATGCTGGAGGGGGCTAGGTTCGATTCCCGGTCTGGTCTAGAAATTTTTATTTAAGGAAAATTTTTCGACTCCCTGGACATATAGGATATCTCGGTACTTGCCACACAATCAAAGTTATGCAAAAATGGTACCTGGCATCGAGAGCTCTCAATTAATAACTGTGGAAGTGCATTTAGAATATTAAGGTGAGAGCAAGTAATAAGCTAATTGCGAAAGCAACCACACAACAAAAAAAAAAAAAAAAAAAAAAAAAAATATACAAACTCATACCAACCCCCCACCCCATTAAAACAATACTTCCGTCCAAAATTTTTTTAAACAAACATTTAATTTTCTCCATTATCTAATGCGTAAAAAAGAAATGTAAGATTTGACACGAATTCATGGAATATTTCATTTAAATGTAAACCTGATATCACTGAAATCAGGTAGGGTAGATGTACCAATTATAGCTATAGTATCAGTTATGGCTATAGTAAAGGCATTTTACGATTTTTTTCGAATAATCTTCGTATAATCAATCAGATAAAGGACACCATGTATTCTCTGATGTTAATTACACGTTAATTACTGAAGAAAATATATAATTGCATTAAAATCTTTTCAAAACATGCTTGGAAATATGCACCTACATGCGTAACAAGTTTTTGTTAACAAATTGCTAAGAAACAGTCAACTAAAGTTTTGATTTGTTACTGTAGATTAAAAATTTTGTAACATTTTTTTTATGCAAAGTAGTCGTGGACATATCATTTTCATGATATTACCTCAAAACGTTTTGTTTTTACAAAAAAATATGATTTTCATGTATGACTATAATTGGAACATTTTTACTTCAGTGTACAAATTATCGCTACAGGCGAAACTACACGCAGCAACCCGTTCATTTTAGCCATAGTGCAATGTTTACATCGGCGGTTTTTCAGTTTTCAGTTTCAGTTTTCAGTTTCAGTTTTCAGTTGATTTCACTTGATTTCTGCTGTTATGCGAGCTTTTAAATCTCAGGTAATAATAACTATTGAATTTTCTGGGGTTAAAACATAATGATCTCTTTCCTAACTTGTAGAATGCCGAAAACTTCGTTCTCAACACCGTACACTGAAGAGGCTATCGAATCATGCCTCCAAACTATAAAGGCCGGCAAATCAATTTATGCAGGATGTAAGGAGTTCGGGATACCGATTTCCACCATCCGGTACAGGCTTAGCGGCAAGTGGCAACAAAAAGCCAAACCTGGACCGCACTCAGTGTTAACGCCAGAAGAAGAGAAGCAGGACCGCGGCTTTCCTGTTACGCGTGAAGCGTTAATGTACAAAGTTAACGAATTTCTAACGGAAAACTCACGCGAAAACCCGTTTAAAAACAATCAGCCAGGTATTTTTGTATAATAAGATCAATGAACTCTGAAATAATGAACTTTCTATGATGTAGGACGAAAATGGTTCAAGGGTTTCATGCGGCGTAACCCAGGATTGTCCCTACGAACACCGGAGAAAGTAACAACGGCAAGCGGGAGAGTTACCGAAACTGACCTTCGAGGTTGGTTCAAGACAGTGGCCAGCTGGTTGATGAAGAACAATCTTCTTGACGTGCTGGATGATCCGAAACGTGTTTACAACGGTGATGAAACATCGTTTTACCTTCACCCTAGTACGAAGGAGGTAATTGCACGCACTGGCTCACGTAACGTGTACGAAATTGAACAGGCGGGTGGGAAACAAAATGTCACCGAGATGTTTTCTTTCGGAGCATCTGGAGTAGTCGTAAGTCCGCATGTCATTGTCCCGGGAAAACGCATCCGAAAAGAAGTGGCACAGGGTTTCCCAGCGGATTGGGGTTTGGGTCAGAGTGAACGTGGGACACGCACAACTTCCACGATTACATCCTTAAAATTTTCCATCCGTTTCTCGTGAAACAAGGTGTGACATTTCCCATAATTTATTTTGTCGATGGCCATTCATCGCATAAAGCGGTGGAAGTAGCACATTTGTGCCAAACCTTGGGGATCGTGCTTATTTCGCTCTATCCGAATACGACGCATATCAAGCAGCCGGCTGATGTTGCCGTCTTCAGACCGCTGAAAAATGAATGGAGAAAGGTTGTTGATGAATGGAGAATGGAACATCAGCGCGAGTCTCTTACATTGCGACACTTCGGTGGAGTGCTGAGTACAACCGTTTCAAGGGCAATTAAAAGCAGTACGATCCAGAACGGCTTTCGAGTGTGTGGGCTGCAACCCTTTGATGCAAATGCAGTTGATTACACTAAGTGCATCGCAAAAGTATCTTCGTCATCGACCAATGAATTACCTTCTAGCTCTCTTCAAGAACCTGTTTTGCCAACTGTTTTAGAACCAACGCACGAGCCAGTCCCATCAGAATCAGGATCTGCTACATATCATATGACTACACCGGAACAATTGCCAGTTTTAAATGAATTTTCAGAGCAATCTTCAGAGTATGTGAGCATCCACATTGATAAAATTATAGAAGCATATGACTTGATTGGTTACGATACTATGGCAAAGATTGAAGGTGATGTGAACAAGCTCACACGTGAAGAATGTGTGATTCGTTTTTTCTATCGAGAGTTTGTCCCCTTACGTAAAATTTACTGACTTGTCTGCATCAAAAAGAAATTATAACCCGCCCTCGGTACAGCTTGATTATGACGAGTCGCATGATATCGAGTTGCATGAAAATCCTCGTTTTCCACCTTCAATATCTGCAGACGCTGATTTAACCGAATGTCAAACTATAAATGATGAACCTATTTTAATAGAAATAAGAGCAGAGCCCAATGAAGAAGACATACATGTCATGCATGTACCTGAGTTTACAATAGATTCCACAACGCAATCAGTGGAAAATACGATTGTGGAGCAATCATCAGACGGTGGCCATGGTATTCAATAGCAATATAAAAATAATGCAAAATTTATTTTTAAAAGTATTACTTTATCTTACAGAAGATATTCACATTGATGACCAAGACGAACCAACTGTTACAGAAACATCAGACGCTGAAACTTGCCTGCAAATGAACGCTGAAGGTAAACACGGTTTCCATTGGAAGAATATCATATTATGCAATAATTTAATTTATTACTCAGATACAACAAAAACCTGCGCGGATCTAGGCAATATTCAAAAAGATTCTACACGTTGTGTCACTTCTAAGCGTAGGCTATCGGAGATATTGAAGCTTCCACCAACACCTCGACGCAATCCAAAACATCGGAATTATTCAATGCAGTATACACCCGTTCTCACAGCCGGGGAACGTCTTGAAGCGATTCAGAAGAAAGAAGCAGAGAAAATGGAATTTGAACAGACAAAGAATAGGAAAGCTCTTGAACGAAAAGACATAAAGTTAAAAAGAGAGGAAGCAAAAAAGGCTAGAATGGAGGAACGTGAGCGAAAAAAGAAAGAACAAAACCAGAAGAAATTTCATCGGAAAACCAAGAAATAATCATTTTTTTCTGAAATAAGCCATTGACGTACTTATTATACTTAAAATACCTAATACAATATATGATGAATTAATAATATGGTGCAAAACAAAAGATTTGTTTATTTTTATGAGAATGAATAAATCGATCCCTTAATTAATAAGCTCATCTACATTGTCTTCAAAATTTGATAGCCTTCCAATGTTTCCTGACAAGAGTCTTTAATCATAACGTATTATTGTGTACATTGAATAATTTTCCAATATTTTGTTAATCAACAATGGTGGCGCTCGCAACTTTTTTGTTCTTGCTTGTCGTTTGCTCAATATTGCCAACTAACACCAAATTATAGTTTTTGAAATGTTCAATAAATCATGTCTGTTTATCTGTGTCACAATAGTAAATAATAAATTAATATATAATTTTTATTTACCATTCAATAAAGCTATTCTCAACAGTCTGTTTCACTATAACCATAATAGGAACACATGTATGACGAACAAAGGAACCATATGGCTATAGTAAGAACCCGGAATAAGCATATTTATTCATATTATAATTTAGTTAGGTTCATTAATTCGTGAAATTTGATAAGTTTATCTTAACAATAAGACATTAAGCCTCAGTTTTTAGTATAGTATATGTAGAATCACGAAAACATGCGTACAACGATGGCAAATATATGACTGGAAGCGACAAACTTTAGCCATAATTGGTACTTCCACCCTATGTTGTTTGAATGATTGCAAACAATATCTTTTTTTACGCTTGTTTTGGCTTTCAATTGAACAACGGAGAATTTTACGCGTCTGCTAAAATTCATTATTAAACCGCTCAGTGATTCAATAATAAAGCTCCTTCATATTTGTTTAACAGCGCTATGATAATATATTTCATAAACACGCTTTGTCATTACAAAAGCCATCATTCAGCCATTTGGGTCCTGACGAGAGCATAAAGCATATACTGTAACATTTTGTATTACATAAAGTTTATGATAAGATGCTCTACCAAAGTTGTAACAATACAATTAAACAAAGATGGATTCGCATTGCAACAAACTAAGAAAAGTGAGTAAAATGCACGTTTTAGTGAAATATTAAGCAAAACTTATTGAACATCAGTCAGTCTCCCAGCCAGATTGAATTATCTTGAGGCATGTTTCGCCTCGTAAATGGCGTTGCTTTCCCGTATTCTTGTGTATAAGCTTTCTTCCTGCGGACTAATTTGGATTTAGTTTGAACTGTCAAAACTCTTTTCTGGCAGCAGCTTGGTTACCATATAAGCTGTTTGTCAGCTAAACGGTCTTGCATATAGCAAATTAGCCTAGCTTAGCCTCAAAATTGTTTTCATAATTGCCATTTCAAATCATCAATTCTAGGGTTATTTTTTTCATTAGGGCGAATCTACGATTGAGAGATTCTCTCCGGACTCGCTCTCTTTCATTCATTACAGCGCCATTATAAAACTTTCGAGAGATTCTTTAGTACAGATCGAAACACAACAGTGCTGGCTAGCATACTCAACAAATAGTAGAATGAAAAACGTAAAGGTGCTTGGATTATGAATGAAAGAGACGAGCCCGGAGAGAGTCTCTTAATTGTAGATTCGCCCTAATGAAAAAAAAAACGCTATAATTATTTATAGATGCTTTCATGAAAACAAAACAGCATTTTGATTAATGGCTCATGAAAATCAATGTTAATGCCGCTGCCATTTTCTTTTCAATATTCATGCAGGTTTATAATTTTCATATATCATGATATATTTTCTTTGACACGGCTTATTGTTGTACGGCAGTTTATGTGGGCTAAAAAAAAGTATTAAGTAAGAATCATTGAGCAAAAAATTTATCTCAACGAAGAATTACACTTTTTCTAAACATTTTTTTTTTTTTAGGAAGTTCAACGTATTTCGGAAGCGCACCTAGTTATTCAGCTCTTTTCAAGCACTTTACAAAATGAATTTAATTTGACACTTATTATTTGCGCACTATAGGTTAAAATTAGTCATAAATTATGATACTTCAAGAAAGAGGCTTTTATAGATGTCAAATTGCTTTTATTGTAGTTTAGCTATGGTTTTCAAACTGTTTTTAATTCGGTCATAATAAAGTCTTTTTATTTTAATCCAATCTAGAACTGCCTCTAAAATATACTCTTCAGAACCTCTGCCAGGGTGGGCCAACTAGGCACATTTTGGTCTTCATGAGGTCTTGGGGGAAGCAATCAAGACAAATATGCCTTGACCAGGGTTTTTATGGATGTCGATTTATAACACCCTTGTAGAAATTCATAAAACCTTGAATGTTACTTGGGGATTATTTTGTTTACCGTTACCATTGAAACTAAACTACTTCTACACTTGGGTCGAATATTACAACACGAAATTTAAAACAAAGAGTCGAAACTTAGCACAATCAGATATGCAATTAAAATAAGAAAACAACGAATAATATAAACATTGTGTGCTTGATTTTTTATGAACATCAGTTTACATCTGTTTGTTAAATTAAGGCAATTTATTCAACAACTATTGTCATATTGGTGATATTCTAGCTTTTTGTTTGTCAAATTTTATTTTTTAGTTCGAATTATAGTGCTTTTACCCTGTTTGACTTTTTTTTATATAGATTACATTAAACGTTAGGCTGCATAAAATATGCTTGATGGAACTTTTGGCTCAGTACCCAAGTATTTCGTTAAATTTATATTGTTTTTGCATAATTTGGAACTAGAGCATCAGCAAAAGCCATAGAAATCATAAGAAATTTATATGTGAGCATTGCACCTATTGAGTATAGTAGCCAAAGATATGGGATAGCAATGCCTCTTTCACATGGTTCTGATTTTTTGAGAAAGTATTCAATCGAATGGATGTACGGTTTTCAAGAAAACAGAACCACTAGCCGGTTTAGCATGTGGCTACTGGCTTCGAATTATTTTCAAAGCAGAGTTCCTCCTTTTTCAGTAAGTAGTTTTCAATCAATCCTCAAATTTTGAGTTAATTCCTTCTTGGGTATCTTGCTTCGAGCCTGACCTGGGGAATGAACGCGCAACACTTTGACGTGACATCCCAAGATCCACGAGCTTAGTAAGGACTGTGTCGATGTAAACTGGACAAATTTAAACAGTAGCTGTGTAACCGTTGAATCTATGCCCCCTCGTTTATTGTGTTTACGAAGCAATGTTTTTTTTTTCTTCCTTGATTATCGAGATTTTCAGCGCTGGGCTGGTTCATCTCCCGTCATAGTCACTCAAATACCTTTTTTTTGGGTATTTTCGTAACTTGTCCGGAGGTGAAGGTGTGAGCGGTATGAATGTTAACCACTACGCCAGGGTCGTCCCCGACTGAAAGTCTGTTGCTTTAGGATCTCGGGTTCCTAGTTAGGACAAAAAAGCTTCTATCATAATTCTCCGAAATGGACTGTCAGTGAGATATGTTGTAAAAAAAAGTGCAGAAGCAATGAAATAATGGTTCAAAGAGCCAAGAACCGAAGTGAAATGAAAACGTAAAGAAGCAAAAGGCAGCAAAAACATCAGAAAAGCCGAATGACGTGATCAAGACTCGCGCTCAGAAGCTTTATGATTATTCTCGAAAAAGCCTTTTTCATCTATTTCTAGACGATGAGACGTACGTTGAAGCGTATCTTACAACACTTCCTGGACCGCAATACTACATAAAACTAGAAGGAGAAATTGTGTATGTGTGTGTGTATGTGCAATCTTACACCCATTGGCCGGCAATGGTATTATGGAAGAAATCTGTTTGCAACAATCCTTTACGTGACCTTTGAGAGACCATTTTTACCAATTAGAATTAAAAATAAATGTGTTATGTGAACCATACTCCAAATTCCCGCACATCTACCCATCCTTTAATTTGTTATTCCTATTAACCTCGAGACGGCCGGGAGTAATCGGTTCTGTTCTTCTAACTTGAGTTTTAAGAGAAACTGATGAATAATAATATGAAAATTTGGCTCCGTAAAGTTGATTCGATTGAGCCTGTACAAATAAATGATTCAATAAAAAATAAATAAAAGACAAATCATCCGGATTTTGCCGATTATCGCTGAAGTTCTGCCATATTTGGTAGATAGGTCAAATGAAGGGGCCAGGCTGACATTGCATCCCGTTACCCTGTAGAAGAATTATACGCAACTTTGGGTTTTTTTTTTTCAATATATTCTCAGTTGCTTATAAAATGACTTAATTAGAGAAAATTTTCTTGAGCGCTGCTCTAAAAATAAGCTTTGGTGTTGATTTAAAAATGACTGAAGGCGGAACTGGTGATGTACTTAACTTATTTTTATCATTTACGGAATATCATAAAATTATCGTTCCCACAATATGCTATCAGTAATCAACGTAGTAAATTCATCTAACCTGTGCACGCCACTACCCCGCCATATCAAGAAAAACAACAAACACGATAGCACGCTTCATATCCAACTCAAAGTTAACCAGTCAAAGACAACCTACAACTCTACAACTCAGATATCGCCCCAGCTGATTCCCTTGTATGTCTGTGTATCTCGTCGATCGGCCTTCCTTACACCCGCACTCTACTCTGAGCTGGAATGCGCGAATCGGACCCTCCACAATTATCAAACAGATACCACAGGTAGCCATAGTATAAGTGATGTGTTTGAACCGTAGTTTTAACAATAATCACGTTTTTGTTTTGATTTTATCTGCCACACACTCACAAACACAGGCTAGCACATTTTTTTTTTCATTCGAAAATCTTCATCTTCGCTTTTGGCGAACTGTTTCGAATCTGGTTTGAATTTTGGGATTCTCCAACTGACACACCTTGGCGGAGAGGCGCACATGAAGACCATGTCAATAATTTTCTGTTTTATGGCGCTATGCAAATGCTGGCACTACTGCTGTCGATGAAGCGAGGTGAACCGATTGTGATTGGCGCCGAAAGGCATTTAGCTGCACGTTGTCGAGCGAAAATATCGGCTTTGATTCAACATGGATATCAGTGTGGGGCAATTTACTAAATGTCGCTCACAAACTTGGGCGCAGCGCAGATAAAAATCATTGCCATGACAGGCGGGGGTTGCCTAGCAGATGGTATCAAATCTGTGATTGCTGCGTGAGCTGTGACGTTACAGGCGAAATCGGGATAAATTGGCTTTCGAAAATCGGGTTTAGTTCGGTTCGAAAGGTTTTATCCGCTTCTTCAACGTGTGACTCATGCAGTCGTTGTGATAATGTATGACTCTTTTAAGTTTTTTATATTAATTTCTTGGTCTGGAGTATGTAGTCTACTCAGACAGAGATTATGCTTTCGATCTTTCCTGTTTTCAACTGACATGAAAATTATGCCAGGCTATCCTGATGACATTTTTGTTGTAGACCATCATTACGACATGTCTTGACTGTTTGTTTTCCAAAGCACTAAATTCCAGTTATTTGAATGTCTGCTCCGACTCTTTGGGGATTTTAAATTTCATATGAGTCATTTTCGTGCCGTGATAATTAAAGATATGGTGAAAATTGGCTGGAAACAATTCGTGATTTCCACATTTTATAAAATTTGTCACACACGAAAATAAATGTACTATCGTAATTCCAGGCCATGCAAGAACCGAGTCGTTTTATAACGGCTTAAGTTCTAATTAACAATTCTTTCGTCTGAAATTTTGTAATCGAACAACATTTGATTCAGACACCCGGTGGGTAATTCATATGACGGAACCTCCGACTCAATGAAACTAAAATTTCAAAAACTTCCAGCTCCACAGCTACCAGAACAAACTACCACGCTAATCAAATCAATTGACCTTTCTCCGATGACACTGCACACACCACCCGGAGGCGTACCCCTCCCAAAAAAAAAAAAACCAACTCTGAGTGCATATCTTCGATGACCCTCACGGTTTTCGAGTACGCCCAATTCACTGGCAGTCGCACAGTTCTGTCTTCTTATTTATCGAACATCGCACGAGTTCTAAACTCACGAGCCGCGATGAGCCGATAAGCCCCGATAACATCCACTCTGACGACGACGACGACGACGACGACGCGACGGCACCTCGGTTTAACTCAAGCCACTCGCTCAGGTCGTTTTTCTTCATTTCCACTTTGCTCGATCACATTGTTTGCACTCTCATTTAGAAGCTTACTCGCTTATGTAACTGGGCTGCCGTTGCTTGGTAAATTTTACACTCTTTTCAAGTGGATTAGAATGTGCAATTCGCAGTCTGATTTGAATATTCATAAACGATGCGCTGGCACCGATTAAGATTCACTCGAACTCGCCGGAGTTGGAAACTTTTTCGTGGGCGCGAGTTTAGAGCTCTCTGGCCGCAGGTTTGTCTGCTACTAGACAGGTAGATACGAGAGGCGTAAGAATGAAGGTGTTGATTTGGGTGAGTGCTGGCTGTTAATGTTTGGCCGAAAAACGCTGTTGCTGTTATCGGTGTGGTGCAGTTTGCTGAATTGAGATAGCAAAGCGTGTATTGTCACCCAGCGAACGACCACCAGAACAAATGGTTTTCGGTGAAGTGTGCGATTGTTGTTTGCATAATATTAGTGAACGTACAAATTCGGACTTGGCTTAGTCGGTTCCATGCGATTTTGTTTTGTTTTGGGAAGTTTTGTTAATCGATGGTTACATTTGGTTTGAACTATCTCAAGTATGTAAATGACACTACGCTGTTCCATTGCAAATATCCTGAAAATGGTTAATCGATCGCAGAAAATAACAAAATTATAAAGCAGAAAAAAACTTTTTTCGAAATTTCCATTACAATCTGTTTAGCAGAACATTTTCACAAAAAAATATTAAAAGTATGTTTTACGTAGCGTACCAACAGCACAACAGATTTTGAACGTTCGCAGAATGAAAATCTGAACTTTCATTGTGATGCAGATATCAGAGCATGTAAAATTGTGTTTCTTGCCATGCAAAGCAGCAACTTGCATGAAAAAGTTGTAACAAAGACGAACTTTTGTATACAACATTATCGGCAAGTCCCAGAACGTTGCACGACTTATACAGTGACGGACAATACAATAAGACCCCTTACAAAATGGTCATGTTTGGAGGTTTGTCTTTCACTTTCCCGTGGAGTAATTGAACAGAAATTTTGGCAAAAGCCTAGAAATAACCTGAATTTTCATCTTTAAAAAATTCATAATTTTTCATTCACCACTTCAGAAAATACAGACACCACCTACGACAAAACAATAAGACCTCCTTTGATATCCATAGTTTAGGCCATAGTGATGAGTGTGAATTACAATCTATACTATACTGATATTAAAATAACCCGTGCATCAATAATCAAAATTGATGAATGAAAAATGATGCTTTAATGCAGATGAGAATTTAGGCTGCTTCTGGACCACAGCCGAAATTTCAGCTAAATTGGTTCTCGAGAAAATGAAAGGCAAGCCACCTAACATGACCATATTGTATGAAAATCAGGCTTTGGTCTTATTGTATCGTCTGTCACTGTAGATATCAGAGCATATAAAATTGTATTTCCTTCCACACGAAGCAGCAACTTGCATGAAACAGTTGTAGCAAAAACGAGCTTTTGTATACAACTTTATCGGCAATGTATGCAAAGTCCCAGAACTTTACACGACTAATATATGTAAATTTTGTAAGTTTCGTGACGCTCCATTTATGCGCATGATATTGCCCTGCATGCGGTTCCACTTAACAGAAAGATTGTCCTGTGTTACCATTCTAAATTCAACATAGGTATTGCTGTCTGAAGGACCAAAACGGGTTGGGCAGGGCCGTAAGCATAGACACTTACGCGAAACCTGCGGGAATTAGAGACTCTCCTTCCAGCAGTATGATCCAATAAAACGAATAACAAAATACGACACAGATAAAAAGAAATAGTGAATTTTCTTCGTTATCTAATGCACATAAACGGAACGCTGGATTTGGCAGAAAATAATGAGATATTCATGTGAATTTAAGCCAGATAACGCCTGCATCTAGCCTGTTGTATGAAAGATTGCAAACTTTGTTGTATGGCGCATGAAAGATTGCAAATAATTTCGTTGTTTACGCCTCCTTTGGCATGGAATTAAACGAGGGGAAATTTTACGCGCCTGTTCAAATTCATAATTTTTTTTCTGTAGAAATTAAGTTAAGCCTTCCACTAGATGGTTTGTTTGAGAAAGGGGCGTAATTATCGTAGGTAAGTATAGGATCGATAACCTTAATTTTTTTAATCTGAGCTTGCACAGATGCACAGTGGTTCCAACTTAGAAGAGACGCGGCCAAAAATAGTCCACAGAAAAAAATAATTCATTTTAACAAGCGTATAAAACTTCCCCTCGTTTAATTCCAAGCCAAAGGAAGCGTAAACAACGAAATTGTTTGCAATTTTTGATGCACCATACAACAATGTTTGCAATCTTTCATACAACAGGCTAGGTGCAGGCGTTATCTGGCTTAAATTTAAATGAAACATCCCATTATTTTCTGCCAATTCCAGCATTCCCTTTAAATTAAATGTTTCTTTTTATCTATGTCTTTTTGAGAATTTCTCTATAAAATCATGTATCTTTTATAAATTGCGCTGAGTTCAAATTTGATGCAAAAAAGACCGGATTGATCCATCTTGCAGTGAGAACTAAACTTTCATATCGCAGGAGTTTTTCAATAACCACTAGATCGAACCAGACAAAACCACCATCAAATGGTTTTGAGGTCCGAAGAAAGCTCTTGAATATTTTTGGAATCGGTTAACTGGTTAACTGGTTCTGAAAATATCGCCGGGAAATGTTCTGAACATTTCAGGAAAATTTTGTTCCTGAATATCTGCAAAAACCCTTGCTCAATCTACTAGGAAGCACCCCCTATACGCCTGGAAATTTCTTTTTGGAGAGGCTTCTTCCTGAATTTTGAGAAAACCTCATTCTGAAATTCAGAAATATTTTCTTCTGAACTTCGGGAGAGCTCTCGATCACTTCTGGGAAGTTCCATTTCTGGAAAGTTTCTTTCGGTGCTTCTGCAAAGTATCCACCTGAACTTCTGGGAATTCATGAATTTTGAGAAAGCTCTCGGGGTAGTTCCTTTTTTTTAAAAGATTTGGGAAGTTTTATTCGGAACTTCTGGGAAGTCCTCTCCTTCAAAGAAATTCTTTCCCCAAATTCTTGAAAAAAATAATCATCTCATAGGTAGTGCCGTCTTTGGTAAATTTCTTCCTGAAATTTGGGGAAGTTTTCCCTGAGCTTAATCTTTCAAGACCCATCCTGAACTGCGAGTAAAATTTCTCCAAAACTTTGAGAAGGTCCTCTCCAGAATTAATAGGAAAATTTCCTTAAATTCGTTGGAAGTTTCTTCCTCATCTTTTGAGAAGTAATGAACTTTTGGGAAGTTTTCTCCTGAACTTCAAGAAAATTTCTTCTTGAATTTCTGAGAAATTCTTGGTCAAACTACTAGGAAGAACCCCCTATACTTCTGGAAAGTTACTTTGGAAAGGTTTCTTCCTAAGCTTCGAGAAAGCCTCATTCTGAAATTTAGAAATGTTCTCTTCTGAATTTTGGGAAAGCTCTCTAGCACTTCTGGGAAGTTCCTACTAAACTTTTGTTTGTTTGTTTGTTTATTTATTGTCCAGTAGCGTAAGATAAACATCTTTTAAAATTACTACCTCCGATTCATGATAAGTATAATTCAACAAACTTCATGATTGACATTCTTTACAATTAATACTACTAAATTTTCAATCAAACACTTATCTAGATATTACGGTTCCAAAAATTGATGCAGCCTATCTGGAAATTTGCTTCCGTTGAAGCACGTTTTACTATGGGTGGAAATGAATTCCAGTTTATCACACCTCGCACGAACAAGGAATCTGCATAGCATGGCGTGTTGTTGGATGGAATCACAAGGTTCTGCAAGCGGAGACCACGAGATTGGATAAGTCTTTCATGATGCAATGCTGGAGCCTGAGCTATCTGTAGGTTCCTTAGAAAAACACAGGAGCGGTGTGCGTAGAAATTTTTCAATGGGCATCCGATTAAGTTCTGCTGCAGGTGACTAACATGGTCGCAGCGACTACGCCCATAGACATACCGCACACAGGAGTTTAACGCCACACGAAGTCGATTTAAGGAACTTGCATTGGGATGGACATACAGAACATCGCCGAACAAAAAACAATGTGGCAAGATCAACGACTTGAACTGTCTCAGCATAATAGAAGTTGGAGCGGCTGAAGTACAACAGTATAATGTGCGCAAACTTGCATAGATTTTTCCACATCCCCCCCCCCCCCCCCCCCCCCCCCCCCCCCCCCCCCCCCCCCTCCCCCCCCCCCCCCCCCCCCCCCCCCCCCCCCCCCCCCCCCCCCCCCCCCCCCCCCCCCCCCCCCCCCCCCACCCACCCCCCCCCCCACACCCACCCCCCCCCCCGCCCCCCCCCCCCCCCCCCCCCAACTTTTTTTCCCCCCCCCCCCCCCCCCCCCACTTTCCGAATTAACTGGTTTGAAGCTTTTCCAATAGGTTGCTAAAGGGCGATACGGTCAAAATTTGGTCAATATCAACTTGACGTATTTCTTTCAATTTTGCATTTAAAAAACCTGAACACCCCTCATTTTGAAGGTGTGTGTGTGTAGAATGTTGCTTCTATTTTGATTTTGGAATTCACTCTTCAGTTGTCAAAATGCCGTCCAAGCAAGAAGAGCAGCGTATCAAAATTTTGCTCGCGCATCGCGAAAATCCGAGCTACTCGCACGCAAAGTTGGCAAAATCGCTAAAAGTTGCCAAATCAACCGTTACAAATGTAATTAAAGTGTTTGGGGAACGTTTGTCGACAGCCAGGAAGTCTGGATCGGGAGGAAATCGAAAACCGGAAGCCGCTGAGACGACAAAGAGAGTTGCCGGTAGTTTCAAGCGAAACCCTAACCTATCTCTCCGAGATGCCGCAAATAAGCTGGGTGTATCGTCTACAACCGTGCATCGAGCCAAAAAACGAGCCGGACTATCGACTTACAAGAAGGTAGTGACTCCAAATCGCGATGATAAACAAAATACGACGGCCAAAGCGCGATCCCGGAGGCTGTACACGACGATGCTGACGAAGTTTGACTGCGTGGTAATGGATGACGAAACCTACGTCAAAGCCGACTACAAGCAGCTTCCGGGACAGGAGTTTTATACGGCAAAAGGAAGGGGAAAGGTAGCAGATATTTTCAAGCACACGAAACTGTCAAAGTTCGCAAAGAAATATCTGGTTTGGCAAGCCATCTGTACCTGTGGCTTGAAAAGCAGCATTTTCATAGCTTCCGGGACTGTCAACCAAGAAATTTACGTGAAAGAGTGTTTGAATAAACGTCTGCTGCCTTTCCTGAAGAAACACGGTTGTTCCGTACTGTTTTGGCCGGATTTGGCATCTTGCCATTACGGTAAAAAGGCCATGGAGTGGTACGCCGCCAACAACGTGCAGGTGGTTCCCAAGGACAAGAACCCTCCCAACACGCCAGAGCTCCGCCCAATTGAGAAATACTGGGCTATTGTCAAGCGGAACCTAAAGAAGACCAAAAAAACTGCTAAGGACGAGCAGCAGTTCAAGGCAAACTGGCTTTCTGCGGCGAAGAAGGTGGACAAGGTGGCTGTACAAAATCTGATGGCAGGGGTCAAGCGTAAGGCCCGGCAATTCGGATTTGAAAAAGCGGAAGCCTAACTGAATATTTTCCTGAATTTTATACTAATTGAACTTGAAAAAGAAATTTAATTTGATTTTTTAAATAAACGATTTCACCGATTTACACGCGTTTTCCCTTGACCAAATTTTGACCGTATCACCCTTTATGGTGTGACCACCAGAAAAAAAAAAAAAAAACACAAAAATATCCTCATCCTCTTTTTTCCCCCGTGGTTCCACACCACTCCCCCGCAAACATTTTTTTCCCCCCCCCCCCCCAAAAATTGAAACAAACACAATACCCGCTTATTTTCATTATAAGGTTAAATTTTTTGTTTGTTTTTTTTTCCAAAATTTTAACACAAAAAAAAAATATAAAAATAACGAAGGTTAAAAAAATCTTTTAAATACACTTTTTTTTTCAATAACAGGATCTTCGCATGCTTCCAGCATACAGGAAAGGTTGAGGAGCGGATGAACAGGTTGAATACATGTGTTGTGTGCTGAACAACTAACGGAAGGATGATCTTGATGAATTTGGTAGGTAAACAGTCCAGCCCAATAGCATACGATTTTATATCCCAGATAGCATTTACGACTTCCCAGTATTGAACAGGTTTAAAAGAAAAACTGTGAGCCGAAGTTGGTCTTGACCGCAAATGTGGTATCTCTCGAGAGCTACTGTTCGTGAAGTTGGCTAAGAATGTACGATTCACACCATCTGGATCGAATTCACATGGCCGCGGCGATATTTCCTTGCCAATTCCAAGGCTCTTCATTCGTTGCCATAGGGTTTTTGATGGAGCCCGGTCATCCAAGAATCGGATCAAGTACTGCTGTTTAGCCTGAGATACTTTCGTGTTTGCACGGTTCCTCAGCAATTTGTACCGCAGTCGCTTTTCTTCCATTAACTGCGGTGAAGCCTGCAACCAATTCTTGTATGCTAAGTCTCGTTCAAGTAGTGACTGACGAACACTATCAGAAAACCACGGGTTGGGACGACGGCGAATGGTACTGGAACGCAGAGGGATGCACGAATCGTGTACTGGTTTAACTTGCGCATTGAAGAATTCCATGGCATCATTTGGATTTTCGCACTCGTAGAATTGCCTCCACGGAATAGACAGCACAGCGTTTTGCAGAGCGCGTGAGTCAAAGTTTGCATAATCGCGGTAGGTGAACCGATTGGAAGGCTGAGAGATGTCATAGTCTACGGATGCAAACATTAGATCGTGCTGGGATAACCCGGGAAAACTAACCTGGCCAAAGCGCAAAACGTTCTCACTGTCGTTGCTTAGTAAGAGATCGAGCTGCGAGCACCCTCCACCGTGGAAGAATGTTAGTTCCGCACTAACAGATGACAACGAATGACTAACAAGCATCGATTCAAACAGCACTCGCTTGCTACTAGGTCGGAGCATGTCAGTGTTAAAGTCCCCTACCAGAAATACGCTCTCATAGCGACTAGCGTAATCAGCCAGCTTCTCCATCAGAAAAGATGTGCAGTCGTTATCTGGAGGATTGTAGACAACCATGAGCAATATTTTGTGTCCGCCCACCCGAAAATCCAATGCTAAACATTCCGTCAAATCAGTCGATTCTGCTGTTAGCACCGTGCCGAAAACCCTGGAGCAGTTCAGATGTTCTTTGTAGTATACAACAATTCCTCCGCCGCTATTTCAACTTTGGAGTCAGACAAAACATTCCAAACCTCATCCAGCTTGTTGAAATTACGTGCGCAGAGACTCTGAGCATTTCCGTGACAAATATTTAGGATGTTCGTCGAGGTGTGGTTGTGTGATGGGAGCAATATGTATAGTAGGGGAAGCAATTTCGAGAGGGCTGCATTACTAGGGAGGCTTTCAAAACTAATTTCTCTGTCATACAATCTTCAATTCTCTTTACAAAAACTGTAGACAATACTACATAAACAATACTTCAAAAGTGAACGATAATTTAAAAGAAAATACATATTTACGAATATTTCTCCAGCTCTTTCTCGGTTTGTATCACAATAGGTGGTGCGGTCGTTATAGGTTTCACGTGAAGAATTACCTGTTTAGTATACACCGATGCCAACTTGCCAGCCTTCTTCAAATGCAAGGCCGCCGACTTCAACTTGCGTGCTTCACTCGTCAAACTTTCATTGATGTACACCCGTCGATCCGAATCCAGTCCGATATGCCTTAGCTTGAGGTCTCGTTTTCGCAGATAAGCGCTGTAGAACTCGTCCCGTGATGTCTTCAACGCAAACTCAGCCACAATAAGTCCGTCCGATGTCGATTTGCCGCCGGATTTCAAACGCCTGGTTTCCACCATTCGAATAGCCGTATCCTTAACTTCCAGATGTTGACCAATTGCCTTGAGTGTGGAGTTTAAATCCTCGCCAGGTTTGGAAGGAACGCCGCTAATGATAAGCTCATTACGATTTTTCAGGGCCCCAAGTTTGTGGGTCACGCTGTCCATCCTCTTGATCAGTGACTCCAACACAATGTCGTGGTGCTGGAATTTCGATGCACACTCGTCTTTAACAGATTGTGTGTCGCTCTTCAGATCAGCTTTTACTGCATCGATTTTGGTGTTCACGTCTTTACTTTAAGTTCGCACTGAATAAATTAGCTTCCGAGTTTCAGCAAATTGGTAGACCATCATCTTCATCATACTGTCCAACGTGATCGGAGAATCATTGGCATCATAACCGTGCTCTCAAAACTTTCGTAGTCCATTCGATGTCGCTTGTAGGTCAATGGAATGTTGTTCTTGTTGCCTCCAACAGCAGGAGGAGTGCGCTGCAGATTGGACATAGTGTGTGAAGAGACACCAGACGATTATAACAGTAGACCAAAATGCGCTCGTGTGCGTGATGATGCGACAAGCAATTCCAATAGCAGCACAACACTATCAATAGAGGCCGCACAATCTAGCTTCGGTCAATAATTTTATCGTAATAAATCCGGCTAATTAGCGCAGATATCAACTGGATATCGCATACAGGAACTACACGGACACTCCGGAACGCGATGCAACAAGAATCGGTTATGTGAGATCGGTGTAACTTCACTTTTGAAGCAGTTTTATTCGCGACTGTTATCGACACATACTCGCGTCCGTCGTATTGTTTGGGGATGGGAAGTTTCTTCCGGAACTTCTGCGAAGTTCTTTCCTGAACATCAAAGAAGTTCTCTCCAGAACTTCTAGGCCGCGATGGCCTGAGCTTTGTGGAAGTTTCTTCCGGATTTTTGGAGAAATTCGCAGAAGTTTTTCCCTGAACTTTAAGGATTTTCCAACTTGCATCTCTGGGAACAACTCCAGAACCTCTGAACAGATCCAAACTTCTATGAAAACCTCTTCCCTAAACTTCTTCCTGAAGCTCTGAGGAGTCCTCTCTTGATATTCGAGGTAGGTCTCTCCTGAACTTCTGGGAATGTTTGATCCTGATTTGTTTGAGATATTCCTGCTTGAACTACTAAGATGTGCTCCCTATACTTCTGGCAAGTTTCTGCCTGATCGTCGGAGAAGTTTTTGTTTCGAGGAAGTTTCTTCCTGAACTTCTAGATAGTATCTTCCTGAATCTCTGGGCAGTCTTTTTAGGAACTTTCTAGGATGTGCCCTAAATTATGGGTAGTTTCTTTCAAAAACTACCAACAATCTACCATCTGGTCACGCCTTCCTTCGGAAGGAAGTAAAGTCGTTGGTCCTGGCTCATAAGTTGATGAGTGCGATATGTAGGGTCCAGGTGGTGGAGTCGTTTTCCTGGCGTCGGTGGTTGTCACCATGTTGTGAGGGAATAGGCCGGCGGTTAATAAACGAATACAAAAAAAAAAGAAGAATGCATACATTTTTGTTTTGTGACATGTGAAAAATCGTCTATACTGGACAGGGAATTCACTGCATCCGGGTTGGTAATGCCGTAGCATTACCAACTAAGTAACCTGTGCCATTATCAGTATCTACCAAAAACAGAAAATAATGGCCTAAAGGAACACAATACAGGAACACTTTATATTAACATTTGGCGTGTAGTTGCTATATATGTTCTGTTTATCCCGCTGTATTTACTGGCTACACTGTGCTTTTCGGCTTCCGATTCATTTTTGCTCTGAACGTGAACAATCACCAAGTGATCCGATCGGAAGCTTCGAGCACTAGCACTCAATCGAATCAGGAATCGAAAATGAATCACCAACAGAAGCCAACGAACGAATCAATAAATTGTACAAGCAAGCAGTGATGAACACGCATACAATTGACAAGCGACGAAGTTCATGCTATGTTCATTGAATGTTTACCTTGGCCCATCAGTTTTCGGTTTGAGAGGTGAAGAACTTCTCATTGTGTGCGTCTATTGAATCAAAAAAGACCGTGCAACGAATGATTTATGATACGATTGGAACCATCCTTGCTTGAGGGTAAATTTCCAAATTCCAAATGATTGCAAATGTATGGAAATGATGCGTGTGGAGTACTTCAGAAAAAGAAACAGAGTTCTAAGTTTAATTTCAAAAACTCATCACTGTTACTGTTGTTCTGGGTCTCCGTGCGACTGGGCTTGAGAGCCATCGTTAGTATCACAAAATTAATAGTATTCAAACGAGAAAATAACATTTACTTTCTGTTATTCCGACCCAACGTGCATTGGTGGTCCTAATGAATCAAGGTCCTGGTCAATTTTCTACCACTTATGCTTAACATTAGTTCTGCTGGCTCCACGCCACAAAAGCCTCTGGCGTTTACCATATAAAGTTTAATCAGTTCGATGAGTCATTCGAATTGACGGCAATTTGTTTTAATTTTTATAGGATTCGACATTTTGTTGCTAGAGGTATATTGTTGTTCTTGCAATTCACCTGCAAACGTATAATGGTTTGGTGTATTTCTTACCTTGCTCAGTCAAATACCACTAACCCATGAGAAACGCGCATCAAAACAATCTCTTACTCGACAAAATGTGACAGGTCAAACACTACTTTCCGTGAGGTCGATTGAGACGCCCAGCTCGATACAATTTCGTCGGTCTTGATATCTGCAATTGCAAAATAGACCAGTCTAGTAAAGTGACGGTCAACGCGACTTCTACAATTGGCCCAATAATTAGTTGCAAAGAATGAAAAGTGTTAAAATTGCGCGTCTGCTGAATGAAATTTGCTTTTCAAGTGATCACAGAGGAATTAAAAGTCCGTTGTTAGGTAATTATAACTGAAGTTTAGCTGATAGAAAATATTGTGGAATTTAAATTGTGGACGCTTGTGACCCGCTTGAACTAGATTTCTGATGGTGACATGTTTTCCAAGGGTTGTTGGAAAACAAGTACACGGATCAAAACTTTTCGATCGGACGAAGTTCTGGTGTATTTAGCGGGTTCGTCTCCTTCGGGACCACATTAACGCCCTTCGCTTCGTACCAATCCATTATAGGCTTGGCGTAATGGCACGAAGCGGAATCCGTCCAGAACAGCGTGGGACCACGGTGAGAGCGGAGGAAGGGCAGCAAGCGCTTCTGCAAGCATTCCTCTCGATAAATCTGCCCGTTTATGGTGCCGGTTGTAACGAACGGCTTGCTGTACCGTCCGCACTCGCAGATCGCCTGCCACAACAGGTACTTCTTCGCGAATTTGTCCATCTTTCTCTTCCGGAACTTTTCCGGAACCTCCATGCCGGACGTACCGACAAAAAACTCGAGGCCGGGGATTTGTTTGGTGTCCGCCTTGATATATGGCTCGTCGTCCATGACGAGACAGCCTGGCTTGACCAGCCACTCACGGTACAGCTTCCGCGCACGCAATTTGGCCACCGTGTTTTGCTTGTCAGTCCGGTTTGGCGCCTTTCTGACCTTAAAACCACGTAGCCCAGCCCGCTTCATGGCCTGCTGGACGAACCACTTCGACGAATTTACCTTTTTGGCCACGTCTAGAGTGGAAAGGTTCGGGTTATTCTTAAAGTGCTGCCTTATCTTCCGCCCCTTCTCTGGGTATTCCGTTTTCGGTTTTCGGCCGCTTCCAGCGCGCCGCTCGATGGTCTTCGTCTCCTGGAACTTCTTCACAACGCGGGATACGGTGGAATGGTGGATTCGAAGCCTTTTGCAGATCCATCTGTGCGACTGACCAGGATTATCGATCACCGCGCCCAAGATTTGCTGGCGTAGCTCTTCTTGTTTAGAATGCATCTTGAAAATAACTTCACAGATAGCGATAATTTTGCACACATAAACATAACACTCTAAACTTGTATTACCAAAAACTTCATTAATTTTTACCCACGCGATAAAAAGTTACCCCCAAAACAAAGTGTCGCATTTTTTCCGAGTCCGATCTTTACAACCAATTTTTGATTTACTTTATTGATACAACCAACTTACCTTATTAGGGAATCAGATATCATTAGATAGCCTGCAAATTGAAAAACAGCGTCGATGCTTACCTACAGTATACACTGACTGCATTTTGTTTTTGTAATTTATAATAATTAATTTTGCCAACAAATTTCGAAGTAAAGAACCAAAAACTAATGACAGAACTTTAAGCAAACAATTTCTGAGGTTAAAAGGTGTTCTTCCTTAGGTCAGTTGGTAAAAACGCAGCTTAAATAAGTTCAATTCCCTGTTCATTTTCGTTTTCGATTTTTTGGTAAAGAAATAGTTTCGACACTCTTGGCAATGAGTATAACCAAATATACTATATTAACAATATATATTACTTAATGTTTCCACTTATACATGTTATGCGACCCGTGTAGCGCTGCCAGCAGGACCATCTGGTGATAAAAAAGGCAATCAAAATATATTTTACCTTTCAATTTGGTTACTTCATTCTACCGTGTATCCACGGTAAAACTAATATATTCTTTTTATGAGAATTGAATGCGCACACAGAGAAAAGTTTGATAGTAAATTTTACCATTATTGGGACTAGGATGACTAGGGCAACATAATAATTTTCAATCGACTGTAATCATGATCAAAATGACCATTCAAAATAGTTGATTCAACATTTATAATAATGTCAGAATAGTCCCTGTAACCATAACCATAGTCAATAATGCAATGCTGAAAAAATGTATCCGACCATTTTCATGGTAATTGTGACCATTATATGCAAAAGTCATCTTGACCATGATTTAATTGTCGGTACAACCATACAATTTTTTCAGATCACTTTTGAGAGTAACGCAGATACGTCAAAAAGTGTTTTTTTTTACTCCTAGTAAGATTGAGGACACTCGGAAACCTTCTTGTTGTCTGAACGAATGCGCTCAATACACTCGGTGTGCTTTAACTTACTCGCAACCCAGCCAGACGTGTAATGCACTGTATTCGCTGTACTTATGTTCATTCTTACATCGTTCCGGAAACGGTAACTGTCCAATCGCAATCAAAGCGACAACTGAATTAGTTCCGCCAACATAAATCAAAAACATCATCTTGTCTGAGTTGCTTAACAATGGAAGTGACCAACACCAGGTTGACAAGAATGATTTAAATTCGGTTCCGTTTCCGAATCAATTTTTCTTCTTCTAAAAACCCAGATACAGCTGACAAGTAAAGAACTGAAGTAATTTTTACCATTTCTACCGAAGTAATTTGGAGAACTGCTCCAGTATGGGTGACATGTCAGTTTTCCTTGCGGAATAATCTAACGGAATAATCTAACGGATTATAAGCCCTATTAAGATAACATGGGCAGGCGTTACTAACGTTACGAAACCGTCCATAATTGGCTACCTTTTCAGCTGCATACAAGGTAAGTAATTCCGACAGTAAAAGCATTTCTTGAACATTAAAGACTGTATTCGATGAAATTTGGACACACAAAATAGGTCACCAAAAATTTTCCTTGAGCCCGATTCTTTTCAAACTTTCTGGAAATAAAGTACTACTAAATGGTTAAGTTTTGACATCATTGGTTTATTGTACCTCTTCTCCCAACCCAAATGCCCGCACCTTTGCCTTGACCCCTTTCATCAAATTTTGGGCAATGATAGGACCGACTTGCTTACTTACTTTTAACCACACTTTCTTTAGTTCAAATTCATTTTCTATCAGTTTTGGAGTTTTAACGAGCTTTGCCTTCATGATTGTCCAAAAATTTTCAATTGGGCGAAGTTCCGGAGTGTTTGGAGGGTTGACGTCTTTTGGTACAAAAACTACATTATTATCTTTGTACCAGTCTAAGACGGGCCGGGCATAGTGACAAGATGCCAAATCTGGCCAAAACAGTGTCGGGCCATCGTGAGATCTCAAGAAGGGCAGAAGTCGTTTTTGGAGGCATTCGTCCTAGTAGATTTGTCCGTTGACGGTCCCAGAGGTGATGAAGGGCTGACTCATTTTGCCACATCCGCAGATCGCTTGCCAGACAAGGAATTTTTTGGCGAATTTCGACAGTTTCTTCTTCCGTACAGGTGGCGACGTAGTTCCTGTCCTGGCATTTGTTTGGTGTCGGCTTTAATGTAGGTCTCATCGTCCATCACAATGCAGAACGGTTTTGTGAGCCACTCTCTGTACAGTTTTCTTGCACGAGTTTTGGCCACCGAGTTCTGTTTATCGCTCCGGTTCGGTGCCTTCTGGACCTTGTACACATGTAATCCAGAACGTTTCATTGTTTTCTGCACAAAACAAACTGAAACTTTCGCCTTTTTCGTAACATCCCTGATCGAAATGTTGGGATAACGCTTAAATTGGTTCAATACCATCCTGGCCTTCTCCGGATTTGATGTGCCACGTTTTTTGCCACTACCATTTTTCCGCTTGGTTGTCTTACGGTCCTTGAACGTTTTGATCACATGAGATACGGTTGAATGTGTGATTCCGAGCTGTTTTCCGATCCATCGATGAGAAGCGTTTGGGTTTTCGAAGTGAGTGCCCAAAATTTGTTGGCGCACTATTTCTTCATTCGAAGCCATCACTGAAATCACTCGACCGATTTTCACGAAACTCATTACACAATTGACACAACACAATGAAATACATTCTGTTAAAATTTCAATAATTTTTACCCACACGCTAAAAAGTTACGAACAATTGCGTGTGTCCAAATTTCATCGAATACAGTCTTTACTTGTCTTATACTAATGCATACTAATTTTGAGCTGCATACTAGCCTAAAACCATGAAAAACTAGCAACAAAAGAGCAAGTCGATATGTGTTTGTCCCAACCATTTTCCAACAATAAAATGTTGCGAACTGTTTTGTTGGCAAGTAAGATCAAAAAAATATTTTGTTTTTTGTTTCAGTGCGTGAAATGAGGATCATTTAAGGCCAAAATTGTATCTAATTGGATCAAAGTATCTCTACTTCGTAATATTTGAAAATCATTCTAATTGTCCCCATTTTAGTGCAAGTCATGAACTTACATTAGTATTGTCTCGATAACTTAACAATATGAGAAAATTTAAGTAAGGGCCATTTTTATCGACAGGCCCTATCCATAGATCCATAGACCCAAATTAGAGCCATTTTCCCTACCAAAATTATACAGACACAATTGATATCGGAGAACAAGTTTACCATATTCGAATTGAGTGTGATAATCACAGTCCGGGAGAAATATAACAAAAACTTTGCTAAAAATAAATCTACCTAATGTTAAAGCTAGGGAACAGTAAATTGTAGAACCGAGCATGCTCCTCGTTCAAAGAGCCATATCACACCCGGAACGCATTTAGCGATTAATCACAACACACAACCTTCGCCATTAAGGCATTAAAAGCTCTGCTTTCCACCCCATTTAACCCTTGCCCGCCCGGCACTACCTACTGATGGCCACCACCCACGACCACCCTCACACCCTCGCAGTCATCATCCTCCTCCTCGGCAACTGGCGCGAGCGAGTGTTTTTGATTATCCTTCAGTTGTTGCTGCTGCTGCTGCTGATGATGATGATGATTGTTATTGTGGGCGGTGGTGGGCGTGTGCAGTTGATTATACCCATTCTGCCAGGATTCCGGTTCCTCGGATGGCGGTCGCGGCAGCTGGTTCTGCTGCCGTTGATGACTATGACGTAGCATTTTCGAGATGCTGTTGCTGCCTCCGCCGCCGCCGGAAAGTAGTGTTATCGATCGATACCGGAAGCACACGAAAACGGCAAATATGGTCAAACCACACCAACTGAGCGCGTACAGCAAGTTGTACCGACTGGCCACGAACAGAGTCCAATGGAGGAGCTGCAGGACGGTGGCAAACGTGGACAGGATGGCCCTGTGGAAAATAAAGAAAGGAAAGATTCGGTTGATTGATGGGAAAACTGACGGCGGTGATTGGTTGATGATGGAGGAGTTTAATTTCGTAACATGTGAAATGGTGATATTTTAACAGTTTTCGTTTTGTATCGTCTGCTCCTGGAAAAAGATAACCACAATATTTATGTACGAGTATGAATTTGATCATACTAATGCAAAAATGGTACTTGGCATCGAAAGCTCTTAATTAAAGCTCGATTCAAAGAAAATCTGGGCGCACGGTTTAATACACCACCGCATCCCTGGTGGTTGGAACAAAACATGTTTGACCGGCATTTGTTGATGTTTCATTTACGAAGAGATTGGTGAATAGTTTTTTTTTCGATTGATCAACGCATCTCGAAGTTACGGATCATGGAATTTGAGAAAAGAAAATTAATTGTGCACAAACATCTAGAGAATCCTTCGTGGTCTGCCTCAAAAATAGCAAAAGTGTTAAAATTCCCAAAGTCAACGGTGCGTCTTGTAATCAAACGTTATAAGGATACTCTGAGTGTGGATAGAGCACAGCGCATCTATCATAAAAGTGGCACTACGGACAAGGGCTGAGGAGAAAGGTGTTGAGGTACGTGAAAGGCAACCCAGGTGTCTCCATACGTGATTTGGCAAAGAAATACGATTCCAACTTTTCCACCGTGCGTAACATCCTTTCAAGAGAAGGATATAAGTCTTTTTGTGCCGGTAAACATCCGAATCGCTCCCTGAAACAAAATTTAGTGGCCAAAAAGCGAGCACGATTACTATACGAACGAGTTTTGACGAAATTTGATGGCTGTATTTCAATGGATGACGAGACATATGTCAAAACGGATTATAAACAAATCCCCGGACGAAAATTTTACCTGAAAACTGGTCGTGGGAATGTCTCTTCCAGGTGTAAATTTGTTTTTGCTGATAAGTTTGCTCGGAAATCAATGATTTGGCTAGGAATGTGCAGTTGTGGCCTTAAAACCAAGGTTTTCCTCACATCTCATACAATGACGTCGAAGGTTTACATTAAAAGGGTGTCTAAAAAAGCGAATTTTACCCTTCATTCGGCAACACAAGACCAACGTTATGTTTTAGCCGGAGCTGCTCTACTACTACTCTAAAGAGGTTCTAGAATGGTATGCTTCAAACAGGGTTAATTTCGTCGCAAAAGAGATTAATCTTTCGAATTGCCCTGAGTTCAGACCGATCGAAAAATATTGGGCAATTGTCAAGCGAAAACTTCGAGGATGCGGTAGAAAAGTTAAAAAAAAACCCTAACAAATGAATTTCACGTTGGCAGTCCTTAGTTTGCACCTTTAAACTGGAGAAATGATCCATGAAAAATTGAAATTCGTTTCATAAAAATCGTATTTATGACCCATAAGGCTCTGATGAAAATCCATAAAAAAAATTAAAATGATCCATAAAATACAGCAATGCGATCCATACTTTATATAAATTCTAGCAATTAAATGTCAAAAATGTACCGTTATATATCTAGGGGATGATCGATAAAAGTGTACGGATTACCCATAAACATATTGCAAATGTTCCATAAAAGGTTCAATATAATTCCTTAAACATATAAAATTGATCTTAGAATGTAACGTTTGTGAACTAAAGTATTTGCACATGATCAATACATTATTGTAAATATTCCATAAATGAATCGACAATGATCCATACTAGGTTTGAAAAATTAACCATAAACTTCTAAATATGGTTCATAGCAAAGTAATTATGTGCATTTAAAATAATACGTTTGATCCATAAATTATTTTTTAATTTTAACTACAGGAAAATCGATCTTTGACTGCGCCACTACTCAGATTTATTAACATGTTCGTTCCTTTAGCTATGCGGCTTAAATATTGCTGTAAAATAAGGATCACTTTGTATAAGATTTTCAATTTTCAGAAAGCTGACTTACTTTTGCGCTCTCACGTTCTTTTACGACCGCAACTGCGACTCGTGTTTCCCAATTAATTTAGTGAAGAGCACCCATGCACGTAAAGAACTACGGCAGCCCTAAGTTTGCACCTTTAAAACTGAAGAAATGATCCATGGAACATTGAAAATCGTTCTATAAAAACGCATTCTTGTCCCATAAGGCTCTGTTAAAAATCCACAAAAAAAAAACATTGAAGTTATCCCTAAAATTCATCAATTTTATCCACACTTTTAACAAAATTTAGCAATAAAATGTCAAAAATTAACCGTTATATATCTAGGGATTGATGTACATAATTATTCGGATTTCCCCTTAACAGATTGCAAATGATACCTAAAAGGTTCAATAACTTTTCTTAAACTTGCAAAATTGATCCACAGAATGTAACATTTCTGCACTAACATATGTGCATATCATCCATAAATTATGATACATGGTCCATAAATAAATTGCCAATGATCTCTATTAGTTTGTATAACAAATCATAATCTTAAAAAACGATTCATAACAAACCAACTTTGTGCACTTAACACTATTTGATCTTCCCGCAACTGCGACACATGTTTGTCAAGAAATGTGCTAAAGAGCTCTCCTGCACATAAAGAACTACAGGTCAAATTTATGACTTGATTAAACTGTTGTTTCAGAAAATTTGATTTAAATTATTCCGGGCAGACGCTTGCTGTCCAACTCACTACCGCTCGTCGGACTTAACTACAAAACAAATCCTTCGTTTGCCTTATACCGGGCAAATGCTTGAATTAGTCGTTTGCCTGGAATCTAATCTACGCTATGTTAACATTTCGGATGTCGGAATGGGACCTCCCTTAGCTCAGTCGGTAAAGGCGCGGCTACAAAGTAACACCATACTGAAGTTGGCTGGGTTCGATTCCCGGTCCGATCTAGGAATTTTTCGTTGAGGAAAATTTCTCGACTCCCTGGGCATAAGGTATGATTGTACTTGCCACACAATCATACTAATGCAAAAATGGTACCTGGCATTGAAAGCTCTTGATTAACAACTGTGGAAGTGCATTCAGAACACTAAGTTGAGAGCAAGCAATAAGCAAATTGTAAAAGCAACACGCTTCAAATGCTAAAAAAGAAGAAAGAATGTCGGAAACATCGACCGCTTTCTGCCGCCTTAGTTCTTCAAACTTCAATACGGCTACGCAAAAACTCCGCAATCCTTCTTTAGCAGCAATATTTTATCCGGATACCTGAAAGAGCGGACATCCTAATGCATACTAATTTTCACGCTGATTAGTCCATAATTTTACGAGTCTATAAGGGTCATAAAGACAGAAAGACAGAAATTCATTTATATATATAGAAATCCTGCCTTCAAAAACCCCCATACGCCATATGTGGTTTCATTTACTTGATAAGCTCTCGAGTTATGCAACAATTTGTGTTTGATTTGTATGAGATCCCTCCCCCCCCCCCCCCCCATTCAAAAGAGGGAGGTGTCTTGTGCTGCCATAGAAACATTTTTTGCCATCAAAAAACCTCAACACGCCAAATGTGGTTTCATTTGCTTCATTGGCTCTCGAGTTATGCTAAAAATTGTGTTCCATTTGTATGGGAGCCCCCTTTTCAGAAAGAGGAGGGGTTTCAAGTCACCTTAGAAACATTTTTGCGTTCAAAAACCTCCACATGCGAAATTTGGTTCAATTTGCTTGATTTGTTCTCGAGTTATGCAGAAATTCGTGTTTCATTTGTATAAGAGGGGCCTTTCAGTGAGCGGAGGAGTCTCAAACCACAATAGAAACATTTCTTGCCTTTAAAAACCTCTCCTTGCCAAATTTGATTTCATTTACTTGATTAGTTCTCGAGTTATGCAGAAACTTGTGTTTCATTTGAATGGGACCCCCCCCCCCCCTCCTTAACAGAGAGAGGAGGGGTCTCCTACCCATGAAACATTTATTGCCTCCAAAATCCCCACCTGTTAAATTTGGTTCCATTTGCTTAGTTCTCGAGATATGCAGAAACTTCTGTTTCAGACAGACAGACAGACAGACAGACAGATAGACAGACTGACAGACAGACAGACAGACATATAGAAATTCATTTATATATGTATAGATTGACAATTTAATTATGGAAAATTTCAAATAATTTATGGAACATGCGAATATATTTAATTGCACAAAGGTTACATTCTATGGATCAATTATACAAGTTTCAGGAACGTTATTGAACCTCTTATGGAACATTTGCAATATATTTATGAGTAATCCGTGCACTTTTAACGATCATGTCCTAGATACATATTTGACATTTTATTGCTAAATTTCATATAAAGTATGGATCAGAGTGATGAAGTTTATGGATCATTTCAATTTTGTTTATGGATTCTCACCAGAGTCTTATGGGTCAAGAATGCGTTTTTCTTGGCACTATTTTCAATTTTGTATGGATCGTTTATTTCTTTTTATATGCAAAAGTACGCTTGCCTTTAAAGTGGAATTAGTTCGCCGGTACGGTGTCACCAGCGACTGTGCAGATCATAATGGCATCGATCACAAGTAAAGTGCGACAGTTCGTTCGAAACTTTGAAATGTAATAACTTGTTATATATCGTTTGAAAGTTTGACGTTTTGAGCCTTTTGTTTGACATTTTGATCAACCGTGTATGTTGTTTAATTCTTGAGTTATGATCACTTGAATGCGTCCAAATTTGCTTTGAAACAGGCTTTAATAACTGTGGAAGTGCATTTAGAACACTAAGTTGAGAGCAAGCAATAAGCTAATTGTGAAAGCAATAAGCTTGAAATGCTAAAGAAGTAGATGAATTTGACGGAGATAAAAAAATATCTGGATGTGTTGTAGTGCCAGGTTAGTGCAATACAAAGTTAAGTCCATGTATGAGATTATGAACAAGCTATTAGGTGCGCAACTAAGTTTTCGCTGTTTTTTGGTGAAGAAGGAACTTTATTTTGAAAACAAAGGTTACAAACGAATTATTCAAAGTATTGCCCATCACTAGTTACGACTTTTTCCCATCTTTCTGGTAGAACGTGAATACCATTTCGATAGAACTGTTCGTCTTTTGATGCTATCCAAGAATTAAGCCATTTTAAGATGTCATCATATGAGTGGAATTGCTGACCAGTGAGACCATGTGCCATCGAACGGAACAAGTAATAATCGGACGGTGCAATATCAGGAGAATATGGCGGGTGGGGTAGGACTTCCCATTTGAGCGTTTCCAAGTAGGTTTTCACAGGTTTCGCAACGTGAGGTCGAGCGTTGTCATGCTGAAGAATAACTTTTTCGAGTCTGTGCTCGTATTGTGGCCGTTTTTCGTGCAGTGCTCGGCTCAATCGCATCAATTGAGTTCGATACCGTTCCCCGGTAATGGTTTCGTTTGGTTTCAACAGCTCCTAATAAATAACACCAACTTGGTCCCACCAAATACACAGCATAACCTTCGCAGAGTGAATATTCGGCCTAGGCGACGATGTTGTCCCCGTGAATGTTTCCGTTTTGGGTTACTGTAATGAATCCATTTTTCGTCACCCGTCACAATGCGATGTAGAAAACTCTTCCTTTTTTGCCGCTGGAGCAGTTGTTCACAGACGAAAAAACGACGCTCAACATCTCTTGGCTTCAAATCGTAAGGAACCCAAGTTCCTTGCTTTTGAATCATTCCCAACGCATGCAATCGCTTAGAAACGGCTTGGCGGGAAACTCCTAATCCTGAACCAAGTTCTTCTTGCGTTTGACACGGATCCTCATCGTGCAATGCCTCCAATTCAGAGTCTTCGAAGTTTTTTGGCCTTCCTTCACGCGGACGATCATCAACACTGAAATCACCGTTTTTGAAGCGACACGTTGTTTCACTCAGAGCAGCATCACCGTAAACTTTTTGGAGCTCTCAATGTGCTTCAGCCGCCGTTTTCTTCGAATGAAAGAAGAAAATCAACACTTCCCGCAAATGACGATTATTTGGCACGAAATCAGACATCTTCAAACAACCGAAATATATAACACTAAACCAAAATCACTGATTTGGCAAAGCGGTTTGTTTACCATATGTCTGAGCTTGGTTTATGACGCTTGAGATGTACAACATTCGACCAGCACTTACTACTGGCGCCATCTATTGCTAAACAGCGGGAACTTAGTTGCGCACCTAATAGATTAAGAAACATTGTTGATAGTTAGAAAGAGTATCAACGAAAAATATGTATTTGAACTATTCATGATATGGGCCAAACCGATCAATGTTACTCCGCTTACCCCGTTTAGGGTGCTGTAGCTTCGTATTATTGAGAATATATGTTGATCATATCTTACAGTTTGATTCAGCGTGTGAGAAAACTAGACAGCGAGCTAGTCAGAGCGAGAAGTTGCAGTTGTCTTATCTTATTCAAAGAATTTATCCGTTTTTATGAGCATGAGCAGGATAATGAGCATGATTAACCGCCCGAGGTTGTTACTTCGTTACTACCAGTTCAGCTGTTATTACACAGAGGATCAACAGATGATGCAAACATGCTCAATGTGTAAAACTGGTGATCCCAAACTAAGGCACTACCGGCGCTGGCCCCGCCCGAATGCAGGTCAAATAAGGAAAGGGTAGGAATGCTTTCACGTTTATTTGGACGTTTAATTGGAAGCCGAGACCACCGCCGCACTTTCACGAGAAATCACTGGGATGTTAGATAACAAGATTGGGTGGCAGCAGGATTCGTTTTGGTAAACAATAAGCTGAACTCACTCTTCGTTTAGTAAAATATTTAAATATAAGTACCGAATTTTGACTGATTTAAAAACTGATTTGAACCGATTCATACCAACAGCAAGGATGCTATTGGGGCCACACACAAAGTGTAATAGTGGTTTTTTTTTTATTGGAAAAACAAGGTGATTTTTTGTAATGCTGGAAATCCGATTTGATCCGAGTTAAACCAATAATAAAGAAGCCATTGGAGCCACTCACAAAGTGTGATGGTGGTTTTCCGTTAGGAAAACAAAGTTAATTTTATTAACGCTTGAGGGACCCTTTGTTATTTTCTTACTGTGCTCACTCGATCACTCGTTTCACCGAATTATAGATAAACGAAACAATACGAAACGCACCATGTCCGATAGAAAAATAGTGCGTAATAAAGCATCGACACAACCTTTCACAGCCTATTCTTGAACCAATCTCTTTTTTCGTAGCTTTCAATTTTTACTACTGTATCCTACAATCTATTGCACTACTGTAACTAATAACTGTATCAATCAAGTTGAAGTGTCTAATGAACAATCTATGCTAATCCATTAAAAATTGCAATTGAGGCATTTCGTAAAAATAAGAGTCCCTAGATACATTTCCTGCCTTCTGGCAACTTTATGTTTCTATTGATATCCATACTCATCGGTTTTTATGCCAACCGGGAGAGACTTGGTCTTATGCAAAATGATTCCATTATCTCGAATCCGCTCAACCAATCGCAATGTTTTGTGATATATTGGACGGATTTTTATAATTTGAGATATCTCAATGCAGACGTCTTCCAAATTTGGCAGATCGACAAGCAATCGGTGGAGAGCTTAGAGGAAGATCGGAAAAATAAGCGATGGTTCTGTGGGTGTTTATAAACAGAAGAACCTTCTTAACAAAACGGATCACCGGATAGAATACATTCATTAGCACTCGGTTACTATTTTGCATGACAATGGCATAAAACAAGAATAATGGAAATTCCTCACTCAAATACATACCACTACAAGTCAAGAACAATCGTATGAACTAAGAAGAAAGCTACTATCAATGTCGATACTTCTCATTACTTCTCATTCCTTATTTGATTTCGAAAAAAATGCACTGCTGGTGAATTTAGTGCACAATGTGGGAATTGCGCAACTTTTTTTTTATTTTAATTATTAGCTGTTTAAAGCAGTTATTTGATTCATTTTTATCTAGAAGTATTATAAATAAACATTCGAAAGTTTTTCAAAAGTTAGTATAATATTCTCCAGCATGTAATTAAAAGAAACTAGCGAACAAGACAGAACAAAGCTGAAATAACCACGAAAAGAAAAATATGGTGGTTTTTCTCGAATTTGAACAACAATTTTTATGCAATTCAATGATACACCGTTTTGGTGTCATACTACTCAGATACACTTGATTGCTACATTTTCAGTACAGACTGCAAACAAATTCGGCGAGGAAAGATCGCAGCAAGCCGTGCTTTGAAAATGACGTGTTTTGCTTTTGCTGCGTCGTTTTCGCGGAAAGAAATCAATCAAATTCCTTCATTCAACTAAAATAAATGGTGAAATTATAGTTTCTCCGAGTGCCTTGCGTTGGACGTTGGGAATGGAATCCCTCTCATAGTGTGTTATGGTCGTGTTTTTTTTAAGGGAATGTGCGTCGGTAGTTTGTTCCCATGTTTTATAGTGCCCCGCTCCCGCATCCGGACGAGCATTCCAGCATCAGATAAGGAACATTGGTGAAGTCGTTTTATATTATCAAAAATATACCTTAACTATATACACGCCAGGATCAAGAATTTTCATTTTTGATTATGGAAGTGTGAAAACTCTTCACATATCCATTTGATATGTGAAGATATTCATGCGGGGCTTATTGTGCTGTTTTTGTATTCTTTCTTCATTTGAAACCAAAGTTTTTGAAACTTTGGGGGTTTCAGTTGAAACAAAATTTGGCCAATTTACTTTTATAGCTGCCTACTTGCCTTTCCAATGCACTGGTCAGCAAAAGAACTGGCTCAAGGGTGACCTCCAGAAACTTACCCGTCATAGGTCTAAATTCTTCGTTGTTGGTGATTTCAATGCAAAACACCCCCATGGAAAAATTCGCAAAACAACACCAATTGTAATATATTTTTTTCTTTTTTCCCCCCACGCCACCACACTACACAACCCCCACACACCCCCCCTCTCTTTTTCCCCCCCAGAAACCCCCCAACTATAGATTTGGCCCCAACTGATTCATGCCAACTTTGTAGTCAATTGATTACCCATGCTGACTTTGGTTCTGATCACCTTCCAGTTACATTTGAAATATCTCAAGAAATCATTTCTAATTCCATCAGTTCTACTTTCAACTACCATAGAGCTAATTGGGATCAATATCGAACATCTATGGAACACAACTTTGATCCTAATGTTCCATTGCAAACAAAAAATGAAATTAATAATGCTCTTGAATCTCTGGCTTTCTCAATAAATAGAGCAAGAGCTGCTTCAATGCCAAAATGCGAGGTTAAATTCGATTCAGTTATAATTGATGACGATCTTCAGCTCTTGATTCGTCTGAAAAATGTACGTAGGCGTCAATATCAAAGAACACGCGATCCCGCTATGAAAGTCATATGGCGAGATTTACAAAAACAAATTAAAAAACGCTTCTCTGCCCTGAGGAACAAACATTTTGAAAATAATGTGTCAAAATTAGATCCGAGTTCCAAACCTTTCTGGAAACTCTCTAAAATATTGAAAAAACCTCAAAAGCCTATACCAGCGCTTAAGGAAGGTGATAAAATTTTGCTCACAAATGCGGAAAAAGCTCAAAAACTTGTTAAGCAGTTTGAGAGCTCCCATAATTTCAGTTTGGGTCTTACAAGTCCTATTGAGGATCAAGTTTCCAGGGAGTATCTGAATATTTTCTCACAAGAAAATATTTTTGATGATTCTTGGGGAACTGATTTGGATGAAGTAAAAACAATAACTAAAAAATTTCAAAATATGAAAGCACCAGGTGATGATGGAATTTTCTATATCCTAATCAAAAAACTCCCCGAGAGTACTTTGTCTTTCTTGGTAAAACTATTTAACAGATGTTTTCATCTGGCATACTTTCCAGATAAATGAAAAAATGCAAAAGTCGTACCTATCTTGAAGCCAGACAAAAATCCGGCTGAAGCTTCTAGCTACCGACCAAACAGTTTGCTTTCTTCAATAAGTAAGCTTTTTGAAAAAAATAATTTTGAATAGAATGATGCTTCACATCAATACAAACTCAATTTTTGCTGATGAACAGTTTGGATTCCGCCATGGGCATTCAACTACGCATCAACTTGTGAGAGCTATAAATTTAATTCGTTCAAACAAATCTGAAGGCTGCTCCACTGGAGTTGCTCTTCTAGACATAGAAAAAGCATTCGACAGTGTTTGGCATGAAGGTTTGATTGCGAAACTGAAAAAGTTCAATTTTCCGCTTTATATCATGAAATTAGTTCAAAACTACTTAACTGATAGAACTTTGCAAGTAAATTATCAGAATTCTAAATCTGATCAATTGCCTGTCAGAGCTGGTGTTCCTCAAGGTAGCATTCTTGGGCCAATACTTTATAACATTTTCACTTCAGATCTCCCTGATTTACCTCAGGGCTGTCAAAAATCTTGCTTTGCTGATGACACAGGCATTTCCGCTAAAGGAAAAAGTCTTCGTGTTATATCCAGGAGGCTACAAAAAAGCTTGGACATTTTTACAGATTATTTTCAAAAATGGAAGATTTCTCCTAATGCTTCCAAAACTCAACTTTATAATATTCCCACACAAGCCTAGAGCTGCATTTTTGAAACCAAGTAATAGTCATATGGTCACTATGAACGGAGTTCCAATTTCTTGGTCAAATCAAGTAAAATATCTTGGACTGATACTTGATCAAAAATTAACTTTTAAAGATCACATTGAGGGCATTCAAGCCAAATGTAATAAATATATAAAATGTTTATATCCTCTAATAAACAGAAAATCGAAACTTTGTTTGAAGAACAAACTTCTAATATTCAAACAAATATTTAGACCGGCCATGCTTTATGCTGTGCCAATAAGGTCTAGTTGTTGTGCTACTAGGAAAAAAGCACTTCAAAGGATTCAGAACAAAGTTCTGAAAATGATTTTGAAGCTGCCACCCTGGTTCAGTACTATTGAATTACATAGAATTTCAAACGTTGAGCCTCTAGAAGAAATGTCCAACAAAATAATTCATAATTTTAGACAAAAATCATTGCAGTCTTCAATTGCAATGATCAATTCTCTTACACTCTTACATAATTATTCTTACACGCAGGCAAAGGGAACCCTGTTAAAAATACTGAATAGACAAAGTAAAAATAATATTAACACAATTAGATATAAATGATAGCATATAAGGTTGAAATGTTAATTACTTAGCAGGATCACCTAGGTTAATATATGAATGTAAAATAATGTAAAAATTTGGAATAAATAAAGAGTTAAAAAAAAAACCATCGAGAACATTATTCTAACTTTCCAAAACTCCTCTGAGTGAATGCATGAAAATGCTTCTCAATTGGAAGAACAGTATTTTTAGTAGAAATCTCTGTAGGAAATTCTCTTAAGGAACATTGAGAAAAATACCTCTCCAGCGCAATACTTGAAGAAATTATTGAAATATTTTTTGAAGAACTATATGTTAAATTGCCTTCAGAAATCTAAAAAATCTAAATCAAAATTAATTCTTCAAAACTCCTTTTTTGAAATTCAGAATTAAATAAATAAGATTATGGAATTCATGCAAAACATTCTTCTTAGATTTCTCCAAACAAATCAAGATTTTTTCCAAGAATTATGTTTTAGTTTTTGTGTAGTTCTTTCAGGTGTCCTCCAGAGATTCCTTTAGAATCACAAAACTGCACAAGTTCAGGGATTCTTCCAAAAAAAAATCACCACAAGAATGTTTTGAAATACTGCCGATGAGATTCTAGAAGAAACTCCTGAAAAAATTCCCAGAGGAATGCCTACAAACTCCTGAAGAATACCTATAGAAAAGCAAAAAGGAACATCTCAAGGAATGTTTGCAAACTTTTCATAGAATCCTTGAAAAATTCTATAATAAAAAATAAAAAGCTTATCTCAAAGAAAATATGATGAAATTATTTTAAGACACACGCATTTTGAGGAACACGCACAAACTGACTTTCAGACTGTCAGCTGTCACTTTAGTGTGCCCCTAAAAATTTAGCTCACATCGAAGAACCTTTCATATATTCTGTTAAACTAACAACGCGAATCAAAGCAAAAACAAAGATTCATGTACAGGAAAGCGGAAGAATGTATTGCGTGGTGCAAGGTGTCAGGTGCCAATTTTATATCGCTAGTTTCTTATTGGTTGTTGGTGTCGGTGTCAATTGTTTTCTTTTGCTTCATGGACCTTAAAAAACACAATGAAAGTAGAATTGGTAAATAGTTGGATCTTGAAATGTACACATATTATAAATTAGAGGTTTTTAAATGGACAAACAACTCTCAAAAATCTTAAAAATCTTGGTTTATCTCAAAAATCTGTAATCTTTACATACATATATCTGTATGAAAAAGTTGAAAAAAATCTGTGTCAATCTAGATAAATCGGCGAATGTGGCAACCCTGCTTATCACTACACTACTGGCGCCGTCATGCTTTGAGCATAATTTAACCCCCTAAAATGTCCCACGCACCGAAAAACACAAAACTGCTGTTGTCATAGGCAAAATGAGAGCTGATAAAAATAAACAATGAAAACTGTAAAAATTCCAAACACTATATCATTTCTCAGTAGTGGTGAAGTAACTCTACTACACTAAACAAAGACACAAGATACTGCAATACTGCAAAAGATCAGAGTACTGATCACAGTGGTTTATATACCAAACAAAACAGAGAAAGAAAACACATGAGCTTTAGGTAGCTGCAAGTATTCCCTGATTCCAGAGTTCATTCGTATGGCTTATCAATCGTACTCACAGTTCCTTCCGGTGATGAACGTACGTCGAATATTCGTTGCTGTCCGAAATATCATAGCAACTATCCATCGCCGTCAGCAGCTGATGGCGCCGACTTAAGATCCCCCGAAGAATTATCAAATTCACCAGAACACTCAGTATCAAACTGCTAAATACCGTACACAAGGCAACAACTTTGTCTACAAAAAAAAAGAACCATATTTACGAAACAAACATATATTCGAAAATAAACGCACATACCATTGTAATACAAAGTGAACAGAACCGAAATCAGCCAGAACAAACAGGATCCAAATGCGACATACACTGCATTGCGACTGTCCATCTTCTGATAATTACTCAGACTGGTAAACAGGGAGTACATATTGGCTGCCGCGAAGAGGACGTAAGACGCACCAATCAGGACGTAGACAATGGTGGAATAGAATGCCTCATTGAACTCTGTCAGGGCCGCCTCCAGCAGCAGGGCGGTAAACAGGAGCGCCGCGTGGATCGTAATCAACCGTCCGAATATGGTTTGAAAAGTCGACTCAAACGCATACAGCAATGCCGATAGGAAAAGCGTCACCAGCGCCGAGCCGATGATCAGTTTATCCACCAAATCGAAGGGATCCGGAATGACGGTGGCATCGCAGACGTGAGCAACCAAAACCGAGCTTCCGGTTTCCTCCAAGCAGTAATCCCTGTAGATCATCATCTGATCCGGGCTGGACACCATCAGCGAGCCGTTTTGAATCACCGTGAACAGGGCACCGTCGTTGAACACTAGGCTGGTTCAGGTCCAACGAAATGAAAAACATGAAATTGAGAAATTTTACAACGGATTAGGAAACTTACTGCTTGCCAATACAGTGACCATCGATGGTGATGTTGTGCTTCAGGTAGGTGTCAAATTTATAGCAGGATCGATCGTACATGTGCACCTCCCGGCTGACAATTGGCAACCGGGTCTTTCGCAGAGGGTTCCTGCATTTGCTGATACTTTCGTGCTGGAAGGCTTCCCCCAGTGGGCAGCATTTTTTCACGGTCAGCGTCGGGGATGCCTTGATTGGTTGAGGCTGGTAAGAGGATTGTGGGTTAATTTCTTTTGAATATAAATGTAAACAGTTTTCTAGGGCAAATCGTTCACTCTAAACAGACGAAGATATAGGGAAGATGTTCCTATGCAACCTGATAGAAATGTGTATTTTTGTGTTTGGCGCTATCTAGATTTTGGAATGCTAGATTTGGTATAAATTCCTGGGATATGTCAAGTCAATTTAAGCCAGATTCCACCTTAATCAGGTCTTTTGTATGAAAGATTGCAAACAGTTTCGTTTTTTACGTTTCCTTTTGCTTGCATTACTTGCATTAGGGGAAATTGTACGCGTCTGTTGAAAATTCTATTATTTCTGTGTATATTATTCTCATCCATCGCTATTTATCCTAATCTAAATCTAAACTCACCAGCGAGTTAATGGTTTAAACGATAGGAAACATTATGACGAAAGGAAACCAATATACTAATATTTTATTCATAATATTTTTCTGTTTTTTGACGTTGACAATGTTATTGTTTTCTACACTGAGTAGCAAAAAAACGCAAATAAAATTGTATTCCCAAGAAACGTCATGTTCAAGCTTCTGTGACTGAGTTAATTATCAAATGTTTTGGCTGATCAATTATAATTAACCTTTGCGGTACTAACATAGTTTTTGTTACAACATTTATTTCTTTAATTGGCTCAAACTTGTTCAAATTTCAAACGATTTTGATGTTCTAAAATTCATTGGATTGGGAATTTGTAGTTGTAGTTTCTAAAGACACAATATAGATTTAATCCGGTATATGGTTCCGGAGACATTCCAGAATCCGTTGGGACAATAGATTGTTTTGGCACGAACATTTTTCTTATTTAAACAGTATTTCCTCAATATTTTTTCACGGACAAGATGTCAAATAACCAACCAATATCCTGTGACCACGTTGGGCACTCTGGAAGCACCGAACCGTGATCCGGATTGGATGCCCCGGGGAATGTGGCCACTTTACGACCAGAACCAAACTGTAACATGTGACGTATCAAACTTCATGATTTTTCAAAAGTAGGTCACTGGTAGCCATTTCGAGCATTTTTGGCCTTCTTGGAATCACCTGGTCATGTTCCGGATTGGAGGTTCCGGAGTATGTGGCCACTTTTGAACAAAACCGTTTCATAAGACGTATCGAACTCCATGAATTGGACGTTCGGGGGGGATGTGGCCGCCTCTCGAGCTGAACCAAACCGTAACATGTGACTGTACAATTTCATGATTTTTAAACGTAAGGTCATTTCTGGCCTTTTTGGTTCCACCTGGCCATGTCCTGGAGTGAAAGCCCCGAGCAATTGGCAACTTTTCGACCTGAACCAAATCGTAACATATTTTTTTCTGTCTGTCTGTCTGTCTGTCTGTCTGTCTGTCTGTCTGTCTGTCTGTCTGTCTGTCTGTCTGTCTGTCTGTCTGTCTGTCTGTCTGTCTGTCTGTCTGTCTGTCTGTCTGTCTGTCTGTCTGTCTGTCTGTCTGTCTGTCTGTCTGTCTGTCTGTCTGTCTGTCTGTCTGTCTGTCTGTCTGTCTGTCTGTCTGTCTGTCTGTCTGTCTGTCTGTCTGTCTGTCTGTCTGTCTGTCTGTCTGTCTGTCTGTCTGTCTGTCTGTCTGTCTGTCTGTCTGTCTGTCTGTCTGTCTGTCTGTCTGTCTGTCTGTCTGTCTGTCTGTCTGTCTGTCTGTCTGTCTGTCTGTCTGTCTGTCTGTCTGTCTGTCTGTCTGTCTGTCTGTCTGTCTGTCTGTCTGTCTGTCTGTCTGTCTGTCTGTCTGTCTGTCTGTCTGTCTGTCTGTCTGTCTGTCTGTCTGTCTGTCTGTCTGTCTGTCTGTCTGTCTGTCTGTCTGTCTGTCTGTCTGTCTGTCTGTCTGTCTGTCTGTCTGTCTGTCTGTCTGTCTGTCTGTCTGTCTGTCTGTCTGTCTGTCTGTCTGTCTGTCTGTCTGTCTGTCTGTCTGTCTGTCTGTCTGTCTGTCTGTCTGTCTGAACCTTATAGACTCGGAGACTACTGAACCGATCGGCTTGAAATTTTGTATGGAGGATTTTTTGGGACCGGGAAAGGTTATTAAGGCAGTAAGAGACCCCTCCCTTCTCTGAAAGGGGGGGCTCCCATACAACTGAAACACATATTTCTGCATAACTCGAGAACTAATCAAGCAAAGGAAACAAAATTTGGCACGTTGAAGTTTTTGAAGGCAATTGATGTTTAAATGGTAATTTGAGACCCATCCTCTCTCTAAAGGGGGAGGTTCCCGTATAAATGAAACAAAAGTTTCTGCATAACTCTAGAACGAATCAAGTAAATGGAACCAAATTTTACTAGTCGAGCTTTCTGGAAGCGAGAAATGTTTCTATGGTGGTTTGAAAACTCTCCTCTCTCTAGAAGGGGGGGCTCTAATACAAATGAAACTGAAATTTCTGCATAACCCGAATAATGAAGCAAATGAAAGCATGTGGGAATTTTGAAGGCAATTAATGTTTATACGATAGTTTGAGACCCCTCCTCTCTCTGTAAGGGGGAAGGGGCTCGCATACAAAAAAAAAACACAATTTTCTGCATAACTCGAGAACTAATCAAGTAATTGGAACCAAATTTGGCATGTGAGGTTTTTGAAGGCAAGAAATGTTTGAGTGGTGGTTTGAGACCCCTCCGCTTTCTGTACGGAGGGGGGGGGGGCTCCCATACCAATGAAACACAAATTCCTACATAACTCGAAAACTAATCAAGCATATGGAACCAAATTAGGCATGTGGAGGTTTTTAGAGGAGAGAAATGTTTTTTGGGTAGTTTGAGACACCCCCGCGATCTGGAACGGAAGGAGGGGGGGGGGGTGTTCCATAGCAATGAAACACAAATTTCTAAATAACTCGAGAACTTATAAAGTTACTGGAACCAAATTTGGCATGTGGAGGTTTTTGATGTCAAGAAATGTTTCTATTGGGGTTTGAGACCCCTCTGTTCATCTTTGCATGTGTAGTTGCCCGTTGACTTATCCAGAGTATCAACACCACCCTTTAGTGAGTTATACATGCAAACGACTTCAACTCAGCTTTATTGGCATGGAAGAAGGGTCTGTCGACATAAGCAATACGGTTTTTTTTTTTATTTTCTGTCCACAAAACAAGCATAACCTTTTCTTCGGTGCCACATCGCGAACTGTTCGGACAAGCCCCCGGCGGTGGCTCTAGCCTAATCCGTCAGAGAACTTCCCCGACAACGGAAAATTTCCCGAAACCGTTAATTCGTTGCTGGCCGGTCAGGTGCCGAGGGTGGTCCAGTGATTCCATTGGAGGATTACTCCCGATTCACAGGCCCTCCAACGACCATCACAATTCTACGTAACGCTCCTACTCGGCCTAGTCCCCGATGGTGGATCTAGCTTACTTCGATCGCGGTCCAACGCTCTCTGCACGTCATTTCTTCTTCAATGATGACATGATCTGCATTATTGCTCTGTTCACCACGTGCCAAGTGTTTTCATGCTGTCACATTTTCTGCACGATATTGTCGGGGTTGAAATCTCCGACGGGCTGTTGCAAACTTCGGGCAGTCAAATACTACATGTTGTGGTATCTCTCCGCTGTTCAGGAAATCTGAACAGTGCGGGTACTCTGCGTGTCCAAATCTATGGAGATACTTCCTGAAGCATCCATGGCCTAACAGGAACTGCGTCAGGTGGAAGTTCATCACTCCATGCTTTCTGTTCTTCCACGTCGACAGGTTTGGGAGTCCATCTTCCATTTTTCAAACCTGCTGCCAGATTTGATTCTCACTATCTTTCTCACTTGTCTGGTGTCTCTTCGCTGGTAGCACTCGATATCCTCCGCAAGGATGAACAGATAGCGATCATCCCAGCGATAAAGCGATATTATAGTATGTTTAGCTGTACGCGGTTTAGCTTGTTCTCCAACACGGAACCCAAGCAGGATTCCAATACCACAGTTTCGACGCTGAAACACTAGGTAGTGAACGCCTCGTACTGCTTCACGGACAGCCGTAGTTTGGCGTAATCCTCACTATAGCGTACATTGCCTTTGCTGGTCTTTCACAAGCGTAGCCGAAGTGGCTGTTGAAGTTCAGCCAATCATTGATCATGACTCCCAGATGCTTCAGGACAAGAAAGTCCGACGTCTATTTCGATCCGTTAGACCGCCATGCACTTAATCACTAACAGCTCCACAATTTTATGGTGGACTATTTACAGCTTGACTCCGTTCATCCAGCTCTTTAATGCGTCTACGTTGTATATGGGTGGGGGTGGGGGGTTTGGTCGTGTTTGGGTGTTTTTTTTAAGGTTTAAAAAGCTTCAAAAGTCTGACCTTTTGTTTGTTTGGCACGGTGTGGGACTCACAAGAGCTATGATGGGACTCGCTTTCGTGCCTAACCACTTAAAAAAATCCTTATATTCCACTTGCCTTCTCCCCCTGGGACCACCGTGGTTGCTTTGCACTGACTTGCAGTGGCTCTAGCCAGCGACGCTGGATCGTTGGTCACTTCATCATTTTCTCTGTGGCTCGGGAAGTATCCTTGTTACCATATCGACAGCGTTCCATGTATCTTCTTCGTGGCACATCTCTTCAACAACATTATCGACTGTCACGCCTAGGGCATTCAAAAGCCGTGCCCGGAGAGGAACTGCGTCAGATAGAAGTTTACCTCTCCATGCTTCCTATTCACCCAAGCTGATACATCTGGGATGAGCCGGTGGCTCCACCTTCCTTTCACCGCATTATTCCACTCTTGCTGCCACTTAGCCAACGAGTCCGTTCTGACGATTCCCCTCGCATTTCTGATATCCCTCGGATGATAACATTCGACGTCCTCGACCAGGGTGATGCAAATGGGCATCATGCCAGCGATAACGCATAGTGCCACCGAAGAAATTGTTCTGTAGGCGCTCGCGACGCGCATGGCCATGAGTCGGAACACCCTGTTCAGCTTCCTACTATTACGCTCAGTTTTCAGCGCCGCGACCCAGACAGGAGCTCCATACCTCAGAATTGAAGTTGACACACTCGCCAGAAGTCGCCACTTGCTACTTCTCGGTCCACCGACGTTCGGCATGATGACCGATTTCGCCGCCTTTTTGCAGGGCGTAGTCGACGTGCGCGTTGAAATTCAAGCGGTCATCAACCATCACCCCCAGGTACTGTAATGCACGGTTTGATGGAATTCCATATCTCCCGACGTTGAGGTCAACCCACTGAACTGCTTTGCGGTTGCTAACCAGCACTACCTCCGTCTTATGATCAGCCAGCTGCAGTTTTGCTACAGTCATCCACGTTTCAATAGTGTCCATCGCCTTCGCCGTCAGCATCTCTACCTCTTTCAGAGTCTCGCCCGTTATCGTTAGGACGACATCATCTGCAAATCCGACGATCTCAACTCCATTAGGCAACTTCGGCGTTAATACTCTATCGTACATTGCGTTCCAAAGCGAAGAATCGAGCCTTGTGGCACCCCCGCCGTGATCCTGATATATGTCTGCCCCAACTCTGTTTCGTATACCAAGATTCTGTTTTGGAAGTAACTCCCTAGTATTCCGCACAGGTAGCCAGGTACACGCATTTTGTGCAGTGCTGCGGCGATAGCTTCCCAGCTAGCGCTGTTAAAAGCGTTTTTGACGTCGATCGTCACTGCGGCGCAAAACCGGTTGCCTTTCCTTTTCTGCTTTGATGCCTTCTCTGCTCTCTGCACGACTATCCGGATTGCTTCCACTGTCGAGGCCCCTTTTCGGAATCCGAATTGTCTCTTTGAAAGGCCATGATCGCTCTCCATGCACTGCGTCAGCCTATTAAGGATGATCCTTTCCAGAAGCTTCCCGAGGGTATCCAGCAGGCATATGGGTCTTTAATATGGCTTCCCTAGTTTCGGCAGCAACATTAGCTTCTGAAACTTAAAAATGTCTGGGAAGTAGTCTTCATCTAGGCATTTTTGTAGCGCCGTCCTGAAAGTGTCCGGAAACGCCAATATCGCGGTTTTAAGTGCTACATTGGGGATCCCATCCGGACCGGGAGCTTTCTTGAACTTCAGACCCTTCGCAACTAATAGTAGCTCTTCATTGGAGATCCGAGCAGTTGCTTCTTCAGCATCATGGTATGGTGTAGACGGCAACAACGTTGGGTGGTGATGCAGAAAAAGGACCGTCCACGATCGTCTTCAATTTTTCCGGGCGCATTTCAGCAGGTGTCGCTGGATGCTCAATCTTCACCACCACGGTTCTATAAGCGTTGCCCCAAGAGTTTGCTTCAGCTTCTTGGCACAACTCTTTCAAGCAGTTTGACTTGCTAAACTTGATCTCTCGTTTGATGGCGGTGCGAGCTCCGAGAAATACGATTTTCCGTTCTTCTCTCTCAGCTTCAGTCTGTGTTCTCTGGGCATTTCTCCTTGCTCGGAGACATGCAGCGTGGAGGGTATTGAGAATTCCATTCCAGCAGTAAGCTGGGCACCGTCGGTTCCTGGGCTCCTGTAACCTCGGCATTGATGCATGTGTGTGTGTGTGTTTTTTTTTAGACGGAATGGAAAATCTGCAAACAGACTCCTAAAGAACTCAGGGTGTGGGGATGAGGGTGCCAAATCTTCGACCCACTAAAAACCCACCCGTGCCTTAAGCCCTGGACCCTCTCCGGGACCACCTTTCAGTATTACTTCGGGGAGGGGGCTTTTGTGCTTGTTAAGCACCCACTATGTCTAACTACCTAGGACTTTAGTAGTTAGGTGGTCCCTGCGACCTGCCGTTGGTCGTTTCGGCATTTTTGTTGGAGATCAAGGACAATCTGGGAGGCTGCTACGCATACCACGTCCTAGACTTCCCGATCTTGGCACATCCTCAGGACCAAATTATCCGAAATCGTGTTATGACCACTTACGGGAATCTCACGCCATCGAAGTATGACATGTTCCGCAGTTTCTCCACTCCCGCGCACTCGGTGCATGCGGAGGACTGTACATGCCCATATTTGTGCAGATATTGTCTGATACAGCCGTGGCCTGACAAAGCTGCGTTAAGTGGAAGTTCACTTCACCATGTCGCCTACCAACCCACCCGGAGAGTTCCGGGATTTAGTCGGTGGGTCCACCGACCTGTAGTGGAGTTGTTCCATTCCCTTTGCCACTTAACCATAGATGCGGCTCTAGTGGTCTTTCGAATACCTCTTGTTTCACGTTGTTCGAAGCACTCTACATCCTCACTAGGACGCAGACCGCGTCTCGTGATACAGTTCGGTATGCACTAACCACTCTTAGGCACCTGTGTGTACACTCTAGCTTACTCAAGTAGCTCTTGGTCCTCAAGGCGGTGATTCATGCCGGCCCGCCATACCTAAGTATGGACAGGGTGACGCTGGCCAGGAGTTTACGCTTACTCCCTTGCACCGCCGAGCTATTCGACATCATGCCAATATAGCCATAGAGGCTTTCTTGCAGGCGTAATTGACGTGGCTGATAAAGGACAGCTTATCGTCGATCATTACCCCAAGATACCTCAAAGACCTCTTCGATTCGATTGTGCAGTTGCCTGAACTGATCGTCGCATTTTGCTCCGATTTTCGGTTGTTAACAACCGTGACCTAAGTCTTCTGGTGAGCTAGCTCCAGTTTCCTGGAGTTCATTCATCTCTCCACAATGCCAATGGAGTGCGAGTCCGTTAGCTCCACCTCTTCAATGAATTCACCACATATCTCCAGGGTGATGTCGTCCGCGAACCCGACTATCTTCACCCCGTTCGGGAACTCAAGCCGTAGTACCTCATCGTACATCGTGTTCCATAGCACCGGACCCAGGATCGAACCTTGTGGGACGCCTGCGGTGATCTGAATACGTTTCTGGCCTACCTCAGTATTGTACACCAGTATGCGATTCTGGAAATAGCTTCCCAGAATCTTGTACAGGTACTCGGGAACCTGAAGGCGTTGGAGCGAGTCGGTGATAGCCACCAAACTGGCGCTATTGAACGCATTTCTCACGTCAAGGGTGACCACTGAACAGGAGCGGACTCCTCGCCTCTTGTGTTGGAATGCCACTTCGGCCGTCTTGGTGACGGACAGATTGGCATCCACCGTCGACTCCCCTTTACGGAAGCCAAACTGGTTATTAGACAGACCGCCTTTACCCTAGGTGTACTTTGGCAACCTGTTAAATGGCCTTCTTGCAGACGTAGTCGACATGACTGTTGAAGTTCAGTCGATCGTCCAACATGACTCCCAAGTGCCTGACTTCCCGCTTTGAGTCAATGATGCACTCGCTGACCATGATTCTTGCATGCTGCACTGTCTTCCGGTTGCTGATAATCACCAGCTCGGTCGTGTGGTGAGCTAGCGATAGCTTTTTCCCACGCATCCAGTCTTTTTCCCACGCATCTATCGCCTCCGTGGCCAGTACTTTGACTTCTCCTCGTGACTCACCGATCACTAGAAGCGCCACGGCGTCCGCAAAGCCGATCATACATGACATTTCAGAGGGTCGGGCCCAAAATAGATCCCTGTTGAACGTGTGTGAGTATGTGTGTGTGTGTGTGTGTGTGTGTGTGTGTGTGTGTGTGTGTGTGTGAGAGAGAGAGAGAGAGAGTGAGTGTATGTGAGTGTGTGTGTGTGTGTGTGTGTGTGTGTGTGTGTGTGTGTGTGTGTGTGTGTGTGTGTGTGTGTGTGTGTGTGTGTGTGTGTGTGTGTGTGTGTGTGTGTGTGTGTGTGTGTGTGTGTGTGTGTGTGTGTGTGTGTGTGTGTGTGTGTGTGTGTGTGAGAGAGTGTTTATGGGTCCCAACTCAGAGGCCTGCTATTTGTGCATTCTGTCATAGTTAGAGTGGTCTATAGTATGGTCTCTCTCTCTTTTTTTCTCTCTCACTCTCTTCGTCATATATGAACCTACCGCATGACTGACCTCTCTTCATTCTTCACGGCCATGGTTTTATTTTTCTGTTCTTTTTTATTCCACTTATTACAACTAGAGGAATCCAGAAACTATTATTGCTGCTTCTCTTTACATCTGGTTCGCTATCGTGACTGCACTCAACGCTTACTGCGTTAAGGTTGACAAGTGCATTGACATGGCGCTGGACGGCGCTGACCACCCATTACTTGTTTCCTCTGTTTCCTCTGTCCTCTCCTTGGTACCTCTGAAACGGCCGCATCTACTCTTAAGGCAAATCTTCTACTCCTCCAAACATAATGTTCATTTTTAAAACATGCTTGAATCGAAAGTTTTGTAGTACATCGCAATATCCGATAAGGTAATTTTGAACCCCTTGGTTCGTACTCAGCAGTTCGCCAACAGCTAGGAAGTGTAGCAGAGAGTGTCTGCAAACCAGATTTTTTCGAAACATGTCGGAAGCTGCTCAAGTGGCATCGGCTGTATGCAGGACATCTTTCTAATATTCTTCGTGACAAATTAGCTGTTCAAAGGTTCCAGAATGTTTCAAGGGTGATGTCTTGGGGATGTTTCTCCAAAAACTTTGAAGGTTCCATTGTTGTTCATTGTACCTGGTCTTAAAATCAACAGTAAATATTACATCACTGATGTTTTGAAGAATCATTTGCTTTCTTCTGTTAAAAAACACTACAAGAATGCACCATACTGCTTCCAATTGAGGACAATTTTCCTTTCATTTCGTCAAAAGAATGGCCTGCATCAAGATATTGCACGTGACAGCTGTGACGCTTTCCAGCAATGCATGTGGCTGACAATTGAGGCAAAGGGAGAAAAATTTGAACTGAACAAAATTGAGACAAATGTTAAAGATATACCAGCCAGGAAATAAATTGAAAATTAAAATACATGCAAGCTCCTCATTTTTATGACCATATACTTCACTGACAGGAAATCCAACTCTCCCTGTATAATGAAAAAACCACAGTCAATTTTTTAAATTGTTAAAACTGTATGAAAGAAGAACAGCTTTGAAAACATCTTCATCTTGCATAGATCCGTCATAAGGTTTCCAGTCAAAATACTTCGCAGCAGTTTTCTACTTGCTTTTTGTTTTCGCGAACAAATAAAAATGAATGCCATAAAATATGATTTGCCTTCAAAGAAGCTTTTAGCAATACGCTGGTAAAATATTGATTTGCATTGTATAAGCAGCATTTTTTTTTCAGCTAAAAAAAACATCAACCGGCAAATCAGGTGTTGATTGTGCCTCATATTGGAGTCATTAGTTGAAAGAGTGTCCCAAAACGGTGAATGCGAATGAAAAAAAAAATGAATTTTCCCATTTAGGTGATAATTACATATGCTCACGGTGGCACCGAAAAATACCAACCAGGGTAATTTTCCAATTGTTGCGCACCGCCCAATAATTACACACTTCACATTGTTTGCTGTTCAGCATTTATTCATGACCACGGCAACTGCCAATCATGGTGGCAAGCTTATCATTGATCAATTATCGATTTACCCGAAATATACTTTCGGTAGTCAGAATTGACGGACATTGCCTTTATGCCACTTGATTGATCGAAAAATCAGCCACGGCATGGAACACCACAAGTACCGATTGATTCTTAAAACGCATCGGAGTGTTTCCATGTGTGTTAGGTGAAAACTCGCGGCCATAATTGCCAATCTACCCTACCAGAAGAACGTGAAAATCAAACCGTGTCAACAAACACAAATTCTGTGTTCAACTAATGAGTTCATCCACTGCTCGTCACCGAAAATAAAAAATAAAAAAAACGAAGAAAAACTAGTTCCAAAGACATTGACATTTTGGGCAAACCCAGAAAACCCCAAAATCGACCAGAGAAACAAAGTTTCAAACCACCGAAACCCCGATGACTCGCGCACACGCACACACCTTGCCTTCAGAGCGGCAGACCACGGGCAAACAGGCGGGATTTATTGACACGCGAGAATCGCACTCTATTTGTTATCGCGTTGCTTCTTTTGCGGCTCCACCATTTATGTATTGGCTGCCCGAAAGTAATTAACTTACATGGCCAAAACGGTGCACCTAACCCACCTTGATTACGGCTCGCCCTTATGCCACACCGACCGTAGAGAACTCGTTCCAACATTCCAACGTAACCCAATCCTAATGCACAACAACAAAAGCAACAACAGGAAAACAGTAACGTATCACATCGCTTGTCACACCTACCGACCGATTTACGGCACATTTCAGATCTTGATCTCGATCGGTTTCGTTTGCGTTGACCTTGACGACCGCAGCGGCCGTGGGTTGTCCATCCGTCTGATTCAGCGCGTGGGAAATCAACCGATCGATGGCATCGTGATAATCCGCCCGCTTCTGATCGTCGTCCTGGGCGTACTCCTCATCCGGGTCGTTCGTCGTTACATCCTCATCGTAGGCCACAAAATTTGCACTGCAATTGCGCGCGAAAACCGTCACAATCGTCACTACCACTAACGCGCCGAGGATCCTTCTGGTCGTCATTGCTCGGAAACGATCGATTCGCGAACGCACAGCGCGCTACTAATCTTCTCAGAACAAACCTCGAAGATGGCTCCCCACGAACTAAATCCAAAGGCACAAAGTTTGGCTTCCCCCACAGTCGTCAGCCAGTCCGCATGAAGCACACATTTAACATACTTCTATCTCTTGTTTTGCCGCTGCTGTTATTTGCTCAACACACGCTTGCTCGACCCGGCATCCGTCTGTTGTTGGCCCTAGACTGGAGGAGGGTTGGGTGGGGACACCAACAGCAGCAAGCAATGCAACGCACACCGATCGGCTGGGGAGTCACAGAGGTAGCTGATCTTTCTCTAACGTGAAAACCCCGGATTTTTTTTGTATCTTGTTTTCGGATGATTGATTCAGTGCAGAGAAGCCAATGAGTCTGCACGTACATTTGTCTGTGATCTTTTGCTCGCGGGGGAAAAAAGCTGCGCGGAAAAGAACGAAACGAGTTTAGGTGGTGGTGTTTGAGTAAATAATACTACTCATGCCTTGAAGGGGCTGAGGGTTAATTCCGATATCAGTTCTGTTGCAGAGTATTGCGCTCTTATCGCACTGATAAGCAACGGGGGAAGACGCAGCTATTGACTTGTTTGCTTAGGTTGAAATGTGTGCCAATCAAGCGGGTAGCTGTCGAAGCTGTTGGTGGCCGAACCAACCTGGCCCTGTCTGGCGAGATTTTAGCTGCTACATTAGATATTACTACTTCCGTAAAACAGCCAAGCGATGAATAATTGAGTTGGAACGATTAGTCGTTCGGTGCGGTTGTTTGTACGGTCAGTGCAATGTTATTAACATGTAAATCGTCGATCTGGCTGGGCGGGTGAGAGCAATTGATCAGTATGGAATCTATTCTTGACCTTCCAATGGATTGACTAAGGGGTGAGATATGAATCCCAGCCCGAAATTGGAGACTTTGACGACTAAAAAACGATGTGATCGGTGTGAACGTTTAATCGTTTGCCAAACACCTAATGGAGTAAACGTACATTTTTTCTTGATATTTCAAGCTCATTTAAAAAAACAATCAGTCTATTGTCGGCTGTTTGTGTTCTAGATATAATTCGACAGTTGTTTTCTTTGTATTTTCTTTTCTTACAAAGGCTCAGTTTTCATTCTATATAAACACCAGAAACAACAATCTTAACCCTTATGTGATCGACAGGGTACCCGGGTACCTTTTCATGTTTGTCTCTCAATGTTAGATTCGCCCTAATAAAAAAAAAACCCTAGATATCACACTTAGAAATTATGAATTTTACACGAGATGTAATTCATGTTTGCAAAAAGTCGGGAAACGTATAAAAAGATTTCGTGTAAAATTATATTTCCAGAAACTAACACATCGCAATTCGACAAAAGATGTGTTTAAATGAATTTGTTTTCTCATCTCTTTCAACTCATTCTTATGTGCTAAAGGACGCTTGCTTGTGTCGGATTCTGGAGACAGAAATTTACACGACATTTCAATAGTGTGTATATAAAAAAGAATTTCTGTCTGTTTGTCTGTCTGGCCCTTATAGACTCGGAAACTACTGAACCGAATAGCGTGAAAATTTGTATGCAAGCCTTTTTGGGGCTGAAAAAGGTTTGAGACACCTCCCTATTCTAAAGGAAGGGCTCTTATACAAATGAAACACAAATTTATGCATAGCTCGAGAACTAAGTAATCAAGCAAATGGAACCAAATTTGGCAGGTGGAGGTTTTTGAAGGCATTAAATGTTTCTAACGTGACTCAAGATCCCTTCCTTTTCTAAAAGTGAACACCCCCCCCCCCCCCCCCCCCCGGGTCCCATACAAATGAAACACGACTTTAGTTATAACACGAGAACTAATCAAGCAAATGGAACCAAATTTGGCATGTGAAGGTTTTTGAAGGCAAGAATTGTTTCTATTGTGGGTCCCATCCGCTCTCTAGAAGGTTTTATTTGTATTTTCACTTATTCGATCGAAAATCTCTTTTAAATCTGATACTTCCGAACGAAGCACAATGCGTCAAACAAGACGCGTTTGTCCAAAGTTTAACATTCCCATTCGAAGGTGGGTTCTAGGTATTTAAACTACTTTAACGACTTTCATGGCCATGGCCATTAGTTGCGTTTAATCGGCTGAAAATCCGACTTATAGTCAATATATTCTAACTGATCTAGTTGATATAATCACAATAATTGATCTTTCCGAGGTCCACAAGCCCTAGTTTTATATATCATTTGACTCAGCTTGACTAGTATGGAAAATGCCTGCTTGTTAGTTTTTTTAATTTAATTGATTCGGCACTTGGCCTCAAACCTTATGTTCCGCGGGCCTGCCTCATGGTAATACTTCGTTGGGCGGGGGGCTTGTCACTGTCACTACGCCTTTTCGACTTCTCTTGCGATGATGCATCGGGGGGGGGGGGGGGGGGGGGGGCTGGGTTGCACGGAATGACCCTGCACAACTTCTACTGGCGCATGCTCCTGTCCTTGCTGGCCACGCTGCCTGTGCTGCTTAGCTCAGCGCCATGTTATTGCTTCCAGTTCTTCATGTCTTCCAGTTCGCAGGCGCCTAGACGACCCGAATCAGGCGGTTCATCATGATCAATACTACTAGTCATGGTCCCCGACGGTGAAGCTAGCCTACTCTGGCGGAGAGTAACTCAACGAAAGAATATCTCAGGAAACCTATAACGATGCGTGCTGTTCTTACTCCGATGTGGGCCGGTAGAGATTTCGGGTAGATAACTGCCTCTGGTTCACTGGTGCCCCAGGGACTTAAGCCAGTATTCTGCTACGAACTACTCGGAATAGTTCCCGGAGGTGGATCTATATAACTCCGCAGAAGAGTTCCCGGTAGTGGGAGATCTATCGAGGCCAATGCTATCCGGACAGGTGCAGAGGTTGTTCCTGCGATTCCAGTGAAGAAAGACTTCCGGTTCAAAGGCGCCCCGACGACCATTCGGCGGTGCTACTTCACGAAACAACTTGAAACAGCCTCCGGCGGTTGCCATAGCCTACTACGGCAGATAACTTCTTCAACGACGGCAGTTCTCCCGAATCCGTTAATTCGTTGCTGGTCGGTCCAGCGATTCCGGTTCGCAGGCGCCCGACGAGCATCATCGATTCTACGCAACAATCGGACTACTCGGCCTAGTCTCCAACGGTAGACCTAGCCTACTCCGATTGCAGCTCGACGTTCTATGATCTTCAAGCCATTGCTGCTACAACGATGACACGATCTGCGTTATCGCTTTGTTCATCGCGTGCCGGGTGTTCTCATGTTGGTACATTTTCTGCACGATATTGTCGGGGTTTAAATCTCCGTCGCTGCTTCCTAGAATTTCACCACGTGCTGTTGCGAATCTTGGGCTGTCAAATAAGGCTTGTTCGTGACAAAATCTGGACAGATTAAATTTGGAATAAAACAAACTTTCCAGATTAAATGTGGAATAAAACAAAAAAAAATTTATTCATTTAATTGTACATTATTAGTCATCTTAAAACTAATAACAGTTAATTAATTAGGCTGCATGAAGAAACTACGAACTTTTGAGTTAACTCCAGCCATTAGGGTCTGTGCAGACTTTTCTGCAACCGATTTAGCTGCTTTTGTCCAAGATTTTCGAATTTTTTCTATAGTTGTAGCTTGTTGTTTATATCGAGAGAGTTCTCTCTTCCCGAGAGCCCAATACCGCTCGATAGATCACAACTCTGGGCAGTTAGGTGGATTCGCCTCTTTCGGTACAACATGGACTCCATTCCAAAACATCGTTGGCGGAGTGACAAGATGCCAAATCAGGCCAGAATGGCGAGAGAGCATCATGGCTGCGTTGGAATGGTAACAGTCGCTTCTTTAGACATTCTTCACGGTATATTTCCTTGTATGTTCCGGTAGTGATAAAGCTTTGGCTTGCTCGACCACAGCTGCATATTGCCTGTCAAACCAAATATTTTTTTTTTTTGAAACTTGGCCTGAAATGCTCCTCTACGCCGTTCCGTTGCATAGCAGTATAATAAGACATTCCGGGAAGCTGCTTAAAGTCTTCCAGCACATATGTTTCATCGTCTATTATCACGCAGGAAAACTTCGTCAAATATTCGCGATACAACTTGCGAGCTTCATACCTTGCCGGTGCTTAGAAGCATGCACGGAAGTTGGGGACATTTTTATTTTTCTAGCCTCAGTACGTACCGAAAGATCTGGTCTCTTCTGCAATATTTGCTTCACCTTCGCGTCCTTCTGGTGGTTCCTGAGATCACCTTTTGTTCCGCTAACAGCCTTCCTAACTGTTGTCAAACGTGTATCGAAAGATTTAAGAACGTTATAGACAGTGCTTGAAGGAAAACCAAGTTATTATGCAAATTTTTCTTACTGACAGATCGAGATTTTCATTGCGACCGCACACAATTGCTTTTCGCACTTGCTTTTCTTTCGACGCCATCTTCGATCTAAAAGCTTGTAGCATCACCAAAAATTAATTTTACACAATGAACAGACATACGTTCATCAGTTTGTGAAATATTTCGCGCATCCTATAAAAATAAAACAACTTTTTTTTGCATATATCAAGAACAAATCAAGCAAATGGAATCAAGTTTGGCAGGTGGAGGATTTTGAAGGCAATGATTGTGTGTTGATATGGGTAAAAAATTCATCCAACTATGAGAATTATCCGAGTTATTAAAACACAAAATTTGTATTTCTTGGGTAAGAAGCATGTTTTGATAGAAATTTGAACCTCTGCTTAGACAAGAGAAAACTCATTCCGCAAAAAACCATAAACGTTCTATTAAATTTTCATTCATTTATTTGCAAATATAGCAACGCTCGCACCGGGCTCAGCTAGTCCAATGTATTTTTCAACTTAGAAAGGCTCAATTGAAACAAGTTCACAGTGTCAAGTCTTTGTAGTATATACACACCAAAAACAACACTCTTAAAAATAAAAAAAATTACGAGTGATGTAATCTTTATTGCCCGTAAGTATTATATGTAAAATTCAATCGTAGGTACGACTCAAATTTTTGTTCTATTTGTTGTTTCGTTAAATCCTTAAATTTGTTAAATTTTAAACTCAAAATAATAACTCTCACTCAAAATCACCCTCCGAAAACTACAATAACATCAACATCTCGAATATATTTGGTAACCTCGAATCCAAGCCCGCAAAGCGTTGAGAATTAGCTACAAGACTGAATACTGGGATTTGAAAGCCTTGAATTTACTTGATCATTGACTTTGGTGTTATAACAACATCTGAGTAGCGTCATGACCAGATACAACATTTAATTCGTTCTCTTCCGTGATAGATAATAAAATTATTGCTTCATGTCACATCAAATGCATAACAACTCTCCATGGCTGGATTTTGTACCTGGACACTGGTGGGAGGGCCCGATCTTATGTTAATGATGCATCTGAGATAGCTGATTTATAATAGATGTCGCTAGGTCATGTCATTGTATGACCTTCTTCTCTAATGAACCATTCATGGGAGAGCCAAAGGTCCAGCCTCACAAAGTAGTGATAATATCACACTCGCTCCACTTTCTATTTAATAGCCGCGTCGTAGCACGCATGTATACAGGCACTAAAGTTGAGTGTGATATTGGCGGGTTGGGCCGCAAATCACTAAAAATTTACTCGTAGATAGATTTATTCAATTTTGAAAACGTTTAATATTCAATATGGGAGGGAAGTTTGAACTGTGTCATAGAATTTCCTATGCAGTGGACTTCTAGACCGTGGCCACAAGTGTTGTGGTTTTGTAGGATGCGGAGGGCCCGTTTAGGAACTCAGAGTATCGTATCACTGGGGTTTGTCATAGGTGCGTTTGTTCAGAATGAAAGAGGTGTGCTACTGGTGGGCTTTGACGCAATTTACGCTTAGACGAGGCTAGAAACAGTTTGTAGACGCCTGACATCAAGTAGTTAAGGGACACGACAGGAGGTGCAATTTTCATTGGCGTGGCAATTCTTTCATTGTTGTTTATTCATTGATTTTCATTAACTAAACACCAAGTATACCTAAATTGCAATTCTAATTCTTATTCTTATATTGATTACAATTTAAAAATGTACGTATACGACAGCCGACTTTCAAATTATTGCAAATCATAGAGATATGTTACTTTGATATAGCAACTTGCAGCGTAAAAACAACATTAAATTTGCAGTGGCATCTCAAATAGCCTGGTCACATTGATACGAACTACAGGGAATGACTCGCTCTATCTTTTCGGGATGTGCCGTATACCATTGTAATGTGGAATTGTAAATTAACGATTTTATGATTTTCTTATTGCAGAATTTTTAACCGGTCCAAAACGCCCTACCTTAACCACCTACCCTAACCTATCATTGTTCCTTCCCATGGAGTTCATGTGGTCTGAATAGACTAGTTCGCCATTACCCCTCCTCCGTCATTGGCTTTGGACTGACTTCCGCTCTTATTGCCCCACCAAATGCTGCAAAATGAAAATGAAAATGAAAAAATGTCACATCAAATGCATAACATATTGAGTTTCAGTATACGTAATTGTAATGCTGAGATGATTTCTTTGGCTTTTAGTCTTTGTTAATAATGGAAACAGATAATTTTAGATACGCCGAAACGTCGTAAAGGGTGATACGGTCAAAATTTGGTCAAGGGAAAACGCGTGTAAATCGGTGAAATCGTTTATATAAGAAATCAAATTAAATTTCTTTTTCAAGTTCAATTAGTATAAAATTCAGGAAAAATATTCAGTTAGGCTTCCGCTTTTCCAAATCCGAATTGCCGGGCCTTACGCTTGACCCCTGCCATCAGATTTTGTACAGCCACCTTGTCCACCTTCTTCGCCGCAGAAAGCCAGTTTGCCTTGAACTGCTGCTCGTCCTTAGCAGTTTTTTTGGTCTTCTTTAGGTTCCGCTTGACAATAGCCCAGTATTTCTCAATTGAGCGGAGCTCTGGCGTGTTGGGAGGGTTCTTGTCCTTGGGAACCACCTGCACGTTGTTGGCGGCGTACCACTCCATGGCCTTTTTACCGTAATGGCAAGATGCCAAATCCGGCCAAAACAGTACGGAACAACCGTGTTTCTTCAGGAAAGGCAGCAGACGTTTATTCAAACACTCTTTCACGTAAATTTCTTGGTTGACAGTCCCGGAAGCTATGAAAATGCTGCTTTTCAAGCCACAGGTACAGATGGCTTGCCAAACCAGATATTTCTTTGCGAACTTTGACAGTTTCGTGTGCTTGAAAATATCTGCTACCTTTCCCCTTCCTTTTGCCGTATAAAACTCCTGTCCCGGAAGCTGCTTGTAGTCGGCTTTGACGTAGGTTTCGTCGTCCATTACCACGCAGTCAAACTTCGTCAGCATCGTCGTGTACAGCCTCCGGGATCGCGCTTTGCCGTCGTATTTTGTTTATCATCGCGATTTGGAGTCACTACCTTCTTGTAAGTCGATAGTCCGGCTCGTTTTTTTGCTCGATGCACGGTTGTAGACGATACACCCAGCTTATTTGCGGCATCTCGGAGAGATAGGTTAGGGTTTCGCTTGAAACTACCGGCAACTCTCTTTGTCGTCTCAGCGGCTTCCGGTTTTCGATTTCCCCCCGATCCAGACTTCCTGGCTGTCGACAAACGTTCCCCAAATACTTTAATTACATTTGTAACGGTTGATTTGGCAACTTTTAGCGATTTTGCCAACTTTGCGTGCGAGTAGCTCGGATTTTCGCGATGCGCGAGCAAAATTTTGATACGCTGCTCTTCTTGCTTGGACGGCATTTTGACAACTGAAGAGTGAATTCCAAAATCAAAATAGGAGCAACATTCTACACACACACACCTTCAAAATGAGGGGTGTTCAGGTTTTTTAAATGCAAAATTGAAAGAAATACGTCAAGTTGATATTGACCAAATTTTGACCGCATCACCCTCTAAATAGAAAATTATCTGTTTCCATCTTTCACAAAGAATGAAAGCCAAAGAAATCATCTCAGCATAACAAAGTCACAGTCGATAATCAGATACAATACGTAATTGTAACGCTCGGAAATTAAAGGTGAAGTCTTGGTTGGTAAATGATTGAACATTGCGTACAATTGGTTCTTCACTTACCTGCAGGAATAAAATTGATCCCACTGTGATTCCTTGCCTCTTGTTCAGTTACTCCTATTCCTACTTTCCCGTGGTGCCGTCTGGAGTATGAGTAGTAGGGTGCCTATCAAATGTATGGGACAATTTTGGCCATCAAATTTCAAAAAGGAGTAGTGCTCAAAAATTTTGTCTTCCCAAAAGAAGTCCCCATGTAAAATTTGAGCTCAATGGGACTTCGTTAAGTGGACCCGCAAAGCGGTCAAAGTTTGACTTATTTGACTCATGAAATTTCCGATTTTTTTTTTTATGCCAAAGGTCTTAGACATGCATGAAACGTCGAGAACTGGGTCTTCTTCTTCCTCTTCTCTAGTATTTCAAGCTTATTGCTTTCACAATTCGCTTACTGCTTGCTCTCAACTTAGTGTTCATGTAAATGCACTTCCACAGTTATTAATTCTTTCGAGCTTTCGATGCCATGTACCATTTTTGCATTAGTATGATTGTGTGTTAAGTACAATCGTACCCTATGCCCAGGGACTCGAGAAATTTTCCTTAACGAAATATTCGTAGACCAGACCGGGAATTGAACCCAGCCACCTGCAGCATGGTGTTGCTTTGTAGCTGCGCCTTAACTGACTGAGCTAAAGAAAAATCCGAGAACTGGTGTTAGCTCGAAAAAAAAATTTGTGAAAAAAATCGACTTTCTGGGACTTTTTTTTGAGTTGAGAGAGGGAATTTAATTTTACTTAAATGATTTGAATTCAACTGCTGAGATATTCATGGCAATAGCATTGAAAATTATCCTATATCATCGTTAACAACTGGTAATATGTTATATGTTATCATAAAATAATATAATATTATTATGGTGGCTCACTTAATTTCCATAAGGGTGGTCCTTTTTGATGATTAATTTATAAAAATTGAAAAAAAAATTAATTTGAATGGAATATAGAAGAAAATAGTATTAAAGCATCTCTTAAATATTCATTTGTCACTGTCAACATGTAATATGTGATATTCCGAGGGGGTGGTCAACTTATTTTCCATACGAGTGATCCCTTTTGTCGAAAATTAAAAAAAGATCAAAAAAAAAAAATCAGAATTTGAATGGGATATTGAAAGCAATATTATTTAAATGCCTCTTTCATAATCGTAGGCCGTTTTCTATGCTAGATTCATGATATTTTATTAGGGTTTGCTCACTTTTATTCCATTAGGGTGGTCCTCAGAAAAGTAATTGAGAATTTAAATGGAATAGTGAAAACAATCGTAATTACACATCTCCTCATTGTTAACATATAATATTTGATATATCATGCGGGTGGATTGATTGCTTTCCATAAAGGAGGTCATTTCTGTCAAAAAATTAAAAACAAAAACCAAAAAATTTAGAACTTTAATGGGATATTAAAGACTTATTTGTTTAAACATCTCCTATACCATAGTAGGACGCTGTTAACATATAATATGTGATATTTTATTAGGGCGATTTCCTCATTTCGCATCAGGGTGAACCTTAAAGTTGGAAATTTTAAACAAAAAAATTGCATGCAGAACTTTGATAAGATATTTTCATTAATGTTTTCTATTGAATAGTCCAAATAGAACGTACCAATACGATAACGTACAACGCAAACTGCCGTGATCAAAATATGAATGAAAATAAAATATTTATTGACATAACCAAAATATGACAATAGCTTGATACCGGGATAGGCGACAAGGAAGTGCAACACAAGTTTTTTGTACATATTTTCTTCATTTCCGAGTAATAAAAGCACGTTGCTATCTGCTTGCTGTGGTGCATGCACTTCGATCGTGAGAGAAAAAAGTACGTTCATACATAAAACTAACATAACTTTGCTTGGAAGAAATTTTGTCATTTTGTCATGTAAAGTTTGTAACGTCGATGAAACATTACAGGTTTCGGTTTTATTGCATTGTTAACATTTCATCTGTGATATTTCATTGGAGTGGTTTACTTGTTTCTATTAAGTTCTCTTAGTAAAAAAAAGTTCAAAGAAATTCAAAATTGTTGACATTTGATTTGTGATATTTCATCAGGATGGTTCACTCCTCTATCATCGTAAGACACTGGTAACATATTGTATGTGATATTAAATTTGGCCGATTACTTCATTTTCCATTAGGTTGGCCCTTTAAAAACATATAAAGAGGGATGTTGAAGGAGATGGTCGCTCATCACCATGAGGCCCCAAGAGTGGACAGTAATGTTTGTTAGAACTGAAAGATATGAAGAAAAAGTGTTGATAGTTCCGTCAGCGTAAGGAATGTTGTGAAAATTGAATAGAAATATTGAAAATTGAGCTAAGGGCTTGGATATAGTAGTACTCGAATCAAGGACGCATTCTTTGCCTCACATCCCCAATGCAGGGTAGGTGAAGGCACGGACGAATCCGCCAGCTTCACAGGCAAAAAATGCGTGCTTGATCCTGCTCACGTTCTACATATTGCTTGTGATGGTTCTAGTTAGCGGTTGTTTGCACACACTCTGTTATTGTTACCTACATGGGAGAGAAACTCTCTCCTTTTTGGGTATATTTTTGTACACAACGTCTGATGATTACTCAAATTTTCGCTCGTAGAGATCTCTAAGCGAACATCTCCTTCTACATCATAATCGTTACTCCACGCACGAAGAATACAAACATAACAATTATAGTATGTAATATAATATTGATTTCCTATCAGCCTAAAAAATAAGCAAAAAATGTAAGCTAACAATAAAGGGAAATAAATGTCATAAAAATAAATAAATAAACATATATATATATATATATAAAAAAAAATTTCCATACATGACTCCTTGTGTCTGTGGAATAGGAACTGAATGATTATTAACAATGTAAGTTTTTGAATTATTATATTACTCGGATGAAGCTGTAGAAAGCTTTTTTGAGTTGAACCTGTCGTAAATGATCCTTTATAAAAAAAAAAAAACGTAAAAAACCTTCCCATCTTTTCATATACGTAGCGTGGGATAGGTGGGCTAAAACTAACAAAGATGCATAAACTATTGCACAGGGTGTGTCTCACAATAGGTGTCATTAAAATAAAATGGGATTACAGCAAAAAAAAAATCAACCAAATCATAGCATTCATTTTTCATTCGAAAGATACATGTTATAGAAATTAACCATATTAATGCAATTCGAATCTCTCGTCCTTTTCCTTGATAACTGTATGCAAACGCTTTGTAAACCCATAGCAGCTGGAACGCACGATTTCCTGAGGAATTTGGTCCTAAATATCAACCAAATCGTTCTTTAATCGATCAAAAGTAAGCCCTTTCGTAGAGCCTATATGTTAAAGCATATAATCCCAAACAAAATAGTCAAGTGGGTTGAGATCCGGTGAAGATGCTTGTGTCTTCTTTGCCCTGTGAGCTGGAGCTGAGTCCTGTTGGAAACAATATGGTGTATTCCCACACAGCGTTGAAGCATGAGGAAGCAGATGGTTCTTCAAAACCTGCTCGATGTAATATTCTGTGTTGATTTTTACGTTAGGTTCTATGGAAAGAAGAGGAAGTTTTCCTTTTCGTGAAACGGCGCACCATACCATGATTTTCGATACATTCTGATAGCGTTCTACAGCTTGTTTATCTCTTGGAATTTTCGCAAGACTTTTACCATACACACGATCATTTGGTTGATTATGACTGTCCTGAAGGAGGAAGAGCTTTTCATCCGAAAATAAAATATCGCAGTCACCGTGCCGAACCAAAAGATTTCTGCTTCTGTGGACCCTGGCTTGATTTTGACGATCCGGTAACCGGTGAACCCGTTGTTTCTTGTACGGCTTGCATTCCAGATGATGTCTGAGGAGCCTGTTCATTGAAGCAAGGGACATTTGAAATTGAATGCTCACCGGCCATGCTTTATACTGTTCCAATATGATCTAGTTGTTGTGCTACCAGGAAAAAAATACTTCAAAGGATTCAGAACAAAGTTCTGAAGATGATTTTGAAGTTGCCTTCTTGGTACAGTACTAACGAAGTACATAGAATTTCGAATGTTGAGACTTTAGAACAAATGTCCAACAAAATAATTAATAATTTCAGACAAAAATCGTTGCAATCTTCTATTGCAATGATTAATTCCCTTTATGCTTAGTTAAGATTAATTTTAGTTTGTTTTTAGTTTTAAGATTATTATTGTTATACTGACACGCAGGAATAAAAACCTGTTTAAAATACTGAGCTGCTAAGGCATGAACAATGTAAACAAAATTAGATACATATTTTAACAATTAAGGTTGATACGTTACGGTAGTAGCTGGAGCACCTAGATTAACATGAAATGTAAATATGAATAAATTTGGAACAAATAAAGAGTTAAAAAAAAAAAAAATAAAAAAAAATAAAAAAAATAAAAAAAAAAATGATTGCTCAGTTTACGGCCAGATACGGCCGATTTACGTCTAATTCGCTCCCTCACACATTTGATCTTCTTTTCATTCTGGCAGTTCGTCTGGCACCTCCTTTGTGTTGAGTATGGACATTTCCAGTTTCCTGAAACCGTTTCAAGGTACGAAAAACAAAAAGTTTACTCACTCCGAACTGCTTCAGGCTATTGAATATCTGCACTGAAAGTTAATTTTAGTTTATATTACGAAATCGAAGGTAGAACTAAAAAATCTGTTCGTTGTTTTCAGCAACGAAACTGATTTGTTCTTTTTATGAAGATACATTCGTAATTAATGGCACACGCGCAACTGTCAAAAGTACGAAGCATTTGTTGACACAGAAACAACATTCGTGCATTGTACGAAAACAATACAAAGAGCTACGAATGTTTTGTTACCAATTTAAAAGAAACGTCTCTCTGATGGTTGCCTGAATGACTGAGAGATCTACTTTATCGACTCGAAATGTAATTGACAAAAAAGCGTAACCACGTGGAGTTGTCCAGCGTCTTTTTTAATGCTTCTGACATGGGATTCGATCCTGTAATTTTGGAAAGAGCTGATACTGCATCCTTGGTTGATCTCACTATGCCATGGTGACTCGTGAGATGATAATAGAATAATGAGTATAAGTTATAACTCTCGACACCGCTTCAATTTGTATTTCGGGATAAATAAATTATTCCCGCCCATCACAGCAGCAATATCAGCGAAGCAGCGATTGGCTGGTCTTCACGAAATCTATTTCGTGCATTATACAAAAAGGTGTAATGAAAGCATTTCACAAGATAAAAAGCAATATGAATGTTTCATACAATATACGAGACATTTGTTTTATGTACAAAATCCATGATTACGAAGCGAGTGAAAGCTAATTTACGAAAATAAATTTTCAGTGTGACACGATCTAAGCTTTTGCAAATGTAATTTTAAAACTTGCTCCCGAATGGCTTCCATGGTAGCTGATAAATATAAACAAACGGAATCGCTTAGTAATCTTCAGCGATAAGCTGTCAAAAGAATACACACAAAACCGGTATACTCAATTCCGCTGTTAAAATTACCCAGCTGATATATACCAAGACTGAAAAAAGGTGACACCTATTGTGAGACACATTGTAGTGAGTCGGTACAGGGCACGTTGCCAATCAGCGGACCACCAGGTAATCCGGGATCTGGTTTCTTACCCTTAGGCTTTTCAAATTGTAGTTGTAGTTGTAGTTTAAGTAGGTAGGTGGGTTATCAAATTTTTTTTTATCAATTTTCAATTAGATGTTTTGAAAACTTTTTAAAATAACCTCAGTTTAACTGCTTCTATTCGATTTCCACAGCCTGTCGTACTCAAATGGAACCATCAATATTTATCTTTGGTTCTAGCAGAAATTGCTGTCCATTCCTACTCTCAGCAAAATAAACTTACGATGTTCATTAGATTGCATTATGATTATTTGCTATAAGAAATCAGTATGAGTTTCATAACTTTACCTTATGAAATATAATGATGATGAAAAAAAAAAATTTCAGCAACCGGGATTCGAACTTTGGACATGGGGGTTATGGGTCCAGTGACTTGCCCACCAGTATATATCTACACTTGTAAACAGGAATGCTTAAAGGCGTACAAGAACAACGTCGTGTGAAACAAAATCCGTTCATAAGTCAACCTTATGAAATTCAAAAGCATAGTTCATAAGATGAACCTTATGAAATTCGTAAGATTATTTGCCTGAGTGTAGGATTTCCACTTCAGACCCTTAAGAAAAGAGACTATGAGAAGATACTTCCATTGAAAACATGATCCTTAAAATAGTTAGAAAAAAATAATCAAAACTGAAGTTTGTAAATTAGTTAAATAAGACTTTGAATGAAAATTAAAAACAATTTTACTATTGCAATACCACTGATTCAACTCATTCTTGCAACGAACGTTGACAGCAACGGACCAGTAGCAACAGTGAATCGTTTAGATATTATCGTGTCTGCAAAATTTGGTTAGGTCACGACACTAGGTTTTACCACTAGAATCCATCGTCATGAAAAACCTTTTTTTTTTTTCATCAAATTTGATCACAGATTATTGTTTTTTTCTGACGGTAACCTGAACTAAAACGGGAACATGAAATTATTGCAACACAGTGTATTAACTATAAAATCACATGTATTTATCGGATGAAAACCAAATTTTCAGGACAGTTTATAACATGTATTAATCTCAGTTCACATACATTGAATCAATTATTGGAGGTTTTTGATAAAAATCATGACCCCCCCCCCCCCCACTTCACGCCATCCATAAGAGCTTGTAAGTCATATCATGGCCCAATAAGTTTCAATTGGACGTTGCTCAGGAAAGCTTGGTGGATTCATAATCTTCTTTCTTAGCGTTTCCAGCTTATTGTTTTCACAATGAGCTTCTTGCTTGATCTAAACTTAGTGTTCTAAATGCACTTTCACAGTTATTGATTAAGAGCTTTCGATGCCAAGAGCCATATTTGGATAAGTATGATTGTGTGGCAATCATACCCTTTGCCCAAGGAGACGAGAATTTTTCATAACGAAACATGTCTAGACCAGAACGGGAATCAAACCCAGCCACCTCTAGCATGGTGTTGCTTTGTAGCCGCACCTTTACCGACTGAGCTAAGGGAGGACCGGTGAATTCATAATGCGTGCATTAAATAAAAGCGAGCTACCTGGTGGTCGGTCCACCAGTCAGTAGTCAATGTCTACTAAAGGGTGTCCACAGTTAAATTGCATCACTTTCAATAAGCTGTAACATTTTGCCCTTTGGGTTAATTTCAACGAAATTTTGGGTGAAATTACCTCAGCGTGTACTGTCTACACTGCGTGAGTTTCATTGTGAAATGTGTCGTAGTTTCGAAAACAGAGTCGAAGGAACAGCAAGTGCGCGAGAACATTTTGCACACGCACCTCGACAACCCACTTTTTTTCGCACCGAGCCATCGGAGAGATGTTGAAAATTCACCAGTCTACAGTGTCTCGTGTCATAAAACGTTTCCGGGAACGTTCCGGGAAGAAGGTGAGTGGTAGAAAAAGAGTTCCGTGCTGTGTGAAGGATCACAAGTGAGTGGTTGCTGCCTTCAAACGCAAACCCAACTGTTCCGTTCGGGATGTCGCGAAAAAGCTGCACTTGAGCAAAAGTTTCGTGCAGAAAGACAAGATACGAGCCGGGCTCCGTTCATTCAAAGTTCAGAAAGCTCCAAACCGCAATGAAAAACAGAATAGGACAGCTAAAACAGGTGCGCGTAAGCTGTACACACAAATGTTGACGAAACCACACTGCTGCATCATGGACGATGAAACACACGTAAAAGCGGACATTAAACAAATTGCCGGCAACCAGTTCGATGTTCCAGAGTCTCTCAGTGTCAAAGTGTCAAAGTTCCCCAAAAAATTCATGATTTGGCAGGGGATTTGTTCGTGTGGTAAACGGAGCAAGCCTTTCGTGACAACTGTAAATGGCCAAGTATACATGAATGAATGCCTGAAAAAACGACTGCTTCCGTTTCTCAAAACACACAACGTTCCTACAATTTTTTGGCCGGACCTAGCCTCTTGTCACTACTCCAAGGATGTTCTGGAGTGGTACAAGACGGATGGTGTTAATTTCGTGCCGAAGGATCTTAATCCCCCAAACTCTCCAGAGTTGCGGCCAATTGAAAAATATTGGGCTATAATGAAGCACGAACTTCGTAAGCATCCTAAAGTTGTCACTACAGAACAGGAAATGTTGAAGTCATGGTTGAAAGCGGAAAAAAATCTTTAAAAAAAAGAAAGCGGAAAAAATTTCGGTTCAAGCGTTGTACAAAAGCTTATGCGAGGTATTAAGAAGAAATTTTGGGCTTTTGGATTTGGTAAAGAAATGCCGTGAAATAAAAATACCTGAACCAAGATTATACATTGTATTTTATTCCCTGAATATTTCATGACAATCGGTTGAGAGACATGTTTTTGAGGACGAATGTAAAGTGATGCTATTTCACTATGGACACCCTTAAGTTGTCTATATACTGTGGAAATTTGACAGCTCCATCAGTTTGTTTACTACCCCAATCATCGCGGGACAGTGAAACAATTTCAATCTATAATTTGTTCGTACTGCCTGCTCCATCCACGCCTAAAAAGTCGGCCATCGTGGCCGACTTCGTGTCGGCCGGATACGATCGCGGAAACATCTACAAGCTTCTGGCACTTCTGGAGCAGGGATAGAGCATCGAGCAGAAGCCTGATTCCGGCTGTCCGACCGTTTTATGCGACCTGAGGATGCAACAGAAGCTCAGACGGAAGACGAAAGGCAAGGCGGCCACATCTTTCCGTGCGACCTGCCAAACGGTCAAAAAATATTTGGCCAAAATGGATATCCACAAGTGGAAGCGTCAGTTCAATCCAGCCGTGTCGGAGATCCAAGTGGAAACCCAAAAACAACGGCTGAAGATTCTGGTCAAAGAGCTTCCCGGCGAAGCAGAACGTGCGGAAGCATGCCAACCCTCCCAACGTGCCCCAGCTCCACCCAATCGAGAAGTTCTGGGACAATTTGAAGAGAAGAGTATATTTAATTTGATCGAAAAGGCGACCAAGGAACTTAAGAATACGCCTACGAGCTCCTTTTTTCATCTATGGCCAAAGTTCCGGCTAACTGCCGGCATAGCAGAGATCAGAAGTTTTTGTGAAGTTTTCAATTTCTTAAGGAATAAAATGCAATTTGGTTTGTTAAAATATCGATTTTCGTTCATTTTTACCATCCATCCGAAAAACAAGGTGTTTTAAGAATGCTGATTGAAAAGTGGCATAAGTTTTTGAAGTCACTCTTTGATCTAGAGTTTACTGTTCATATTCCCTGGTGAGATGAATGGTTGGCTGATTTGAAGGCTCAAACAGATGGCTTGCCAAACGAGATATTTTTTCGCATTTCTATCTTCTGTTCTTTAAACTTAGACTCTATGCTTCCTCTGTCCTGCGTAGTGAAGAATTTATTACCAGGGATTTTTAATCCTTCACGTATGTTCCATCGTCCTGTACGATGAATTCTGTATGTTTGGTTAACAATAAATCATATATTCGCTTTTTCAAGCCCTTCATCATCTCAGTGAGGTTTTTTCTGGGCTTTGAATGACCTCAGTCCACATCTCAGTTCAATGTCCTGGGTAGTTAACTTAGCTACATCCACTTTTTTGGCAACATCTCTGACAGACTTGTTGGGCTTCCTCTTGTATACTTTCACCACTTGTTTCTCATCTTGTCTGTTGCGCGTTCCCCTTTCCGACTGCTTGGTTGGCTTCCTCTGAACCGTTTTGGGTTGTAGAAACTTGTTGATGACATTCGACACTGTTTGTTGCGTCGCCCCGACCGAAAGCGTGATTGTTTTCTGTGAACGATTAGGGGTTTCTAACCACTTGTCCAAAATAAGAGTCCACAGCTTCTGTTGTCGAGACGCCATTTTCAAAACTTCAATTTAAAATAAAAAATATGCACTTCAAAGCGAAGGTGAAAGGATCCACTGACAGCTAAACCATACACCAAAAGAAATTCTTACGTTGAATCAGACCACTGATGCGACAAATTTACAAAAATATTTCCCTATACGCTTTAGTTGGCCTTGATTTCACGTTTCAAGATTTCTGAAGCAAATTTCTAGTTCCAGAGAGCTTTGGAGGAGTGTTTTAATGAAGTTTAAATGTGTATTTTAATAAAAAATTTAGCAAGATTCAGTAATTGTGAGTCAATTTTTCACAAGTCACTTACCGGAAATGTGTAAATTTAGTCTGAAAACATCAAGTGGTAGTTCCTTGCAAGTATGTGCGTTAGGAAACCGATTGACGTCTTGGCATTGATGTAATTTGAATGTTTACCGGGTACTTGACAATCACCACATTTAGGAGGTTTAAGCAAGTCTAGTAAGAAAATAATTATTCCTACATGTAACAAATTTGGTGAACGTAAGCAGAGAAGGATTAGTCATGAAATATTACAGAAAAGACTAAATTACATATTCATCTTTAAAAAGAGGAAAAAGAAGCAGGGAATCGTCATCAAGGTCCATCATTGCGACTCCTTCAACCTAAATGAATTACAACAAAAAAGTCGACCGCTGCATGTTAGACACAGTTTAGACGTTGAGGGACTCATACATATATATGATCAAATTCTCAATGCGACAAACCCTATAAAAAACTGTAGAAAAACGTGTCCATGCTGCATATCTTAACCCGAAAAAACCGGTTGCTCTAACTACCGTGCAAAGCGAAGTTTGTTTTTAGCCCAAAACATCAATTTCAATAACCGTTAATCATCATATGGTCGCTATCCATTGTCCTCTTCTCGAGCCGACTCTAACCAGCGACAACGAAATGCTAGGTAACGTTAGTTTGCTCGTTGTAACGTCTGACATAAATTCGGGCGCTCACTCTATCGAACAGTGAGAAATTCCCCACAACCCACATTATGACAAAAGACGAACGCCCCTATCCGCGTCTCTGGCAACTTGCCACGGGGGATAATCAATAAATCCAATTATCTCATGTGGAAAAGCACTGTTGATAATCCAATTATCTCGCTGCCCCTGGTCCCATCGGATGGGATCTACTCCTACACACACACACACACAAACCAACCACCAACTGAAAAGAAGCAAGAGTTAGGATCCAACCAGCACCGGATATTAAACTGACCCCCCCACCGAGTCCCTTAACTAACAAAGTAAAAATAAATTAGCGGAGTGGAAATCTTTGAAGTAGGAAAATTTTCCTCCATCGCAATTGCATTACGGCCATGTGGAGCTAAAAGGGAAAACAGACAGAGGTGACGCAATCAAGATTGTCATTGTCATCAGCCGACAATGGCGACGCCAATCGTCATTAGCAGTGTTGTTATCAGTGCCTCCCATCCGGTCTTTCCTTACTCGGGGAAATTCGCTCGCATCGAACCGGTCTAAGGTCCCATCCTCCCGTTTATTCGAAGAGCTTCGCATGTCGATAGATAAAGCAATACATAAAACAGATGGCAATCATCGATTCTCGACAGTGCGTTGTGAGTGATTGTTGTTCATTTGCATAATGAAATCTCTGGAGCATTTGTTCGGCGGATACATAACGGCCGGATGTTGTAAACATACCCTCCGATCCCCCTTGCCCATCCGGGTGGTGAACAAACGACATACATTTATGTACCAACACGTGTAATGCATTCTTCCGGCATGTTGCGCTTGACGTCAGAGATGATGATGATGATGATGACGATGACGCTGATTACAGTACATCCTGGCAAAATGGGAGTGTCAAGGGAGGTATAGTTTTCCCATCCATTCCACCCTCTTTAGGGGGAAGACGATTTTTGCTGTTTCATCCTCCCCTTCTATTTACTCTTGTTATTGTACATAAAGGAAAATGGAAGTCCACCCCATTCGAAGCGATCGTTAACGGCACACGGGGAGGTGGTGGGTGGGACGGAGAAACATTCGGACCCATGTTTGTACATACATATGTATCAAAAGTGCCTCATAAAATAATGGAATGGGGAAACATGCAGAGTTTTGAAACACAGTTGTCACAGTCTGGTAATCTTCTCTGCTGGTAGGATATATAATAAAGCTGGTTTAGTATTACCACTGCCATCAGTTTTTGAATGTTCGTCCGTTGGAGCTGAACTTTCATGAAAGGTTTATTATATACCACTTTGCGCTCGATCGTAGACAGGTCCACACCACTAAAGGTAAAATGTAGAAGAAGCCCTCTCCAACTGTCAGGGGGCACTCGAATTGATTTAAATGTACGTAAACGTATGAAGCGTTTGCTCCCAGCAGCACTTTGGTAGATGTCCCTCGGTGGTAATAAATATTCAAGCGCTGAGCAGCACTGTAAAGAAACACCACTACCATCAACTAGCCTAGGCTGGGATTGGTTCATGAAATAGGGAAGATGTACCTATATTAATCTTATCACTTTGCAATTCATCCTACTTGAAATAAAACGATATACACTCAGTAGCAAAAAAAAGCCGAGCAAAATTTTGCAAAAAACGCCATGTTCAACCTCCTGTAACCTTGTCAAGTATCAATATTTTTGATTGAAAATTTGACAACATTATAACCAATGTAAAGACCTTATTTGACCAAAATTTCATGTTGGTAAAATTTATAAATTTGAAGTTTTCATAACATATGTGAAAAAAGTCGTTTTTGGATATATCAATTTCAAAAATCCGTATTTCTGTGAAAAATTTAGGTACCATATTAAAAATGTCACCATAGCCTAAAAAAACATAGGAAATAATGTGGACAAAATTTTAACTGTTTCCATCAAGTGCTTTGGACTACAGCTGGCGTCAAAGTTGTCGCACCAACATGAGTATTTCCCTTTTTCATCCGATATTGACCATGCTGAAATATCGGTGCAAAAAAAAAAGCCGAGGTGAATTTTACTAATCATACTGTATAATACTGTATACGTAGTTTTCACAAACCAATTCATACTGTATGTCATATTTTTAAGTTCTCCATGGGTTACACTAGTTATTTGGGATATTTCACGCATAACAAATCAGGTGTATAAATAAGATGAATTCACCTCGGCTTTTTTTTTTTTGGTCAATATCGGATGAAAAAGGGAAATACTCATGTTGGTGCGACAACTTTGACGCCAGCTGTAGTCCAAAGCAATTGATGGAAACAGTTAAAATTTTGTCCACATTATTTCCTATGTTTTTTTAGGCTATGGTGACATTTTTAATATGGTACCTAAATTTTTCACAGAAATACGGATTTTTGAAATTGATATATCCAAAAACGACTTTTTTCACATATGTTATGAAAACTTCAAATTTATAAACTCTATCAACATAAAATTTTGATCAAATTAAGTCTATACATTGGTTATAATATTGTCAAATTTTCAGCCAAAAATATTGATAATTGACAAAGTTACAGAAGATTGAATATGGCGTTTTTTGGAAGCAAAATTTTGATCGGCTTTTTTTTTGCTACTGAGTGTACACGTGACAGGATTAGTTAGTAATGTTTGTTGTAGTTATTTAACGTAAGCAAACATTATTAGAAAACGAAACCGATCCTTCAACTGCCCAATTGTTTGGTTCATCGTAGGATGATTATAGGAACAATGAGATTAATATGAGGGCAGTTTCCCTATGTAGCTATTTAATGTTCCTCAAATATAGGAAAATGGTTACTATACAATATTCGTACAACGAATTGTTGTATTTCTTCGAGCGACATTTCTGGACGTACCTGCAGCAGCTCATGTATCAGCTACTGTCACCTTTTGATTGTGGTCACTATCTGTGTATTTGCTACATCTACCATTGTATCGTACAACTGATTATAATTGAAGTCGAACAATAAATTGTACTGAATTAACGTTGCAGCTATCCGCACGTGTTTTTTGATTCGCTTTTCCGATCGCGATTTTCCGTTAAGTTCCGTTCAAATTCGGGCTCTGGTCGTTCCAGTATTCTAATCGAATTCTACTTTGGGTTAATATTTTATGTCTAAGCCCTTTTGAGCTTTTGACAGCGAAGGCTGTCTTTCACTGGAACGATCTGAAACGGAACCAAAGATAAACAAAAACTAAAATATACGAGGCAACGGTCTCTTTTCTGATTTCAGACTCAGTTCGGTCAACAAGTGTCTTTGATGCTATTCAGTCACGGTTATTACGGTATGCTAACAATAACTATCGGATAATAAACGAATCTATTGGCTATCGTGTTTCAATTATTGAGAATTTAATCGTTATCGTAAAACCAAACCATATACCAATCATATCGTAGATAATATTGATGACAGTAGTTATCATTTCCAGGGTTGGAACGGTACACTAGCTGCGAAATTCATCAAAGTCTTCCGTATTGTCTTAGCGCTTGTAGGGTTGTACGCGATGTAGACAGTATAGAGATAGATGCGTGCGCTGAACAACAATCCCCCAGGGTACGCAAACCACTCCAAGATTGCACTCCTTGGCCACAGGGTACTCATTGACCCCGGTTACAGACCGTAAGATCGTGTTTGACCCTTCCTCTCGGCTAACAATTTCTTGGTCTTTTCGAGTCAGTAATGGCATCTTCGATAGCAAATTGACGAACTCAATATGTAGGTATTGCTTGAGCGGTCAAGCGTGTCGCCAACGTCGATGGGACCGAAGAAGTCGATGCCCGTATGAGTAAATGGTCGAGAAAATGCTTACAGGCGTCCGGATAGCAAGTAAACCATGATCGGGAAGTTCGGTACTGCTCGCTCGTTTTTATATTCTTGGCAATTCCGGCGAACTTGATGAATTGCCCATGAAAGTCTGCCAAATTTTAATTCGTATCGTACGACTAAGATCTGTTGAAATCATAATTTGATAACTTTAACAAAGCATTAGGTACTTGTCTTCCTATGTCTTTGGATATCCAATATAATCCAGACCTGGTTACATGGTATCTAATCAGATATCCTGTGGCATACTCAAAGATGTTTAGCAGTTATGAAATCAAAATATTTCGATTTGGCGATAATTTTCGTATATGGCACTCTTCAAAAGGAATGGTTTACATACGATAAGCTGGCACCGATTCTAAGCGATCAATTCCATCCATTCTCTGACTGTTACCATAATCACAAAATTCATACTTCAACAATTATTTTGAGCATAAAAAATTAAAATTTAGTTATAAAATGTTTGAGGAATCTCTATCTCTCGCGGGTCAAATTTTCACCTTGTCGACGGTGAGCGGGCTTATCTCATGCTATAAACATTTATTTCACTGCCACGTCGTAGAACATTTATATAAAGGCACTAACATCAAGTGTGATACTGGTGAGTTATGCCGCAATTAACTCTTAGACTTTTTACTTTCTATCACAGTAAAACGACTAAAAGTACACTTTTCATTTTCGTGACAACTTATGTTGTTGTTTATCCATTTATTTTATGGAATGAATAACCAAAATACAGAAGCGCTCAAAAGTCATTTGACAAACAGTATTTACGTTATCATTATACTGAATTTAAATTTTATTCGGAAAATATCAAAGTAGTGCAAGTATAAATAAAGAACAAAGAAGGTGGCGTGTAATTCAACAATATTCAATGTTTATTTGTTTTTTAAACTAAATATAACATATTTCATCGAGTTCAAAAGTGATTTGACAAATGAGAAAAACAAAGAAAAATCAACATATTGCACAAAATGATATCATTTTTAGTAATCGCAGGATGGCTGACATCAGTACTTAGTAGCAAAGCCTCGTGAGCCCGACATCTGCGTGGTATCGATGCCACAAGATTAGTAATTAGTAATAGATAGTGGTATTTTATTCCATTCCTCCTGGAGGGCCTCGTAAAAAGTCGTCAAATTAGAGTAGTTTCGGGTTCGTACACGTCTTTTGAGCTCTTCCCACAAGTGTTCAATGAGATTCAGATCAGGACTTTGACTTGGCCACTCCATAACTTTGATTTTTGCTTTATCAAAATATTCCTTCAGCAGTTTCGAACAATGCTTCGGGTCGTTATCCTGTTGGAAAGTCCATTTCTTCGGCCTTTTTTTTTCGTGCAAATGGCAACATGTGATTTTTCAAAATACCTCGATATACCAGCTGGTCCATGATGCCGTTGATACGTACCAATCGACCAACGCCTTTTTGGGAGAAACAACCCCATACGGAACTTGGTACCGAACATCGTTTCTGCGTTTGACAGGTCTGCGCCCATGCTTAATCCCGTCGGAGGAAAACAAATTTAATTGGCTTTCGTCGCTCCAGAGTACTTTCGACCAATCTTCCTGAGTCCAATGTTGGTGAGCCAAAGCAAAGGCAACCCTATCCTTTCTGTTTTTCTCAGAAATGAGTGGTTTCTTACTCGGCCGACGACCATGCAATCCACCATCAGTCAAGCGACGCTTGACGGTTGAATTGTGAATTTTTATACCGTGGTGTTCGGCCAAATCCTTGTTGATATCCGTAGCAGTTCTTCTGGGATCAGCTTTCGACATCATTGCTATCAAACGAACCTGCCTCGCAGTGGTAACTTTTGGCTGACCTGGCCTCGGGGAACTTCCGACGTAGCCTCTTTCCTTGTTTTTCTTGTTCCAGAAGCTCACTAATTGACGAGAAATGCAAAAATCCCGTGCAACTTGAGCTTGTGAGCGTCCTTCTTCCAAACATTTCAGCACGCCCTCCCTGAGCGCGAACGGGTATTCAGATCGTTTGGTTTGATCCATTTTCGCTATTTGAACATTCATTTAGTGATATAATAGTGAAATATTATGTTAAACTTTAAACTTACCAGGAATAAGCACTTTGTCAAATGACTTTTGAGCTGTGGAATTACACCAAAACAGGGTTAAACCCTCTGATCCTAACGGAAATGAGCAACCGATTATACCAAACGAATGGAGAACCATAACAAAACAAACAAACGTCAGATCGGTTGCGGTTGGCAGTGTTGCCGTTTTTATTTTTCAAAAAAAATTGAATGTCAAATCACTTTTGAGCGCTACTGTACCTGGTTTGCTCATGGTATAATAAGTGAAAGTAATTGCAAAATTTTCAAAAAGGGTGAATATTTTGATCATGGTAAATATCTGACGGTTCGAAATGAAGCACATAGCCACAGAAAAGTGTTACTTTAGTCTGACGATGACAAGCAGGTTTATTAAAGATATGACGCAGAGGGCCCGCTTAGGAAGCACGAGCAGTAGATTGAACCTTTCCAAGTAGTTTATTTCTGCAACAGTGTGGAGGGTCCGCTCAGTGATGGTCTAATATTCGACTTACATTAAAAACAGGGGGGGGGGGGGGGATGTTTTAATCACGGTAGTTCCATTTCAATTCAGGCTCCGTTCAATATCGGTTCCGTTTCGATTCCGTTTCGGCTCCATTTCGGTTCTATTTCGGTTCCGTTTCGGTTCCGCTTTGGTTTCGTTTCGATTTCATTTCAGTTCCATTACAATTCTATTTCGGTTCTATTTTGGTTCCGTTTTGAATACGGTTTGCTCCCATTTCGATTCCCTTTATAATTTTTTTTTTTAAAATAATTAAAAAAAAAACAAAAATTTTTTTTTTTTTTTTTTTTTCTCCTCTCACAAAAATAAAAAAAAAAAATTCCTCGAACTAAAAAAAAAACCCCAATCACAAAAAAAAAACACCACCACCCCCCCCTAAAACACACCAAAACAAAAAAAAACAACAAAAAAATATAAAAATTTTTAACAATATTAATAAAAAAAAATGCAGTGCTATAAAAAACCAACACAGGCGCATCATTGCAATTCAGGATTTTTTAAAAAAATTATTCCCTTTAAAAATAAAAAAAAAAAAACATACTCTTGTTGCAATACTTCTTGGGGTTGACTTCAGTACTACTAGTTGTCCAGATGGCCTGGTTTGATGGCGAGTGCAAGCAGTTAAAGTTCTGTCCAGTTAGAATCCGGAATCACTTATTGTGTTGCAGCGGCACGGAAAGTGACCGCTGCAAGAATTCTTTTACAGCGGTTTGTTTTCCTAGGCGCCCACTTTCTGTGGTATAAATTTCACGGTGTTTCGTGCAGTGAGTCAAAAGTTATTTCAGATGGAAGCCGAGAGGAGAGAGAAAATTCTGCACACCCACGTTGATAATCCAACGTGATCCGCAATAAAAATTGCAAAAACGTTGAAAATTGCCAAATCAACCGTGTATGATGTGCTCAAACGTTTCAGGGAGCAAAAGAGCGTGGATCGAGTGCCTCAAGATAAGCGTCGTAGTGGAACATATGACCGCAAGCTGAACCAGAAGGGGTTGAGAATCGTCAGAGCAAACCCTGGACTATCAGATAATGAAATCGCACAAAAATACGCTGCTGCTCGCAGTATCGTTCAAAGAATTCGTTTGCGACCAGGATATCGTCCTTATCGAGCCAGCAAGCAACCAAATAGAGCGTTGAAGCAAAGTTTCGTCACCAAAACTCGAGCTCGGAAATTGTACCAGCAGGTTTTGACGAAGTACCAAGGATGCCTGCTCATCGACGATGAAACCTACGTCAAAATGGATTTCAGACAGCTTCCTGGCCAAAAACTCCTACATGGCGATGGCACGAGGAGTTCCTGCAAAGTTCAAGTTTGCTTTTATTGACAAATTTGCCAAAAAACTGATGATTTGGCAAGGGATATGCAAAGAGGAATATGCGGAGCAAAGACCAAAGTGTTCGTGACGAATAAGACGATGGACTCGAAGCTGTACAAGGAAGAATGTCTCAAAAATTGCGTACTGCCTTTCATTAAAGCCCATAAAGGTCCCGTGAAGTTTTGGCCAGATTTGGTGAGTTGCCACTACAGCCGAGAAGTCATCCAGTGGTACCGCGATAATAACGTAGATTTCATCGATAAAAACATAAATGCACCCAACTGCCCGCAGTTCCGGCCCAGCGAGAGATTTTGGGCAAAAAAGAAGCGGAAGCTTAAGAAATGTGGAAAAACGACTCGGGACGCGACTCAGATGACCAAATGTGGAACAAATGTGCCAAGGAAGATGACTCCGGAGGTGTGCAGCGTTTGATAGAAGGAATAAAGAAGAAAGTGCTAATATCTATTAGAAACGAAGAGAAATGATTTGTATTGAGTTTTTTCCTTTAAATACAGTAAATTACCTTTTTTATGCATTAAACATTATTGTACGTCAATCCGTTAGCGAGATATAGATGATTTTATTATTCCGGATTCTTAATGGACATAACTTTAGCGGGGAGGAAGCAGGGCGGGGGGGGATGCTGCCCCCCCCGCGGGGGGGGAGGAGGGGCGGTATAGGCCGGCCCGGGGCTGGCCAAAATCTATTCTTCGAAGGAAGAAGCGCCGTGGGGGGGATCGGGGCCGCGAAGAAATGGAAGCACTGTACCGTGCTAACGATACACGCAAATTCTACGAGAAATTGAACAGCTCGCGCAAAAGCTACGTACCACAAGCCGATATGTGCAGAGACCTGGATGGTAACCTTCTAACAGGAGAGTGTGAGGTGATTGAAAGGTGTAAGCAGTACTTCAACGAGCACCTGAACGGCAATATTACGGGGGTGGGACGCTTGGAATATGGATCTTTGGCATATGGATGTTTGGCCGAATGGACGTTTGGCCGAGTAGATGTTTGGCCGAATGGATGTTTGGCCGAATGGACGTTTGGCCGAATGGACGTTTGGCCGAAAATTGTCTATTAGCATAAATGTATTGCAGAGAAAAGGAAATAAGAATCTAAAAAAGTATTTTCAAACGCATTAGATCTAAATAAGGAACCAAAAAGAACATTCTCGAACGCATTAGATAGCATCCCGATATTCTAGACTGATTACACTTAAAGTTTATCAAAATGTGTGCGCATTTGCAGTAATAAGCATACTTATTATGTTTTAACTATATCAATTCACTAAAAAACGAAATTTTTATGTTCAAAAATGCAAAAAATGGTATTCGGCTATTTGCCCATATACATGAGAAGTATCAATATGTTTTGATAAAATCGTAGACTCCTGATTTTAAGTGAAAATATGTATTATGTCAAACAGCTTGACAGAATGGGTCATTATTTTTTTATAATCTTGAAGAAATATGAAGTTCCTCCGAAAGATACCTTCTTTTGAATCTTTGCACATGGGCCTTCTATTACGATACATATTCCTGTATTCGAAAGCAAACTTCTGAATCAAGCACTTGCCCGGTTTATTACTCTTTGTGAGATTGTTCCTTCTTTCAAACATGAGCAGTTCTTTGGAGTTTCACTGATCACACAAATGTAATTCTCATGTTGAGATTGTTTCTTTGGCTTTCAGTCTTTTATGTAGGGGAAACAGATATTCTCATGATTTCATGCATTTCAATTTGAGAAATTTTGAACCAACTGGTGAATTATGTGAGAAACTAATATTTGATAATTTTGAGCTTTAATAAAATTACATTTTTCTTATTTTACTTTTGAGACGTTGTTTGGAATCGAATGATAAAAGATATTTCCACTCGGCCAAACGTCCATTCGGCCAAACGTCCATTCGGCCAAACGTCCATTCGGCCAAACGTCCATTCGGCCAAACTTCCATTCGGCCAAACGTCCATTCGGCCAAACGTCCATTCGGCCAAACGTCCATTCGGCCAAACGTCCATTCGGTGGAAGTTGAGGAGGAAATTGGTCGGTTGAAAAATAACAAAGCTGCGGGTGTTGACCAACTCCCAAGCGAGTTATTAAAATACGGTGGTGAAGCACTGGCCAGAGCGCTGCACTGGGTAATTACCAGGATAACTGGAAAATTGGATGGAAGGAATAGTGTGTCCCATCTATCAAAAGGGCGCCAAGCTGGATTGCTGCAATTATCGTGCGATCACGCTACTGAGCGCCGCCAACAAGTTGCTCTCCCAAATTCTATGCCGCCGCCTATCACCAATTGCAAAGAAGTTCGTGGGGCAATACCAAGCGGTATTCATGGGGGCCCGCGCTACTACGGACCAGATTCTCACGATTCGGCAAGTGCTGCAGAAATGTCGCGAATACAACGTGCCCACACATCATCTTTTCATCGATTCCAAATCAGCGTATGATACAATCGATCGAGACCAGCTATGGCAGATCATGCACGAATATGGATTTCCGGAAAAAGGGACACGGTTGATCAAAGCAACGATGGATCGAGTGATGTGTGTCGTCCGAGTATCAGGGACACTCTCGAGTCCCTTCGAAACTTGGAGAAGGTTACGGCAAGGTGATGGATTGTCGTGTTTGTTGTTAAACATTGCATTGGAGGGTGTGATTCGAAGAGCTGGAATAGACACGAGTGGCACGATCTTCAGGAAGTCCGTCCAAATATTTGGCTTCGCCGACGACGTTGATATCGTAGCACGTAACTTTAAGACGATGGCGGAAACGTACATCAGACTTCTGACTGAAGCTGGTAGAATTGGGTTTGTGATTGATGCGTTGAAAACAAAATACATGAAGGGAAGCTGCTCACGAGAAGCCAATGTTAGCCTTCTTGCACGAGTTCAGATCGACGGTGATGAAATCGAGGTTGTAGACGAATTCGTTTATCTTGGCTCATTGGTGACCGCCAATAACGACACCAGCAGAGCAATACAAAGGCGCATTATGGCTGGCAATCGTGCCTACTTTGGACGACGAAAGACGCTAAGATCGAACAAAGTTTGCCGAACTACAAAGTTGACCATCTACAAGACATTAATTAGACCGGTAGTTTTCTACGGCCACGAAACATGGACATTGCTAGTGGAGGACCAACGCGCCTTTGGCGTCTTTGAACGGAAGGTGCTGCGTACGATGGAGTGCAGATGGAAGACGGAACGTGGAGGAGGGGAATGAACCACGAATTGCATCAGTTGCTGGGAGAACCTCCCATCGTACACATCGCAAAAATTGGTCGACTAAGATGGGCTGGGCATGTCGTAATAATGTTGGACGACAGCCTTGTGAAAATGGTTCTCGAAAACGAACAGACTAGAAGAAGAGGCGCGCAACGAGCAAGGTGAATCGATCAAGTAGAAGGCGTCCTGCGGACCCACCGCAGACAGCGAGGCTGGCGAAGTACAGCCATGGACCGATTACAAGTTGTCAACATAGACTACATCAAAGGACTGAATGTCGTCCCTAAGAATTATTGCTTGGCAATTTACATGTCTTTTTGAAATCTAGTTACTACTACATACGGCCTGGAGATGACTTCAGCACTTAGACGGCTCTTTGCCCCGAATTATCATTTCCAGGAAACATTAGAAATCATTAAACAAAGCTCGTGACATCTAGAATAGGGTATTAATTTGAGCTTCCATTTTACGACTGCATAACAAAACATCAACGCGGGAAAATTGAAACTGAAATTTTGAAAAATCCTACGATCCAATACTAATTACTTCAACTAGTACTCAAGCAGCCAACATAGGCTAGTGCTTCTAAGGTATTGGTCGTAGTAGACGTGACGTTGGGAAAAGGTCTAGTCTTGACAAACAAGCTGTCACGCAGCTCCTGCTAGATACCCTCAAAAAAAGAAAATAAAAAAAAATAGAAAATAAACTTCAACACTTTATGACGAGTTCATACACTGAAAAAATCTTTCACTTAGCTACTAATGGAAACACATTTTCCAATTCTAAAATAAGTGACTTTTACATAAATATCACTTAGAAAAAGATATTGTACTCAACTTATCATTTACATTTCACTGAACACATAAGAGTCACTTGATTTTGCAAAGCATTTTCCACTGATTATGTGAATTTTTTTTGAGTGTAGCGTTATAAATATAGGTCAAGCTTTTTGTTTATTCCGAACTTTTAATGAATGATGATCATCCTATATTTGAAGTTATGGTATATGATTTTGCCGACGCAGAGAATGATGATCACCTGACGAACTCAAATCCCGTACTTGTGCGAGCAATTCGGTTCAGTGTAGATACATTAGCATACTGACTGGCTCATGTTGGCTCGGTGCTTGACGCCATTGCAAGAGCTTCAATTCGATTTTCGGCTACCGGAACAACTAACTCCCTCAGATATTTTGATGATCTGATGATGTCTCCAGAATTCAAACAGAACCTCAGTTAGATTTAAACCAAGTGTATCTATTCTTCGGCAAATTCGCGCTAAGCTAAAATCCCAAAATCGACGGAAACCGAGAAATCCACATTGTCGTAATGATTCTGTCTATCACAACAAACATTGTTCATGAATCTAATCTTTTGCATCGTCAAGGCTTGTTTCATTGTTTCAAAATCTCATAAATTTTCTAAAAAAAATGCCCAAAATGAGATGATCGGAAGTGTTCAAATACCTTGCCTGCACAGAGTTTACGAAAAATTGTTCATGACCAAAAAAACACCATTCACGAACCATTATCACTTAATCCCGCTGTTGAAAGTTGGGGAAAAGCACAATCAATAAAACCTGCATGAGAATTCAATGCGAAATTCGCACAGAGCGGCACACCGTTGGTAGAAGCTTTCCGAGCTTTTCGTCGTCTTTATTGCTTAGTGTACCAGTCCCCCATGTCTCATATCGCCTTTTCAACCCAACCTACGATTCCCCTATTTCCGACCCAACAAACACGTTCATATCCAATCAAGACGACAAGAAACGAACTTTGAAGAATATGAAGAAAAACTTTCTCACTTGTATAGAAATGTGAACTCGTTGCTGCAGACGGGAGTTGAACTTTTCCTGTGTCCCCACCCCCTTCCCTGGCGCAATCATTTTCTCAAGCCCTCGCCGGATGGACTTTGTGGTCCCTTATTCCCTCTTCACACGACCTTCTTGTTATTTGTGTTCGCCGTGCTCCTCCTAATGTCAGGGAGATTAATTTCGCAGATTTAGAAAAGCAGAAATTGCTTCCCTAATGGGCTCGATTGAATTTGTACATATGTATCTCGCTAGGTACCCATTTATGTGCTGTTGCGGCGTCGCCTTCGTTTGTAGCAGATACATGGAGCGTGACTTCAAACATTTTCATTTCATTTTATTTTATTTTTTTTGCCTCATAATATTCATGTACCGTGTGCTTTCAGAATTGCCAATGCCGCACCGCTCTGGACCAGCTACAAAACGAAATGATAAAATATGAATGGAAAGATATCGATCCAAGTTTGGAGAGGCCCTGGGCCGTTTTTGAGACCATCTGCTGCCAAAAGACTTGCATCATTCGATCAAGGAAACGTCTTTCAATGTTACTTCACTTAAACGAGCAAGAGTACTAAAATCTCAGAAACTAATTACGCTCATCTGTTTCTGAATCGCCCACTCGGCGGACAAGCTCAAATGAGTCACGCACCATCAACCTCACCCTGAACCCAAGACAAAACCATATTCCCTATATAGCAGAGACTAATGGCGGTTGCATGCAAAGGAGATGTTTCTCTGCTCTACGTGCCACATTTAGTCATAGTTTACCTCGACAAAGGAAGATTTGGTGCCATTAGTTATCTGCTGATTGCCGGGCTAGTCAAGGGGAACAAAGACTAAGTACGCGCTAACGCTCATGGGGAATTCCACTGATTACGATTTCTGATTGGTTTTGAACGCGGGAGTTACGACTCATGCTCTCAAGAAATGGCAGGAATCTGATAATGCATGTTTTACTTATCTTATACCAGTCTTCAATCGCGGAAAATGTGATTAGTCCAAGTGATCGATTTTGACTGAATGAAGCTGTTCACAAACCACGTAAGCACATTGTTTGTGAGAAAAGTCCCAGGTCAAGGTGTTCTTTGATGCACATAGATGTAGTCCTCCTCATTTCACTCATTTTATGAATGCTTTTGGCCAGCATTGCAATTCCGACTGTGTTTCTTTTCTGGTTCGTTATTGAGAACCACATCCTCACATAGTGCTCAGCCCACCGTAGTCACCTCAGCCTTAGGACACTCGAGATTGCATCATGGCAATGCTCATAAAATTTGAACAACTCACATGGGACCGTGTAGGGGCCCGTACGTTAGCTTGAAATGAGCACCAATGGTCCCCCGTGAAATACTCAAGTGGTTCAGAATTCGCATGTAGCTGGAAAGAAACATTTTCAGTCTAAGTTTGAAGTTTTTGAGCAAAATAAACATTTTTTTCCTTTGCCCAACCAGAGAAATCAACATTTCGAAAAGACCTTTTTTTGACTAAAACCAAAATAACTTTTGTTTGACATACGCTAGCGACGATCTCAACGAACCAAAAGTTGATTTTTTTATTGATCTTGAATCTATAGAAAAGTAGGTTTCCTGAATTTTTTTAAATAAAAACGTTAGAGCAAAATAACTGATTTTTATAAGAGTGTCCCTACGTAGGAAAAATTGCTCTTATTCGGTCATATTAACACCTACATGTCCGACCCCTCTTTTACCAAAAATCTGGATTTTCATTTGCCTGTCATTCTGCAAAATCATAACCAAATTGGATGCAACATTTTGCAAACGATCACAAATTTTTCCTAGTTTTGACAGTATCGAACATTCCGGAATTTTACGTAGTTCCGGATATATTCAGGGGAACCGTGGGGTAAGTACCCTTCCCGAAACACTGACCAGGATCAAAACGGTTCCAGAACATGGCATGCGACACCTCAAACTTCACGATTTTTCCAAGCAAGACCATTGGTGGTCATTTTGGAAATATTCGGCCATTGTAGCCACTGCTGGTCGCCTTCCGGAACCGGGTTCCAACGGGAAAGTTGCCAGATTTGGACGGCCGCTACCGGCCTTCCGCTCCACGCTCAGGGATGCCAGGATCCGGTACTCACGGGCACGTTTTCGTCCCGAAAGTGGTTTACCGTATACTTTTCCCACGATGACCATGCGTTTCGTAAAACCGTACAAATGACAGCCATCTTCGATTGAACTGACAGCACCCGAGCGAAAAGAAACCTGCTACCCATTTCTAGGGAGTCCAGAGAGCAATTCTCTTGGAGAGAGAAAAATTTACGCTCTTTACTTTAATTACGGAAAGGCATTGAAATCATTCTCATTTTTTATTGAACACCCGTTATTGTAACAAAGATTTTTTGTTTTTCTGACTGAAACTTTCGCATGACTCTAACCTAACCAAACTTAATCAGCCCCAAAACTAAAAGTGATGGTGTTTTCAGCAAATGGGAATAAACAAAATATGAACTTTCAAATTCAAGCCAACTCTCCAGCTTGAGATCTCGTAACCATCTGCATCCCTAATTGAACAATATTTCAAATCAGATCCAAGCTGACACCTAGAAAACAACGGTTAAATTTCCTATCTTGCGGGTTTATTTTTAATTTTGTGTTTTGTAAAAAGAATCGCACCCATTAAACAAATATTTATAACTTATCTTAATCCGTGCAGTGTCATAATTGTAAGTTTCCATATAAAATTTGTGAGTTTCCATAAATTTTTTTGAAGAAAATGGTTGATCATTTTTTTCAATTTTTTCAATTTCATAACATGATATTTCATTAAGTTTTGATAGTAGACTATTTAAATATTAGAATAATGAATATTTGATAGTAGAAAATATTGAATTTTGTTTTATTACGTAAAAGGCCGGCAGGGAACGTTTTTACCCACGGAACTATGACCTTTTCTATGGAAATGTCCAACCGATTAGAAATATTTTGGTAGTTTTGGATTCAGGAATTCCACCGCTTTCTTAAAATTGTCTAATATGACCGATGGATATCATCCGTCTTCTGAAAAATCGAATATCCGGAACCTTGCTCCGAAAATGGTATACTTGTAAATGTTTCAATAAAAAACCAACAATAATGATAAAAAAAAACTGTGGAATGAATACAAAGGAATGTGTGTGATAGCCATATAATAATCTGATGACTTGATTCAGGAACAGTCACCCCAGAGCAGGTTCCCATGAGGCCACGGATGACCAGAAAATTATATGAATTGAACTCTAGCAATTTGGGTGTCAATATTCTTGGAATCGTTCTAGAGGATCGTTTGCCATAGTTATTGAACCATCCGGTCACTTGGTTTCGGATTGACCAGTTGAGAGAAGGTTCATATGAGCTCGCGGAACATACTCTAGACTACCAATCCGTAGCCAAGTAATCGGATGTACAGATAACGATAAGAAATTTTGTTCGGGAACGATTCCAAGAATTTTGACACCCATATTTTTCGGGTTCAATTCAAATAATTTTCTGGCAATCCGTGACCCCATGGGAATCTGCTCCGGGGTGACTATTACAGGCTTGTCAGTTGGCAATCACACACATTCCTGTGTATTCTTTGAATGACTTTTAGTGTCGTTACTGCTGATTTTCTATTGGAATATTTTATACGTTTACCATTACCGGAACATGGTTCCGGATATCCGGTATTTTCAGAGACGAATTATGTTCATCGGTCATATTAGGTAATCTTGAGAAAGTGGTTGCGTTCTTGAATCCAAAGCCGGTTGGATATTTCAATAGTTATGGTCATTCTAGTTCCGTGGGTAAAAAGGGTCCCCGTCGGTCTCTTTAAGGTGTTTTGTTATCCTTCTTACACCATAAGAAGGGTATTAAGATCGCTTGAAAACTCGACTTTTTATCCGAGGCTTAGAGAGCCGAGTGTCATATACCATTCGACTCAGCTCGACGAACTGAGCACATCTCTCTCTCTCTCTCTCTCTCTCTCTCTCTCTCTCTCTCTCTCTCTCTCTCTCTCTCTCTCTCTCTCTCTCTCTCTCTCTCTCTCTCTCTCTGTGTGTGTGTGTGTGTGTGTGTGTGTGTGTGTGTGTGTGTGTGTGTGTGTGTGTGTGTGTGTGTGTGTGTGTGTGTGTGTGTGTGTGTGTGTGTGTGTGTGTTACAAATAATGTCACAGCGGGTTCTCAGCCATTTGTCAACCGATTTCAGTTTTGTTGACTGCAAATGAAAGCTACAACATTCCCATAGAACGCTATTGATTTTTTTTTATTCGGACATTTCGTTACGAAATGTTGAACGAAACAGGACTTGACGGCCTATTATAATAGTAATCAAACAGTTTAGCCTCCGATTACGTACTGCGCTATTTGTGTACCGATTTTAGGTTTGTTAGCGCCAAATTTAAGTTATAAAATCTTCAAATAACTGGTCAAAATTTCATTAGGATTGGATAATCCTTTATGGAGGTATGACCAAAACAATACCTGAGAGCACTATTTAATTGTGAGATGATAAAAATATACTCGTAGCAGTTCGAAACCGAGCCAGACCACTCACCCCACGCGATGCCGCTTGCATTCTATTGTGTCGCATCTCGTGCGTTGTATAGCACATGCAGTGGACCTGCCACACTATGCGACTCTATAGAATTAGAGTAGGATCGATTGGCTCGAGTGGTCCGGCTTTGAACTGCAACGAGTTTATTCGAAAATTACACAAAGTCTACATTTACTATAACTACACAATTTTGTGCATGTTCGTTGAACATGTACTTATTAAGCATCTTGAATCCATATCGATAATCAAAATTGACGCTTAGGATTGTCTAATTATTTATTCTATAGACTGATGATATGGAATTTCTAATATTTATGTAATTTCCCCTTTTATATAACTAATATAAACAGGTCGTTAAACACTATTAATGGCAATATTTTAATCACATCGATGAACAATACGTTCAGGATTGACAAATAGATTATTTTATAAACTGAATGTATGACATATCGAATATTCCTGGTTCTTCCTGGAATTTCTGATTAAAATATGTATCCAGTACCATATTGGCCACATTTGAGTGCGTAATTCTGGTGAAGTGTAAGAAGGGTTCAGTCTCACCATCGGTGGATTAATTCGGGTTTTTTTTGTTGGACACGCAACGGATACTGACGTGAATTATAATCCGAAAGATAAAACTATTTTCTTATCGTAATCGTAGGAATTTCAGCTGGAGCTAAAAAATAGAATTCGAGGTAAGGTGCCCTAAAACACATCAAAACACTGTCTCTCAGCGTTTCCGAGAGAAATGCGCCCATAAGAAAATATTTTATCCAAAAACAAAAAAAAATTAAACCTTTTTCTTCCCCCCCCCCCCCCCCCCCCCACAAAAAATTATATTCTTTTTTTTTTTTTTTTTTTTTTTTTTTCCCTCCCCCCCCTCCCCCCCCACACCCTTTTTTCCCTTCCTTTTTATTTTTTTTTTTTTTTCCCCCCCCCGGGGTTTTCCCCCCCCCCACCCCCCCCCAAAACCCCCCCCCCCCCTTTTTCTTTTTTTTTTTCCCCTCCCAAATAAATTTTTTTTTTTACCCCCCCCTTCCAAAGGGGGTTTTACCCCCATAGAAACCTTCTTGTGTATGTATGTATGTAAGGTAGCCACCATCCCTTCTAAGACCTTGTCATGTATGCAGCTCCACTTAATAGCAAGATCAAATTTAGTTTCCGGTTTGCATTCACAGTAACGCTGTATGAAGGGCCAAAAACGGTAAGGCGGACCCGTAAGCAGAGACACTTACGCGAAACCCGCGGGAACATAAGAATCTCCTTCCAACGATACGATCCAACAACTCGAATAACCCAATTCGCAATACTTATTAAGTTTTCTACGGGATGGCTTGTTAAGAAGGGCGCATCACTTTCACTGAAACTGTTGGAGTAGAATTCACAGCACCACAATCGAATCGGTAGGATAAAGAAAATGATACTGTTTGTTCCCTCCTAGACGCCGGTTGTCATACCACTCCATTGTCCAATTCCAGCTTGAGTGATACCCTGATGCTCCCTCCCTTCCCAATATATATTTAATGTCATATAGTAATGTATAAAATATAGTGAATTAATATTATAATTATAATAAATATAGCGAATGAATATTATAATGACAAATAATATAGTGAATGAATATAAGAATGAAAATAACAATTCCATTTGTGGACCTGAAAGTTTAGACAATGTAGCTGCGAGAAAAAAAATTGATTTAAAATTATCTCATCAAACTTGGAATATCCATGGATAATCTGAAATTATATAGCAATAGAATAGTAAACCGAAAATTTCGATGTGCTGTTCCATTTCCTTGCAATAATTTATGTAGTGAGTCTCATCGGAAATAGCGATTTTAATGAAATGAATTTAAATGCAATTATGTCACATCATTTAATATCACAACATAAAATAATAAACTGACGTTAAAATTTAAAATAATAATACCAGCAAGCCAGTAAACTATAGTAGAATACATATATCCGTAACTAATCTGACCATCCACTCATCGAAAGACTGTTGCAGTTTCTATTGAAATAAGATTTACTAATATTAGAATTTGTTTTCACAATAATAGTCAGAGAACATAATAAGCGTAGGCACAAGATATATATGACATCCACTGGTATTTTACTGAAAATAAAAATTAGATGTGTATTAATATCATAATAATATTGAAAAAAAATTGAATACAGCTAATAATAGAGCGAAATAAATTTCATATGAGTATGAATCCAAAAACTGAATCTTAATAAAACTAATATAAAAAAATAAAAAATAAATGAATTTTTCGATAGCTCTTGTTCATCTGCACCCATAAATGATTCTTTATGTCTGTGAAATAGGAAATGAATGATTGTAAACTTTTAGGTTTTGAATTAATATATAATGATGAAGGAAAGAGCTTTTTTTCAGTAGAATTTTTCGAATAGGATCCTTTCTAAAAATAAACATTAGAAACCTTCCTATCTTTTCTGAAAATGACTTATAAAAAAGCATACAAAATGTAGTGAATGGATGTTATAATATAAAACGATAAGTATTTCATTTGTATTTACGTGTCTGCAGATTGTGGTCCTGCTGCAATTGTATACGGACCGGCACATCCACCATGAACCTGAAAGCTTAGATAATGTATCATGGCCACCAGAAAAAAAAATGATTTTAAATTATTTTACAAAACTTGGGATATCCATGGATGATCTGAAATTGTATAGCATATAAAGAATAATGAACCTGAAATTTCAATGTGCTGCTCTAATCTAATCTAATCTAATCTCACACTAACGCAGCCAATTCTTGAAAGCATCCTGGAAAATGACGTTTTCTTGAATGCATCATTTTTCTTGTCACCGGCCAGGCCAACTGCGTAGCATGTACGGCAGAGAGGATTCCAAGAAATAGAGCGATTCCAGAAAGAGTGTCTGAAATCGCTTTACTACTTCGAATCAAGGGAAGGAAGAAAGCGTGGACCTCCCGTACCAAACGCCTCCATATAGAGTTAAATAATGTGATAATTTGTATTTATCGTTGGGAGCATAGATGCTAGAAAGATTAGTTTATGCTACTTTTGCCTGTGGGTGGACTTTTGGCATTTGAACCAAAAGTCTGGCAATAATTTGCCAAGGTTATAGCGCCTTATCTCGCTCACTGAAATTTAGATTGAAATTTAAAATTGACAGAATAATACACTGTGCTTCCACTATATACAAGCTCAAGCTTATCGATTTAGCACCACCCGGGGTAGACTTGGTCCTATACCCAATGATTTCATTATCTCCAATCCGCTCAACCAATCGCAATGTTTTGTGATATAGTGGACGGATTATTATAATTTGAGATAACTCAATGCAGACGTCTTCCAAATATGGCAGATCGACAGGCAATCGGTGGAGACCCACCTGGTACCTCATAGCAATATGCTTAGAGGCGGACCGGAAGATTTGATGAGCTACCTCCCCCTTGAACCACCATAGAAACCTTCTTGCCTTCAAAACCCCTCACATACCAAATTTGATTAGATTTGCTTGATTAGTTCTCGAGTTATGAAGAAATTTATGTCTCATTTGTATGAGAGCCCCCTTCCAAAAAAAAGGGGTCCCACAAACACACAAAACCCTCCCCAGCCCCAAAAACCCCTTCATACAAATTTTCACGTTGGCCTCCAAAAACCCCCATATGCTTAATGTGGTTTAATTTACTTGATAAGTTCTCGAGTTGTGCAGAAAGTTGCGTTTAATCTGTATGGAAGCCCCCTCCCCCCTCCAAAGGGGGGGGGGGTAATGAACTGCCATAGAAACACTTCTTGCCTCCAAAAACCTCCACATGCCAAATTTGGTTTCATTTGCTTCATTGGCTCTCGAGTTATGCTAAAAATTATGTTTCATTTTTGTGGGAGTCTCCCCTTCCAGAAGGCGGAGGGGTCTCAAACTACCTTAGAAACATTTATTTCCTTCAAAAACCTCTAGATGCAAAATTTGGTTCCATTTGCTTGATTTGTTCTCGAGTTATGCACAAATTTGTGTTTCATTTGTATGAGAGTCCCCCCTCTCACAGAGGGCGGAGGGGTGAGAGTCACCTTAGAAACATTTCTTGCCTTCAAAAACCTCCACTTGCCAAATTTGGTTCCATTTACTTGATTAGTTCTCGAGTAATGCAAGAACTTGTGTTTCATTTGTATGGGAGACCCCCCCCCCTCCCCTACCAGAGAGAGAGGAGGGGTCTTGAACTACCGTAGAAACGTTTATTGCTTTTAAAATCCCCGCATCCCAAATTTTGTTCCATTTGTTTTATTACATCTAGAGTTATGCAGAAATTTCAGTTTCATTTGTATAACAGCCCCCTTCTAGGAGCAGGGAGGGGTCTCAAACCACCATAGAAACATTTTTCGTCTCCAGAAAACCCCACATGCTAAATTTGGTTCCATTTGATTGATTAGTTCTTGAGATGTGCAGAAACTTCTGTTTCATTTGTATGGGAGCTTCCATTTCTAGAGAGGGGAGGGGTCTCAAACTACCATAAAAACATTTCTTGTCTCCAAAAACTTCTGCATGCTAAATTTGGGTTCCTTTGCTAGATTAGTTGTTGAGTTACGTAGAAAAGAGTTTTTCATTTGTATGGGAGCCCCCCTTTACAGAGAAGAGAGGGATCTCAAACCATCATAAAAACCTTCCCCAGCCCCAAAAACTTCTCCATACAAAATTTCACGCTGATCGGTTCAGTAGTTTTCGCGCCTATGAGGTTCAAACAGACAGACAGACATACATACAGACAGAAATCCATTTTTATATACACTGAATTTTTTTTTTACGACGGTAATGGTACCGCGTAAAAAAAAACCGCGTAAAAAAACCACGTTATTTCAAAAAACGAAGTAAAAAAAACCGCGTTATATCAAAAATCGACGTAAAAAAAGTCAAAGAAATAAAAATTATATTTCATATTCATATTGAAAGTATATGGTCATAAAAATGTATTGGTGGTGGAAAAACATGGTTCCAGTTACATTGGCCACCTGGAATCTGCTACAAATGGATAGAGGTTGTTAATTCAATGTGTGAGCAAAACAGTCCACAGTAGTTATAGAGAGTTTTCGTCTTCGGCAAAATTTCTCAGGGTGTCATTCTTCGTCTTTTGACATTATCATATTAGTTCCACATCATGCCGCAGAGATGGCGCTGCAGTCTATCTTTTCTAAATGAGGCGCTAGAGAAATGCCGTCTTCGGCAAAGTTTCTCAGTATGTTGTTTGTCGTCGTTTGACATTGTTATATTAGTTCCACATTATATGTATACTGTAGAGATGGCGATGCAGATTATCTTTTCCAAATGCATTGCTAGAGAGTTACCGTCCGTGGCAAAATTTCTTAGTATGTCATTCGTCGTCTTTTGACATTGTCATATTAGTTCTAAATTATGGCGTAAATATGGCAGCGCCATCTCTGAAGTACGATCTGGATCTAACGTGATTATTTTGGATGCCTTTATTATATACAATTAACATCTTTTCTAAAGACAGCACCTTCCTATAGCACGATTTGGCAATTTAGATTGCGGCGCCATATTTGCGGCGTAATTTGGAGCTAATCTGATAATGTCAAGTGACTATATTTTACATTCACAACCAACTTTACTGAGAACGGCAACTCTCTAAAGCTTCATTTGGAAAAAATATTTTTTTACGCGGAGGGCCCGCTTAGGAAACACCATTTTGAGAAATAGAATAGACTTTCCCAAGTAGTTTGTATTAGTAACAGTGTTCACGTTAGTCATTTTCTTTATCAAAAGATCATGGTTTCCACATTAATTTCTTTGTATTGCCTATTTTTTTTCTTATCAGGTTAATTTCATGCACATGAGGTTGAAATTTTGTTTAACCGTTGTGTGTCCGACAGGGTACCCGGGTACCTTTTTGGATTTCAATTCGCGATATTTCAATGATTTTTAATCGTATGAAGTTGAAACAATGCCAGATCCAAGAGAATGACGGTCAGAATTGATTGCAGGGGTAAACAGAATTTTCGGGAGAGAGGAAGGGGAGAGGGGTTCCAACTTTTTTTACCCCTTAAAAGGCCGACAGGGTGCCCGGGTACCTACAAAACTAAAATGCCTACATCTCCGGCAATTTTCAACCGATTTCAACAGATTTGGACTCCTTGGATTGAGAATTTCCTTTTCTATCAAGTTATTATCACGATGGACCATTTCGAACACTCTGAATTCTAGAAAATCCGGATTTTCACGGGCATGTCCTGATGTAATGATACTGACCGTGGATTTTGGTAGAAATCCTACAACACCTTTAAAATTCTTCAGCAGATTTACTTTTCTTGTTTTTGGTCCATCGGATGTATGAAAAAGGGCACGCCCGGGTAGGTTCCCCACCGGTCCGTCGCTGGTCATAGGCATTTTCAATGGAACCATATATGTGTATCGCACTGCTTGAAATTTGCTCAAGTGTTTGTTCACTTACTATTGACTTACTTCATGTGTACTAGAGATGTGCAAAACAGCTCACAGAAGTGAGCGGCTCTGAACTGTTCAGCTCTTTGGGATAAAACGATTCTTGGGATCAGCTCTCTTAGTAACTATTTTCATTTTTCAACTTTTTCTTTCAATAATTATAACAGAAAAATATGTGTTTCCCATAAATGTTTTTATATTTTTATTATACATACGAATTGTGAAACAAGATAGTACTGTCAATTTCTCTGTAATATTCATATTTCAAACAAATTATTGCACATTGTGATTAACGAACAGAATTTCTGCAATATGTGTTGGAGATAATCTGTTTCTCTTCTCCGTACTTATTTCCCCTGCCTTTGAAAAAATTCGTTCGCACGGTACTGAAGTTGCTGGAATACATAATCGTTGCTTCATCAGATCGTATGCTCTCGGATAGACGGCTTTTCGGCTCTCCCACCATTCGAGGGGATCACTTATACGCGGTAGTTTAGGTTCAGCGAGATATTTATCTAACTCTAACGTTGCTACTGAAGTTGGATTTTGGTTTCCTTGATCTTCAATGATTTGTTTGTCAAAATCCTCCCACAATGACGATGAACAAGCTGTAGAGCACTCCTTTTGAACATCTTCGCGCACTACTTCATCCTCGGTGTCAGACATTTGTTTTATCGCCGAAGTGTATGCGATTTTGTAGGCATTTTCATCCCAAAAGGCTTGTTTTTTGAACCGTGGATCCAATAAAACTGCCTGTGCAATATGCTCATTTGCTTCCCTTCCACCAAATCGTTTTTGAAGTCCTTGTACAAGTTCATTCTTCAACGCAATGGCAGAATCTGAGAGATTCGCATCAGAAAACGATGCCATCTTCTTCAGCATAATGTGGTATAGCATACATGTTTTGGAAATCGACACGTTTTTCTCAGCAGAAATCTCTACAGTAACATCGTAGAAGATTCGCAAAAGATTGACGCTGTGCTCGATTATTGACCAATCATTAGCACAAAAACTGTATTTGGAATCTAGCAACGCCAAAGTCGATACTACTGGCTCTTTGTTTAACAAAAATCTATCCAACATATCGAAAGATGAATTCCACCGAGTTGGAACATCTTGTTTCAACTTCAGCACTGGTTTACCGAGTGATTTCTGCATATCAGTTAACTTTGCCATCGCAAAGCTGATCTTTTCAAAATATTTTACAGTCGATTTAACCTTGTCGATAGTCACTTTAATGGTTTTATTAATCGCATTTTGCACTACCAGATTCAGCGAATGGGCAAAACATGAAATATGCTCTATTTTAAGAATAGATGCTGCACATTTCATACTAGATGCATCAGCTGTTACAAGAGCAGCTACCTTGGAATCAACATTAAATGCTTCCAAAATAGCAGTAATCCAAGTCGCGATATTCTCTCCAGTGTGTCGTCCATCAAACTCGGAGCTTTTCAATAAGTAAGACTTCATTTCACCCCGTCTATCTATGAAATGAGCCGTCATTGCATAGAAACTCACGTTGTTCAAGTTCGTCCATCCATCACAAGTTACGCTGATCGCCGATGCTTCTTCCAAACCCTGTTTAACTGTGATTAGCGTTTCATTGTACACCGCAGATAAAAGGCTGTTCGTTAATGTTTTTCTACTTGGCAACGTGTAAGATGGACTAAGGAGACGCACGAAATTCCTAAATTCAAGATCTTCCACCAAAGAAAACGGATGATACTCTTTGCAAATCATCTTAAACAGCTGAATGTCAAGCAACCTACTTTTTTGTATGGAAATCGGTCAATTAACGTCAACTAATTTCGTCATCAATGGTTGAGAAGAACTCGTAAAAGTCATTTTCGATGCCACGGGTGAAACTAAATCGCCACCCTCTTGAACTTTTGAATCTCGTGAACCGATGTCAGCAGATGATCCAACCTTAATCCCGGAAACGCTTACATTCGTTGATTTGTGCCCATCGGAATCCCCTGCGGATGCAGCCCCACACCTTTCTAACGAAATCAACGGATGTTTGTTTTGGAGATGCCTTTTCATATTCCCGGTGGAACCATTTGAGGATGCAATCAGATTGCCACAGTACCGGCATTTCGCCTTTGGACCTTCCTTCGTGAAATGGTACCACATGTCGCTCGTCATTCTCCCGCGAGAAGCCATGGTTATTTTTCCAATCTAAAATTTGCCGAATACTCATCCAAAAAATCCACGAAATTTCAAATTAAAAAAGGCCCCCTTTTTTTTTTCGGTAAATTCTTTAAGTGTAAGATGGCAACACTAGTTCTGATATTCTGTCAAAGTGTGAGAGCAAATTACCCATTAGTTTTGTTTTGACAACTGCTTTTGTTAGTCGAAAAATAGACGCTCGGCGATTTTTACCATGGATAAAAAATTGCTCGAACAACGCGTTTGTGTGAAATTTTGTGTTGCAAACGGATTTTCTGCAGCGGAAACGCTCAGAATGTTGCAAAAAGCCTTTGGTGAGGACTCTATGTCACAAAATCGTACATTTGTTTGGCACAAAGACTTTTAAAGAAGGCCGTGAAAGCGTGAGTGACATGCCGCGTTCTGGACGACCATCGACCTCAACTACCGATGAAAACATCGCTTCCGTGAAGAATTTAGTTATGGAAAACCGCTCAATTAGCATTCGGGAGATAGCTGCACTCCTTGATATCTCATTTGGATCGACCGAACACATTTTGACGGAAATTCTGGGCATGAAACGCATTGAAGCACGACTTGTTCCAAAAGAGCTGAATTTTTTGCAAAAACAGCATCGAGTTGAGGTCGCTAAACAGATGATTGCGAACGCAGATAGCGATCCCACATTCATAGAACGCATCATAACTGGTGATGAAACGTGGGTATATGAATTTGATATGCTCACAAGTCAACAATCGTCCGAATTATATATATATATATATATATATATATATATATATATAACTTATAAGATGCTACTTGAGCATTTGATAAAAAAAAAACAATTTATTACTCTGAACTGTATACAATAAATCACACTTAAAGACTGAATGCCAAATTTAATTCAAATCTTTTTTATAATATTTCTCCGTTGACTTCTGCTGACTCGTCGATCCTTCGGGTGGTTCGTCGTGTCATCGATTTATCGGTATGCGGTTGTGTGCCTGGTTCCTCTAGTTGTTGCTATGGGCCTCGGTTGGGATCTGCTGATGTTGCGATTGGATGATGGCTTCGAGTGTGGCTAGGCCGGTTCACCTGTGGTGTAACGCCTCCCCTCTCAGACTGTCGTCCGCCCTCGGGTGATTTATCAAAAAGGACAAGACTGGGTAGTGGTCCAAATCCAAGAGCTCCGTTCTGCGTTTCTCCCTTCGGTTCTATCGTGGGTCCAAACGGCTTCGGGATCTTGAAGGCGTAATCTTTCCTCACTTTTATTTTGCTGTAGATAATGTAAGTGGTAAAAGAGCAGATAATGATTAGTAGGAGGATTCCTCCTCCGATGGATGTTGTCCTCTTAGAGTGTTGTAAGTCCAACTTTATCTGTTGAAGGTTTTTCAAATGTTCCAAATTGATGTGGCTTATCTCGTTCTGCTCCTCTGAGAAATTTAGATGAATAAGTTTCTTGCCATAAATTGGTATGAGGTATTCCTCTTCGGTTGTTAGATGTTTTTGGCCGTTGAACGTCAAATTCATCACTTTTATCGTGCAGTTGTCTGTTTCGATTATAGTCGGGCTGTTGACTAATCTCGAGTTATTACATGAATCCGAAATGAATACTTTTTGGTTGGTGTCTAATAGTATGATTCCGTTTTTTACTTCCTCTATTCTGATAGGTTGCCTAGCGGGTTTCAGAATGCATTTGGGTGTCCGGTGGTTCAGAAGGTTATTGATACACTCGTCTTCTATCTGGTTTGTTGCTTCGCAAATGTCGCAAATTTGTGTTTGTTTGTAGATGACGTCTCGATACTTTGCTACTAGTTTGATGTCCGTGTTGATTCTCGTGTCGTTCATATTTATAGTTTGGATGCTGATCAGATCGAACTCGTTGACTTCCAGGATTGGTATTTTGGCCATAATTAAGATTTCGTCGCTTTTTACTATTACGCTACCTGAACTATATTGGAAAATTTGATCTATGTAATCTACTTTTAAACCTTGGGCTTTGAGCCTGTTAAAAATGTACAGTTTATCGTCAAATGAAAATAAGTTTCTGTTTAAAATGTTAAGCTTAGCAAATTCGATTTGTTCTTCTATGTTAGTGAGAATTTGAATTAATAAGTCAAGGTTCATAATGAGGTTAATGTATTCTAGGTCTGTGTTAATTGCGAAAGAATTATTGTTTTGTGCTACAATTTCTTTGTTTACTCTTTTCAGAATATCAGTAATGTTATTAAGTTTATTTTGAATTTTCTCGTTTATAATTATTTGTGTTGATATGGATTGAGAGACTAAGTTTTCCTGTCTTTCTATGGTTCCCAAATTGTGGTTGATAATATCTAAGTCTTCATTATCTGGGTTGCCAGCAATAAATTTAATTACTGAACCTAAAGCGTTAATCAAAGCTCTTTTGTATCTGTGTGGGTATAAACTAAGTAATTTACCTCGTGCGTGCTGGATTTTGAAATCGAGAGTCCTTCTAAGATGGTCTGTTACTTTTAGGTTCCTTGTAGTGTTTTCTATAAAATCGATGTTATTCTCAATGGACTTAATATTAATTTTATGAATAACTCTCTCAAACCCTACTCTAATTCTAACTTTTTTGAGTTTTATGGCGATTATGCCATTATTATATGCTATTTCTTTAAATGTTGTTGCCCCGATTAATATGGTGCAAGTTAATCTGTAACGAGAAAAAGGATTTTTAATTTTATTTATTTAAGGGTTATTGTTTTATCCTGTTTTTGTGAATTTTGACGTCGTTGACGTCTTTAAACGTTAAATCATTATTTTCTTTAATAGTTGTTATTTTAAACGGGTTTTTATCTTTGGTTAGACGTTGGGAATTTTTTATGTATTTTTCATCGCCCGGTTGAAGTTGTTTAGGTTGACTATTATTTTTGTTTTGTTCTTCATATTTTGTTTTGCGTTTATCTAGTTCAATTTTAACTGCTGATTGCAGATTTTTATTTTTTTCTGAGATTTCTTCCATGTTCGTATATCCCGAATAATTGAATACAAGTTTTCGTGGAATATTTTTGATGACCGAATGGAAACTGTTGTTGTAGATGTCGACCGCGATATTAACTTGTTCGCGCGTAGATAGATTACTATTTTTCTGCATGTTTGTCCGGAATATTTCAATAAGTGTGGAATGAAACCTTTCCACAATACCGTTAGAATTTGAGCTACTCGCGAAATGAGATTCGATCTCTAGATCGTTCAGAAAACCGATAAAGTCCAAGGACCTGAAAGATGGTTCTTGGTCGCTCACAATAGTATTTGGCCTGCCAAACTGCCTGATGTGCTCGGTCACGGCATTCTTTATATCAATTATCGTTCGAGTTTCCAAAGGTATGACGTTTGCGAATTTTGAAAATGAATCTACGATGGTGAGCCACTTTTGACCTTTTAAAAAGAAAATGTCAATGTGAACTCGGTCGAAAAGGTGATTTCCAAAAATACTTTTCTTTATAAGGTTTGGAGGCTTCCTGTCGTATTTGGCTTTCTTGCAAATATCACAGGAGCTAACCAGAATTTTGATTTTTCGTTCGAGTTGTGGAAAAAAGAAGGTTTGCAGGATCTGGTTTTTGTTTTCTTTGACCCCTCTGTGACCACGATTATGTGTGTCCCTCACAATTTCGTCCTGTTGTTGATCAAGGCGTAAGTCTTCTAGCATGGTTTCTGAAATAAATACTTTGTAAAAGTTGTTAGGTTGCATGTGTTTTCTGTATGTTTCCTGTACTAGCTGAATTAAAGGAATGGGGATTTTTAAACAATTAACGCCCTTAGGATTTAGCGTTCTTTTGAATATATCTACGATAGTTTCTTCTGTATAATTCTGTTTAACTATTATGTGTCTATTGTACTTTGGAAAAACCTGCTCGTAAGCTCTATATTTCCTATCTTGAAAATAATTTGTGTTCTAAAGGTGTTTATTGGTCGTTCGGTACAAGGAATGAAATAATCATCACTTGTATCTGCTGAATGAATTGTCATGTCATCGCTTTCATCGTCTGCTGAATAATTCCCTTGCTCAGAGGGTTCTACATCCAGAGATGATTGCGAATTCGCATTAACTTCTTGGTTCATCTCTACTCGAGACAAGGCATCTGCCACTACATTTTGTTTTCCTGGCTTATAGATCAATTCGTAATTAAATTCCTCTAATGCGAGTTTACCTCTTATTATCCGGTCGTTTGCATTAGTAAATGAAAATGTCAACGGTTTGTGGTCTGTCAACATTTTGAACTTTCTACCGTGAAGGTAGGGTCTGAAATGATTAACGGCCCACACAATTGCTAAGAATTCTTTTTCTGTAGTAGAATACCGTTCTTCGGTTTTATTTAGTGTTCTTGACGCGTATGCGATAGGTCTGTCTTTGCCTACTGGCTCTTGTGACAGTACTGCTCCTACTGCATAGTTGCTTGCATCCGTTGTCAGGATGAATTCTTTGCTAAAATCCGGATAAATCAGAACAGGATCTAGCGTTAAAAGCTCTTTACATTTTTCGAAACATGCTTCAATTTCGGGAGTGATCTCGAATTCTATATCTTTTATAAGAAGATTCGTCAATGGTTTCACGATCTTCGCAAAATCTTTAATAAATCTCCTATAGTACCCTAATATTCCCAGAAATTGCCGGATTTCTTTCTCTGATTTTGGAATTGGCCATTGTTTAATAACCTTTATTTTATCATTATTGGGACGAACCCCATCTTCAGATACTGTGTGCCCTAAGAAATGAGTTTCTTTCCGGAAAAACTCGCATTTTTCTAACTGAATTTTGAGTTTAGCTTCCTTGAGCTTCTGTAAAACCAGTTTTAAATGTTTTATGTGTTCATCCAAGGAGCTCGAGAATATGATTATGTCGTCCATATAGACGTAACATATTCCTATTAACTCTCTTAATATGCAATCCATGACCCTCTGCAAAGTGGCCGGTGCATTTTTCAAGCCGAATGGCATACGTGTAAATTCGTATTTACCACCGTTTACCGAAAAGGCTGTTTTTTCCGTATCCTCATCCGCTAGTTGAATCTGGTGGAAGCCAGAGACTAAGTCTATGGTTGAGAAATACTTAGCCCTTCCCAGTTTATCCAGAATGTCTGTGATTTCTGGGATGGGGTATATATCATTGATTGTTTTCTCGTTTAGTTTCCTGTAATCGATTACTAAACGGATTTTTTTTCGACCGGATGCATCGGATTTCTTCGGGACTACCCATACAGGAGATGTGTATAGCGAGATTGACTCCTTTATGATCCCATCCGTGAGCATTTTTTTTACTTGTTCTTGAACTCCTCTTTCATACACGTAAGGGTATTTGTATGATTTTGAAATCACAGGAATATTGTCTGTAGTTCTAATATTGTGTCTAATTTTATGGGTGAACGTGAGCTATTCTGATTCTACGTATAGAATTTCTCTGTTTCGCTCGAGAACCGTTTTAATTGCCCGTTTTTCTTCGTCGTTCATGTGACTATCCCTAATTATGTAATTAGAGAGGTCAACACATTTCGGCAATTCCACCAAATCGAATGGATCATTATCCATTTCGACTGATTGTTTCGATTTCTTCTGTGGGTCAATGTTTTCGTAGTTAATATTTATATTAATTTCGTTGTTGTTTATTTGTAGTGGTATTTTTAAACGGTTTTTCACTGCAATGAAGGCAACGTTGTTCGCACTTCTATACAGTCCTGGTAAAATAGAAAAATCCTTGTAAGGCCTTTCGTCCGCTATTAGAAAGTCTCCATCCTGTTCCGTTTTAATTTTGACCATTTGAAATTCGAGTTCCGAAATGTTAATTTTATGCATTTCTGAGAACTTTTTTTCAAGTGGAAAAGTTTTTCTGACAATTTTTAATGTATTTTTGGCGATATCCAACTTGGCGTTGAGATCTCTCAATGTCTCGTATCCAATCAACCCATCAAAGAAAACGTGAAAATCGAACACATAAAATTTGATTCTTTTTTTTATTTGAAAAACATCGAAGGAGGCTGATTTTTCAATTTTATGCTTGCCTCTTATGTTCGTTACCTGAATACCGGTTTCAATTTTACAATTTTCAGGTTTTACGTGCCTAGGCGAAATGTACTTTTTATTGGCTCCCGTGTCCACTAAAAATTTCAAGTCACCTTGTCTGAATTTCAAAATAAGGAATGAAGTTATTATTTTTTATATTTCTGGTTTTTCCCTTGTGACCAGATGAAAATTTAATTCGTCTCCCTCAAAAAATTCATCGTCATCCGACTCTAAAAGCGAATTATTCGTCGGTTCTGGTGTATCGTATTCCACATCGTGAGCCTCATGATTGTGTACCTGCATTTTAGACTGGTACGTTCTCATGGAAACGTCACCATCAGTTACTTTCTGGGCTCTGAATTTATCCGATCCAGGTTTGTTGTTCTGATTACTTTTTGAATTGTTGAAATGGTTGGTTTTATGAATCTGGCTATTGTTAAAGGGTTTTTGGTCGGCCGATCTATGTGACGAAATACCCTGTTTGTTTTCGATTTTCTGCCTGTATGTGGTGTTTAGGCCTATAACTCCGTACGTACATTGATAATTGGCCTATAACTCCGTACGTACATTGATAATTGTTCCCCATTTAGACCGTCAATGTATCTCGTTAGAGTCATTAGACTGATTAATTTATTGACAGCCTCTATTGAATGTTTGTAGTCTGTCATTTGGGCTGCCGTGGATTTAATAGCAGTATCTATTGATTTTAATTTTTGGAAATATTCGTCCAGTGTAAGTCTGCCCTGTTTGATAAAAAAATAGTGATTGGATGTACGACGTAATGTCTCGCTTTTCGCCAAACGCATTAAGGAGTACTTCTTTTATATCGCACCATTCCGTTGGATTTCCAGCGGCAATGATGGCTTTCCTCGCATCCCCTACTAATTTCGATTTTACTACTCTCATGATTTGTTTGTACGAAGGTTCTAACTCGTAATCATCAAACAACTCTAACGCTTCTTGGGTATCATTTATCCAAGCAAGTGTCTCCTCTCTATTTCCATTAAAAGTCGAAATGATGTTGATTTGATCCGGAATTTTGAAATTTAAAAATAAATCTTGGACTTTTCGTTGCTACGAAGTAATTGTTGCAATGAGGCTATTTTGGTTGTTAGTGAGCTGAGCGACTTGCGCCAGCAGCTGTTCGGCTGTAATCACCGGTGGTTGTACTTGGGGTGCAACGGGTGTTTCAGCATTTGCTGTATTAGCATTATTTTGATCTGCCATATCGTTTTACTTCACTTGTTTAGCTCGCGACTGACGTGGCTTAAGAAGAAGCTAGCTTGAGGTCGATGTACGCTCTCACTCTCACTGAAATTTCCCTAATTGCTCACTCTCACTGGTATTTTTTTAATAATTAGTTTTAGTTACATACAAGATGATGGTTTTCATCAGGGAGCCCTAAGTGGATGGGGTAGGTTGCTAGTGGCGGGAATGATCCTCCAAATCACCATATCCAACTCCAGGATATTCGCTCCGAGATGGCTGCTGCCGGGTGTGATGGTGTTCGCCGTTGAACTTAGTTTCGTTCCACTTTGGAAAACTTGCTGAAGAATCACTGATATCCGCTCAATAATTCCGCACAACTTTTCACTACTAAACTACTTAGACTGCGCCACTTATAAGATGCTACTTGAGCATTTGATAAAAAAAAAAACAATTTATTACTCTGAACTGTATACAATAAATCACACTTAAAGACTAAATGTCAAATTGAATTCAAATCACTTTTATAATATTTCTCCGTTCCTCCTTCGGGTGGTTCGATTCTGATGCAACCTTTGCCTGCGTGGTCTGTCTGGTTCGTCGTGTCATCGATTTATCGGTATGCGGTTGTGTGCCTGGTTCCTCTAGTTGTTGCTATGGGCCTCGGTTGGGTTCTGCTGATGTTGCGATTGGATGATGTCTTCGAGTGTGGCTAGGCCGGTTGCCTGTGGTGTAACGGATATATATATAACTTAAGTTGGTTAACCGGGAATTTCACTTTAAAAAAAAAGCTAACTACGAACTACACTCGCTTGATGCACGAACTGGAATGAATTTATTGTAATTATCAAAGACCTAACTGCCCTAGCTGTGTCCCTAAAACTGCTGACCTTGTGCCTAGCAACGACGGTCCTCCGGTGCTCACGTTGTCCAAATTGCCGGTGTGGCTATCTTGTGCTGCGTGGTTTCCGATGACGCTCCACTTCGATGTCGCCACCTTCGATACTGCTGACTTCGCGGGTCCGGTGCTACCATGGGTTGAGTGCACAGGTGCTGCTATGTTGGTGTTGATCGATGAGGTGGTATTTTCATGTTTAACTGCTCCCCCGATAAGTATTGCTCGTCCCGAGCAATGTCCTGATGATGATTTGATGATTTGGTGATATTTGAAAATGCCAAAGCCAATGACTGCGAGGATGAAGATGATGACGGTGCCAAGCGATGCGAATCCGACTAAGTGCTTGAAGCGTACTGTATCCAGATGCTGTCTGTTTTGTATGTTGAGCTCATGAAGTTCCGAAATGTTAATATGTCGATCAATTTGGAATGCTTTGATTTTTATCGGTTGTAACGGTAAAATTGTTGGTTGGTAGAACCGAAGTTCAAAATTTTCATAGAGTTGATTTCTCACGTACAGTGAGCAGTTATGGAACGTAACCAAATGAATTCCGGTTAACGTCTTATTATTGATTCCACAGGTGCTGTTGATGGTTACGTCTTGATGAACGGTTATAATCAGCAGCGTCCCTGGGCTTATCATTCTTGTTTCTGTAGTTGGAGGTTTTTCCGATAAGTGACATTGTCCATGCTGTTCCCGTAACAGTGGTGCTTCACAAGGATCATCGCTAATCTCGACCAGTTGACTTCTCTCACAGATTGTGACTTGGCTATTCTCTCGGCAATTGGATGTAATGGCGAATATTTCGTGTTGATTGATGAAAACTGTTTTGTGTACTAATTTGATGGTATGGTTGAGCAAAGGCAGGGGTTCCATGATGACCTTTTGGTATGTTGTATGGTGAAGGTGTGGGATGTTTACGCATATGATGATGAGTGCTGCTTCCTTGTAGAACATGGTTGTTGTCAGATAGTCGCTAGCTTCGTCTAGGTCATGAATTTGTAACCCTTGGTCTTTAATCTCCTGAGCTATTATTTCGATTTCTTTTGGTGTGAGGATGAGTTTACTTATAATATTGATTTTTGCTAACATAATGGAATATTCAATTGATTTTAAAGTATTCAAAAAGGTATCTAATTGAAAAATTATTAGAATTTTTTGATTCTCTATAGTAGCAAAGTCACTGTTATTTATAATTTGACGTAATGCATTTTCTTGATTTTTGATAGCATTGTTGATAAGATTCAGCCTATTTTCAAATTTTGAATTTATTTTTATTTGTCTGTTATTTTGGTAAATCAAGGTATTCCCCGTCCTTCTAAGTTCATTTAAATTTGTGTTAATAAAAGTTAAATCATCTGCATCTAAATTACCAGTTACAAATTTAACTGCTTTACCTAAAAACTCGATCGATCGTTTACTTCTGTATGTTTTGGTGTGAATGGTATTCAGAATAAATTTAATTTCTCTTAGTTTTATGTTGATAATATCTGAAAAGCTACTTGAAGAATTTGCTAGTTGGCTGATCATGTTTTCCATAATTGATAATGATATTTCAAACTGGGGGAAATCAATAACGTGTAATAACCTATCATAACCAGTGACTATTCTTCCTTCCCCCTTTTTTAGAATCAACGCTTCCGCGATGTTAGTTATGTCGTGGATTTGTATGGATTTGGGATGTGATGGGATGAGGAATGTGGATAATAAGCCGATGAATAAAGTCCAGTATTGATGCCTCATCTTGTGTATCTGAAATAGCAAGTAGTGTTAGACTCTTTTAATGTTTTCCTTATGTATTTCCCTGCTAGAGTCGTCGACAAGCAATCTTCCCTTGTTCTCCGCGACTGTAACAGTTGAATACATGGGGTTTGTTTTCTTCTTTATTCCTTGCACCTTTTTAAAAGCTACTGTATCTTGTTGGAAGTCTGGCGCGACCTCTCTGTGTTTATTAGACCAACCGCACCAATACGCTAATATCGGTAAATTGTTACCCTGTTTGACTACTCGACACCGCACCGGTGGTTGCTAAACGGGGTGGGAAATGACAATCTGCTCGCTGGATGAGCAGCCGGTTCGTAAATTTGACAACCCGACCCAACCGAGCCGAGCGTTGCTATTTGAAGAAAAATAAGCAAAACAAGTTGAAACGTTAAAACAACATCTTCATCTGGAAGACTTGTTTCAATTTGAGTGTTTCCGATTTGTTTTTAAAGTTTTATTTGCTAATTTCACGTTCATTGTGATATGTTGTGAAAAAAATGAGTGCATCAAAACCCCGTGGAAGGAATTGGATGCAACAAGATAACGATGTGCTTTGCAGGGCTCGGCTGGATGTTTCCCAAGACACCACCCTTTGGGACAAATCAGAACGTTTAAAACCTGTACGGAAGAGTATGCAAACTATACACTGCACGAAATATTTAGCGAAACGAAACCGGTGCGAGAATAAATTTGATTGTGTTATCTTTTTATGAACGACCGGTGCGAAAGTGGGTGTCTTAATCAAAATAGGAACGCTCTCTGTCATCAAAATATTACCCAGATACGAACCCACCGGTGGGGATGGTCTTATGGTAGTTTAGATTTTGTTTCTTTGTTTTGTTATGGGCAAGCATAACTTCATCATATATTTTGTTTCTGTTTGCGATTATCAATTCCATGTTAAGAGGTCTTTCCTGGGAATGTTTTAACCCATAGAAAACCTCTCTTGGTTTCATTTTAATAGCGGAATGTATGGTATTGTTATATTGGGTGCAAGCAATATAGAAAATCTCCTTATGACTTAAATCTACATAGGTTGGTTTGATACATCTAAAAATTTCTGCTACTGTAGAGTGAAATCTCTCTACAGTACCATTACTTTCACTATGATTAGCTGGTGTAAAAAATATTTCAATATTGAAGTCCTCGTATTTCCACTGATTTCAAGGAGGGTTCATTGTCACATACTATTTTTCTCGGTGTTCCATAAATTTTAAAGAACTTTAATAGCCCTTTTCTTACATCCACAATATTACGTGATTTAATATTTGTCAACGATCCAAATCGAGAAAATTTATCTACTGTTGAAAGGAAACACATTTTTTCTGCAATGAAGATGTCTATGTGCACGATGTCTAGAGGTCTGTCAGGATTAGGCGTTGCTCCTAGTAAAATTGGAAAGGGTGTCGGTCATATTTGTTTTTATTGCAGGTTTCGTACAGTTTAATATATTGTTGAATTTTCGGTTTCATCCTAGGAAAGTAAAATCTATTCGAAATTTGTTCTTTATTCTCCCAAACTCCTCTATGCGAATGATCATGAGTCTGTTCTATAATCAGGTTTTCTTCCTCTCTAGTTCTTAAGTCGATTAACAACTTTTGAGTTACATAAATTTTAAATTGTTTCGTCCTATTAAAGTGGTTTTTATACACGGTTTGGATTACATTCATTAGTTTCTCCGGACAATAAATACAATTAGTCCTCTTCAAGTCCATGTAATCCTTGAAAGTTTTGAATATTATTGGTACTCCGAATACAAGTCTAGTGATTGTTCTTCGGTACACCCTTGGAAATATTTCCTCATGTTGATCTGGCTCATCCGGGCCTATTTTAAAAATAATTTGGTTACTGAAAACATTTAGCGGTTTTTCAGTACACTTTATAAACTCTGAATCATCTGTGTTGGCTGAATGGACAGACGCGTCATCAGATGAGGAGTTTTCATGATTGTTCAATTCGTTTCGGACTCTGGAAAGACTATCGGCGACAATATTCTGCTTACCAGGACGGTAGCGTATGTCATAATCAAATTCACTTAGTGAAAGACGCCAATGGACAAGTCTGTTATTGGTGTCCTTCAAATTAAGCCCATAGGTGAGAGGCTTATGATCAACATATAACAAACATATACATATAAAACAAACTTTCTTCCGTACAAGTACGGTCGAAAATATTTACAAGCCCATACTACAGCTAACAGCTCTTTCTCTATTGCTGAGTATTTCTCTTCAGACTTGTTTAGGGTTCGAGAAGCGAAAGCTATTGGCTTATCACTCCCAATAGTCCCTTGCAAAAGCACAGCGCCGACTGCAAAGTTACTGGCATCTGTGGTCAAAATGAATTGTTTGGAGAAGTCAGGGTACTGTAAAATGTTACTTCCGGATAATATTGATTTACAATGCTCGAAGGCGCTAACAAATTCTTTTGAATGAGAAATGCTTTCACCTTTTCTCAGAGCATTTGTAAGAGGCTTGGCGATTTTTGCGAAGTCACTAATAAATTTGCGATAATATCCTAGGATTCCTAGGAATCCTCGCAATTCCTTTTCATTCGAGGGCAATGGCCACTTCTCAATGATTTTAATTTTGTCTGGGTTTGGTTTAACCCCTTCTGGCGTGACAATATGGCCTAAGAAGGCGACTTCTTTTTGCAAGAACTCACTCTTGTCCAGTTGCACCTTAAGATTATGCTTCTGTAATGTTTTAAAAATTTTGGATAAATTGTCTATATGTTCTGTCAGGCTAGATGAGAATATAATAATATCATCCATGTATACGAGACAGATGTAACCTATATGATCTCGAAGAACGTTGTCCATCACACGCTGAAACGTTGATGAGGCATTCTTCAGCACAAAAGGCATTCTTAAAAACTCGTAGTGACCATTTTCGACACTAAAAGCGGTTTTAGGAATGTCTTTTGCCTCTACCTCGACCTGGTGAAATCCAGAGGCGAGATCTAACGTCGTAAAATACATACACCGTCCTAATTTGTCTAGGATATCAGTGATGTTCGGTATCGGATATCTATCGTCAACCGTTTTTTCGTTTAATTTGCGGTAGTCAATTACTAACCGCAATTTTTGTTTTCCCGAGGCATCTAGCTTTTTCGGTACTATCCACACTGGGGAGGTCCAGGGGCTGTTCGAATGACGAATAATCCCTTGATTGAGGAGTTTTGAAATTTGTCTCGTCCCTGTGACAAAATGGATAGCGATATGACTTGGTGTGTATTGGCACCTCGTCCTTTGTTTTAATGTTATGTTTTATGGCACTCGTGAAGGAGAGTTTCGAGCCTTCCATAAAAAAAATCTTCACATTGAGAAACTATCTTGAGGAGCTTATTTTTCTCATCATCATTTAGGTGATCAATTCTGAGTTGATCGAATAAAGTATTTCTATATATATATATATATATATATATATATATATATATATATATATATATATATATATATATATATATATATATATATATATATATATATATATATATATATATATATATATATATATATATATATATATATATATATATATATATATATATATATATTAGGGGTATTCCTAGAAAATGTCGTATTTGCAGACAACTTCATATCTATTGTTCTGACATGAATTTTGACATTGACAGCTATCACATCCGAAACTTCATTCTATTCTCTAGTTGTTTCAGTGTAAGTTACGCATCATTAGTGAAAGTAAACAAGTTTTTGTGAAGCCGAAAAATGTCGAAATTCGAGCCATCAAAGCAGCATTTGCGGGAAGTTTTAATTTTCCTGTTTAATTCAAAGAAAAATGCATCTCAAGCATGTGAATTGCTCTCCGAAACATACCCGGACTACAAAATCGACGTTCGAATGTGTCAACGTTGGTTTGCACGCTTTAAAAGTGGTGATTTTGTCACTGAAGACAAGGAACGCCCCGGCCCGGTCAAAAAGTTTGAAGACGTCGAATTGGAAACTTTGCTCGACCAAGACCCCTCACAAACGCAAAAAGAACTTGCAGCAGCATTGAGAGTTAACCAACCAGCCATTAGTAAGCGTTTGAAAGCATTGGGAATGATTCGAAAGGTCGGTCATTGGGTGCCATTCGAATTGCGGCCGAGAGACGTTGAGCGCCGTTTTTTCACATGCGAAGAGCTGCTTAAACGGCACATACGGAAGGGTTTTTTGGATCGAATTGTGACTGGTGACGACAAGTGGATCCATTACGACAATCCAAAACGTAAGGCAACGTATGGATACCCCGGTCATGCCACAACATCGACGGCCAATCCCAATATTCATGGCCAGAAAATCATGCTGTGTATTTGGTGGGACCAGCTGGGTGTGGTCTACTATGAGCTGTTGCAACCAAAAGAAACCATCACGGGCGAAGTCTACCGGCGACAACTGATGCGTTTGAGCCGTGCATTGCGTGAAAATCGGCCGCAATACGCTAAAAAACACAACAAAGTCATTTTGCAACATGACAATGCTCGGCCACATGTTGCACAGCCGGTGAAAACATACTTGGAAACGCTCAAGTGGGATGTCCTACCCCACCCGCCATATAGTCCGGACATTGCGCCATCCGATTACCATCTCTTCCGATCGATGCAACATGGCCTGGCTGACCAGCACTTCCGTAATTATGACGAAGTCAAAAAATGGATCGATTCGTGGATAGCCGCCAAACCAGCATCATTTTTCCGAGAGGGTATCCGTCAACTACCACAAAGATGGGAAAAAGTTATAGCTAGCGATGGCCAATACTTTGAACAATAAATGTATAACCATTTTTTCACAATAAAGCATCAAATTTGCAAAAAAAAAAAAAGACATTTTCTAAGAATACACCTAATATATATATATATATATATATATATATATATATATATATATATATATATATATATATATATATATATATATATATATATATATATATATATATATATATATATATATATATATATATATATATATATATATATATATATATATATATATATATATATATATATATATATATATATATATATATATATATATATATATATATATATATATATATATATATATATATATATATATATATATATATATATATATATATATATATATATATATATATATATATATATATATATATATATATATATATATATATATATATATATATATATATATATATATATATATATATATATATATATATATATATATATATATATATATATATATATATATATATATATATATATATATATATATATATATATATATATATATATATATATATATATATATATATATTTATATAAACAGGGTGTTTGGTTCCTTATTAAGAATCTCTCAGGGGCTGAAAGAAGATCATATTTGATGAAAAAAATCATTCTACGCATATGGTAAAATCTCAACAATTACAAAGTTATTGAACTGTTTTATTTCGGTGGTATGTTTGCACTTAACTTGCACTAACGCAAAGATTATACTTTAAAGAGTAAATCAATTCCGTTCATTAGAAAGGTAAGAAAATTTGCTTTATATCTTCATCACTAAATTGCGCTGTTGAATGAGACAAGTAACATTTTAAGAGTAGCAAAATTTGAAATTGGTAATTTTTCGGACATTTTTGTAGATTTTTTCTAATAAATGCATGATAAACTTGTTCATTTTTTTAAACCAAACGGAGCCTCTTATTATGTTCTATGATTCGTTCTTTGACACCAAACATCTATCTCTTTTAGTTTTCGTACAATTTCATTATTAGCACACGATGTTAGGTCTTCAATTGGCATCTTAAAAAGCCACCCATTCCACCCCACTGTACTAACGATTTCAACCCGTGCTTATCGCGCACAGCACACTTGATCGAATCGTATAGCGATTCCCATTTGGCGCGCGTTTTAAGCAGAACTATGCTGATGGCGGTTCATTTAAACGCATTTACGGGCCTTCGGCATCAATGGATATAATCTTAGATAATAATGCTTTAGTGGAATCTTCAGAGATTTTTCCTGGAGTATTTTGTAGTAATACTATAGTTCAATATGCTCCATATGTTAGGATAGTTAATACTAATGATGAAAATTTGATATTAACGAATTTTCTACCACGTATTCACCCATTGGAAAATTTTCATGTGTATAATATTACAAATAATGACAAAATTGATAGAAATAAGTCATTAGAGAGAGAATTAAATTTTTTAAATTTACCAAATTCAATTCGTACACCACTTTTTAAGGTTTGTAGTGAGTATAACGATATTTTTAGTCTAGAAAATGATCTTCTGACCTGTAATAATTTTTATAAGCAAAAAATTAGACTACAGGATGAATCTCCCGTATATATTAAAAACTACCGTAATGCACATAGCCAGCGTGATGAAATATGTCGACAAGTTGATAAATTAGTTGAAAATGATATCATTGAGCCTTCGGTTTCGAATTGTAATTCTCCAATACTCCTTGTTCCAAAAAAGTCCACAACCTCCGAGCCAAAGTGGAGATTAGTTGTGGATTACCGTCAATTAAATAAAAAAATATTAGCTGATAAATTTCCTCTGTCGAGAATCGATGATATTCTCGATCAGCTCGGTAGAGCTAAATATTTTTCGACATTAGATCTGATGTCTGGTTTTCACCAGATTGGAATCGAGAAAGGCTCCAGAGAATTTACTGCATTTTCCCTTCAAGAGCGAGGACACTTTCAATTTAAGCGATTGCCGTTCGGACTTAACATAAGCCCGAATAGCTTTCAAAGAATGATGGCTATTGCACTAAGTGGGTTGAGCCCCGAGTGTGCATTTTTGTATATTGACGACGTGATAGTCGTAGGATCACAGAGAACAGACATGGATGTCCATATACCTTTTCGTATAAGAAGCAAGTGTAGAGAAAAACAAACAAAATGTTCAGGTTATGTGCTTGGCTTTTTATTGACGATCATTGACATGACAGTTATCACACAACTGCAGCGCCGCCTACCAGGAGCATAACGACATACATTTGAAATGTCGGTTTAAAGTTTTACACAAGAAGCAGACCGAAGATGAACGTCTGTTCTCTGTGGTAGGATGTTCAGTTGAACACCATTTGAAAACCTTAAGGAGAGTTTTTGAATGTTTTAGGCAAAGAAATTTAAAACATAACCCGCTAAGTGCAATTTTTTTAAAGCAGAAGTCACATTTTTAGGGCATAAGATTACAGATAGGCCGGCGTCGGTGGTGTAGTGGTAAGCGTGACTGCTACTTAGCACCCCAGTGGGTCTGGGTTCAATCCCAGGCGACGTCGGTGGTTTTTGTGAGGCGACAAAATCTGGTCACGTCTTCCTTCGGAAGGGAAGTAAAGCCGTTGGTCCCGGCTCATATTCATGAGTCGTTAGGTAGGGTCCAGGTGGTGGAGTCGTCTTCCTGGCGTCGACGATTGTCACCATGTGAGGAAATAGGCTGACGTAAAATAAAGAAAAAAAAAAAAAGATTACAGATAGAGGGATCTTGCCTAATAGTTCAAAATTTGATGTTATTAAAAATTACCCCAAACACAAAACGCTGATCAAGTCAGAAGTTTTGTGGCAATGTGTAATTACTATAGAAGGTTTATTCCTAATTTTGCGAAAATGTGCTGTTGTTTGAATAAATTACTTAGAAAAGATGTTACATTTGAATGGACAGATGAGTGTCAGTTAGGTTTAAAGTCTATGTTGCTTTCACCTAGAATATTACAATACCCTGATTTTCAAAAAACTTTTATCATCACAACAGACGCATCAGATTTTGCATGCGGTGCTGTTTTATCTCAATAACATGAAAACAATGATCTACCTGTTTCTTTCGCCAGTCGCGCGTTTACAAAAGGCGAAGCAAACAAACACATCATTGAAAAAGAGTTAGCTGCAATACACTGGGCGATAATGCACTATCGACCATATTTATTAGGTAGGAAATTTATTGTGCGTACTGACCATCGACCGTTGGAGTATCTTTTCGGAATGAAAACTCCATCTTCAAAGTTGATTCGCATGAGAGTTGATCTCGAAGAATTCGACTTTGATATAGAGTTCGTTCCTGGAAGAAACAACGTCATTGCAGATGCACTATCTAGAATTAAAATTGATTCAGATGAACTGAAAAAAATGAATATGCTGCAAGTGCAGACATGGCAAGCAAACCTTGTTTGGTCGATTGCGATAAAAATCTTAAACGAACGATGCCTGATCAGCTTCGAGTATATGATGCAACAAATAATGCGCAAGTAACAAATTTAAAGAAAATTGCATTTCAAATTTTATTCAATGAAAATCTACCGGTAGTAAATGTAATAATTTTCGATAAAAAATATAAAAATGACCTAACTCTAGCGTTAGGACTAGAACTCAAATAAAAAAAATTTGAAAAATGTTTCTCAAATTATTAATGATTTTTTTCAATCACCAAATACAATAGCAATTTCAAAAGGCGACGCTATATTCAATAACATAAGCCTCAATGACTTTAAGCAAATTGGGAACACATTTTTTTAAACAGTTAAAATTATTATTTTTGATCCACCCAAAATAGTGTCAGATCCTACAGAAATAAAGAAACTTTTGGAAGATAATCACTGTTCACCCACCGGAGGACATATTGGCATATCACGACTGTATAAAAAATTAAGAAATTCTTATATTTTTCCAAACATGAAACACACTGTTAGCAAATTTGTTAAATCTTCTGAGCTGTGTAAACTTAATAAACATTTTTCTTCTGTAAGAGAAAACATGATCAAGATAACCACACCCACTAAACATTTTGATATAGTTTCAATAGATACAATTGGACCATTTAGTTTTACATCTAAAGGCAATAGATACGCTGTGACGATGCAATGTGATCTCAGTAAATACATCATATTAGTCCCCATTCCTGACAAATCTGCATCCACCATATCCAAAGCAATGGTAGAAAATTGTATTCTGGTCTATGGCCCAATGAGTGCTATTCGCACTGACCAAGGAACAGAATACAAAGGTATATTTGATAACATTTGTGATCTTCTTAAAATAAATCACACTTGTTCCACAGCATACCACCCACAGACAATTGGGTCTTTAGAAAGAAATCATAGGTGTTTGAATGAATACCTAAGAACTTTCATAAATAACCTCAAAATCGACTGGTATAATTGCCTTCCGTATTATAGTTATTGTTACAACACAACTCCAAATTCAGCACACGCTTTTTCACCATTTGAAATTTTGTTTGGTAAACCCATAAATAAATTTGATAATATTAACTGGAATACTATTGAACCATTATATAACCATAGCTCTTATTTACACGAATTGAGATACAAGTTGCAAGTCATTCATTCACATGTTTTTAAGAAAACTGAAGAAACTAAAACCCAAAGAATACAGAAAACTAATAGTTACATCAATCCAACAAATTTGAGTATTAATGATCTTGTTTATTTAAAAATTGAAGGAAGAAAAAAATTAGATAATATTCAAAATGGACCATATAGAGTCATAAAAATAGAAGGAAGTAACGCGGAACTAAAACAGGAAATTACAAACAAAACTACAATAGAACATAAGACCAGGTTAGTGAAGCATTGTCACAATAGATCTAAAAATTGGTCGCAGTGACGAAAATACCCGACACGGAATAGTGAAAATAGTGAAGCATCAAATTTGTTAAAAAAAAAATATTACATTACGTACTTAATTTTTTTTTGAAATGGCTGCACCATTCTTCTAAAGGAGGGAGGTGTAGTAATGTGATCCCTCATATTATCATCCTCTTTAAATATATCATTCTCGTAATATGATCCTTTGAAAAACCATCTTGTCTATTTCTCAAACCATCCATAATGAAACATTATTTCTCTTTCAATGTCAGTCATAAATTAAACATTTCAATACACCACCCTGCATTCACCCCACGTAACCTGCATTCCATTCCAACAAAACATCACGACCCGAGAAGAACACAGTCAGCATAAAATCTTTCCTTTTCCTTGTTTTCAAACACACTCGAGTGTTACCACATGTTTTCAATAAACCACGTTAGGCAGTTTACAAAACAAAGTTAAGCGGCGCGTTTCTGTTTCTTGCACACCGTTCTTTACCATCATATTAGGTTACCATTTAAGCTTTCTCCAAAATAAAGTCACATTCGTCAACCTTCATACAATGAGTTAAGTCGTGTACTTTTCATATCCGAAGTCCGGTAGTTTGCCGCACGTTCTTCTGTCCGAAGATCCGCAGTAGTGGTTGATGATCCGTTTGGAGAGTAAACCTGCGTCCTAGCAGCATGCGATGGAATTTTGTCACGGCGAACACCAACGCAAGACCTTCCTCTTCGATCTGTCTATAGTTTGCCTCCACGGGAGTGAGAGAACGGGATGCGTGAGCGATGGCTTTGAGTCTACCATCTGAGAACTTGTGGAAAAGGCATGCCCCGATACCGGACTGCGATGCAACGATGATGTCTAATGCAAGATCATAATGCGTCAACATCAAATCCGATTGAAGTACCTCCTTTAACCGCTGGAACGATTTCTGGCACTCCTGATTCCAAACAAATTTGGCATCCTTCTTGAGCAGTGCGTCGAGTGGGCGTCGTAGCTGGTGCATCTCCTGGACAAACTTTTCGTAGAAATTCACTGCACCAAGAAATGAACGTAGAGTTGTGACATCTTTGGGAGGTGGTATCTTGAAAATAGCTTCCACCTTGGATGGGTCAGGACGGAGACCTTTGGCATCAACTATGTGTCCAAGATACTTGATCTGCGACTGAAGAGTGTTGCATTTTTCTTCCCGTAGAACGAAACCGTAAGCTTGAAGACGTTGAAACAAAGCGTTGAGGTACTCGTGGTGCTCCTTATCGGTTTTGCTGGAAACCAAGATGTCGTCCAGGAATGATCCACTCCTTTGAGGCCGGCGATCATGCTGTTCATCAGCTGACGGAAAGCCCGGGGAGCAGATTTTACCCCAGGTGCGAGCCGGTTGAAACGGAAGAGACCTCGATGAGTGTTGATTGTGAGCATCTGCTTCGAGTCGTCGTCAACTTCCACTTGAAGATAAGCATCACTGAGGTCAATGATACTAAAATACCGGCATCCATTTAATTTGCGGAATATGTCTTCAGGAACCGGTGGTAGATAATGGTTGGGCTCCAAAGCAGCATTCAGTCCGGTAGAGTAATCGGCACAGATACATACTTTTTCTCCTGGTTTCTTTACTGCGACGATTGGAGCAGCCCACTGTGAAAAAACCACTGGCGTAATGATACCTAGGGATTGAAGACGCTCCAGCTCTGTACGGATCTTCTCCATGGACGTGAAAGGAACTGGTCGCTTGGGCTTGAAAACGGGTCTGGCATCGGGTTTGAGTTTTGCCTTCATTTTCTTGCAGAGTCCCAGGCCGGGCTTGAACACTTCTGGAAATGCAGCTTTGTACCGTTGGATCTGATTGTCTTGACCAGCAGCAACGTGGATCTGGTTACAAATTGCAGACAGCGGAGAGTCCCATAGTCGGAACAGCTCTATCCAGTCCAGACCGAACAGGTTGATGCAACTGTTGGTCACGTAGAAAGTTGCGATTTTGGTGACACCTCCGAGTGTGACTGTACATTCCAGTTCTCCAAGTAGATGAAGAGGATTACCCGATGCTGTCCTGGCACTCCGTGTAGTAGGAGCCAGTGATAGCGACCCCAGATTCTTGCTCCACTGCTTTTTCGAAATGATGGATATATCTGACGTGGTGTCCAACTGTAGGGTAACTTGAGACCCGTTGATGTCCACCGTCAGGAACTTCCGTCTTGAAGAACAGCTAGCCTGGTTGATGCAGAATATTCCGTTGGCGTTCTTCTTCTTCTTTTGTGCCGCCTTTGAAGTGTAACTGCCACAATAACCCACTTTGTGGCCGGTTTGCTTGCAATCCCAACAAACATGCTTCGTGTAGGCGCAGTCGCGGATGTAGTACATTGCGCTTCACTGCCAACATGGTGTTTTGGGACCATCAAGCTTCTTCTTGTTGATTTCCTAGGAAACGGATTTGACCGGTGGAGGCTTGTTTTGCTTGACTGCACAGATTGAGCTAACCGGTTTCTTCTGTTCCACCATGGCAGCATCGTGCTTGAGGTTTTGAAGGTGATGACACTCCGTTATAAGCGATTCTAAGGTACATTCACCTTCCGCGTTAGCCTCGAGCTTTGATAGTAGTCTCGTTCGGATGTCAGCATCCTTCAAAGATCGTAACCCACAGATGAAAATCAGGCTTCTGAACTGATCCACCGTGATGTTGCTTAGCTCGAAGTCTTCACAGCACCTGTTTACCGTTCCAGTGTACGACAAAAAATCGTCTGCGTCACTTTTAGTCAGCTGGAAGCACATTGGGATCGTGCTTTGGGAGCACAATTACGCTGAGGCTTCTCAACAGCAACCGCACTTTTGCCGCATCGTCCAACTTCGCCCCGTCCTTGAGGAAGAGGTCTTCATACTTCCGGTACCACCGGTCGAAAACGAGACCGTTATCTGGATCGTAGACGAACTCCCGGATGTTGGAAGCCAGAGATTCGATGATGAACTCCGGGCTACCCGATGATCGATTGGAGGAACCTCTTTCTTGAATGCTGAAGCGTTCCATCATCTGCATCATCCGAGCGTTTTGTTCCGCCATCTGCTTGTTCTGCCGCAGGATTTGCTGGTTGAGTTCTTGAAATTCGTCACTTCCAGGAACTGCCATCTCCAAAGCGATGCATTCGATAATTTCCTTTTCGCCAAATGTTGTACTTGATACAGTATAAAAATAGTTCTTTATTAATTGAAGTCTTAGTACAGAATGAATCATTTGCAGTTTGTTGACTGCCTTTTATAGGTCCGGTTGCTACGCGTTGTCAGGCTGTCCACGTTAACTGAAGTTGCTTGTTGTCCGACTACTATGATAGTGTCCAACAACATATATACATACAGTAACCAGGGAAAAAAAGATCATTCCGTCATGTATTCCCCCACAAACGAAAATTATCGACCATTTCAGAGAAACTATTTTTATAGGGTATGGCGAAAAAAAAGTTCAATATCAAAATTCAACAGAACAATCGGTGAAAAGCAAGTAATAAGTTATCAATATGACCTTTCACCATGATGATCGCCTTTAGCCGTTTTGGCATGCTTTACACCAGGTTTCTGAAGTAGCAGAGATCCTGTTCGTTCCAAGCCTTCTCCAACGCCGCATGATACACTAATCCAAAAATCTTATTTAAGTTTTTGTATTTCGTAATATTTTTCATTTAATTCTACTGGAATTTTCATTCTACAAATATTATATTTGTGGTTATAAAATTATATTTGTGGTTATTAATGAAACGAAATACAACGCAACTCAGTAAGTGACGAGAACTCTTATTTGATTCTTCATTTAAAATAATGCAGGTGCAATCGAACGGAGTTATTACCGATAATCTTCAGCACTTCTTCGATATAGTTTGTTCGGAACCACTATTATTTAGTCGTCCTCTTTGATAAAGTCCTTCTCGGTCTTGCAGTCCTTCCTCAAACACGATCTCCCCTTGCGGGTAGGGTTTGGCGATGACGATGCTGATCCCAAAATATTGTAATGCATTATGTAAAAAGGGGTTTTCGTTCTAACATAAATATAGTTCAAATAAAGAACGATAATAGAGACTCGCTGTCCGTTACAGCAGTTCCGGCGGTCGTCTTCTTTAGTCCGTAGTGTAGCATGAGAAAAAAACCCATAGCAAATTTACATACATATCCCACAGGCAGCAAATTATAATTACGCATAAAGAAGCACACTTTCTGTGTCTCTATGTTCAGTCTCTCTACTCGTTACCACTTTTTACCTCGCACAGCGAAACCCGTACCGGCCGCAGTGCTTTATGTTTATTAGGCGAAAAACCCAATTTGGTAGAACTGCAAAGGATGCATTTATTGATGTCGCCCCAGCTGTTTCATAGGAAAACTGTATTCGATAATCCCTATAAATAAGAAACGCCGAAATATATAGGAATTATTCGTGCTAAGCTCGACCCAACCGGAGGTTCTCCGATCATTGGCCAATCGACCACTCTCAACAAAGTAATAAGTTTTTCTTCACTCCTACCGGTTAAGACCTGCAGGTTTCAAAAGAAAGCCCAGGCATGCAAAAATGAAGTCTACACCCGTTTTATGGAATTACATCGAAACATAGTTTAGTAGCCTTGGCTTATTTCAAATCATAAACTTAGAGGAGTCTGTTGGTGAGTGTCAGTAACCAATAGAGCATTACTGGACATTACACCGCGGATGCGACCTCCCAGCAATTTGGTAATTTAAAAGGATGCTTTTGAGAAAAAGTGAAAGAGGGATTTATAAAAATGAGATAGAATGGCTATGGAGACTTTACGTGTCCAAGGATGGTGTTTTGAATCGTCGTACAACCCATTTTTATTTGTACTGATAAGCAAACTTGAAGAAGAACTTCATCGGCATCCAGGATGAGCTGTGAGTTTATCTTAAATAGAAAGAAATCATAATGAAATTTGATTTTTGTATGGGGGTTAAATATAACTGTACTGAAACGAACGTTATACAGTTCGGCTTCACCCTAGCGAAACGTCACTCAAGCAATCGTTCATCACCTCGGAGTTGGAATCGATTAGCGTCTGTGCGGTGTAATATACCGATACCGATCAGTAGACATGTACTCTAAGGGCATCTTCAACGGCGATCCAAATCGTGGATTGGATTTATTTTTTTACACCAAATTCAAAAACATCGCTGCACCGGTGTTGTAAATTTTGTTTTATACTGGATCTATTTTGCATCATTTTAAAACTGGTATATGGTTTGATCTATTCTTGCAGCAATTTGGAACAAGAAAAATACCGTTCCAAAACACTACACGCTACTTGACAATACCAATTATTGAGTAAAATTTCAGCTTTTACTAAACAGTAACTCAATTTTATTGAGTATATTCTGAGGTGCACTGATAGGCAAAATAAAGTGCCCACCTCATCGTTTTTTCCATTTCTCTCATTTACTTGGTTCAAACTAAAGTAAACACACTGTATTTTTTTTTATTATCTAATTTTTTATATTCTTTTTAAGTTTCACTTATGGAATACTGAAAAAAAGGAGTTTAACGTAAAGAAAAATAAATCAATTTGTGTTGAAAAAAAAACAGTGACAAAATAAAGTGCCCACTTCATTTAGGCTACAGAAAACATAAATTAAAATAAAATAAAAGCATTTCAATAATTGATGTCTCCTCCTTTGGCCTTCAGGACCTCCTGCAGGCGCTTCGACATGCTCTCGACTAGGTTCTTTAGGCGCTGTGGATCTAGCTCTTCCCAGGCGCGCTCCAGGGCTTCAAAATAGTTATTTTTATTGGTAACACCAGTTTTGTCAACCCTGGCATCGAGAATCGCCCACAAATTCTCGATAGGATTGAGGTCTTTGTGGAGGCCATTCCAGCGGTTTGATCCGACAAGACCGGAAGAAAGACTTGGTCTTCTTGGCAGTATGCTTCGGGTCGTTGTCCTGCTGGAATACGAACTTCTCTTCAAGGCCCGTCTGGATCAGCGAAACCTCCAGATTTTCTCGCAGGATGTTGATGTAAGAATCTGCCGTCATTATCCCGTCGATTTTCACAATGCTTCCCACTCTACCCCACGAAAAACACCCCCAGACCATCACATTTCCTCCTCCATGCTTCATCGTGCCTTGGATGTGGCGCTCCTGAAGCTCCTCTCCCGATTTGCACCAAACACGAACCCGCCGCTTTCGGTTAAACAGCTCGAATTTTGATTCGTCCGTCCAGAGAACCGTTTTCCAGAACTCTAGGGGCTTATCAGCATGCTCCTTAGCAAACTTAAGCCATTTGGCTTTGTTTGCCTTGCTGATAAATGGGCGCTTCCGGGCAAGTTTGCTATTCAACCACTGTGCTACGAGACGGCCACGAACAGTTCGACCGGAAACTGATAACTGAAGGGTTTCCTGGATCTCGCGGACAGTTACCTTCGGGTTCTTCTTGACTTCGCGCATGATCTTGGTGTCCGTTCTCGCATTCGTTTTCCGCTTCCTGCCTCTACCAGGACGATCCACCACTGATCCAAACGTTTTAAGCTTCAGAAGAATTTTGCCAACCGCTGCTTTACTGATACTGTACTTCTTAGCGACAACCCGGTGCGATTCACCGTTTTGCACATCACGAACGACCAATTTTAGGATACACAAAGGAATTGCTTTCGAAAACACTGCGTTCTCCATTTTTTTCAATTGAATCAAATGCGATCACGTATACAAATGCACCAGGTTGAGCCGTTTGCTTCAAAACATGTCAAAATATCAAAACATAAACAATCGAGGGGTCTTCCAATGGAAACTTATCGAAAACATATCGATTTTTGAAGTGGGTACTTTATTTTGTCACTGTTTTTTTTTTCAACACGAATTGATTTTTTTTTTTTTAAGTAAAACTCCTTTTTTTCAGTATTCCATAAGTGAAACTTAAAAAGAATATAAAACTTAAAAAGAATATAGAAAATAGGATAACAAAAAATACAGTGTATTTACTTTAATTTGAACCAAGTAAATGAGAGAAATAGAAAAAACGAAGAGGTGGGCACTTTATTTTGCCTATCAGTGTATATTTATGAGCCGAAAAGTAACCGTGTTTGCTGCGTGTGATGCTGGCGGCAGACAAAAAGCTGTGTTGCTCGCCTCTAATGCTGATAATAACCTCAAGCTGCTCCCGGTGGTAGTGAATTGCCTTTTCAATTCATTCCTAAATAACGAATGCTTGTCTTAGTTTTTTTTACAGCCACTGCATTTTCCGGAAAACGCTGACTAGATCGAAATGCGGAGGTTCCGTGATTCCGAATAGTATTTTGATTGCTCGGAAATGAAAAGTAATTAAGTATTCAAAGTAAACAATTTGTTTATTGATAGATTGGTCATGATAAGTACTTGCAAATAGCTCATACAGATAAATTTTGGAGAAGCCTCTAGTTGACTCTAGTTGTCGCATAATGTCCAGGAACACCTCCCTTGGCATGCGGAAACGCAGAAAGTGCTTCTCGTTGTAGGTTTGCGTGTCGCTAAAGTAGTCCTAGAACAGCTTCTGATGACCGGAACGGAAATCACGGTTGACGTTGGGACGTCATCCAGGATGTGACCCTCTTCGTTTCAACTCTTGTTTATCCGCTGCCAAACTACAAATCAGCATTATCTAATATCGTTTTAATGAAATGCATGCATTCACACACTCACCTTCAGCCAAACGAAAGAACAAGTATTCCTTGTCGTCAGCTAACGACGCACTACTGGCATTAAAAATTATTTGGTCAAACCAATCAATGGCTAAATGTTTGTGAAAAATCTGCGATCTCTGAAAAAAAAAACTTCTGATCTCTGATGTTGAATGATCGACAGGATGACAGGTGTTGGCGGGTTTAACAACAAGAAATACCCGGTGCGGCGAATCCAAAGTTGGTCTATCTTAGCTAGTTCTGTTCAAGTTTCGCTGATGCAAATCAGGTATAAAGCTGATCTAAAAATAGACCGCCGCTAAAGATGCCCTAAGCCAACAGTTCCAAGGCGTGGTCCAGGGGCAGGAATCCATTCAGCACAGCGTCCCGGTAGATTTTACAGTTGTCGCAGAAGTTCATGGTTCCCTTGCAGTTGGCATACGACAAAAGAACCGAGATAATGACACCCTTCGGCGTGCCAGTGGAGCCGGATATGTACAGGCAAAAAAAAAGTTGCGGTCGAAATTACTATATTGAGGGTTAAGTTGAACATAATGCACCCACTATTTTCAGCTGACTATAAAACTATATTAAAACAACCATTAAACAGTTATTTCTACCATCTCACAATATCTTTGCTTTGGGAATTTCTATCATGTTTGGGGTAATAACAACCGCATATACGATAAGAAATTTTCCTATTAAAATTCCTAGTTAAAGTTACTACAATTCAAATGCCATAGTATTTTTTTTTTTTTCAAAGTAAATTTTACTTCACTGTAAATCTTATTACTATAACATTATGTTCTGTAAATCTTATTACTATAACATATCGGTTCTGTGATAAAATTAATAAAGAAGTAGGCTCTGCTTGCAAAACCAAGTGCTGTCAAATATTATTTAATAAAATTTAATAATATTATTCAATGAAAACCAAGTGTTGTGGCTATCACGGAAGTTGATAGTAGGCGATGCTTCAAAGGGTTCAAATGTGGGCCCACTGTTGGAACCTCAACCGGAGTAGCTACCGTAGCTGGCACTTGAAGTACTTGCCGATCGAGACAAGTCGCTTTCAGGCCACAGTACCAACTTCTGCCGCAGTGCATATTTATGACCGGTCCACTTGGCTGGGAGAACACATCGTCCAATGATCTGTCGCTCAGCTCTTTACGATATTCGACCGATAATCCATGTTCTGTTCTATAAGTTATGCACTACTTATTGAGGTTTTCTTATATAATAATATTTTCGATTATTTACGGACAAGAATTGCGTAAACAGCCGGACACAAATTCCGATAGGATATCAACTGTTGCAAATCCGGGTTCTGGTCCTCCTCTGTGAGAGATGGAAGTGCATCGTGAAAAACGAGTTATAACATTATTTGTACACCTTCGATATTATCTGGATCATCTATTGCATTTTGCTCACTTACTTGAATTTTTTCCACTTTTTGCAGCAAACTCATTTCGAATTCACTCGGAAAATCACAAATTGACCGCACGGTATGGAAATCAACAAGAAATTCATTTTTTTTATAAATCATTTATTTGTTCAGGCTCCATCGAATCAACTTTACAGAGCCAAGTTTTCATATTTATATACATCAATTATCTTAAACTAACGTTAAGGGGATAGAACCGATTACTCGCGGCCGTCTCGAGGTTAATAGAAATAATAATTGAACGGATGGGGGCGGGGTGAATATATCACCAAATATTTTTATTTTTAAAAAAAAAAAAAAAATTATAACAATTTTTTTTTTTTTTTTTATAAAAAAAATAATAGAAAAGACGGGACACACACCACAAATGAAGCCTCGCCCACCACACCCCCCACCCAAAATTTCTCCACCCCCTCGGATTATAAAAATTTTCCATCCCCCCCAACTCCCTTACCCCCTTTATATTTCCCCCCAACGAATGACTCTAGACGAAAAATATTAAAAAAAATATTAAATGCGATTTGTCGTTCGTAAATATTGCCTTCCATACCCAAGCAACCAAAAGTTCTGATAAAAGGGTGTTTTTGGCTTAACCAGCTAATCGAAGGATTAGGATGAGAATTCTATTCAGCTTACTTTTTAAGTAATTAACCGAACTTTCTAGTTCGCATTCAATGATTAAGCTGCTAGCAGCATTCTTATAAACTTCTAAAGAAAACTTTAAAGATCACAGAAGGTTCGTTCAAGAGGTTGTAGAGAATGCTAGTCAGCTTAAAAAGTACCTCAAACGAACTCAACAAAACCAAAAAAAAAACAGACATTTGTGTTCGACATTTTTGTTCTTGTTTTTGTTCTAATCCTGCCGCAAATTTATTTTTAGAGTGCTGTGTGTAATGAAATGATGATTGAGTTTAATTTGATGATATTTTCTTAGTTAAATTAAATTTTTCATAAATACTTACTACTAGCTAGTCTCGAACTCGAGTCCTCCTCTTTAAAACCAAAATACTTACCACTGTGCCATATGGACTGGGTGGTATATGCTATGATTTTACTCGAAGCGTTGATTCCATGCATTAGTACTTTTTTGTTCCCTATAATCCTACATCGTTTTGATTAATTTAGAATCACGCTATGTAACGACTCCTCAGTTTGAGTGTTTGGGAATATCGTCATGTAATTCAAATTAGTAGCCAAAATAGGATTACCCTATAAGGTCAGTACAATTACTTATATTGAGTCTTACCGAACAAAATCAATCAGACACTGCTTAATAACTGTGTACCAATATTGTCCTCCAGCAACTTTAAAAATTTCAGAATTTGCTTGCCAGGATGGCTTCATAAGCGGAACGGGCGACCTTTTCCCGAATAAAAATTCACAACAGGATTACAACACAAAACCATAAATTTATCATTAGTTTTGTTATTGAGCTGTAAACAAAATTTTTTTTTTTTTTTTTGTCTGGAATATCGAGATTTTCAGCCTCGGGCTGGTTCATCTCCCGTCGTAGTCACTCAAAAACCTCTTTTGGGTATTTCTATTGTAAAATCGTCATCAACAATAGATTCTATGGTGGAAAACAATAATTTTAAATGTTACCTTATCGTTGAGAACAATGTAGCCTTTCGTATCTACCATTCTTTTATATGTTGTTTTACAATAGATTCAATCGTAGTTTTAATATGATTTTAATTAGGGTTAATCACCAATACTAAATTTATGGATTCGTGTGATTAATTAGTTTTGCGGGTTCAAAACCTAATGCACTCATTCAAATCCATTTAATCCAATGCAGCACTATATTCATCTATTTCAAATGATGAATATCAGTATCTAATGAGTCATCATCACTTTCCTGAAAATTTTCCATTTCGCTGTCATCGTCTTCAGGTCAATTGTCTTCGGACGGAGATGTATGTCTTGGGTAATCGATCCCAATTTCTCTTTCGTTTGAAACATTTTGTGATGTGGTAGGCTATTGTTTTCCTATAAAGCAGGATAAAAAAACATTCAAATAAAAAAAAACTACATATTTATTAGCTTGTTGAGTGACAGCTTCATTTTCCGCTTCCCATTTAGCCAACAATCAATGTGTAACTAGCGATTTGAAATTGGTTAACTGTTGTAGAACCCCTAGTTCCGAAGTAAACCTTGCAGTCTGCACCTTGCCATGCACTCTTGCGCTTTTCAGTACCTAGTATCTTTGTTATTGTTTTGATTCGCTATGTTGTTTTGACAGAATATTTGAGGGTGTATTGGTGTGAGTTACGTTATTAGGGGCGAATCATCCCAAGCAACACAGCTTGTTATAAACAAGTTGAAAATACTGTCCAATGACAAATACATGCAATTAATAAGCAATTAACTTCATTTCATACTTTAATATGACGTAAAAAGCACAAAATGTGCAGCCTTATAAAACAAAAGGTGAAAAAAAATAAAACCTCATACAAAAATAAAACAGCGCCAGGTATGGGATTCGAACCCTAATCCTTGACGTGAAAGGTTTGTAGCTTCTTTACTATACCAATTCCGATGATTGAAAAGTATATTCTTAGTATCTATGATTTGCTTTTCGTTGGCAATGAAACCACAATCATGTACAACAAATCCATCCTTATGTCACAAAATTGTTTGTTGTTGTTGTTTGTCTTTATTTGAGAGACTTTCAGCCGGTGGCTGGTTCATCTCTTGAAATATTAGCATACGAGGTAGGGCCTGAAGGGTCCCAACCAAGTGATGGGCGGGTGGGGCTCTAAGCCCCTAACACAATTCATTTATTTGAAATAATAAGTTTACTTGATGAAAAAACTCGTTCTAAAAAATTTTCAAATGTGGAGGCTGTCGCTACTTTCAGAGTTGGTTACTGGTATTTGGTGGGCCAATCGCGTTTCTGGATCATGTCAATGTCGTTACAGGTCATATATGGTTTGGAGTATGTCACAAAATATGTTTTGCAAAACATGGTTGATGTAATGTTATTTCAACAGTGTTTTATGCTATCTATAAAATCTTGTCCTGTTTATGTTTTATAAATGTATAGAACGATGTTTTTTACGAGCAACTATAAGGAATAAATCACTCGCAGCAGTGAAAAAAGTATTTTTAGCTTAATCATAGTCAGAGAAAACTGGTTTGGCCCATTGATCTTATAAAATATGAATGATTCAAACCGCTCAAAACGTGACATATTTTGCAAAACACTTATAATATATTTATAAAACAAAATATTATAATTCATTCTAAAATAATGATTTTCTTTGAGTAACTTGGGATTAAGCTTGGGACCGAGCTTGGGACCGATGTGCTAGTACTTCCTGAGCCAAATAATATATGCATTTCCTTCATGACTATCCAACCGCTGATTAAGCTAACAGTTTTTTACGATGGTAATAAAATAAGCCGTTCTTTTTTAATGTTTTTGAAAAATCCATTCTTTGCTCTTGTATCTTGTCAAACTTGAAGTACAATACCACATCACCTTCAAATGTAAACAATCGTTTTTACATTTTCTTAAGTTTTACTCAGACCTTTACGTGTACTTCTTAAAGTAGGAAAGTAGTTCAACATAGATGTATTGTAAACTTTTGCGCTGAATAAAAGTACGGTTAGTACTTTTATTGAACTTTGTGTTAGAGATTTTTTGAAGTTTAAATCAAGTTCTCAACTATCAACATATGAACTTGAAGGTTGGGTTGAATAGCAAGAAAAAACTATTCTCGAACTTTTATGTTCCTTTAAATATTAATGACACTTTAAAGAAAATTAAGTTCTGTTTGTCCGTGAAGTGTCTTGTTATTCAGCAAAAAAGTTCCATGGAACTAAATTTCAACTAAATGTGAACTTCTGAGTTCTCATCTCAAGTAAAATTCGAACTTTTGGTTGCTTGGGTAGCCCCCCCCCCCCACCCAACCCCCCCCCCCCCCTCCCCAGAATAAAACAAAGAGAAGGGACCCAAACAAAGGATAAAAAAAAAAAACGCAAAAAAAAAACAAAAAAACACCCGCTTTTTTAATAAAAAAAAAAAAGGAGGGGTCAACCGGCCCCAAGAACCCAACAACTCCAAAACAACAGAGACAACCCGGGAAAAAGAAAAACTGACCCGGGGTTAGCGAGGCAACAATTTCAAGCGTAAAGTGTATTGCCGCTAGTTCAGCAACATATACGGAACAAGGAGCTTGAAGTTTACGATTGGTGCTATAAATTTCATCAAATATACCAAAGCCTGCTGACTCCTCTATCAATGATCCGTCAGTGAAGAACGTTTTAGTGGAATCAACTTGGCCAAACTTTGCAGCAAATATCACCGGAGCAATCACAGGACGATGATGCTCTGGGATTCCATGAAGCTCCTGCTTCATAGATAAATCAAAATGAACCGAATGGTTGAAGTCGGAGAAGCAAACACGATTGGAAATATTCGGCGAAGGGCTGACATCCTGTGTTATGTACAAATGGTACAAAGTCATGAAGCGAGTTTGAGGATTCAACTCGAGGAGCTTCTCAAAGTTTTCGATTACCTTGGGGTTCATAACTTCACACCTGGTGAGGAGCCGGAGAGATAATTCTGAAAACCGATCCGACATGCCAGCCAGCAATTCAAGACTCGTGGTGTGAGTCGAGTGCATGCAACCTAACGCGATACGAAGACACCGATACTGAATACGTTCCAGTTTAATGATGTGCGACCAAGCCACCAGCTGGGAACAAAAACTACCGTATTCTAAAACCAACCAAATCGTTGTCCGGTACAACGTTAGAAGATCTTGTGGATGTGCTCCCCACCAGGTCCCGGTAATTGTGCAGAGAAAGTTGATCCTTTGCTGGCATTTGCGCTTCAGATACTCGATGTGGGATCTCCAGGTGCACTTTGAATCGAACCAGACCCCAAGATATTTAAATGACATGGAATGAGTTATCGGTGTACCCCAAATTTGAAGCTTCGGTTGGGTAGGGCTATGCTTCCTAGAAAAAACTACCAACTCAGTTTTCTCCGTAGAAAATTAGATACCTAGCTCTAGAGCCCAAGTAGACAAATTGTCTAAGGTATCCTGTAAGGGTCCTTGCAGATCGACCCCATTGGGTCCCGTGACAGACACTACGCCGTCATCTGCAAGTTGTCTCAACGTACAGTTGTCACTTAGCAACCGTCAATGCCTTTGACATAAACTTTATACTCTTTTGTTTGCTTAAACATGATCCCTGGGGGAGACCCATGTAGCTAAATCGGAAAACTGTAGAGTTTCCATGAGAGAAGCTCATATGTTTCTCTGACAACAAATTGTACAAAAAATTATTCATTAATGGTGAAAAGCCACAACCATGGAGTTTATCTGAAAGAACTTCAACAGATAATGAATCAAAAGCCCCCTTGATATCCAAGAATACAGAAGCCATTTGCTCTTTTTTAGCAAAAGCTAGCTGAATATCTGTGGAAAGCAACGCGAGACAGTCGTTCGTTCCCATATTGAGTATCTGAAAGCAGGTTGTTCTTCTCAACCCATTTGTCCAGACGGTAGAGGATCATTTTCTCCAACAACTTTCAAATACAAGATAACGATGGGTCGATAGGAGTTGTGGTCGGACGCGGGTTTACCAGGTTTTTGAACAGCAATAACTCTCACCCGTCTCCAATCATCCGGTACAATGTTTAGTTCCAGAAAATGATTAAACAAGTTCGACATGCGCCTCTTAGCGACGTCTGGGAGGTTCTTAAGCAAGTTGAACTTGATTCTATCAGCCCTTGGAGCCGTATTGCCACACGAAAGAAGTCCGAGAGAGAACTCTAAAATTGAAAAGGGTTGGCTGATCTCATCTATCGAGTTCGTTGTTTCGCGTGGAATCATCCGTGCTGGCACAGAATCTGGTCCATTGGTCCGAGTACTCTTCGCTCTCGTTGTTGGTAGTTCGGTTACGCAAACGCCGAGTTCCAAAGAGTACTCATCGACGTCTCGCACGATAGCCCATCCACGAATCTTCGCCAGTATCCGCGTTTCTTGGCCTTGATGAGGCTCTTAAGTTCGCGTTCGAGAGCCGTGTATACTTCGAAGTGCTCAGGTGTTCCACGTCTACGGAAAACTTTAAACGGGTCGGACTTTTTGCGGTAAACCTCGGTGCATTGCTGATCCCACCATGGAGAAGGAGATTTCCTGCGAAATGTCGTTCCTGGAACTGGTCGAGTTTGAGCTTGAAGCGCGCTGTCTAAGATCAGGTTGGAGAGGAAGTTATATTCCTCCAGCGGTGAAAGCTCTTCTACCGTCGCACATTGGCACAATTCTGAAAAAAAAAAGTCAAAAACATTTTCACCCTTTGGTCATCATTTTATCGCGTCGTTACGGCTTCATCTACTGCTGTCGTGAACATTGTCCAATCGATGTGACGGGTTAGATCATACGCGACGTTAATGGATTCCGATGGATTGAACCCGGTGGCAATCGAAATTTTTATGTGCAAGTGGTCACTACCGCGGGGATCTTGAATCACGTTCCCTGTGCAATCCAACGAAAATGAATTCGAACAAAGTGTGAGGTCTAATCTACTGCGAGGTGAGGATGGACCAGCCAAACGTGTTACTTCTCCATTGTTAAGAACTGTCATATTGAAGTTGTCGCAAAGATCATATATCAAAGAAGACCGGTTGTCCTCGTACAGTTCTCCCCAGCCTGTTCCGTGAGAGTTAAAATCTCCCGTGATCAATCGTGGAGCAGGAAGAACCGAACAAATATCTGAAAGTTGTTTTTGGTTTATTGAGGCTCTAGGAGGAATGTACACAGAAGCAATGCAAAGGCTTTTATTTTTAATAACAGCCTGACATGCGACAACTTCAATACCTGGAATTGGAGGAAAATTCACTCTATAGAAGGAGTAGCACTTTTTGATCCCCAAAAGTACTCCTCCTCCACGTGAATCCTCACGATCATGACGAATAATATTGCAATCATGAAAAGAAAGATCGATTTCGGAAGAGAACCATGTTTCACAAGGAGCGAATACATCACAACCGGTATTGTGAGCTAGAAAGTTGAAAGATTCCAATTTAGGAACAAGACTTCGACAATTCCACTGTAGAACAGTGATCAAATACCCGACCTCACCAGGAAATGTTTGCTGCAAGGAGGGGCCACTTTATTGTCAATTGCTTCAGAAAAGTCTTCACTGTGGGAAGCATTGCCAAAACAATGCTTTTGAGAGGGTCAAAAATTTCGAGGTACTTGAAGAGACCTTCGGCAATGTCATCAAATGAGAATAGCCCACTCGAGGAGGGGGCTTCTGTTCTTAAAATCGGGGCATCAGCGGTTTTGGATGTCCCTGGAAGAGATGGAAAGTCCTGGGTGTAGTTAGTACTACGAAAACCAGGTGGAATTGGATTTCCCTTTTTCCACCTTTCCTTGAAATAGGCAAGCTGGTTTTGGGCTCCGGTTCAGCAACTTTCCGTGGGCGGACGCGTCTTCGCTTCCGTGATGTACCTTTTGGAAAACTGGCTGATGTTCCCTCTTCAACCAAATGAAAGTCAGACTCGTCATCTGACAGAGGAGCAAAGGGATTTGTTTTGGCATTGGCAATTGAAGTATTTTGTGTGAACATCGGGATAGTTAATTTAACTGTAAATTATAGTCAGTTCTACCTTCCGATTTTGGATCGGCATATGGTAAAATTTGCAATTATGTGGTTTATTTGACTGCAAATTCTGTTATTTTGAACGCATTTCGTCATAGTAAATTTAAACACAGTTAGTGATACTACCAGATGATTTTTTTTTCGTGTACATTATGATGGCCGTGCTATCGGTCTTTGTTAAACTACCAATTAAAATGGGAAAAATGACTCGTGTAAAGATGTAATTTTAAGTTTTCACGTACATACCATACATACACAAATTGGACCTGAAAGCAATGAATTAGCACGTCTACGGAGGGCGATTATGAGAGATTCAATAGAACCTAAATTAACCTAACCTAAAGATTCAATAGAACCTAAATTAGGGTGTCCAGGGTTAGTTCACGTAGTCGAATTATTTCTTTCTACGTCTTTAAGCTCAGCTCGAACACATCACCACCATTAACATTTACCAAGGATAAAACAATAACTTGCGGTTCGTTTTTGCCATTTGTAAATATTAGCCACCTCGATCGGAAGCGCCTCTGAAACTCCCCGACTACAATGGCCTCAGGGTCAGCATGCTCACCGCACAATGTTCCGCGAAGCAGGGAACAATCGCACTGATTACCATAAATACTCCTCGAGCATTTCACATTCACTATTTGTATTTAGCTTCCAGTCTTTTTCCCACTTTCTCAATATCTATCTGAGCTTCTTGCTGTTCTTCGGGGCCCCTTGCAGCTTCACCACCACGTATCCACGTAGACTGCTCATCTCGACGACTGGTTTTCCTGTTGGTTCGGGTTTCCAGTTCCGACGATGCGCGTTCGCTCTTCCGGATGTGGATGGGGTAGGCATGACAATGGCTTCTCCTTACTACCGTCCAGGGCCACCGAGTATGTTGACGGACTCGGAATGATGGATGGTGTGATGCCCTAGGAGCGGTGCAGGCTTTCGGTACGTCTACCGGGGATTCTAGCGACTCTTTTAAAAAATACAGCGGAGTCCTAGATTTTCTTTCGCTTTTTGAAGGGTTTTTCACAAGGATCGAGAATTATCGACCGTTCAACTCGATGGTTTACTAATTATGGCAATCGTATCGAGTTACATATGCGAGTCTAATGGGTCATGGGGTCACTTTCCTCAGCATACTGCCAGTGACCCAGGCCAATCGCATTAATTGTGCTTGTTATCGCGCAGCTCGTAATGGCCTTCTCTATCGCCACCCCTCATGGCCGCCCAAAGAGCCGTTTTCCGTCATCTGGTGGTGGGTTGTGTAGACTTCGGTGGGTGTGTGGCTGCGTTCTGTGGTAGCGATAACTGCCAGGGAGCTTTGATAGACGGAGAAAACTACAACCACATGCGACCACTTCCTGCACTTTTATTCACAAATATACGATATTAAACACGACAATCTCAAAAACACTCGGAACTGAAACGCGAACACTTACACGCTTCCCCAGTTCGGGTAAAAATATTTACAAAGTAGATATTTTTGGCTACAAATCTAACATTATTTCCTCTGAACCTGCTCACCCGGTAAAATAACACCCGGTAAAATAACAATCACTGACTGTAATTACTGAAACCTATGACTTACGGCGTACTAGATTAAGGCCGGGCCTAAAAAAAGGAAAAAAAAAAAAATAATTTATGCATTATTATTTATCGAGAATCAGGGTAATAGTTTTTCATTGTTGAACTTAATCAACTCCTCTCAATTTAGTGACAAAATGTCAGTACTGACCATCAAAGTCTATTGACTTCGATCTCCAGCGATCAAATACTAAGGCATTTAACATTGAAATTTATTATTTATTTACATTATAAAATCAAAAACCAAAATTTTTACAGTAAAACATTTATGAGCAATAATTCAGTGGATGAAAAATAATGAACTTTGTAATAATAATTGATTTTCTTGAACATCCCTGCTCTCTATGCGTTATATGTTACTCACACAACCCCACCATGCATTGCCATAGGGAAAAACATTGTTAATCTAGGTAGGATTGCGTCACTCACCAGTGTTTCAGTTTAGCTGTACATACTCTGACCGTGCAGACGTGAATAAAAATTATCTTGAATCAAAACTTAAAACATGGTGTCAGAAGTTAAAACGATATGATTTGGCAATAATAATAATTCTTGGACTCCAGCGTGTGTGTACGTGATAAATTTGTTGCGGTTTAGTGCAAGTTAAATTCGCAAGGAACGGCATTTTTTTTCTAATGGTTTCCGAAGGGAATCGAAGATGGCGTCCGGATTCGACCTTCGTCTGCCACAGCCTCTCGATTGTGCCAACTTAGCCAAAGAATGGCCTCGTTGGAAACAAGCATTCGGAATCTATTTGCGTGCCAACAACAAGATAACTGAGAGTGAACCAAACAAAAGCGCTATTTTCCTGTGGCTAATCGGGTCCCGCGGCGTCAAAATTTTCAACACGCTCTACCCCGACAGTGCAAGTGCTGATAATCTGTTTGGTATTGGTGCCACCGATGTAGAAGATGCTGCCTTTGACGATGCCGTTGAAAATGTAGTAGTAAATGAGCACCCGCTCACACTTTTAGACGTGATCGCCTCGTTCGACAATTATTGCCTTCCACGGAAAAACATCGCAACGGAGGCATTCAAATTCAACACCATCTCGCAGAAAGAGAGACAAGCATTCACCGAGTTTGAAACAAAACTACGCACACAAATACAATATTGTGAGTTCAAGTGCCAACAGTGTCAAACATCGTCTTCCGATCGTATGCTGCGTGATCGGATGGACGAGATGACCCACTGGCAAAAATCGTCGAGACCTGTAAAGTTTTCGAAGCTGCCTCGGAAAACAAGCTGATACTGGATCACAAAGTGAGCCCGCTCGAAGTGAAGTCAGTGGAAAAGCAATTGGATGAAGGAGCAAAGGAGGTAGCTGCCGTCACTCGTAAACAATGCTTCAATTGTGGAAAGCCGTTCAACGAAGCCCACCGTCGGAACTGCCCAGCAATTGGTGTGAAATGTTTTGTGTGTGGTGGTACAGGCCACTTCAGCAAGTGCTGCCGCCGTCGACTGGATGGTTGTGCACCAAAGAAAGAGGACACCACTACGATGCATCTCGCAAAGATGGGACAACAAAAGAAATCAGTTTTCGCGGTTAATTGGAGTTACGCAGGTGAGTGTTTTATAACAGATCAGGTTGGCAATGCATGAGTGAGTGATTTTAATGATGGTATTGCTTTGTATAGAATAAATTCAACCGTCGAAGGGCGTAAAAGTTCAGGGGCGTGGCGAGAACTTTATAATGTGGGAACTGTGAAAGTATTGTTCAAATTTGACACTGGCGCCGACGTGAGTTGTATCCCGATTGATGTTGTGAAGAAAATTGGCATACCAATGCAAAATGTGAATGATACTAATGTTTTGGATTACAGTTCGAATAAAATCAAAATCAAGGAGTAGTAAATTTGATGTGTTCCGATATTGCGAAAGGCAGAGTCCGTAGTGCTAAGTTTTTGGTTGTCAATTCTCATTTTGAACCACTTTTAGGTTTGAAATCTTGAGTTGATTTTGGACTTATCAATTGATTGTTTTTCGAGGGGCTGGGAAAGTTTCCTGGTAAGTGTACAATAGTACTGAAAGAAAATTCCGTCCCCACCCTGTGTTACAAAAAGCGGATTCCGCTGGCTTTGCATCACACAGTAAGAGCAGATCTTAAACAAATGGAGGAACATGGCATTATTACGTGCGTTGACTACCCTACCGATTGGGTCAGCAACATTCAGGAGGCAGAAAAATCTAATGGTGCGTTGCGTAACCGTTGAACCAATGTATCAAGCGTGAACATTATCTGATTCCAACCCAACAAGACTTGTTCAGTCGTCTTTCGGGCAAGCGGATTTTCACGGTGCTTGATTTGAGCAGTGGTTTCTGGCAGATGGAGCTAGACCGAGAAAGTTCAGACTTGACAACATTCATGACTCCATTCGGGCGCAATCGATGGACTCGTGTTCCGTTCGGACTGAACAATGCTCCTGAGATGTTCCACCGCCGAATGGTCCAGATTTTCGGAGATATTACGGGTGTAGAAATCTACTTTGATGACATGGCAATTACTGGGAAGGATGAAGCGGAACATGACTACATTTTTTCCCTGGTAATGCAACGTGCTCGGGAAAATAATGTCAAATTCAACGTGGACAAGTTACAGTTCCGTACGAACCATGCAAGGTTTATGGGAAATATAATTCGCGATGGGGAGGTGCAGCCTCTAGAGAAGGATGTTAGAGCAACAACCGAAATGCAACGGCCGGAAAGTATTGCAGATGTCACAAGATTCCTTGGTCTATGCAAGTATTTGGCTAAATTTATCCCAAGTCTTTCTCAGCGTACAGCAAATCTCCGAAAGTTGAAGATGCGCCGTGGGATTGGGGTGAGGCGCACGAATACGAAATTAATGATCTTTTAAAAACAATTTCTAGTGCACCAAGTTTGGCAATTTTCACCTAGAAAAAACCTGCACCATACAGACTGATACTTCCAAGGATGGTTTGGGGTGTGTCTTGCTTCAGGAGCATGGTCCAGTTGCGTACGCTTCAAGGACATTAACCAAGAGCGAACAGCGATGGGCTCAGATAGAAAAAAAACTGCTGGCAGTAGTATTCGCGTGTCAAAGGTTTCATTATTTTATTTACGGTCGGAAATTCGTAGTTCAATCAGATCACAAGCCGCTCGAAACCCTCATTAAAAGGAGTATTGATGATGTAACACCCCGTCTTCAGCGTATGTTCTTGATATTGCTGAAGTATCCCGGACTATCTCTGATGTATACCCCGGGAAAGAGTTTGATGGTGGCTGATTGTCTTTCGAGAGCTGCTCTTCCGGACACTGGTGAAGCCCAGGAGGATTTGGAGAACGTGGTTCATGCCCTGGTTAAAAAAAAATCAGTGGGGTTGTGTTTAACACACGACCGATTGACGTAGACTACGTCAACCAGTTTGATTCGTTTCGTAGTGTACTGTTCTAATGGGACGTTGGGTTAGCATAAATAAGTGAGAAAGTTCCCAAGTAACCACGAGGCTATAATAGCATGCATATATAGGGCATATACATAACGTCTAGTGCATCATTGAAGTTGGAATAATGCTGAAAAGGGCCCCATAAGATCGAACTAATGCTATATCTTTTGTCATGCCATACGACATTACTAAAGTAGCATTATTGCATTGGTAATGCATCACTACATTCTTAAATCTAATCTAACGCTTCATTACTTGACAACTGTTGAATTAATGCGATCCCGCATTAATGATGTCGAATAAATGCGATCCCGCATTAATGATGTTGATTTTGAGTTGGTTAAGTGCAATAATATAATGCTTGTGGTTACTTGGGTATGTTCGAACATGCTATGATTCGCTTCTTAGAAATTATTTGGCAGCCGTGGAAAGGGATTGGTTTAAATGTTAGTATGATGAAAGGGCAACAATTGTGCTGCCTGTAGTGATTGTGTTGATATGATAGACCAGCTGGAGACCATTATCCTTGTCGCGTAATCTCTAAAATCTATCGATAAATGATAAAGTTTTAAGAGTTCACACTGTTTCAGTTATTTTTAAATGTTGATTTGACCTCTACCCTTGCCGTAAGGCCCAGTCTGATCAAAATAGCGTTGATGTTTCTCCTCAAAGATCGTTAGATCAGCATTAGATAGTAAGTACGTTAGCAAAAATCTATTGTACTTTCTTTAGAAAGCATTTGCACTTTGTCAAGTTGGTTGACCGCTTGATTTTATTTCCCACCTCGAGTTTAAGGCCCTTCTCTAGCTTTCCGACCAGTAGTTAGCAACGCATTACTTCTGGTTGCTTCAAGTTTCGCCCGATAACCTCGAATTCGCTCGGCATCGGTACATGGTCAATTCGGAGGATTTTTCGAATGTTCGATCTTAACGCGCTTCCGAAATTTGCGAAACGGTTGGCATCAAAACGAATAGGCATTGCACTTATTCACCCTTTCACAGTTTTTCAAAACTTATTTCTTCCTAGAAGTAAAACTCTATCCAACGCGAATCGTTAATACAACAGAATAACTATTCATAACAGTACTCATTGAAATGTGCATGTTCGAGAATCAAAACATTGTCCGTGATAGGGAATTTCTTGAAACAAGCCAGAACGCAACATTCTTTAAAATTTTCATGCACCGATTGATGAATATGTATGCAAAATATATTAATCTTTTATTTGTAAAACTTTCTATATCTGAGTAAATAGAATGGCAATCGTATAAATTTCTTGATTAGAGCAGTCTCAAAAATAAATCAATCAAGAAACAATCGAATTCTTAGCGTCCAGTGTTTAAATTTTTCGTGACGGTAGCCATTTGTAAATTGTACAAAATGCTCAAGGTATGCAACAAAGAGAAAACTAATATTGTTTTAGCCACCGCTGTCAGCCAATCGTTAAGAACCAAACATTCAAATCAAACAGACTCTCTCAAAATTAAATTGGTCGCCCTGAAAAGAACGGATTTGAAATGGTCCGCATTTGAATTAAAACCCTCTCTGTGCCTTACCAAAAGATGTCTACCAAATATCACACATACATAAGCACCATAATTTCGCTCCTCGTGGTTGCACCCACCGGCTGGCTACAAAGACATTATCTACCAAATATCACACACACCCAAGCACCTTATTTCGTTCTAGTGGTAGCAACTACCGGCTGGCTACAAAGCCATTATTTGCCCAAGCAATCCACACCACAGCATAATGTATGGTTGCCTAGCCAACGGCTTGGTAACAACAGACTGCAGTGCAATCAGCTACCTGACCAATTGGTAGGTCGCCAGTGCACTTTTTATGGTGCTTGCCACAGCCAGCTGCCAAATCCACATTGGCGTCTTGCTGCTCCGCTGAATGAAGCTAGTGCACCCTCCAGGGTACATGCTATCGCCCGGCGCCAGCTGCCAATCCATGCTGGCTTGATGCTCCGCACAGCTCCAGTAATGAAACACGACTGAGAACATTTGCGAAGGTGTACCCGTTTTATATCATTCACTGCTGCATATGAGACCTCCCTTGCTTACATTTGAAATCTGTGATAGTAAAATTGAGTGCATTTAGTAAATTTACTCTGAAAAATTGGCATTATAAGACATCACCTCATATTTTGGTTATTTTCAATAGCTTGAAATTGTTAACGGATAATGTTTGATAATTGAATTGATACGTGGGAAAATTTCCAATCTTATGATGTAAATATCTTGAAAATCTATTGAGCATTTATTAAGATATTAGCGTTTAATTTGTAACGATATTTCGTGACGGTCGCTTATTTTTAGATTTTCAATTGACACCCTACCCTTCCCGTAAGACGTAGTCTACGTCAAAAAGCTTGTATGTCGCAGGATAACTTCGTTCTTTATGTGAAAAAAAGTTAAATCAAGATGAACGGTTTCTGCGCATTGTCAACTTTGTTAAGAATGGATGGCCCTTATATCACAAGCTCGACGATTTTGGTCAGTCTTTTCACTAGTACCGTGAGGAGCTCCATTATGAGAATGGGCTGCTTTTCAAGGATCATCGATTGGTAGTACCTACTGGGCTGCAAACCACCATATGCAAATGGGTGCACGCACCACACTTGGGAGCTGAAAAAACACTATCTCGAGCAAGGACACAGTTTTTCTGGCCTGGAATGACTAACGATATCAAGGAATTGACCGCCAACTGCACAGTTTGTGAGAAGTTTCGAAGGAATAATCAAAAGGAGCCACTTGGGCAGGATCTACTACCAGAATACCCGTTCCATCGAGTTTCGACAGACATCTACGAATACGGCGGTCAGGATTGGTAAGTTCTCATTGACGCATACTCCGGATACATCTGCTCTGATTGATTGGAAGACAAAACAACACGCAGTGTTTGCAAGCTCTTCGATCGATTTTTCAATTGCTACGGTTACTCAACGGTGATTTGCAGCGATAATGTACCGTTCAACTCCAAGGAATGTGAAAGATACGCCAATACTAACAACATTACGTTCGAGTTCTCCAGTTCTAGATATCCGAAAAGCAATGGACTTGCGGAGAAAAGAGTGGCAATCGCCAAAACTATTTTGAAGCGATGTTACGAAACAGGCGAACTGGATCAGTTTCAGTATCATCTGCTGGAGTACAACACGACACCGATCGCCAGTATGCAGTTATCTTCCAGCCAGCTATTTTTTGGAAGACTTGTGAAGACTCGCTTGCCTATTGAGGAATCTCTGTTGAGGAGAAATGCCCTTGAGGAAGCTAATGTGCAGCAGCGAATACTACGTAAGCGCACTATTCAGAAAGGTTACTACGATCGTCAGGCTAAGCAATTGCCTATTCTGAGATATGGTGATAGAGTTCTGTTCAGGAAGAACGCACGAGAGTGGCACTACGGCTTGGTGGTTCGGGACGTTAATGGGCGTTCTTATGTGGTTCGAGATTCTTTCGGAAACCATTTCCGTCGGAATCGGAAGTTTATGACACGTACTGTCAATGAGGCCGATTCAAGTGAAAGTCTACTCGAAGATCATGCTGTAAATATTTCATAAAGTCCACCCAGGGTTGTAAGTCCACCTAACAATGTTCGTCGTCAGGCTTTGATGCCTCACAATACAACGTCGGAGGCTATTTCTACCGAATTCAGTCCACCAATGGTCACCAGTCCACGTCACTCACCAGTGTTTCAGTTTAGCTGTACATTCTCTGTCCGTGTAGACGTGAATAAAAATTATCTTGAATCAAAACTTAAAACAAACTTCTCTGCCGCCGTTAGTATTAGTAAGCAGTTTCACTAATCAATCGTTTTGCTGATTGAAAATAAAAAATAAACCGCTGTCAACCTGAACAATTTGACAGCTGATCTCGTGGTTGAAAACAATAAACAAATTGATCCTATACGTGTAAAGCAGCACGCCAGTATTAGTGACATCTTACTTCGAGAAGTCTATACGCTAGTTGTCGGAGTTGCGATCTAAAACGTTATCAGTGTTTTATCAGTGTGCGTATCGGTCGAGATCGGAAAAATTGTAAAAGTGCTGTCAATAGTGATTCTGACGTGTTGGAGATCATCTGGAATTTCTAAAAAAAAAAACGTGTGCATAACGAACGTTCAAATATCATGTTGAGATCCGCGGATGGTATAGGCCTTTTGATCATTATTAGCTGTGATTTTCGTTAACACTATTTGGGAATTCCTTGCTAGAAGCTCATCATCTTTTGCACCAAGTGAATACAGTAGAATGGTGAATATGATTCATTTGTGGAACAATATTGTGTTGCCGTTATTGTTCGATACTTTGATCATGAACTCAATACAACAACATAAATACATGATATGTTTACAAACATACACCTCATTATTATCTCCCTTCAGTTGACGGTATTGAAAATGCAACATATTTCTAACTTTACATACACAATAAATAAAAATAATTCGAAGAAACGATTAATACCTATTTACTTTCTCATATATGATAAATTATTCAATGAAACAATTTCAAACCAAAAAACAGATGAGAAATAAAACTACAACTACAAAATAAAATAACTTCTAAAATTGTTGGCAAACATGCAGAACTTAACACTAATTTGGCCGAATTTATTTACATTTTTGTTTTACAAGATGTAGAGTGATCATAAATTTACCCGGTACAAATTGTAACTTCGTACCTGCCTCGAAATAACTAAATCTGGAAGGCTAAGTATTTTTCAAAACAATTTACCGCAAAATAGTCAACTAATACCAATTTAATAACCCGCTAACATTGATTTGTTTGATGTATGAGCTCGTACTTTTCTTATATTATTGCTTTTCTTTTAGCATTCATGTCTGATACCTCATACGAACTGGTTCCGACTTTTCTCAGGATGATACACGGAACATACTGCGGTCCCTGCTTAGCGTTAAACTGGTCCCCCGCTGACGATAGATGAAAGCTACGCTTGTACACTCGTTGACCCACGTCGAAAGTCAGTGAATAACGCTTATGGCGAAGATCATATCGTCTCTTAGTGTCTTCGTGTGCTTTTTGGAGGTATTGTTTCACCAACTCTCAAAAACGAAAGGATGAGTTATGTCAGTGACATAACTGCAAAGTTGACGTAGGACTGCTTGTTGATGTGAAGAAATTGATGTAATCGAATTGATGAATTTCTACTATATTTTATTCAGTCTAAAGAACCATGAAACCCTGTGCTGTTGGTGTGTGAGGCTCCGGTTCTTCTTCCGCTATTGGTTCTTCACGAAAATTTATAGAAACTGCAGTTCGCCTCGAATTGACTGTTAATGATATTTTGTTTGTTAAATCAACGCCAACATAAGATTCGCCCTAATTTGCTTTTGTAAACAATGGCTTTCGTAGTCATTTGCTCTTGAACAAAAGGTCACAAATACAAATTAAGCACTCTTTAAGGAAGAAGAGCTTTATTTCTATCCGCTGATATATTCAATTTGAAGGAATTGTATACAACTTCCGATAAATTAGCAGACAAAGTGTTTGTTTACAAAAGCAGATTCTTCCTAATCAAATGTTGGCACTAAAATGTCCAACGTGCTTGTAAGTGTGAAATGGATCCTGTGTTTACGGAGGGAACATGGTTCGCGATTGAAATGTTCTTATCAGTTTTCTTGGCTGCAGGACAGCCTGAGTGTTTGGCGGCACGTGATACTACGATAAAAATAGGCATTTACACCGTTTCTAACTCGAGATTGTACAGACTGAAGATTGAACATATACCCAAAAGTTGAAAAGGTGGTAAAAAATGCAATTGCAGTTTATACTATGATATCTTGAGAAATCCGCATGATTCAGAAAAGGCAATTTCGCCCATTTTGATTCACAAAGCGTTTTATGGTACAAATGAAGCCATGCAAATGTGTGCAAGCGACTGGCAAGCAAAAATAGCTCGAAACAATTTTATCGCTGTAGGCTCCATATTATTCAATCATCACCAACATACACCAACAATATACAATATGGATGAGTCGATATCACAAAATGCCGCAACGCTATTGGCCACTGTTGTATTGCCGCCGTCAAGTGTTCTATGTTTGTTCTCACTGATCATCGACAAAGCGTTTTATGAAATAAACAATGCCATGCCATGCAAGTTTGTTAGCGACAGGTTGCACATAGCTTGGTGGAAAATATGTCCATTTGCTTCATTGCTGCACCCTGAATTTCTCGCCAAGTGAACTAAATGTTGGGTTTCTATTCCAACATTCTTACTTTGTCAAAGTGGCTAATTGGTTGCCATCAAGAGCCGCCGCGCTAGCGGTCCTAGTCTGAATCCAGATCTTGATATGCACATTTTATTTTTGTGAGCCATCTGACTTTCGAACACTCATCTCTTACTCATCAACTAAATATCACTACGAACAATCTCACGCACACGTTCAATTTTTCATTGCGAATTGCTGTTGCTGTTTTGCCCACAACTAATGTTAGATTTTTCATCCAAGTTACGATCAATAGCAAGAATGGAACAAAATCAAGCGAAATTGTATAACAATCTTACTTTTTTAGTTTGGGTGTAGAGCGAATTACGAAGAACTTAACCTAACACCAAGTAGACCAGTTTGGACATTTTCGTTTTGCAAAAAGTTCCACTGGCTGGAGCGGGAATCGAACCCTTCAACTTCATGACAACAACCGCTTGAACGACTGGCGACGCCGCTAACCACTTGACCACGAAGAGTTTGTAATGTGGGCGATTGATTTAACCATTTTAAAACTCCGGGACGCGGCAGTTTAATGCAACGCCATGTTGAACCGGTGCGTAGTAATGAACATTTCCAAAAAATTCAACAAACACACCCTTAAACCGGTAAATTGATTTGGTCGTCCTGAGAAGGACAGATTTTATCCACTATAACCTATGTACAACAAGAACTACAATGAAGCTAACCTACCCCCTACACTGAATATGTGAAACACATAATTGGTCTGCCGTGCTGCAGTTCCGCTCAAATTAACTGTTAATATTTCGTTTGTTGAATGTACAACGTGCTTGCTAGTTTTAACATGGCAAATAGAGATTTATATACGGATACTAATAAAAAATGTTGCTCATTTTCTCCAGAACGTGGCTTTTCAAGCAACGCCATGTTGAGCCGGTGCGTGGTAATGAACATTTCAATGAGCTCAAGAGAAATTTCAATCAAACATACTCTTTAGTTGGCAAATTTATTTGTTCGTCCTGAAAATACAGGGTTTTAGTTGTTAACGGAGGGAACATGGTTCGCGATTGAAATTTTCTTCTCGGTCTTCCTGGGCAGCAGGATGGCCTGAGTGTTTGGCAGCACGTAATACTACGATAAAAATTGACATTTGCAACGTCTTTCACTCGAGAGTGTACACACTGAACATTGACCATAGAGCGAATTACAACGAACAACTTAACCTAACACCCAGTGGATTAAACTGGACATTTTCGCTTTGCAAAAAAGTTCCACCGGCTGGAGCGGGAATCGAACCCTCACTTCATGGCAATGAACGACGGGCGACGCCGCTAACCACTTGACCACGAAGATGATGTGGGCGATTGATTTGGCCATTTTCTCCGAGACGCGGCTTTTTCAACGCCATATTGAGCCGGTGCGTGGTAATGAAAATTTCGATGAGCTCAAGAGAAATTTCTATCAAACATACTCTTTAGTTGGCAACTTGATTTGATCGTCCTGAAAAGGACGGATTTTAGTTGATAACATGGTTCGCGATTGAAATTTTCTTCAGTCTTCTTGGGCTGCAGGACACCACTCTGTGAAATGGTCACACCGGAGAAAAGTTTGTTCAGCTCCTCGTCGTTGCGGATGGCTAGCTGCAGGTGACGTGGGATGATTCTCTTGTCGGTCTTCTTGTTTTCACGGGCGGCGTTTTCTACCAACGTGCTCCGCAGACACGTCTGTCGCATACGGATGCACAGCGAGAACTGATGATTGGTCGGTCGTCCCCACATGTTTGAAATTCGCTGGCACGGTAACTGTGGCAGTATGAACCAATCAGAGCGAGGCGCAAACATGATGTCATTTTCGACCAATAGCGTTGTGCGTTTAGACATTTTTCTTTTAAGTACATTTTAATTAGTTTAAACAAACATTATGAATTAAGTTTGCAACAGGGATTCAGCTTTGATGTTCTACCTTGCGAATGAAATACTTATCGTAAAATGTCTGTGGGCCAGAGAGGAGATATTATCGTTCAAAGTCTCCAAACCCGCGTAACGCTTGCGATTTCAGAAATTTTAGAACGGCGCCCCTATACAGGAATAGAAAAGAGAGACGTAAGTCCTACGTCAAAACACATACATACATTGAGCTAACAATAGTTTCGATGATTTGCTTTACTCCTAGTCAGAAACTCATCACTTGGGTATACAATATGATCCTCAAACAACCAATCCAAACTGCTGGATGGCATGCAAACTACAGATCTGTAAAGAGGACACGACTGATGATGGCACTAAGAAAATGAAGGTGTTGCAAAAGAAGCAGAAAAAGGAACAACTATGGCGATCGTTTTCTACGAAATTCAACGCATCTACCACAGCCAACCGCCGTTCCAATGAAGTCATTTCTTCTGCTGCTTGATGTTCCGCCTCTGCGCCATTCAAGTGTTCATCGTAGTGTCGCTGCTCCTACCTGTGATGTCTGGCAACTATTGGGATTGATACCTTAATTAAATGTGTTGGGAACTAGGGAGAGAAGCAGTGTTGAGAGCGAGCATCGGAAACGGGAAAAGTAGAGTTTCAGTGAGCAACGAAAAAAGGCACAAAGCCTTTGCGGGATGCGTTGAGTTTTTAGTAGAACTTTCGTGTTTCTTGAGAACAATACAGCTGCTCTATTTCTTCGCATTTCAACTCCTCCGGACGGCACTTCTTATTCCGCAAAAGATGAGTTTGTTGTCTTCGCTTCTGTTTGTATCGCTCTACATTTTAACGGGTTACTTCCTACAACATCATAGCCCACACTGCCTTCTTCTCGTCTTAAACCATCTGACACTCCTCGTCGAACCAGTCGTTCCGTCGATAGACGCTCGGATAGGCTGCAGCCTTCGTAGAGAGGAGCCTCCCTTTCCTGTCAGCATACGACCAAGGTCCCACCGGGGTTGGTTACCGGATCTTTCCTATGGTTACTCGTACCCCAGTTGGCACCATGAGGAGAAAAGGATATAAATTACGGGACAAGAGGCTAAGGACCACTAGGTAGAGTATATTTTATATCTGCAGGCATAGGAATTACCAATGGTACGCGAGGTCCAGTCATTTACCAACCTCCTGAAGTACACAATCGAAAGACATAGCGGAAGAAGTTTGGATTTTGAGCAGTATTAAGAGACGGATTTTGTCGGATTTAATCTAAGCGTTGCAAGGTTTGTGAAAAATCTTCTGAGTTCATTTTTGAAGATAAAGAAAGGAGATGACTGGCCGAAGTGAGAACCTGCCGTTCAATAGTTTTGAAAGCTTTTGTGAAGAATGTGGTAATTGTCGAAGATTCCAGAAGGTTGTGTTCACACGTAAGCGAAGTGAGGAAGGGGGTAGAAGATCCGTCTTTTTCTTATTTCTTCTACTTTGAACTGCGTTGCCAGTTCGTATGAAAAGCACGTTAGTATTGACTACAGTGGGGAAAATTCCTATAAGCGCACATACAGTTTTAGCCAATTTGGTACAATTTAAGGCTATTTCCAAAATACGTCTTCTTCTTCTTTAGCATTTCAAGCTTATTGCTTTGACAATTAGCTTATTGCTTGCTCTAAACTTAGTGTTCTAAATGCACTTTCACAGTTATTGATTGAGAGCTTTCGATGCCAAGTACCATTTATGCATTAGTATGATTGTGTGGCAAATACAATCATACGCTATGCCCAGGGAGACGAGAAATTTTCCCTTACGAAAAATTCCTAGACCCGACCGGGAATCGAACCCAGCCACCTCCAGCATGGTGTTGCTTTGTAGCTGCCCAAGTAACCACGAGGCTGTAATAGCATGCATATATAGGGCATATGTATTACGTCTAGTGCATCATTGAAGTTGGATTAAATCTGAAAAGGGCCCCACTAAGATCGAACTAATGCTATATCATTTTTAATGCCATAGGACATTGCTAAAGTAGCATTGTTGCATTGGTAATGCATCACTACATTCTTAAGCTAATCTAACGCTTCATTACTTGACAACTGTTGAATTGATGCAATCCCGCATTACCGATGTGGATTTTGGGTTGAATATGTGCAATAATAAAATGCTTGTGGTTACTTGGGTGCGCCTTTGCCGACTGAGCTAAGGGAGGACCCAAAATACGAATATGGTATATAAAAGGCATTCGAATAACAAGATAATTCCACCATAAGGGGTTCTAATTATATGTTGAATAGTTCAATAGAAAACACATTTTCCGGGTAGAAATTTCTATAAGTGCATATCAAATTTTATTTAAAAAAAACGATTCTAATCTAGAAATAACAGAATTTAGTATTTGGTTGGTATATCATTTTTCAGAATTGTTTCATAGATCCATCCATAAGGAAAACATTGAATATAGGACCAAGTTTCCCCCGGTTGGAACGAAATTAATGAGCGTAGGAATCAATCGAATCAATATCAGTTATTAATGCTATGATGGGCAACCAATCGGAGGGGCGGACCAACTTGTCTTATCTCTATTTGTAAGATATCCGCAGTACTATAGTGAAACTATTAACTACACAGGCAGAACAAGCGATCACCATTATTTACAAAATGACAATGATTAGGTCATGCCGGACTATTCGGGATGCGGTGCAGCTGGCGTTCGATGTTCTGTTGCTTGAAGGAGCGGTCCAATGCTTTTGGCGGATAGTGCTAGTTACATACTTTCAGCGTATCGTTAACCGAAACGAACCCTGCTGCTAACCTTTTCCCAACTATCCAATATCCCAGTGAATTCTCGTGGAAGTGCGCCGGTATTGCTTCATAATGGATCACCAGTTTTTACACATTGAGGATGTATGTTAGTCCCAACCATCATCCGATGGTTCTTTGTGAAAATACAGCTGATCTGCCAATAACGGAGTAGCATCCGTGGTGGTCAATCATGCTCAATTTACGAAAACAAAAATGAATTCATGTAGAGAACAAATTCGGATATTGCATCCTGACGGATTCACAAACAGGGAAATCTGATGGAAGCTTTCGCATTTAAAGTTGAGCAGACTATTTGTGAACAGGACCATAAAACGACCATAAGAAGAAATCCGGTAAGAAACGCAGTGTACGCACTCCCTCAGCGGTCAAAGTAGTGAAGGAATGAACTCGAAGGTATCCTGCTCGGTCGGCGAGAAAAATGGCGTATGAAATGAAAATGAGCCACACATCCATGCAAAATATATTGAAACGGGACCTTGGATATGGGGCTTTAAAAAAACAGAGGATGCACGGATTGACGCGCAAGAATATTGTCGACAGCGTTGCCAGATCGCGGGCGACGCACGCTGGTGATGCCATATTTTTTTATAATCTTGGTTATTTTTTAATCAGCCAGTATCTCATTATTTAAGTCGAGCGACTGAAGTTCATATCACGGTCCTAAAGCCTCAATTACTTTTATTGTATATCATCCATTGATTAAATTCTTTTTTAGGTTCTAGTATGACTTCTCCGGGAGTGCAAAAACATCCCACATATCGTTGTATAGCTGAACAATGCGTCTAGTGATGGTTGGTTACACGTTTTTTTAATAAATATGTTTAGCTGTTATACAATTTTAACAGTTTTGGTGTTAAATGCTTTTATTCCATGTTTTTCAGCTTTTCCCAGATGATTGAACTGTAGAGTAATAAAACATGTAGTCTGTTTCAAAAACTTTTATTCAAAAATACAAAACGACTACATTTTTAATAAGGTCCGGAAGCTATAATTCCAATCGCTTTGAATTGTTTGTTGGGAACTATCGTGACCTGACCGAGGATTCCAGCAAAGACAACTAATACCAAGAAACACAGCTCCCTCTTGGTTTTAGTCCACAGTCTAGATGTGAGTATGTAGGTGTGTTATCAATTTTCAATTGTTTTGACAGCGCTTTCAGCCCTTTTGATGTTCAGCGCTTTTGATGTTCAGCATGAACAGGCGTTAAAAATTCTATAACTGCTTGCCTTTACTATCCACTAATCAAGTAAAAATAGGTCGTAAAACCTGTTGTATTCCGGGATGTTTCAGCTCTTCCAACGCCGGAAACCAACAGGCTATTTCAAAAATATATGTATCAGTTCCAAAACTTAACAGTGTTTTTAAACTATTTTGCCAAAACGACGATCTCCCGGATAGTAGCGTAATCTGCGAAAACCCGTTTTTTGGACAAGGATTTTATAAATGTATTTAACAAGAGCCAAGGGCGATTAGGCTTAGTGACGTTTAACGCACGCACACTACAGCGCCATTTAGATGAAAGGAGTGCAAGTAAGAAGGAAAATATTTTGGAGGAAAACAAACCATCATTACTCCTGCATGTGCCAGAAAGGGAAAGGTGATTAAACGTCAAAAAGCCTAGTTGATGAAAACCAAAATGTTCCACCATGCAATAATTTGAGCAAATCTATGATACTTTTTTGACTAGATTGCGTGCGGGAATATTCAGGGACCTGGCAACCCTAGCGTTTGGCAGTATGCAACGTATCGCGGGCATTATTTGAATAAGGTCCGTCTGACGTTTGTTACTACGGATAGGAACGACAGCATTGTTTACAAACAATGCATCTTTTGACGTTTGGTTGTTACAGATGTTGGCTCCAGGAAAATCGCTGTCCGCCAGGTCCCTGGGAATATTACTTTACGTGAAGTTAATGATGTAAACGGTCATTCAGACTCACCAAAAATTCAGTAAAGTTTACCCAAAATCATAACTATTAGAACTACTCAAAAATAACTTACTTTTGGGTTGAATTTCACCCAAAAGTAAGTTATTTATACACAACGGGTCGGTTAACATAACTATACCCAAAATTGGCTTCCCACACGCAACTGCTCAAATGGGTACTTTTTCATTATTATAAAATGTGTATTATAAATTAGGTAAAATCTTGAAATAAAAACATACGCCATTATTCTTTGTGATAAAGATTGGCTCCAGAACATCCATAATATTGTCGCGTGAATTCAAGTTTTCAAACATTAATTTATTTTTGGAATGGTGTGCTCAGGGTGAATTATCCGTTGATTAAAATTAATTGATATTGAATTTCTTTTCTTTTCGACGTGCTTTCGAACGAGTTGAGTTCTGGATAAGCTTCCGGAAAAATCGAAAATCTCCTCGTTAGCTCTCGGGAAGCATCGGTTCATGGAACGCTGTAGGAACGCGTCATTCTTTACTAGGTATCCAGAAGACTCTGATTCGGCAAAACATGCCATCATCGCGAGTAAATCCGAGATGGTCAGGATGCGTCCCTTTGTCTCTGCGAATCGATGGACCCTTTTAGAATAAATATTTTTTTTTTTTTTTAAAACTCCGTTGACATGTCCGGCTTCTCTTTTAAACAGATTGCACATAGTTACCTAAATTTTAATGGACTAATCACTGCTTTTCCCAGTGTAACTTTAATTTTTGTTTTCTTGAAATCACTCCATGAAAAACTACAAACGCAGACAAACGTTCAACTCCATCTTATTTCCCTGTGTAAAAACATGGCTTCCCTCATGATATCAAGTAGCAATAACCTAAAAGATGACGCCATAGAATGGTTTTTATTGGTAAGGGAAAAATGGGTTGCCAGTCAAACTGTCAGATTTAACTTAGCAATAAATTGACTAGGCTGTTGTGTAAAATTTCAAATCTAATTACGTTGGAATCAGCTAGAACAGTAGTGCCTGTTCAAGATGATTCCAACGTAATTAGATTTGAAATTTTACACAACAAATTTGAATTGTTTTGTTCGAGCTTGAACGTCTGTCTAAATATATGTCCAGTGTACAAACAGTAGACAGATACCAGATTTATGAAGAATAGAGTGATATTTACCTGCCTACATAAATCGCCTTACCCATTATTTGACGTTTCCGCCTGTTTTATGAAAATGGGTAAATGTCACTCAATTTTGGGAAAATCCGAATGAGCGTGTTGGTATTCGATTCCAGCTTAAGGTCGGTATCGTGTTCGAAAGAAATGTCTTTTTCTATCCCAAACCCATGTAAAATTCCGTTAACTGACACGGAAAAGTAAAGAATCGAAAAGAAATTTCTGCAGCAGTGCATCCACCTGAGAAGAACTCAAAATAAAATTGGAATTTGTAAGGTTTCCACGCAAACTAATGGGAGCTGTCACTTTTACTTTCGGAAAAATATCCCGCTCAATTATTCCGTAAGTGAAGGTGACATTTTGTTCCATGCAGATCAATTGTCAAAATTCCGATTGGTAATATTGAACAAAATTCCGTAACTTCTTTTCTTTTTAAGTCCATACTGGCCTTAAGTCCCCATCACTTCGAAGTTTTCTGAGCACAAACCTCAAATACTATTAAGACTTCAGACGTGAAATTTTCAAGAATCGTTTGCTCCACTGGTTAGCAATTTGAACGTTGTTTGTTTTGTTTTGTTTGTGATGTTTAGTCTCAAAAATCATGAAATTATAATCAACCTAACCTATAAATCATATGGAAAAAGGACTCCCTCCAGTTTCACCTTAAATCATTCGTCTAAACATTGCTCGAGCCAGCAAAACTGTGTTCTGCCCTGATGTTCATATTATCCACCATCATACATTTATTTATAATCAATGCACTCAGCGAAATAATTTTTCAATATTCATAAGATTGCATTATGATTATTTCAGTATTTCAGAAATCAGTATGAATTTCATAAATTTACCTTATGAAATAATGATATATAGTGATATTGTAAAAATAAAATTATGGAGCAACCTGGATTCGAATCATGAGCGTCCAAGTTATGGGTCCAGTGACTTGCCCACTAATATATATTTATCAACACTTGTAATCAGGAAAGCTTAAAGGCGTACAAGAACAACGTCATGTGATACAAAGCCCATTCAAAAACCAACCAAAGCATAAATAATTTTAAATTTTTTATTTTTTTTTTTCCCTGGTTGGGGGGTAAAAAAAAAAATTTTTTTCAAAAATAAAAAAGGGGGTAAAAAAAAAAGATTTTTTTTAATTACAATTTTTGTTTTCCCCTTTTTTTTTTTCCCCCCCCCCACACGGTGTTGGACACCACTTTTTCCTTCCCGCCCACAATTTGCCCCTTTTTTTTTTGCACTGGGTTCTTCTGTCAAAACAAAAGCAAAAGTTAATTCTAGACAAAATCCTCAAAAGGTCGAAAGTAACAATTGTAAACAATGACTTAAAACGTAAATTTCCTGGAAATGCCATGTTGTTAACATCTATATCTAATACCAACGGGAAGGTAATAACTCCCTGTATCTGTTTCTGGTGCTATTTTGTATGTGGGAGCAAGCAGATCCCATAAAAATACGCTAGAAGTCATTGTTTACAAATGTTACTTCCGACCTTTTGACTATTTTGTCTAGAATTCGTTTCATTTCCATAACACAAATTGTCTGCAACCTATCCAGTGGATCCAGTGACTACAACACTATGGAAACTACAAGAGGAACTTGTAGAATTTGCTCCTGTACTGGATACCTTACGGAAAACCTAACATCAATCCACAGTCGAGATTATCGAACGGGACTTGTGATAGCCTCCATGATTGAAGAACTGGGCTGTGTTATTATTTCCAGCGAAGATTTCCGGCCCCAGGAAATCTGCCAGGAATGCATCGAAAAAGTTACGATTGGTTACGCTATTCGCGGAGCTATTCAAGAAGCAGAAAAGACCAACAGTCGAGTGCTACAATTACTTCAACAATCGACGGAAGACGATGGTGGAGAACAGGAGCATGTCGACGTTGGAAGAGAGATAAAGCTGGAGCAAATTCCGGAAAATGATGAAACCGAATGTGATTATGAATATGAGTACCTGGAGGAGGAGTATCTGTTGGAGAACAATAATCACGATGTATTGGGGAATATATGTAAGTTAGAATTTGTGGACGTAACAAGCAGCAGTAATAAAAGGCCGGCTGAGACTCCGTCGGAGAATATCAGTCAGCAAGTATTGAAAAAGAACAACATTGAACGTACGTACAAAAAGACCAGCTTCGTAATGCCCAAATCGGAAGTAGTTTTGCGTAAAGTTGATAACCAGAATTACTTGCTGGTGGAAGTGAAAGGCTATCGTTGCTGTGGGTGTAGTTTTGTTGGAATTAATCGGAAGGAACTGCTTCAGCACTCCGATAGTGAGCACGCGATTGAGATTCTCGGAAGCGGCAATTACTGTCCTATTTGTTTCTACAAGTTCGACAGCGAGAATAAACTGACCCGCCACATCGATGATTGCCGATCGAAAGCCATCTACGTGTGCAAAGCTTGTGAGAGGTACTTCAACAGCCCGCGAAAAATGGAAATGCATTTGTCTCTGTGCCGAGGAGCGGAATCGATAACGTAAATATCCTTGTATTACAAGAAGATGTTCTACTTTTAATGTTGAATTACAATTTCAGATTTCCTGTAGTATCGTCGAATAATATGTCCGGTATGGATTATGATGGTGAAGGAGACGAGACCGAATCGCTAACCTACGATTTCGGTCAGAGCAGTGCGGTAGGCGGCAGTGGAGACGAAAGTAACTGTGACACCGATTGGGACTATGCGGTTAATGAACTGGAAGATTTTTCTGAAAAAGCTGACCTAAAGAAACACAAAGCGGAACTTTTGGATCAAATAGATGATGTCATCAAAAGCTGCGAAGGATTTCCTCTGAGGGATATCGATGAAAATCGTGTGATGCGACGGCTCGTTTTTACGACGTTCCAGTTTATTAGAATTAGTGGGGAACGGTGTTGTGGGTGTTCCTTCACTTGTGATAAGCGTGATCAATTATTCGTCCACGCTAAAGAAGTTCACGGCAAAGATCGAGACTTGAGTTTGGGATACGTTTGTCCGATCTGCTATCAAGATTTTGAAAATAATAGAAAGCTATCTAATCACATCAATTGTGCCTCCAGTAAATGCTTGCTCATTTGTACGATTTGCAATGAGGTATTTTCCGGCAAAAGATCGTTGCAATATCATCAAGAATATAGCGGAAAACACAGACACAACTTTCTTCAGTCAGAATTCCCAAAGAAAACTTTGATTGAACTTAACGATTTTGATGTAGGGCACGCAATAGATCAGGAACTTCCAGAGCTTAACAATAAGACAGCAAACCGTGCGAGGACGAATAATCGATCCATAACGAGACATCGGCATCTAAATATGCCGGATTCTCAATTCATAATCCACGTAGAGGACCTACAACATCATGAAATACTCACCGTGAACGGCGAACGCTGCTGCGGTTGCGGAAAATTCTTCGGGACCTACGACGAGCTGCTTCAGCATGGACGAACAATTCACCTGATCGAAAACGCCGAATCGCTTGGAGAGTACCAATGCAATGTGTGCTTCGCTCGATTCGAATGGAACCGAGGTCTTTTGATGCATAGAAGCAGCCGGAGGACCGTCAATAAACTCTTTCGCTGCAAAATTTGCAGCCTCATCTTCTCCAAGCCCCACAGTATAAAAAATCACCTGCATTCAGCTCCCAATCACCTACCCACGATTGTTCCCGACAAAGAAGCTACTAAGAACGAAGACCAAAAACTCGATTCAAGTAAAAGAAAATCTTCAATAAAACTGAAGCCAGCCGAGCCCAAGTACCATTGTTGCCTGGCAAAGTGTCCAGAGGAATTTCCCAGTGAAGAGCTTTTGCTAAGCCATTGCGCCGATTGGCATGCGGGGAAACGAAGAGAAAACGAAGCCGAGCGCACCAGCCAGGAGAACGTTTGTCCCGGTTGTCTTAAGGCATTCGAGAACACGACTTGTCTTGTATGGCATCGTGTCAATCGCTTCAACAAGCAGTACGCTTGTCGTTTCTGCGAACAAGTCTTCAGCCGTTGGCCTGCCTTCCGCGAGCACGAGGATATAGTTCACCTCGGAAAGAATACGGAGTACCCTTGTGAAAAATGCGATAAAGTCTTCCGAACACCTCAGCGACTGAAAACTCATCAAGAAACGCACTCCGAACAGAAGAAACATGTCTGCGATGTGTGTTTCGTCTACTTCCGGAACAAGGGCGTCCTGAAACGTCATCGCAGAACGGTTCACGCCATCGAATACCCCTTCGCTTGTCAGGTCTGTCCGAAGAAGTTGCCCACGCAGGAACAGCTGAATGCGCACACGCGGGTGCACACCGGAGTCAAACCCTATGGTTGCAGATTTTGCGAGCGATCTTTCTCGCATTTCACCGATCGGAAGAGGCACGAAATGTCGACGCACACCGGAGAACGGCCTTACCAATGCCCGCACTGTCCGGCGGCTTACATCCGTAATCGAGAGTTGGTTATCCATCTGCAGAAGCATACCGATGACAGTGGGACAGTGGCAGTTACTGCGTCGGCGTGAATGTGACTTAGTTTTAGTTGAAATGTTTTTTTAATTTTTTCAAATATTGAATACCTAATTGAAAAAGCGAAATTATGTGTTTTGAAATAATGATGGCTACCTTAGACCTCCCTTAAATCAGTCGGCAAAGGTACAGCCAGTCCGTAATCGAGCATAAGTCAAACGATCCTAACGATCTGAGCGTTTCGACATTATCGGTTCTTGTTCCATCACATGAATGTCTAAACTGCACTCCTTCATGGAGATCATTTACATGGCTATCGCGGACGGTTTTGGTTGCTCTGCGGAGCACGGTGTGCAAGCTTCAAAAACCCTTCTTCAAACTCATTCGCCACTCATTGCTGGAACGAAAATCTAATTGGTGCCCCATCCCTGCCTTGATTCTTCTATAATCATCAATAGCTCTACACAATTATACAATCTCGTATACGACCAAGAAATTATTAAATAAATGGTGTATTGGGATTTGATATTCATAATACTTCTGGAGAACAATTCAAAACTGGCTTAATTGCTAGCGGCGATAGATGACGGAAAATGTTCTGGAAAAGCAGTTTGTGAGCCGCGTTTAGAATCGCTCTTTACTTCTAACATTTCAACCTGTCGTCATTTGTATATATTCGGTTTTGCTTTCCCAGATCATCTTCTGTCGCCACTAGATTTGTAGGAAGTTATCAAGCCGGTTTTGTGGACAGATGATCGACAACAGACCATATCTTCACGTTGAGGGAGACCTTACAAAAGTATCAAGTCCCTACACATCTCCTATTTATAGATTTTAAGGCCGCAAACAATACCATTGATCGGGACGAGCAATGGAAGATTATGGACGAGATTAGTTTTCCCAAGACTGTTCAAGGCTATGGATGGTGCACAGTGTTGTGTGGAGATCGGGCTCGTTTTGAACACCCAAAGGACTTCGTCAAAGCGATGGTCTTTCCTGCCTTCTGTCTAATGTTGGTGCTAAACGTGCGCACTTTCAAGAAATCCAGCCGGATCATCTGTTTCGCTGACGACGTGAACTTTGTCGGAAGAACGTTCCTGGCGGTTGCTGATCAGTACAACAAGCTGAAACGTGAGACAGAAAAGGTTGGATTAAAGGTGCAGTATCTATCTGCAGGAGGAACCGAGCGTGATAGAGCTCACATAGGACGAAACGTAATGATTGGAGTTCGAGGTAGTGGAATTTGTATACCTACATCGGATCATTGGTTACATCGATTCTATATGACGTGAGACAAGCGATCGAAAGACAAAACTTCGAATGCCATAACGCTGAAAGGACAACACGGCGAAAGCACAAAATTTCGAATTCCAATAACGTCCAAGAAACAAACTGTCGAAAAGAGTTCACGACAGAAACCGAATGCCACAACGTAAATAAATGAAAGCACCTATTTTGTCTCATTATGGGGTTCTTCGACACCAGTTGTATCAAACTTTTAGTGAATCTTGGCGTGTCACCTAAAACGCTTTCCACGTGCATTCCACAACTCAGGTTCAAAGCAAGATAAGCAAAGAAGATGTTAATCAAGTTAATGTATTCATTTTCATTTTTTTTTTTAACTTACTTGTTTATTTATGAGGCTCAAGTGCCATAGGCATAACGGAGCCGAGTTCATTTTTATTTTTACAATGACAATACCTTACTAACTAGGTTAGCTTTGGAAAGCCGAAAAACTCGCGGCTTGGTCGAGGTTAGGGATTACAATGATTCGGGTAGGAATGGGGAAGTAGGAAGCTTAACGTTGGATTTCAACAGCAGATTGGCGATGCGATATTGTTGCTGTTGGCCTGGCGTAGATGTTGCATTTCGTTAAGCTGTAACGATACAATAGAAGCGGTATTACGGGGGAGGGGACGAGGTGGACATGTTAAAACGACAGCTAAGAAAGGATCAAACGAATACATCTATTTGTTTCAAGAACTTGTAAATTAGCCGCATACAGTCCAAGTCCAAGTGATATCTTCCTTCTCTGGTTACCCTCGGGCCCGTAGGGATGCGCAAAGGTCAGATCTGGCAATTTCGAAATCGAGGCAATACCAGACAACGTGGTTGATGTCCTGATAATCTGCACCACAGCCGCATTGATTGGTGTTTGAGAGCCCTATTCGATAGAAATGAGAGCCTAACGAGTAGTGATTGGACATTATACGACACATTACCTTGATAAAATCCCGGCTAATATCCAATCCTCTGAACCATGATTTTTTCTATACCTGTGGGAGAATGGAATCTAACCATCTGCTCAAATCACCTGCATCCCATTGTTGTTGCCAGCTGATCAAGGCCTGTTAACGGAAAATAGCAAAAAATTCGTTGAAGGCGATTTGTCGATCATAAATATCGCCTGCCATAGCGCCCACCTTGGCAAGTGAGTCCGCTTTCTCATTACCAGGGATCATTTTCATTTTATTGTAATGTTTACAACATTACAATTCACACTTATAAATTATTCACGGCCTCGGTTAAACATTTAGCTGAATTCACTCGGCATTTTCATATTTAGCTGATAACTCGGAAAAAGATCGAACGATGCTGAGTCTCAGTGTCACTTGAAACTGAAATATCGGGTAACTTCATTATTAAACCGATTCTCGGTAACACTAGGATGATGATGATGATGATGATGTGAACTAACGTCTAATGTAGCAAGGCAACTGCCTATAGCACTGGACTGTTTCAATTAAACGGTTTGATCAAGGTTGCATTGTGGTAAATGTTCCATCATGTCCCTGTATGAAGGGCCAAAAACGTATTGTGGGCCCGTAAGCAGATACACTTACGCGCAACCAAGAGCTATAGGGGTCTAAAGAGAATCTCCTTCCAGAAACAAGTTCGCAGAAACCACAACAAAACCGAGCCCCCGCTTAGTAAAAAGTCCCACTAGATGGGGAGAAGAGCCCGCCTTTTATTCACGAAATGTGGCCAACAGGAAGTTGGCAGGCCCACTCTTCCTATCCAAATCGATTCAATCGGGTGCTCTGATGGGTCCATCCCTTTATCCCAGCATATGGTGTTATATAAATATATGCTAAATTTAGAGAAATAATATGATTTTCTTACCTTGATTTTGAAATCATCTTACCTTGAAGCTTGTGTTAGAAAATTTGGCTGGTAAAATTGGTTAGGCTTATATACCGTTCCCTACTTACTGCTTCAACCTCCCTTTGCTGTAGGGTCGTCTCGATGTTTCTGCTTTTGAAGAGCTGACTTCAGTAGCGCATATCGAGACTCACAATGTCCGTGAATTAAAGAATTAGAGAAAGGAGAGAAGCATTAAAAATCGGTAGCATGACAAGCGCATGTGAGCTTTTGTATGATGTATGATATGTACTACCACCCATTGTAGCACGGAAACTAAGTCCGACAGCAATGGGCTCTCCTCTCTGTTAGACTTGATCAAGCTTTAATAACCACTGATTATCCTAATCATGCCGTTGTATGAAGGGCCAAAAAGGGGTTGGGTGGATCGATATGCAATATCACTTATACGTATCCACAGGGATATAAAGAATCTCCTTCCAACAACAAGATTGAACAATTGGTCAAAAGAGCAACCTATCTAACATGAGGATGCCCCAATGGGCGGGGAGAAGAGCCCGCCCTCTATTCACAAACTGTTAGCAATGGGGAGTTGGCATTCCCACTCTCCCCATCCAGAGTGCTTCAATCGGGTGCCCTGATGGTCCCTCCCATTCCCATGAAATATTTATATAATGGAATATATATTTATGTAAATGAAAAATACTATAAAATGTTAAAGTGTAGAGTTCTTTGGTTCCGCTTTTAGGCACGTTTTCGTTCGTTTTCAGCGAGAGCAGCATTTCACCATTTCACGCAAGCGCATGTGAGCTTTTCATGGAGATATTCTCACAACGGCCGTTCAGAATGGTTCGACGAATGCATATCATTCCCGATGAGTTTCCACAAGTTTACTCCATTCCATAACGTTTAGTCATAGAAGACAAGAAACGTTTTACTACGTGCTACATTTGAGAATACCAGGGCACCATCGCATCTTCAAGTGATCGTTACAAGCTGTCCATTTGGTTCAGTCACTTTTGAACGTTGATGTGGCAGCCTATTCACACATGAAATCTGCCGCGACCAACTCGGCAGAACGCGCCCATACACCTTTCTGAACCGAAGGGCAGGGATTCTCGGTAACACTAGGAGCCGAGCACAAACGTTAACCAAACTTCAACCGACCTCAGCTGCCTTTATCATGCCGAAATATCGGTTTAGCAGTGTTGAAGCCGAGGCTCGTCTTTTTATCTGTCAACCGCCATGCGCCATATTGTTTTCATTCTCAAGTGGAGTAAGTCGTATGTTTTTTGTGGAACGGTGAAAAAACATACATTTATTGGCACTACATTAATTACATTGATAAAACCTCGTCAACAATTCTACGCCAATTCTCCCGGTTCGTGGCTGCTTCTCTCCATCCTTGGTTGCGCTCTACGCTTGGTTTACCTGATCCGTGAGGTCGGCTGTGCGGATCTCGGTTTCGAAAAGCCGAGACTCGGCATATAAGTCTAAGTGTGTGTCAAAACCTCACCTACAACATTTCACCAATGTACTCGGTTCATGGCTGCTCCATTCCACCTTACACTCCCCAAATAAATTTCGTATGGTTATTTTTCTTAACGACCTATTTGAGGTATCATCCAAATCATTAAAGAAATTGTTTGAGGATTTGTGATATCGTTCGTTTAAGGTAATTTTTTATCAGGGTCACCGGATCTTGCTGCGCCTGATTCATGTACCGTAGAGATAGGCGAGCTCGTGGTTCATCCTTCGCAGTCACACACCATTCTCCTGCACACCGCCAGATGGGCATAAGCACACGACGTTCGAAAACACCAAGTGCTTACAGGTTCTCCACGAGCATTGTCCACGTCTCATGCTCGTAGAGAACCCCCAGTCGTATCAGCGTTTTGTACATGGTACATATAGTGTGGGGTGAATCTTATATGAGCGAAGAGCCCATAGTAGGCACGACTGTCTGCCATAAGCAAGGTTCCGAGGTAGAATTCCTCCACCACCTGGAAGTTAACCCCGTCTACCGTAACGCTGCTTCCTAGGCGGGCCCTGTCGCGCTCTGTTCCTTCTACTAGCATGTTCTTTGTTTTCGACATATTCACTACCAGTCCGACTTTTGTTGGAAAGTTTCTGCCGAAAACATTCATATCATCCGCGAAACAAACAAATTGACTGGAGCGTGTGCAAATTGTACGGCATGCGAAGCGCAATGATGAACAACAGACATGAAGGTGCATCACCTTGTCGTAGTGTCCAACGTGATTCAAACGAGCAAGAATGTTCCCCGAAATCTTCTCGTAGTTTTGCACATTGTCCTTTGTAGCTTTTATAAGTCCACTGAGCTTCCCGGGAAAGTCGTTCTCGTCCATCATTTTCAATAGCTCTGTGCGGTCGGTACTGTCGCCCGCTGGCTTAAAATCGATGAACAGGTGATGCGTCGGGACCTTGTATTCACGGCATTTATGGACGGTTTGTCGTACAAGCTGGTCCTTCGTTGAGAGCTCGTCGGTGAAACCGGCCTGATAACTTCTCACGAACTCATTTACCGTTGGTGATGAACAACGGAAGATTATCTGGGATGAAACTTTGTAGACGGCATTTAGGATTGTCATCGCTCGATAGTTATCAAACTCCAACTTGTCGTCCTTCTTGAAGATGGGGCCCTTGCTTCCACTCATCCGGTAGCTGATCGGTTTCCCATATTCACACTATCAGCCGATGCAGACATATGGACAGCTGCTCCGGGCCCATCTTGAAATGCAGGAGCTGGTTCTTCCGCTGTCTTGGTCTTCTGCACTTGTGTCCTCTGCACCATTCAGGCGTTCGTCGTAGTGCTGCTTTCACCTATCAATCACATATCGGCTCGTGGCACAAAGCCATTGTGAGATGTGTTGAGCTTCTGATAGAACTTCCGCATTTCTTGAATGCGGTGCAGCTGCTCAATTTTCACACACTCCACCAGCTCCAGGCGTCTTTTTTTATCTGCGAGTCTGCTGTTGCCGCTTCAGTCCACGTTCTGCCGGGTCTCGTGCTGCAGCATTACTGCCCGCGCTGCGTCCTTCTTCTTCAAAACCTCCACACACTAATCATCGAATTAATCGTTCCATGGGCTCTGTTCCACATACCCGAAGACGTTCCCAACTGCGTCGTTGATGGCTGCTATGATATTAAGATGCACGTCGTCGAGCACACACTCATCCGACAACGCTGCTTCGATACTCTGCGCGTAGGCTGTGGCGGCATCCGGTTGCGGCAGTCGTTCGAGATTGTACCGTACGTTGACAACGACGGACAGTTTTGGTCGCAGTTTTACCATCACCAGTTAGTGATCCGAGCCAATGTTAGCGTCACGACAGGTTCTGACATCGATTATGTCGGCGGAGTGCCATCCATCCATCAAAACGTGGTCGATTTGCGATTCTGTCTGCTTTGGTGATCTCCAGGTGTACATGTACTGGAAGCTATGCTGGAAGTAGGTGCTACAAATCGTTATATTCTTCGTGGCGGCGGATTCAATACATATTAGTCCATTTTCGTTTGTCCGCTGGTGAGCGCTGAACTTTCCAATAATCGGTCTAAACTCCTCCTCCTGACCGACTTTAGTATTCAGGTCTCCTATGATTATCATGACGTCATGACTGAGGCAGCATTTTTACGTTCTAGCTGCGCGTAAAAAGCATCATTATCATCACAGGACTAGTAGCGATTATCTGGTGTAAGAGTAGTGACTTTAAATGTCGATAATAGTGACCAAATAGTGACTCAGAAGCAATAAAAAGTGACCAAATAGTCACTTTGGGATAGTTAAAAATTAATTAAAAGTGATTGAACGCTTCTTTTTTTCGCTACAGTCTTGCACATGATCGGCAGCTCGTTTATGCGAAGACCGTTGCTTTCGCACAGTTGACACTCATTCAATCATTGCTTGCGCCAGCTCCACTTGCGCTATTTATGGTTCTCAGTCGCTTTTTTGAGGCGCGTGTTAGCTTCCATAAACGCTTCCATAAAAATAAAATGTCTACGGTATTGTTTTTCAACCTGCTCGAAACGACTATGTTGACTAAAGATGTTGCTACTAAAACTCAGCGCGTTTCATGGAAATATGAACCGTGGAATAACTAACCAGTGCAGGCCACTGTTCAATAATTCTTTCTGCTGCTTCTTGCAGAGTTTACCATTTTGATATGACGTGTTTATTGAAACGGTGTGACCGTAATCCAAGCTCTTGCTGTATTTTCTCAAACTTTTCTAGTCGTGATGACCAGCCTTTGAAAAAATAGTAAATTGCAATGATAAATTATGAAGCGGCTTCTTCCAACTCTTCAACATCTTTCAGGAACCCGTTATGTACATGCAGGATCCGATGTTCAGCAAAGACTTTCTATGATCTCCGACAAGTTGTTCGTTCATTAGCCGCAACACTTTGTTATTGACGTTTGGACCGTCACTTCCTGTTGCAATCATTTATTTTGTCATAAGATATGCTTTTTTCATTGGATTTATGAAACACTTTCCAAGCATAAGAAGATTTTCCCAAGCATTCTGCAAAGCACCATTCAACTTATCAAGGATATCCTCGGCTTTGGCAGATAAATCAATGCACCTGATGAAGATCGAAGCTGTTCGATTTTGAATCGCTGTGTTTTAGGACGCACTCCGAAACAAGGCAGTCAATATGATCAGTTTTCTTCAACCAATCAGGGTGGAAAGTGCATTTCCCGAAACTGTTCGAAAAATAAACCCAACACCAATTATTGTGCAGGATTTATTTGTATTAATGGAAATGAAATTCGAATAATACTAACCTGAAACACTTTTAACTTGTGAACTGGAGCCATGTAGCATACACATCGACAAAAAATATTCCTTGAAACTAGTGACCAAGTCACTAAGTGACCCGCTACCAGCCCTGTCATCACCAATGCTTACGAAGTGTGGATGATGGAGTGCACGTTGATAACGCTGAAGTTGAAGGACCGACACTTGCTGCTCAACCTGTACATTCTTTCGTTGATCGGTCATCACCCATCATACACGCGCTTCTGCATTTCGCCCATCACTACGAAAGCTGTTCCCTGCTCCCGTGTCGTGCCTCAGCTCTGGTATTTACCTGATTTTGACTATTTTCAAACGTACGCACACTTGCGATCCTTCAGTACATCGGACAGTATGCGGGTGCTTCTGACGAAATTGAGGAATCTGCAGTTCCACGTACCGAGTTTCCAATCGCTAGTCCTGTTCCGTTGCTGTGGTCTTCGACGATTGTTCCGGGCCTTATTCTACTGTTGCCGCTCCTATGCGATAGAGCCATAGTGCCCAGTTGAATTTAGAGTCCCACGTTAGCGCTGTTTTGAGCCGCTCCTGACATGGAGAACAGACGCTCGGGTCTTGTTAAGGTGTTTCCTCCAAATACAGTGCTAAATAACTCCGGTTTAATCGAAACAGCTTGGTTTAAATAAATGTAACGCAAAATATATGGCTTGATTGAAAACTACATACTGAAAAAAGGAGATTGGGAGCACTCATGCATTGTTTTTACATTACGAAGCCAACCGGTAAACCGAAAAAAAATAAGTGCTTGTTCTATTAAAAGCCATGTTCTTTTTTTTTTTTTTTTTATCCCCATAGGATTGCAATGATCGGGGTTGGTTTTTGAAAATTTTCAAGTGATTATGCCGGAAGGATTAGTCTATGGTGACCAAATAAACACCGGGCTTTCGAAATCAGCTCACATAGTCTTCTTGAAAATTTTTGGGATTCAGTATCAGTCAGTATACGTGTTTTGTTGTCCAGGTATTTGTGAAAGTCCGTGTTTTTGTACTTGTTCGTGTCATTATATTGTTAGTGATATTCTTGTCAGTGCAACTATTGGTATCTGCGCAATTTCATATAGTACCGGTGTGACAATGTAACAGCTATCTCCCTTATTCTACGCTCCCAAATGGAACAAAGTATTTGACGTTAAACTCATCGGGAAAATAAGCTGCTCTCTTGGACATGGATATTTGTGGATGGTCTTTTAATATATAGTTATGTATGTATGATGTGTATGTAGTTTTGGAAATGTTAGATGATTCACTTACCCACACTGTTGTTATTATTATTAACTTTTGATTTGTTGGGAACATACCGCCTTAGATGATACTTGCATGCATGTGATTCTTCCACGTAGGTCTTTCTTGGGCGGCTACTAGGTCTTGTGCCAACCAGAGACCGAGATGTTTGACTATCCAGGTTGCGTCGCCATGAGACTCGGATTTGCTTCCACTGTGATCCTACCAGACTCCAAGCCTAGCCTTCCTGATTCTTGTATTGTTTCTTTTTTCGTTCTAAAAGTATACAAAAATATTCGCTCCTCTGCCAAAAACAGCCAAACCAAACGTAGAATCTGTGTAGTGATGCTTTCCAGAAAATTGCAGAACCATAATAAAACTCAGTTATAATAAAAGTATTGAAATTAATAGACGATTCTTTGAGTAGAAGTAATACTATTGAAATTATACAAATTCTATATTGTATGAAAATAAGGAAAGTTGTCAAATCAAAAGTGAAAATGCTACTACTAGTGGGTTCAAATGCACTTCTGGTCCACATCACCCCTGGAAACACTGGTTTGCATCTTTCCCGTTTGGGTAAAGATCCAGTCCAAACCCCGGGACCTGGTAGTTTTCAATCTACCACAAGGTTTTTCCAATGCCCAGGGATTAAAAACCATGTTTATCTTTTTCATATAATAATGCAAATAATTCGATTGGATGCTTTGAGAAAAAAAATTTAACCATATGAAAGAAGCATTCCTGAGTTTGGCAATCTGGGTACAAGATTGATTTGAATCTACGGCAGTAAGAAAAAGGGTATCTCGAGATTCATCGGAACGACGGACGCGGGAGACGTCCCACGTGATTTCTTTGTCAATTTTTATACCATTTAAGTGCTCTCAATTGCTTCCAAGATTCACTCTCAGTATTCTCAGAGCATCTTCTGTTTCATATGTTCCTTCCCACTTCTCATGCAGCAACTTCATCGAGCATATCCTGCGATATCTTCGACTCGTGCTGGTGACTCCTCGGGCAGCTGCCCCCTTTATTTCCTGCGAAATGTGCACCCCCCTCCGGATCGCGATCTCATTCGTAGCTCGATGAAACATGGTTCACGCCGACAAGAAATACAACCAACTGCCGTTTTCCCTCCAACCCAAATGAACGTTCGGACTGATTCGAAAACAAAACAACGCCCATGAATATCTTTGTACAGAGCTCAAACGCTTCCTTCTACATTTCATCTTTAGAATACAATAATGTATCAGAATCACTACCGATTAAAATAAGTGTTCATTCGATGATTAAACCGAATCCTTTTCGCCTTTCAATGTATGCCACGAATCAGCGGGATCGGAAGCTAAGCATCGCCACGACAATGAGAACTTTCTACATACAGGTCTCTTATAAAAAATAAGCGGATTTAACACCATCCTTAAATGATTTTTGGGAGAAAAACTTAAACTTATAACTAAACACAACCAACCGGGAGGCCGGATTCCTGTTACTATGCCTGGGTGCAACTGAATCGGAGCCGAAGATTGCTGTGTTGGCCTATGTTGAACTTATCAAAACTCATTCGTTCACGCATCCTATGATAACCTAGCACACATTAGTTCAGAAAGATCGAAATCGTCGTCGGAACTAGAACCGGTGCGCATGTGACTTTTTTTGTGGTAGCTTAATTTAAACGGTTCTGGTTTTTTTCTTCTGTTTGACATGATATCACATTTACGTTGGTATAGAACTTCTAAGTGGAGAAACAAGTACACTCTCACACGCTCTTATACGTAACAGACGAGTTGGGAAAAATAAAGATCCTACCGAAAGGACATTTCTTAATTTGTTCGATTCAGTTTAAGCATAGCAGTGGCTGTTGCAGAATCTGGGAACAGTGTGTGGTAGTTTACCAGTGGTACATATGCTGCTGTAATAACCCGTCCAGCGAACCATCGTCCGTGGAGTGCATTGACTGCAAGTACGGCTGTCGCTATGCTCGGACATTTCACGTAAACATTACCTCCAGCGTTCTCCTTGTCTACGTAGACGTGCATCACTCCGCCATGCTTGTTGCATTCTTCGATAACATCATCTTGGATTTCCACGTCCCATGTCGGGTTAGTTTCCGTGGCTGGATCGAACATGTTCGACAATAGGAAACACTGCGTTGCGATCGGCGGGGATGGTGTCACTGGTTGTTGTGGTACTGGCTGGGGCGCAGTTGCCAGAAGAGCATCGGCAGCAGCACGAGGAACTGCTAAACCGGCACCTTCCGCCAGTTTGAACATCAACTGCAACCGCCCGGTTGCTCCGAGATCGATACCACTACGATCCATTTCGTCCGTATCGAGCGATGCATGGGTAGTCACATCCAATCGTTCCGTTACGTTGCCCACCTTCATTGGACGACCGGCCAACTCAAAACCATTCAGTTGTTCCAGTGCTTTTTTTGCATCGTCTGCATTGTGGAACTGCGGATGGAAGAAATAGGGAACGTGATAAAATTAGCAGATTAGGTTCTTTGAACAGTAGAATACTTACTGTGATAAACCCATAGCCCTTGGATCGTCCTGTATCCGAATCCATAATGAGTTGAATGTTATCGATTTTTCCGAATGGCTCGAATATTCCACGCAGCATGTCCTCGGTAATGTTGAAATGCAACGAACCTACGTACAGCCTCATGGGCCCGGCTACGATCTTTGGTGGTGGTTGTGGGGGTGTATTGGCCATCCGATTCTTTTCCGCCTGGGTGTGCTGTACGGAAATGGGAATTCCTAACAAGCGTTGACCAGACAAACCAAGCGCCAGTGCCACCGATTCCGGATCTTTGAACTCGATGTATGCAATACCTTTGAAGCGTTTGGTTTTGTTGCAGGTAATAAGCCTTACATCGCGAACTTTACCAACGCTTGAGAAAAATTCCTCCAGATCACGAGCACGAATCCGCTGCGACAATTGCATACAAAAAACGGTACGCGCATCACGATCCTCTACGCTAAGCTCCTCGCGTGGGGAATCATCCCGATATCTTACACCATTCGGCGGTGTACGCCCACGTCGGAACGGTCTCGGTGATCGCGAACGACGTCTAAAACTGAGTTAAAATATTAATCAAACAACACTAGCATTAGCACTAATAATACCAACCCTCTGTCTTTGCTTCGGCTGCGTCGACGGAATTCTTTCTCCCTCATGGGACGGAAATGCTCCTTGGGTCGATCATTTGAACGATGACTTTCACGCTCGGCGCCCCGATCACGATCACGATTACGCTCACGATCGCGATCTCGATCACGATCACCATGGCGTTCTCGTGGTCGCTCTACTTCCTTCGGTCGCTCTGTACGGCGATGTTCCTTTTCCTTGTCCTTTTTGTCCCGCGAACGATCAACCATGCGGGACTTTGAACGACGCTCAAGATCCTTGTCCTTTTTGTCAGTGTCTCGCTTTTCGCGGGATCGCGAACGATCTTTACGACGTTTATCTCCATCGCGTTCGCGATCACGTTCCCGAGAACGACTGCGATGTCTGTAAGAAAAGTTCGATTATTTTTCACGCTCATGGTTCGATCGATTAAACTTACCTAGATGACTTGTGACCGTTGTCACGGTCCTTCCTATGTCCATTGGACACTCCATAATTTGTTGGTGATCCATCGTCCTAACGGGCACACAAACATACATATCAGATTCGGAATTCAATTTTGTCGATCGAGGATTTTTGATTTTGATTTAGAGAATGTCAAGCATTCACGAGTTTCGGATGCCGCGCCGTTGCGATATCGATGATCGTAGCAGGTTGATCCGCACAGGAGGTATGATTTCGAGAGAAAATACAAAGAATCGTGCGAGGAAAAAATAATAAAGAAGAATGGAAAAAAGAAAAAAGAGATTCGACAGGCATTAATAAAAAATATGCAGCTAGGCAGCGATGTTGCTTAAACGGTAGGCTTATCTAGAAAAAGATAACAATGGTGATGCGCGGTAGGATCCTCGTTTGTGTTCGCCTTATTTCTTGGCCGGTATGATGAGTGCTGTTGTTCCGGTACAAGATAGAGAGAAGGGGAACCCCACGTTCACGATCTCGGTTACCTAGGAATAGAATGCTTCCGACACTTTTGGGTGTAGCTCCGGTTTCCTAGATTGAACTTACCGTTTCGGGGTTTGGTATGCATTTGTCATCAGTCGGCGGTGTAAAGTACCCTTGAGACTTGGCAGCCTCGGGACCTCAACCAACTCGATTAAGTGAACCAACGACACTCAACATGATTGGGTGCTAACCAACACATGCCCAACACGTAGAATGTATCTGTGTCACACAGAGAGAACGCGCTTTCTGCAAAAATAATACGCTTGAGATATGGGATCTTGCTTTCTGAGGCTAATAACACGATTTCTTTTGATTCGATAATTCGATTTTGATGTCATTTTCGTCACTGTTCGTACATAGGTCTTTATTGTCGTTAGCTCATGTTCTCTACCTTGTTGCGGCCTGCATACATGTGTTACCAATTCTAGTGCAAACGCTTTCAGCTCGGCAGCTAGGCTCACAAAATGCTTCAAAAGCAATTGATCTGTAACAGGGAAAATGTAGCCTTTGAAAACACGTTTTTTTTTTAATAACAAAATCTGGATAAGAAGGGAGAGACGCTGCTGGCGAACGTTGCGATGATTCATGGCATTAGGACCGGGAGTATTCTTCAGCGGGGTGGGCGATTATCTTCTTTTCAATTATAAATCAGTTGCATTGTTTGACGTTGTTTGACTTGATAGATAGGGTCTGAATCTTCTTCGACTAATTGAGAAAATTGCTTGCGTACCTCACACTCCTTTTTTTTTCCTGATATACTCGTGGAGGCTTTTAGTAGCAAAAAGTATCGAACTTACATTCCTCCCCTTATTGATTCTATAAATGAGGATACCAGGAGTTGCACATTGAGAATTATCCACTTCTGTCAAATGATAGTTCTGTGGGTTCCCTGTTCAACTCCAGCAAACTTTGTTCAATCACGGCTAAGCAAACCACGGGTTTTCATTATACTCGTGCTGTACCATTTTGAATGAAGTACACACGAAAATCTGGTAGAAAGTTATAAGAAAAATAGACTGGAAGGATTGGTGATTTGTTTGTAAATCAATCAGAAGGGGTATTTTCGTGCCTAAAAAGATTTGAGTAATTGAATCGAAAAAAGTTGGGAGGAATTCTACAGTGAAAAATAGTTAACGGAAAATCACAGAAAGATTTACAGCAGATTAGAACGAAAATTTTGATGAAATACAACTACCAAAACTGAGAATGTTTATTTTCTGCACGATTTTCTTTTATATATATCACGGCTAATCATTGGCTTCTTGCAAGTATTATTAAAAAAAAATTGAGAAAATATTTCGATTCATTTGAAATGTTGTCACATCTCAGCGCTGTTGGCAGTGCTGGTACAGTGCCCTTTTCTTTGCCTTTGTTGCACGTTAAGAATGTGAAACAATTACAAAAGCGGCCAGGCCTAATGTTTAGCGTTAATCAGTTTTCGTGAAAGTAAAGGTATAACTCAACAATTCGAGTATATAGTTCGTTGGGAGTGACAGTGCTATGAAAGTGAATGTGCTCCTCCTTGCGTTCAGGTATATTTGCCAAGTATATAGCACCTTTACTCGCTATCCAAGCAACGTGCACTATTGACAGTAACGCGTTGAAATTGGTAGCATTCAGTCCAAATTATGCCTGCCAATTGTGCTTATTGCGTTTTAAGAATTTCACTCGCTTTTAGTAGCTGTGTCGATCCTGCTAAAAGTAACCTGCTAACTCAATCTCGTTAAGCACTTGGGTTGGTAGACGGTAGACTTATTTTCGGAATCAACAGCTGATCAAATAAACTGCTCTTGTTTGAAAAAGACGTGCATGGATGAGTTACCACTGATTCCAGACCGAATTATAGAGAAACTCCTTACAAGACTAAAATAAGGTGTTCGAGCTCATTCTGCATTATTTGACATGTGTTTAGTAAGCAGGTGGGGTGAAAAGTAACCTCCTTGGGAATGAAAAAAAAATTTAAATGTTTTTTTTTTATTTTATTCAATGTAGGCCCCTTTTAGCTTGATACACTTATTCCAGCGATTTTCTTGATCCCATCCGAAAAGTAATTTTCCGGAAGGTCTGCAAAATACTCCTCCACGGCGTCGATGGTTTCCTCGCGTGAGCTGAATTTTTTATTGATGAGTCATCTTTTGAGGTTTGGGAACAGATAATAGTCCGAGGGAGCCAAATCGCATGAATACGGTGGATGCGGAAGCAATTGAAGCCGTAAGTCCTTGATTTTAATCCGAATTTCAATTTCCAAATTCAATTCAGAAATCATTTCTACGACTAAATTCAAAGAATTTGAGCATGTTTGGGTGAAATCATGCATTGCTGGTGAAACACACGTGTTTGCCTCCGTGCATTTTCCACCAAATCATGCAAATAAAACTGCTTATGAATCTTTTTTTCAAACCGCTGAACAAATTGTATCACAATTACCTCCTGAGGCTAAAGTTCACATCTATGGTGACTTTAACCAAAGACAAGTTGACTTTATTCAGGACTCTGAAAATGAAAGCATTTTACGTCCTGTCGTTGGGGACAATGAAACACTGCAGTTTGTTTCGACAAAACTGCTAATTTAGGTCTAAATCAAACTAATAATGTCAAAAATCAACAGACCTGTTATTTGGACTTTCTGTTGATCAATGTTCACGAAGATTTCTGTGTGAATGAATCATTGAATCCCTTATGGAAAAATGAAGCATTTCACACAGCAATCGAATTCTCTCTATTTGTTCATGAAACACAAAGACCCAACGACTGTGAATTCGAGGAAAACTTTGTATATCACAAAGCAAATTATGAAAATATTAAACGCAGATTAAGTAGTGTAAACTGGCAACAAATACTACGGAATGAAGGAAATGTTAAAATTGCTGTTGATGTCTTTTATGATGTTCTTTTCGGAATTATTCTTGAAGAGGTTCCAATCAAGATAATACGACGTCATGGCAATTCAAAATATTTCTGTTAATTATATTTAACAGACAAAAAAAAATTTAAAAACCGCAAGCAAAAAGCGCACAAAATTTCCAAAAAAAAAATAACAGCAATGAAGATTTAGAGAAATATTCAGACGTTTGTAATCAACTAAATTTAGCCATCGACATCGCATTTGAAGAGTATAACACTTAAACTGAAATTGAAATAAAGTCGTGCCCTAAGACCCTTTTCAATTACGTTAAAACAAAATTGAAATCTGACAATTTTCCATCATCCATGCTTCTAGATGAACGCATTGGCAGCAATTCGGAAGAAATATGCAATCTTTTTGCAACATTTTTCCAAGAAAATTTATACCACCTGTTCCGAAAATGACCGGCACCGAGACTTCTTTGAATTTATCCCTGATTTTCCTTACGATATAGGTGTTAATAGAGTCACGGTACATGACATCCTGCATGCCCTTAAAAATCTAGATGCCTTGAAAGGTGCAGGACCTGGCGATATTCCTGAAGAACCTAGCTATGGAACTTACAACTCCATTGTTTTGGCTCTTTAAAATATCGCTTGAAACTGGAATATTCCCGAAAATATGGAAAAACTCTTTTCTGGTGCCTATCTTTAAATCTGGCCAAAAAAATCCGACGTACGTAATAACCGTGGTATTGCCGTCAGCTCTTGCATTCCCAAGCTATTCGAAGCAATAATCAATGAAAAATTATTTATCCTGATAAAGAATAGAATCTCAAATATGCAACACGGGTTCTATAAAGGCCATCAAAGGAAATGCCATCCCATTCAAGTTACTTCAGGAGTTCCACAAGGCTCTCATATTGGTCCTCTCTTATTCATACTATACGTAAACAATATTTCCTTCATTCTGAAAACAACAAAAGTGCTTATTTCTGCCGACGACATGAAACTATTTCTAGAAATAAGAAACCAGAAGGGATATTAATATATTCCAGAATGAAACACACATATTCCATACATGGTGTTCGAAAAGCTTACTGCAACTAAATATCAAAAAAATGTAATTTAATAGCATTCAGCAGAAAACGAAATACTCCAAATATATCAATCTCATTAGGAAATCAAGGTGTTGGAAAATGTGAAAAAGTAAGGGATCTAGGTGTAATCTTGGATTCTAAACTTAATATTCAATGATCATTACAATACCATTATTCATAGAGCAAACAATATCCTTGGTTTCATAAAACGCTTTGGCTTCAATTTTGAGGATCCCTACACAATAAAAACATTATAGAAAACTTTACCTCAATTCATACTTTGAAATAAAACGCTATTCATGTTTTTATATTTTGTTGTAGTTATTTAACGTAAGCAAACATTCTTAGAAAACGAAACCGATCCTTCAACTGCCCAATTGTTTGATTCATCGTAGGATGAATATAGGAACAATTGGATTAATATGGGGGCAGTTTCGCTATGTAGCTTATGTTTTTTTTTCCTCTGTTCGGGACATACACCACTGCGACCAGTAATTTGATCTATTGTAGTATCCTTTGTTTAGTGCATGTCGAGTTACTTCATCCATATTGAGAAATGATGTATATTCGATGTTTTTTATAGTTGTCGAGTTTTTTTTTAAGTTTCCGCTATTTAAACACTTTGTGAGTGACAGCACTCTTCAAGGGCGCGCCCCTTTATCAGTCGAAACCGAATAGCTTATGTTAGGTCCATTCTGGAATACTGTAGCATTGTCTGGTCTCTATTTCATAGCACGCAAATTAACCGAATAGAGTCAATAGAGAAGCAATTTTTATTATGTGCTCTTCGGAAACTAGGATGGACAACGTTTTCCATCTTACGAAGCGCGCTGCATGCTTATCAATACTCAAACATTGCAACAGCGTTTCGAATTTGCAAAGGTTTTATTTGTTTACGACATAGTTTCACAGCGAATAGATTCAGCTGAAATTTTATCAATATTAAACTTCTATACATTATACCTTCATGGCAACTGCGGAACCGGAATTTATTCATACTTGATAATTATCGAACAAATTATGCCAAACATAGCACTCTTAATCAAATTATGGCCACTTATAATCAGCATTGTAAAACTTAAGACTTAACCATGTCACGGCAAAACCTAAAAAAAAATATTTAATGCTAAATTTAACAACATTCACTAATAAATATTATAAAAGCACCTTGTACTTAATTTTTTTTTTTTTTTGCCTAATATTTTATGAGAAAAAAACATAAAAAATGTATATACAAATGTACTAGTCTACGTCGGTTGACGAAATAAAGAAATAAATTTAGCCGATGTTGTTGCAAAAACGATATTGTTTTTCTTTTCATGTGAGACCGTTTTGCAACGATTTCGGCCTTCAGTCGCTCCAATAATGCACAGTAATACTCGCTGTTAGTAGTTCTATTATTTTCGAGGTAGTCCAAGAAGAGTATGCCTTGACAATCCCAGAAAACCGCCGCAAAAATCTTTCCGACCCATTGATCCTCCCTAGGCCGCTTCGGAGCACTCGTGCAGGCTTCAGTCCATTTCCGGGCACTCATTCTGTTCGCTAGTGTGTAATAGTGGATCCAGGTTTCATCAACAGTTACCAATCGACGCTAAAAGTCCTTCCGATTCCGCATCAGCAAGTCTAAACACTGTTTCGAAGTGCCCTCGCGTTCGTGTTTTTGGTGAGGATAACTTTTTCATATGCAGAATCTCGCCCAAAATATGGCGTGAGCGCTCAAAACTAATCTTTGTGGCATCTGCTAGCTCACGCACCTTCACTTTCCGGTCAGCCAACACCATTTCATGAACTTTTTTGACATTGTCCTCTGTAACCGCATCGGAGGGCCTGCCGCTGAGGACTTGATAGGTAGTGGAGTTGCGAACACCACGAAACTCTCGAAACCAATATTTAACGGTGTAATCTGACGGAGCATTTGCCTTATAATACTTAACAAACTTTTCTTTTGTTTCCTTCGCCGTTTTGCCGACGAGATACTGACCGAGATCGTGTTCTTTCAGGCGGCAACTTTCAGCGGTCAACGCAGCAATTTGATTCGCGAGATTTTCCTGGGAGAGAACTCTTGATGAGCAGCGCTACAGGGTTTGTTTTCATTAAGGTCGATCATCTTATACCCCATCCCAGCGAGCTTTGGTAGGCTTCCGTCGTTGATACTTAGAACCGCCCGCATATTGGCTGGCAGCCTCTGGAGAAATTGGTCGTCGACGTTAAGCCCGGATTAAAAATTAAAAAGCTCCTGCATCTTGGGATGCAAATCACCTAAATCACAAGCACCCAATAACTTTTCTAGTTTTGACTACGGCGTCGTGAAAACGGGCATATTTTGATTGCGTCATATTTTCGGTCGGCTGGTGCTGCCTTCACGAGATCGGCAAACTTCGTCACGTCTTGCGTAATGCCGACCCCAATGAATTGCGCCTCGGCTTGTGCGAACCACATAATTGGGTCCGATTTCCAGAAGTCCGGAAGCCTCACAGCTACAGCTGCTAGTTCTGGATTCGCTATTCTGTATTCTTTTTGCGTCGTACCTCGAAATCGTCGCGAACTTTTCCGTTTTTTTTTTGTAAAACTGTCGGGGTCACCAAATATGGCTAAGTATGCGACTGAATCGGAGAATCGCGATTTTGTGGAAGAAGAAACTACGATTGAAATAATCAGAGCGCTTGGTCTCTTTGAATTGTGTGCCATACACTGGTAGAGCTTCCGCACTAACTGTAACATCTTTACTAGAAAATTTTCTGTCATCTCGCGGTACATATGTATTGATTACGTGCGTGTCTTTCTTAAGTCATCATTGCCATCGTCACGTTATTTTATAACTTCATTTTCCTTTGATATCCCTTCATCCTACGATAGAGTTTATGCCTTACACGTATGTTTATTGCAACCATGTTTTCTGATTCCTTCCGGGATTTTTGGTTGAAACAGGCATTTATTCCGTACCCCTCTGTTTTGACACAGATTATTTTTCATATCTTTATTTGAGTGACTTTCAACCTCCTAGGCTAGTTCGTCATTGTTTAGACAGAGTATCCCTCCTTGATACCAGTATTAACATACGGTTGATGATATTTAGCTTTCTTTTGTTCCTCTTCACCTCCATGTATATGCACATGTCATAGCCCAACTCAACTGAGATTTTGTATCTCATTACACGCTTCACTTCCAAGCATTTTTCCGCTTGGAAATATGCAAGCTCGTGGTCAGAAATCTTGAAGTCATAAACACGCACATATCAGATGTTTTGACCAACGTGCCACATACACTTTTATATTTGCTTTCCATTCGAAGAATGAACATTTATAATGGAAGGTCTGCACATCGTTTCTTCGGATTTGAACTTGATAAACAGGATCTTCCCCTCAGCCATACTGCATATGGTTATGCAGCTTTAATTTTGCAGATGTTAAGTTTTTCTTCTTTTGATGGTATTCTTTACAATCCTCTCCCGTAAATGCAGTGACGAAATCGTGCGTTCCGTTGGCACTGATCAAAGGATTAATGGAAGAAGCCATCGTGCTTTGGGGAGCTAATTTCGTACCTAATTTTGCAGGTCGCTCGCTGGAAGGTTAAGAAAAAGCTTCTGCTACATTATCATCACTTCGCAAATCATCCTTCTCGAAAACAATTGATTGGCACGCAAATAATTGATTTCCTATTTTTAATTATTCATTTGAACGTAAGCCAACATTACAAGAAAAAGTACCAATATTTCGAACAGGATGAATAGAGAACCATGAATTCAATTACGACTCTGTATCGACTGGAAAAGACTATAACTTAAAATACCCGTTATACTGGTGTTTTATCTGCTTATGATCGCTAACCACCTTGAATTACCGAACACTCCGGCCTAACCATGATCATCTCCATAAGCCAGCAGCTGTCCTTGTAAACAAAATATGAACTGAAGGAGTTCCGATCGAACCATTTTAAGCATGGCAAAAAGAAAACAGTTTTTTAGCAGAAACCCGAACAGAACACTGGAGAGGAGGCCAACGATGGTGAAGCACATGAACCTAGAAGAGACCCAAAAAAGCATTCGTTATCAGCACCTTACGCATGAACGACACGCTCGAGGTGAAGATGAAGCGAATTGGAGAAACCGCAGATGAGTCGCGCTGCACCCCATCGATATTATGGCAAGAACCTGCAAAGAGAGTCGTTGGTTTTTTTTTTCTTCTTTAACGTCGGAAAATTGCGGAGCGTTGATTGATAGCACTGGGCCCAACCTGGGGTTATCTAGAACGAAACGTGACATCTGCCATGCTTAAATCGGACTTCGAAAGAAAGCGATACAGAACCCTTCCAATTCAAATTTCACGTTGCACACTATCTTGGGAGATTCGTGGTGAGGATTTTGCGTTGATCATTTACATTGGACTTAGTTCTGCCTTCTCACGCCTTACAAATGTCATACCTCGCGCGTCGCAACGGTTGCTTCCAGTGGATTTAAGAGGTTATCTTCTTCATTGATCTATATTCAAATATAAGATGCCATAGATAGTGATTACTTAGCTTGTGTGCAACGGGCAGCTTGCGAGAATTGAATATGGATTGGCTTAATTACCTAAAGAGAAGCCCGTTCAATGGATAGGTAGACCCTTTAAGGTGACGAATGTTTTGCCTGTTGGGTGCAAAATAGTTTGCTTTTTCTAGCGACACCTGACAAATAAGGAGACATTTGCTAAATTATTACAAGTGCATCAATATCTCGCAACTTTGGAATATACAGAGAGCAGCTTCCATCGCAAATAAAAGGACAAATTTTGATTGCATATTTAGATTGGGATGCAATCAAGGAAAATCAAATGACAAACGTTGAGATATGAGTCGAATTAACTTGCCTTGACAAAACATTTGCAGCAGCTCTAAAACATCATTTCAATTGAGATGACGGCGTGTACAATCTAAAATAAGAAAACTGTTCAATTACTGTGTGCAACAATAGAGCAATAGACATTGCACGAAACAGCATGATTTAGTTCATACTTCGATAATCTAGCAGACGAGAGAACCAAAAGGATTTACATCCCGTTCTCTCTTTGACTTGTACAGACAGCTCATGCATTTTACCTAGAAAAACAGAAAGGACGACATGTTTAAAAGTATTCATCTCTAATCAGTTTGCTTTATTCGTTTTGAATTTAAAACTTTTATTTTGATGATTTGGAAGCCTAGCCTACAGTATCGAATGAATTAAAACCTGTTGTAGTTGCTAAACTTCCAAACCACCATCTAAGGTACTTATTCGTTCAGGGTGTTGTGTTTATTTATTCTTAGTTGTTTTGAAGTTTATTCCTGAACGTTTTTAGTTATTGTATTAACATTTAGCATGAGTTTTGCTACAGATTCGTTATTGTACCTTGGTTTTCTGCTTCAATAGTGGGCTAGTCGAACCAATGGCGCATCAACTCAAACTGGGATACGTCTACAAAATGCAGAAACGAGGATTACAGTCTTTAGTAGGGTTTAATATTTATTGGTCACTCCGCACTACTACACGTTCAGCCTGCACCAACAACAAAAACAACAAACTTCATTCTATCGTCGAAGTGACAACCACTAATAATAATGAAAAAAAAAATAAGTCAATGCCCTTTCGTTTTCGCAGTTATCAAAAATAGACTCTCCGTTCCGCAGACGACACATTCTTTTAACAATATCGTCAAAACTCAACAACCCATCTATATTTTAAATGACTATTTTATATCCCTTGTTTTCCCATGTCAACAAATTAAAAAACACTCACCTCCTTTTTGTATGGGGCCTCGAGCAACTCCTCAACATCGAACTCTTCAGCTCCTTGTGCCGTCGCCGCCATCTTGTATGAAATGCGTGGATCGTACTGTTGGTTTGCAACTGAAAAACCACTTTTCATGCCGTTTCCAGCTTATTACACGAGAAACTCCACTCACCAGCTGAGCTCGTCACTTTTGCGCACAGTTTAAGGATTATTTAAAGGCCAACAAGAATGGTTTGGAACAACTTTTCTCCACTTTTAGAACCGTAAGAAAAAATAGCAACACCCGCTTTTGTCGAGACAGTTTTCTGGAATGTTTCTTGCAATCTTCTTTGTTTTTTCTTTCTTTCAATCAGTAACTGAACTGTTCTCGCGCTTACCGCTAGCGTTACGGTAGCGCTAGCGGTGGTTAAGATGAACACGGTAAATGAGACAATCACAAACACGACTCCAGTTGTGTAAATCGAGCGTCCACTCCTACGTCGGAGGTATGTGACATCTGCTAGCACGCCACAAGACTGACTCGATATTATGACAGTTATGTGATACCACCTAAAGTTAAGTTCGAGCACCGCCGTTAAAGGTTGCTTCATTTCCTCTATAATTGCCACGATGACCAATTTGGCGCCTGGTAAACATTGCGAATGATTGCTCAGAAACAAAGGTGTACAATTCGGCACCAACATTTCAAAGGGGCGAAACTGACAAATGTAAACAAACTGAGTTGTACAATGGAATGGAGAGCCAGCGCCCTATTGCAATAGCTTTGTTGCGCCCCTCATTTTGGGTAAGTGGAAAGTCGAAACTGACAGATAGGTTTGCGTTGAGGCAAAAAAAAATGTTTTCGTGTTTTCATGAGTTTTCGCTGTCAAGTTGTTGTTTTTTTTTTAATTTAGAAAATAAATTGTATCCAGATATTATTGAGCAGAAATGCTAAACGAGTTATTTTTTTTTAATTCAATGTTGCAATACTGCAGCGTTGCTCGTGGAAGAAGAAAATGCTGTTCGAAGCGAGATCTGGAATGATTAACGGGTTCCTTATGCAGCAAACTTTGAAGTGGTGGACGCATCCTAACGCGAAGTCCCGAAAATGAAGCTGTAAATAAATAGTTTATGCGAGGATTATTATTTAAATTCCTGTTCCAGTTAAGAATATCCATATATTATGCATTATGCATTACCGATGCAGAAGAGCGAAATAAGAAATCAAATGACAGTGAAGCGACGTCAGTGGGGCCAATTACTAAAAATTACTTCAGGTCTTTTACTTGCCAGCTGTATACTAGGCTTTAGGCTAGTATGCAGCTCAAAAGTAGTGTGCATTAGGATAGGACAAGTAAAGGTCAAGAAATACTTTCACTTCCGGAATTACTTACCTTACACTCTAAGCTCAGTTTACCTATTTTTTTTTTAATAATCGTTTATTTGTACAGGCTCAATCGAATCAACTTTACAGAGCCAAATTTTCATATTTATATACATCATTTATCTTAAAACTAAAGTTAGGAGGATAGAGCCGATTACTCGCGGCCGTCTCGAGGTTAATAGGAATTACAAATTACGGATGGGAAAGAGGGTGGGAATTTAAGGTATGGTTTACATAACACATTAAATTTAAATTCTAAATTATCTAAAAACTTATAACTATACAATTTATGGTTTACTTTTGACTTGAACATTTTTTGAAAAAGAAAAAAAAACACACATACACAGATAAAAAAAAACTTATAGTAAACATACAGGTTAAACTAACTACAATCTAAGGCTAATGTTAGTCAAAAACACATAAATGAGTTTCATGTACTCCAAATCACGTACAGCCAAAATATCTCGAATTGGCACATTGGGTTGTCTACCTCGAGCCCGTAGGGAATCATAAAGCTCCGATCTGACTCCACGATGTTCAGCACAAGACCAAATAACGTGATCTGCGTCCTGATAGCTTTGTCCACACTCGCAGAGATTGCTGTCGCTCAGCCCAACCCGGTATAAATGAGCGTTCAAAGAATAATGATTGGACATGAGGCGAGACATGACACGAATGAAGTCTCGACCCACATCCATCCCCTTAAACCAGGATTTCTTCGACACCTTTGGGATGATAGAATGTTGCCATCGCCCCAAATCTCCTTTACTCCATTTATACTGCCAGCTGACAAGTGACTGTTGACGAAAAATAGGAAAAAATTCGTTGAAGGCGATTTGTCGATCACAAATATCGCCTTCCATAGCGCCCACCTTTGCAAGCGAGTCCGCTTTCTCATTGCCCGGAATTGAACAATGAGATGGGACCCATACAAAGGTGATGATAAAATAACGCGAAGATAAAGCACTTAGAAGCTCCTGTATTTTCATGAGAAAATACGAGGAGTGCTTTACCGGCCTCAATGAGCGAATAGCCTCTATAGAACTGAGACTATCCGTGAAAATGAAGTACTGATCCGGTGTTAATGAGGCAATGATTTCTAGCGTAAAGTGTATTGCCGCTAATTCGGCGACATATACGGAACAAGGAGCTTGAAGTTTACGATTGGCGCTATAAATTTCATTAAATATACCAAAGCCTGCTGACTTCTCTATCAAAGATCCGTCAGTGAAGAACGATTTAGTGGAATTAACTTGGCCAAACTTTGCAGCAAATATTACCGGAGCAATCATAGGACGATGATGCTCTGGGATTCCATGAAGCTCTTGCTTCATGGATAAATCAAAATGAACCGAATTGTCGAAATCGGAGAAGCAAACACGATTGGAAATGTTCGGCGAAGGGCTGACATCCTGTGTTATGTACAAATGGTACAAGGTCATGAAGCGGGTTTGAGTATTCAACTCAAGGAGCTTCTCAAAATTTTCGATCACCTGGGGGTTCATAACTTCACACCTGGTGAGGAGCCGGAGAGATAATTCTGAAAACCGATCCGAGAGTGGCAACATGCCAGCCAGCACTTCAAGACTCATGGTGTGAGTCGAGTGCATGCAACCTAACGCGATACGAAGACACCGATACTGAATACGTTCCAGTTTAATGAAGTGCGACCGAGCCGCTGACTGAAAACAAAAACTACCGTATTCCATAACCGACAAAATCGTTGTCCGGTACAACGTTAGAAGATCTTGCGGATGCGCTCCCCACCAGGTCCCGGTAATTGTGCAGAGAAAATTGACCCTCTGCTGGCACTTTCGCTTCAGATACTCAATATGGGATCTCCAGGTGCACTTAGAATCGAACCAGACCCCAAGATATTTAAATGACATAGAATGAGTTATCGGCTTACCCCAAATTTGAAGCTTCGGTTGTGCTGGGTTATGCTTCCTAGAAAAAACTACCAACTCGGTTTTCTCCGTAGAGAATTCGATACCTAGCTCTAAAGCCCAAGTAGACAAATTGTCTAAGGTATCCTGTAAGGGTCCTTGCAGATCGACCCCATTGGGTCCCGTGACAGACACTACGCCGTCATCTGCAAGTTGTCTCAACGTACAGTTGTCACTTAGACAACCGTCAATGTCTTTGACATAAAAATTATACAAAAGAGGGCTTAAACATGATCCCTGGGGGAGACCCATGTAGCTAAATCGAGAAGCTGTAGAGGTTCCATGAGAAAAGCTCATATGTTTCTCTGACAGCAAATTGTACAAAAAGTTATTCATTAATGGAGAAAAACCACAAGCGTGGAGTTTATCTGAAAGAACTTCAACAGATACTGAATCAAAAGCCCCCTTGATATCCAAGAATACAGAAGCCATTTGCTCTTTTTTAGCAAAAGCTAACTGAATATCCGTGGAAAGCAACGCGAGACAGTCGTTCGTTCCCTTACCCCTACGGAAACCATATTGAGTATCTGAAAGCAGGTTGTTCGTCTCAACCCATTTGTCCAGACGGAAGAGGATCATTTTCTCCAACAACTTTCGAATGCAGGATAACATCGCGATGGGTCGATAGGAGTTGTGGTCGGACGCGGGTTTGCCAGGTTTTTGAATGGCGATAACTCTCACCCGCCTCCAATCTTCCGGTACAATGTTGAGCTCCAAAAACTGATTAAACAAGTTCAACATGCGCCTCTTTGCGACGTCTGGAAGGTTCTTAAGCAAGTTGAACTTGATTCTATCAGCTCCTGGAGCCGTATTGCCACACGAAAGGAGCGCGAGAGAGAGTTCTACCATTGAAAAAGGTTGGCTGATCTCATCTATCGGATTCTCGGTTTCGCGAGGAATGATCCGTGCCGGCACAGAATCTGGACAAACTTTTCGCGCGAACTTGAGGATCCATTGATCCGAGTACTCTTCGCTCTCGTTGTTCGTAGTTCGGTTACGCAATCTTCGCGCCGTGTTCCAAAGAGTACTCATCGACGTCTCGCGCGATAGCCCGTCCACGAATCTTCGCCAGTATCCGCGTTTCTTGGCCTTGATGAGGCTCTTAAGTTCACGTTCAAGAGCCGTGTATACTTCGAAGTGCTCAGGTGTTCCACGTCTACGGAAAACTTTAAACGCGTCGGACTTTTTACGGTAAACCTCGGTGCATTGCTGATCCCACCATGGAGAAGGAGGTTTCCTGCGAAATGACGTCCCTGGAACTGGTCGAGTTTGAGCTTGAAGCGCGCTGTCTAAGATCAGGTTGGAGAGGAAGTTATATTCGTCTAGCGGTGAAAGCCTTTCTACCGTCGTTACGGCTTCATCTACTGCTGTCCTGAACTTTGTCCAATCGATGTGACGGGTAAGATCATACGTGACGTTGACAGATTTCGACGGATTGAACCCGGTGGCAACCGAAATTTTTATGGGCAAGTGATCACTACCGTGGGGATCTTGAATCACATTCCATGTGCAATCCAACGATAATGAATTCGAACAAAGTGTGAGGTCTAATCTACTGCCAACTGAGGATGTTCCAGCCAAACGTGTTACTTCTCCATTGTTAAGAACTGTCATATTGAAGTTGTCACAGAGGTCATATAATAAGGAAGACCGGTTGTCGTCGTACAGTTCTCCCCAGCCTGTACCGTGAGAGTTAAAATCTCCCATGATCAACCGTGGAGCAGGAAGAACCGAACAAATATCTGAAAGTTGTTTTCGGTTTATTGAGGCTCTAGGAGGAATATAAACGGAAGCAATGCAAAGGCTTTTATTTTTAATAACAGCCTGACATGCGACAACTTCAATACCTGGAATAGGAGGAAAATTCACTCTATAGAAGGAGTAGCACTTTTTGATCCCCAGAAGTACTCCTCCTCCACGTGAATCCTCACGATCAAGACGAATAATATTGAAATCATGAAACGGAAGATCGATTTCGGAAGAGAGCCATGTTTCACAAAGAGCGAAAGCATCACAACCGGTATTGTGAGTTAAAAATTTGAATGATTCCAATTTAGGAATCAAACTTCGACAATTCCACTGTAGAACAGTGATCAAATCCCCGACCTCATTTGGAAAATTATCCATCGAAGGAGATGATAGCTGCAAGGAGGGGCCACTTAATTGTCAATTGCTTCAAAAAAGTCTTCACTGTTGGAAGCATTGCCAAAACAATGCTTTTGAGAGGGTCAGAAATTTCGAGGTACTTGAAGATACCTTCGACAATGTTATCAAATGAGAACAGCCCAGTCGAGGAAGGGGCTTCTGTTCTTAAAATTGGGGCATCAGGGGTTTTGGATGTCCCCGGGAGAGATGGAAAGTCCTGGGTGTAGTTAGTACTACGAAAACCAGGAGGAATTGGATTTTCCTTTTTCCCACCTTTTTTTGAAGTAGGCATGCTGGTCTCGGGCTTCTTTTCAGCAACTTTCCGTGGGCGGACGCGTCTTCGCTTCCTTGAAGCACCTTCCGGAAAAGTGAACGATGTTCCCTCTTCAGCCGAATCAAAGTCAGACTCGTCATCTGACAGAGGAGCAAAGGGATTTGTATTGGCATTGGGTGATGGGGAGGCCTTTTTCACCATTTCGGCGAAAGATTGCCTGGAACGCTGTTTTAGCGAGCGTTCTATTTTTTCCCCGTGTTGTTTGTACGCCGGGCACGAAGAGAGAGCATGAGGAGGAGTTCCCTTACAGAAAGCGCATTTTGGTGTGCTGTCTGCACAGGCGCCATCCTCATGTTTCTCCCCGCAGTTGGAGCAGCGTGCCTTATTGCCGCAATGGGAGGTCGTATGTCCCATCTGCTTGCATTTTTGGCAGATCATGACCCGAGGTACAAACAACCGCACAGGTAGTCGAAGTTTTCCCAACTCGACGTATTGAGGGAGGGCTGAACCAGAGAAGGTCACACGAAACGAGTCTGAGTTGGTAAATTTCTTTTTACCCTCACTGATCGATACTGTGCCTAGTTTTTGCACATCCAGTATCTTGACTGAAGGAAGCAGAGGGTTCTTAAAGCGACCAACCCCCTGCTTCAACAGGATCTCAGGGGTCAAGCTCGCTTCGGTGACCACCCCTTCAATCTCAATACCTCGAGCTGGGATGTACACTAAATATTCCAGTGTAAAAAACTGAGAGACAGCAATTTCGTTAGCTTGTTTAAGGTTGGACACAACAACTTTTAATTTATTGGGTCTCACCTTAATTATCTCGGTCACGGCCGAGAATCGTTTCGTCAGATCGTTTGAAATCTGGTAAATATTGAGAGGTTTCGTTTTGGGCCGAAAATAGACAACCCAAGGACCAGCTGAACTATCTGGATAAGCACGCGATCGGGTAACTTTAAGAGCTACCCCATCATTTGGCGGCATGGATGAATCATCTTCCGACAAAGCATCCATGTCGCACCCGTGGGAGCTTATGATGCTCAACCACTAACGCAATTATCTACAATCAATCACAGATAAACAAACTAAACCTAAGCACACAACAAACTAAACCTAAGCACACTCTCTCACACGCTCTCACACACTCTCACTCACTCTCACTCACTCTCCACACAATACAAAACAATATATTCAGAAGAAAGAGAACAAAAGCTTATCTTATATATATCACTGATCTGCTGCAGCCGGGCGACGAATGTGCTGCTGTCGAACGACGATCCGTGGCCGCGTGTGCCGGCTATACGTTGAGCTGAACGATGATGATAATGATGACGATGATGATGTTGCTGATCGGTGGTGGTTAGCAGATGATCGACTGCACGCTACACACGATGGACTGCTGGTGTGCGTGCCGTATAGATGCGGAGCAATATGGCGTTTAGGTCGTGGCAATATCGCTAATTGCAATTAATCACGTTGTTGCACTGTTTAACACTCAACGTTTTCTACTTCAGAAAACTAAGACTCGATTTCACTCGCGACTCAGAAAAAAAATAGCGCTGAAGGCTTGAAACGACTTGTGAAAAGCTTCCAAAGCAACGGAAAGCTGACCGAACGAACTGTTCCGTTCGCTTGTTCACTGGGCAATGTCAACGGCGACAAAAAAATGCGTAAAAAGTAGGCACCGCTGAGAAAAGAAAATTAACTCTGCCCGTAACTTGATGCTGACGCCATTTTCAAAAAAGCATTTATTTTGTAAGCACCGTATTTAAGTTCCGGAATTGTTTTTGGCTGTTGCAGCATAGAAAATGGAGTAAATATCCAATACGTTGGATACAGACGTATTCGCGAAGTTGACAGGTAAGTTAAATATTTGCTTTCGTCAGTAATTACAAATGTTTAACACGTTATGCAACAAAACAGGTCTTCCATGCCCTGTGGCTGGATGCCGGATACATTATTAGGGACGAATCATTAAGCTTGGGACCGAGCTTGGAGCCGATGTGCTTGTACTTCCTGAGCAAAAAAATATATTCATTTTCTTGAATTATGGAGAGTGTGAGCTGTTTAGTGGAATACCTGTAACTAGAAAATAAGAAGAATGATTAGTAATTTCCATTTAATTCCAACTACCTTTATTGCTTATCTTGACAGATACGCGTATTTCGTCTACAATGTGCAGACTTCTTCAGTGTCGTGTACCCAGTCGAGTATTAGTACACGACACTGAAGAAGTCTGCACATTGTAGACGAAATACGCGTATCTGTCAAGATAAGCAATAAAGGTAGTTGGAATTAAATGGAAATTACTAATCATTCTTCTTATTTTCTAGTTTCATTTTCTTCTTGACTATCCAGCCACTGCTATAAGGTTGAAATAAATAGTTTCAGAACTCTGTAACAAAATGCGTGAGTAAATTTTTGCCCAATCCTCTAGATATGTATTTGTAATTTTTTTTTTCGATTAATAAACATGACTGTGTAATTTATTGATGTCTTTTTAACTTTCTTATTTGAATTTCGGAATTGAGCCGTTTTCAGCCATACTCGAGCAATATTGATTTTGTGAAATGCGTAAAAAGTACACATCTGTTATGTTCTCAAAAGGAGTAAAAAGTATGCATATTTACTTTCCAAAATGAGTAAAAAGTATGCATATTTTACTTTTCAAAAGGAGTAAAAAGTATGCATTCTACACTTTTCAAAAGGAGTAAAAATTATGCACATATTAACGTATATTCAGTTTACGCAAAAGGGAGTAGAAGTAATATACTCCTTTTTGGCGTAGTCCCAGTTTCCCTCGAAAAAGCATACTTTATAGTCATAATAGCGTAAATTAAGATTACCGTGTATTCCACATGGTGCTGTCACTTTTCCTTGTGGAATAATGCCTGGGACAGACATACAACGTACAGCGTTGTATTCCTTTAGTCTAGTGCCAGTTTTTTAGTACTGGATTAAAGTATTTGACAGTTCGTACAACGCTGCGGTGGTCTATTTTTAGATCAACTTTATACTTGATTTGCATCAGCGTAACTTGAATAGCCTGAGCTAAAATAGACCAACATTGCGTTCCCTGCACCGGTGTTGTATTTCTTGTTGTTAAACCCGCCAACACATGTCATCCTGTCGATCATTCAACATTAGAGATCAAAAGTTTTTTTTTCAGAGATCGCAGATTTTTCAGAAAAATTTGGCAATGATTGGTTTGATCAAATAATGTTTAATGCCAGTAGTGCGTCGTGCTAGTAGCTGACGACAAGGAATACTTGTTATTTCGTTTCCCTGATAAAAAATTACCTTACACGAACGATATTACAAATCCTCCAACCATTTCTTTAATGGTTTGGATGATACCCCAAATAGGAAATAGGTCGTTAAGAAAAATAACCATACGAAATTTATTAGGGTTGGCTGAAGGTGAGTGTGTGAACGCATGCATTTCATTAAAACGATATTAGATAATGCTGATTTGTAGTTTGGCAGCGGATAAACAAGAGTCGAAACGGAGAGGGTCACGTCCTGGATGACGCCCCAACGTCGACCGTGATTTCCGTTCTTGGACTACTTTAGCGACACGCCAACCTACAACGAGAAGCACTTTCTGAGTTCCCGCATACCAAGAGAGGTGTTCCTGGACATTATGCGCCCTCACATCTACACCCCACACCATTACTAATTTATCCACCCCACACATCACCCACCCACTCCCCCCCCCACACCCCCTCCAAACACCCCCCCCCCCCACACCCCCCCCCCACACCCTTTCCATTTTCAATTTCCCAATTCCACTCCCACCCGAATCCTCTAAAACCCCCAAAACCCCCCCAAATTTTCCCCCATCCCACACATTTATCTCAAAAAATTCACCCCAACCCCTCCACCCCACATTCACTACTCATTTCATTCGCCTTTTTCTTTTTTTAACTCCTTTTCCACCTCCCACTCTTTTTTCGTTGTTGAGGATCCAATTTCCTACCCCTTACTGTATGTCTAATAGTATTAGTGTGTTGACCTTATTTACTATTTCTTATGTGCATTCTCTGTCATAATGTTTTGTTTTTATAATAACAATAACGAACAGTTTTATATTAAAGATGTCTATCGTGTACTGAAACAAAAGTTTAACGTTCTAAGTTATTTATTTCGGCTGATTGTTCCGAAAAACCCATTAGGTTATGGGCCCAGATAATCGCGAGTGGTGAAATAATAGCTAGAAGATGCAAAAAGAAGAGATTGTGCGGGTTCCGCTGTTCGTCGGTTCCAACTATCCGGCATGGAAGTACCGAATGCTAGTTGTGCTAGATGAACACGAAATGACCGAGTGCATTGATCGGAAAATTGCGGAAGTGGAAGCTCTGAAGGTGGAAGCGGATGCTACTGCCGCTGTCATTGCCGAGAAGCAGAAGAAAATCGCTGCTCGGAAGAAGCTGGATCGCCGTTGCAAATCGTTGCTAATTTCACGCATCCATGACAATCAGCTGGAGTATGTCCAGGATAAACAAACGCCGAAAGAAATTTGGCTGGCATTGAAAAATGTTTTCGAGAGGAAAAGCATCGCGAGCCGTCTTCACCTGAAACGGAAGATACTGACACTCCGATATGAAGGTGGAAGTTTGCAGGAGCATTTTCTGATCTTCGATAAGGTTGTCCGAGAATACAGGAGCACTGGAGCGCAAATCGATGACCTTGATGTGGTTTGTCATCTTCTGTTGACGTTGGGGCCGATGTTTTCAACAGTTGTGACGGCACTGGAAACGATGCCGGAGGAGAATTTAACAATCGAATTTGTTAAATGTCGACTGCTTGATGAGGAGATTAAGCAGAAAAGCGCTGGTTTGGAGTCTGGTTTCCCGGCTGTTGAGTCCGCTGCATTTTCTGGAAGTGGAAGAAAGAAGATAAACAATCAGCAGAAGAAAAAGTTCAAGTGTTTCGGCTGCCACAAAGAAGGTCACAAGCTGTCCGAGTGTCCTGCTAAGAAAAAGCCGCATGATCCGAAGAAAAACAGTGCACATTTCGGCGAAGAAAGTGAAGTATGTTTTGTCAGTGCGCAAAATTTTCCGGACAAGGGTGAAGTCAGCTGGATCGTCGATTCAGGTTCATCGGAGCATTTGACCAACAACAAAAGCTTGTTCAAACAGCTGATGCCGATGAAGAATCCTATGCAGATCGCAGTTGCTAAGGAAGGAGAATGCATCGTCGCAAAGCACCACGGTGAGATAAACCTTTACTCTCACGTGAACGGTAAATCGATTCTGATTACCTTGAAGAACGTACTGTACATTCCAGAGGCAAGAGTGAACCTCCTATCAGTGCGGAAAATGGAACTAGCAGGTTTGCAAGTGACGTTCGCGGACGGTAAAGTGTGTATTAAGCGAGAATCGAATGAAATTGCGATCGGTGAGCGACGTGGAAAATTATACGAACTCGACTTGTTCCGGGATAGTGTGCGTAATGATTCGTCCCTCTACTCGTGTGGGAGGATTCCGAAACAGCTTGAGATGTGGCATCGTCGGTATGGCCACTTAAGCGGAAAGAATTTGAAGCTATTATTGCGACATGAAATGGTTGTCGGTCTGAACAGAATAGGTGAAAAATCCGGCATCGAAATTGTGTGTGAACCTTGCATAGCTGGCAGGCAATCGCGAAAACCGTTTTCCGTGCGCGAGGAAAGACGGTCCACGAGTGTGCTGGAACTCGTTCATTCGGACGTTTGCGGCCCAGTGACGCCGGTGGGCATCGATGGTGAAAAATATTTTGTAACTTTTATCGATGACTGGAGTCGGTTTACGGTTGTTTGTTTGATCAGTTCGAAGGATCAGGTTGTGGAAGTGTTTCGGGAATACGAAGCCATAGTTTCTGCAAAGTTCGGTCGGAGAATTTCTCGTTTCCGTTGTGACAATGGAACAGAATATAAGAATCGTGCCTTCTTAAACTTCTGCAAGCAGAAAGGTGTGCAGATAGAATGGACAGTTCCTTATACGCCGGAACAGAACGGCACCAGCGAGCGTATGAATAGGACGCTCGTGGAGAAGGCCCGTTCTATGCTAGAAGACACTGGAGTGAACAAAAAGTTTTGGGGTTCGGCAATACAGACAGCAGCGTTCCTGTCCAATCGTAGTCCAGCTAGTGCTATCGATGTGGGCAAGACACCTTTCGAGCTGTGGGAAGGGAAGAAGCCGAATGTTGAAAATCTGCGTGTTTACGGATCGGTTGTGCACGTGCATATTCCGAAAGAGCTTCGGAAGAAACTCGACGGAAAATCATGGAAGGGAATTTTCGTTGGGTATTCCCATAATGGATATCGTGTTTGGGATCCAAGAAAATGGAAGATTGTGGTTGCACGGGACGTGATTTTTGTTGAGGAAAAGTGCCGAGAGCTTGAGGATTCTGGAAGAAGTGTATATGATGACAGTGATATTGTACGAGTTCCTGTGTGTTCCAGAAAATCGGACACCGATGATGTTTCGGGTAAGGGTGAATTGGACCAAGAACAGGAAGAAAACAGTGTTTCGGATGAAGAACATGAAGAAGAGGAAGAAGATAATGAAGGTGATTACGAAAGTTGTGCCGATGAGACGCTCCGTTATCCAGAGGCAACTGAAGAACATGAAGCGAGGTCGATCGAACGGCATTCACAACGGAATCGCAGTGCACCGTCCTGGCATCGTGATTATGACATGGATATCACTGGTTACGCATTGAATGCAGACAGTTTTGTAGAAAACTTGCCTAGTTCTGTAAAGGAGATGCGAAAACGGGCGGATTGGCAGATGTGGGAAACAGCCGTTCGCGAAGAAATCGACGCATTGAACCGTAACAACACATGGACACTGGTGAAGCTACCCAAAGGTCGTAAGCCAATATCCTGTAAGTGGGTGTTTCGGGTGAAGCGAAATGGAGAAGGAGCAGTGGATCGTTACAAAGCACGACTTGTAGCTCGTGGCTTTACCCAGCGCCAAGGATTCGACTACTCCGAGACGTATTCTCCGGTGGCTAAGCTGGATACGTTACGTGCAGTGTTGGCTGTTGCAAATCATAAGAAGATGGTAGTTCACCAAATGGACGTGAAGTCTGCGTTCCTCAACGGATCTGTTACGGAGGAAATATACATGACTCAACCTGAAGGATTTGAGAAGGGTAAAGATCTCGTTTGCCGACTGAATAGATCGCTGTACGGACTTAAACAAGCGTCAAGGGCATGGAACGAGCGTTTCCATCTTTTTGTGGAAAAACTAGGTTTCCGAAGATGCGATAGTGACCAGTGTTTGTATGTGAGAGGAACTGCAGAACAACAGGTGTTTCTTTTGCTGTATGTGGATGACGTATTGCTCATTAGTCCAAACTTGAAACTGGTGCAAGTAGTGAAGCAGTGTTTTTCAGGAGAGTTTGAGATGACTGATATCGGGGAAGTGGACTGTTTCCTCGGTATGAAGATAGAACGGAATATTGAAGAACGGTTTTTGAGAATAAGTCAGCGTAGTTTTCTTGAAGGACTGCTGAATCGATTCAGCATGAATGACTGCAAACCTGTGTCAACACCAATGGAGTGCAGGTTGCGTCTGACTAAAGGAGAAGAAGCGAAGCGTACGGACAAACCGTTTCGTGAATTGGTTGGATGTTTAATGTACGTCACGTTAACATCGCGGCCAGACCTATGTGCTGCTGTTAATTTTTTTAGTCAACTTCAGAGCTGTCCTACAGAGGAACACTGGGTGTACTTGAAACGCATCTTACGGTACATACGTGGTACATTGGATCTTGGACTGATTTTTCGTGGTGACAACGGAGAACCTGATGTTGAAGCATATTCGGATGCAGACTGGGGTAACGACCTTTTGGATAGACGTTCGATGACTGGGTACGTTTTTCGCGTACACGGATGTACGGTCAGCTGGTTGACAAGAAAACAACCAACGGTTTCTCTATCGTCGACTGAAGCCGAGCTTGTTGCACTATGTGTCACTGTGTGCCATGGAATCTGGATGACTCGACTGTTGCGGGAACTTGGACTGAAGCTGGATAAACCGATCGTTTACTACGAGGATAACCAGTCAACTATTCGTGTGGTGGAGGGCGAACGAGACGTAGGCAGACTGAAGCATATTGACATCAAATTCCGTTTCGTACGGGAACTCATTCAGCGAGGGCAAATACTGGTGCAGTATGTTCCAAGTGCTAGTCAGCTAGCCGATATTATGACGAAAGGATTGCCAAGAAAGTCTTTTCTGCAGCATCGTATCAATCTAGGGTTGGTAGGCTCCGGAAATTGAGCGAGGGTGTTGAGGATCCAATTTCCTACCCCTTACTGTATGTCTAATAGTATTAGTGTGTTGACCTTATTTACCTTATGTGCATTCTCTGTCATAATGTTTTGTTTTTATAATAACAATAACGAACAGTTTTATATTAAAGATGTCTATCGTGTACTGAAACAAAAGTTTAACGTTCTAAGTTATTTATTTCGGCTGATTGTTCCGAAAAACCCATTAGGTAGCTGTCGGTAGACGGGTGGTGGATCTGATTGGGCTGGTTTCCGGTTCTGGTAGTCTATACAAATCTATAGCTTTTCCAAAGCGACTTGACCTCGATCCGATCCTGCGAAAGTGTGTCTGAAATTGGACAGGGTTGAGGAAAAACTCCTGCGATCTGAAATGACTTATAATTCTTACCTCCTTGCAAGCAATATATCGTTCTGAAGTCTCTCCAACCGAGCAACTTCTTGAATTGCATCCAATTATCATTCCTTTATTATATCTTTACGCTAAACAAACGAAATCGGTAGGTCGTATTCCTTTCGGTGCTTGGTATTGTAGTTGTAGTACTGTACCTTGGATGTTCCCGGATCTGTTCGACTGTTTACAGAACTTGGAATCGTAATCGACTGCTTTGAAGGGCTGCCTTTCGGCTGAGTTTATTTGAGGAGTCTTCTTGGTTGATCCACCAACTTTACCGCCGGTTTTCGGGGCGATTCCAGAATGGAACTTGTGGGAAATGAGAGCAGCCTTTTTCTTTTTTTACGCATTGTTCTGATGCTTCCGCATTTTTATGAGCTTCACCAACATCCTGGAGGCAATGTGTGTATTCCGGTAGTCTGCTTGCAATTCCCTTAGCTACTTCTGCTTCAAGTTTTTCTACTTCGCTTGCTTCAGCTTACCCACATTCGCCAGTTCCTTCTGTGCTACTTTCGCCACCAGCTGTTTTGATTGTTGTCGGGCCTGTATGTTAGATGATTGAATCGACAAAATTGTTATCAAATAAAACACTCTCGCCAAACGAGAACTTACCTGTTCCAGCCGTGTTTTTCGCGGCTTTTCTTTTTCGGCCTTTTGGATACTTTCGTGATAAAACGATTTTTACTACTGAAGAATAGTGACTGTGTGCTATGCACCGTAGTGTTGATGAACATAATTATTTACTTTCAGCTGGCGTATTCGATAATGCTACTGCGATGAGAGCCAGCTCTGAATTCATAAGGTGTGCCTAATGAGTTTTTCACATCAAAACTAGTGACAAAAAACATAACTCATATCTTATGAAAATTACTCGCACGTAACTTCTATGAAATTTATAAGGTGCTTGAATGAATCTCATAATAGTGCATCCAAATTTCATAAGATACTTAATGAAAATGAAAATTGATCATTCTTCTATATTTCATAAGGTTAAACTTATGATTATCCTAAGGTAATTTGGTTGAGTGTAACTTTTGGGTGAAATTCTACGGGTCGGTTAACATAACTATACCCAAAATTGGCTTTCCACACGCAACTGCTGAAATGGGTACTTTTATTCTTCCGTGTGAGTGTTTTAGTTTTAGCTTGTGCTAATGCTTCAACCGTTCCACTTTGCTTTGAATGTAACACTTGTCACAAGCTGTCAAAAATTGATCTATCGTCCCCATTCTCTGAGAATTTATTTACTATCGGAATCTTAAACGTAAATTTTCCAACATTTTCAGTGCAAGAGAAGTTTTAACGATTATTATTTATTAAATTTGTATGGAAAAATATGTTTGACGACGAAAATTTCAACGTTTTTAAGAATGAAGAAGAAGTTAAGGAAAAAGAAAAAGTAAACCGTGCGAAATTACCACGCAAAGCGAGAAATTTCAGGTAAATTTAGATGGCTGAAAGTTTCCATCACTTTCTCTGATCAAATCCTAAAACAATATATTTTTCTTCATAGCAAGGAGCAGCTTCAGCTAGCTCTACGAAAAAAGAAAGATTGCAATACAAAGGCTCAGAAAATTGTTGAAACTTTGCTGGATCCTGTAGACGACGTTGACAAGTTTCTGCTGATGGTTAGAGATACAATATTGCTGTGGAACATTCGCTTTAATAAATTGTCTTTTTTTTTAGCTAAAAGACATAAATCAGTGTCATTTTGACGATGTTGTGCAAGAAAGAGCGGTTCAGAAAATCTGCGGCTACCCGCTATGCCAAAAGGAGCTGAGCAAGTAATTAGACTTCGTATTTTATTTGTGGCTTATCTCATAAATCCCTACATCTTCGTGTATCTTTATAGCATTCTTAAACAAAAATATGTAATCTCACTATCGAACAAAAAGATTTACGACATCACTGAGCGAAAGAATTTTTGCAGTGGTGACTGTTACAAAGCATCCAACTTTATCAAAGAACAAATGCTTACGGGTCCACTGTGGCTACGAGACCAAGAGGATATTCCAAAATTTAGATTACTAAACCACAGCGAGCCACAAGTCGTCCAGATCCAGAAAGCACCAAATATAGAAATAACTCAACATCCAGTGTTTAGTGGACTAAGCATTGACAAGCTTCAAATTGTAGAAAGGACATATAGCGAGCAAGGGGAATCTTCCAAAGCGAGTGTGGCTCAAGATCACATACCTGAAGAAAGTGAAGTCAATCAAATCTACCACGACACAGGAATCGATGATACTTCTAGTGTGGAGAGCTTAAAAGATATCCTGAGTGAATGCTTGGATAAAATGTCCTTAGAGGATAAGAATTAAAATAAAATTACTTGTACGTTTTTTCTAAAACCGAAAGACTTATATGTTTCTAAGATTATTTTTGCATGAAAGTGCTAACGGTTATAACATAATAGAGAACTATTTGTTTAGTTAACTCTCCCTTAGTTGACACTTATGACTGGTGGTCCCGGTAGTACCTTTAATTTTGAGTTAGAAAAGTAAGTAAAAAAGTGTTATTTTTCTTTCAAATCAGAACAGGCTGCGGAACTAAAATTCAATTTAAAAAAAAACACTTCGACACCTATTTGTCCATGACAGTTCAAAGGTTCGTTTCCTTACTTAATATAGTGAGTACACTCTAACGCTTACAAGAGTACGCTGCTCATGTTAGAAGGGAACCTCATCGTCGGGTGACAAGTCAATTCGCGTATGACGTCACTCATCAAAACATTCGGCATTCAGTGAATGTACAATACGAAGTGAGTGGTTGAATTAAAAACATATCTAACTTTTTATCGTAAATTGAATAATAGGATCAAGCTAAATTATTATCTTTTTGTCTTATACCAAACTTTACAGCTTTTTATTCAAGGAAAAAGTATATGGTTTTATTATTTCAGTTATTTTACTTTATCTTCAACATCACGAACAATTTACAAAGTGAGTACCGAAATTGTATACTGTACTAATGATGATGTAGATATTAGACGAATAGGATAATTTCGCTATACAGGTACAAAATTCACCTTCTTCTACCTGTAGTTGTCTAGAGAATAAATTAACATACATTTGTAACTGTTGACTATGTGCTCATATGAGAAACACAACATCTCCTTATTTCGCTATTTTTTATTGAATGTTGGTATGTTGGTATTTGATTATGAATATCTCGATGATTAGGCAAACATCATTGTCGGAATATCACGATAATGGTGTTTGCTTTACGGTGCCGATACTTTCCTAACTTTCTTATTTGTAATCTAGCTCAGAATAACTTCTACGTTCGAGGGAAGAATCTGAAAGATGTTATCTTCTATGATATCTTTCAGCTGTCTAGCTGCCTATGCCAAATATTTGGCTATTGGACAAACAGTGTACTACAAGCTTTAAGGTTTCAGAGCGTCACACATTGAGAAGTATAGGTCGCCATTTAAAAGTAAAGTAGGCTGCCATTTTATTCACGCCGGATATTTTCAAGTACTCAAAATTTCGGAGTGTTTTTAATTACGGTTTTTAAATTATTCAATCTTTTTCTAGTAGTCTACGTCTCGAGTGTGTTTATCCTTTTGTATATTCTCTGTAGGATCCGCAGAGCACCGTAACCTCCGGTGATTCCATGGGGCCGATGCTGCCGTCGAAGACAGAGCAAAGCCTACCACAGTATCCGGCTGACATGCGCCCAACCGATGGGTCCTGGGAGATTGTCAACGGAACGCGATACAAGTTTTTCGTATTTTCGGCCTATTACGACCGGAGGGATGGTAAATTGGTTCGAATCATCGGAGCCACAAAGAATCTCGTGGGCCAGAAAAGGTCTGGTGCCGGTTTTGGTATCAGACTGGAGTTAACAGCACCAGATATCGATCTGCTTCCGTGATGGCAAGGGTGAAGGTGTGTTTGTACTAGATGCTTGAGGCTTTAGAGATGATAGTTCGATTTGCTCTACAGGTTATTCGGGAGAACTGGAATTTGAAGTACAGTGCTTCTCCCATCCTGTATGTCCAATACAAGGCCCATTCCCTGAGATTCCGTATGCCGTTAGCGTAGTTAGTGAAATAAAATCTCCACCCGGAAACGTACTACTGCTCAGAAATACCGATAATGTAAGTAAAAACAATATTATTGATCGGTAGATGAATGAATACTAATGTAGAGCTTGTAATTTTAGGACAATGAATTCAATAATCGTACTTTCAGTAACATCCCAAACAGCATTGGAGTTTGCGTGAAACCACTGCATTTCAACTACGATCAGGTGAATGGAATACGTGGCTATTTAAATATATTGAGGTTATGTCAGTTAAGTACAGAGGATAATGAATCGGAAATCTAAAAAATGTGTCTTTTAGGGTATATGGTAATAGCCTAATACGACCCTCATGAAAATGAACCACAATATTTTTGTCGTTTTCACTAAAAATGGTGGAACAACCATGAGAGTTTTGGGGGCATCTGGACGCTTCAAGCGCACGTCCAATTTTAGCAAATCAAAAAATTACACCGTATTAACTGTGTTCCGTCCTTTGTCCATGTCCATGCTCAAATGGTTTGGAGTTATAAAAAATAATTTAATGACAAAAAAACGTGTGCTAGTAAAGTAGGTTGGCCGGGAACAATCGGCGGATGGGCTCTCTAATTAATTGTAGACCTGTGCGTCACGCCACTTGCATTCAACGTTGGCAGCGCAACGGCATTGACCGGCGTGAACTTTACAAGGTTAAATAAATCTCACTCAGTAAGGTCGAATTCCTTCTTCAGTACGAGCTTGAGTTCTGAAGTGGATAGTTTATTTTCAAAAATGCCTAATGGCACATGGGAATATTTGCGTGGAAAACTTCTTCAATTTTATTTTTCATTTGATAGGTATCATTAATAATCACTATTATTATTCTCATTTGTATCATGCCTTGATTTAACATGTCCCTTGGCAGTTTTGACAACATAATTTCCGATGCAGATTTTCATTGCTCATTTACTTTTTAAGAGGGCAACAGTCCAAATAGCGAGCGACCAGTTAAAAAGTAGCACAGTTAAAAAAAGCCCAATTAGTGAACAGTTACTGTATTTATAACTTTTATAAGAAATGCTGTTTGCAAGTGTAAGTCAAATATCGGCATAAGACGTATTTTCATAGTCTAGGGTTCTAACCACAACAACAACAGGGTCAACAATATGCATGACAATGATTCGATAATTTGTAGAATCGATGTCATCAAGGTGATATACATAGGGCAAAAAAAACCGGAAGTCAACTGGAATTAATTATAAAAACCCAACGAAATTGACGTTTCTTCAATTGACTTAAAAAGTGGCAGTAAGAATGCTGTCGAAATCAATTTTGTTTCATCTTGTGCCAGGTACTGAGTTTCGAAGTGCAAAGTTTTAGAAAAGTTTTCTCACGGTAGGGTTAAACAACCGCATGTTTTTCCACAGAACAACCCTGGACATTAATTGTGCAATTGAGTCCATACAGACAGTCTGCAAAACAGTGGACTCAAACGTTAGACAAGACTAAATAGCCGTATTTTGATTCTGGCAAGACTGAGAAGTTATTCCTTAGATAGTGTATAGTTTGAAGATCTTCTGGTATACTTTACATACTTTTGACAGTTTTGACGTTGGGCTACGTCTGTGTTTTCAATACACGGGGTACACCTGCGAATTGTGAAAATTTGGAGCGTCACGAAAAGCGGTCCACTTTTGAACGTTAATAACTTAAGTAATTTCACGATCGATTTCCAAAATGTTTGCACCAAACGATATTCTACATATTTTACGCTTCGTTTCCAATATTTAAAACTATTGATTTTTAACATAAAACTATTGAAAATAAAGCAAATAATAATGCCGACATTTCTAATTTTAAATTTATTAAATGCACAGTACTTTCCTATCACATACTACAAATTTAAGTAAGGAACGTCTCATATGCTCCAGTGATTGACATATAACGGGAACACGTTCGGAATTGCTTCATTCGCTCGGCAGCCTCGGAGCTGTGCAGAGCGGCAATGAACCAGTATTTCACTGGCAGCTGGCGGTTACAAGTACCCTGCAGGTGGGTACATGGGCGAACTAAAGACTGTATTCGATGAAATTTGGACACACAAAATAGGTCACCAAAAATTTTCCTTGAGCCCGATTCTTTTCAAACTTTCTGGAAATAAAGTACTACTAAATGGTTAAGTTTTGACATCATTGGTTTATTGAACCTCTTCTCCCAACCCAAATGCCCGCACCTTTGCCTTGACCCCTTTCATCAAATTTTGGGCAATGATAGGACCGACTTGCTTACTTACTTTTAACCACACTTTCTTTAGTTCAAGTTCATTTTCTATCAGTTTTGGAGTTTTAACGAGCTTTGCCTTCATGATTGCCCAAAATTTTTCAATTGGGCGAAGTTCCGGAGTGTTTGGAGGGTTGACGTCTTTTGGTACAAAAACTACATTATTATCTTTGTACCAGTCTAAGACGGGCCGGGCATAGTGGCAAGATGCCAAATCCGGCCAAAACAGTGTCGGGCCATCGTGAGATCTCAAGAAGGGCAGAAGTCGTTTTTGAGGCATTCGTCCTTGTAGATTTGTCCGTTGACGGTCCCAGAGGTGATGAAGGGCTGACTCATTTTGCCACATCCGCAGATCGCTTGCCAGACAAGGAATTTTTTGGCGAATTTCGACAGTTTCTTCTTCCGTACACTCTCCGGAACGGCCAACTTAGAGGTGGCGACGTAGTGTTCCTGTCCTGGCATTTGTTTGGTGTCGGCTTTAATGTAGGTCTCATCGTCCATCACAATGCAGAACGGTTTTGTGAGCCACTCCCTGTACAGTTTTCTTGCACGAGTTTTGGCCACCGAGTTCTGTTTATCGCTCCGGTTCGGTGCCTTCTTACAGTCTTTATGATAAAGCTCATGGCAAATAAGGTTGTTAGCAAAATCATAAAGAGCGAAACATGTATGATCCAGTTGGTAGCCATATCACGATATATTTATGATGTACATATATATGTATAGATATATATGAAGATGACATACCCTCCCCTCGGATATGTGATCTGGTCGGGATGCCATCAGCACTGATATGGCAACCAAAGACATATCCTGACGTGGTGGTATCACATTTTGACTTATTTAAACATTTTCGAGAGAAAAAACACAAACACGGACATGTAAAACAAAACAAAAACTAAACGTTCACGTTAAACAAACTACAAAATTAGGTTAATCTTAGTCAAAAACACATAAATAAGTTATATAAACTCCAGATCAAGTAGAGCCAAAATACCTCGAACCGGTACATTAAAGGGTCTATTCTTTAAAAATGGCACACACATATTTACTGACCAAAATTAAGCCGATTATCAGATTTTATTGAAATTTTCAGGGAATTTTTTTTTTTAATAATCGTTTATTTGTACAGGCTCAATCGAATCAACTTTACAGAGCCAAATTTTCATATTTATATACATCATTTATCTTAAAACTAAAGTTAGGAGGATAGAGCCGATTACTCGCGGCCGTCTCGAGGTTAATAGGAATTACAAATTACGGATGGGAAAGAGGGTGGGAATTTAAGGTATGGTTTACATAACACATTAAATTTAAATTCTAAATTATCTAAAAACTTATAACTATACAATTTATGGTTTACTTTTGACTTGAACATTTTTTGAAAAAGAAAAAAAAACACACATACACAGATAAAAAAAAAAACTTATAGTAAACATACAGGTTAAACTAACTACAATCTAAGGCTAATGTTAGTCAAAAACACATAAATGAGTTTCATGTACTCCAAATCACGTACAGCCAAAATATCTCGAATTGGCACATTGGGTTGTCTACCTCGAGCCCGAAGGGAATCATAAAGCTCCGATCTGACTCCACGATGTTCAGCACAAGACCAAATAACGTGATCTGCGTCCTGATAGCCTCGTCCACACTCGCAGAGATTGCTGTCGCTCAGCCCAACCCGGTATAAATGAGCGTTCAAAGAATAATGATTGGACATGAGGCGAGACATGACACGAATGAAGTCTCGACCCACATCCATCCCCTTAAACCAGGATTTCTTCGACACCTTTGGGATGATAGAATGTTGCCATCGCCCCAAATCTCCTTTACTCCATTTATACTGCCAGCTGACAAGTGACTGTTGACGAAAAATAGGAAAAAATTCGTTGAAGGCGATTTGTCGATCACAAATATCGCCTTCCATAGCGCCCACCTTTGCAAGCGAGTCCGCTTTCTCATTGCCCGGAATTGAACAATGAGATGGGACCCATACAAAGGTGATGATAAAATAACGCGAAGATAAAGCACTTAGAAGCTCCTGTATTTTCATGAGAAAATACGAGGAGTGCTTTACCGGCCTCAATGAGCGAATAGCCTCTATAGAACTGAGACTATCCGTGAAAATGAAGTACTGATCCGGTGTTAATGAGGCAATGATTTCTAGCGTAAAGTGTATTGCCGCTAATTCGGCGACATATACGGAACAAGGAGCTTGAAGTTTACGATTGGCGCTATAAATTTCATTAAATATACCAAAGCCTGCTGACTCCTCTATCAAAGATCCGTCAGTGAAGAACGATTTAGTGGAATTAACTTGGCCAAACTTTGCAGCAAATATTACCGGAGCAATCATAGGACGATGATGCTCTGGGATTCCATGAAGCTCTTGCTTCATGGATAAATCAAAATGAACCGAATTGTCGAAATCGGAGAAGCAAACACGATTGGAAATGTTCGGCGAAGGGCTGACATCCTGTGTTATGTACAAATGGTACAAGGTCATGAAGCGGGTTTGAGTATTCAACTCAAGGAGCTTCTCAAAATTTTCGATCACCTGGGGGTTCATAACTTCACACCTGGTGAGGAGCCGGAGAGATAATTCTGAAAACCGATCCGAGAGTGGCAACATGCCAGCCAGCACTTCAAGACTCATGGTGTGAGTCGAGTGCATGCAACCTAACGCGATACGAAGACACCGATACTGAATACGTTCCAGTTTAATGAAGTGCGACCGAGCCGCTGACTGAAAACAAAAACTACCGTATTCCATAACCGACAAAATCGTTGTCCGGTACAACGTTAGAAGATCTTGCGGATGCGCTCCCCACCAGGTCCCGGTAATTGTGCAGAGAAAATTGACCCTCTGCTGGCACTTTCGCTTCAGATACTCAATATGGGATCTCCAGGTGCACTTAGAATCGAACCAGACCCCAAGATATTTAAATGACATAGAATGAGTTATCGGCTTACCCCAAATTTGAAGCTTCGGTTGTGCTGGGTTATGCTTCCTAGAAAAAACTACCAACTCAGTTTTCTCCGTAGAGAATTCGATACCTAGCTCTAAAGCCCAAGTAGACAAATTGTCTAAGGTATCCTGTAAGGGTCCTTGCAGATCGACCCCATTGGGTCCCGTGACAGACACTACGCCGTCATCTGCAAGTTGTCTCAACGTACAGTTGTCACTTAGACAACCGTCAATGTCTTTGACATAAAAATTATACAAAAGGGGGCTTAAACATGATCCCTGGGGGAGACCCATGTAGCTAAATCGTGAAGCTGTAGAGGTTCCATGAGAGAAGCTCATATGTTTCTCTGACAGCAAATTGTACAAAAAATTATTCATTAATGGTGAAAAGCCACAAGCGTGGAGTTTATCTGAAAGAACTTCAACAGATACTGAATCAAAAGCCCCCTTGATATCCAAGAATACAGAAGCCATTTGCTCTTTTTTAGCAAAAGCTAACTGAATATCCGTGGAAAGTAACGCGAGACAGTCGTTCGTTCCCTTACCCCTACGGAAACCATATTGAGTATCTGAAAGCAGGTTGTTCGTCTCAACCCATTTGTCCAGACGGAAGAGGATCATTTTCTCCAACAACTTTCGAATACAAGATAACATCGCGATGGGTCGATAGGAGTTGTGGTCGGACGCGGGTTTGCCAGGTTTTTGAATGGCGATAACTCTCACCCGCCTCCAATCTTCCGGTACAATGTTGAGCTCCAAAAACTGATTAAACAAGTTCAACATGCGCCTCTTCGCGACGTCTGGAAGGTTCTTAAGCAAGTTGAACTTGATTCTATCAGCTCCTGGAGCCGTATTGCCACACGAAAGGAGCGCGAGAGAGAGTTCTACCATTGAAAAAGGTTGGCTGATCTCATCTATCGGATTCTCGGTTTCGCGAGGAATGATCCGTGCCGGCACAGAATCTGGACAAACTTTTCGCGCGAACTTGAGGATCCATTGATCCGAGTACTCTTCGCTCTCGTTGTTCGTAGTTCGGTTACGCAATCTTCGCGCCGTGTTCCAAAGAGTACTCATCGACGTCTCGCGCGATAGCCCGTCCACGAATCTTCGCCAGTATCCGCGTTTCTTGGCCTTGATGAGGCTCTTAAGTTCACGTTCAAGAGCCGTGTATACTTCGAAGTGCTCAGGTGTTCCACGTCTACGGAAAACTTTAAACGCGTCGGACTTTTTACGGTAAACCTCGGTGCATTGCTGATCCCACCATGGAGAAGGAGGTTTCCTGCGAAATGACGTCCCTGGAACTGGTCGAGTTTGAGCTTGAAGCGCGCTGTCTAAGATCAGGTTGGAGAGGAAGTTATATTCTTCTAGCGGTGAAAGTCTTTCTACCGTCGTTACGGCTTCATCTACTGCTGTCCTGAACTTTGTCCAATCGATGTGACGGGTAAGATCATACGTGACGTTTACAGATTTCGACGGATTGAACCCGGTGGCAACCGAAATTTTTATGGGCAAGTGATCACTACCGTGGGGATCTTGAATCACATTCCATGTGCAATCCAACGATAATGAATTCGAACAAAGTGTGAGGTCTAATCTACTGCCAACTGAGGATGTTCCAGCCAAACGTGTTACTTCTCCATTGTTAAGAACTGTCATATTGAAGTTGTCACAGAGGTCATATAATAAGGAAGACCGGTTGTCGTCGTACAGTTCTCCCCAGCCTGTACCGTGAGAGTTAAAATCTCCCATGATCAACCGCGGAGCAGGAAGAACCGAACAAATATCTGAAAGTTGTTTTCGGTTTATTGAGGCTCTAGGAGGAATATAAACGGAAGCAATGCAAAGGCTTTTATTTTTAATAACAGCCTGACATGCGACAACTTCAATACCTGGAATAGGAGGAAAATTCACTCTATAGAAGGAGTAGCACTTTTTGATCCCCAGAAGTACTCCTCCTCCACGTGAATCCTCACGATCAAGACGAATAATATTGAAATCATGAAACGGAAGATCGATTTCGGAAGAGAGCCATGTTTCACAAAGAGCGAAAGCATCACAACCGGTATTGTGAGTTAAAAATTTGAATGATTCCAATTTAGGAATCAAACTTCGACAATTCCACTGTAGAACAGTGATCAAATCCCCGACCTCATTTGGAAAATTATCCATCGAAGGAGATGATAGCTGCAAGGAGGGGCCACTTAATTGTCAATTGCTTCAAAAAAGTCTTCACTGTTGGAAGCATTGCCAAAACAATGCTTTTGAGAGGGTCAGAAATTTCGAGGTACTTGAAGATACCTTCGACAATGTTATCAAATGAGAACAGCCCAGTCGAGGAAGGGGCTTCTGTTCTTAAAATTGGGGCATCAGGGGTTTTGGATGTCCCCGGGAGAGATGGAAAGTCCTGGGTGTAGTTAGTACTACGAAAACCAGGAGGAATTGGATTTTCCTTTTTCCCACCTTTTTTTGAAATGGGCATGCTGGTCTCGGGCTTCTTTTCAGCAACTTTCCGTGGGCGGACGCGTCTTCGCTTCCTTGAAGCACCTTCCGGGAAAGTGAACGATGTTCCCTCTTCAGCCGAATCAAAGTCAGACTCATCATCTGACAGAGGAGCAAAGGGATTTGTATTGGCATTGGGTGATGGGGAGGCCTTTTTCACCATTTCGGCGAAAGATTGCCTGGAACGCTGTTTTAGCGAGCGTTCTATTTTTTCCCCGTGTTGTTTGTACGCCGGGCACGAAGAGAGAGCATGAGGAGGAGTTCCCTTACAGAAAGCGCATTTTGGTGTGCTGTCTGCACAGGCGCCATCCTCATGTTTCTCCCCGCAGTTGGAGCAGCGTGCCTTATTGCCGCAATGGGAGGTCGTATGTCCCATCTGCTTGCATTTTTGGCAGATCATGACCCGAGGTACAAACAACCGCACAGGTAGTCGAAGTTTTCCCAACTCGACGTATTGAGGGAGGGCTGAACCAGAGAAGGTCACACGAAACGAGTCCGAGTTGGTAAATTTCTTTTTACCCTCACTGATCGATACTGTGCCTAGTTTTTGCACATCCAGTATCTTGACTGAAGGAAGCAGAGGGTTCTTAAAGCGACCAACCCCCTGCTTCAACAGGATCTCAGGGGTCAAGCTCGCTTCGGTGACCACCCCTTCAATCTCAATACCTCGAGCTGGGATGTACACTAAATACTCCAGTGTAAAAAACTGAGAGACAGCAATTTCGTTAGCTTGTTTAAGGTTGGACACAACAACTTTTAATTTATTGGGTCTCACCTTAATTATCTCGGTCACGGCCGAGAATCGTTTCGTCAGATCGTTTGAAATCTGGTAAATATTTAGAGGTTTCGTTTTGGGCCGAAAATAGACAACCCAAGGACCAGCTGAACTATCTGGATAAGCACGCGATCGGGTAACTTTAAGAGCTACCCCATCATTTGGCGGCATGGATGAATCATCTTCCGACAAAGCATCCATGTCGCACCCGTGGGAGCTTATGATGCTCAACCACTAACGCAATTATCTACAATCAATCACAGATAAACAAACTAAACCTAAGCACACTCTCTCACACGCTCTCACACACTCTCACTCACTCTCACTCACTCTCCACACAATACAAAACAATATATTCAGAAGAAAGAGAACAAAAGCTTATCTTATATATATCACTGATCTGCTGCAGCCGGGCGACGAATGTGCTGCTGTCGAACGACGATTCGTGGCCGCGTGTGCCGGCTAGACGTTGAGCTGAACGATGATGATAATGATGACGATGATGATGTTGCTGATCGGTGGTGGTTAGCAGATGATCGACTGCACGCTACACACGATGGACTGCTGGTGTGCGTGCCGTATAGATGCGGAGCAATATGGCGTTTAGGTCGTGGCAATATCGCTAATTGCAATTAATGACGTTGTTGCACTGTTTAACACTCAACGTTTTCTACTTCAGAAAACTAAGACTCGATTTCACTCGCGACTCAGAAAAAAAAATAGCGCTGAAGGCTTGAAACAACTTGTGAAAAGCTTCCAAAGCAACGGAAAGCTGACCGAACGAACTGTTCCGTTCGCTTGTTCACTGGGCAATGAGGCGGCGGGTTTTTCGCTCGGGGGACAAGGGGGGGAAAAACAAAAACACCGGAGGGAAAAAAAAAAGCTCAAATGATTTTTTTAAAACAAACCAAAATTAATCTTCAAACATAAGGAAAACGCCCCCATAATCCCATTTTCCTATCCACCCCCCCACCAAAGGACCAAACCAAAAAATTGGGCAGTTGAAGGATCGGTTTCGTTTTGTAACCTTCGTTAAATAACTACAACAAAAATTACTAACTAATGCTGTCACGTGTATATCGTAATGTTAATATATTGCAAAATAATGAGATTATTATGGGTACATCTTCCCTATGTACTCACTAACAATAGAGGGTGACAGTAACAGTATAGACTAGTAACATTACAGGATTAAGGGGCTATTAAGTAGAGCAGCCGACTGAGGTCATCAGATATAGCTTTTCATTAAATAGGTTTGGGTATGATGAAGTGTTGGGTTTGGATGGTTAAGGGGAATGCTTGAAGGAGAATTTATTGTTGGCCAATGCAAGGCACCTTCTACGTTTTCATTTGGTTGTTGGAATAAATATTTAATAATATGGGTTTATGAATGTTACTAATTGTTACCGTTTTACACACGGGTTTTCTCAATACTTTTAAGTAATAATAATTCAGTTAGGTATAAAGATTACTATCACAGAGCAATAAAGACTTAACTTGTAGGTCAATAGGTCAATAAAATTCATAACGTTAATATTTTTGACTCTGAGAGCAATTTAGCTAAATCAGAGTATTTGGAATACAACTTAATAGGATCACCGGGGTCGATAATAATCACACATCTCAACTCATTAATATAAGTATGAAATGCCTTTTTATCATAAAGGGTCTGTTTAATTATATTTAGTTATATCAGCTATTAATGATATGACGGGCCACCAATCCGAGGAGTAGTCCGGTTTGTTTAGTCTCTATTTGCAGGATCACCACTTGTAAAGGAGCATGCCGTCGCTCAGGAAAATATTCACTGGAAAAAATATCACCTGTGCAGCCGAGGGAACCAGGAAGGGAATCGCCAGCCAACGAAACATGAAAGCATCAGATTCTGACCTTTTGTTGTTGTTTCGTCAATTTGTGTCTACATATTTTATTTTATTATTATTCTTATTTCTTTTCAGGAAAGCATTTGGATTCGATGAAGTGTTGGGTTTGGATGTATAAGGGAAGGGTTGTACAGATAATTTGTTGGCCAATACAGGGCACCTTCCACGCTGCCATCTGGTTGTTAAGAGAGACAATTAATGAGAAAAGTTCATAATCCAAAATCTAAAAGGTACAAATATGGACATTAGTCCACTCTCAAAATTTTGAAATATTTTCAAGAGGTCGGAATAAAATCTTCATTATAATGGCCAATTGAGCGCAATACAAATTACTACTAGTTAGTTATTTTCACACGGGTTTTCTTATAACTTTTTAAGCATTAGTACTTCATTCAGGCATAAAAAATAGATAATTAATGTACCAGAAACTGGACGGACACTTGTGCCTACCCAGTGGAGGACCCGGATACGACCACCCATGTGAGTCTAGAGTATCGCACGAGCTGACGAGTGCAACGGGAAGGACTGTAGGTGTATAGACCTGGGGGTGAGTCCCCGGATACGCAATCTTAGCAGGAAAGCACGGACTATACACTGAACAATTACAATTACAATTTCTTCTTTCGAACATCCTCCAGAACATCGAATTTAGACTTGGCAACGAAATATTCTTGGCCCAGGAAGTTGACGGAAGACGGCCTTGACGTAGGTGTTGTCATCCATCACGATGCAACACGATTTGGTAAACAGCTTCGCGTAAAGTTTCCGGGCGGGGGTAGTGATGTAGTGATGTATTACTTTTCATTCTGGTTTGGGGCTTTTTGCACCTTGTAAACATGTAACCCAGCACGCTTCGTGGGTTTCTGCACAAAACCGGCTGACCGTGGATTTTTTTAGCGACATCTCGAATTGGCATGATTGGACATTACAACGACGGAAACTACTTACGAGATGGATCAGTGTCGACACGTGACGAAACCAAGTAAAACTAAGAAAAATAGGTTTCCCGACAGTAGGCAGAACTTCGAGAATCAACCAAAATGTTCCAGGTCAAAATAAAGTGGTTGAAATGAGAAACAGATAAATTTTATGTACTGGCTATTTTTTGTAACTAACCAACAAACTCGTCGGAACTGGTTAATAGCCAGCCCCTTCTTTTGAAGGATCCCGGTGTGCTATACGGTCTATGGTATGTTAACGAGTGAGGCTTGGTAGGTCCTCACCTAACTTAAGTGTAGATTGGCAGACACTGGCGGCCAGGATGGGGGCTTAGTGGACAGTTTAACAATTTTGGTGGCACTCACAAACGGCTTGCTTTACCGAATGTGCCAGCTTACGATTTTTGCAACTTTTTATCTTGTCTATTAATTTTTGGTTTGATTCAATCTTTTCGGTCAAGAACCAGCAAAAAAGTTTTCACTTGAATGCGTAAGATCAATTTCGTCTAGTCTAGTTTGGTCTGACGGCAAATGATGGTCTGGAACTTGTTGGTGGGTGTTGGCCAAATTTGGATTTTTCAGATATAATCCTAAATAGGCTATAGAGTATGTTGCATACATCTAGTAACCTAACGTCCGTGCTCCATCACAATATTTTCTATTGTGATGTGTCCAACTCAATGGGTAAATTGAACTGAAGGTGAGTTTGAAAGAAGGGGAACTTGGAGTAGAGCACACGTACCCACCGGTTGACACTAAATAATGGCCAACGTGCTTTTGCACATTTGTTTGAGAATTTGTTAAGCGACACAAATTTCCAAATCCTAAGTTTTTGCAAAGTCCTAGCATGCAGTTATGAGCTTCTAAATTTATCATAATAGCATATTAGCGTTAAACCTGAGAGGGTTTATTCATCGATTTCTGTTACAATTCCAAGTTGTAACATTCCGCCCATTTGCATGTTAGGCGGTGGGAATTCCTCTCGTACTTTGGAATCGGTGGATTGTGAGTTAGGTTATGCGGAGGGACTGATTAGGGAAATATACATTGAGAGTAGCCGAGTGGAAGAGATAAATAGAAATGAGTTTTCAGATGATTTGTTTATAGATCAAACCAATAATTAATCTTCAAACATTATATGTACTCACTAACAATAAAGGGTGATAGTAACAGTATAGACCAGTAACATTACAAGATTAAGGGGCTATTTAGTAGAACAGCCGACTGAGGTCATCAGATATAGCTTTTCATTAAAAAGGTTTGGGTTTGGATGGTTAAGGGGAGTGCTTGAAGGAGAATTTATTGTTGGCCAATGCGGGGCGCCTTCTACGTTTTTGTTTGGTTGTTGGAATAAATGTTTAGTAATATGGGTTTATGGAATGCTACTAAATGTTACCGTTTTACACACGGGTTTCCTCAGATTTTTTAAGTAATAATAATTCAGTTAGGCATAAAAATTACTATCATAGAGCAATAAATACTTAACTTGTAGGTCAAAAGGTCAATAAAACTCATAACGTTACTATTTTTGACTCTGAGAACAATTTAGCTAAATCAGAGTATTTGGAATACATTTTAATAGGATCACAGGGGTCGATAATAATCACACATCTCAACACATTAATATAAGCATGAAATGCCTTTTTATCACAAAGGGTCTGTTTAATTATATTTAGATATATCAGCTATTAATGATATAACGGGCCACTAATCCGAGGAGTAGTCCGGTTTGTTTAGTCTCTATATGCAGGATCTCCACTTGTAAAGGAGCTCAGGAAAATATTCACTGGAAAAAATATCAGCTGTCCAGCCGAGGGAACCAGGAAGGGAATCGTCAGCCAACGAGACATGAAAGCATCCGATACCGACCTTTTGAAAGCATTTGGATGTGATGAAGTGTTGGGATTGGATGTATAAGGGAAGGGTTGTACAGAGAATTTGTTGGCCAATACAGGGCATCTTCCACGCTGCCATCTGGTTGTTGAGAGAGACATTTAATGAGAAAGCTTCATGTAATGTTACTAATAATCCAAAATCTAAAAGGTACAAATATGGACATTAGTCCCACTCTCAAAAGTTTGAAACATTTTCAAGAGGTCGGAATAAAATCTTCATTATAATGGCCAATTGAGCGCAATACCAATTACTACTAGTTAGTTGTTTTCACACAGGTTTTCTTATAACTTTTTAAGCATTAGTACTTCATTGAGGCATAAAAATAGATAATTAATGTACCAGAAACTGGACGGACACTTGTGCCTACCCAGTGGAGGACCCGGATACGACCACCCATGTGAGTCTAGAGTATCGCACGAGCTGACGAGTGCAACGGGAAGGACTGTAGGTGTATAGACCTGGGGGTGAGTCCCCGGATACGCAATCTTAGCAGGAAAGCACGGACTATACACTGAACAATTACAATTACAAACAACAAAAAAAAATTTTACTAAAAGTAAGAAAAAAAAATTTTTCTCTACTTTTTTGTCCCACCCCGAAAAGAAGGGGTGGAAAATTTTGGAAGGAAAAGATGGGGACCACCCGGGTATTTCTCAATGGTCTAATCGCCACACCCAAAAAAACCTTCTCCACCCCAAAAAAATCCATCCACAGATTCCTTAATTGACCTTATTTTTGTACGAAACACTGTTGATTTCACGTTCACTTTGTTTGTTTACACTGTTTGGTCTGAACACTACAAAAAAAATCATGTGCAACTCAGCTCAAAAATACTATTGGATATCCACATGCGGAAGCGTCAGTCCAAGCCAACCGTGTCCGAGAACCAAGCGGAAACCCAGGAACAACGGCAGAATTTTCTGGTCAGAGAGATCTTCCCGGCGAAACGGAACGTGCGGAAGCATGCGAACCCTCTAAACATGATCCTGCACAACCCCATTGGAAAGCTCTAGGTCAATTTAATTTATAGCCAAAGCTCCGGCAGGGAGTTGAAGTATTTATGTGAAGTTGATAAGTTTCTTAATGAATAAAATGTAATTTGGTTTGTTGAAATATCTTTTTCCGTTCATTTTTACCATCCATCCGATCATTATATATTTCCCGACAATCCATGCACCAGATGAAATAGTGCAAATAAATGTCAATTGCATTTGAGTACGAATAAATTTGGACATTCGTTTTTAAAAAGAACAGCAACAGAATGCTTTACGTGTAAACGCTTGATCTGTTTGCACCAAGGCCTTGCAAGGTCTGTACCGAACCGTATTAGAAATATCGTAGTAGCTTACGCTTCAGCAAGCTCGAGTCTCAAATTGACAGTTCATTGTCAATAGAAAGTTCTTTCTGCTAAAACCAATGCTTTCTTGGCAGTGATATCAATTGGCATATTATATTATAAGACTTAATGGTTGGGACCGCATCATTGCCACCAATTCTAGATGATGCTATTCTCCAAAAACATTCGTTAGGATGGCCGTAGTTTTAATTCGTTTCAGTGCAACGTCATTAATAAGGGCTGAATCATGGGAAAAGCCTTAGCAAGCGCAACGAAGTCTTCGACATCCAGTCGAGACTTGTTATGTTCAGCAGCCTACACACATATACACTGATAGGCAAAATAAAGTGCCCACCTTATCGTTTTTTTCATTTTCTCTCATTTACTTGGTTCAAATTAAATTAAACACACTGTATTTTTTTTAATATCTTATTTTTTATATTCTTTTTAAGTTTCACTTGTGGAATACTGAAAAAAAGGAGGTTTACTTAAAGAAATCAAAAATCAATTTGTGTTGAAAAAAAAACAGTGACAAAATAAAGTGCCCACTTCATTTAGGCTACAGAAAACATAAATTAAAGTAAAATAAAAGCATTTCAATAATTGATGTGTCCTCCTTTGACCTTCAGGACCTCCTGCAGGCGCTTCGACATGCTCTCGACCAGGTTCTTTAGGTACTGTGGATCTAGCTCTTCCCAGGCGCGCTCCAGGGCTTCAAAATAGTTATTTTTATTGGTAACACCAGTTTTGTCAACCCTGGCATCGAGAATCGCCCACAAATTCTCGATGGGATTGAGGTCCAGGCTTTGTGGAGGCCATTCCAGCGGTTTGATCCGACAAGACCGGAAGAAAGACTTGGTCTTCTTGGCAGTATGCTTCGGGTCGTTGTCCTGCTGGAATACGAACTTCTCTTCAAGGCCCGTCTGGATCAGCGAAACCTCCAGATTTTCTCGCAGGATGTTGATGTAAGAATCTGCCGTCATTATCCCGTCGATTTTCACAATGCTTCCCACTCCACCCCACGAAAAACACCCCCAGACCATCACATTTCCTCCTCCATGCTTCATCGTGCCTTCCCAGTTAACACAAAATCGCATATGATAGCGCATAGGAGTACAACATGGAGGCGATATACGTTCATTCGTTCATTTAACTCCATGCTAAATGTACGCATATCGCCTCCACGTTATACTCATATCCGTTATTATATACGATCTTGTGTTTACTGGGTTGGATGTGGCGCTCCTGAAGCTCCTCTCCCGATCTGCACCAAACACGAACCCGCCGCTTTCGGTTAAACAGCTCGAATTTTGATTCGTCCGTCCAGAGAACCGTTTTCCAGAACTCTAGGGGCTTATCAGCATGCTCCTTAGCAAACTTAAGCCGTTTGGCTTTGTTTGCCTTGCTGATAAATGGGCACTTCCGGGCAAGTTTGCTATTCAACCCCTGTGCTACGAGACGGCGACGAACAGTTCGACCGGAAACTGATAACTGAAGGGTTTCCTGGATCTCGCGGACAGTTACCTTCGGGTTCTTCTTGACTTCGCGCATGATCTTGGTGTCCGTTCTCGCATCCGTTTTCCGCTTCCTGCCTCTGCCAGGGTGATCCACCACTGATCCAAACGTTTTAAGCTTCAGAAGAATTTTGCCAACCGCTGCCTTACTGATACTGCACTTTTTAGCGACAGCCCGGTGCGATTCACCGTTTTGCACATCACGAACGACCAATTTTCGGATACACAAGGGAATTGCTTTCGAAAGCACTGCGTTCTCCATTTTTTTTTTCAATTGAATCAAATGCGATCACGTATACAAATGCACCAGGTTGAGCCGTTTGCTTCAAAACATGTCAAAATATCAAAACATAAACAATCGAGGGGTCTTCCAATGGAAACTTATCGAAAACATATCGATTTTTGAAGTGGGCACTCTATTTTGTCACTGTTTTTTTTTTTCAACACAAATTGATTTTTTTTAAGTAAAACTCCTTTTTTTCAGTATTCCATAAGGGAAACTTAAAAAGAATATAAAAAATAAGATAATAAAATAAATACAGTGTGTTTACTTTAATTTGAACCAAGTAAATGAGAGAAATTGAAAAAACGAAGAGGTGGGCACTTTATTTTGCCTATCAGTGTATGTACTTCTACATCCCTCGCTGGTGTTTTATGGTATAACGTTAGGCTATAACTCTACATTTAACCTCAACCACTACATTTTCTGTTAATCCAGGAAGTTTTCCTTATAGCATAAATCTTTCTGCTGTTGACAGAGGGGCAGTTCAACTTGGCTGCCGTCTTAAAGACCATTCTGAGGCTGCTGAAGTCGTTGCTACACTAGCTGGGCAGCTCTTTCTGTCTTCGGATTGCTGTTTATAACCATCTGCAAAAAAAATTACTAATGTTTTTTTTAATTAATATATAAACCTCACCTTTGGAATGAAATACGCTTCAATCGTATGGTTTAGCTTCTGAGGTGGCTTTTTTTTTTTTTTATAAAAAAAAAACAAAAAAAAAAAAAATATTAAAAAAACACCATCCCCCCCCACCACATAAACCTCCCACCCAAAAAAACCACCAAACTTACATCCACACACTCTCCCCCCCCCCCCAAAAAAAAAAAAACAACATTTTAAAAAAAAAAAAAATTTTATAAATATCTAAAAAAAAAATAAAAATTGTCTCTAATATAAATGTTTTAAAAAAAAAACCAAAATACAAAAAAAAAAAAAAAATTTTATAAAAAAACCCCCCCCCTTCCCAAACCCCGAAAAAAAAAAAAAAAATTGCCCCCAACAAAAAAACCCAAAATTTGCAAAGTTTCATCCAAATCGAAGATGGCTGTGCGTATTTTTGACTATTTATCAGAGACCGAAATTTTCGCCTACTTGAGAAGAGAAACGTCCTTTTTCACGCGCATGGAGAAACAGATGAGAATGTGAGAAGCGAGAGACTATTATACGCTCACAGCAGTTTTCGCGAAAAAAGCAACGGCGATTTATAATTTTCAGAGAGCTTGAGTAGCTGATAAATCGTTTCTTTTTCAATGAATCCTAGATGCCGATAATTATTTTTCACTTACTTTTTGACACCTGAAAATGCACCAGTCTTCATTTATCATTTATGGTCCATGCACCAGTTTTTCATTTATGGTCCATGGCGGTACCAGTGTGCACCGGCTTGGCCTTATTTTCGGATTTTGCTCCTCGTATACGATCTAGGTAGCATGTTTTCAGTGAAAAATGTGACATGAGAAAATATTTTCGTTGAATTTTGGAGAGAGATATTTTCGCATATACAAGAGAGAGGATAATGAATTATCGGCGAAAAAGGAGAGATGAAAATGTCAACGGTTCGCTACTCATCGACAACCTGCTTGAGAGAGAGCATGGTTTTCACCCAGCTGAGTGAGAATTTCGATCTCTGCTATTTATGTTAGATTTTTCCTAGCAATTCTCATGTCAAGATGGATTTCTAGCAGATTCCCCGAAAAAAAGTTTAATCTGGCCATAGCACAGGGTGACGACCACAGCAAATACCTAGAAGTTAGTTTCACTAATAATTTTTTGGAGTCATACAGTAGTGTCGCATCAGGTGCATTGTGCGCAACGATGCGCCATACAGTGCACTAGATGCGACACTATGTGACTCCATAGAATTAGAGTAAGATCGTTTGGCGCGAATGTTCTTGTCCAGTTTTGAACTGCAACGAGTATATTCAAAAATTACACCATGTCTCCATTTACTATTACTGCACAATTTTCAACGAACATGTACTTATTAAGGATCGAATCCATATCGGTTATCAAAATTGACGGTTAGAATTATCTAATAGTTCATTCTATGGACTGAATAAATGAAATATCTGGTGAAGTGTAAGAAGGGTTCAGTCTCACCATCGGTGGATTAATCCGGGTTTTTCTTGATTTCAGGCCCTTTATATGCTGGAGTTCCTGGAGCTTAACAACCTGCTCGGAGTGTCACATTTTACCTTCTACAATCACACAATCGGGCCCAAAGCGAGCTGCATACTGCAGCACTACGTGAACGGTAACCTTCCAGAGGTGATCACACCGTTTACATCGGTCAGGGATCAAACAAGCAAAGGTCTCACCGATGATAACGATGTGCACAACAAAGAAATGGATCCTACCAATGCATCGGTCCAGAAGCCGAAGATAACTGTAAATATTTTGCCGTGGAATTTGCGGATGCGTTCACAGAAGGAGATACGTACTGAAGGGTTGTTCGCATCGTTAAACGATTGCCTATATAGGAGCATGTACAGGTAATTGCCAACGTGATCCGTTAAAGTTGTTTAATTAAGCCTACGTTATTATTTTTTTTTACAGATACTCACATGTTGCACTGATTGATCTAGATGAATTTATAATACCCCATCACAACGACACTTTGATCGATCTTATCAAGTACGTACTTGACGCGTTGATAGTCTCTATGCAGGATTATCAAAGGTCTCACAAACAACTTATTTTATTTTTCAGCTGGCTTTCAAAGCGAATCAATAACCGAAACACGGGAGCTTATTCTTTTCAAAATGCTTTTTTCTATCTACAATTTGCGGACGATGATTCTATGTTTGAAGAAAGCTCTCCCGAGGCAGATCTTAAAGCTGCTTTAACAACACAGCGAAAGACAAGGCGACGGTCGAAGCTGCATCCGCAGAAACAGCGCTCAAAGTACATTTGCAAACCGGAATCAGTAATTGAAGCCGGCAATCACTTTGTGTGGGAGTTTTGCCCAGGACGGGGATCACTTAATGTTCCAGCTGATGCGGCCATACTGCATCACTACCGGGTAGTTTTATCGTCGATGATTGGAAAGGTAACAAAGCTCTTTAATGATGTTAACTTACTTCAACAGGTCTGTGAGTTTGGTGGCGATGATTGTATCAAGTCACCATCGGTAGTAGATCGAACTGCCCACCGGTACTCCAAGCGATTGTTGGATAGGGTTGGCACTGTTTACAACTACCTTAAGGAAACATGTAATCTTCCGGATATACCGCACGCTCCAACGAAACCACCGCCGACGCGTAAGAAGCAGCTCAAAATTCGCATTCCCGACAGACCGATGTCCCTCGTAGCAGCTCCGAAGGCTGGCCATATTGTAGATAGCATAAAAACGAACGCTAGTAATAACAATAACAACAACAGCACGAGCAGTAGCAATTTTGCAAGCTCACTGATAAGAGTGATTTCGAATCGAAAGGATTAATCTTATGTTTGACGAACAATGGAAGGAGATATTTTTATACGACTATATTATTAGAAGAGAGTTCACAGCATCACATAAACTCGCAAGTTCGATTTTTTTTACAAGGATATTATGCTTAGTCTTTATGATCATTATTAACTGTAGCTAAAAGATTTTTCAGTGAAGCATAACCAAAAAATATAACGAATTGTGACAGCACAATCTCTCATTTGTTATAACTAGCAATTGAATCAAATATTTACAATACTGTTCCAAGCTTCTAGCAATGCTCACTAGTAGCCCATTTCGTAGGAAGGCTTAGCGTAATTCCATGGCCTACAGCGCTTCTTAGTTCACTTGTTATTCTTACCAATATAAACACGCTCTCAATTCATTTCAAAATAACAGGGTCGAATCTGAGGAATTTGGTGAAAATTATGTTGAAAAAAAAACTGATTTGTCGCCTAAATCTGTGGAATTTATTGAACAGTAATCAAAACTAAACAACAAACCTAGAGGTAATAGAAAACCGCATATCAAGTTAGATCTTACATTCCAAGCTCAGATTTTAGTTGTTTCTTGGAGCGAGGTTTTGAAACGCTAGTGGCAAATGTGCAAGAGACGCTGTGTAAGGATCAGGAAGCAAAAATGGTTACTTTAGCTCAAACAAAATATTCTAATAGTGAAGTGGTAAATCGAAATACATTATGCGGGATTACACAACACAACACCGATAACTAAATTTATTACTTACAAGCTACTCATCATTGAAGTATGAATTGATGCAATAAAAGTAAAACATTTAACATGATTTTTAAACAAGCGAGGAAATACATTGGCGACGAATTTTGAATGGTAATAAGCGTTGTGTTTTTATTTGCATGACATATCATTGTTAGTACCCGAGCAGAACACAAAAGCATATGAATACCTAATGTTGATCTTGATAACTGGCCTTGGTATTAAAGAGCTCAGATTAAGAGGTAAAATACCTAAGCAAAATACCTAAGAATTGCAAGCAAAATATCTCTCGAATAACTAAACTTGATATTTTGGATACCTTGATAAGTATCTGGTCACCTTAGAGGTATTATTTTGGTATTGTCTTACCTCAATTTGGTATTCGCATGACATTGTGGGAACAATTTTATGGTATTATCTTCAGGTATTTTACCTCTTAATCTGAGCTCTTAAATACCAAGGCCAGTTATCAAGTTATTCGCTTCTACTCGGGTAGAATTCTATATTGGGGTGTTTTTCTGGTATATGGTTTGGTATATGCTTAATGGAGTGTTGTAGATTTTAAAAGATTAATCAAGTGACAGCTAAAATTACATAGGATAAGGTTCGCGTCCCTTGACGCTGTCTTATATACAGCGATTAGAATATAAATTATAACTCATAAAATAATTAAGCTGGAAACAATATCAAACTAGTAATTCGTTTGCTTAGGTAAGCTTAAAAAGACGTTTAAAAATTACTTCTTGAGGACTAAAACCTTCTACGAATATGAATGTAATGTTGGTCTACAAGCACCATACCATTGGGTCTATTACGTGGATGCAACCAGCGCGTCACAATATCAAGTTCAATTGACAACATACACTCCCGTTCTATTTTCCTCAGTGATTGAGTAGAATTGTATTCTACTTTTATTGAGTAACATTTCCGTGTGAGAAAAAGAGAAAGGAATATAATTCTACTCAGTCGCTGAGTAGAATGGGACAGGAGAGTAGAAGCCACGAAGAAATAGTTCTCTACAACTTATTTAAAAGATCCCCTCTTATTCCGAGAGTCAGCACCACCAACGTCACATACAGAGCTTCGCACCGTGTGTGTTTCTATTTCCCATCGCTACGTTCGTGTCTCTCGAGTTTCATTGATTTAGACGAACTAATATATGGTTGCCATGATCATTTTCATTTTCATCTTTGTGATGATAGAGCCTTCATTTTTTTTTTACTAAAGCTGAAAATATTCGACAGTTTCAATGATCGTCATTGACAGGGCATACTGAGACTGCTTCGACTCTAGTATCGAAAGCCTTTACATTGAAAAGGGGGAGGAAGGCAGAGATGTGAAAACAAAAAGTCAGTTGTTTGCTATAATTTTTGTGTGGCTTGTGCTAACGTAAGAACTTATTACACTCGAGAGACGCGACGCGAGACAGGACACAACACTTATTGTTCTTACAAAACGTAAAAAGGGGTTTAAATTTACCTTTTTAGTCGACCGGTTTGTTTCACTTCGCTCGACATGTATTGTAACACAATACGAATATTTGTTGTAGTATTGTACTTCGTAACCAGTCGGACATCGTCCTGTAGATGGGCAACATCTAGCCCGAAACCGGTCGACTAAAAAGGTAAATTTAAACCCCTTTTTACGTTTTGTAAGAACAATAAGTGTTGTGTCCTGTCTCGCGTCGCGTCTCAGTTGTTCGCTCTAACTATTTTTCAATTTCATGTTTCATCTGCCCCCCCCGCGCCCCCCCCACAAAAAAAACCACACCACGGTCGGAGAGAGAGAAAAAAAAAAAAAAGATTTTATTTTTGAGAAAATAAATAGTGTGCGCCGCGCGGGGCCCCCCCCCCACATAAATATTCTGTTTTTTTATAAAAAAAAAACCCCCCCTTTTTTTTTTTTTCTCCCCCCCCCCCCCCCCCCCCCCCCCCCCCCCCAAAAAACCCCCCCCCCCCCCAAAAAAAAAAAAAAGAGGGGGGGGGGGGGTTTCCTCTCTTCGAAGGGGGTAGCCTATCCGAGCGTCTGTTATCCATATTAGGGGCGGCTCAAAACAGCGTTTATTCTCCATGTTAGGTATGGCTGTTCATCGTTCTCGTGCCAGCCTTTAATCCATGCTGTGCACGATGGTCCTCCGGGTGTAGGCTCTAAAAGTCAGCCGTAAAAAAACATAAGTACAGCAAACACACAATATTAATATGGTCCGAAACAATCGTCACAGACCCAGGCGACGAAAACGGACTAACGATTGGAGACTCGAAACATGAAACTGTAAGTATCTCAATTCCTTGGGAAGAAATGCAAATTCGACATTGTAGCGCTGCAGGTGGAAAGGATCAACGGTACATACGTATGTGTATGTTGGTTATAACATCGAACAGAGCTGTGGCAATGTGATATGATGTGATGTGATGTGATGTGATAACAACCCACCACCTGTGCAAGGATTACCTATGTCTGCAGGACTATCCTCCGCAGGTTGCCCCGAGAGAATAGCCTTCGTGATGGCTTGTTGTAGCAGGGCCAGTCGATTTACAGAGATGTGAGAACGTGCAGAGATATTGCAAATTTCGGCTGTTCTTAATAGAATAAAATTTAAATAACTTACCATAAAATCATGCCTGTCTCTGTGTTGTACATATTTCAGAGAATAAAACTTTCAAATGCATCTTTCGCTGCATTTTATTCATATAGGACTCATATACTTTTATAAATAGAACCAGTATGAAATGGATCAAAAACTGAAATACATATACTTACTTTACTTTGCTCGTTCTTTACAAGGTTTTACTTTTCTCACATTGAAAAAGTGAGACATCATTAAAGTCAAAAATGATATGCATCCAAATTTCAAACGTGAATGATTTACATGGAATTTTAATACACGGCTTAAATTACTTGACCGTGTGAAAAGCAGCTACAGTAAGTCAATACGAGAACATAATATGCGTTTGTTCTAAATATTCTGACATCCACTGGATTGTTACTGAAAAAAAAAAGAAAAAAATTAGATCTGTAATAATATCCTACTAGTCCAGGAAATGCTGAAAGCAGAATAGATCATTCCAAATATTAAAGATAAAACTTTAATTAAAGATATCATTTTATAAACATGTTGTTAAAACAAATTCTCTATACTGCTCGAATAACATTTCAAAGATAGCAGTTGGAGTGATCGAAGTGCCCTGTTTAATGATATATGAAATAAATGTCTTATTTAATCATAATACCAATAAACAAAATATTTATATATAATCCTATACTGCTTAAAATTGCATGCCAATATTTTATGAATATAGTAGTTGAAGTTCAGAAGTGCAATTTTAAAGTAAATGTTATGCTGAAATGCTGCAAAACAAATTGAGCATTTGATGCTTGTCATGTTGCTCCAGGCTCTTGGTATAAATTGTTTTGGAATGCAAAGAAAATTTCAAAGCGTGCTGAAATGGAAAATAATATGATGTGATTTACAGGTATGGGTAAACAAATTGATTTATTGGTACACGGTCTTCACACACACCCCCTCACTTCCCTATTATCAAAATGACAACATTGGACAGGCTATGCCAACCAGCGCACAGTGGGCATAATCGAGGCTGTAATCGGACTTATTTCAAATCCGCTAGTATTTATCCATGAACTGATGCTTTTTTATAGGAAAAAACGCCAATAAATCGATTGCCACTGATTTCATCCTGTGCAGAGCATGCAAAGCGGCTCATTTTGCCCCATTCCACCCTAAATCGGTATTTTTTTCAGTTTTTACTCCGATAACTACAATTGCCACTGTTTTTTTTTCATGAACTTGCAAAACTCTGAGGAATCGAATGGTGTTGGTTTCGTGCCAATAACTACACTCGTTGCTGTATTTTTTTTTCTTGGAAAGGGACATATCTTACGTAGAAAACACTGCAGTGCACTGGGGAATCAAATGGTGCCGGCGAAGAATGTTAATAGGTTTCAGCAAAGATAGTTAATTAAACTGCAGCTTGTCTTTAAGGCCAAAGTAGGACACATAAATTATTTAAATGCTATGCTTTTACTTAAATTTATGTATCCGGGAGCCAACATGAAGTGGGAACTTTTTTATGTCACTGTTTTATTTTCAACACGAATTGATTTTTTTTTGCTTATAGTCGGACCTTTTTATTTATTATTATTCCATAAGTGAAACTTGAAGAAACTATGTAAAGATGTGAAGATATCAGAAAAGACTACAGTACGTTTACTTTAATTTGAACCAAATAAATGAAATAAATTCAAAACTTGATGAGGTGGGCACTTTATTTTGCCTATCAGTGCAGCTATTTTTTTTTTAAATCGCTTTTGCTGTGGAGTGAAAGTGAGTTGTTTTTTTTTTAAAGGGAGTGAGACTTCCGAGTCAAAAAAGAGGAAATCAATGACTGGGCTTCAAATGGTGAGTTGACAACTTCGAAGGAGGGTTCGACCGACCTCTTGTCCTCACAAGTTCCTACCTCAGGCCTCCACGAGTCATATGATCACAAAAGACTGCCAGCTGAAACATGGAGACGCTGGTTGGCGTAGCCTGGGCAATGTTGTCATTTTGACAATAGCGAAGTGAGGGGGTGCGACTGAAGATCGTGTACCTTAAGTCATATTGTATATTTTCCATTCTCAATTTATTAATATTTTCAGCACGCTTTGGAATCATCTTTGTATTCCAAAACCATGAAAGAGCTTGGAGCAACATGACAGGCATCAAAGGCTTAATTTGTTTGTCAGCATTTCAGCATATCATTTAATTTAAGATTGCACTTCTGAACTCCAACTACTATATCCATAAAAGACTGGCACGTGCATATAAGCAATGTAAGATTATATTTAAATATTGTATTTAGTGGTATTATGGTAAGATAAGCCATTTATTTCAGAAATCATCAAACCGGACTCTTCGATCACACCAATTGCTATCTTTGAAATGTTACTAGAACAGTATACAAAAGAATATTACAACATGTCTTATAAAATAATATCTTTTATTGAAATGTTAACTTTGATATTTGGAATGATGTTTCAGCTTTTCAGCTTTTCCAGGACTAGTAGGATGTTAATACATATCTAATTTTTATTTATTTTTCAGTAACAATCCATTGGATGTATCAATCAAGTTTGAAATTTAGGTGATGAACCAGCCCAGGAGGCTAAAAATCACCATAATAAAGCTAAAAAAAGCTTGAAATTTGAATCAATTAGCATTTTTGTCTATAATGATATCTTAATCTTTTGTGTACAAAATATACTAAATATTAAATAACATATAACGGGGAAAGGAAGGGACCATCAGGGCACCCAAGTAAAACGATTTGGATAGGGAGCATGGGGCTGCCTCCTTCCTATTGTTATCATTTCGCGGAACGAGGGCGGGCGCTTCGACCCCATCTATTGGGTTTATTCTGTCAATCGAGGGCTCGACTCTAGTGCTGTGAGTGTGAATTTGCTTTTGGAGGGAGATTCTTTTCCCAATATTCGCGGGTTTCGAGTAAATGTTTCTGCTTACGGGCCCGCCAAAACGTGTTTGGCCCTTCATACAGGAGCTTGATGATCACAAACAATGAAAGAATCCTGATCAAATCGTTTTTCAGATTATTCCACTGCTATGGAAAGTTACCTTGCTACAATAGATGGTAGTATTACATCATCATCATCATCATCATCATCAAAAAGGAGGAAATCAATTATTTGTCGTTGGCAAAATAACAAGCCAAACCACGCTCCATCTCCTCTTGGTCACGCAAACAAGCAAACTGAGTGTTAACATCCACTACTAAATCTTCATCGCTCATCCGACATCGCTGGGTGACTGCACTCGAAGAAAATTTAATTCACCCGTGCACCCCGCAGCTCCTCGCCCAGAAGTGTGACGTCCACGCATACGTTGCGCCAGCAGCAACAAATTAGTAATATATGATAGGTTTATTTTGCTCTCTCTCTCTCTCATCCCAAAAATTGTCATTTCATTAACACTTTTGTTATGTTTGAGGCAGACCACGAAGGATTCTCTAGAAGTTTGTGCACAATTAATTGTCTCTTCTCAAGTTCCATGATCCGTAACTTCGAGATGCGTCGATCAATCGAGAAAAACTTTTCACCAATTTCTTTTTTTTTTACTTTGAATCGAGCTTTATTCGATACTTCATATATTCAATTAATAAAAAAAAAACTATTAGACAAGCCTGGACGTATTTTTCATCGATATAATGAAAAATGACATTAAAAGTGTTCAACGATCAGTTTATGCTAATGCTAGAGATAATTAAACATCAAACTTGTAGTGAAAAAAAGGGAAGTTGTAGAATTATACATTATTTCATATATTCAGTATATAAAATGAAGTATTAGACAATCCAAACCCTCAATTCTGACTATCTGATGCGTCATAAAACACATCAGAGGCGACACTATAGAATGCACGCAGGATCGATTAGTGCGAGTCGTGTTTTCCGGATTTGAACTGCAACGAGTATATTTTCATCTCACAATTATGTGCTCTCAGGTATTGTTTTGGTCATATCTCCATAAAAGAATATCTAATCATAATGAAACTTTGACCAATTATTTGAAAATTTTATAGTTTTGATTTGGCATTAACAAAACTAAAATCGGTAAATCTCCGTACCGGTAATTGGAGACTAAACTGTTTGATTACTATTAAAGTTCTGTTCAGTTAGAATCCGGAATCACTTATTGTGTTGCAGCGGCACGGAAAGTGACCGCTGCAAGATTTCTTTTACAGAGGTTTGTTTGCCTAGGCGCCCACTTTCTGTGGGTGCACGGTGTTTCGTGCAGTGAGTCAAAAGTTATTCCAGATGGAAGCCGAGAGGAGAGAAAAAATTCTGCACACCCACGTTGATAATCCAACGTGGTCCGCAATAAAAATCGCAAAAGCGTTGAAAATCGCCAAATCAACCGTGTATGATGTGCTCAAATGTTTCAGGGAGCGAAAGAGCATGGATCGAGTGCCTCAAGGTAAGCGTCGTAGTGGAACATATGACCGCAAGCTGAACCAGAAGGTGTTAAGAACCGTCAGAGCAAACCCTGGACTATCAGATAATGAAATCGCAAAAAAATACGCTGCTGCTCGCAGTACCGTTCGAAGAATTCGTTTGCGAGCAGGATCTCATTCTTATCGAGCCAGCAAGCAACCAAACAATGAAGCAATGTTTCGTCACCAAAACTCGAGCTCGAAAATCGTACCAGCAGGTTTTGACGAAGTACCAAGGATGCCTGCTCATCGACGATGAAACCTACGTCAAAATGGATTTCGGACAGCTTCCTGGCCAAAAATTCTACATGACGACGGCACGAGGAGATGTTCCTGCGAAGTTTAAGTTTGCTTTTATGGACAAATTTGCAAAAAAAACTGATGATTTGGCAAGGGATATGCAGCTGCGGAGCAAAGACCAAAGTGTTCGTGACGAATCAGACGATGGACTCGAAGCTGTACAAGGAACAATGCCTCAAAAACCGCCTACTACAATTCAATAAAGCCCATAAAGGTTCCGTGAAGTTTGGGCCACATTTGGCGAGTTGCCACTACTGCCGCAAAGTCCTCCAGTGGTACCGCGATAATAACGTAGATTTCATCGATAAAAACATAAATCCACCTGGATAAAAACATAGTTCCGGCCCATCGAGAGATTTTGGGCAATAATGAAGCGGATGCTTAAAAAAAAGTGGAAAAATGGCTCGGGACGCGACTCAGATGACCAAAGTGTGGAACAAATGAGCCAAGGAAGTTGACTTCGGAGGTGAGCAACGTTTGATGGGAGGCATAAAGAAGAAAGTGCGAATTTTTATTAAAAACAAAGAGAAATGTTTTGTATTGATATTTTTTTCCTTAAAAAACAGTAAATTACCTTTGTTGTGATGTATTAAATTTATTTGTACGTTAATCCGTTACCGAGATACAGATGATTTTATTATTCCGGATTCGAAATGGACACAGCTTTATAAAAGGCCGTAAGGTACTGTTTCGTTCATAAAAAAAAGAAAAAAAGAAAAAAGAAAAAAAAATTAATAACGTTCTATGTGAATGTTGTAGTTTTTATTTGCCATCAACAGAACTGAAATCGGTTCAGAAACGGCTTAGAAACCGATGTGACATTATTTGTAACGCACACACATACATACACGCACACATACACGCACACACACATACATGCACACAAACATACACATACACACATATGTACACACAGACATGTGCTCAGTTCGTCGAGCTGAGTCGAATGGTATATGACACTCGGCCCTCTTGGCCTCGGATAAAAAGTCGAGTTTTCAAGCGATCTTAATCTGAATCTTAATCTTTTAGTGTAAGAAGGGTAGAAAGCATTTTTGAAAAAAGTAAATTTTAAAACCCTCACGCGGAAACAGCCACCCTAATAACAAAATAAATAAATACGGGGCAAATATTTTTCGATAATGAATAAAACTAAAAATTATAATGAAATTCTGAAAGATCGTATATCTTTTTTCTATGGAATTGCTATGGAATATGGAATATATATATACACACTTGATATAGCTTTAATAACCGCTGATTGACCATGCCATTGTGTGAAGGGCCAAAAACGGGTTGGGTGGATCGATAGACAACATCACTTACGTATCCACAGAGAAATAAAGGATCTCCTTCTACCAACAAAATTGGAAAATTGGTCAAAAGAACGAGCTACATATATGAGGATGCCCCAATGGGCAGGAAGTAAAGCCTGCCATCTATTCACAAACTGTCATCAACTGGCATTCCCACTCTCCCCACTAAGAATGCTTCAATCGGGTACCCTGGTGGTCCCTCCCATTTCCCTGTATATGCGTTATTTGTTTATATCATTATGTTTATGTTTATATAAGAGAAAAGTACTACGGCATCCGTATCAACTATATAAGTTCTTGAATTTGTTGATTCTGAAATGATAAAAATGTTGTTTATTGCTTCCTTTAATAGTCCTGGTTTTGACTGAAAAGACCTAAACATGAGATCGTGTCTGTAAAAACATGTTTGTCTTCATTTAATAATATACATGAATGAAATTTAATAAATAAGAATATTTAAATATGTAAAACGATACAACATGTATGTATCAAATGAAATTCTACATCCTGAAAATTTATATGATTATAAATAATATATGATGAAAATAATACGATGTTTATTGAGATACTAAAATATGATCTCAGTCTGAAATTGAACCGAAACCAATAAGATTGAATGACTGCTTCGTATAAAAGACTGACATTATTTTTAAAATCAGGAAAGCTAAAGTCAAATAGAAAAGGCTTACTTAACGATTAGATTATTATTTTATTCAATTCAAAGCGATATTAATGTTACCCCTCTATTATGTAACTTTCGTTTTTACTCAATGTAGTACTATAAAAATTAATCTTAACATCCTCAAACTAAAATATTGGTTTAAGTATTATTTTTTTTCGTTACTATCGAAATATTATCTAACTATCGAAAATAACTATATTCATCAGTACACTGTGGATCAGGGTTATTCTGCGTGGCGTATCAGGTGAGACGACAATTGTCACCTCGCAGTCACATGACTATTCTCACTCGATTCCCTTAGTCGAGTCGAGTGACGCGAGAGGTTCATTTCTCGGTGAGTGAGAAAATGAATCGCATGTGACTCTGTATTCATTCGAAGAACTGTCAGTTTACTACATTCTGGAGCAACAATAGAACAGGGCCTTACAGCATTTCTAAACAAGCCGTTGAAAATGTTTTCATCGCAAAACATTAGGTTTCCCACACAAATCAATCACACCGTCGTGAAGAGAAAAGTTTCCCTTACCCAATTATGCTGTTGATTAACATGGGTGGCCCAACACTTTGTGAGAAACGGACTAACAAGGCATTGTTCAGGAACGTTGTTTGGCCATATTATTTTGTTGCTTCAGAATTTTGTTTTGAAGTGGATAACGTTTGTCTTTTTGCTGCAAATCGATTGGAAGTGGAATAAAACGAGAAAATTTAATCATCTTGAGGTGATTAAAAATAAATAACCCACCATAGGTTCTCTGAATTTATTGATAATTATGTATTACAGAGTGTGAAGCAAAATGAAAATGATGATATAAATAATTTAAAGTATGGTTTCTCCATCGGTACTTATGAGGACATTTGCGAACCCGGGTGAATCGTCAATAAGGTCGATTGGAATGCCCTGAATGTGATTTATATTCCTAGTTTCGAAAGTGTCATGGAATTTTGAATTTTATTTGTTTCTAGGTTTGTAATTTCTAAGTTTAGAATAATGTTAACCAAATCATATCCTTCTTCAACTACTTTGTGTTTTACGATCTCTTCCTTAACTAGTTATTTAATGGTTTCTTTCATATTAATCGAACCATCATAAAAATCAGTAATGTGAATTTGTGGATTGTTATTTTTGGTTACTTTATAGATTTCTGAACTGATTAGTTTTTAGGGTGCGTCTGGATTAACGAATGGTATTATTGTATTTTTCAACAGCAATGTGGACAATGTTGCTGGATGGTAAATGTGGAGTAATCTGTTTTCAATTTTCCTTTGAAATCTGGGGATTGGAAAGTGCCCTCGTTATCCATTACGAGAGAGTTTGGAATAATGAAGGAAGTTTGCTTTCGCAACATGAACAGCGTGCTGGGATCTGACTGGAATCATTCGACCAAACTTACTGAATGTATCAATGCTTGATAAATAGTAGTTGGACTAGATTTGAAAGATTTCTATATGAAGGATTGGTTAAAAATAAATAGAAATAGGTATTTCTTGGATAAGTATTATCAGCAGATACCGATCATATTTTGAGGTTTTTGGGAAATAAAATTCACGTAAAAACTGATATTTATTTTCATGAAATCCGCGGTGAGGTCTGTTATATGTTTCGTGAACAATCTTCTCTTGCTCATCACTGTCTGTAACATCTCGTAATATTATCTGAGCAAAACGAATTATGAGAAGACTGGGTTGATGAAATATTTTTTAAACATTTCTTGGATTTTTCCCAGAGCTTCTTCAGAAATATACAATCCATTGGTTTCTGTAGGACCACAATATTCTCTTAGTAAATTGGTCAAAATTTGTTCGTTTGATCCTCGTCCTTGATTAAAATTCTAAGATAACCAGAAAATGGATTTGTTGCTTTGGTTTCTGGATTAGTTGTGGTTCTTTCGATTTTTAATTGGGAACGAAAGTTGTTCAAAGGCGCTTTGGTTGAAATATTGTAGCTGGAGTCATCGTCTTCAGCAGAGTGCTGAGTAGGTGTTAAGGAATTAATCTGAATGCGGCTTATAGTGTCTGCTACCACGATAGACTTATGTGGTATTGAAGTCCTCTGTATTTTTTTATTTGACTTTATTTTAGTTTGTTAGTTCATAAGATAAAACGTTGGTCACTAACATTAATGACTAAGCTGAAGGGATTTATGTTGCCTGTCGAACTGCAAATTTGGAAGGCATCTGAGTTAAGTTGTCTCAAGTTGTAATTGTCACGGAGCGTTCCAATGCTTGAGCGGATTGGAGATGATGCGGACATAGGGTGTGGGATCGGGTCTCCCCCGGTTGGTGTCAGACCGATGAGCTTGGCAATCAGTAGAGGCATGGATTTAACAGGGAACACGAAAGGATTCTAGAGACTCTGGTTTCACCAAGTTCTTCGTTGATGCGTTGAATTTCTTGTAGAATTTATACGTGTCTTGAGAACGATACGGCTGCTCCATTTCTTCGCACTTAAACTCCTACAGGCGACGCTTCTTATCCCGAGAGAGATGAGTTTGCTGTCTTCCCTTCTGTCTGTATCGCACCACATTTTGACAAGTTCCTTGCTGCAGCATCAACGCCCACGCTGCTTTCTTCTCATCTAGAACCGTTTAACACTCTTCGTCGAACCAACTGTTTCGTCGATTTCTTCCCACAAACCCTATGACACCTTCCACGGCGTTGTCGATGGCCGCTTTGACGGTACTCCAGCAGTCCTCAAGAGGGGCTTCGATCAGCTTCCCCTCTTCCGACAACGCTGCTTCGAGGCTTTGTGCGTCATTAGTGGCGACTTCGGGTAGCTTCGATCGAGATTATACCGTGGCGGGCGTCGGTATCGAATGTTGTTCACAACGGAAAGTCTTTGGCACACTTTGACCATTACCAGATAGTGGTCTGAATCGATGTTGGCGCCGCGATAGGTCCTGAAGTCGATAATATCCGAGAAGTGTCTTCCATTAATCAAAACGTGGTCGATTAGTGATTCGGTCTGTGGTGATCTCCAGGTGTACCGATATAGAAGGCTATTCTGTAAAAAGGTACAACGTATGGCCATGTTCTTGGGGGTGGCGAAATCGATGAGTCTGAGGCCATTTTTGTTTGAAAGCTGGTGGGCGCTGAACTTTCATATAACCGGTTTGATTTCCTCTTCCCGGCTGACCTAAGCATTGAGATATCCTATGACGATTTTGATGTAGGGGTTTGGGCAGCTGTTGTATTCACGATCCAGCGGGGCGTAAAAAGCGTAAAAAAGGAAGAAACTCTATATAAAGATTATTTTCTACAAAAAAAGTAAGTATGTGCTTTTAACTTATCCCTCGGATTGGTGGTTTCTACCAGAGTTGTTTTTTTCTGGGTAGAAGCATTTCGTTGACAAAAGATTTATCTTCAAACTACGCCGTATCCCGTCAGTTTGAACGTAATTTTCTCTTGCATTATTTAGCACTGAGAGTAGCACAAGCATCTCCGTTTCTTGATTAAAAAGGGGTTAAAACTGCTGTCAGAACATGGTTCTTACTCGAGAAACACACATTATGTGTTTTAGTCTGGGGGTGCGACACATCTAAATCCAGATTCAAGATGATCAAAAAATCCCACGCTAGCGTATCAATCTATGAAAAATCTTGTTTCAGCTTGTGAATCTTAATCCATCAACTTGCATCGTGCTGCATCTTTTTGCAGTAAATCTTTAAAATCTTCATTAAAATCTTTGAAATCTTCTTTCTATCTACTAAGCGTGCGCACATCGCACAAAAGCAAAACAAAAAAAAAAATCCTGCATCGGAGATAGAATCACACCCCCTGGTTTTAGTTGCCTGGAAAATTTCCATATTTGGTTGAAATTTGTGTTTTATTTGTATTAAAGCCCCCTCCCCCACCTTTCTTCCCAGAGGGCTTAGGGATTTCGAACCACATTTCTTATATTCACCTCCCAATGCCTCCCCATGCCAAATTTGGTTCTATTTGCTTGATTAGTTCTCGAGTTATGCAGAAATTTCTGTTTCATTTGTTTGAGGGCCCCATCTTTCATAGAAGCGAGGGGTCTCGAACCACCATTGATACAAATCCTGCACACATAGATATTTTTTTTACCGAAATCTGTAAAACTTTACCGAATTCTCAACAGCTGAACGTTCGGTAATCCGATTTAACGGATTTCGGTGAAATTTTACGGCTTATCTGTAAAAAAATTACCGAAATCTGTAAAATTGTACCGAAATCCCTTAAATTGGATTATCGAACGTTCAACTGTTGAGAACTCGGTAAAGTTCTACAGAATTCGGTAAAAAAAATCTAAGTGTGTGCCTCCAAAAACCCCCTACATGCCACATTTTGTTCCATCTGCTTGATTAGTACTTGAGTTATGCAAAAAAATGTGTTTGATTGGTATAGAAGCCCCCCTTCCATAGGGGGAAGGGGTCTCGAGCCATCATGGAAATATTTCTTGGCTTCAAAACCTCCACATGCCAAATGTGATTCCATTCACTTGATTAGTTTTGGAGTTATGCAGAAGTTTGTGTTTCATTTGTATGAGAACTTTCCTTTCCAGTTGGGGAGGGGTGTCAAACCACCATAGAAAAAAATCCTGCCTCCAAAAACCACCACATGCCAAATTTGGTTCCATTTGCTTGATTACTTCTCGAGTTATGCAGAAATTTGTTTTTCATTTGTATGGGAGCCACCCCCCCTCCAGACGAGGGGAGTAGTCTCGAACCATCATAAGAATCTCCCTCGGCCCCAAAAAATTTTCACGCCGATCGGTTTAGTAGCTTCCGAGTCTATAAGGGTCAGACAGACTATAGATATGCAGATAACCCGCATAACGAAAAACAATTTACTATATAGTCAAAACTGTATTTCGAATGTAAGATATATTATCACATTGTATGTTATTGTTATCAAATATTATAGTTTAATCTCATTTTCACCATACAACCTCTACATTAACACATATTGTTAATGTATGCCATATTGTTATTGAAAGGTTTTTTATTGTCTGCACTCGGTCTGGATTGTATACCAACTTTTTGGCATAGAGTATAGCGAGAATTATGTTCGTGAAAATTGCCATTTTTTATGGTAACCTAACTTAACCGCCTATTCAGCATATTGTTATTTGGCTTTTTACCATCTGACATATTGTTAAAACTGTATAGGAGATTGTAATTTTATAGTTGTCAACTATAAGGGTAAATGTCGTAACAATTTCGGAAACGGTCGTCAACAATAAGGGAAATGGTCCAGGAATGGTTTGTGATTATGCGGGTAGAGCTATCCGACATCAAAGGTTCCAGCCAGATGTCTTCCTACCTTTGACAAATATTTGGTGATTGTACAAATAGTGTACAACAAGCTTTCATTTAATTTGTCTGCCTGCTTCGAGATTACAAAGCCAAATAAAATAAACTTACTTTACTAAAACATCCGCAATAGTCAATTGATTAATAACATTCCATAGTTTCTTTGGAGGTGATGCCGGATATCCATTGATACCTTATTTAATTACACCGTTGCGTTCATCAACTGGTACACAAAGCTCCGAACGACAAACAAAATTAAATGAAATACACTCAAAAGCCCGAATGATTGTTGAGTCCTCAAAAATGTTTTCCGTCGTACATTAGGTGCTAGACAGTTGCATTACAAACCACAGAAAGCTGCTAGTATAGTGAACGTATGTTGTGCTTCACACAACTTGAGGCTTCTCTATAATTTACCAATAAATGATAAAGATTTCGAGACAACAGGCAATAATAATCTCGTCATTGATCTCATCTACGGAGGTGATGTTGGCATGACTGCGAGTAATATAAGACAAGAAATCAGGTTTTGCATTATTTCAGACTTTGAATATATTTCGAATCAAACAATCCATCAAAGACAATACAAATAATAAAGGACTCACTTGACAAGTTTGTAATTTAACAATAACATTGTAATCACCCGAAAGAAACTAAAAGGAAACTTAACTGAATGCTTGGATTCGAACTAAATAATTTTGTCCCACTTGGTCAACTTCCAACCCATAGTGTACTACTGTAGTAATAGGTTTGATGAAGCAAAAGTAAAGCTTACCATTAATGACTATTGGTACTAGCAAGTCAAATCCTTTATGAACGGTTGCATATATGTGTAAGCTAAATAATTCATTCAATCTTACCCAATAAAATAATTGGATTCAATAGATTTTGATTTTACCTTTGACTGTTATGGAAAAAAAGCTCATAATTAATTAATTAATATTAATTGGAATCAACATGTTAAAAAAACAACAACAATTATATCGTATATCAGCTTTATTTTTGCTTCATCAAACCTATTCCAACAATGTATTTTTTACTTTCGTTTGCAAGAGATCTAACTTTTTCTTTTTGTACCCCAGCAGGAGCAATTTATGTTTTAGTTTCTCAGTATTTTGCTTTTCTATTCAAAGAGCATTTTCTTGTTCGAAGCGAATTTCAGGCATTTGGCCACCTGAAGGTACTTTTCCACGGTGGCCACCAAACACTCGAACTGCTTCCTGTTTGTTATTTTTATTCTGAAATGTGAAAGAATGTTAAATGTTAAGAAAAATTATCAATTAATACATTTTCTGATAAATTATGTGATAAATTTACTCACTGCTTCGTCTCCCTTTTCAACAGTCGTCAATGGTGTAGGATACGCCTTGAAATGTCACTTGTGAGCGACAATTGTCACTCACATACGACTGCGAGAATAATGCGAGAGTTCATCGACGTTCATTCGTGGTGACTTTTCTCACTTTATTCGCCTACGAGAATCGCGTGAGACGGGTGACTCGAGTCGTGTCACCTGAAACGCCACGCAGAATAACCCTGTAAAAAAACAAAAACCCAATATTTTAAAAAATATAAAATACTTTTTATCATACTTTGAATCTACCTATAGCAAGCATGAACATTTTCATCCACCATATATACTATATATGCCATAGAATTTCAGATTCAGTCAGTGTCAGCAGACATGACGTGAAAAAAAATCGAGCAAAAAATCAGCCACTAACGAATACAGACATGATAAGTAGTTTGCTCTTCACCATCCTAGCCTTCCGCCCTGACAGTGCTCACAAGGAAAAGTTTTTAAAATAGTAACTATTCACACCAATCTCATTTCCAAACCCCCTACCCTTCATTGCTTCCACTGTAACCTTCTGCGCTCTCTCACGGTGACAATGGCAGCTACTTGTTGTAAATTTTCCCACGAAAAGACGGAAAAAGTAAGGCAGAGATTCATTCTCATGCAGCAGCCAACCACCGCACCGTAAGCTTGGGCTGGGAAATCCAACAGGTTCCACTTGGCCTTAAATAGCTAATAAAAGTGTCGGTGGAGCAGCAATATCGCCAAACTGGGAAAATTAAACTGTTTTACCAGTCTATTAATTTGTGCCCCCAGCTGCGACATTTCCGCCTCGGGAAGATGGCACTCCGTACCGAGTCAAATGGAGTGACATTGGCACACAAGGTTCTTACATTATTCATCTACCATGCTGCAGATTTCGAGACGAAGAGACATTCAGATTGAAGCTTTGAAAAAATTCTAGCCGTGTTAGATGGAAGGTTTGATAACCTCACTCACTCGTTCGCAGTTTTGTTTCAAATCTGTTGGCAAATGGAAACTTGTTTTGCTCTGATGTTTTCGACTGAACTTTTTACAAGTTGTTTGGAAACATCGTTGAAAGGATAACGTAGAAACATGTTTCATCTCCGCGTGTCCTTTTAAACTATAGCATTTTCGATGTCTAGACAGAGTAATACCGGTGAATCATGCGGCACAAGAAGTTTCTTTCTATTTAGTTGAGTTGGATGGAACTTTGGAGAGTAGTGTTTGGCAGAAAACACGTGTGGTGTGAATAATCAGATATGGTGGCATTTATTGACCCATGTTGCAGGGCTTGTAGCATATTGTAAACATGATAAAACGACGGTTAGGTTCATCTGACTTTTACGCTTAAGAATTCGTTCTGTCACGAATCAAGCGACTAATTATCAATGCAGTAATCCATTGAAAAAGTATTTTGGCTTAGTGTTCTTTACTGTTCACAAGACTAATTCTTTACTTTCGGTTTTTTTTTAAGAAATAGTAAGATGGAAGTCTCTAGGATGAGATTTTACCATATTCAAACTGTTTTTTCATCTATTAGATTTGATATGAAATTGGTTCGATGTGTGGTTTTTTTTTTTGCTACCTTACCTTACCAGTCTGGCTGGGTGTCCTCTGCTGTATATAGAAGTCGTCTCCAATATACATGGTCCTCAGCTGAACTTTACAAGCCTCGCACTTTTCACTCTGTGGAGGATCCGTAGGTCACTACAACTTGATCGATCCAACGCACGTCCGATAAGCACCTCTTCTCCTTGTACCAGTCGATTTGTTCTCGAGAATAATTTTCACAGGAGTGTCGTCAGACGTGCCCATCTCAGCAGTAGTCGAGTTGCGGGGTGGAGGATGGAAGTTTCTCCCAGCAACTCATGCAATTCGTGATTCATTCGCCATCTGCACGTTCCATCTTCAATCTGCACTCAACCATAGATCGTACGCAGCATTCAAAGATACCAAAAGAGCGTCGATCTTCCATGTTTCGTGACCATAGGGGACCACCAGCCGAGTAAATCTTTTGTAGATGGTCAACTTTGTAGTGTGGCAAACTTTTGACGTAGGACTACGTTTTTGTTTTCAATACAGGGGTACCCGTTGCGAATTCAAAAATTTGGAGTGTCACGAAATATGATTAGGTTTTGAGCGTTAATAACTAAGTCATTTCACGATTGATTTCTAAAATGTTTGCACCAATCGATCAGAACATTGTCTACGCTTTGATTTCAATATTTGAATCTATTGATTATTAACATTCAACTTTTGAAATTAACGCAAATATAAGGTGATGTCTTATAAAAGCCGATTTTTCAGAGGAAAATTTACTAAATGCACAGTACTTTCCTATCACAGACTTCATGTTTCAGTAGGGAACGTCTCACATGCAGCAGTGCTCGATATAAAACGGGGACACCTTCGGATTTTCTTCATTCGCTCGACAGCCATGGAGAAGTGCAGAGCGGCAAAGAATGATGGCTCAGGGGATGTCGCTAGCTAGTGCATTTTAAATGCGGTAGTGTAGACAGTAGAAGCCAAGCTCATGGCAAATTAGGCAAATTTAGAGGGAAACATGCATGATCCAGCTGGGGTAGCCATATCCCAATATGATGTACATACCCAGGTAACCAATAAGCATTTCTAAAGCATCTTTACGGCAGCCTATCACGCAATTAAGTCGCCTTAAATGCAACATAAATGCCACTGTTGGCCCAGTATACGACTACTTAACTGCAATGCTATGATAATGGTTCATTAATGCTATTTTGCATTCGAAATGCTTATTACAGGCTACAAGCATTTAAATAGCATTTGAAATCCAACTTTATAACAGATGCAGATCAACAGAAACAGCACTCAAGATGCAGATATAATGCTAATATAATGCTTGTAGCATCTGAAATGCAGATTTAGGTTTGAATTACTGTATATGCTAATGCTTATTAGTTACCTGAGTATATATAAGACAATCCCATAGAAAAAAGATATACGATCTCTCAAAATTTCATAATACTTGGTAGGTTTGTTCGTTATCGAAAAATATTTGACTTTTTTTTTTTTTTTTTTTTATTAGGGTGTCCGTTTCTACGATAGGGTGGTCGAAAAAATTGACTTTTTTCAGAAATGCTTGTTTTTTTTTAAAATCATAACTTGGCCAGAATCACTTGGCCGATTCTGTAAATTAAAAATGCAAATGAAAGGAATTTAAACAGTCTTTTAAGGAAAAATAAAAAAATACCTCTTTCACTGCAATGTTGATTAGGAAAACATGGATTCTTTTTTTTTTTTTGTTTTTTTTTTTTTTGGGGCCAAAGAGCCCCCCCTTTTTTATATTTTTTTTTTTTTTTTTAGAGAAAAGTTTTTTCAAAAATGCTATGTTCTTAGGTTTTGCTTACTATTCTACTCAGTGCTGTAAATAGTCATTTCGACCCAATGCGCTAAATTTGCCAACAACTCGCTCCAGAAGCTGATTTTCACAATAGCACGTATGAAGAAATTGTTGTGCTTGATTATTTTTATAAACTTGGTTCACAATGCACTGTTCTTATTGTAAAACCTAAGACGTGAGAGCGCAATATCTGAATATTCAAATGATATTCATCGTTGAATATCATTTGAATATAATAGTGAATATAACACTTTCAATATACCAATTAGGGCAATGCACTGTTAGACAAAGTTGTAGAATTTGTCAAGGGCTACAATTTTATCATACATCGTATTCATAAATTGAACTGTTGAACCAAGTTATCGGTAAAGTAATCCAATTTCACGTTTTCTTTACTTGAAGGAACTTGTCAACCATGCGCCCCCATCAATTAGAAGTTATTTGTTTAGTATATTAAGCTTTTTGAGAGCTAAGTGATGGTCCATAAACCACGTGTTCTCAATTTTGGGAATGCTCGACTCTCCCCCTCTTTAGTGGTTCTCCGTCCATACATTTTTTATGGTGTATGTGATCTGGTCAACTGCCTCATGTAACATTTTTTAAAAAGCCTTTTTCTCTGGCTTCCAGGTATATACAATCATCTTAAATCGATATATGTTATTCTGGTTATAAGGCTGCAACTTTTGGAAACAATAAGAAAATCAATAATAGAAAAAAAAGATTATGTTATTAGTACTAATGAAGAAGGTAAAGTTTTCATGCATCGCAGAATAGTATTGTGCAATCTTCAAGAGGCTTATGCCATTTTTAAAAAGCAGGTTTCCGAAATAAAAATAAGGTTTTCCATGTTCGCGAGTAATTTGGTACGCATACTGTGTGTGCATGCATCTACCACCAAAATGTAAAATTGATTTATAAAACCATATCAGACAAACAATTACTTCCACGTGATATCAACTCATATCATGATTTATTTCTCAAAATAATGTGCGATAATCCCAATGAGAAATGTTGGTTGAACACATGTGATAATTGTCCAGGCACGGAAAAACTTGATCAAGTCAAGGAAAAAACTAATTTCTCTTCTTAGTGAAACTCATGTTGAATCCCTGCAATTCAAGCAGTGGCGTCAAACAGATCGTTGCTAGAATGATCTTGTGGAAATGGAAATACAAGAATTTGTAGATACATTTTTAGAGAAAATTTATGATTTTCCACCGCATAACTTTATTGCCGAACAGCAAATAAAAATGTAAATAAAATTCATATTTCTAACAGATCCTTAACTATCTTTCACGCCATAAAGATAGTGACCCTCTTAACCATCGTAGCAAATACGACCGTGTCCGTATCATCATCCAAACCACACGGACTTTTTCAGAGCCACCAAATGCTTTCTTAAGAGAGTACAATAGAATTTTCTAACATACTTACTAATCTATGCCGGTCCAACGTACCGTTAGAACAGCTCCTACGTTGCAATGTTGTTCTACGAAACAAACGAAACTAATCTAACATGTTGAACCAGACAATGCATCAAATGATTTATCTTAGTCTACATTAACCAGTCGTTTGTTATACAAGACCTCACTGATTTTAGTCAAGGCTTCTTCATCCAATCGATCAATGCAGCGTCTATTCTAATACAGTATCTGGATCCGTTTCATGGTGACATGCAGTGTCTCCAACAAATTATTCCTCATCGTTGCTCCATCCACCTGGTGTGCAAACGTCAATGCTAATGCTAATGCTGTTGCCAACATTATACAGAAGACATTTTCTAGTTTCTTGTTCTAGAGGCTTTCTAGTTGGGCCATCTTTTAGTAGGTAGTGCACTAATTGGAGCGCACCCCAAGTAATAAGCAGCTATCCGTCAATATCTGATATCAAAAACGGACGGCTGAAATTACATCCCATGACCCTACTTATAAAAAAAAATTGTACCTTAAATGGCTTAGACAACATTCCAATCTGGAATTCTTCCGTTTGGTTGTTTTACGCCTTATGTCAGCTTCTATACATTGATTCGGACAATCTTGCTAGTTATCCTGACCGATGCTAGTCGATTGATTAAGAAACCTTCTCTGCCTGGTGTATCAAATTACAACCCAGAAAACACAGAATCGCATATGATAGCGCATATGAGTACAACGTGGAGGCGATATACGTTCATTCGTTCATTTAACTCCATGTTAAATGTACGCATATCGCCTCCACGTTATACTCATATTCGTTATTATATGCGATCTTGTGTTTACTGGGAACGGCTTTTTGTCTGCGACCTCATAACTACCAAACTGGACTGCCCTGAACAGATACCTAAACTGAAATCTTCTCTTTCGCGCTTCTGTAATTCTTTGTGATAAGCAGTCTGATTTTACTGAACTACCTTCGGTTTCAATTATTGTCTGAAAATATTTGTGATGTTTTAACGATGTTTGTAACGAATACTAGAATAAGATTTTTAGATTAATTAAGGTTTAATTTATTAATCAGTACGATATAGTTAAAGATGAACAAACATATTTATATATTGATTTAAATTTTAATAATTTTTAGAATACTTAATAATGTCTACATCTTTTAAAACAAATAAAGTCGTTGTGGTCCAATCTTTGAACATCGATGTTTTAAGCAAAACATCATATCAAAAGATTTGATTTTACTCCTCATATTTTTTTTTATCAAGAGTACAACTCATTGTTTTTTTTTATTGGTCTAATTTTTCATCATTTTTTTGCAGTTCAAAAGTAATGTTTTTATTTCAAGAGGCTGGGCTATATCAAAAGGTTTGGCTGCCTCTTGGGAAGCTGGAAATCAAATTTGTTCGGATGAGTGGATTGAGCAATGTGAAAGTTTTAAAAATAATCAAAAACATTGTTTATGTGCAACTTGTTGATTTGTTATCTTTTTCCATTTAATGTCAACTCCTTTGTGTTCAATTCGTTTTTATTCTCATTCTTCCACTCCTCAAGTAGGGTTTTGCAATCCATCAACATGTTCTGATTTTTGTCACTACGTTCCACGTTATTGTCCAAAGTACAAAAATTTTCAATCTCTGAGAGCTGCTATACTTTTTCGTCTATCTCAACTGCAGTAGGCGGTGTGTGTGTGTGTGTGTGTGTGTGTGTGTGTGTGTGTGTGTGTGTGTGTGTGTGTGTGTACGTGTGTGTGTGTGTCCAAACTAATACCCACCGGCCGGCAGTAGTATTATGGAAGAAATCTGTTTGCAATAGTTTTTTTAAGTGACCATTGAAAGCAGCTTTAATCCGGGAGTTAGAAAGTGCTAGCTCTATTGCAGATCCAGTAACCCATTTCAGAATATCTGGAGAGTCACGCCCATTCCAACCTTACTTTCACACACAATAAGCCCCGCATGTTAACATGACCGTTTTCATGTGGATAACGGTAAAGTATTCACACTTCCAGGTTCAAAAAGACAAAAACGCGAATTCATTCATATTTAAAACTAAACTAAAAAAAACTATAAATAAAAGTTAGATATGTTTTAATATCTTACTAGTCCTGGGAAAGCCGAAAACAGAATAGATCATTCCTAATATCAAGGATAAAATATCAATAAAAGATATTATTTTATAAGACATGTTGTAATATTTTTTCTTTTTACTGTTCTAGTAACATTTCAAAGATAGCAATTGGCGTGAACTAAGAATCCGGTTTGATGATTTCTGAAATAAATGGTTTATATTACCAAAACACCACTAAACACACTGTTAAAATATAATCCTACATTGCTTATAAGTACATGCCAGTCTTTTATGAATATAGTAGTTAAAGTTCAGAAGTGCAATCTTAAATTAAATGTTATGCTGAAATGCTGACAAACGAATTAAGCTTTTGATGCCTGTCATGTTGCTCCAGGCTCTTACATGGTTTTGGAATGTAAAAATGATTCCAAAGGCTGCTGAAATTATTAATTGATATGAGAATGGAAAATTATATGATATGATTTACGGTTCACACCTCCTCTCTTCGCTATTGTCAAAATGACAACACTGCCCAGGCTACGCCAACCAGCGTCTCCATGTTTCAGCTGGCAGTCTTTTGTGATCATATGACTCGTGGAGGCGCGAGGTAGGAACTTGTGAGGACGAAAGGTCGGTCGCACCCTGCATTTGAAGCCTATCTCAACTGCAGTAGGTGATGGAATCAAAATGTTCTCCAGAGAGGTTGTAGATGGGTCCAGCTCAGCTACAATTTCATCTTATGTTGCCAACTCTTCTTTCAATATATTATTGATTTCACCATGTGTTATTTCCGATACATCGAACTTTACGCCCAACTCCTTGATTTCTGCCATAGTTTTTGAATCCTCGTTGTCAGCCTCCGATTTGTTGCCTTTTGAATATGCGAAGTATGAAGGAATTATCTTCTTTCAGCAATTCCGCAATATACTCGCCTTAATGTCTTTAACGGCCAGCCTTAAAGGATAAATTTCTTCCAAGGATCTGTAAGCGCAAATACGTTTTTCCGGAAGTTTCCAAAATATAGCTGTAGCTTTTCTTGACATAATTCAGTTTAAAATTTGGGATGATCCCTTGGTCGAGAGCCTGTAGCAATCAGGTTGTTTTGGTTGGCATTAGCTTAATGATAGGATTTTCAATGGCCGGTGGATGGGAAGGAGCGCTGTCCAATAACAGCAAAGCTTTAAATCCAATCTTTTGGGCTGCGCGGTTTCGTCATTAAGTATTTTGTAGCGTTAGAGCAAAACAGGATGGAAAATCCTTTTTTTTTTCATCTGGATGCTGGCATTTTAGACGCTCTGAGATGCAAGACTTTTGGGGGGACTTTTTATAGAAAACTTTAGTTTTATCGCAGTTAAAAACTTGTTCGAGACAAAATTGCCCACTTTCTATTTATTTTTCAACCAGGGACGGAAACCAGGCTGCAGATTCAGTATCAGCTGATGCCATGTCTCCGTGTAGACGTACATTGTGGATTCCAAATCGTTTCTTAAACGTTTTCAACCATCCCTCTGTGGCGTTGAACTGTATACCTTCCACCTCCGACACTCCTGATTTATGTTTATAAAATGCGTAGAACGCTAATACCTTCTCACGAATAGTGTTGCAGTCAATTAGAAACCCCTTGTTGGTACTATCTTCGATCCACGCTTTAAGTGCTACTTCCATATCCAGCATAACTGGATCCCGAAGCTTACAAATATTTTATCCAATCGGATAGAAGCGGTGGATGCAAATTCCTAAAGTTTAGACTTTTGTTTGAGGACATACTGGATGCACGCTTCGGTTTTGTTTTATATTCGTGCAACTTCTCCTTGCGACAGTCCCTTCTTTTCAATGTTATCGATAATTTGATCAAGAATTGAGCCATTAGCACCAGTTAGCTGAAGAAAGCCAAGCCCTAACTAGTAAAGGTCTCTAAATATAGCATACTTTAATTGGAGGCTCATATGCACACTAGTGCCACGTAGTGAATGAATTCCGAACTTATGTGACTACCACCCGGAAGGGATTGATCACTAGCAAAAGTTTGTTGATGAAAGCAATGTCCTAACTGATAAGATGCTCTAGATATAGCATAATAAAACTGAAAGCCCATATGCACACTAGCGTTGCGTAGTGAGAGAATTCCGAACTAAGTTGCCCACTATTCGGAAGGGCTTGGCCACTAGCAGAAGTTTGCTGAAGAAAGTAGTGTCCTAATTAGTAAGGTTCTCGAGATGTACCATAATTGATCTGCAGGCTCATATGCACTCTAGCGCCACACAGTGAGTGAGTTCCGAATACATGGGACTACCACCAGGAAGCACTTGGCCACTAACACAAGTTTGCTGAAGAAAACATCGGCCTAACTAGTAAGGCTCTCGAGATATAGCAATCACAAACTGGTAGATTATATGCACACTAGCGCCGTGTAGTGACCGAGTTCCAAACTTGTGTGACCACCTCTACGAATGGCTCGGCCACTAGCACAAATTTTCTGACGAAAGCAATGTCTTAGTTAATGAGACTCTAGTTATATAACGTTAAATAATCTGGAACCTCATATCCGTACTAGCGCCAAGTAGTGAGTGGATTCCAAACGTATGTGATCATCATCCTTATGGACTTGGTCACTAGAACGAATTTACTAAAGAAAGTAATATCGTAATTTGTAAGGCTCTCGAGGTACAGCATAATAAAACTGAAACATCATATGCACACTAGCACCGCGAAGTGAGAGAATTCCGAACATATGTGACTACTATCCGGAAGGGCTTGGCCATTAGTACAAGTTTGCTGAAGAAAACATCATCCTTACTAGTAAGGCTCTCGAGATATAGCAATCACAAACTGGAAGATTATATGCCCACTAGCGCCGTATAGTGACTGAATTACAAACTTCTGTGACCACTTCTTGGAAGGATTGGCCACTAGGACAAGTTTACTCAAGACTGATATATTCTAACTGGTAAGGCTCTCGAGATATCCTAGGATGAAAGCAATTACCCCTTATCCCAACGCGTCACAGCACTTATACTTAGTAACTCGAAAGTAAGGCTCCTCTAGTGGTTAAATTCCCAATTAAACCGAAATTCGACGCCACAGATTTATTGGTCCAGCCCTGTACAACAATTCTGCGGAAGACTGTAGATGTCACTTGAAACAACTGAGATAGACCTCATTTCCCCCAATTAGTGAAAATCCCATAAGCTGCGAGTACCGCTCTTTACGGTTTGCCCGAAAAGATCGAAACCGTAGAAATTGAGACCGTAAAGAACAAAACCGAAAAGATCGGTTACCCGACTTTATATTACTTACCATGGAATGGCAGTATGGGAAGTCCCAATACGTAGTCTTCATGGAAACAAACATTTTAAGGGAAAATAAATGAAACAAAATCTCCTGTTTTTCTCTCAATTACACCCCAATTCATACTCCAGCAACTGAACGTACCCAACCTCCGTTTTTATGCCGAGGCATTCACGAACTTGCACTTTTATTAAATCAACTTAAACACGTGCGCACGAACACCGCAACACTCAAAGGATGTACTAACACTAGATCACCAACATTGTGTGAGTGAGTTGAAAGCTGCAACCACTACCAATTAACTTCACTTTGAGCTCTTTGAACTAATAGAGAGAGAGAGAGAGAGCAAAGCTCCGATGTTAAAATTCTCTTAAAAAAGCTTCGGCTCCTCATGAGGATTATTCCATTTGAAAATGTCACTACAGTCAGTTGGTTGTGAGGAGATATTCAAACAAGTTCTATGAAATGAATGGTTAGCCTGTATTTTTGTTTTTGCTTGGCGGTGTTTTTATACGGAAACATTTCTGGTTCCAAAAAAGGGTGGAGGAAACAGGTGAACATCGAACAAGAAAAACAGGAAAATGTAGCAAGTAAAGATTCAGTACCGTTTCCTTCCGCTTTCGGGATAAATTCTCCAGCAAGCGCAATCTCTCTTTCGCATGTCTGGCTTCCTGACCTCGTTGTCAAGCGGGTGGTACGTTCGTTGAGTGGAGAGGAGGCATGTGATGTGGGTTCCTTGTGGAGTTTGAACATAAGCAGCAGTACCTACCTATCTTCGTAGCAAGTGCCAAGCAACCCCACGGGCGGAGTGAATTTTCTGTTTGTGGTAGGTACGAAGATGGGCGAAACTGAAGCTATATTACAAAGTGTCTACATTCTTGTTACGGTCTAGCGCCTTCACTCGAATATCATCATCATTGACTTACTTTGGGGGACAAGAACTGTCTTTAGAGTTATATGGCATCCATCTAGAACAACCACCAGAGTTAACGTTCAATATTGATGGATGTTTTTGATTTTCTTTTTATATTTTCAATGTTTCCACGTACGTACGTGATTTTTTTCAGAAACATCTTGTTCAAACGAAGTCAGTTCTCTCATTGATCAGTTCATTACCAATGTTTAAATATGGTCAATATTATCGTTTTCATGATTTTCAACAGTCAAATATAAAAATATTACTAGTTTGTAGTCATGAGATAATAATCATATTGTTAGCTATATTTAACGACTTGAATGCGTTTTACAGTATCCTGGAGTGTTCCGCTAAACTTCAGAATTGTTTAATTTGTCCTTGAAGAGAACCCTTTTCTTTAGGTCTTAGATAAAATAAGTAAAATATTGCTGCATGAAATAGCGTAGCTGTTACGAAATGTATTTCAAAGGGCTTTAGGACATTGTTCCGAATGGCACATTGAAAATTAAATTTCGTTTCTAATACGGAAGCAAAGGTAGGACTATCGAATCTATTAGTTGTTTTCTGCAACGAAACTGATTTGTACTTTTCACAAAGCTACCTTCGTGTTCAGTGCCACACGCGCAACTGTTTAAAGTACGAAGCATTTGTTGATACAGAAAGAACATTCGTGCGTTGCATGAAAACAATACAAAGAGCAAAGAGTATTCAGCAATTCCATAGACAAAAGATATACGATCTCTCAGAATTTCATTATTACTGGTAGTTTTGTTCTTTATCAAGAAATATTCGATGCGTATTTTTGTCATCAAAGTGACCATTTTAAGACACACCTATATGGCGGTGTTTATTATGAAAAGATGGATGAAAACCACGAAAAACAAATATAATCCATCTTTTCGTACTAAATATCAATCATCAGGTATGTATGTTTTTATAATTTTTCTTAAAAGTGTATTAAGTTATCTTTCATTTACGTATTTAGTTTAAATAATCGGCATTTTTTTAAAAGCCAACTTTCCTGACCAAGTAACGCAGAAAAGGTCACCTTAATGACAAAATAAAAAGAAATACGGTCGAATATATTTTGATAACAAAACTACCAATTATTCTGAGATTCTGAGATGTCACGTATCTTTTTTCTATGGTATTGCTGTATATTGTTACAAATAAAAAAGAAACGTCTAAAAGACAGATCTATTATATCGACTTGAAATGGAATTTAAAAAAAAAACTCAACCATGAGGAGTTGCTCATCGTTTTTTTTTTGTGTTTCTGAAATTGATCTTCGATCCTGTATTTTTCGGAAGAGCTTTTATTGAATCCGTGGTTGATCTCACTAGGCCATGATGACTTTTGTAGAGTTTACTTGATTAATGAGTATGAAGTTATATCTCTCGATAGCGCTTTAATTTTGTTTTGGGATAAATCAATGATTCCCGCCCACCCAGCAGCAACACTTACTTGTATGAGTATGATAGAAGAGAATTCTTAAGCAGCGAAGCAGGTTCTTATTAATTACGTAAATTCTACAAAAAGGTGTAATAGATGTAAAGGAAAATGAAAACGGACCGTGAACTAGTTAACGTTTTCAGGATTTTTCCCTTTAAACGATATTTAGTTCATGATTACGTGATTGAGTTCACAGTGTATTTTTGTATGTTCTGTATATTCATGACTGCAGTTCACGGATCTGGGCACGAATTTTTTTCCGTGTAGAATTGAAATTTGTCAAAAGCCCTCTCCGCCACTCTTGCAGCGATACAAAATAAGTGAATGCCACCGCTTCTTTTGATTCTGGGTTTCCCTTGGTTAGATGATGTCCATCGGTCACATAAGCAAATTTTGAGAAAGTGGTTGAGTTCCTGAATCCAAAACTTCTAAAAGATTCCTCATCGGTTGCATATTTTCATAAAATTGTACTCGAAAAAATTCAACACTTTTTTTTTGTCACAATCTGCTACGTGATTATCGAGATGGCTTCCGAGCAATAAGTGCTTCGACAAAATGGGCGTGGTCGTGGAAAATCTAGGTCAGTATCACAGGTGAATCGCGAAACAGTTGGGAATCGACAATTCAACCGTGTCCCGTGTGGCAAAATCGTTCAAGGAGACTTAGCCGACTCAGCGGTGAACTGGCAGCGAAAGAAAAACGAAGACGACCGACCCCGTGAATGCAAGGAAGTTGAGGCATTACTTCAAGCGCAATCCGAACTATTCGATTCGGGACGTGACCAAGAAGGTCAATTGCTCCGTCTGGTTCGTCCAGTAAACAATGAACCGGGCCGGACTTCATGTCTTCAAAGTAAGGCAGGCGGCTAACCGAACCGATAAACAGAATACAGTGGCCAAATACCGCGCCTGGAAGCTGTACCGCAAGTGGTTGGTGCAGCCGAAATGCATCGTAATGGACCAGGAGACATACATTAAAGTGGACGCCAAGCAGATCCCCGCCCTGGAGTTTTTCGTCGGCATGTCACACCTGGATGTTCCAGAGAAGTTCTGGATGAAGAAGGTCGACAAATATGCTGGCATTTAGCCTAGCAATGGAAGGTTGAATAAACCATAGCTAATGCGTGTGTTTTTATTTTTGTCTGTTGCATTGGTTTCAAGTACAATTCTTCACAATGGTCATTCTAGTTCCATGGGTTAAAATGTTCTCTGTCTAGTTTTTTGCTGGGCACATAATTAACGGTTTAAAAGTGGTTACTTTTTAACTTATATTGATGCAATGATCATGGTTGTGCTGATAAATAAAAATACGCATATCAGCTGGTTCCGAAAATTCTGTAGGTAATAACTAAAATAGGTGATTTTTTTTTCGCAACGTTTACATTTAAAAAAATGGACAAAAATTGCCGATTTTTCATGGGTTTACCTTCACCCACACTGACAAAACTACCCATGCAGCATCAATCATAGTAACCCATGAGTCAGCAGACAAAATTTGACAGCTCTATCAGTCGAACTATAGCCGTGATGGCAAAAACAGTGAAGCAACTCCGTTCAAATAACGGCATCCCGCTGCGTCGAAAACGGACATCGTGCGGCACTTTGTGGACGCCGGATACACTCGTGCCGGCATCTACAACATATTGGCACTATTAGACAACAATCAGAGCATCGAAAGAAAGCCCGGTTCCGGACAGCCGACGACCCTGAGCGACAAAAAGCTCCAAAGGATGCTGAAGAGGAAGACCGAGGGAAAAGTGACTGCGTGCGCTTGGCCGGGAGGTCGGTTCAACCGGCCGAACAGTGAAAAAGTACCTGGCGAACATACATGTCAGGAAGCGGAAGTCGCGTCCACTGGTTTCGGAGCTGCGGGCAATGACGCAGTGGCAGCGGCTGAATAAGTTGGTCAACGCGATTTTCCCGGCGAATCGCGACGTGGCGGTAGTGATGGACGACGAGACCTATCTCACCCTGGGTGGCAACGACTGGCAGGGCACTTCGTATTTTACTTCCCCCACGAAGGAAGTGAGCTCCGAGGTGAAGTTCATTTCACACAACAAGTTCCCCAAGAAGGTGCTGCTGCGGCTCACAATTAGCGAAAAGGGGATGTCAAAGCCGCTCTTCTTTCGCTCCGGACTGGCCGTGCAAGGGGAAATTTATAGTACGAAATGCCTGCCGGGAGTTGTGTCGTTCATAAAAAAAAAACCATAAAGGCAAAGACGCGGTGTACTGGCCGGATCTGGCGTCGGCCTACTACTCGAAGCGATCGTTGAAGGAGATGGAGCGGCTGAATATTGATGTGGTACCCAAGTCGGCGAACCCGCCCAACGTCCCATCGAGAATTTCTGGGCGTAAGATCTACTCCAACAATTTTGTCGCGAAAACTGAGGAGAAATTGATAAATAAAACAAAGAAAGAACTCAAGAACAAGCCTACACGCATGTTATCTTCCGCCATAGCGAATGTTCAGGTTAACTGCCGGAAGGCCGCTCGCAAGGGCGTAGAAGATTTTTGGCAGGTAAGCAATTATCTGTCTTAGCTTTTTTTTATCACCATCCGAAAAAAAGTCATTTTTTTTCTATGCAAACGTTAGACTACGTTTTTCGACAATGATAGGGTTGTGGGTGTCAACTCTGATTCTTAAGCCAACATAATACGCCCACCAAATTAAGAGTAAGAATTTTCGACCCAAGTGGGAGCCGTCAAAGGTTATCGATGTCCGCAATTTTGACCGATACAACCCTGACAAGTCCATCGTCCCCAGGAAAGGGTTCCAGAATACCTCCCAATGATCACTATAGCGATTATGCGTTGTCATCGACTAGGAGCACAAAATCACTCTCTGCGACATTTTGCTTACCATTTCGTTAGTCGTTGGAACGACAGCACAAACTCAGACTGCCACTGAGCATTACAATTCTGAACGACCCGTTGAGCTTAAATTCATCGCGAGAGCTTGCTTATCTACTGTTCGAGATGGTTAATTTCCGGGAGAGTCTCTAGAGGTTGCCGAATTCAGAAAATCGCGGGTGTAAAAGGCTGTGGATCGGCAGGATCATCCGTAATTCGGTTATAGGACGAAAATTTATGCAGCAGCTACCCGGGAGAGAATAGTGCTTAGTTCCTCACAAATGTAACTATAATCACCTCCAATTTTGCTGAGAAAAACTTCCGCAGCCGCCATAATGTCAAATGGTGGAATTGGCTTGATGCGGTCCGGTGTTCATTTGTTTACAATACGCGGTGGTTGCGTTCGACTAGAGGTCGAACAGTCCCGACATACATGGCGGGCGGAACTGCTACCACGCAATATCCAGAATCGTTTTCGTGTGGCTGCTAATGACGACTGAGGACCTCAGTGAAGATGCGCTATGTGTTCGTGAAGTAGTAAAAATGAAATCTATATAGAATGACGCGGTAGCAAGAACGGATGCTTGTTATAGTAGCATAATCCGATTGCCGCAGCCTCCCGCCCACCCTGAAACACCGTTTAAAAAAAAAATATTGATTCAGTTGATGTAGAGGACAAAGGAGTGAATCGAAAAGTAGTTTCAAACATTTATAACGCTCTCGCGCACCAATACACGCACGCACATCGTCACTTGACGTTTCTTTTGATTTATTGACATGTCAAGTTTCAGTTTCCAGCGCACACTTTTTACTGTATGTTGTTGCAGCAAAGATGTCGTGAATTCAAATTTGAATGCGGAATGAAATCTTGAACCCTTGGTATACTGAGACAGGTGTGAAATTTAATTAAATTGCAAAACGAGTAGGAGTAGCACCTGAAAGTGTAAAAGCAATTATTGAGAAACTTGTAACGCACAATACGGTCACCGATTTGTCGAGATCTGAACGAAAACAAGGCGCCACTGACCCCAAATTGAACAAATTCGTTGTGAAATTGGTCAATAAGAACAAATCGATTTCTATGCGTGATTTGGCAAAAAAAAGCATGAACTTCATATGGACAGATCCAACGCGAACCAAATGGCGATATGGCCTCAAAAACAGAAAATTGCCAAACAAATTTCTAAACAGAAAAAAAACTGCCAGAAAAAGATCGTGGCAGCTCAATGCCCTAATTTTGGAGAACAACGATCAGTGCATATTAATGGAGTGCTGTTAAGGTCTGTATCCGCAACAATCCGGACACCTCAAAACATGAATAAAACATAAATTTCGCATTATATTTCCGTCGTAGTTGTTTATTTCAGATTCATGGGATGTGTTTTAACAATTCGTAGAGACAAAACATAGTTATTCGGTATTTGCATAAAATTTTCGAGCTTTGCGCTTAACTCCGTCCATTAGGGTTTGTACAGACTCTTCAGAAATCGTAGAAGCCGTCTTTGTCCAAATTTGCTGGAATTGTTTGATGTCTTTGATTACTTGCTTCTTTCCAGAAAGCTTCCGCTTCATCTCTCGATTGGTCGTAGCTCTGGGCAATTTGGCAGGTTTGAGGTTTTTGGTACAATGTTCACTTGATTTGTTTGGTACCACTCCATCACAGTTTTAGCATAGTGGCATGATGCCAAATCGGGCCAGAACAAAGGTTTTTCTTTGTGACTTTTGATGAAGGGTAGCAATCGCTTCTGCAGACACTGTTTCTGATAGATCTCCTTGTTGATTGTGCCTGTAGGTAGCCACACAAGTAATTTTTTGGGAAATTTCGATGCCTTCTTCGTTCTGAAATGCTCAGCAGTAGCATTTCTGGCCATAGCAGAATAAAAAGCCAGCCCTGGAAGCTGCTTGAAATCCTCCAGGACATAAGTTTCATCGTCGAAAACAACGCATGAAAACTTCGTCAAATATTCGTCAAATGTACGCCCGTACAAAATTCGCTCGCGCACTTGTTTTTCTTTCGTCGCCATCTTGAATACTAAACATGAAATGTAAACATCAATCAAAGTATTTTTCATCATAGACTCTCAGTTGTACCACAGTAAAATTTTTCATTCCTATGTGCAATATTTTATTTCAAAAGTTACAATGATTTGAAGGTGTCCGGATTAATATGGATACAGACCTTAGTATTGTGCCACGCGGGCATAAATGATTAATTTAGAGTATTTTTCCGCTTTTTCGCGAGTGCATTGATGATTATAAGCATGTAAGAAGTTGATATGGAGTTGCCTCATTGCGAGGGATTTTGATTATTGACATAGTGTGGAGAGAGAAAAAAAAACCAGAGCAATTTAGAAAACGGCCATTTGCTGGTCAGAAGCAAAAACCGAAGCTAACGCGCATGCGCGCGTGAGAGGCTGACATATGATTTCATATAACGCACTCATCACGTGGTGTCCAGATTGAGAGCTGTAATTTTTTTTTCCTTTCGGTGCACAAGAAGTGCTTTTTTTACCTGTGATTTTCATAGTCTTGCATTTGTGCGCGAAGTACTAATTGTGTTCGGGCTGTTCCATTCGAAAAGGATGATGTGAAAATATTTGCTGAATAGTATAGTTTTAGTTCTATAGAGACATAAATGCATCACATGGAAGCCGTCCAAATGAAGACTGTACATCAGTAACAATTTCTGGTGAGATCTATCTGTTTATAATTAAATTTGAACGTGTCATCCTCAAAACAATATGATTTGATAATGGAAGTGTATGCACAGTACCAATATCCATTTGATGTTTTTACTGTGTCTATGCGGAGATTGTTGTAAGTGAAAGTGACCTCGGAATGGACGTGAGTATCAGGCATTCTGAAATGGGTCACTGGAACCCAACAGAGCTATCACCTTCCAACTCCCGGGCTAAAAATGTTTGTCGAGTCGACAACAGTTCGTTTAACTGCAAACATTTTTTTTCCATAAATACACTGCCGGACGGTAGGCGTTGGATTGTATATACACACACACATACACACACGGCGATCAGTGCATATTAAAGGATGACGAAACTTACATTAAGGAATATTCAAAAACTCTTCCTGGCCCGAAATATTACACGAAGGTCAATAGAAAGGATGTGTCTGACTCGGAGAAGTTCGTTCAGATTGAGAAATTCGGATGAAAGGTGCTTGTTTGGCAGGTGATTTTCAGTTGTGGTTTACGTTCATCCAGTTTTTTTTTTCACGAGAGGGACTACAAATGCCGAAACATACCGGAAAGAGTGCCTACAGAAGCGTTGCCGTTATACAAGCAGCACACAACTTTACCACTGTTCTGGCCGGAGTTGGCATCTGGACACCAAATTGTCCACAGTTGCGCTCAATTGAGCGTTATTGGGCAATTGTCAAGAAAACCGTGCAAAAGGATGGCAAGGTTGTTCAGAACATGGGCAAGTTCAAAAGAATTTGGAGTGAAACGAAAAATTCGTGTGCACGTCAGGAATGAACTTTCTCTCTGAGTTTGGTTTAAAAATGCACTTTTAACTTCTCATAGTTTTTTTTTTTAAATTCCTTGATTATCGAGATTTTCAGCCCTGTGCTGGTTCATCTTCTGTAGAAGACACTCAAATACCTTTTGGGTATTTACGCAACTTGTCCGGGGGTGACATTCAAACTCGTGACTTTGGCGTGAGAGGTATGGGTATTAACCACTACGCCGGGGTCACCCCCACTTCCCATTGTGAAATAAAGATTGCTTTTTGATTTGGTTAATCAACTTTTTTACTTAATTTGAAACTACTTTTCGATTCACCCCTAGCATTGTTCAACGATGAGATTTCTTTGTAGTCGGCTAATTTCTCCTGAGAAATGTAGCTGTTGCGTGATTCTGATGTATTTTCCTAACCCCCCCCCCAAAAAAAAACAAAAAAAACCACCGCGCCCCAAAAACAAAAAGGCAACCGAAAACAAGAAAAAGAAAAGAATTATAGGAGAGTTTATCCCCACAATAATTAAAAAAAATATTTTTAAAAATAAATTTTTAAAATTTTTTTTTTTTCCCCCCTTTTGTTTTCCTTCTCCCCCCGCCCCCCCCCTTTTTTTTCCACAAACCCGGCTCGGGAACCGCCCCGAGAGAAACAAGACCGGGGGGAGGGAACAGAGCCCCCCCGTAACCCCCGTTGGGGGATGGAAGAGAGGGTGCCAACAAATGTCTTTCACCTTGCAGCACCGCCAGCTAGCCATGCCAATACGACCTTGGAACCGGATAGTTCCCAAACCTCGTAGAACGTGCCAAAATAACGTTTGCATTAAAAAAATTGACTTTTTTCGGATGGTGATAAAAAAATAGCTAAGACAGGTAATTGCTTTCGATAAATTTCCCATGGAAGGTAATTATTTAAGCTTACTTGCAAGAAAATCCTACGCCCTTGCGAACGGCCTACCGGCAGTTAACCGGAACATTGCGTGTAGGCTTGTTTTTTGAGTTCTTTCTTCGTTTTATTTAACAATTCCTCCTCAGTTTTCATGACAAAATTGTTGGAGTAGATCTTACGCTTCAGGTTGGCCCAGAAATTCTCAATGGGACGCAGCTGGGGGACGTTGGGCGGGTTCGCCGACTTGGATACCACATCGATATTCAGCCACTCCATCTCCTCCAACGATCGCTTCGAGTAGTGGGCCGAGGCCAGATCCGGCCAGTACACCGCGTCTTTGCCCTTATGGTATTTCTTGATGAACGACGCAACTTCCGGCAGGAATTTCGTACTATAAATTTCCCCGTTCACGGCCAGTCCGGAGCGAAAGAAGAGCGGCTTTGACATCCGCTTTTCGCTGATTGTCAGCCACAGCAGCACCTTCTTGGGGAACTTGTTGTGTGAACACCTCTGACTTCACCTCGGAGCTCACTTCCTTCGTGGGGGAAGTAACATACGAAGTGCCCTGCCAGTCGTTGCCATCCAGGGTGAAATAGGTCTCGTCGTCCATCACTACCGCCACGTCGTGATTCGCCGGGAAAATCGAGTTGACCATCTTATTCAGCCGCTGCCACTGCGTCATTGCCTGCAGTTCGGAAACCAGTGGACGCGACTTCCGCTTTCTGACATGTATGGTCATGTTCGCAAGCAACTTTTTCACTGTTCGGCCGGTTGAACCGACCTTCAGGCCAAGCGCACACTGCGATGTAGCTACCTTTTCCTCGGTTTTCCTCTTCAGCATCCTTTGGAGCTTTTTGTCTCTCTGGGTCGTCCAGAACCGGGCTTTTTTTTTCGATGCTCTGATTGTTGTCTAGCAGTGCCAAGATGTTGTAGATGCCGGAACGGGTGTATCCGGCGTCCAAAAAGTGCCGCACGATGTCAGTTTTCGACGCAGCGGGGTGCCGTTCTTTGAACGCGCACATTTCTGAACAGAGTTGCTTCACTGTTTTTGCCATCACGATTAGAGTTCGACTGATAGAGCTGTCAAATTTTGTCTTCTGACTCATGGGTTACTATGATTGATGCTGCAAGGGCAGTTTTGTCAGAGTGGGTGAAAGTAAACCCATGAAAAATCAGCAATTTTTGTCCATTTTTTTAAATGCAAGGGTAACGTTCTCTCCCCCCCCCCGTAGGTCCCCCACCGGAAAAACCGCATCCCCCGCAAGCACCCACCGAACCCCCCCCCCCCCCCCCCCCCCCCCCCACAACTTTTCCCCCAAAACCAACCAAACAATAATTAACCCACCGGGGGTTCTGCACCCAAGGCCCCCCCCCCCTCCCATATCCCCTCCATGACCAGCCAATCGGGTTGAAGAGACTCGTGATTTGCGATAAAATTGCACGTTTTGTTGGCTGAAAGATCTCGGTTGACGTGTAGGAGAAATGGGACTTGTCTCTGTACGACTGCCATTGCATTTCGTATGCTTTAAATACTGCTTCCATACTCCTTCATAGAAATGTTTACCTCTAAAACTCATATTTTCAAGATTTGTAGTCCAATCAGTTGGAACTTTTCGTTAATATCCAAAAAAATATTGAAAATAATCATTCAACAATTGTAAACTTGTACAAAATTGTAAATTTTATTTAATGCACAGTATTTTATTATCATAACCCTGAAGTTTGCTCCCTAAGTTTTAGTAGCCACCAGGACCACTAGTTCATTACTCTTGGAGCTGTAAGTGCGATGGCTAAGCAGTCAGTGGCCAGGACGATGGCTGAGCAGCGGTTCAGCGGTTAGTGTAGTCGGATACGTGCAATGATCAAATAATCTGCTGTCCCGAGTGAGGCAGTTGACAACCGGTTGGACAGCAACTCGGAAGAAGCAACAACGAGGAGTTAAATCAATGCAGTCTATCCTGCTGCCCTAAAAGACCGAAAATAAGGCATAAATTCAAGCGTGAGTCATGCTCACTATCTCAAAACCGTCATTTTCAAAACGACCAATTCGATTTTACCAGCTGAGGAATTTGTTTGATTGGAATTTCACTTGATTGCATGTAACTTATTGTTGCATATTCTTGACATTTGGCAGCCGGTGTGGCCTCTGCTGTAGATAAAAGTAGTTGCCATTGTATTCGGTCCATGGCTGCACCTCGCCAGCCTCGCTGTCTGCGAAGGGTCCGTCTTCTATCTGCACTCCACCGTAAGCAACACTTTTCGGTCCCCTAGCAATGTCTATGTTTCGTAGCCGTAGAGGACTACAGGTCTAATTAATGTCTTGTAGATGGTCAACTTTGTAGCTCAGCGAACTTTGTTCGGTCTAAGCGTGCTTTGGAGCCCAAAGTAGGCACAATTACCAGCCATAATGCGCCTTTGTATCTCTTTGCTGGTGTTATTTGTGGTGGTCACGGATGAGCCCATATTGAAGAATTCGTCTACCACCTCCATTTCATCACCGCCGATCTGAACTTAGAGCGGGAATCTAACATTGTCTTCTCGAGTACCTCTTCCCCTCAGGTATTTTGTTTTTAGCGCATTAATCACAAGCTCAATCCTACTACTTTCAGCCTTAAGTCAGATGTACGTGTCCGCCATCGTCTCTAAGTTGCATGCTACGATATTAACGCCGTCGGTGAAGCCAAAAAGTTGGACAGGCTTTCTGAAGATCGTACTACTCGTTTCTCTCCCCACTCTCTAAATCAATCCTGCTACCCAGGATCACTATTTGAAATCCGTAAGTTTCAGGACGACTAGCTTAGCTAAACAATTTGTTTGAGTGGAATTTCTCTGGATTGTGTATAACCGGCCGGTGCCTATTCTCGCCAGTTGGCAGCCAGCAGTGGTTCAACAATAGTTTCAGTTTTTCCTCCATTCGTCGCATAGCATAACCATTTGCACAATTTCAGACACGTTCCGGAAATTTAAACTTTTTCCTTCTCAGATCAACAAACTTATTTCAGGAGTGTTGTAATTTTTTTTTTTTAATACTAGCAAAGTCCTACGCCAACAATGCGGTTGTGTCTCGGTTACCACCCTTCAATTTTTATAGTGCATGTCGAGCTACTTCATCTCTTTTGGGTTCATTAAAGTTTTTATTGATCGAATTTTTATTGAGAGATTTCGTTTTGTTCCTTTTGAAGAGTGGGAAGGCTCATTTAAGGCACGCCTTTTGTCAGTTAAAACCGGATTTATTGCAAAAAAAAGCAAACAATAACCGATATTAACCTAGTATGAGAAGCTTTATCATAACATATCAAATTCAAAATATTGTTTTATGTTTTTGTACCATGCAAAAGATGTTGATTTCATATTCTATATATTGCAAATAATTAAACTATAATCCCTTATTAACCTTACCAATCAGGTTAAGACTGAGGTTACCTCTTCTATACATAGAAGCTGTTTCCATTATATTCGGTCCATGGATGCATCCTTGCAGTCTGGAAAGGGTCCGCAGGCCACCTTCTACTTGAGCGGTCCTTCCTGATCGTCAGAGATTAATTTTAACTGGGCTGACATTCGACATTCTTGCGGCATGCCCAGTCTTCAAAAGTCGACTGATTTTAGCGGTGCGAGCGATGAATGGTGCTCTCAGCAACTAATGAAAGTCATGGTTCATTTGCCTTCTTCTCGTTCTGTTTTCTATCTGCACTCCACCGTAGATCCTTTTAAGCATCGTCCGTATCCGGACAGCAAAGACGGTTAGTCATCCACTAACATTGTCCATGTTCGTGACTGTAGAGGACTACCGGTGTATATATTGTCGGTAGATGGTCAACTTGATAGTTCGGCGAAATTTATTCGATTTTAGCGACAATAACGACAATAGCAAGCACAACCCCAGCTTCAACTTAAAGTCTGATATAAGTTTCCGCCATCCTTTCAAAGTTACGTGCTATGATATAAACGTCATCGGCGAACCCAAAAAGTTGAATTGACTTCCTGAAGATCTCCACCCCAGGGTGGATAATCGGGATATTGGAGGGACCATCAGGGCATCAAGTTCCTTCAAGGAACACGCTTGAATCGTGAAACAACAGTCAAGGATCTGTAAGTAATGCTCGACTTAAAACTGTCATTCATGAACCACATTTTCTCTATTGCTTCTAAGACCTCATCGCAGCTAGGATTCATCTTCCACTTCCCAAAAAAAAACTATGTCAAAGCCAAGGGAAAAAAAAGTAATTGTCTGCTGCATTCTTTCATACAGCATACAATATTGATTACAATCTTCCATACAACAGGCCTGATTCCAGCGATATCTGGCTTAAATTTACACGAAAAATCCCATCAATTTATGCCAAATCCCTTATGTGCATTACATAACGCAGAAAATTAAATGTTTCTTTCAAACTGTATAGTACTCAGTACATACTTTGTACCGTTTGAGTTTGTTCCTCACACTGTTTCACCCCACAGGAACTATTTAGCATTCAAAAAACTTTAATACAATTAAGGAACGGTAGACACTCGATAAACAGGTGCATTGTCAAAATAAGGGTTATGTAAAATAAGAAAAAAAAAAAAGATTTTTTCAAATCACTAAAACCAAATGACTTGACTTGTGAACAAGACTAGCGTGAGGCCCTTTACATGTTCGATATATGTATCAAGACGTTTGATTTTAATACGAGGATTGGACGGTTGCAGCACTAGCCCAAACTAATTTATATCTGCGTAGAACTAAAAGGATTCTATTCTCGATTTCGTAAAAAAATCAAATATTTTGCAAACGAAAAAACGGTCTGTAAAGAACAAGAGTCTTAAGTATGATCATAGCCCTAGATTTAATCAACATCAATCTGATGATGACGAAAAAGCATCAGGGATTTTGCATGGTAAAATAGAATCTTGAAAAAGAAAACTTTATCAATCTGAAGCAAGCAAACACAAACCAAAACACGGAAACACCTTGATGTAACACAAAGGCCTCAGATTTTTTTTTCGCACTACATTTCCATTCCGACACTAAAGAGCCACCAACCATAAAACGGGCGAAATGTGTCTTTCTTTTTCTTCTCTTTGCTCGCCGACCGCGTTTCATCCTCAACTTCTGCCACGATATCATGAGAAAGAAGAATCGCTAAGCAGCAGAAGCAGCCGCTCGGCTTCCGAGAAGTGGAAAATCCAATGAAAGGCAAGCCAGCTTGATTCAATACAAGAGGGAAAACATCTTGGATGAACTTTATAAAATTCCATTTGCCAACGAGCGAAGAATACTTGAATAGAATCAGTCAAATACAACAACAACGACGACGTCTGTGTAGTCTGGGTAGTGAATGAGGAATGAAGTTTATAACTCACAGTCTCATAATGGAAAATGTCGAACGGGAAAAGCGTGAGGTCCTCACAAAAGTTCAGTTCAAAGCGATTGCTTTTCTTCCGTTCAAACTAGCGGCGGGTAATGATGGCCATTTTTTATCCATTTATTCCTCGCTTTTGGAGCTGGAGGTTCGATCGGCTGTTGGATAAATATCATTACCATTTCGGATAAAGAACCTAGCTCGAAAAGTTGACAGAGCAATTCACTATGGGCCAGAAATTCAATCTAGCGGGACAAAATTAACAACTCCAGCACAAAGCATTACCGTCAGTTCATGTATTCCACAAAGTATTCTTCTGATTCATAAATTCCCATAGCAAACTGAACTTATCCTTGTAGGTGGAGCCAAGATGTCATTTTTTACAATCACGTTTTAGAGATTTGACGTCTTAAGATGACAATTGAAAGAGTTCACAAAGTGACGCTATAATGACAGATTTTCAACACCACTAGACATTTTTAAACCTCTTAAAAACCATAAGCATTTCGTGCCGGAAGCTTGAATCAACTGTATGCTGCATCGCGAAATCTTTGTAGTTTCTAAGATTTGATACAAGTCGACCATGATGGTGACCATTTGTGAATTCTATTCACTATCATCTTAAACAACGTTGTCTAAAGGTTGTACGGAATCAAATTGCACCACTTTTAAATGGCTGTAACTTTTCACCCGTTGGATATTTTCTATTGAAATTTTGGGTGTTAGTTCAATTTGTACTCGTTTACGCTGTGTAAGTTTCACTCGCAGATATGCAATCGTTGCGAAGATAGAGTCGGAAGAACAGCAGCGGCGCAAAGAAATTTTGCGCACGTACCTCGAAAATCCGGATCTTTCTCATTGTGCCATCAGCAGGAAGCTGGGAATGGTACATTCTACGGTGTCTCGTGTTTTAAATCGGTACTACAAACGTTTGACCATCGATCGGAAAGAAGAAAAAAAAAAGGCAAAAATGAATCTCCGTATAGTGTTAAGGATCACAAGCGGGTAGTTCAAGCTTTCAAGAGGAATCCCAACAGTTCAGTTCGAGATGTGGCGAAGAAACTGAATCTAACCAAAACTTTCGTGCAAGATGCGAAAAAAACGTGAAGGAACACGTGCAAAGTCCAAAAGGCGCCTAATCGCAATGAACGGCAGAATACGGTAAGTAAAACATGTGCACGGAAGCAGATGTTGACGAAACCATATTGCCTAGTTATGGATGATGAGACGTATGTCAAAGTAGACTTCCAGCCGCTTCCGGGGCTCCAGTTTTCACTGCTCATCATAAATTCGATGTCCCTGAGGACGTTAGAAAGCAGAAGATGTCAAAGTTTGCCAAAAAAATATATGATTTGGCAAGCAATTTGCTCGTGTGGAAAGCAGAGCACCCCATTAGTGACAACTGGAACGGTCAATGGGCAGGTGTACCTAAAAGAATGCCTCCAAAAGCGTCTACTTCCTCTTCTGAGGCCACATAATGGTTCGACAATTTTCTGGCCGGATTTAGCCTCGTGCCATTACCAGAAGAGGTTTTGGAGTGGTACAAGGCTAAGGAGGTCAATTTCGTGCGTATTGTAAAGAAGAAGGTTCGTGCATTTGGATATGGAATTGAAATTGAATAAAACAAACATGTGTCGCAATTCGATTCCGTACACTCTTTAGCTTCCTAAAATTAGTGGTTTCTTTGATTTTAACATGAAAAGAAAAAATAACTTTCCCCAACCTTTGATGCCCCCTAAACAACTATATAAAGCCACTTTTTGGTTTTTGACTTACATTCAGGAAATAATTCACTCTGGAGGTCTGGAAAAAAGGTGATTTTCATGGTTTTTTTTTTTAAAAAGACTATAAATGTATGGGAAAAATGGAATACGTGTGTTAATTTTGCTGATTTCCGACGACAAAAAAATAATGTTTTGATCAATATTGGTCAACTCCTTCATAATAGAGGCCGCACCATTAAAGCTAGAACAAAATCGATATTCTTTCCTCAATCTCCGATAAATTTACTGTACTCGTACGTAGGATATTTAGATTATGTACAAAATGAAAAATTGACGTTTGGGAAAAAAAATTAGGTTTTCAGACGCAAAATGGACATAAAAGCTTGCACCGAAGAGCCAGTTTTTGAGATAAAGTAAAACGGCTACGTACGAGGACAGGAAAAAAATTGTGTAGAATTCAAAAAAAAATGTGTAGAATTCAAACCGCGTTCAAATGGGTCGAACCGTTTTTGAGTTATGATGTTCGCCAACTTTGAAAACATGGTTTCTAGATACCGCGTTTGAAGTTTTGAGTCCAGTTTTTCATCAAATTCGTCTACAGGGTGTCCGAATATTATCCGTACAACAAAATGGTGTTAAAACTATCTTTTATTGTTGGATTAAAAAATAAATATGTATTGTTTGTTTTAGCAATATGTTTGCAAATTACAAGTTTTATTTGTTCATTTCAAAATGGCCGCCTCGTGCTGAAATGCCCGCCTTCAAACGTTTTGGGAAATTATCCACGATGGCCGTGAGTTCTTTGACAGATATTTGTTACCAAAGCGATTTGGGAGAGACGATTTTAGATGTTCTAGTGATTTATGTGGTGTACTGCCGGCTCTTTACTCCAAAATGGAGCATACCGAATAGTCCATTGGATTCAAATCCGGTGAGTGGCCTTCTACATTCATCTTTCGTTAATAAGCTTGGGAAAATGCGTTCGCAAAGACTAATAGTCTTTTTTGCTCCATAACCCGGTGCCTAATCAACCTTCTGCTCTTTCTTTTGGTTATATTAGATTTCAGATACAATCAGTAGTTTTTAGGCAATTTCGATTTGAAGTGAGAAAATTGATATACGTACCATCGAGGTATACTTGTATAAAGGGTGATACGGTCAAAATTTGGTCAAGGGAAAACGCGTGTAAATCGGTGAAATCGTTTATTTAAAAAATCAAATTAAATTTCTTTTTCAAGTTCAATTAGTATAAAATTCAGGAAAAATATTCAGTTAGGCTTCCGCTTTTCCAAATCCGAATTGCCGGGCCTTACGCTTGACCCCTGCCATCAGATTTTGTACAGCCACCTTGTCCACCTTCTTCGCCGCAGAAAGCCAGTTTGCCTTGAACTGCTGCTCGTCCTTAGCAGTTTTTTTGGTCTTCTTTAGGTTCCGCTTGACAATAGCCCAGTATTTCTCAATTGGGCGGAGCTCTGGCGTGTTGGGAGGGTTCTTGTCCTTGGGAACCACCTGCACGTTGTTGGCGGCGTACCACTCCATGGCCTTTTTACCGTAATGGCAAGATGCCAAATCCACAAAACAGTACGGAACAACCGTGTTTCTTCAGAAAAGGCAGCAGACGTTTATTCAAACACTCTTTCACGTAAATTTCTTGGTTGACAGTCCCGGAAGCTATGAAAATGCTGCTTTTCAAGACACAGGTACAGATGGCTTGCCAAACCAGATATTTCTTTGCGAACTTTGACAGTTTCGTGTGCTTGAAAATATCTGCTACCTTTCCCCTTCCTTTTGCCGTATAAAACTCCTGTCCCGGAAGCTGCTTGTAGTCGGCTTTGACATAGGTTTCGTCGTCCATTACCACGCAGTCAAACTTCGTCAGCATCGTCGTGTACAGCCTCCAGGTTCGCGCTTTGGCCGTCGTATTTTGTTTATCATCGCGATTTGGAGTCACTACCTTCTTGTAAGTCGATAGTCCGGCTCGTTTTTTGGCTCGATGCACGGTTGTAGACGATACACCCAGCTTATTTGCGGCATCTCGGAGAGATAGGTTAGGGTTTCGCTTGAAACTACCGGCAACTCTCTTTGTCGTCTCAGCGGCTTCCGGTTTTCGATTTCCCCCCGATCCAGACTTCCTGGCTGTCGACAAACGTTCCCCAAACACTTTAATTACATTTGTAACGGTTGATTTGGCAACTTTTAGCGATTTTGCCAACTTTGCGTGCGAGTAGCTCGGATTTTCGCGATGCGCGAGCAAAATTTTGATACGCTGCTCTTCTTGCTTGGACGGCATTTTGACAACTGAAGAGTGAATTCCAAAATCAAAATAGGAGCAACATTCTACACACACACACCTTCAAAATGAGGGGTGTTCAGGTTTTTTAAATGCAAAATTGAAAGAAATACGTCCAGTTGATATTGACCAAATTTTGACCGTATCGCCCTTTACCCATATACTTCGACCTTTTCTGCCTTAGTTTTAGTCGTTTATTTGTCATACTGGCCGAGAAACTGCCTACGTGCCCAAGAAACGTGTTTATAAAATGTCAGATTGCAACAGACTTTATGAAATGTGAAGGAAAACTATTAATACTAAGTTGGTACGATACTAAAGCCAACTGGTAATACGCGGTAATAATTGAAATTAAAAAAAAATCACCCGCTCCGTCGATAACAGTCTTTCCGGGCACTCTCCCGAGCGCTTCGACACTGCTTCGCTTTTCAGCCTGTAACTTTGGAACGGAGTGTTTCATGAACTTCGGGTACAGTTTACGATTAAGAAGACACTCAAAAAAAATTTAAGCCAAATAAAAAACCAGTTTTTGAAACTTACAGAGTGTACATTACCGCCTTAAAAAACTGCTTAGAAATAAGTTAGTGAGAAAAACAGTTTCATGGATTTGAAGATTGAGGTGAGAATTTTGTACTACAAAATTTACCCGAAAATTAATTCTAATAATTAGAACTTCATATTAAAATGTTTGATATGATTCAATACAAAAGAAAACTCATGAATACATCTACTCACCGTCATTAAAAATTAAACATAGACATATAAGTTAATCAAACTGCAATTTAAGAGAAATGTTAGTCAAAAACACATAAATGAATTTCATGACCTCCAGACCACGTATAGTCAAAATATTTCTAACCGGAGTTGTTTATCTCGAGCCCGAATCATACAGCTCTGATCCGACTCCACGATGCTCAGCACAAAACCAAATTAAGTGATATGTGTCCTTGTAAGCTTCCCAACATGCACAGAACATTAATGTGTGGAAATGTGCTGAAAAATTACACGAATGGAGCCTTGACCAACATTAAACCCCTTGAACCAACATTTATAAGACACTTTGGAGTTGATAGAATGGAGCCATTGCCCAACATGTCCTACATTCAATTTATACTGCAGACTGCTGACAAAAAATAAAGAGTAATTCGTTGAAGGCATAAATAACTGCCATAGTGTCGGTCATAAATAACTGTCATAGCGCCCAACTTTGCTAGTGAGTCTGCCGTTTTAATGCATCGAATCAAAAATGAGATGGTACCCACACCAAGGCGATAATAAAAAAAACGTGAAGGTAAAGCATTTAGAAGCCCTCGTATTTTCATGAGAAAAAGCGAGTAGTGCTTTGCCGGACTCAAGAAGCGAATAGCCTCAATAGAAGTGAGAAGTGAGCTCTGGGATTTCATTCAAATTGCCGAAGTGGGAGAAACAAACACGATTGAGAATATTCGGCGAAGGGCTGACATCGTATGTTATGTTCAAATCTTACGCAATCACGCAGCGAGTTTGAGGATTCAGCTCACGGGCGATCGTTATCGATGACGTCACAGCAGGGATCATCTGGTTGCTAGGGAGTGGACGATCTGCTGTGCAATAGTCGTGGCGGCTCTGATTCTCGAGAAGGATGGATGGGAGCAAAGCCACAATAGAAAAGAATGTTCTGTGTTGAGTATTTATACATTAAAATAGTTGGTGTGTTGTAAATCTTGTTAATAAAAGGTATGTTGGACGAAATATATGTGTTGCGTATTGCTCTGTACAAATGTGTGATACGAATGTGATGTGTGGTTGAATGGAACTTCAGAATAAACTCCGAATCAATAAAATACAGTCCACTTATGGAGACGCCCAGTACTTTCTACCCCACAACTGGTAGTGTAAATTAATTACCCCCCAATCGGTGTTGGTCAGGATCCGGTAACCCAACACCGATGTCGTTTGTGACGATTCTCTCGATAGCTGAATGAATGACATTGTACGGTCATGGGATCCGATGCGTTCAGAAGCGTGTTGGCTTCGGCGAATGTCTTCATTTCATGCAAACGTAAAGAAAGGTTACGTGTAATATCTGCATGTCACTTCGGCTGGTACATATACTGTTTTACTACCCTGGTAAAACTTCCGATGTTGCCATCAGCCAGAGTGTGAAGTCGTCCATGATCATTTGCTGCATCTCGAAAATAAATGTCAATAATGAAAGCGGTTTGCTTCGATATTCTCTCAATCCTTATGCCCTTGGTTCCACATCCGTATCCAAATCCATAATGCAGACACCCCTAGTGCCCACATTTGGTAATCCAGCTGTGGACATCCTTATGTCCAATCGATTTTTGATTACCGGTGTGGTTTATCCTTGAGCACCCGATGTGCCCAATTCCTTGGGTACCCCTTTCTGCACACCCTTTGTGCACAGACCGTGGAAAGGTTAGAGGACACTCTTGTGTCCAGGCCTTGGCCTTAATCTTGAGCACCCTTTGTGTTCAAGACCTAGAAATTTTACCTAGAGGATACCCTTGTATCCTCTCCTTGGCATGGCATTCCTAGGATACCCTTGTGTCCTTGCCATGGATAGGTTTGAACACCCTTGTGCTCTGTCCTAGGATTGGTTTGCGCACCCTTTGTACACGAACCAAGGAACCGATACAGGACACCCTTGTGTCCAGCCCGAGGGTATGGTTCGATCACCCAGTGTGATCAAACGTCTGAGATTGTCCATTCAAGCACCCTGTGTGCTTTATTCATATTGGATTGATGCAGGATTCGGTAATGAGCACCGATTTGCCCAAACCGTGTAAAAAACCGCAGACATACTTGCATCTGCTTTGATGATCATTCAGCAACCCATGTACTCGACCTGGTGTGTACGATAGACACCCTCGTGTCTGAAACCCCTTATAATGCTCGTCCAAATTGAATTTCGTCTGATGGTGGTATTGGCTTGTGGTATCCGTATCTATATTTTACATGTCGATTCTAACGTCGATAGTCAGCGCGAAAACGTTTGCTCCAAAACGATCAGCTGATCAACAAACCATATGGCAGGCCTCCGTGGACGTGTGCCGATGGTGAGTATGTCATCATTGTGGGTTCCGAAAAAATAGTGGTTGTAAGTTTCCGAAACGGTAATGCCTAGCTCGGCTTGACATATACATGTAAGCTGCTTACCTGCACAGCTACTCGATTCCATTTCGATCCACGCCAACCGATGTATGCCTTAGGTATGTCGTCATCGTTGACCCATAATGATTGCTCCGAATGATTGCATCACGATCTGATCCGTATCCATCCGTATGCTACTTTGTATCTAATATTCGACTCTCTCCTGTTGCGTTCATCTCTGTGTGCTTGGTCTTAACCGAAAGCGTTACACTACAAAATTTCGCTCCGATCAGTCGTTCCTGGCGGCGTTTGTTGTGATTTGGTTTGTGTTTCTTCATCGCTCGTGGTTATCCAGTCGCCTCTCGAATCGTTCGTAGTGGGTGTAACTGTATTCCTTCGTACGGTTTCGGTTAGTTGACGTCGGCTGAACAGCTGGTCCATCAGCTGTGATCGACAGTTGTAGTGAACTCTGTTGTTATTTCTCTCCCAATGAGGTGTTATTGTTGACCGATAACGAAAAGTGTGTCAGTACATGAAATTTGTTATGTCCATCCGGCTGGACGTATACTGAGCTTATAACTACCTGGCGAACCAGGCAATGTGCCGTGGTTTTAAGGGTGTGATGTCCGACGCAGCATAAGTAGAATTAATGTGTTGCACAATCCAGCACCAATATCCAAGAATCCAAAGGTCCATATTTGTTTTTGTTAGTATCCGATAACCAATTCCTAGCAGCCATCATAACCCAGTGCCATATCGATCCAAAAGTAATGGCCATGCTGAGATAACTAATTATGCCACAGTGATGGCTGCTAATTAATTGTTTGCACAAACCAACCATTTTGGCATCCGAGCCGATTTATCCGGTTCGAAGGACCATAAATAATTTACACTGCCAGTGGGGTGGAATATTTTGGGGTTCGGTTTCTTTTTATGTTCCATTCAACATTTTCTACACACAACACATTACACATTAGTACAACTATCACGCAGCACATATATTTTGTCCGCAAGACACATTTTGTCTCTTCCACTCTACTTAGGTTTTATTCACAATATTTACATTTACTACATTACAAACTATTTTATTGTACAACACTCAACACAGAACATTAGTTTCCATTCTGGCTCTGCTCCCAACCATCCGTCTTGAGAGTCAGAGCCGACACGACTTTCTGCACATCAGATCATCTACTAAAGGGCGATACGGTCAAAATTTGGTCAATATCAACTTGACGTATTTCTTTCAATTTTGCATTTAAAAAACCTGAACACCCCTCATTTTGAAGGTGTGTGTGTGTAGAATGTTGCTCCTATTTTGATTTTGGAATTCACTCTTCAGTTGTCAAAATGCCGTCCAAGCAAGAAGAGCAGCGTATCAAAATTTTGCTCGCGCATCGCGAAAATCCGAGCTACTCGCACGCAAAGTTGGCAAAATCGCTAAAAGTTGCCAAATCAACCGTTACAAATGTAATTAAAATGTTTGGGGAACGTTTGTCGACAGCCAGGAAGTCTGGATCGGGGGGAAATCGAAAACCGGAAGCCGCTGAGACGACAAAGAGAGTTGCCGGTAGTTTCAAGCGAAACCCTAACCTATCTCTCCGAGATGCCGCAAATAAGCTGGGTGTATCGTCTACAACCGTGCATCGAGCCAAAAAACGAGCCGGACTATCGACTTACAAGAAGGTAGTGACTCCAAATCGCGATGATAAACAAAATACGACGGCCAAAGCGCGATCCCGGAGGCTGTACACGACGATGCTGACGAAGTTTGACTGCGTGGTAATGGACGACGAAACCTACGTCAAAGCCGACTACAAGCAGCTTCCGGGACAGGAGTTTTATACGGCAAAAGGAAGGGGAAAGGTAGCAGATATTTTCAAGCACACGAAACTGTCAAAGTTCGCAAAGAAATATCTGGTTTGGCAAGCCATCTGTACCTGTGGCTTGAAAAGCAGCATTTTCATAGCTTCCGGGACTGTCAACCAAGAAATTTACGTGAAAGAGTGTTTGAATAAACGTCTGCTGCCTTTCCTGAAGAAACACGGTTGTTCCGTACTGTTTTGGCCGGATTTGGCATCTTGCCATTACGGTAAAAAGGCCATGGAGTGGTACGCCGCCAACAACGTGCAGGTGGTTCCCAAGGACAAGAACCCTCCCAACACGCCAGAGCTCCGCCCAATTGAGAAATACTGGGCTATTGTCAAGCGGAACCTAAAGAAGACCAAAAAAACTGCTAAGGACGAGCAGCAGTTCAAGGCAAACTGGCTTTCTGCGGCGAAGAAGGTGGACAAGGTGGCTGTACAAAATCTGATGGCAGGGGTCAAGCGTAAGGCCCGGCAATTCGGATTTGGAAAAGCGGAAGCCTAACTGAATATTTTTCCTGAATTTTATACTAATTGAACTTGAAAAAGAAATTTAATTTGATTTTTTAAATAAACGATTTCACCGATTTACACGCGTTTTCCCTTGACCAAATTTTGACCGTATCACCCTTTATCTAGCAACCAGATGATCCCTGCGTCACTATGATCGTCTATGATCGTTGTCGCTATCGGTCGATGTGGTAGGTAGAGTGCCGTCTCGATTCGGTGGAATGATCGTTCGAGAGAAGTCCTCTCATTCAGCAGTGGCGTAGCGAGGGTAGGGCGATGTTACTCCCGAACATCGTATGTTATGTTCAAATCTTCATCATGAAGCGAGTTTGAGGATTCAGCTCAAGAAGCTTCTCCAAGTTTTCGATTAACTGAGGGTTCATAACTTCACAGCCAACCCCAGTCTACAGTTCAAGACTCATCGTATGAGTTGAGTACATGCACCCTAACGCAAAACAAAGACACCGTAACTGAATACGTTCCAGATTGATGACTGAAAATTAAAAAAAAAAAACACCGTTGATAAGGGTTGGATGATATCATGCTTATGACAAATATTTGCCGTAATACTCCTACCATAATTTAAAAAAAAAATGTCCCGCAAGATTGAATTTTTGTCTCATAGTGCAAGGGCCGATAGCAGAAATTCTGGTCTTCTGGATTGTGTTTTTGATGAAGGAGAAAGGGTGGGGAGTTGTTGTGTTCGATTTTATAGATAGAATTGGTGTGAATAAAAAACCGAAGATTTAAGAGATGAGGGTGAGGAGAAGAAAAGGAATATCGGGTCGTTAGAGCCAGCAAAGTGAGTTTCCTGCATAGAGAAGGCTTTTAAACTTTAGACGGAAGGTTTTGAATAGAAATCAGAAAATTGTTATAGGAATTTTCTCTATATTTACATCGATGATGATCTAAATGTGTCCTGACCCCATTCATAACGGCACAAAGGCGCATGATTCTTTTATTTTTCTTATTTAAAAGAGATTCAAATTCTTGTTATATCCCAAGTAGGTCTTAATATCATAAAATTGGCAAACATGGTAGTGCCCATAGTGCTAAATATTTAGAAAATTCTTTACATTAAGACTTATATAGATCCTTATATTTTTTCATTTTTCGTATTGAGGAGTTATCTCGACCTGCACTTAATAAAGGTTAGGGGATATATTACTACAGGGCGCGTGCCGATTGTTTTCAGCAAATTTTAAATAGTAATTTATAATGCTTGCGGAACATGATTCAGATATATTTGGTAGCACTGAATAGCTTATATTGTTAGATGTCGGAAAAAACAATCTATTATATAAACAAAGACTTTCTAAAGTCATTAACTGGCACACACACCTACCCGGACAAAATACAAGTGCCGTTCCAATTCGGTTGAACGGAGCAGGGTCGAAAAAGAGGATAAGATCATAAAAAAAGAATCCAGCAAAGTCGATGAGGTCCACGGAAAATCGGGTGTTTGGAATTTTCAATCTGGCGAGTAACGGCTAAGAACCTCGGTTGTAATATTCTAATCAAGTGACATGATTTTGTGCCCATGTAAATTGTCGAAATAAGTATAGTGGTCTTTTGTATTGAAGAAATCCCAGAGATCATTAACGTTATGCGTTAAACGGCAGTATAGGCAGGCAGTACAGACTTTAAATATATTTACATTTATTCACGTACATTTGAAGAAAAAATAACTCAGTATCTAAGCATCTCTATAATTTTTTATGTGTGATCGTTTGCCAGATTTAAATATTGGTATGAAAACGATTGTTTTCAGAATAATGGAAAGTCTCTTGATTTAAGTGATAAATTAAAGTGGTTTTACAAACAAAGTTTCTAGCCCTTTCAGTAGTCCTGGAGGTATTCCTAGGTTCTTTTCAGCATCACGACCGTTTGGCGCCATTAAAATTTCTTGAGCAATGATATTTTCAACTGGTACGTCATTTTCATGCTCAGGTAGATGGACCAAATAGTTTAGGTCGAGAACATCGTTAGATTTCTAGTAGATATTTTGGAAAAAGCGTGCAAACTGATAACAAATATCTCCGCTATTAGAACCATCAAACTCTGCGAACTGCATGCGCGATGGAAATTTACACGTTTTCATTGTTTCATTCGTGAAGTGAAAGAACACCTTTGGATCGGATTTTATGTTATTTTCTACTCTTGTTTTGTGTTTTTCATTTGCTGAGGATGTTTTTACATCAAGTGCTTTACAAATATTAATGTATTTATCTAAATATGGTAAACTTTGGTTTATTTTTGTATTCTTTGTGAGCTTTCTGTTTCCTGTTTTTGAAATTTTTGATTTCACGTGTATACCATACCGGTTGTTTATAGCTTGTTAGTATTCTCTTCTTTCTCATTGGAACGTGATCGTGAATAAATGCATATAGAATATCGTCTGGACGTAGAGCCAAGAAAGCAGAATCAAAAAGATGAAGTTTAATATATATCATTATTTTTACCCACAACTCTTCCAATTCTTGATCTTTTTCACTAGGGATTATTTCTGCTTGGAGGTTTGCATTATCGGTAATAAGCACACTACCACCAGATTTTTTCTCTGATTATGTCAAATCACGGTAACTTCGAAAAGCATTATATTTGCTACTGAAAACTTCATCACTTTTGATTTCTTCAGACCAACTTGTTTCAGTTCCTAATATGATACCGTATAGACAACCGTTGAATGTATTTCGAACTTTGATAACTGCGCCTACGGTTAAATTTTTGACAATTAACTTTGGATTCAGTTATATCTATTTTATTACACTCACTAGACTCACTTGAAGAATGAAAAATTACCTCATGTTGATCAACTTCCTCAAATGAGCGTGACAAATCTACCTGTAGTCTACAATGATTGATTAAATAAATAAATAAATAAATGTATAAATCAGTCAACGTTTAGTATTAGTAACTCATACTATTGAAGTCTGCAGATTGTAGATGGAATGCACGCATCTGTTGAAAAAGAGCAAAAAGTTAGTCGAAATAAATGGAAATCACTAATCCTTCACTTTATTTCCATCCAGTACTTAGCTACATGCGCATACCCCAAAAGTTCAACACAGTGGACGCAGCGGTTCTACGCCCAAAAAAAAGCTACATGCGCTCTTATTCACCAAAATCAATTATTCAACAAGAAGTAGGAGATTTAGAAGGAGATGTTCGCTCATCCCCATGAGGCCCCATTGGAGATGTGCGGCAAAGAATGCGTCCTTAGTTCGAGTACTACTATATCCAAGCCCTTCGCCCAATTTTCAACCTGCCGCACACTGACGGAACTATCAACACTTTCTCTTCATATCTTTCATTTCTAGCAAACATTATTGTCCACTCTTGGGGCCTCATGGTGATGAGCGAACATCTCCTTCTACAACATACTCGTTACTTCACGTACGGAGAATACAAACATAACAATTATAGTAAGCAGTAGATGTTTACTTATGGATCTTCCTAACTGGTTTATTCGGGATGAATTCCGTGGGAGATCAAAGTTCGTACGGGTAATAAATTGGCAGTCTTCGATGCTCACATTTAATCTTAATGTCATGATATGTTTCGTATGACATGATGCTGCTATTTTTTTTTCTTGGATTGATCATCGTTTGCCATCGCTGAAAACAAGAATTACACGAGAATATTAAATAAAAATACATGATGAAGTTTGTCAGAAGTAGATTATTTATCATCTCCATGCAAAGCGCTAGGAGTGGACGGTAATTTATTGCTAGAACGAAATAGACATGAAGAGAAAGTGTATTGATAGTTCCGTATAGGGCAACGGCAGGCTTTGAAAATTGAAAGATCAAGTTTGAAAACGAGCGGAGGGCATTATTGAACGGTAGTATCCGATCAGGCACATAACCCTTTACCATACTACCCCATGCAGGATAGGCAAGAGGAGGGAATCCCCTTGACTGGCAAAAGGTTATGCAACCGATATAAGAGCCCGACCGGTGAAAACCTTAATCATATCTGTTCCCTTTTGAATGTAAATGCGTACATTATCTTGGGGGAAGGGAAAATAGTTGGTGATATGCAATGTGTGTGCAAAATACGTGACGAAAGAAAGAGTTGGCAATATTCTATAATTTTAAATACTTACTAAAACTTCGAACTTCATTAAAAATCGCTTTTGAGTGGGTTAATTTTTAATTTCTGAATACGAGACCTTGAGGAAATTTACAAATTGTAGACGAAATACGCATATCTGTCAAAAGATAAGCAACTATAACGGAAGCGGATGGAAAGGTTAAAACATTTACAACGCCCTTACTACGTCTATCAACTAGTTCCTGGAATTTAATATTAAGAATTCTGATATGCAAAGTAATATAAGAAGAAGTATGACATTTCCTTCATCATACTATCTGACAACTTTAAGTGAATTGAGGTTTCTGTTGTAATTGGAGGAGAAAGTTGATTGAAATCTATTTTCTAAAATTGTCCATCTCATATAGTGCTTTTTGTGGCCATTGGAAGCACCCAATCTATAATCCTTAACAAGTTCTACGCTTTTAAAATTTATCGAGTTCTTCAAGGAATCATTTACAAGTTGGCCAAGTGTTTCTCAATAACGAACTTCACTATGAACCATGCAAAAATCCTTCTTTTGCGTCCTTTTCGATATTGAAAAAAATTGATTGGCTTGGTTTCTTTCTAAAAAAAACTCAATGCTTGTGTATACTAAGGTTTTTTTTACACGGGGGATACGTTCCCCTTTTACTGTTAAACCGTGTCAAAAGAGACAAAATAGAGTTGATCAATTAACATGCATAAACATTTTAAATTGCTTCGATTTTTTTTGCATGTGTTGCCTTTTCATGTAATGGTCAAATTACAGTTTTAAAATATTTTAGTATTAGGTGCGCAACTATGTTCTCGCTGTTTTTTGGTGAAAAAGGAACTTTATTTTGAAAACAAAGGTTACAAACGAATTATTCAAAGTATTGCCCATCACTAGCTACGATTTTTTCCCATCTTTCTGGTAAAACGTGAATACCATTTCGATAGAACTGTTCGTCTTTTGATGCTATCCAAGAATCAAGCCATTTTGAGATGTCATCATATGAGTGGAATTGCTGACCAGTGAGACCATGTGCCATCGAACGGAACAAGTAATAATCGGACGGTGCAATCTCAGGAGAATATGGCGGGTGGGGTAGGACTTCCCATTTGAGCGTTTCCAAGTAGGTTTTCACGGGTTTCGCAACGTGAGGTCGAGCGTTGTCATGCTGAAGAATCACTTTTTCGTGTCTGTGCTCGTATTGTGGCCGGTTTTCGTGCAGTGCTCGGCTCAATCGCTTCAACTGAGTTCGATACTGTTCCCCGGTAATGGTTTCGTTTGGTTTCAACATCTCATAATAAATAACACCAACTTGGTCCCACCAAATACACAGCATAACCTTCGCAGCGTGAATATTCGGCCTAGGCGACGATGTTGAAGCATGCCCGGGCAGTCCCCATGAATGTTTCCGTTTTGGGTTACTGTAATGAATCCATTTTTTGTCACCTGTCACAATGCGATGTAGAAAACTCTTCCTGTTTTGCCGCTGGAGCAGTTGTTCACAGACGAAAAAACGACGCTCAACATCTCTTAGCTTCAAATCGTAAGGAACCCAAGTTCCTAGCTTTTAAATCATTCCCAACGCATGCAATCGCTTAGAAACGGCTTGGCGGGAAACTCCTAATCCTGAACCAAGCTCTTCTTGCGTTTGACACGGATCCTCATCGAGCAATGCCTCCAATTCAGAGTCTTCGAAGTTTTTTGGCCTTCCTTCACTCGGACGATCATCAACACTGAAATCACCGTTTTTGAAGCGACGAAACCAATCACGACACGTTGTTTCACTCAGAGCAGCATCACCGTAAACTTTTTGGAGCTCTCGATGTGCTTCAGCCGCCGTTTTCTTCGAATGAAAGAAGAAAATCAACACTTCCCGCAAATGACGATTATTTGGCACGAAATCAGTCATCTTCAAACAACCAAAATATATAACACTAAGCCAAAATCACTGATTTGGCAAAGCGGTTTGTTTACCATATGTCTGAGCTTGGTTTATGACGCTTGAGATGTACAACATTCGACCAGCACTTACTACTGGCGCCATCTATTGCTTAACAGCGGGAACTTAGTTGCGCACCTAATATTTACACCAAAAATTGTGAATTGTTTGAAAAACTGCCATATGATTACTTTTTGCCCAAAGTGAACAATTTGATTTGAATTAGGTCGATAAGTTGATCCGTTCTGGAGTTATCGCCGAAAACAAACCACGTGAAAAAAAAAAAAACCGTGTTAAAAAAGACCTTAGTATACACCCAAACAAACCTTGCTATCATTTTTTTCTAAATATGCACTTGACTTCTTACAGTGAACTGAAACATTTGAGAGAAAACACGGAGTGTAGCTCTCTAGTGCAAAATATCCGATGATTAATCGGCAGTATACAAGGATTATTCTATCTTTTTTAGGATGGATTTACTAATTATTTTTTTGAGTCAGCACAGTGGTCAGATCATTTAAAATCGTGACGCACTGTTTATGTTTCACAGCGCTCCTTATGGTTAATTTTTCAAGGTTTTGCCAGCATATTGTTTGAAAAGCACTTCCCTTTCAGTGCTTGAAGTTTTGTTGCGGTTCAGTACGTATAAAAAAGTTGAGACAGATGGAAGCCGGGAGATGATGATTAATGTTGGACAATCACGCTGAAAATCCAACGTTTTCAGGTTCAAAAATTGCGAAATCGTTGAGTTTGGCTAAATCTACCATGTTCAGTGTCCGCAAACCTATTGATGAACGGAAAAGTATTTTTTCGAAAGATCATAGTTAGCGTCGTACTGGAACTTATGACACTAGTTTACAAAATAAATCAAAAGTTATGAACTTTATAATTCAACTAATGTTTCTAATGTGAAATTTTTTGAAGAACTCCAAAATTCCGTCAAAAAAATTAAAGTAGAACAGTTATCGAGATATGGATGAAAATTGATTTTTTAATAACTGAACAAAAACACATTTACTTAAAATGGAATATCTCCAACGCGTTATCCAATTTCAATTATTTTGTCATCAAATGAAGCAAAATTAAATGTAGACCCTTCTGAACGCCGCAACATTCTAGGAGTAATAGTTTCGACGCTATTTATAAGTAAACAATCCTTAGCGATATTTTTTGGAGATTTGTAAAAAAAAACTGTGCTAAACATATGATTAATACCAAAATAACGTCAACAATAAAATATATTGCATGTGTAGCTTAAAGCCAAAGAAAAAACAAAGAAAATTAGGGCTCAATGGTGAGAATCGGTTGAAAACTGAGGAATTAATGCTCCTTTTGGAAAAGGTGCCGAAATGCGGGAAAAAACAGAAATTCGAAAGAAATACGCCCATTTATCTCTCTCTCTCTCTCTCTCTCTCTCGCTCTCTATTACACACACACACACTGCATTTTTTCCTAAAACCAGCATTACTTCCTCATTTTTCAACCGATTTTTACCATTGAGCCCTAATTTTCTTTGTTTTTTCTTTGGCTTAAGCTCTATGTGCAATAGCATAATTTTTTTACAAATCTAAAAAAAAACGCAAAAAAATTATATATACTTAAAAATATCGTCGAAACTATTACTCTTAGAATATCGCAATGTTCCGAAGACCGGTGTTAAATTTAATTTTGCTCATGACAAAATATTTGAAATTGGATCACACGCGTTGGAGATATTCCATTTTAAGTTAATTTTTTTTTGTTCATTTATTACAAAATCAGCTTGTATCCATATCTCAAAAACTGTTCTACTTAAACATTTTTTACTGCATTTTTGAATTCTGCATAAAATTTCACATTAGAAATGATGGTCAGCTTCCCAACAAACATCGGCGTTGAATTAGAGCTTCTCAAGCAAATTTGGAGAAGCTATTCAGCTGTTTCTTCTAGAATAGCTGAATAGCTTCCCCAAATTTGTTTGAACAAGCTCTAATTCAACACCGATGTTTGTTGGGTTACCGAGTTCATGAATGCTGTAAACTAGTGAAATCAGAACATTGCAAGAGTCAAAAGATTTCAGAAGCCGCGCAAGCGTCACGGTGATTCTGAAATTCGGCTTTCAGTCGAAAACATGTTCCTGCAACAGGATCGCCACAAACAGTAAAATGATCGGGTGTATACAACACATGTGACTGGAAATAAAGGCAAATGGAGAAAGGTCTGAACTGAACTAATTTTTATTACCACATACTTAACTGACAGGAATTCCCACTCACCCTGTACGCGAACCAAGTCAAAGAGTTCAGGACGTTTAATTTGTGTCTCCACTTATGGAGATTATTGGGCATATAATGCTCCATGGAATGACCGATCAACGCTGAATAATTAAGGTTAAACAATAGAAAATACGTACTTCTTAGGTACACAGAGAGGAAACCTGAAATATCATTGTGATGCAAATGTCAGAGCATATAATAATGTATTTCCTACCACACGAAGCAGTAACTTGCATGAAATTGTTTTAATAAAGACGAGCTTTTGTATACAACATTATCGGCAACGTATAGGATGTCCCAGAATTTAACACGATTTGTAAGTTTCATTTATGTGCATGATATTGAACAGAAATTCACTCTACTTTTTCAAGCTGTGTAGCTTCAGATATTTACACTAAGAAAATGTTATGTGAAATTGAGTCTATTCAGATGCCCCCCAAAAGCGACTCACTATAGACTTAAATTTACGTTCTCTTCCTAATTTTCATGAACCTAAATTTTAGTCACAATACTTATTATTTAAATGTTTAGTACTTTCTTAAACGCAGTTATAATTTTTAACTCTTATGAGTATTACTACACATATAAAAAGAAACATTAAATTTTCTGCGTTATCTAATGCACATAAAGGGAATGCTAGATTTGGCAGAAAATAATGGGATATTTCATGCAAATTTAAGCCAGATAACTCCTGAATCTAGCTTGTTGTATGAAAGATTGCAAACTTTGTTGTGTGGCGCATGAAAGATTGCAAACAATTTCGTTGTTTACGCCTTCTTTGGCTTGGAATTAAACGAGGGGAAATTTTACGCGCTTGTTAAATTTAATTTTTTTTTCTGTTTAGAGACCACAAATGCTATAATTAATGTATTCTTTGTTAATAATTGATGCATTCTTTCAGAGAACCTGTTTAAAAAATAAAAACAGGCCACAAAAGGTTTCGCCTATCGTCAGCTTGGAGCTATGCATAATTATATTATCATAAAAACTGATGAAAAAACAACCAAAACTATTAAATATTCAAAATGTTCATGATTAATGCGTTAACGATAAAATAATACTACAGTCACTACTGTGATTGAAATTATCATCGGAGGGAAGGATAAATATACTGCAGCACACTGTGCACAGACAAAAATAATCAATTTTAACAGACATGATGTGATGTGATGTGATAGGAAGCCATCACCAGTGCAGGCGTACAGTTCCTCCTAATAGCAAGATCAAAATATACATATGAAGGGCCAAAACCGGGGGTATGGACCCGTAGGCAGAAGCACTTACACGAAACCCACGGAAAGGATAGAGAATCTCCTTCCAACGAAACGCTCTTATTACAGTAAATGAACAGTAAGCAATACACATTAGGATTTCCGTCTGGTGGTTTGTTAAAAATAGGGTTAGCAAACTCACTGTAGACTGTCAGAAGATAATTAGACCTTCACTGATCTCGATCTGACGATTTCCATCAAGGAAGGCATAATTGTCATTAATGATTTTGGCCAGAAAACCACGAATCCCTCATCCAGCCTACACTTTGCCTGGCACCCTGTAAAATCAGATACCAGCCAAATGGTACACAGCGCTGCATGAATTAGATCAGCTCAGATTTAGTAAAATGTCCATTTGCAAACCGAAAATTAAAAATACATTCAATAATAAGTGCAAAAGCCTACCACAGATTCCGTTGCAGCTACAGGGTGCGGCAGAAAATAATGCGAAAATTTGTTCTATTTCTTTCAATTCCCATTTTCAACTAATTCAAGCAATAATATCAACATTTTCGAGTGCAGTTATCTTTATAAAGTCCTTTTAAACAAATTTATTAAATGTGTCCTCCATTTTTATTAATAACATCCTCGAGCCGACGCCTTTCGGACGTAGTCCTTCGACATTGACTGCCATGTGCGTGTTATGGTTGACTTCAGGGTTTTCACACTAGGAAGTGATGTTTTGCAGGCTCGTGATTTTGGTCCTCGGAGAAGTTGGCCTTCACCCAGGGAAGCACTTGGTCCATTAAAATACCGATGTACACTTCGGTATTGATTTTAACTCCAGCATCAATGAAAACAGGCGGCATTTTCAAACCGTTGGACGCCACCAAGCCAAACATCATGACACCAGCCGGATGTTTGGTTTGAAATTTGAATTTCACTTTTTCCGGAACGTTCTCCATTTTCTGCGGTGAAATGGACCGGTCCGTGCGGCTGTTGGCCACAGCATCGATGCTGAAAAGCTTTTCGTCGGAGAACAAGGTTATCATTTTTTCCTTCTTCAACAAGGAAAGCAATCTCTTGGAACGAGACACTCGTAGTCCCTTGACCCGTTCCGTAATCAAGTGGTGTTTCACTCTGGCTCCGAAAGATGCATGCAGGTCTTCTTTGATGATTCTCCGTATGGATTTCTCCGAAATATTGGCTTCCTTTGCAAGTTTTCTTATGTAACGCACCGGGTTGCGAGCAATTTTTGCACGGACCGATTTGATCACGTTCGGCGTGCGTGCAAAGCGCGGACGAAGGGCATTAAGATCGCTTGAAAACTCGACTGTTTATCTGAGGCCCAGAGGTCCGAGTGTCATATACCATTCGACTCAGCTCGACGAACTGAGCACATGTCTCTCTCTCTCGCTCTGTCTGTCTGTCTCTCTCTCTCTCTCTCTCTCTCTCTCTCTCTCTCTCTCTCTCTCTCTCTCTCTCTCTCTCTCTCTCTCTCTCTCTCTCTCTCTCTGTGTCTGTGTGTGTGTGTGTGTGTGTCTGTGTGTGTGTGTGCGTTACACATCATGTCAAAGAACGTATTGATTTTTTTTTAATTCAGACATTTCGTTACGCAGGTATGAACCAAACAGTGCTTGACGCCGTTTACAATAGTAATCAAACAGTTTAGTCTCCGATTACATATTGAGCTATTTGTGTACCGATAGTTTTGTTTGCGCCAAATCAAAGTTATAAAATCTTCAAATAATTGGTCAAAATTTTATTATGATTAGATAATCCTTCACGGTTCCTTCACGGATCCTTGACTAAAACAATACCTGAGAGCACATACATACATGTGAGTTGAAAATCTACTCGTTGCAGTTCAAAACCGAACAAGACCACTCACCCCAATCGATACCACTTGTATTCTATTGTTCCGCATCTGGTGCGTTGTATAGCACATACAGCGTACTAGCCACACTATGCGACTCTATAGAATTAGAGCAGGTCGATTGGCTCGAGTCTGGTTTTGAACTGCAACGAGTATATTCGAAAATTACACAAAGTCTTCATTTTCTATAACTACATAATTTTCAACGAATATGTACTTATTAAGCATCTTGAATCCATATCGATAATCAAAATTGACGCTTAGGATTGTCCAATAATTCATTCTATGGACTGAATATATGAAATTTCAAATATTTAAGTAATTTCCCCTTTTATATAACTAACACAAACAGGTTGTTAAAGACTATAAATAGCAATATTTCAATCACATCGATGAACAATACGTTCAGGATTGACAAATAAAGGGTGATACGGTCAAAATTTGGTCAAGGGAAAACGCGTGTAAATCGGTGAAATCGTTTATTTAAAAAATCAAATTAAATTTCTTTTTCAAGTTCAATTAGTATAAAATTCAGGAAAAATATTCAGTTAGGCTTCCGCTTTTCCAAATCCGAATTGCCGGGCCTTACGCTTGACCCCTGCCATCAGATTTTGTACAGCCACCTTGTCCACCTTCTTCGCCGCAGAAAGCCAGTTTGCCTTGAACTGCTGCTCGTCCTTAGCAGTTTTTTGGTCTTCTTTAGGTTCCGCTTGACAATAGCCCAGTATTTCTCAATTGGGCGGAGCTCTGGCGTGTTGGGAGGGTTCTTGTCCTTGGGAACCACCTGCACGTTGTTGGCGGCGTACCACTCCATGGCCTTTTTACCGTAATGGCAAGATGCCAAATCCGGCCAAAACAGTACGGAACAACCGTGTTTCTTCAGGAAAGGCAGCAGACGTTTATTCAAACACTCTTTCACGTAAATTTCTTGGTTGACAGTCCCGGAAGCTATGAAAATGCTGCTTTTCAAGCCACGGGTACAGATGGCTTGCCAAACCAGATATTTCTTTGCGAACTTTGACAGTTTCGTGTGCTTGAAAATATCTGCTACCTTTCCCCTTCCTTTTGCCGTATAAAACTCCTGTCCCGGAAGCTGCTTGTAGTCGGCTTTGACGTAGGTTTCGTCGTCCATTACCACGCAGTCAAACTTCGTCAGCATCGTCGTGTACAGCCTCCGGGATCGCGCTTTGGCCGTCGTATTTTGTTTATCATCGCGATTTGGAGTCACTACCTTCTTGTAAGTCGATAGTCCGGCTCGTTTTTTGGCTCGATGCACGGTTGTAGACGATACACCCAGCTTATTTGCGGCATCTCGGAGAGATAGGTTAGGGTTTCGCTTGAAACTACCGGCAACTCTCTTTGTCGTCTCAGCGGCTTCCGGTTTTCGATTTCCCCCCGATCCAGACTTCCTGGCTGTCGACAAACGTTCCCCAAACATTTTAATTACATTTGTAACGGTTGATTTGGCAACTTTTAGCGATTTTGCCAACTTTGCGTGCGAGTAGCTCGGATTTTCGCGATGCGCGAGCAAAATTTTGATACGCTGCTCTTCTTGCTTGGACGGCATTTTGACAACTGAAGAGTGAATTCCAAAATCAAAATAGGAGCAACATTCTACACACACACACCTTCAAAATGAGGGGTGTTCAGGTTTTTTAAATGCAAAATTGAAAGAAATACGTCAAGTTGATATTGACCAAATTTTGACCGTATCGCCCTTTAGTTCATTTTATTAAATGAATGTATGACATATCGAATATTCCTGGATGTTCCTGGAATTTTTGATGAAAATATGTATCCAGTACCATATTGGCCACCTTTGAGTTTGTAATTCTGGTGAAGTGTAAGAAGGGTTCAGTCTCACCATCGGTGGATTAATTCGGGTTTTTTTTAAATATATTTGTTTGTAACTCAAGTAGCATCTGATACAACCCGTTGCGCTTAACTACATAATCGTTCAAAAGCTTGTATTGGCGTCGAAAACTCGGGAATATTCACCGCTAATTTTACGTCTAAAATAGTGTCTCACGCACCGTGTTAAACAAAGTTATAGGATTTTTCCAGCTTTACATACATCATGTTTAGAATTTCAGCTTCTGAAATGAGCTATTTGAAAACGGATATAATTGAATCAACGTAAATGGTTACAACCTTGGTTACAACTTAATTAACAAACTTCTAGTACAGTTACAGCCTATGAAATTTCTCAACTGTAATACATAGATTGCTGTTTATAATCTCCCTAACAATATTTTCATCTGTTTAAATCCCTCACAATCAAAACAGCTTAACAATTCTTATCTATCAATCGGAGAGCACTCCGACTACCTTCAACTTTAACGGAACACCCTTCATTCATTCCATTCACAAATGGAGACCTATCTATCTTTCACTTGTACAGAATCACTCATTTAAATTTAGTGCTGCTCTTGAAGGCTCGTCAAACGAACCAAACGAGATGGACCGTTCTTTCTCTTCTTCGTAATATGTTCATCTTTTCTCTTGTCTGATGGAATACCACCGCATTTTTGTGCGTTCAGCACAGTAAACTAGCAGAGCACATTTTGCTTTTATCATATTTCTTGTGCAAAAAATACCCTCCTTTTTCCTATCAGAAACGATGTCGAGAGGAAAATTGGTTTCACATTGCTATCGTGAACTACAATACATACGATATGGTATGTTTGTGATATTTCTATTTTATGATTTCTTTCGTCTGATTTTTATTGTTATGGTATCTATGATGTTTGAGATAAAGCTCTGAGAATTTTCGTCTTCAATATTCTAGGATATTTCAACGTTATCAAGTGCTTGGAAGTCATCTTGACGGAATGTTTGGAAATATAGCTCAAAGTAAATATCAAAAGTGTTAAAACCCTCACTAAGTACCTCTACATACTATTGAAAAAAGCTCAATTAATTTTGAACCTTACCAAACATGTTCTAGATTTCTTTTTAATCAAAGCTCACCATATGGGGTATGCACACATATTTGTATTTATATAGTAACTACTTCAAGCAAGAGAATAGTTGATGCAACTTTCGATTGAATGATATTAAGTATAATAAATCTAGAAAACTTTCGAATATGGATATTGCCTAAAACACCCTAGTAGAACACTTGTTGCAGTTCGGTTAGAGTAAATGCTTGACCCGTAACGCTGGTAGATCACCTTTTCGTGGTGCGTTACAGGGTATCAGATCTACCACTGAACCTTAGTCCGAATTAATTCAAACTAGGGAACATATTTGTTTTTATGGTCAAAGGAGCGTCCTTATTACATTTTATGCCTTGTGAAAAGTGACAATTGTCGGATTGTGCCACCGAGGATGAGCTTGGAATAAGGAAAACATGGTTAGTCTTCATTTATGTGAATGCTCATTTTCTATTTGATGTTCTATAGTTTGAATTAGTTATGACTAGGGTTCTGATGCATGGTCAGTATCGGAGTCATTGTTTGTTTTGTTTGCAATGACTTATAAAGGGGCGCGCCTTCGAAGAGTGCTGTCACTCACAAAGGGTTTAAATAGCGGAAACTTAAAAAAAACTCGATTCATAGCCAACAAAACAAACAAAGACAACTGTAAAAAACACTGAATACTTCATCATTTCTCAATAGTGATGAAGTAACTCAACATGCACTAAACAAAGGAAACGGGAAATACTACAATAGATCAAATCTAGGTTTTTTTTTTTTCATTAGGGCGAATCTACAATTGAGATATTCTCTCCGGGCTCGCTCTCTTTCATTCATAAACCAATCACCTTTACGTTTTTCATTCTACTATTTGTAGAGAGTATGCTAGCCAGCACTGTTGTGTTTCGATCTGTACTAAAGAATCCCTCGAAAGTTTTATAATGGCGCTGTAATGAATGAAAGATAGCGAGCCCGGAGAGAATCTCTCAATTGTAGATTCGCCCTAATGAAAAAAAAAACCCTAGAAATTACTGGTCGCAGTGGTTTATGTCCCGAACAGAGGAAAAAAACTGCTATATAACTGATTCAAGTCACAATAAAGTTGCTGCAATCATTTGTGAGATATGTATGTTGCTTACAGATGTACTATACCTAGCCAATCAGACTAAGGCCTCTTAATTCCAAAGCTGCTTTCCGCAAATTGTGAAAGGTCCATAGGTCGCCTTCTACTTGCTCGATTCACCTTGCTCGTTACGCGTCTCTTCTTCTTGTACCCGTCGCTTCGTTATCGATATCCCAGCCCACCGTAGTTGACCGATTTTAGCAGTGTGAACGTTGACAGGTTCTCCCGGCAACTGATGCAATTCGTGGCTCATTTGACTCCTCGCCGCTTCATTCATCATCTGCACTCCACAGTAAATTGTACGCAGCATATTCTATTTAAAACACCCAGGGCACGTTGGTCCTCCGTGAGCATGGTCCATGTTTCATGGCCGTTGTGTACTACCAGTCTAATCAATGTCTTGTACATGGTCAACTTTTTAGTTCGGTTAACTTTGTTCGATCTACGCGTCCTTCGGTATCGAAAGAAGGTTTGATTGCCAGCCATGACGCCCTGTATCTTTAAACCCAGATCAATAAACCCAGAATTCGTCTACCGCCTCGATGTAATCACTGTCGATCGGAACTCGTTGTGGGAGGATAACATTATCATCTCGGGAGCCTCTTCCCTTCGTGTATTCTTTTTTTGACGCATTAATGACAAGCCCAATCCAACTTGCTTCGGCCTGATGTCTGATTTACATTTTCTCCTTCGTTGTTGAGTTGCTTGCTACGATATCAACGTCGTCGGCGAAGTCAAAAAATGGACACCACGTGTCAGGCTATCCCCGCTCATGGAATCACACCCTTTAATGCAATGTTGAACACACAATCACGTTTACATCTCCGAGATTCGACTTGCACTTAATCTACGAATTTCGGATGACCATGAAAAACAAAAATCCGTTTCTTATACATTTATACGTTTTTACAAACATACATACATTTACACTACAAAAATGTCTCGACACCCTGCCGGGCGGCTTTACATCAGTTGGTCGGAATGTTAGCCATAGCCGATGAAAAGATGGATGTCGGCATGTTATTTACTCACTGCGATCAGCTCCAACCTCCCTTTTGGCTACGAAATTATTGGAGTAAATCCTTCGTTTGAGGTTCACCCAAAAATGTCTCTCGGTCACAGCTGGGGAATGTTGTGAGGCTTGACGGTCTTCGTTGCAACGATTATCTCTTTGCATAGTGGGCCGTGTTCAGCTCCAGCCAAAAGGCAGGCACTTTATATCTCTCCGTTAACCGTGAGTCCCGAATGACAAAACAGTGGGTTGGACATTCGATTTTCGCTGAATAAAATCCATAGAAGAATCTTCTCCGGGAGCTTCGTGTGGGACATATATTTGACGTCAACACTTACCTCCTTGGCGGGGGACATAAAGTTCCCGCTCACCTGCCAGTTGTTGCCATCCAGCGTCAAATAGATCATGTCATCAATTTTGACTTTGTAGCTGTTCCCATCAATTATAACCATGGCATCTCGCCTTGCCGGGAAGATCAAATTGGCCAGCACGTTCGGCCACTCATTCTGGGCGATAGTTTGCTTCTAGGACATGGCTGGCCTCGACTGACGCTTCCGCATATCATACCTTCTTGTCCAGGTACTTTTTCACCATTTGACCGGTGCCCAAGCCGCGGAACGGTGAGACCACCTTGCCCTCGATTTTCCTCTTCACCTTCTGCTGCACTTTACAGTCCGCAGCACTGTCTGCCAGCCGGAACCAGGCATCCGTTCGACGCGCTCGCCTTTCTTCAGAAGGGAGTGTTGTGAATGCCGGATCTGCTATATCCGGTGGACAGGAAGTGCCTCGCGGTGCCCAACTTCTTCGCTTCGGGGTAGAACTGGCAGTACGAACAAACCATCGAGCGTAGTTGCTTGACTTTATTCTTCGTGGCTGTTATAAACCCACTGATAACGCTGTAAACTTTTTCTGTGCACAACAGGGTTACTGGGATTGGCGATGCATTGGAGGAATTACCACCAGACGATAAAATCATCACAAGAAAAATCGCTAACACCAGTCGATTATTGTATTGCATACGAACACTGATAAAAAAGCAATGATAATATCTATGTGTCCGAAACATGGATTTTTGCAATGCGATCAACAAATGATATCTATTTGTAACCACTCATACTTCTTATGTGTAACCACTATGTGTGGCCACACATACTTTTCATTTGTCACATAAACTTCATATGTGTTTCTGCGAGGGTTCAGTTTATATGTGAACACATCATTATTATATGGAATTTTCTATGGATTTTTGCCAATAAATATGTGTGGATTATTTCCGGTGAAAGAAGTATGAAGTATGATGTTATAGGTTTAATTGTAGAGAATTTAATTTAAAGCAAGTTTGATGAAGATACTATTTATCTAGCTTGGGCCAGATTTAACCTTGTGGGGACCGAGGCCATCAACTTGTGGAGGAGTCCTTGAATTTGTGTTAACGCCGTAGGAAAGAATGAGTGAGATACCGAATTGAAATGTTGTAATAAATAGTTTGATGGTTTTATAAAGTACACACCGCTATTCAATCAAAATGGCTACCTCTGAGATTTTCTTTGTTCAAATGAGTCAATTATGTGATCAACATGAAAAATTATTCAGTACCTCTTTTTCAATGTGTCAAATTCACTACACTGTTATACATAAGTCACTGATATCCCAAATCTATTTTTAATTGAATTCATTTTTGAAAACCACTTCTCTCTACTTGCACTAGATAATATAATGCATAACTAAATCCGTAAAAAAAGTACTTTTTGAGGACCTAGCAGGAGAGAAAAACTATTGGCTTATAACCACTGTAGGCAGAATATAAGAGATAAACTGTATTTTTTTACATTGTATGTACTCTGTACTCGAGAGACGATTTGTCGCATCACATTTGAAAAGGTTTGATAGAAATTTTAAGAAATCGTGTTCTAAGACCAATCTGAGAAAATTTGTTTTATCAGGTTTGCAACATTTTTTTTAAGCCATTCGATTGTTTTGAGTGCTGCGTAGTATGATTTACTTTCTGTCGTAACAATGAGTTAAAGTTTTTTTAAACTCTTTATTTTACTTAAACAGGGATAGAAAATCAACGTGAAAGTTTTTAACTCCTGTTTTTTTTTCTTCGTGTCAGCTTTCAAAAACTGATTCTGCATTAATGCTCAACAAATCAGAACTAACATTCAATCAACATTTTTCTAAGAAAATCTGGTAAAAGTAGCAAAACAGTTGAAGAAATTTGAATAATTCACATGTTGCCTAGTAACTACCATAGAAACACTAACGCTGAATCCACTCAATTGCGTCAGCGTCAGCGTTGACAATGCGGTTTATCCACCAAACAACAGGAGTATTTAAAGTATTTAAAATAGCTTTTATTCAAACAGTTTTCAATGGTTACTACACATTTTAGCTGCGTCAATCCGTTTATTTTGTATAATGTCAAAGCTGACGCTGACGGAGATGTTAACGCAGCTTTGTGGGTGCAACTTAACGCAATGAGTCTCATTAGCATTCAAGTGCGTACTAAAATGGGTCCCATGGGCTAGAGCGTTTATGCTGCTTTTAGTCCTTGAATTTTAAAGAGACCTTATTCACAAACATCCAGTGCTGACATGGTTAATTGAGATATCGTTACTCACTGATTTTTTGCTTTGCACCATCGTTAAATATGCGTCAATAATCGATTTGGATCGACTTCCGAAATGTTTTTCGGACATTTATATAAAGGAGCGCAATATAGAAAAGACAGCTTTGCGTTTTGAAAAGCTTTTCTACGGGAGTGTAACACGACTGATATTATTGAAATACAGCAAATATTTTTCCTAAAGTGAAGCAATCCATTACCCAGTGCATAATCAAACGGTAAATTGTTTTCCTTCTGCGCTCCGTTGTTTTTGAAGTTTTTCGTAGTTCATTATTCCAAAATTCAGTTTTTTACCTCGATATTATTTCCACCGCAATTGGAATAAAGTTTTTGTATTCTGAAGAAGAAAACGTGATATTTAGGCAGTAAAATAACGTTTTTAGTTGGCAAGTGACAAGCCATTTTGCACCGCATCTAAAGCACACCAGCAGTGCATCTAGTATTCTCGGTCACAGATCTTCGTTGCCTGGTGTAGTAGATAGAACTAATGTTGAGCAACAATGATGATGCAAAAGGCACAGATGATGTACTGGTATGTAGGCATAAATACAATACTCGCATTGACTTTTTAAAATAAGCGTGATAAATTTAGAGTAGAAGAGAGAAAAGTAGAGAGAATGCGTATGATGTTTGATTGGTTCGTAATGTAAATATGAACGATATAAATACGGCCTTTCTAGATTCGTTGGCTCATTCTTACGACCAATTTTAAAGACAAGGACACGAAGGCCTGGAAACGACTGTTTCTATACGAGGAACAAACCTACAATTCCTCCAAAGGTTAAGTTCAATTTCAAGCACAAGTTCGAACAAAAAGTGATGCTTGGCCATCCACCAGCAAGTCTACCAAACAGAGTGTTTACAGAAATGCCCAGAAACGACGGTTTCTATACCAAGAACAAATCTACAATTCCTCCGAAGGTTAAGTACAATTTCAAGCACAAATTCGAACAAAAAGTGATGCTTGGTCATCCACCAGCAAGTCTACCAAACAGAGTGTTTGCAGTTTCTCATCCCGTTCATTCAGAAACATCACTCGGAAGGAGATTTTGTGTTGCCCGGAAAAGGCATAATCACACTTTGCAAAGAAGACGTTAACGTTCCTGGAGAGCCAAAATATACCATTTGTGCCAAAAGACCGAAGATTGAGGATTTGTTTGGTCTGTTGAGCTCTACTGTATTCAAGGGTAATTGGAAGTTCAAGGACACGAAGCAATACATCAACAAGATCAGAAGACGCATCCGGAAAATTGATGTGGCTGCCCTCCAGCGGTCATGTGCTACCCTCAGGACTAAGCTGCGCTGAACGGTGGACCGCGGACTATATGCTAATATTGATTAATCTGAGTTTGTAGACTAAGGTCCACTAAGGTTTACATAAAATTACTAATATTTTGAGCACTATGACGATATACCAGTCATGCTCCCTGGTAGAATTCCTGCTGTGTTATCAGCAAATATCAGAGTTCAAATAATAATATAATAATAATAAGATAAATAACATGTGATTACTTTAGCAATCACTTTTTTTGATCTATCAGTTTACCTCCTCTGGCACAATCTCCTTAGCTCTTGTGTTTCTCAACTCAGGAAGTGCTCATGATTTGCATCATTTTCCACAACATAATTTTAAACGATAGTCATGGAACCAAAATTGCCATTACACAACTGTTCACTATTATAGACTTAATATTTCTATCATAATCGTTTACCTAGAATACAGGTAGACTCCAGTCGTCGAATGAAAATTAGTTTAACAACTAATTTTTTGACATCGGCATACTGATTGCAAAAATTGATGCTATCTATTCAGTCACTGTATAGACTCAAAATTGCGTCCACAAAATACCGTTGTATTAAAAAAGAACGAGGTACACACAGTTTTCAATAATCACGGGCCTGCTTATAACAATTACTTTACAAGTCAAATTTTTAGGATGTTATGTGGAATTATGTTTTTCTTTTTTTTTTTCATTTGGTGCAGCAACATGCAGAGTGGAATTTTCCCACTGATTTCATGGATCGTTCAATACGTTCTTACCCTTGAGACAGTGGTAAGTATTTCATTCATTCCATTTCTAAATCAAATGCTCGTCTTCTTAAATTTTCATCGTGGTACGTTCCCGAACCGACAGCCCTTGTTCCGCTTTTCTCCTCACTACTAACCCATTGGCATAGTTAATCCCAATGTAGCCAGCACATAAAAAACACCTTTCTGCAAGCTTTTCGCACAAAAAAATCCATCAAAATGGATTTTAATCTGAATTTCTCTTCTTCTGGAATATGTGCCTTTCTTGTTGTATGTGCTCCTACCGTCAGAGTCAGATTACATATTTATGCTATGCGCGCCTTTCAACGAACACGACAAAAGCCATTCTCCGGTTCTGGGATGTACGGATGTACATACATATATGTGTATATTTGTTTGGAGTATATGCAAAGTGAGCAGGCCAAGCTTTTCAGCTGGATTTCGCAATTTCGATTCTATCTGATGTTTGGAATGTCCATCCAGCTTACCAACAACGGACGCCCTTCATAACTGCGTTTACCAACCGACCGAGTGGAGTTTGTCTTCATATTTTTCACCAGTTTCGTAAAACCGGATACGTTGTTAATGTGATAGAGTAAACACTCTTATAACTAAAAATGTTTGATCTTCTAAATAAGAGAGATGTTCCTATATCAATTCAATCACTTCGAAAATCATCCTTCTCGAAATCACAACATTAACACATGCGGGTTGGTTTGTACTGTTTGAGGATGTTATTAAAAGTAAAAAATTTCGTTGCGAAACGACGGCACTGTATTTATTTTCGAATATCTTGATTCAGCAGTGGATGAATATAGGAACAATGAGATTAATAACAGCTATCCCACGTACATATAATTGTGTTGTTTTTACTGCACATAAATGCATAACAGTCTCACGTGATTTTTCATCGTTTTTAAGATTAATTCATGAATCACTTTGAAGTTGCAAACATAAGAAAAACCCGTTCATAAATTGTCGAAAAAAATTCCTTTGTCATTATCGTGTTATTTAGAAACGCACAACAAGCTCAAAGGAAAATATGAAATTTTTTTTTTCAGTTACTTATTCCTGAAAAAAATTAATACAATACAAAAACCTAAACTTCTATAAGGGTGGAAGTTTTTATTTCAGAATTTTAGAACTTCCGTCAACTGTCCAATAACATTTAAAAGCCCTTTATTCTTATTTGGTCAATTTCACAAGCTCGTTTTTTGGACTTTAGGCTTGATTTCACAAAATGGATGTGACAATATTTATCTGGTTTTGATTAACAGATAGCATTTTTTTTTTCCAAACAGCATTAGATTAAAATGACTCCCCGTATTTGATGGTGAAGTTTTCTCTGGTATCTTGATTTGGTTGATTTTATTCATGTAAGGACGTACATCCATGAGTTTACTTAAAAACTTGATACTGTGTCTCAAAAATCCTCTGAATGCATTTAAAACCCTGCTAGTGTCTTCTGCGCAATTTGTATGAAGTTTTTAATGTCTTCATGCTAACTTTTCGCTGCCATGAAAGTATGCCTAGATTAGAGAAACTTCAGGGTGACTTCCTTCAATAAAAAACAACACTTAGAATCAATCAAAAGTGTCAAGTGAAGAAACAACCCCCAATTTTTATCCTGAGGAGCTCAGCTATATTGAGCTACATGCATTCATACACTTACATTATTTTTTTTACCAATACCAAAAATTTTACTACGCTATTCATACAATAGGCCATAGCTGGGGGCGACCTCTGCATAGTGGTTAACATCCATACCTCTCACGCCAACGTCACGAGTTCGAATCTCACCCTCGAAAAAGTTACGAAAATGCCCAAAAGCGGAGTTTGAGTGACTATTTACGAAGGGAGATGAACCAGCCCGAGGCTGAAAATCTAGATAAACAAGAAAAAAAGGGCCATAGTTGAGAACATAGGAAAAATATGTCCCTAACATTGGGTCTACAGTTTAAATGATAAATTAATGTTTATATATCCATATGAACAGTTAGTTTATAACGTGTGAATATATTCTGTAAATCTACGATGCATTACTCGGTTTACTAGCTCTATTTAGCCGAACGTTTGAGGAACGTGCAGATAATCTGTTCACCTTAACCAGTGAAGTCAACAGAGAATTACGCGGGATTGAATAACTATAAATTGATTTATGACGACTCTTTTGCTAGTAGTCATGATAGTAGTATTGTTTTGCCGACAATCGCTGAATTAATGATTTCTTTTTATTTCACAGCGTTCATTTTGTACAAGCTTCATACATACTAGGTTAGTCAACAAGTTTTGACAGGACATCTATGGAGCAGTAGCGAAACCAAAATCTACGCCATTTTTATATTTTATCATTTGCAAGAACGTACTGAAAATTTCATTTCGATCTGTCAATTCATTCTTTGTTTACAAGCCATTTGAAGTTGACGTGTCAGTGTATTTTTTAACAATGAAAAAGTCCGAATATCGTGCAGTGATTAAATTATTTGTTTCGGAAGATTTATCGGCTGCAGAGATCCATGCAGAGATAGTGAAAGTATTAAAGGAGTCTTCTCCTTAATTTCCAACCGTTCACCGCTGGGTTTTGGAGTTTAAGCGTGGCCGTACAAGCGTTGAAGACGATCCTCGCTCAGGACGAACAAAAAGTGCATCAACACCAGAAATCATAGCGAAAAAACAGGACATGGTTTTAGAAGATCATCGACAGACTGTGGATGTGATAGTTAACACCATAGGCAGCTCACATGGAACAACATGGCATATTTTGGCTGACGTTTTGGGTTTCAAAAAACTGTGTGCACAATGGGTGACGCATTTGCTAACAATGCAACAAAATCACAACATTTGGAGCGATTTCGAAAGGATAAAAAGGATTTTCTGCGTTGATTCATCACTATAGATGAGACTTGGGTCTACCAAGAGGCTAAGGAGCGGTGTGAACCAGGCACTTTGGCTCCGGAGCGAGTTCGTATCCAGAAATCGGCCAAGAAGGTGTTAGCGTCAGTTTTTTGGGATGCAAAAAGAACTTTATTGATAGATTATCTCCAAACAGGTAAGACAATCAACTCTGATTATTATTGAGCCTTTTGAACCGGTTGGATGAAAAAATTAGTGAAAAAGACCCGGTTTGCAGAAGAAAAAAAAATCATTTTTCATCAAGACAATGCACCTGCTCGCACAGCTCAACAAACCGTCGCAAAAATCAGTGAATTGCGGTACGAATTGTTGCAGCATCCACTCTATTTGCCAGTTTTAGCTCCTTTTGACTTCTGATTGTTCTCACACCTCAAAAAATTCCTTCGTGGAAAGCATTTTTCATCAAATGAAGAGGTCATAGCCGTCGTAGGAGAGTATTTTGCAGGCCTTCCAAAAAGTCACTTCCGTGATGAAGATCGTAGCACCAGGTGTATTTATTTAGTCAAATTTTTTTGACTAACTAGGACTGCAACCAACGGTTTCCAAGCTACAATTTTCAACTAAACCGTACGCTTAAATGCATTTGCCTTTTTTCAAAAACTACTCTTGAGTCAAAATTTGTTTTCAAGTTGAGAAATGTACTCAGTCTTCATAGCCAAAACCATGTACAAAGTTTCAATTGAATCGGAGAGACTCAAAATGACGATAAAGACTTGCCTGCATTCGAGTATTGCATTTCTAACAGGTGGTCACCTAATAACTGGAATGACTTCAATACTTTTCTAATAATGCTTTCAGAGAAATAAACAGGGTTCCGAAAAGTAGATAACAATATTGTTTTTCGAATAAAATAGTGAAAAAAAAAACATATTTTGGCTTCAGTTTTCCATTTATTTGAGAAAAATATCCTTTAGTTGCATTTCACTGTTTATATTAATAAAAATCTTAGGTTCTTTAAAATGCTCACACTTTGGATGTGACTTTCTTCATTAAATTCTGAACAGTTGCTTATATGACTTTCCTGGTGGCCGCTATCTAGTTTTTTTCTGGAACTCCTTTCGAATGTGCCGTTTGACAATCCCCCAATAACGTTCAATTGGCCGAAGATCCGCACAGTTCGGCGGATTGATGTCTTTTTTTTCACGAATTGTGCACTATTGTTTGCCAACCACTGTAGAACCGACTTGCAATTCCAGGCACCTTCTGTTTCTTATACGTTTTCAGGGAGTTCCGATCCTTTGAATCATCTCAATACTGGTGTTGAATTGCTTGGCCAAATCCCGCCTCGACGCCGATGGGTTTTTCCTTTTGTACTCATCCACTTTCAAGTCCCGGCCGGGCTGGCTGGGACTCGGATCGGGTAGCTGCCGGATCGGGGCAAATCTTCCACGGTAAGGGTCTCACCGAACTTTTCGATTACATTAGCGCAGCAAGAGGTGTGTTGGAAGGGATTCATGGTGCGAACGTTTAGAGGATATCATGTCATCTAAATACCAGAGCTGCGGCTACACACGTGAACTGGGAACAGCTTTAATTGTGATGGTTGAGATGCAGAAGCGAGTGATAGGGTGGTGGCCAACAAATCCAAGAATGTGCAGGTTGAGCATCAATGGCCGGTTCTTCAACATCAGCATCATTAACGTACACCACCATGACAAGGATGCATTCTACGCGTAGCTCGAACGGGAGTACTATCGCTGCCCAAGCCACGACGTCAAGATCATCAAAGCCGACCTAAATGCTTAGGTTGGCCAAAAGGTGGAGTTCAGACCGACAATTAGAAAGTTCAGCGCACACCACCTGAGGAACGACAACGGCCTAAGACTCAATGATTTCGCCGTCTCCACGAACATGGCCATTTGTCACACCTACTTCCAGTACCTCCTCCTTTATGGCTACACAGGGAGATCACCACAGTAGACAGAATTGCAAATCGACCACGTTCTTCTTGATGGACGGAACTTCTCTGATATTATCGACGTCAGAACCTATCGTAGAAACATCGTCAAGTACGTACAACGGAGTCGACAGAGTGATTGATTTGACGAGGAGTGTAGAGAGATTTTGGAGGAGACGTACGCAGCCCAAGCGGTAATGCTTCGACTACTCTCGAGGTGGTGGCTGAGTTATTCCACCTTGGTATGTTGAGACCCCTCCCCCTTCTGGACAAGGAGGCTCTCATACAAATGAAACAAAACAGCAAACCAGGTATTTGAAGAAATGAAAGAAATATATAAAATAATATTTTTTGTACTTTTTTTTAGATGAATATTTGAGAATGGAATAACTTATATAACGCAGCTACGTTAACAAAAATAAAAACAAAAAAAAAACAAAATAATACATTAGCAAACGAAAATATTTAAACAAAACTTATTTTGAAAAAAAACAACCATAAACGCACCAGTGCTATTTAATTTTGATTCATTTAAGGCTTGCTTGATTTAGAATTGGAACAAACTTTTGCTCATATTGTGGCGCTCCTGGTGGACGGATTTGGAAGTTCTTGGCGCCCACGTGTCGGAAATTTTGTCAGCTTTACGTATGTATTTTTGACATTCCGCAAATCAACTGTACTTTGTAAACAATCAACATGGAAGCCGAAAGAAGGGAAATAATTGTGCACAGTTATTTGGAAAATCCATTGTGGTCTGCATCTAGGCTAGCTAAACAGCTGAAATTGCCCAGAAATACCGTATGGCGCGTTATCAAACGGTATAAAGAAACATTGACGACGATTCGGAAGCCTCAAGCCAATCGTCGGAGTGGAACTGTCGACCGGAAACTGCGTGGTAAGATTTTGAAGACGATTAAGAGGAATCCCAATCTGTCGGACCGTGATTTGGCCAGAAAATTCGGTGCTGCCCATAGTACCGTGAGGAGAACTCGACTCCGGGAAGGAATCAAGTCGTATCGAGCTAGCAAACAGCCAAATCGGACCATAAAACAGAATAGTGTGGCCAAAATCCGTGCTCGGAAGCTATACGACCAGGTGCTGACCAAGTTCGACGGGTGTCTTCTGATGGACGATGAAACCTATGTCAAGGCTGACTTCGGGCAAATCTCAGGTCAAAAATTTTACTTGGCAACGGCTCGGGGGGATGTTCCAGCCAAATTTAAATTTGTTTTTGCCGACAAATTTGCACGAAAATTCATGATTTGGCAGGGCATTTGCAGCTGTGGCAAAAAAACGAAAGTTTTCGTTACAAATAAGACAATGACCTCGGAACTATACCAAAAAGAGTGTCTCCAAAAACGAATTTTGCCGTTCATTCGATCTCACGACCATCCCGTAATGTTTTGGCCAGATTTGGCAAGCTGTCATTACAGCAAAGTCGTTCAAGAATGGTATGCAGAGAAAGGGGTCCAGGTTGTTCCGAAAAACCTTAACCCACCCAACTGCCCCCAGTTCCGCCCTATTGAGAAATACTGGGCAATCATGAAGAGGAGACTCAAGGCAAAGGGAAAGGTTGTCAAAGACATCAATCAGATGAAGACCTGGTGGAATAAGATAGCTAAAACGATGGACGAAGAAGATGTGCGCCGCCTAATGAGCCATGTTACAGGAAAAATTCGAGAATTCCTTCGAAACCGTGACGAATAATTTTATCCGTATTTTTTCTTAAAAGTTTGAAGAAAACGCTACATTTGTATTAAAAAAGATCTTGAATTCAATAATAAATAACTGAAATACAGGCAATTGTTTTTGTTCCAATTCTATCTGAAGCAAGCTTTAGTCCCCCCCCAAATAATATTAATTTTTTTTTTTTTTTTTTTTTTTTTTTCCTATTCCCCCCACCCCCCCCCCCTTCCCCCTCTCCCCCTTAAGCCCTCCTTTTTTTTTTTTTTCTTCCCCTTCTTACTCTTTTTTATAATTAAAAATATATTAATATATTATTGTTTTACACTAACAAAACATCACTTCCAATACCTCACCCCCCCACCCCCCCCCCCCCCCCCCAACCAAATTTTTCCCCCCCCTCCTTTCTCCCCCCCCCAGGAACGGCCAACCGTGATGTGGCAACGTAAATTTCCTGTCCCGACAATTGCACTGTGTCCACCTTAAGTCTTCGCCACATTGCGGATCAAAAGTTTCGGTCGATGTTTGAATTATTCAACACTTTCTTTGCCTTCACTGTATCAGTTGTCGTCGGTTTTCTGCCGCTGCTTGACCGCCGCTGGGTCATCTGAGTCTCCTTGAATGATTTCACTACCCGGGACACCGTCGAATGATGGAATCTGAGGTATTTCCTGATCCTTCTGTGGAAAGCAGTTGGGTTTTCCACGACCACGCACACATTTTTTTGGCGGATCTGCTCTTGTTCCGATGCCATCTCGATAACCATTTGACACGTGATGAAATTTTACCAACGTTAGCATTAAATTCTCAGCTAGATTCAGGAAAAAATTATTCAGTTTTTACTAAAAAGTTAAAAGCTAATCATTTTGGCTTATGTTTTTTGAGTACAGTCTCTACATTGTGACACTTATACCTTTGATCAAATCATGCACCTTTGCAAGCAATGCAATACGAGGTTTAAAACACAGACCTATTCAAATCTCACGAAAGCGGAGAGGTTTCTAGAGGGGCCTAACCTTAATCAAAAGTTAGTTCTCTTTAGAAAAAGTTTATAAGGGAATAGCTTTTATAAAAACTCTAAAACTACATATATCGGTTGGATGATTGCTGAGAAGTGTTATACAAATATGTTCTCGTCCGGTTTTTCCGGATTAAGTTAACGAACACTAATATAATGAGTTGATTCCATTAGACAAAGTGTTTTTCTAAGCTCAGATAATTGTCCGCATAGTTATCACAAATGTTACACTTGCAGATAGCAAGGCCTCCATAATACTTGAGATTGAGATTCCAAGTACCGAAATGCTGCTTCCAGAAGAAAATAAGAAAACAAACCTGCTGCAAAAGAGAAAAATAAATCCAGGTCAGCGCGGTGGCAATGATTTATTTAACAATTAGTATGAAAAACGTGGTCTGTCCTTTTTTGAGAAAACATACCGCTGGTGGTCGGTGAAGCATAAAGACTGTTTTTTGTACATCCCGATTTATTATCTTTTCAAAGCTCTTGCAAAGACTCTTTGAACAGCTACGTTATCAAGGCCCGGAAGATTGGGAGATTTTTTTATGGGATAAGAGGATTCTGGGGAAGAGAATGGCTTAAAATTGTGGTAATTTAATTTGCTCAACGGTAGTCAGTGGCACTTACTCGAAATGCATCCATTTATGCTAGAAATATATTTTAAAATAAGGGCAAGCTAATACGGTTGAAGATAAATGTAGATCACCTGTCAAGACATATTGTGTATTCTATACATCATAGAGTCTTTATTTCTGGATTTAAAATATGTCCAGAAAATTTCATCAAGTTTAAAATGAAAAAAGCCTCTGAAAGTATCACGTAGGAAACCAGAAAATTGCATGTAGACATAACACCAACAAGGATTTTTCTCCATGTGTCATTTATGTTTTTTTTCTGTAGAAAATCCCATCAAGCATCCGAGAATGCCAACTATCCTAACAATTCCAATGTAAGCTACGTTCAACGACCACCTCTCGGACGGCATTGGCACAGTGAGTAATGCTAGTGCACATCTTCACTCTGTAGGTAAGTGAAAAGCATCTCCGTGAATAACGAACCACGAATGAATGAAAATTCCTCCTCCGGGTCAAAACCGCCCCTTCCGTCCACATCATGGATTGATGAATCCCATAGCGCAGTTTAGACCATTGTTTTTTTTTAAGCTAGCGTCGTTTCGTTAGCGCTTTTGTTAGATAAACGTTTAAATATTAAATCCATAATCCTTTGAAAATAGCGGTGATGTCTTTTTATCCTTACTAATAGGAGGACTAACAAAAATAAACAAACAAAAGAAACAGTATAGCAAACTGACCAAACGGGTACATGGTACAAATGATGATCAGACTATTAATTATACGCCACATGTTTTTACGTTGATTCCTCGTGACACCGGTTCATGATTATCGTTTGAATTTAAAAGGATGTCTGCTAATTAAGTCGTCCAAATAAAAGTACGCTCTGCATCATCTTGTTCCCTTTTTTATTCTGAAAAATGGATCAAAACACATATGTTTGAGGTATTTTGTTCTAAAGCAAAGAAGTATCTTGATAGTAAAAGCTGGAACATTTTATTATTTTATTATCAATCAAAAGTCTTCCAATTATTTCATTTTTTTAAGTGTTTGAAACTATAGAAAGTGGTATTTTTTTTAGCTTTTTTGATGAATTATTTTATTTTGAGGAAATTTTGATTCTTCTACAAATAATTATTTATTTTCATGGCATAACTTCATTAAAATAACACCTGATACACAATATTCCTACTACATTCTCGGTCCATGGCTGTTCCCCTCCAATCCCGTGAGCACCTTGTTTTCCTTAGATCTTCCTCCATTTGGTCTAATAATCTAGCTCGTTGCGCCCCTCATCGTCTTGTGCTATTCGGATTCCCATCGAACACAATGTTTGGAAGATAGTTGTCCGGCATTCTCGCAAAATGTCCTGCCCAGCGTATTTGTCCAGATTTGGCCACCTTACGAATACTGGGTTCGTCAGTGAGTTGCGGAGCTCATGATTCATTCTTCGCCTCCAGACTCCGTTCTCCTGCACTCTGCCAAAGATGGTTCTTAACTTCCTTCGCTCAAAAACGGTGAGTGCTCGCAAGTCCTACTCAAGCATTGTCCTCAAACTCTTCGCCGTTGATCGTTACACTGCTGCCTAGTCGGGCTATGTCGTGCTCGATTCCGCATGCCAGCATGTTATCTTCTTTTTGGACGTATTTATTTCCAACCCAATATTCACTGCTTCACGCTTCAGTCTGGTTTACTGCTCTGCCAGCATATCAAATGTTTTGCCAACAATGTTAACGTCATCGGCAAACAGGCAAATAAATTGACTGGATCTGTTCAGAATCGGGCCCCACATATTAAATGCCGCTTGTCTCTTCCAGAGCAATGTTGATAACATTGGCATTGCGTTCCATCCATCGTAACCTTGATTGAGTTCTCGTCCATGATCTTCCATAGCTCTTTTCGGTTTACTGTATAAATATGCGGCTTTGAAGTTGATGAATAGATGATGCGTAGGGACTCTATATTCACGGCACGTTTGGAGGTTCTGCCGCAAAGTGAAGATTTGGTCCGTTGTAGACCGGCCTTCGATGAAGCCGGCCTGATAACTTCCCACGAATCTATTTGATAGTGGCGACAGTCGTTGAAAGATGATTTGGGATAGCACTTTATAGTTGGCATTAAGGATGATGAGTGCATTATAATTTTCCCAGACCAGTTTGTCGCCTTTCTTGTTGATCATCCTATGCTTCGACTCCTCCTCAAGCTGTTCGGTATCACAAACCCTGACTATCGGTCGATGCAGGCAATTGGCCAACTTGTCCGGGCCCATCTTGATAAGTTCTGCCACAATACTATCTCTTCCAACCGATTTGTTATTCTTCAGCTTTTTGATGACATCCTTAACTTCACCTATCATCGGGGGTTCGGTAACCTCACAATTGTTTGTCAGAATACTCCCATCCTTATCCCGACACATTTCAGTTCACGGCACGAAGGCTCTGCGGGATGTGTTGATTTACCGGTAGAACTTTTGCTTTTCATGTGAGCATTGCAGTTGTTCACACCTTTTTCTTCTCCTCCTCCTCCTCCTCCTCCTCCTTTTTCTCTACCTCCTGCTCCTCCTGGAGGCACTTTTTGTCCCGGAAGAGCTGGGTTTGCTGCTTCCGCTTCTGTCTGTACCGTTCCACATTCTGACGGGTAGCTTGTCGCAGCATAAGTGCCCGCGCTACGTTCTTCTCTTGCAACACCTAATGACACACCTCGTCGAAGCACTTATTCTGTCAGCTTCGTTTCACGAAGACGTTCTCCGCTACGCTGCCGATAACTGTTTTCACGGTATTTCAACAAACCTCAAGAGCGGTTCCGTCGAGCTCATCCTCTTCCGGCAACGCAGTTTCGAGCGATTACGCGTAGCCTGCGACGACGTCAGGTTGCTTCAGTCGCGCGAGATTGTTTCGTGGCGGGCGTCCGTACCGAAAGATGTTCGCTACGGAGAGTGCATCTGAACCATAAGCCTTTTTTCACGGCAAAATTAATAACTCCAAAGGGTTACGTTTCCGAATCATACACTGATAAAAAATCAATGATAATATCTATGTGTCCCACACATGGATTTTTGCAATTTGATTAACAGTATTTGTATCCACACATGCTTCCTATGTGTGCAAATAACTACTATGTGTGGCCACACATACTTTTCATTTGCCACATAAACTTCATATGTGTTTCTCGGAGGGTTCTGTTTATGTGTGAACAAATTAATATTATGTGGACTTTTACATGGATTTTTGCCAATAAAAATGTGTGGATTTTTTCCCGTGTAGTGTCTTCTACAAAATTGTACCTGAACAAGTTTTTCTATCTTTTTTTTATTAATCATTTATTTGTACAGGCTCAATCGAATCAACTTTACAGAGCCAAGTTTTCATATTTTTTTTACATCATTTATCCTATAACTATAGTTAGGGGGATAGAACCGATTACTCGCGGCCGTCTCGAGGTTAATAGGAATTACAAATTACGGATGGGAAGATGGGTGCGAATTTAAAGTATGGTTTACATAACACATTAATTTTAAATTCTAAATTGTCTTAACACTATAACTATACAATGTATGGATTTCTTTTAACTTGAACATTTTTTTAAAAAGAAAAAAAAAACACACAAACTCAGATAAAAAAAAAGAAAAAAAAACTTAAAGTTAACATACAGGTTAAACTAACTACAATCTAATGCTAATGTTAGTCAAAAACACATAAATTAATTGCATATACTCCAAATCAAACAAAGCCAAAATATCTCGAATTGGCACATTGGGTTGTCTACCTCGAGCCCGAAGGGAATCATTAAGCTCCGATCTGACTCCACGATGCTCAACACAAGATAAAATTACGTGATCTGCGTCCTGATAGCCTTGTCCACATTCACAGAGATTGCTGTCGCTCATCCCAACCCGGTATATATGAGCGTTCAAAGAATAATGATTGGACATGAGGCGAGACATGACACGAATGAAGTCTCGTCCCACATGCATTCCCCTAAACCAAGATTTCTTCGACACCTTTGGGATGATAGAATGTTGCCATCGCCCCAAATCTCCTTTACTCCATTTATACTGCCAGCTGACGAGTGACTGTTGACGAAAAATAGTAAAAAATTCATTGAAGGCGATTTATCGATCATAAATATCGCCTTCTCTAGCGCCCACCTTTGCAAGCGAGTCCGCTTTCTCATTGCCCAGAATTGAACAATGAGAAGGGACCCATACAAAGTGATGATAAAATAACGCGAAGATGAAGCACCTAGAAGCTCCTGTATTTTCATGAGAAAATACGAGAAGTGCTTTACCGGCCTCAATGAGCGAATAGCCTCTATAGAACTGATACTATCCATGAATATGAAGTACTGATCCGGTGTTAGTGAGGCAACGATTTCTAGCGTAAAGTGTATTGCCGCTAATTCGGCGACATATACGGAACAAGGAGCTTGAAGTTTACGATTGGCGCTATAAATTTCATTGTATAGCCAAAGCCTGCTGACTCCTCTATCAATGATCCGTCAGTGAAGAACAATTTAGTGGAATTAACTAGGCCAAACTTTGCAGGAAATATCACAGGAGCAATCATAGGACGACGATGCTCTGGAATTCCACGAAGCTCTTGCTTCATGGATAAATCAAAATGAAACGAACTGCCGAAGTCGGAGAAGCAAACACGATTGGGAATATTTGGCGAAGGGCTGACATCCTGTGTTATGTACCAATGGTACAAAGTCATGAAGCGAGTTTGAGGATTCAACTCGAGCAGCTTCTCAAAGTTTTCGATTACCTGGGGGTTCATAACTTCACAACTGGTGAGGAGCCAGAGAGACAATTCTGAAAATCGATCCGAGAGTGGCAACATTCCAGCCAGCACTTCCAGACTCATCGTATGAGTCGAGTGCATACAACCTAACGCGATACGAAGACACCGATACTGAATACGTTCCAGTTTAATGATATGCGACCGAGCCGCCGACTGAAAACAAAAACTACCGTATTCCATAACCGACAAAATCGTTGTCCGGTACAACGTTAGAAGATCTTGCGGATCTGCTCCCCACCAGGTTCCAGTTATTGTGCAGAAAAAGTTTATCCTTTGCTGGCATTTTCGCTTCATATACTCAATGTGGGATCTCCAGGTGCACTTAGAATCGAACCAGACCCCAAGATATTTAAAGGACATGGAATGAGTTATCGGTGTACCCCAAATTTGAAGCTTCGGTTGAGCTGGGTTATGCTTCCTTGAAAAAAACTACCAACTCAGTTTTCTCCGTAGAGAATTCGATACCTAGCTCTAGAGCCCAAGTAGACAAATTGTCTAAGGTATCCTGTAAGGGTCCTTGCAGATCGACCCCATTTCCCGTCACGGACACTACGCCGTCATCAGCAAGTTGTCTCAACGTACAGTTGTCACTTAGACAACCGTCAATGTCTTTGACATAAAAATTATACAAAAGGGGGCTTAAACATGATCCCTGGGGGAGACCCATGTAGCTAAATCGTGAAGCTGTAGAGGTTCCATGAGAGAAGCTCATATGTTTCGCTGACAGCAAATTGTACAAAAAATTATTCATTAATGGTGAAAAGCCACAAGCGTGGAGTTTATCCAAAAGAACTTCAACAGATACTGAATCAAAAGCCCCCTTGATATCCAAGAATACAGAAGCCATTTGCTCTTTTTTTTAGCAAAAGCTAACTGAATATCTGTGGAAAGCAACGCGAGACAGTCGTTCGTTCCCTTACCCCTACGGAAACCATATTGAGTATCTGAAAGCAGGTTGTTCGTCTCAACCCATTTGTCCAGACGGAAGAGGATCATTTTCTCCAACAACTTTCGAATGCAGGATAATATCGCGATGGGTCGATAGGAGATGTGGTCGGACGCGGGTTTGCCAGGTTTTTGAATGGCGATAACTCTCACCCTTCTCCAATCATCCGGTACAATGTTCAGTTTCAGAAACTGATTGAACAAGTTCAACATGCGCCTCTTAGCGACGTCTGGGAGGTTCTTAAGCAAGTTGAACTTGATTCGATCAGCTCCTGGAGCCGTATTGCCACACGAAAGGAGCGCGAGAGAGAGTTCTACCATTGAAAAAGTTTGGCTGTTCTCATCTATCGAATTCTCGGTTTCGCGAGGAATGATCCGTGCCGGCAGAGAATCTGGACAAACTTTTCGCGCAAACTTGAGGATCCATTGGTCCGAGTACTCCTCGCTCTCGTTGTTCGTAGTTCGGTTACGCAATCTTCGCGCCGTGTTCCAGAGAGTACTCATCGACGTCTCGCGCGATAGCCCGTCCACGAATCTTCGCCAGTATCCGCGTTTCTTGGCCATGATGAGGCTCTTAAGTTCGCGTTCGAGAGCGTAAGATCATACGCGACGTTGATGGATTCCGGCGGGTTGAACCCGGTGGCAATCGAAATTTGTATGGGCAAGTGATCACTACCGTGGGGATCTTGAATCACATTCCATGTGCAATCCAACGATAATGAATTCGAACAAAGTGTGAGGTCTAATCTACTGTTAATTGAGGATGGACCAGCCAAACGTGTTACTTCTCCATTGTTAAGAACTGTCATATTGAAGTTGTCACAGAGGTCATATATCAGGGAAGACCGGTTGTCGTCGTACAGTTCTCCCCAGCCTGTACCGTGAAAGTTAAAATCTCCCATGATCAACCGTGGAGCAGGAAGAACCGAACAAATATCTGAAAGTTGTTTTTGGTTTATTGAGGCTGTAGGAGGAATATTAACGGAAGCAATGCAAAGGCTTTTATTTTTAATAACAGCCTTACATGCGACAACTTCAATACCTGGAATAGGAGGAAAATTCACTCTATAGAAGGAGTAGCACTTTTTGATCCCCAGAAGTACTCCTCCTCCACGTGAATCCTCACGATCAAGACGAATTATATTGAAATCATGAAACGGAAGATCGATTTCGGAAGAGAGCCATGTTTCACAAAGAGCGAATGCATCACTACCGGTATTGTGAGTTAAAAATTTGAATGATTTCAATTTAGGAATCCAACTTCGACAATTCCACTGTAGAACAGTGATCAAATCCCCGACCTCATTTGGAAAATTATCCATCGAAGGAAATGATAGCTGCAAGGAGGGGCCACTTAATTGTCAATTGCTTCAAAAAAGTCTTCACTGTTGGAAGCATTGCCAAAACAATGCTTTTGAGAGGGTCAGAAATTTCGAGGTACTTGAAGATACCTTCGACAATGTTATCAAATGAGAACAGCCCAGTCGGGGAAGGGGCTTCTGTTCTTAAAATCGGGGCATCAGGGGTCTTTGATGTCCCCGGGAGAGATGGAAAGTCCTGGGTGTAGTTAGTACTACGAAAACCAGGTGGAATTGGATTTTCCTTTTTTCCACCTTTTCTTGAAATTGGTAAGCTGATTTTGGGCTCCTGTTCAGTAATTTTCCGTGGGCGGACGCGTCTTCGCTTCCGTGGGGCAAATTCCGGAAAACTGACTGATGTTCCCTCTTCAGCCAAATCAAAGTCAGACTCGTCATCTGACAGAGGAGCAAAGGGATTTGTATTGGCATTGGGTGATGGGGAGGCTTTTTTCACCATTTCGGCGAAAGATTGCCTGGAACGCTGTTTTAGCGAGCGTTCTAATTTTTCCCCGTGTTGTTTGTACGCCGGGCACGATGAGAGAGCATGAGGAGGAGTTCCCTTACAGAAAGCGCATTTAGGTGTGCTGTCTGCACAGGCGCCATCCTCGTGTTTCTCCCCTCAGTTGGAGCACCGTGCCTTATTGCCGCAATGGGAGGTCGTATGTCCTATCTGCTTGCATTTTTGGCAGATCATGACCCGAGGTACAAACAACCGCACAGGTAGTCGATGTTTTCCCAACTCGACGTATTGAGGGAGGGCTGAGCCAGAGAAGGTCACACGAAACGAGTCTGACGGTGTAAACTTTTTTTCACCCTTATTGGTCGATACTGTGCCTAGTTGGCGCACATCCAGTATCTTAACTGGGCATAGCAGAGGGTTCTTGAATCGACCAACCCCCTGCTTTAGCAGGATCTCAGAGGTCAGACTTGTTTCGGTGACCACACCTTCAATTTCAATACCCCGAGCTGGGATATACACTCTATATTCTAGAGTAAAGAGCTGGGAGACAGCAATCTCATTAGCTTGCTTGAGGTTGGACACAACGACCCGAAGTTTATTTGGCCTGACTTTAATTATCTCGGTCACGGCCGAGAATCGTTTCGTCAGATCATTACTGATCTGATAAACGTTTAGAGGTTTCGTTTTGGGCTGGAAGGCAACAACCCATGGACCAGCTGAACTATCTGGATATGCACGTGATCTGGTAACTCTATGAGTTACCTCATCATTTCGCGCCATAGATGATGCATCATCCGACAAATTATCCATGGCTCGCTTGTGGGAGATTTAACGCTCAACGAATAACGCAATTATATACAATTAATCACAGATAAATAAACTAAAGCTAAGCACTCTCTCTCACACACTCTCACACACTCTCACTCACTCTTACACACTCACACAAAAAAATAACTTAACTTAACTTATCTTAAATGTATCACTGATCTGCTGCAGCCGGGCGACGAATGTGCTGCTGCTGTCGAGCGACGATGTGTGGCCGCGTGTACCGGCTAGACGTGGAGCTGAACGATGATGATAATGATGATGTTGCTGGTCGGTGGTAGTTGGTGGATGGCCGAATGCACGCCACACACGATGGACTGCTGGTGTGCGTGCCGTATAGATGCGGAGCAATATGGCTTTTAGATCGTGGCAATATTGATAATTGCAATTATTGACGTTGTTGAACTGCTTAACACACAACTTTTTCTTCTTCAAAACCAAGACTCGATTGCACTCGCGATCACGAAAAATAACAATACTGAAGAATTGAAACAACTCGTGAAAAGCTTCCAAAGCAACAGAGAGCGGACCGAACGAACTGCACCGTTCGCTTGTTCACTGACCAAAAAAAAGTTTTTCCATCTTGTGGTGATAGTTTCGTAGTTCCAAACTTGCTGTTGCTAACGTTTAAACGAAATAAAATAGAAGGGTGATGTCAAACGCAAGTTTGTAGGAAATATAATTTCAAGCAACTTTGCCAAAGACACAATTTTTCTAGCTCTTCATTCGACCATGATAGAGCTATTTTTCTGCTTTAAATCAGGGTGTCTCTAAAAAAATAGTTTTTTATAACTTTTTTGTTTCTCATCTTGAGAAAAAGTAATCTTCGAACAAAATACAGAAAACGTTATATTGCTCATTTTTGCTTAACAAAATTTTTCAATACAGCTTATCATTCAAAATTTACGGGTAATTTTGACTAAAATCATGCGTTATTTCTTTTCGACCTTATGATTGTTTAGGCGAGAATTGGCCAGAAAACCATAAAATTCTTGTTTTAATGGATATCAAGGAACAAAATGCTATATAATGAGCCCGGGTACTCCTGGGGCACACGAGCGGGGACTGCTTTTAATCGGACATGTGCGAAAGTCAATAAAATACGCTTTAGGCTGCTCATTCACGATTGGAGTGTCCGGCGCTTGCGCACTGCTTTAGTTCGGAGCTTTTTACTGGTTAAGATTAGGGTGTCCCTAAAAAATCAGTTTTTTCATTCTAACTTTTTAGTTTCAATTGCTGGGAAAAAATAATCTTCGACGAAGTGTAGAGAAAAGTATGATGCATGTCTCCCGCCCATCCCAGCAGCAACACCAACAGAGAAGCAGCGATTGGCTGGTCTTCACGAAATTCATTTCATGCATTAAACAAAAAGGTGTAATGATAGAATTTCAACAGATAAAAAGAAATATGAATGATTCATACAATAAACGAGACATTTGTTCTGATGATGATGATGATATAATACTACCATCTATTGTAGCAAGGTAACTTTCCATAGCAGTGGAATAATCTGAGAAACGATTTGATTAGGATTCTATTATTGTTTGTGATCATCAAGCCTCTCTCAAGGGCCCCAAAAGATTGGGCGGGCCCCCTAGCCGAGAAACCACCCCGAACCCCGCGAATATAGGGAAAAGAATCTCTTTCCAAAAGCAAGGTCACACAGACAGCAGAGGGATTCCATCCAGAATGTCCCGGAAATCCCAAAAATCATACCCGATCATCATTGATTTGGATGAAACTTGGCACATGAGTTCGGTACGTTGGAAAAAAAAAATTCCACTGGTGTTAAGATAATTTGGGTTCAAGAGTAACTTTTGAGATGGGCGTATGTGTTTTTTTCAACATTTTACTTGAAAAATCGTAGTTCAAAAACCATTACATTTAGAGAAAAACTTTATATAAGGGAATTGTAGGGAACTAAAAAACCTTTCTTAAAAAAATATACACAGAAAAAAAAATTTTTTTTTCATCAAGAAAAATCAAAAATAATTACTAAAAATAAAATATCTAAAAAAACATATTTTTAATATTTTTTTAATTTGTTGTATGGAAATTTGAGGAAAAAAGACACGTTTCTCTAGGATGGACGCTCTTATAATAAAAAAGTTTTTCAAATAGCGAACTTTGGTGTATATTTCAAATTTTGGTTATTCATTCTTATAAATAAATTTTGATGTTACAATATGGTTTTGGAGATCATTACAAACAATAATGATAATAATGATAAACCACGTAAACGCAACCGTTTTCAAGATATTTCTGATTTTCTTTCAATAAAATTTCAAAACCTCAAAAAATACGCCCTTTTCATAAATTACTCGTGATATTAAAACAACAATAGCTAACGATTGTTTCTCTTGTATTTTTAGCCTTTTTAAAACACATGTATGTGCCTCTTACTTACTCTTAACAGCTCGTCGATTGAAAAAGCTTCACTTCAAGTTATAAGACAAAAATAATGAATTATGGTTGGATTTATATTTATATATACCATTTATTTGTCTCGGTCATTGATAATATTACATAAACATTATATAAACTATTGATTGCTTTTATATATATTATGAATCCTGCCTTCTTCGTCATTCGAAAACAGTTTTACAAAAACTTCGTTTTCTGAAATTGGAACGAATGAGTGGTACTTTTGTGTACCTGCAATCGTTTTAGTCTGTCGGTAAATTTCATTCCATTCTGCTACCCCCTGTTCATACTCTTCATGTGATACATAACAAAACGACATTTTTGTTAAACAATCATCACTTTTTTGGTTCGCCCATTCGAATAACTCTAATGCACTTTTTATAGGGTGTTCATGTTGTACAGCAAGGCTTGCATATCTTGCCATTCGTTTTAATGTACCACCAATTGCATCGCAAGGTCCCTTACCGTGGGATGTTGCGAAAAAATGCCATTCAGCATCAATATTGTATTTCTTTTTAAACTTACAAAGGCTTGCAAAGTTCTTCCTATTTTTATATTGGGATGCTGCCCCGTCAGACATAAACGTAGCTTTCTTTACTTTAATTTTTGGTTGCAAAAAGCTTATTAGTTTTGAAATAAACACCTGCACCGCAATCGTATCATGTTTCAACACTTCTGAGATAACAATGAAACTGATATTTTTAAGTATTCCAGATTCCGTGTAATAAATGACAAAAGGGTGAATAGTGGCTTGCTCATTACTCCAATAACTACTTTGAACAGCATCTTGAAAAACAAATGAATAATTTTCAGAAAAATCACAAATTATTATTACTGCGCCGTCTTTAAGACAACTTTTATAATCTCTCAAGAAACTAGACTGCTGAGATTTGACAAAATCGTGGGATACTAATTGTTCCAACTTTTTACAAAAATAAGCAATAAATTCATCAATTGGTTTAACAAGTGTCTCTAAACTACATCTATCAGTTGAAATCCATTGCTCAAAAGATATTTCAACTAAACCACGGTTTTCTAATTTGTCTGTTAAACTACTCTCAAAATCTGAAAAGCCTGGACATCGTTCCCATTCACGGAGGTAACATTTTTTAGTTCTAGTTGATGAGCTACATAATATTTCTTCAAAACACAATTTATAATCATTCTCGAATGAATATTTTCTAAGACCATGAAGCATCAAGTTAATGTTCTCATGAATGGTGCAAACACAAATGTTATGAGAACCTGTGCTGCCAAGTAATTTGCAATGCTTTGGTCTTAGTGCTGCAAAAGAGCTAAACCCAACAGCATTTTGATGCATCTCTTGAAATTTAATGAAAGCTTCTCTTAATGAACAAACTAAAAGGCGCTTTTGAATATGAACCCTCTTACCTTCACTCCTCACTGAAACGTAGTCGTTCATACCAGGGGTTGCTCGTGTAATCTCATCACTGTCGTAAAATTGCAAAATTTGGTTTTTTATTTCCGGGTTCAGACCGTGTCCCAGCTTTTCGTTAGAGGCAGCTAAAACACCTTCGTGCTTTGCAAGGAATTTAGCTTGTGATACGATGTACTTGTTTGTTATTCCAAATTCTGCCATTACTCTTTGATTTGTCCAAGATTGTGGTAAAACCGAAAGTATCCTTACTTGATCGTCCCTCGAAGTTTCTGGATCAGCATACCGGTCCTTTAGCTGCGCGATTATTTCGTCATATTCGGCTGCTTTCACTTTCAATTGTTCCAGGTCATCCTCCTCCGCTTGATCCCCAAATATGTGTGTCCGAATGCCGTTTGAAACATCTTTGAACTTTTTGCGGGCATAATTTACGTTCAGGAACTTTTTAGCCGATATTGGCGAAACGTTGATTCCAGCTACGCCCTTGTTAAATAGCTCAATATTATGGCGCCTTGAATAATCTTGCACACTGCTATCAGATGGCACTGACATTAATGATATTGCCGATGGCGTTTCCTCGAGACCATACAAGTCTACTTGCCGTGATGTAGATGGTTGTGGATCCATAATGTTAGTAATTGATGGTTTCTCACTAGGCTCCGAAATTGCAGCATGGGATTGTTCCGTTCTATTTAAATGCAAACGACAATTATCACAAATCATCAAAGAAGTGTCCAAATGTGTTTTGCCCATAAACTTGAGTTTTTTGACATTTTGTTCGGTTAATTTACGAAGGTTTTTTGAGCACCGTTTAGTGGGAAACGGCATACAACACTTCTTCATGTTAAACTCCATTTTCAGTTCACTCAGATAGATTTTACTGATGAATGCGACTATGTATGAGCATATATATTGGCTGTGGTACCTTTGGAAATGCAGGTATAAAACATCTCTGGTAGTTTACAGGCAGCGTACATTAGCTGTTTTTTTATGAGAAGATATACCTGACATACGTTATAGCTGCTATTTGTCTACCTGCCTTAAACAATATGTGTTACTTTCATCGCTACATCACCGAACTGTTCGGAGTGTAGTTTTCACACACTACACCCGACCTCTAATATCGTTGGAGCTTGGCAAAATAGTCAGCAGTTCGATTAATATGCTTCTTCTATATGACCCTCCGCATAAATTCATCATCTGTCCATTTCACACTTGTCGCCCCTGCGACATCTATCTCGCTGTTACTTTCATCGCTTTAGCAAATTCGCTCCCTTCATTCTCTGAGCGGCCCGACCGATACAGCCATAAAACAATTATAAATATATTGATTGCAATATTAAAACAATAGTGCTATTCATCTTGTTCTTTTCAAATGAGTCTTCTTATCATCCTGATATCAAAAGAAAAGAGGACATTAGAGTAATGTGAACGTTATAATATGAAGATCTTGGAAAATTTATCATTTCTGGTGGAAATCTCGATTAACTTAAGAAAAGAGCGAATTTTCTTATGTTTTTTCATTCTATTGAAATAAAATCCGAAAAATCTCGAAAACGGTTGCGTTCAGGTGATTTATCATTATTATCATTATTGTTTTAAATGATCTTCAAAATCATATTGTATAATTAATTTTCATTTATAATAATGAATAACCAAAATTTGAAATATGCACCAAAGTTCGCTCTTCGGAAAACTTTTTTATTATAAGAGCGTCCATCCTAGAGTTTTTTTCAAAACGTGTTTTTTTTTCTCAAATTTCCACAAAACAAATTTGAAAAATATTAAAAATATGTTTTTTTTTTATATTTGATTTTTAGTATTTATTTTGGATTTTTCTTTATGAAAAAAAATTTTTTTTTTCAGTGTGCATTTTTTTACAAAGCCTTTTTAGTTCTCTACAACTCCCCCATATAAAGTTTTTCTCTAAATGTAATGGTTTTTGAACTACGATTTTTCAAGTAAAATGTTGGAAAAAAACATACACCCATCTCAAAAGTTACTCTTGAATCCAAATAATCTTAACACCAGTGGATTTTTTTTTTCAACATACCGAAGACGTGTACCAAGTTTCATCAAAATCGAAGATAGTTGAGTTTGGTGACCGACCGATTTGGCGTGGAATCAGTCAGCACTAGAATTGAGCCCTCGATTGACAGAATAAACCCAATAGATGGGGTCGAAGAGCTCGCCCTCGTTCCACGAAATGTTAACAATAGGGAGGAGGCAGTGGTCCCTATCCAAATCGTTTTACATGGGTGCCCTGATGGTCCCTTCCATTCCCCGTTATATGTTATTTAATATATAATATATTGTGTACACGAAAATTAAGATATCATTATAGACAAGAATGCTAATTTATTCAAATTTCAAACTTAAATGATACATCCAATGGATTGTTACTGAAAAATAAATAAGAAATAGATATGTATTAATATCCTTCTAGTCCTGGAAAAGCTGAAAACAGAATAGATCATTCCAAATATCAAAGATAAAATTTCAAAAAAAGATATTATTTTATAAGACATTGTAATATTTGTAATATTGTTCATTATACTGTTCTAGTAACATTTCAAAGATAGCAATTGAGTGATCGAAGAGTCCGGTTTGATGATTTCTGAAATAATGGCTTATCTTACCATAATACCACTAAACCTAATGTTAAAATATAATCCTACATTGGTTATAAGCACATGCCAGTCTTTTATGAATATAGTAGTTGAAGTTTAGAAGTGCAATTTTAAATTAAAAGTTATGCTGAAATGCTGAAAAACAAATTTAGCCTTTGATGCCTGTCATGTTGCTCCAGGCTCTTACATGGTTTTGGAATGCAAAGATGATTCTAAAACGTTATTATAGCATTTCAAGCTTATTGCTTTCAAAAATTGCTTATTTCCTGCTCTCAACTCAGTGTTCCAAATGCACTTCCACAGTCATTAATTGAGAGCTTTCGATGCCGATTATTCTAATGCGTGCTGAAATTATTAATAAATTGAGAATGGAAAATATACAATATGACTTAAGATACACGATCAGTCGAACCCCCTCACTTCGCTATTGTCAGATTGACAACATTGCCCAGGCTACGCCATCCAGCGTCTCCATGTTTCAGCTGGCAGTCTTTTGTGATCATATGACTCGTGGAGGCGTGAGGTAGGAACTTGTGAGGACGAGAGGTCGGTCGAACCCTCCTTCGAAGTTGTCAACTCACCATTTGAAGCCCACAATAAACGAGACATTTGTTCTGTGTACAAAATCCATGTTTACGAAACGAGTGAAAGCTAATTTGAGAAAATAAATTTTCAGTGTTAGAACTCCCTTACTATTTTTTTCTTTCGTTTCTTAAACTTTCGATTTGAAGGGATAATTTAATATCTTAAAGGTGTCAGAGAAAGGATATAATAGAACTTAGATACAGCTCACACCAATGTAGCAGAAATTAAGTTTTGAAATAATTTCCTAACTTTAATACAACTTTATTCATATCCCTTGGCGAATCATTCTACAATCAATGTTATGAAGTGCACATAGATGTTACATTTAATCTTCACATAATTTTTCCCTACGTGCTCAGTCAGCCCCACTGGGCCGTGACCTGTTCAACTGCTTACGCGTCGTGTTAATTTGTGGCTATAAAAGTCGTTAAATTCCATTTTATGGCAGATAAGCCATCATAACTCTTTGTATAGTGCTTGCAACCGCTTGTGTAACCCTGAAAAACATGAAAAGTTCAACCCAAAACCAAGCAGTAAAAGCAATTCGTAGTATAGCAGCATATCCGATGGATACCGGCAACCAACTCTATGGCTCGTTTCTGGGTCGTTGTTATTGTTTTTGTTTCTCTTGTGAAAAGAGTAAAATTAATTTTATGACTTGTTTTCCCAGCTTTCGGTAGAAGTGCCGGAGAGTGTTGTTAGACGAAAGCAGTTGGCTCTGGAAAAGGATTCTGTTTTCGAAGGACGCATTCGAGAGCACAATCTACTGATTTATTATGACACGAATCAAAATTATCCCGGTAGCATTTCATGACGCTGATGATAATGTCTTTAAAAGTTCACCAGCGAGTGATGTTTAACTCACGCGAACTTGAAGGCATGAAGAATGCAATGAACCGAAAGATTTACTAATGAAAATTATATCATTATATATCATTACATGACCTACTTACTAACCTCACACATAAAAAAAAACAACAACAGTAAACACGCTGTGCTGAGGCACCCTGGATCGTGTCGTAGAAAAAGACTAAAATATATTTTCCCATGTTTAGTAGCCCTTCGTATAGACACAAATAGAAACCTATTACACAGCAACCATAACCACCCTGCTTTACCCCAGGACAGGAAAAAATAAACATCAATACGCTGAGCTCGGATGCATTTCAGCAGCATTGAGCATCCTATGGCATCCTACATTGAAAGCATACCAACAGAACACGGTGCCAACTTCTATTTCGAATGGCTGGTCGGACCATCTGCCGAGTGGTCCCAATCGTGAATATCCGAGAACCAAATCTATACACAATCAGCCTCTGCATATCGAAGTGAAGCCACGTATGGTTCTACTTTGGACCAAATATCAAACCATTTAGTGACTTTGGCTACCCTCTGTCCCACCGAATGCACCATTGGCGGAGTAGTGCATAGGGACAAAAGCATAACACAGCCCACGATATCACGAAAGGAGCAATATGGAATATTGCAATATAGTTGTAAGACAATTTGCAACAAGATACTAAAACGATTATGGCCATAGTGTCGTTTAGACATATGGTCTCCGATGTGACATTAAAAGTTTTCGAAGAAGATCAAGGCTTTTTTAATAGTACACTGAAAATTAATTTTCGATCATACTACGAAATCGAAGGTAGAACTGACAAATCTATTCGTTGTTTTCTGCAATGAAATAGATTTGTACTTTTTAAGAAGCTACCTTAGTAATAAATGCCACACGCGACTGTCAAGAGCACGAAACATTTGTTAAAACAGAACGAACATTCGTTCATTGTGCGAACACAATACAAAGAGCTACGAATATTTTGTTACCAAGAAAAAATAAACGTCTCTCTGGTCGTTGCATGGTTGACTCACAGATATATTTATATCGAAAATAAAAGCGCAACCATTATTTTAGGATAAAACAATGATTCCCACCCACCCCTGTAGCAAGACCAACATTTATGAGTACGATTTAAGAGAAGCAGCAATTGGCTGGTCTTCACGAAATTAATGTCGTGCATTTCTCCAGATGACAAGCAACATGAATGTTTCGTACAATTTACGAGACATGTGTTCTATATACAAAACCCATGTTCACGAAAAGAGTGAAAGCAAATTTCTCAAAATAAAATTTCAGTGTAGTTACCAACAAATTAAACAAAGAAGATTTTTTCTACAAATATTTGCAACGAGGCTTGATAAGCTGGTAGAAAAAGTTGAACAACGAGTGAGCGCGTGCGCGTGTGTGTGTGTGTGTGTGTGTGTGTGTGTGTGTTTGTGTGTGTTTTTACAAGGCTCGGGAAATCCTTATGAACTGACCTTCACAGAGGCCTGCACTTGATCATCGTGCACTGTGTCAGAGTGTGGTCAGGGTCGATCCCACTATAACCCGTTTTCTTGTTACACAATCGGAACTATTGAAGGCATTCATAACGTCGATCGTTACAACAGTACTGTATCGATCGCCTCTCCGCTTCTGTTTGGACGCCTTTACGGCTGTCTCGACCACTGTCCGAATGGCACCCACCGTAGACTTCCCTTTCCGGAAACCGAATTGCATCCTCGATAGCCGATGCTCGCTCTCAGTAAATTTCGTCAGCCTGTTGAGGATGATGCTCTCCAGGAGTTTCTCAAGCGTATCCAATAGGCATATTGGCCTATACGATGCTGGATCTCCCGGAGGCTTTCCTGGCTTCGGCAACAACACTAATTTCTGTATTTTCCACCTGTTCGGGAAATGGCCTTCTTCTAGAAATTTCTGTAACACATCCCTGAACATTTCCGGGAATGCCTGAATCGCCATTTTCAGAGCCACGTTAGGGATTCCATCCGGTCCGGGTGCCTTCCTCGCCTTAAGCCCTTTCGCCACTGCCACGAGCTCCTCGTTCGAGACTTGTATGCCCTCAACATTACTTCTCTCTTCTTCGCCGTACGGTGTACGTGGCCACGTCGTTGGGTCGTGCGTCGGGAAAAGCCATTGATGGGCCTTTGATCTCCGCCATGACAATACGGTACGCGTCGCCCCAGGGGTCAATATCAGTGGCTCGGCACAGCTCCTTGTAGCAGTTCGTTTTGCTCAGTCTTATCTCTCGTTTTAATTCGATTCTGGCCGCTCGAAACACCACCCTATGTACTTCTCTGTCTGATGCGGTTTTAGCTCTCTGGACACGTCTTGTGGCTCTGAGACAACTAGCGCGAAGGATGCTGAGTTGCTCATTCCACCAGTAAGCTGGGCACCGCTTGTTCATCGGCTCCAGTTTCCTCGGCATGGTTGCGTCGCCATTCAGCTCCCACTTTCAGCGCCATTCAGCTCCCATCCTCTCCATCCACACATCCAATCCACACGAGTAGTCTACCCTACTTCAACGGCAGAATCCTCGGCAGTGGAAGTTCTACCATAGACTAACTCTAAGACCAGTAGGTCCCGAACAAATACGATTTTTTTCTTGGCTCAGTCAGTACTGGCACATCCGTCCCAAGCTCGGTCCCAAGCTTTATAATACGCCCCTAATAATGAACTCACACGAACACACTCTCAAATATTCTGTCAAAATAACACAGCAAATCAAAACAAAGGCGCAAATATGTATAGTTAGGTGCTGGCTTCAAGGTGTACTTCGGACCAAGGGGTTCTACAACAGTGAACCAATTTCAAATCGCTAGTTGCATATTGATTGTTGGTTCTACTGAAAGTGAACCAGAGTGGCCTATTTAGGTCCCACGTAATGACGAAATCGACTCGGCCCATGCACTTAAAGCATAACTCCATTTCCTTTGGAACTCGAGGGACAACTCTCAGTGAGCAAACCAACCCAACTTTTACTCGACACGACTCCAACAGCTTGTTGTCTGCAGCTGTCGCCATCTGTGTGCCACCGTACGCCTTCCTCAACCGGATTGTCATTGGTGCATCTCCAAGATCGCAGTGCCCCTTCAGCGCCCTCCTCAGCTCGTTTTCTGTTGTGAACTCGTCACATCCTTGCACTCGAACACAGTCTCCTGTGAGGGAGCTCTAACTATCGCCTGCTCACCAAGAGACCTTTCGACGAGCGTCTTGAAGGCTTTGCTCTTGATGGCAGGATCCTTCTTCAGCTCGAGGAGCATCTCACTTTTTTGGGTGCGCCTGGTTTTTACCACCTTCTCCCCTAGTTCCTTCAACTCCGGATCAGCTCTCACTTTTCGGAGCAGTTCAGCGTACGTCGTTCCACTTTTTCAACAACTAGAGCGTCACCCTTACTACGCTCCCGACGAGGCCCAGGCATCTGCTTCTTCTTCTCTCCTGACGTTTTTACTTGCTGCTGATTTTTCTTTTTTTTTGTCTTTCTGGTTGCCGACAGTGCGCCATTCACTGCCTTCACCTTTCTCCTCGTCGTTTTTGAGTTTTTTCAGCTCCTCCTCATCTCCTGGTGTGTCCTTTTTTCTTTTCTCCGAGCGTAGATTCTGGGGTTCCTTCGGCGTAGTCAGTGCATCAACCGTTGCCTTTTCCGTTGCCTTTTCCGTTGCCTTTTGGCTGTCCTCAAGCAACTTTTCGGCAGTCTCTGTTATCGTCCTCAGTGCGTCCTGTTCGCGTTCGGCTACAATCCTGGCCGATTGAACCCGCGTCACCATTTCTTTGATTTCCTTGTGGACGTTGTGCCTGTCCTTAACATAATCATAGAGTTCGTCTATCCGGTTTCTGACTACCTCCATCGCGTCTTTCTTCCCAACACTGTCCCCTCGAGTTGTGCTACTGCTGCATTGCGGGGTGAACAGCTGGGTCAGGAACCCCTGCGACTTGCTTCTGCTGGTACTTGCAGTGGCCTTCGGCACTGGTGACCTCTGTAGCTTACCGCTTCTTGCGAACACTATCGCACCGCCGTCTTCATTGTCTGGCATTTTGCCATCGTCGTTAAATTTTGTTTTGTTTTTTTCTACTTCATCTTTTTTGTTTTTTTCTCCGTTGTCCTCCATTTTGTTGGATCCCCCTCCGAACAGCTATCTCCACACGTTGTAGATAGTCACTTATCGTGATCCCAATGGTTATCTCTGAATCAGGGAGGCCATGCTAGGGTTGACACGGTCCTTCATGGGGACCGTGTTCAGAGCTAGATCGGTGTAAGTCAGGAATGAAACATCTGAGCCTCTTCCATACAGAGGAAGCAGAATAGCCCGACTACCAGCCCTGCGCGTCAAGTCCAATCCGTTGATCCATGTCGTATCCTTATTCGATGCTATGACCAGTATGCTGTAATTAAGGATCTCACTGGCTTTGATCCTAATGTGCCGGTTGGCACTCCTGGGTGGGGTGGGCGCTGGGTAATCCGAGCTCCCACCACGTTAACTCACAGATAGGGGGAGGGGGGGTCGTTAAGCCCCTGGACGCGTCCTCGCAGTCCTTGCTGCCCCCCTGTGTGTGTGTGTGTGTGTGTGTGTGTGTGTGTGTGTGTGTGTGTGTGTGTGTGTGTGTGTGTGTGTGTGTGTGTGTGTGTGTGTGTGTGTGTCGTTTTTGTGTGTTTGTGTGTGTGAATGTCTATTATGTAGATGCGACGCTATATACAGTGTTTCTCGAAATAGGTATCACCTTTTTTCAGTGTTGGTTTATTTAAGCTGGGTTATTTTAACAGCGCAATTCAGTATACCCGTTTTGAGTGTATTCTTTTGACAGCTTATCGCTGAAGATAAATAAACGATTCCGTTTGTTTATATTTATCAGCTACCATGGAAGCCATACGGGAGCAAGTTTTAAAATAACATTTGCAATTTACAGTTCAGAGTGAGTAAGAGTTTTGTTTTTCGTACCTTGAAACGGTTCAAGGAAACTGGAAATGTCCATATTCTTCACAAAGGAGGTTTTAGACGAACTGCCAGAACGAAGAAAAGAATCAAATGTGTGTGGGATCGAATAAGACGTAATCCAGCCGTACAATAAACAACGGGTTCGCTGGTTGACGGAGCATCACAAGCAAGCCCGGGACCAAGGAAGCAGAAATCTTTTGGTTCGGCACGGTGACTGCGAGATTTTATTTTCGGATGAAAAGCTCTTCCCCCTTCAGGACAGTCATAATCAACTAAATGATCGTGTGTATGGCAAAAGTCTAGCCAATATTCCAAAAGAAAAACTAGCTGTACGACGCTATCAGAATAATTCGGAAATCATGGAATGGGGCGCCGTTTCACGAAAAGGAAAACTTCCTCTTGTTTTCATAGAACCTAACGTAAAAATCAACACTGAATATTACATCGAGCAGGTTTTGAAGGACCATCTGCTTCCTCATGCTTCAACGCTGTATGGGAATACACTATATTTTTTACAATAGGACTCAGCTGCAGCTCACAAGGCAAAGAAGACGCAAGCGTGGTGCGCGGAAAATTTGCCCGATTTCATCACAAGCGAAGAATGGCCTGCATCATCACCGGATCTCAACCCACTTGACTACTTTGTTTGGAGTTATATGCTTCAATATATAGGCCCTCCGAAAGGGCTTACTTTAGATCGATTCAAGAAACATTTGGTTGATATTTGGGACTACATTCCTCAGGACATCGAGCTGCGATGGGTTTACAAAGCGTTTGCGCAAAGTTATCAAGGAAAATGGCAAGCGATTTCAATTGAAATTATATGGTTTATTTCTATAGCATGTATCTTTCAAATAAAAAAATAAATGCTATGATTTGGTTTATTTTTTTTTGCTGTAATTTCATTTTGTTTAAGTATTGTCAAACGACCTGTAGTCTATAGAATTAAAGCAGGATCGATAAGTGCCAGTGGTCTTGTCGGGGTTTGAGCTGCAACGAGTATATTCGAAAATTACACAAAGTCTTCATTTGCTAAAAATGCACAATTCTCTACGAATATGTACATATTTAGCATTTTGAATCCATATATATAACGAAATTTAACGGTAAGGATTGTGTAATATTTCATTCTATAGAATGAATATATAAAATTTCTTATATCTTTATTACTTTCCTCTTGCCAGCACTTACATAAACAGGTCGTTGAACACTATTATCGGCAATATTTTCATCACATCGACGAAAAATATGTTCAGGGTCAAAGGGTGTCTCACTGGAATCGAGCGCAGCAAATGTCAATTAAATTGCAGTCAATTCACAGCGAAAGGTTTCCGATTAAGTACTTTTGATCAATATTGCAACACACTCACTACGTCATTTGCACCGATTTGACGTTTGATATGAAGGAATGCAAAGCTTTATGTTGCTAAATTCAGCAGCTGCGCATTTTGTGTCAAGCTGATGTATTTCGATTTTCAGAGAATCAAAACTAATTCATTAAATTAATTTGATGGTATCCATGTAAGACATCCTTTTTACAGGATTGTCTAAAAGTTCATTTTTTAAACTGAATATATGGAAAATCAAATACTTTTCGAAGTTACTTTAATAACTGATGAAATAAGAATCTAGTACCATTTTTTCCTTTTTAAAATTGGTAATCCTCCAAAGAAATAAAATCGGAATTTTCATTTTGATGTAAATATCAGAGCGTTTAAATTTGTACTTCATTTCACATATAGCAGCAACTTGCATGAAAAAGTTCTAACAAAGACGAGTTTTGCATATGTATGCATATGCATATGTACACCGTGTCCAATATATTCTCATACAAAATAAAACTCTATTTATTTCAAATCGATAATCTAGATTATATTGATAACTTTACCCATTATATTGCAATATAATACTGATCAACTACAGCATATGTTTTGGAATAACACCGCCTTTAACCTTCTTGACCAGATCCAGACGTTTTTCGAAACCGTTACAGGCCTCCATCGGCATTTCGTCCCAAATTCGTTTGATTTCGGTTTTGAATTGGTTCATATTAGACGCCCTGTGGTCATTTACCTTCGCCAGCATGTATGACCATACGAAATAATCCAAGGGATTCAGATCTGGTGAACTGGGAGGCCATTCATTCTTGTCCAAAAAGTCGATCAAATTTTCTCGGCACCAGCCCTGAACGAGATTTGCAGTATGCGATGGCGCTCCGTCTTGCTGAAACACATAGTGATCATCTCCAAACACCTCTTGTACATAGGGCTTGACAATTTTCTCGAAAACTTCCGTTTTATAATATACGGCATTCACTTTAACGCCTTTTTCGATGAAAACCAGTGGTAATTTGCCTCGCTTGCAAATTCCTCCCCAAACCATCACTAACGCAGCACTTTGGAACCGTGGAATATTCCTATCACTCTCTGGAACAGTTCTCGAAGAGAGAGCCCACAATATGTCGTTCTGGACATTGTGGGATTGTTGCAAGACGAATAAATTTTCGTCGGAAAAGATAAATTCTTCCCCACCGTGCCGCGACAAAATCAGACTTGCTCTTTCGGGTCGTTTCTGCTAGGAAGGTTCCGAAACTCCGTGAACCTTACGTTTCTTGGAAGCTTGAAATCCGAGGTCATTTAACAGTATATTGTGCATTGACGATCTCGAAACATTCAGATCTGCGGCCATTTTACGTACAAAGCGCTGTGATTTTCGTCTAATCCGTTCCCTGACCACTTTAACAACTCGTGCAGTCCGCACCGTATGAGTACGACCGGATCTCTTCCGGTCATCCAACGAGCAGGTGTCACGGTACCTTCGCATGGTTCGGTACACAAAATCCCACTTTACTCCGAAGTTTTTCAAATTTCTGAAAATAGCGCCTGGGCGCTCACCTTTCAAACACTTTTTTATCACCACAGCACGAAACTCCTTCATCGCTGGTAAAAGATAAACACCGAATGAAAAGAATCGGACCTAGAACTCAAGAAGCGTTTGTATAAACATAGTGCAAAACTACACCAACACATACGTGAAGCATGTTGAGTAGTTGCACGACACCAATGCAAGGAAAAAGTGTCTGAGAACACGGTGTATGCATATGTACATTATCGACATTGCATGGAATGTCCCAGAACTTTACGCGATCTTTAAAGTAAATTTGTATGTTTTGTGACGCTGCATTTATGTGCATGATATTGGACAGTAGTTCATACTACTTTTTTGAGCTGTGTGATGAAGTGTAAGAAGGGTTCAGTCTCACCATCGGCATACTGTACAAAATTGCGTTGAACCCTTTGCATCCGGATGATTTGTACTGAGTGATAAGGCGACCACACACTAACAGCATACTCCATTATGCTACGAACGATTGAACAGTACAGCGCCTTGAGAGCATATACCTATATCGGTGAAACCACTTGTATTGCGACGGATAAATGCCTTTGCGCTAGTTGTGCTAATATGCTCATTGAACCGGTGTTTCGTATCTACAGTAACCCCTAGGAAACGAATTGCTTGAACACGCTCTATAGCTTCTGAGCTGAGGGAGTAATCAAATTCTGTTCGGGATTGCCGGCGGGTGAATGAAATAACTTTGCACTTTTAGATGTTTAGTTCCATTCCATGTCAGAGCACCACAACAGAATCTCGTCGATGTCAGCCTGAAGAGCGCAACCGTCGATATGCGATGATGTAACTTTGTAAATTTTTAGATCTTCAGCGTAGAGAAGAAAGCACGATTTCAGCCGAAAGCACAAGTCATTCACGAACAATATAAAAATCAGTGGTCCCAGAACGGTTCCTTGCGGTATCCCTGACGTGACGGAGAAGACGCTTGACCGACTACCGTTTAATTTGACGAAAGCGCTCCAACCAGATAAGTACGCGCGCAACCACTGTGTGTTCCAATCAGGAAAGCCACTTTAGCTTATCAATTGCTTTTCTTCAACTTCTTTTTCATTATCGCCCAAAACTTTTCGATCGGACGAAGTTCTGGTGTATTTGGCGGGTTCGCCTCCTTCGGGACCACGTTAACGCTTTTCGCTTCGTACCAATCCATTACAGGCTTGGCGTAATGGCACGAAGCGAGATCCGGCCAGAACAGCGTGGGCCCACGGTGAGAGCGAAGGAAGGGCAGCAAGCGCTTCTGCAAGCATTCCTCTCGATAAATCTGCCCGTTTATGGTGCCGGTTGTAACGAACGGCTTGCTGTACCGTCCGCACTCGCAGATCGCCGCCACAACAGGTACTTCTTCGCGAATTTGTTCATCTTTCTCTTCGGGAACTTTTCCGGAACCTCCACGCGGGACGTACCGACAAAAACTCGAGGCCAAGGATTTGTTTGATGTCCGCCTTGATATGTGTCTCGTCGTACACAACGAGACAGCCTGGCTTGACCAGCCACTCACGGTACGGCTTCCGCGCACGCAATTTGGCCACCGTGTTTTGCTTGTCAGTCCGGTTTGGCGCCTTCCTGGCCTTAAAAACACGTAGCCCAGCCCGCTTCATGGTCTGCTGGACGAACCACTTCAACGAATTGACCTTTTTGGCCACCTCTCGGGTGGAAAAATTCGGGTTATTCTTAAAGTACTGCTTTATCTTCCGCGCCTTCTTTGGGTATTCTGTTTTCGGTTTTCGGCCGCTTCCAGCGCGCCGCTCGATGGTCTTTGTCTCCTGGAACATCTTCACATCGCGGGACACGGTGGAATGGTGGATTCCAAGCCTTTTGCCGATCCATCTGTGCGACTGAACAGGATTATCGATCACCGCTCCCAAGATTTGCTGGCGTAGCTCTTCTTGTTTCGAATGCATCTTGAACACTACTTGACAGATCGCAATAAAGTTTTGCACACATAAACATAGCACTCTAAACTAGTATTATTTAAAATTTCATTAATTTTTACCTACGCGATAAAAAGCTACACCCAAAACAAAGTGTCGCATATTTTCCGAGTCCAATCTTTAGGAAATTTACGTCAGATATCATATTCGTTGTCGTGGATTGCTTCTTAACAAAACCATGTTGAAATTCAGAAATCAGCGGTCGAGATACGGCGGAAAGAGGTTTGTGAAACAATTACTCGAACACCTTGGCCATACAGCATAAAATCGAAACACCTCTGTACTTTTCAAGAGCATGATTGTTACCAGCATCGAAAATCTGAGTGATTTAGGCTAACTTTCACGCTTCGGGAAGAGTACCTTCACTGAGTGACCTGTTAAAAATAATCGTCAAAGCCATCAGCAGTGAGTCAGCACATTCTCTTAAAAACAACGGCGGAGTGACAGCAATCTCTGTTAATGTGGACAAGGTTACCAGGACGCAGTTCATGTTATTTGGTCATGTACTGAGTCAGAACGGAGCTTTCTGAATTTTCTGAATCTCATTTATGTGTTTGTCATAAACAGTAACCTTAGAATGTAGTGGGTTTACCCTGTATGTTTAGTTTTTGGATTTCAGTGTTGGTGTTTTTTCCGTATTTTTTTAAATTATTTAAGAAATAAATAGCAGTAGATAATCAGAGTTAAATATACTTGTGTTTTGTAGATGATCCTTAAAATTCCCGCTTCCATCCGCAAAATTGGAATTCCCTATAACCTTGAGATGGCCGTGAGTATTCAGTTCTTCCCTTCTGATCTTTATTTTAAAGATCATTAATGTACATTGTAATCGAAAACTCGATTCTTTTATGTTAATTCAATTGAGCCTGTACATATAAATGAACTTGTTAAAAAAACAACTCTGGCCTAATAAACAATCACCACATTTTAAAGGGTGATACGGTCAAAATTTGGTCAAGGGAAAACGCGTGTAAATCGGTGAAATCGTTTATTTAAAAAATCAAATTAAATTTCTTTTTCAAGTTCAATTAGTATAAAATTCAGGAAAAATATTCAGTTAGGCTTCCGCTTTTCCAAATCCGAATTGCCGGGCCTTACGCTTGACCCCTGCCATCAGATTTTGTACAGCCACCTTGTCCACCTTCTTCGCCGCAGAAAGCCAGTTTGCCTTGAACTGCTGCTCGTCCTTAGCAGTTTTTTTTGGTCTTCTTTAGGTTCCGCTTGACAATAGCCCAGTATTTCTCAATTGGGCGGAGCTCTGGCGTGTTGGGAGGGTTCTTGTCCTTGGGAACCACCTGCACGTTGTTGGCGGCGTACCACTCCATGGCCTTTTTACCGTAATGGCAAGATGCCAAATCCGGCCAAAACAGTACGGAACAACCGTGTTTCTTCAGGAAAGGCAGCAGACGTTTATTCAAACACTCTTTCACGTAAATTTCTTGGTTGACAGTCCCGGAAGCTATGAAAATGCTGCTTTTCAAGCCACAGGTACAGATGGCTTGCCAAACCAGATATTTCTTTGCGAACTTTGACAGTTTCGTGTGCTTGAAAATATCTGCTACCTTTCCCCTTCCTTTTGCCGTATAAAACTCCTGTCCCGGAAGCTGCTTGTAGTCGGCTTTGACGTAGGTTTCATCGTCCATTACCACACAGTCAAACTTCGTCAGCATCGTCGTGTACAGCCTCCGGGATCGCGCTTTGGCCGTCGTATTTTGTTCATCATCGCGATTTGGAGTCACTACCTTCTTGTAAGTCGAAAGTCCGGCTCGTTTTTTGGCTCGATGCACGGTTGTAGACGATACACCCAGCTTATTTGCGGCATCTCGGAGAGATAGGTTAGGGTTTCGCTTGAAACTACCGGCAACTCTCTTTGTCGTCTCAGCGGCTTCCGGTTTTCGATTTCCCCCCGATCCAGACTTCCTGGCTGTCGACAAACGTTCCCCAAACACTTTAATTACATTTGTAACGGTTGATTTGGCAACTTTTAGCGATTTTGCCAACTTTGCGTGCGAGTAGCTCGGATTTTCGCGATGCGCGAGCAAAATTTTGATACGCTGCTCTTCTTGCTTGGACGGCATTTTGACAACTGAAGAGTGAATACCAAAATCAAAATAGGAGCAACATTCTACACACACACACCTTCAAAATGAGGTTCAGGTTTTTTAAATGCAAAATTGAAAGAAATACGTCAAGTTGATATTGACCAAATTTTGACCGTATCGCCCTTTAACAGCACATTATGGTTCAGTGGAGTGCACCTAACGGGGTATAACAAACAAATGAGAATGATGTTAACCAAACCAAAAACGTGCACAGAGACAGAGAGATTAAGTAAATCAATGTTCTCTGTCTCATAATCGCATGTTTTGTTTTGTTCCAACTTGCTCAGTTGTGTTCAAAATGGGCTTTAAATGGTGAGTTGACAACTTCGAAGGAGGGTGCGACGGACCTCTGGTCCTCACAAGTTCCTACCTCACGGCTCCACGAGTCATATGATCAGAAAAGACTGCCAGCTGAAACATGGAGACGCTGGTTGGCGTAGCCTGGGCAATGTTGTCAATTCGACAATAGCGAAGTGAGGGGGTGAGAACATTTACATTCAATTTATAATTTCAGCCCGGTTTGGGATCATCTTTGGGTTCCAAACCATTTACCTTATGAGCATGAAGCAACATTATTAGCATTAAAGGCTCAATTTGATTTTAATTATTTCAGCATAACGTTAACATTAGATGTCTTTGGACTAATGGATGTCAGATATGTTGTGTACATTAATATATTATGTTCTCTTATTATTATTATTATTTTGGATACAAATATTGATCTTACTAGAGAGGGGCTATGCATAAACCACGTAGACTTTTTTGGGGGGAGGGGGGTTTGACCAAAGTCTACGCTCCATACAAAATTTCAAAAAATTGTATGGAGAAAAGTCTACGAGGGGGAAGTCTTAGATTTTCAAAAATGAGTCTACGTGGTTTATGAACCGGCCCATTTAAACGGTTAATCTTACAGTAGCTGCAAAAGAAGAAGTCTATTGATGAGAGGATGACCAGCTTAGTTACAGATATTCATTTTTTTATCATTAACTGTCGTGCTCATATTAATATTTTATTACGTCATTATATTATTTTATGTTGAGATATGAAATGAAAGTATATTATTAAATTTATATTAATTTTATAACTTAAAATCATTGTAGTACCTACGAGATCCACTACAAATGATTATTGCGAAGTGAGGAAACGGAACAGCATATCGAAATTTAAGATATATTATTCTTTATAAATATGATATATTATTTCAGGTTCTCCATGGAATTACCAAGTTTTGTAAAATAATTTTTAATTCAACTTTTTTTCTCATGGCTATGATATATTGTCTAAATTTTCAGGTTCATATTGGTTACGCAAGTTATTCTACAATTGCAGCAGGATAACAATCTGCAGACATGTAAATGAAAATAGAACTGGTATCAGTTCATTTTATAATATCCCTTCACTGTATTATGTATATTAATTTGTATGACATTGTATATTGATTTTATTTTTATCACTACCATAACCATTTTCATCATTACTTTTGTTTTCGTGATTAATATATTAGCATAAACATAATTTTATTATTTTCACTTCATAGGTAAAGATAAGTACTTATTACCTAAATAAGTACTTATTACCTAAAGTCCTTTTAGGCTTCTTTGTTCATTTATTATTTCTCTTTACAGGCTCGGCTGTTGGAGTTACTAATTTTATCAATTTTAACGTCTAATGACCATCATTTTGATATTAACTGTTAACACAGAGTACGTCGAATATTATTCTGTTAAAAGATCCTAATACATGTTATTATTCCATAGTGCTGGTTCTAAAGAAAATTACTATTTTAGAAATTTCTACACGCAAGGTGTACAATTCTAAAACATTATCCAGCCCAGGCTACCCATTTTGCTGTATAAAATTACTTACACTCTACAAATACTTAATTCCTTATTCTATTTTTTATTTGATATATATTTCATAAACCTTATTATAGTTCATTGATTTTAAACATTCCAATACTGGGATGGGAGGGTGCACCAGGGCATCATTGAAGTTGCAATTGGACAATGTAGTGGACAGCCAACCGGAGTCTAGGGGGGTGTGTCTTTCATTTATGATTATTACATTCCACTCCAACAGTTGTAATGAATTTGACGCGCCTTTCTCAAACAAACCATCTAGTGGAAAGCTTAAGCAAACTTACAATAAAGTTATAGCAAGTTATTGTTATCAATCACTGCACTGCGCAAATAAACTACACTATTCTTAAATGGTGCGTTTATAAATTGGTGTAGGAGTCATTTGTTAAAGAATCTGTCTCGTGTGTGTGGATAATAGTCGTATAAGAAGGATGAATTGCGGGTCTCCCTTAGTACGACGGGAATTTGATCAAGAATCCTACTTCTTGGATTTATATTAAATTTATAATATTTTTATATTAAATATCACACATATGTCACTTTTTTTTGTTCGACATTATTGGTCCCTACGCTGGCACCAAACACTCAATTCCTATTAGAAAATAGAATGAAGCTTTCCGGAAATTTATAGCCATTTTTGAATACTTATGCCTATGTGTGATTCAGTTAAATTGAACAAATGCCAATTTAGGTTCGTGCATTTTTCCTGTTCGTTTTTGGCTTGGAATAAAGCTGGACATCGTGTACAATCTACCACGAACCAAATAGCAAGGAACGGTCAGTTCCAAGTTTGGCTGAAACGATCCGAGCTGTCTCCGTATGAACGCGAAACAGCTACCTATGTTCTAGTCAAGGGAGGAGAATGGAGGACACGGTTCTGCAATCCGGTGCATACAAGGCCAAGATTCAATCCCAAAGGCACATATGAAAACCAGTTGGAGTGACAGGTGCAAAAATCTTTTTTTAACTTTCATCGCTCATGAATCATTGATGCTGCATGCCGGGCAGGTCGAGACATATTATCGGTCGACATCGCTGTTGTGTCCGAGGAGCGTCTGTAACCATCATCATCGGCATAAAGGCTGGAGCCATTTACGAAAAACGTTCATTTCCGCTAGAGGTCACTTCCTGGCGGTTGAAGCTTTCATGCCAAATGAAATTGTCCTTCTGGATGGAACGTACAGTCTATCAGCGCCCGATAGATCGATTGCCAATCTGTAGAACAAGAGTAGTCAACATTTTAGCCAAGTGTGAAACCGTCTCGTTTTTATGCAACCTACTAGCACCGGAAGTTAATAGCGAATGAAAGTTGAATGGACATGCTCTCACAGAAATGAAATGAATTGGTGTAACTTTGTTTAGCACTGATACATTGATCCCATACTGTTGTGTGTAATTAAAGATCAATGTAGGTCACTAAAATCCACTAACATTATATTGCTTTCATAGATACAAACTTAAGGCCACAACTACTTTAATCATTTTAATCAATTTTAAATTTTGTGTAACATTTGAAGAACTTCATGCATATTTGGCAGCAAAAAATGTTTGAAAGCAATACCTTATTGCAAGTGATACAAAGAGAACCATTCTGCAACGATCCGAGGTAAAATAACGTTCAAAAAAGCAAAAAGTGAAATCTCAAAAGGATACGCAATATACCGTACGGTATAGCGAAACGAAGCGAAAAGATCAGAAATGCCAACCAACAGCAACTTTCCTACCGCCTCCTCGTCGTTGTCGAAAGGTATAGACTGGCTGACTTGCCGAGTGTTTGGAAGCAGGAACTTTGTTAAAAATTAATTATAAAACTTTGAAATTATGAAAAACTTTTCCCGTCCATGGCAGACAAGTTGAGCTGGTTTTGCTTTTCTTTGGCAGACTGTTTTTCTCTACCTGTTCCCTCTCCATGAGACGTACGTATATTTTGCTACGGTTATCATGTATTTGGAGAGGGTTTGCTGATTAACCGTGAAAACTATGTTGCTTGTGTTTTGTGCTGAATCAGATTTAAGTATATTGGAAAAATTCCATTGAGGATCCATTTTTTCAAATCCAATAGGTAGGGCACTTCTTGTGCAGGAACGAATGCATCAGATGGATTTTTATTTTATTTTTTATTTTATTTTTTTCCGGAGGAGGGAAAAGCCCATTTCAGGGGAGCTTAAGCTTTTTTTTCTAAAATGGGCATAAAACCTCCTCATCTTTAGGTACCAACAGATTACATTCCAAATGATACAATCAGCTCTTAAAACTAACATAGAATATTCTTAATTTCTAATCACTATACTATACTATCCTAACCTATCTGAGCAATTCAAGAAATCTACTTTTGTTACCAGAACGAGACAAGTGAAAGTCGAAGACATTATAACAGCGATTGAACACACGACACATACTACTAATCGGCTCATTATAACCATAATTAGTACGGAAAGTAGAAATACGAAAAAACTGATGTGTGCGGAGAGGGCGACGACGAATATCAAAGTTCAACTCAGCCAGCACAGAAGGACAATCTATATGACACAGAAAAACATCGGACACGAATGAAGCCTTTGTTGCAATTCTGCGAGTTTCGAGAAGATCGAGGCCGATGAGTTTACAACGATCTTCATAACTGGGAAGGTTAAAAGGATCATTCCAGGGTAATCGCCGCAGAGCATAGCGGACAAACTTGCGTTGAATTGCCTCTATTTGCCGTATGTCGTTTTGGTAGTATGGAGCCCATACAACTACTGCATATTCTAGTATAGAGCGGACCAGTGAACAATATAGTGTCTTTAGGCAATGAATATCGGAGAAGTATTTTGCAGCACGGAAAATAAAGCCCAGGCATTTTGAAGCTTTGGAGGTAATGTAAGCCACATGGTACTTAAAAGTTAAACGCGAATCCAGAAGAATGCCTAAATCCTTTACTGTGTCCTCACGTTTTAGAGATGTTCCTGCGATAGTGTAGTTAAATAACTCCATAGAGCGTTTTCTGGTGAAGGAGATTACCGAGAATTTTCCAGCATTCAGGCTTATACGGTTTGTTAAGCACCATGTAGAAAAGCTGTCAAGTTCCCGTTGTAAAAACTGTGCGTCTTCAGGGCAGGTTATTACGTAGTATAATTTGAAGTCATCGGCATATGAGAGCTTGAAACACTTAAGTACTAGGTTAACATCATTCAAGTATAGCAGGAATAAGAAAGGTCCAATATGACTGCCCTGTGGAACACCAGATGTGACAGGGAACGGTTCCGATGTTGTGTTTCCAATTTTGACTGCCATAGAACGACCAACTAGGTAGGAAGTAAGCCAATCTAGTAACGTACTGGAGAAACCAAGACGATCGAGTTTAGCTATCAAGATTTCATGGTTAATTTTATCAAACGCTGCAGAAAAATCGGTGTAGATTGCATTTACCTGTTTATGAGCTTCTATAGTTCTGATGATGAAGGATGTGTAGGAAACCAGATTAGTGCAGGTGGATCTTTTTGGCATGAATCCATGTTGAGTCTCGGAAACATAACTGAGACAATGGTGCTTTAGAAAGTCGAGAACTATTAGCTCAAAAAGTTTAGACGTGGCACACAAAGCGGCGATTCCTCTGTAGTTGGACACTTGTCGTTTATCGCCTTTTTTATGCACAGGGAAAACAAATTATTCCTTCCAAATACTTGGAAAGGATCCAGATGAAAGAGAGCGGTTGAAAATAACTGTCAAAGGAATCGAGAGTGCAGCACTACACCTTTTCAACACAATGGATGGTATGCCGTCAGGACCGGGATTTGAAGAACATTTCAAGCGAGCACAAGCGGATACAATAGTATCAAGTGTTATTAGTGGATGAGGACCAATGGCAGGACGTGGAGGTACATTGGCTACAGCTTCGGACAACTGATGCTGGTCAAGCGTTTCGTCTGTAAATACTGCTGAGAACTGTTCCCTGAAGAGGTCGCTTATGGACGACAGAGAGGAAGCTTCTTTCTCGCCAAACTTCATGATTGTGGGTAGTCCTATCTCCTTCCGTTGTTCGTCGATGTAAGACCAACATTTTCGAGGGTTGAGTTTTAGATTTCGTTGAGTCTTCTGCAAGTAGCTACGAAACAATTCCTTGTTGAGCTGTTTGTATCTGTTGTTGCAAGCGATGTAGTATGACCGCGTGTAGGAGTTACGGTTCTTTGAGAATTGTTTAAGAGCAGATCTTTTAGCTGACTTCAGACCTCTAAGAGTTCTATTTGACCAGGGAGGATACTTCGGAGTTTTGCAGACGATTTTTGGTGTAAATTGATCTATGGCGAAGTGTACAACGAAAGTATAAACTTCGACCGTTGTTTCAGTTGTTAAGTTTTGAAACATATCATCCCAGTTAATTGAAGATAAAAAGAGGCTCATTTTGGTGAAGTCCGTTTTCCTGAAGTTATAACGAATCACTTCAGAGGTAGAGACGAATTCGTATGGCATGCATTCATTCACAAACAAGTGAAGGGCTGGATGATGCTGACATGTTTTCACCAATGGGGATGGGACTTCGGCAACAGTAATGTCTCGGCTGAGATCTTGGGTAACAAAGCAGAGGTCAAGCATACGACCGTTAGAGTTATAGACGGAGTTGAGTTGGATGAGTCCTGCCGTACTGTGATCATCCAAAAGCTGTTTCTGAACTGAGCTCATCGATGAGTGAGCAAGGTTGGGATAGAGATATACCGATGGACCTTGAGTCCAGCTGACGGAGCGCATGTTGAAATCACCCATGATGAGTATCTTATCTGCTAGAGTCATACGAGAAGTAATCCATTCCAATGATTCGCAATTTTGGGATGCCAATGTTGCATCGTTGACACGGTCAGGAGGTAGGTAGATAAAACAGATGATTAAACTATAGCCTGAGACAAACAGTTCTACCCAAGCCTGTTCGACTGAACTGCTGTTTGGAGGTTGCAATGAACGACATTTATAATTGGAGCGGACAGCCAATAGCACACCACCACCGGTGCTTTTTGTACTGGAGAGTCTTGAGCGATCAGAACAGAAAACAGTATATTCACTTCCAAATATTTGAGTGGAAAGTGTATTGCAGTTGAGCCAGGTCTCAGTAAATGCATAAACATCATATGCAGCATCAGAGCAAGCAAGAGAGTAGTCTGAAATAGTAGTATTCATGCCACCTAAGTTTTGATAATAGCATGCTAAGCCAATTACACTAGAGTTTCGTTGATTTTGGGGAGCATGAGATTCAGCGGTGAGGGCAATGTTGACTTGGGAGCTGACGGTCTGATAGGTCTCGAGAGTTGATAACATGGAGCTTGTTGCGGTCTGGACAACGGAGTTGGTTGATTGTTCAGAATGGATGTCGAGGGATTCGAACGTGTTCGTGTCTGATTGCCAGTCGGTCTGCGGCTGTTGGACCTCCGGTCTAAAAAAGGAGTTATTAAAACACCATTTGGCCAGAATCCATCCGAAAGCAGTAGCTCTTCAACAGAGGAAGGTACATTAAGTTTGAAAGACAAAAATGTTAATGGTCTAACTATACCGCTTGTACGGACTAGCTTATGGCAAGTTATTAAAGAGGGATCACAATTGGCACGTTGGGCGATATAATTAATTATGTTCGTTTCAGTTTCGTGAGGTTTGAATCTAGCGAGGTAAAACCAATTCCTACTCCTATTATTACTAGCTGCTGGTGGTGCGACTGCCAAACTAGGTCCAGTGTTGTTTGTGCTTATCATGCTAGTTCCGAAACCTGATGTTGAAAACTCCGCTACGGGTATATCGATTGGACTTTGAGTTGGTTGGCTGATACATTCAGGTAGTACGTTTGGAATCGTCATTGAAGAAATGCGATGAGTGGGCACGTTGGAGGTGTTGTCGTTATTGCTAATGTCAGGATACTGTAGTACGATTTGACCGGAGGATGTTGGCTTGGAACTGGGCGTATTGGTTGGATACCTTCGTTCCTCGGTGCTTGTTTGTACGGTGCTTGACAGTGGGTAATGTGACATGAAAGTTGCCGATGAGGTACTAATAATGCTGATGTTGGCGCAAGAGGTAGACGTTGTTTTTGATACTTTGGCGGTGGATGAATACTCTGGTGTGGTGAGCATGATGGAGTCATTGAGGTTAGAAGAAGCAGAATGGCTAGAGGTAGTGATGGTTTCGTTGGTGGTGGTTGAGCTGGTTGAGGCGGTGGTGGAGGAATTAGCCGTAACATTGGTGGCGATGAGGCTTGTAATGATGGATCCGTTTGAAGGGGTGGTACTGATGGAAGCACCGATGTTAGCAGTAGTTTGAATACAGCTGATAGGTGCACCCACGGGTTGAACAGCGGCAGTTGTGATCATGTGGTCAGTAGATGCAAGAGTTTTATTCATACCGACGACAGTAACGGATTTGCTACTGATAGGTGGCACAGGGATCCCCGTGGAAGAATCGCCTGGAATAGAGTAGACTGTAATGCTTGGAATATCAGATGTATCAACTGAAACGTTAGCTCTCATTTTCTTGCCGAGTCTGGATGATGTGACATTCGATGAAGATAAGCTGCTGCTACGAGATGTAAAGTGGATGTAAAGTGTCATTAATAAAAAAACAACGACAACAACTATTTCGGCTGCGAACCCATTCACGTCTTCGCTGTTGCTCAGCCGTATTAGAACCAAACGACCTCTTTTTTTTAATACGTGTAGTGCTTCACATACACTAAACAATTTAGGGGGCCAGCCAAAACCGACTTTTCGAATTTCCAAAAAGAGTAGTACTCAAAAGTTTTGTCTCCTCAAAGAAGTCCCCATGCAAAATTTGAGCTCAATCGGACTTCGTTAAGTGGTCAAAGCGGTCAAAGTTTGACTTTTTTGATCCATGAAAAATTTACCAAGGTACAATATGATCAAAAAAAAAAAAAAAAAAAAAAGTGTTGCTCTTCCTTGTCGCCTATCCAGGCTATTGTCATAATTTGGTATCAAGCTAATTGCATAATTTGGTTACGTCAAAAAATATTTTATTTTCATCCATATTTTGATCATGGCAGTTAGTGTTGTACTTCCTTGTATACACTACCAAAATGCCATGTTAATTTCTGTCCCCTAAGTCCGACACATGCAAGTGTCCTTTAGCACATTAGGATGTGTTGAAAGAGATGAGAAAATAAATTCAATCAAACACATCTTTTGATGAACTGCGTATCAGTTTCAGGAGACAAAATTTTACACAAAATCTCTCTTTACGTTCCCCGACTTTTTACAAACATGAATTACATCTCGAGTAAAATTTATAATTTCTAAGCGTGTATGCCATCGTATTGGTACTTTTATCTTCTATATCCCATTTAAATCTTTTTTTTTTTTATTTCTCATCATATAGGACATCCCTAATGGAAAATAAGCGAACCACCCTAATGAAGTTTCACACATAATATGCTAGCAGTTGCCAACGATGATATAGGATATACTATTGCCATGAATATCTCAGTAGTTGAATTCAAATTATTCAAGTAAAATTGAATTCACTTCCCCAATTCGAAAATTGACAAGTCCCAAAAAGTCGATTTCTGAAAAAAAAAATCGGGCTATCGCCAGTTGTTGACGTTTCATGCATTTCTAAGAACTGTGGCACCAAAACAATGTATCGATTTCAAAAAATTTATGTACCCCTCCTACCTTAGGAAATCTTACATGGGTCAAAACCGCTTTGGGGGTCCACTTAACGAAGACCGGTTGATATCAAATTTTGCAAGGAGACTTCTTTTGGGGAGACAAAGCACTTAGGAGCACTACTCTTTTTTTTTAAATTTGAAGACCACATTTTTCCCGTACGATTGGCACCACACTATTCATGTACCGAATATGGCTTAGTAATAGCGATGGACGGAGTTGAAAAGTCGTTTTAAACAGGAATTTTCCGTAATTATAATTCTCCTCCGAAAGCACTAGAACTCAATTATTCTAGGTTCTAGGAGAAAATGATTTCCTGTAGGACGTAACAGAAAAACTTTACTACCTTATACAATATTTGATAACTAGAAAATAAGAAGAATGATTAGTAATTTCCATTTAATTCCAACTACCTTTATTGCTTATCTTGACAGATACGCGTATTTCGTCTACAATGTGCAGACTTCTTCAGTGTCGTGTACTAATACTCGACTGAAAGAAAACCTTCGCCACCTGCCGTATTTATCCTATTTTCTAAATACAAACACTTGTACCTACAGCTAACATTTCTGGTACCTAACCTATCCTGAGTCCAAAACAAATATTATGCTTGATATCTACCTCGCCCTTTCTTTATACCTAACCTGATTATTCCGTAGCAGCGGGTGTTCCACTGCGTCGGTTTTGATGTCGTTTGGGTATTAAGTTAAAGAGCCATGTGTACCCGTTACCTTGGTCTTTGTTTAGTAGATTTGTGTTTTGTTGTTTGTTAATTTCTAAGCTTTCTGCAACGTCTAATTTCCAGGGTGTAGAGGTAGTCCGTAAGATTGTGATGTCATTCGTCGTTATGTCGTGATTTTCCGTAAAGATGTGTTCTGCAACTGTCGATTTGAAGTTATGTGAAATTCCTTTGTCAGTCTGTTTGACAGCCTTAGTCACCTCCGCTAGATGCTCTTTGAACCTTGTTGCCAAGGTTCTCTTTGTTTGACCTACATACATTTTGCTGCAGTGTTTACACTTAATTTTGTATACCCCTGCTCGGCCTAATACATCTATTGAATCTTTGGTGGAGCCTAACGACGATGCCAATTGGTGGTTCCTGCTAGAGAAAACTAAGTCCAAGCCAAATTCCCTAAGTTGAGTTTTTAGCTTTTGTGTAATATCTTTATCGAAGGGGACAGACACACGTTTCAGGGGTTCAGGTGAATCGGAAAGGGTTGTTTGTGATTTCCTATGAAGAAGTTTTTCCTTTTTTTGGATGATAGCTTGAATTGTCCTCTTTTCGTAACCATTGAGTCTAGCAGTTTCGAAGATATATGCTAATTCTTTGGCTTTTCCGGTTTTATTGAGGGGAAGGGTCAACATTCGGTGGATCATGTGGTGAATCGTCCATAGCGCCCACCTTTGCAAGCGAGTCCGCTCTCCCATTGCCCAAAATCGAACAATGAGAAGGGACCAATGCAAAGGTGATGATAAAATAACGCGAAGATAAAGCACTTAGAAGCTCCTGTATTTTCATGAGAAAATACGAGGAGTGCTTTACCGGCCTCAAGGAGCGAATAATCTCTATAGAACTGAGACTATCCGTGAAAATGAAGTACTTATCCGGTGTTAGCGAGGCAATAATTTCTAGCGAAAAGTGTATTGCCGCTTATTCAGCGTTATATACGGAACATGGAGCTTATAGTTTTTGTGTGGCGCTATAAATTTCATTAAATATACCAAAGCCGGATGAATCCTCCATCAATGATCCGTCAGTGAAGTAAAATTTGTGGAATTCAACTTGGTCAAACTTTGCAGCAAATATCACCGGAGCTATTATAGGAAGCTGATGCTCTGGGATATAAATCAAAATTTACCGAATGGTCGAAGTCGGAGAAGCAAACACGATTGGAAACATTCGGCGAAGGGCTGACATCCTGTGTTATGTACAAATGGTACAAAGTCATGAAGCGACTTTGAGGATTCAACTCGAGCAGCTTCTCAAAATTTTCGCTTACCTTAGGGTTCATTTCTTCGCACCTGGTGGAGAGATAATTTTGAAAACCGATCTGAGAGTGGCAACATGCCAGCCAGCACTTCAAGACTCATGGTATGAGTCGAGTGCATGCAACCTAACGCGATACAAAGACACCGATACTGAATACGTTCCAGTTTTATGATGTGTGAACGAGCCGCTGACTGAAAACAAAAACTACCGTATTCTATAACCGACAAAATCGTTGTCCGGTACAACGTTAGAAGATCTTGCGGATGTGCTCCCCACCAGGTCCCGGTAATTGTGCAGAGAAAATTGACCCTTTGCTGGCATTTTCGCTTCAGATACTCAATGCGGGATCTCCAGGTGCACTTTGAATCGAACCAGAACCAAAGATATTTAAATGACATAGAATGAGTTATCGGCTTACCCTAAATTTGAAGCTTCGGTTGTGCTGGGTTATGCTTCCTAGAAAAAACTACCAACTCAGTTTTCTCCGTAGAGAATTCGATACCGAGCTCAAGAGCCCAAGTAGACAAAATTTCTAAAGTATCCTGTAAAGGTCCTTGCAGATTGACCCCATTGGGCTCCGTGACAGACACTACGCCGTCATCTGCAAGTTGACTCAACGTGCAGTTGTCACTCAGACAACCGTCAATGTCTTTGACATAAAAAATGTACAAAGGGGGCTTAAACATGATCGCTGGGGGAGACCCATGTAGCTAAACTGGGAAGCTGGAGGGATTCTAAGTTTGCTCTGAGCTTAGTTTTAGGTTTAACTTTTCAATAACAGTCTTTAGAAAATTAGCCACCAATTACACAACTTTCATTCGTGAACTCTATCCTTTTCTTACTCCTTTTTTTTCTTATTACTGACTGGGTGACAGATCGTTACCTGATATTCGCGTTCCACCCAGTCCAGGGTTTACTGACCAAGGTTCCCACCTGACGGGAGTGGGTCCACTACTAAAGTAGTGTTCCACCATACTAAATTTTCAAATAATATCTACGATAGTTTGCGATTAAAAAAAATTAACTTGTATAGTTATGCTCGTTTTAAAACAGATTACAGGTGACCTGAATACCCGAGCAGGAGAAAATAATATATGGATACCTGATTATGATCTTGATAACTGGACTTGGCATTTAAGAGCACAGAATAAGAGGTAAAATACCTAAGAATGGTAAGCAAAATATCTCTTGAATAACAAAGCTTGTTATTTTGGATACCTGAGGGGGGGGGGGGGGAATACATGAGAGGTACTATTTTGGTATTGTCTTATCTCAATTAGGTATTCACATAACATTGTGGGAACATTTGTATGGTATAATCCTCAGTTATTTTACCTCTTATGCAGCGCTCTTAAATACCAAGGCCAGTTATCAAGTTATTCGTTCCTGCTCGGGTACCCGAGCAGAAGACAACAACAAATGAATACCTAATTTTGATCTTGATAACTGGCCTTGGTATTAAAGAGCTCAGATTAAGAGGTAAAATACCTAAACAAAATACCTAAGAATTGAAAGCAAAATATCTCCCGGATAACAAAACTTGTTATTTTGGATACCTGGGAATACCTGAGAGGTACTATTTTGGTATTCGCATAACATTGAGGGAACAATTTGATGGTATTATCGTCAGGTATTTCACCTCTTAATCTGAGCTGTTCAATACCAAGGCCAGCTATCAAGTTATTCGGTCCTGCTCGGGTAGTAGGAGCTAAAATATAGAAAAGGTTGGCAGCGCTCTTGACAAATTATGAAGTATACGGTTTTTTCTATTCGTGTTTCTATTTCTAACGTAGGTCTATTTTCTCTTTTCTATACCGTTTCTATATCATTTCAGAATTCTAAAAAATGAGAGCGTTACGCTGAAGTGAAAGGGAAAGGACGGCTCCATCACTCCTATTAGTTCATCGAGGGTGTGTTTTAAGGACGTAAGTCGTGATTTCATCGGTGTGATGAGTAGGCTTATGTTCAATTACTGCCAGTGAGAAGCACATCTCTATCGAATTAACCTCATGAACAGCGATCTTTGAGGGTGTGGAAACGGTTATGAGGACATCGATGATGCAGTCTTACAATGTACGGATAATGACACCGCCAGAGCACGATTTTTGAATACCCTAGAAACGCAAGGACAACAACCTTATGTTCCTATAAGAGAAGTGTTGGGATCTTGATACTATTTTTATGTGTGGTAGAGTTATGTGATTCTCCAAATATCTAGTAAACGAGTTTATTCTGGTTGTTTTTCTTTTTCTTTTTTGATTGGTTTTGTTTTGAAAAGACTCATAGTCGCCTGAGGGTCACCTTCACCAGCCGAACACCAACAGGAAACCCTGACCATATCGCACAACGTACTGGTGCTGGTGACAACTATCTGGTGAACTACAGAATTCCATACCCATGTTCCTTCGTGCAATCCATCCCCAAAAACTGTCAACTACTTTAACCTCAAGTTAACTGTCCTACTTAACGTAGTTTCACGTAAATCACTTTATTAAAAAAAATAATAATTTTGGGTCCGAAATGCTAACGCGATTGAGCCAAATAAACGAATTAGTGAACAAAGATATGGTTCAAAATTGTCTTCTTTATTTTTTTTAGTTCCTTGATTATCGAGATTTTCAGCCCTGGGCTGGTTCATCTCCCGTCGTAGTCACTCAAATACCTTTTGGGTATTTTCGTAACTTCTCCGGGGGTGAGATTCGAACTCGTGACTTTGGCGTGAGAGGTATGGATGTTAACCACTACGGTAGAAGTGAAATAAAATCGGATAGTTATAATGATAGCAACAATTGAATTAATAACAATAACAATAATAACAAAAATAAGAAGAAGGGTGAGATTGCGCTATTTATGCTGCAACTTAGATTTTTGAAATTTAAATAACAATAACAATAATAATAACGGTTAAATTGCGCCATTAATGCAGAAATTTAGATTTTTGAACATTTGGAATCTATTTTTTGCCAATATTTGAAAGCAATATAACTTCAAAGAAGAAAATACATGGGAATGAAAACAAAAAAGCAAAATCATGCGTAACAAAGACGACTACAGACTTTCCCTTTGCTGTAGAAACAAACCACACATTCCGCTCATAACGGCGCGAGCAATGTTCCTGAAGATTTGCCATAAATTCGCTCAGAGCGATTTTATTATTCAAAGTCCGACAGCATCAGCCACAGCTGATCCAATTTACAACTTTCCCGTTAAACGGTTCGTGACGCCATAAACATTTTAATGATCCCTCAATTCAGTTAGCGCACATCATCACCCTACCAAGTAAATGTCAGCACTTTACACCCCAAACTTTGGCTGTGTGCTTTTTCACTCCCGTTGCACACCCAGCAAGAAGTCCAATAATAGGGTTGAGATCTCTATTCCGTCATACTAAGTACAACTTCATTTTCAATACTTATTTGCACAGTAAATGGAATGTGACTGTCCAAATTGAATTATAAATTAATTCACCTGCCCATTGACATCGATTTGAAAATAAATTTCAGAATGCTGATTAGGCAGAAAAAATGGTTTCTTGTGGAGTGAAGGTTTTATTTTTACCCGGAAGGATGTAGACATTCATGAAATACGTTCGTATAGAGATTTTTTTTTATTAAACAATTTATTTGTATAGGCTCAATCAAACCAACTTTATGGAGCCATATTTTTCAAATTAATATACATCAGTTATCTATAAACTAGAGAAGGGAGGATAGAACCGATTACTCGCGGCCGTCCCGAGGTTAATAGAAATAACAATTTATGGATGAGAAGATGGTCGGGAGAGATTTTTCGGTAGCTATTGAATTGAACTAATATGCCATATGTATGTTTTGATATTGAATATCGAAATCATTTATTTATTTGATGTTCTCTTCCGATGTGTTGGAAATGGGCCTTTACGCCGAATGAGTGCTCTACCCTACGAAGGTATACGTATACACATATACTTCCAGAACAGTGAAGCAAGGGTGTTTCATCCGCCGTTGTGGTTTTTATTCCACAGCCGAATTTTTGACCGCTTTGCCTCTTACTGCACACAAGGGAAAAAGTTTTAAAGGCTATCGTTCCCGCATCTAACTTTTATCCGAAAACTGCAAAACAAAACCTCAGATAACTATGGAGAAACTAGATCACCCTCCAGCCCGAGGTGGATAAACTACTGCTGCTGTTTAAGAAGTGCAGAAGAGAATGGTGGTAAGGTAACAAAAAACACTTCCAATCGTACTTTCACTCAACTGAACTGCCACTGACAACAATAGGACCTACCGGTGTCAACCTTGGTGCTATGTTTTCCTCAGATAGGGGATGCACGAGCTGATTCTGAACGCACATCTATGGCTTCAGATGGGTGCAGACGGCAGTCTCTCCTATCTTATATGCGCAAATATTATCGTTCAGTAAATCAGGGTTTGAGTTTTTCCTGCAGTTTAGGCATTTAATTTTACAATACTTTTACAGTTAAGACTTGGTTGGTGTAATAGGAATTTTAATTTAGAAACGCCCTTAAGTGACAGATTATCATTTACTTAGTTCATTGAGTTCACTTAGTCTTCAGTCTCTGCCTTAAGTAGTTTTGCAAAAAAAAAAATTTCCCGCTTCAAAATCATTCGACTGACTTGTTCCGATAGAATCACATGTTCGTGATATGTTTTAAACAGCAGAAAGGTTTAAAAACCCTGCTAATGCATTTAGCTTCCCCATCACTCGTCTTCACCGTTCATCCGTTTGCTAGATATGGAGCACGGAGCCATTCTTCCACAACAATAGGTAAATAAAAGTTCGGTTTCTCAATGGATGAAAAGCGAGCTTGAATGGGCAAAAAGATAGGAATGGAATTGAATATATAGGTTTGTGTGTGCATCAGTTGAGGGGTGGAATAAAAAGGAGTAAAAAAAAATGAAAAAAGAAAAACTCGGGTGACGTTACTGAGTACCAAATGCCAGTGAAGGCTTCTTTTCATACTTCAGAACTGATTCACCGTTAGTCATTGGTTTTTCTCTTGTTAGTTTCATTCAACCTTAAGTATATACTGTGCGGATCCATTGTACTGGATGGATGGATGATTTAAAAGATGACAACAATACAAAGTCATAGTTCGAGTCATTTGAGATGATATGGGTTATTCAAAACGGTTGATATATTTAAGATATATTTTCCGTATTCCTAAGCACAAATCGCACTGAGCCTTCAACTATGTTGCTTGCATATCAACATGATGTCTGAATACTAAATCACGCAAATGCAAAGCTTTCAGATAAAATCAATTCCATTATTGCAATTCAGGGAACACATTTATACGTTAAGAGACCTCATAAAAAAATGCGCCGATATTCACGTTAGTTTTCCTATCCGTAGGTGAAGGGTTTGATTCCCGATACAGTCAAATGTCTTTTCTGGTGCAAAATTCATTCAACTGCCGTAGAGCATATCGTTGTTCTGGTCACACATTGTATGATTAAATGCTTTTGAATAGCAAAGACAGCCCTCAACTAGTAAAGAAGGAGGTTCGAAAAAATCTAATTTGAGTGACAGGCAAAGCTTCGAAAGGGTATAAGGTAAACTAGAAGAATATTTTTACAGAAGCAATAGATTGAGTAACTGCGTCAATTATGAAAATTTTAGGATGATAAGTTTACAATTTTAGGCACGGGATAAACGATAACCTACAAAGCTTTTTTTTTTTGCACGATCAAGCCAAGCAACCATACTGCAAAAAATGGGCGTTGTGGGGTAACGTTTACTCCGTACTTGGAGTAGTGTCCTGTGAACAGAAACCGTTCCCTAACCTTCTTAGTTCAAAAAAAGTTGTGAAAAATCAAGATAGATTTATAAAAGTTTTACCACAGCCTCAAACGACATAGGGAATAATGTGGACAAAAGATGGACAAGATATTCATAACTAACCATGTTACAGAACTATAATTGTTATTTTTATATTCTCAATACGCGGAGTAACGAATTGTGATGATTTTTTAGAAGGAAATATTTTCTCATCACCATGAGGCTCTAGGAGTGGACAGAAATTTTGCTAACGAAAGTTTTGAAGAAAAAGTGTTAATGGTTCCGTTAGTATACGGCAGGTTGTAAAAAATTGAAGAGAAGTAGTTGAAATTGAGCGGAGGGCTATTTGAAAGGTAGTACTCGATCAAGCACATATTCTTATACCACACTACCCAAGTGCTGGGTAGACAAGTGAAGGATGTCTCCTTGACTGGCAAAAAAATGCGAGCCCGATTGTGCTCATGTACTTCAGTGGCTTGTAATGGTTCTAGCGATTGTTTGTTCACACTTTCTTTTTTGTTTTTTGGTTGAAAAATTACCCCCCCCGGGGGGAATTTTTCCCAATGCCACCGCTATTTAAAAAAAGAACGAGAACAAGTCATCCCTTACATTTTACTAGTTTTATTTTTAACAAAGCATCAAGTTTGTCGTCATTTGTCCCGTATGTATGACAGTACCGTCAGAATAAAGGAAAAAAGAAGTACACATTGCCAATCTAAAGATCAATGCTAAACAAAAAGTTTAGTAGTGTAGGTCTGTCTCCTAACCTGCTAGTAGACGAGTTTGTGATCATAGCAATCGACGTGTTATGGCGCGTTTTTTTCGCCGTTGCACAGTGGTCAAAAATCCGATTATAACGCTCTAAACTGATAGCTCACTTAAGGTCGAAGAAGTCGTAATTAATTTGGGCAATGATGATGATTGCCTGCTTCTTTTTTTTTTTCTTGTCAAAAATTCTTCTTAGCTATTTTCGGTAATAAATCATGACTTACCTTTTTCTGAGCTCGTTCACTGAGTAGAATTGTTTTATTCTCACTTTTTAAAGAACATTTTATTGAACAAAAAAGTATTAATTCACTTTAATCTGGTAGTTTTTAAGAACCTTGTTTTCTAACACAATACACCAATACAAACTCTCCATTTGATTCCCAAACTAACACACTTACATCACTTAATTTTGCCATACATCATAAGGGTTGATTTCCGCATTTTCACAGCTTTTAAAGGGATTCACAGCTCTTGTGCTGGGTTTTTCTTCCCTAAGAAAATTCACTTTCTGTTCCTTCAAGCCACTTCCGAAATTTCCAAACGAAAAACAAGCCAGGCCACTGAATTGTCAATGTAGCAAAACAGCGCAACTCGTAAAATCACTCGCGCCCCAAGTAAAACTTCACGATCCATTTGATCGCATTGCAACTTCGAGATTCTCAACAATATAAGCCACACTCTAGACATCACACACACTACGCTTCAAGCGAGCCAGAGAATCATCGATCATCGACAGTTGCCAGATTTACATCTTGATATTTTTAACTGATGGGTTTTGGCATGTTCAAGAACTGAGATACATCTGTACAAAACATGTTTTGCCAGATGTTTTTCGATGTCTTATAATATATTTTCTGTCTGTCTGTCTGTCTGTCTGTCTGTCTGACCCTAATAGGCTCGGAGACTACTGAACCGATCAGCGTGAAAATTTGTATGCAGGGGTTTTTGGGGCCGGGAAAGGTTCTTAAGATAGTAAGAGACCCCTCCCTCCTCTGAAAGGGGGGGCTCCCATACAAATGAAACACATATTTCTTCATAACTCGAGAACTGATCAAGCAAAGGAATCCAAATTTAGCATGCGGAAGTTTTTGGAGGCAAGAAATGTTTCTATGGTAGTTTGAGATCCCTCCCCTCTCTAGAAAGGGAGGCTCCCATACAAATGGAGCAGAAGTTTCTGCATATCTCAACAACTAATCAAGCAAATGGAACCAAATTTGGCATATGGGGTTTTCTGGTGGCGAAAATTTTTTCTATGGTGGTTTGAGACCCATCCCTTCTCCTAGAAGGGGTGCTCTCATACAAATGAAACTGAAATTTCTTCATAACTCTAGATCTAATAAAGCAAATGGAACCAAATTTGGCTTGCGGGGATCTTAAAGGCAATACATGTTTCTACGGTGGTTCGAGACCACTCCTCTCTCTCTGGTAGGGGGGGGGGGGGAGGTGGGCTCCCATACAAATGAAACACAAGTTTCTGCATAACTCGAGAACTAATCAAGTAAATGGAACCAAATTTGGCAGGTAGAGGTTTTTGAAGGCAAGAAATGTTTCTAAGGTAACTCAAGACCCCTCCGCCCTCTGTAGGAGGGGGTTCTCATACTAATGAAACACAAATTTTTGCATAACTCGAGAACTAATCAAGCAAATGGAACCAAATTTGGCATGTGGAGGTTTTTGAAGGAAAGAAATGTTTCTAAGTTGACTCGAGCCCCTCCCTTCTCTGAAAGGAGGGCTCATATACAAATGAAACACAAATTTCTGAATAACTCGAGAACTTATCAAGTTAATGGAACCCAATTTGGCATGTGGAGGTTTTCGAAGGCAAAAAATGATTCTATTGTGGTTTGAGACTCCTCCGCTCACTGAAAAAGGGGTCTCTCATACAAATGAAACACGAATTTCTGCATAACTCGATAAAAATTAAAGCAAATGGAACCAAATTTGGCATGTGGAGGTTTTTGAGAAAAATAAATGTTTCTATTGTGGTTTGAGACCCCTCCGCCTTCTGGAAGGGGAGACTCCCATAAAAATGAAGACATAATTTTTAGCATAATTCGAGAGCCAATGAAGCAAATGAAACCAAATTTGGCATTTGGCATGTTGAGGTTTTTGGAGGCAAGAAATGTTTCTATGGCAGTTCAATACCCCTCCCCATTTTGAAGAGGGGGGGGGTGGCTCCCATACAAATAAAAAGCAAATTTCTGCATAACTCGAGAACTAACCAAGTAAATGAAACCACTTTTAGCATATGGGGGTTTTTGGAGGCTAGATTTCTATATACATAAAAATGAATTTCTGTCTGTCTGTCTATCTGTCAGACCCTTATAGACTCGGAAAATTCTGTACCCACCAACGTGATAATTTATATGAAGGGGTTTTTGGGGCTGGGAAAGGTTCTTATGATTGTTTGAGACCCCTACTCTTTCAGGAAGGGGCGCTCTCATACAAATGAGAAACATATTTCATCATAACTCGAGAACTAATCAAGCAAATTCAATCAAATTTGGCATGTGGGGGATTATGAAGGCAAGAATGTTTCTATGGTAGTTCAAATGAAACTCAAATTTTTATTACAATCGATGAGCCCAATGAGAACTAATCAAGCAAATGGAACCAAACTTGGCATGTGGGGGTTCGAAGGCAATGATTATATGGTGGTTTGAGAAACCACCCCCCTCTGGAAGGGAGGGCTCCCATACAAATGAAACACAAATTTCTACCAAAAATGAGAATTATCCAGGTTACTTAAACACAAAACGTGTATTTCTCGGGAAAGAAGCATGTTTTGATAGAAGTTTGAACCCCTGTTTTTTCAGGAAAAAAGACTCATTTCGAAAAAAAAACCATACACGTGCCAGCTATATTAAATTTTCCTTCATTTAGTTGCAAGCGTAGCAGCGCACGCACCGGGTTCAGCTAGTCAATATACATAAAAATGTTTTCTTTTTCTCTTTTTCCCCACCCCAACCCCCAAACCCCCAAACCAACCACAGCGAAAAATTTAATAATAAAAATTTTGGGGGGCCAGAAAAGTTTATTATAAAGCTTCCCCCCCCCCCCCCCCCGGAAGGGGCCCCCACAAAAAAAGAGCAACATATTCCTCCTCTTCACAAAACCAAACAAACAACAACCCCCAAAATTAACACGCGGAAGTTTCCGGAGACAAAAATGTTTTTGGGGGGTTGCGGGACCCCCCCCCCCTTAAAAGGGAAGCTCCCATACAAATGAAACAGAAGTTTCTGCATAACTCAAGAGCTATTCAAGCAAATGGAACCAAATTTAGCATGTGGGGTTTTCTGGAAGCGAAAAATGTTTCTATGGTGGTTTAAGACCCCTCCCCTCTCCTAGAAGGGGTGCTGTCATACAAATGAAACTGAAATTTCTTCATAACTCTAGATCTAATAAAGCAAATGGAACCAAATTTTAAAGGCAATAAATGTTTCTACGGTAGTTCGAGACCCCTCCTCTCTCTTTCTGGTAGGGGGTGGGGGGGGGGGGGTGCTCCCATACAAATGAAACACAAATTTCTGCATAACTCGAGAACTAATCAAGTAAATGGAACCACATTTGGCAGGTGGAGGTTTTTGAAGGCAAGAAATGTTTCTAAGTTGACTCGAGCCCCTCCCTTATCTGAAAGGAGGGCTCATATACAAATGAAACACAAATTTCTGAATAACTCGAGAACTTATCAACTTAATGGAACCATGTGGAGGTTTCCGAAGGCAAGAAATGTTTCTATTGTGGTTTGAGACTCCTCCGCTCACTGAAGGAGGGGTCTCTCATACAAATGAAACACGAATTTCTGCATAATTCGAGAACAAATCAAGCAAATGGAACGAAATTTGGCATGTGGAGGTTTTTGAAGGAAAGAAATGTTTCTAAGGTGGTTTGAAACCCCTCCGCCTTCTGCAAGGGGAGACTCCCCATAAAAATGGAACATAATTTTAAGCATAATTCGAGAGCCAATGAAGCAAATGAAACCAAATTTGGCATGTTGAGGTTTTAGGAGGCAAGAAATGTTTCTACGGCAGTTCAATACCCCTCCCCATTTTGAAGGGGGTGGGGGGGCTCCCATACAAATAAAAAGCAAATTTCTGCATAACTCGAGAACTAATCAAGTAAATGAAACCACTTTTAGTATATGGGGGTTTTTGGAGGCTAGATTTCTATATACATAAAAAATGAATTTCTGTCTGTCTGTCTGTCAGACCCTTATAGACTCGGAAAGTTCTGAACCGACCAACGTAAAAATTTATATGAAGGGGTTTTTGGGGCTGGGAAAGGTTCTTATGATTGTTTGAGACCCCTACTCTCTCAGGAAGGGGCGCTCTCATACAAATGAGACACAAATTTCTTCATAACTCGAGAACTAATCAAGCAAATCGAATCAAATTTGGCATGTGAGGGGTTTTGAAGGCAAGAATGTTTCTATGGTGGTTCAAGATCCCTCCCCTCTCTGGAGGGGGGGGGGTGTCAAACAAATGAAACTCAATTTTTTTTATTATAATATAATCGAAGAGCCCAGTGTGATGGTTCTAGAACTAATCAAGCAAATGGAACCAAATTTTGCATGTGAGGGGTTTTGAAGGCAGTTTGAGAAACCACCCCCCTCTGGATGGGAGGGCTCCCATACAAATGAAACACAAGTTTCTACCAAAAATGAGAATTATCCAGGTTACTTAAACACAAAACGTGTATTTCTCGGGTAAGAAGCATGTTTTGATAGAAGTTTGAACCCCTGCTTATTCAAGAAAAAAAAACTCATTCCGAAAAAAAAAAACCATAACCGTGCCAGTTATATTAAATTTTCCTTCATTTAGTTGCAAGTGTAGCAGCGCACGCTCCGGGTTCAGTTAGTACTTAAAAAAAATGCATAAACTCCTACGATACTCAATAAAATGCAATATTATCGATAGATATATTCTAACTACCAACAAAAGCATTAACATAAAAGCCATAACTTTGCTTTACTTCCTATAATAATGAGACTGTTAGGTATTTATGAGCAGTAATAGTACTTAAATTTGTAGTACATTATTTGTACAATTTGTCATTGGCAGAAAGACAACTGTCAGACATAATAGATTCCTGCCATATGTCTTCTTCCCTATAACAAATATTTGGTCATTGCAAAATAAGTATACTACAACCTCTAAAATAATCAATCTGTACCTAGAAGTGCTTAAGTACTCAAATGTAATCAATAGGTACTGAATAATACTGAAGGTAATTTTATTGTAATAAACATGTAATGAAACTGAAAGAACTTAATTGTAATCAAAGCATATTCAATGGTAATCATTCACTACTCAAGGATATTCAAAATACTGATTTACTTTTATTATATGCTTAACTGCACTCAAGGTATTCTAATGTAATAAAACCGTACTTATTGGTACTGCAAGTATTTAAAAGTTTTTCGAAAGTATTTAGAGTACCGTTTGTGTTTTCTCAACAACACCATGCTGGAGGTGGCTGGGTTCGTTTCTCGGTCTGGTCTAGGAATTTTTCGTTAAGGAAAATTTCTCGACTCCCTGAGCATATAGCGTATGATTGTACTTGCCACACAATCATACTAATGCAAAAATGGTACTTGGCATCTAAAGCTCTCAATTAATAACTGTGGAAGTGCATTTAGAACACTAAGTTGAGAGCAAGCAATAAGCTAATTGTGAAATCAATAAGCTTAAAATGCTAAAGATGTTGTGTTTTCTCATGTACTTAGAAGCAAAATATTAGACAGTGTTATAAAAGTTATCAATCAGTAATTAATGGTTCTAAAACATAATCAAAAATTGTATTCATTATTACTCAAGCTATTTAAACTGTAATCAGTACGTCTTTTAAATTTATATCGAGCAATTTTGAGTACTTTTTATTACAATCAAAGCTTGTGCGTTGTACTCAAACGTTCTTGCATGCTCCTCGGGGTAACTGCAGTGAATCATACCCAAATTCAGGTTGGTTCGAAATAGCGTGTAGTTGCACAATTGCTAGAATTAGTTTGATGTTAATTTCTAAACTTACTCAAGTCAGAATCAAGTTCCTGTAACCAGTTCTGTCCGTTTAATGTTGTAAGGATTGCATCTAATTAGACGCTTCTTAGTTTGCTCCCCTAGTAAATATGCGTGCGTAAGCCGGCTAAAAACGTCCATTTACAATTCCTCCATTTTCCATCAATAAAACTGCATTGAAAATTATAATCACCTTCCGATAACTTCATCGTCCAAGGAAGGCAATCAAGGCGCCGACCTTTTAAATTCTCTTCCTTGAAGAGACAATACCGAAGATATATGATCTTCCGTCCTCCGTTCCACTGAATCCTCTACTCGTCATGACCTTCCGATCACTGGCCATGCTTTCCCATTCGACTTTGACTGGAATGTCACATAACCCTCATTGATCGCTTAATTCAACGTCGTAACGCTACAGTAGTGCAATACCTTGACACCGACATGCATTCCAACGCTTTCGTCTCTCAACCACAAGCCACAGTGGTGATGACCAATTTCACGGTTAATGGTCACCATCTTCATATTAAGCACTTCGAGGAATAGCCAATAATCGTCGCGTGGCAATTCAATCACGTTGGATTTGATTAGCTCCATCAGTGCGTAGCAGTACTGAGCTCTGAAAATGCGAAACGAAGGTCATACCGCACAGGTTGTAACGATCAATTCACCACCTTCGCCGAGACACAGATTTAATGGCACCCTTCACCAGGGCCGCCATGAATTCCGAGCTCCCCAGTTGGGATTATTGATTTCCTTGTATGGCCAGCTTCCCTTTTGCCCTGCTGCTGGTTGTCAGAACTTCCCGCCTCCGAGGAGAACATAATTCCTACGTGAGGGTAGGCCATGGAATTCATATTCCTATAAGCACGACCGACCGATTCGAAGGAAAGTGAAGGTCTTCACAGTGAGCGATTCGATTGTGGTGGAGTTTCTTCCGTTGTAGTTGTTGTCATGCTTCAAAAATGATTTATGTGACCGAGCTCTCCGCGAATAGAGGACGTGCGGGCGCGAGGGAATCAATTTGAGAGGTTAATTTGTTTTGATAAGAAGCTTGCACTGAGAGAAAATTTAAACTTAGTTTCAAAGACACACTTCAATACAACGCAATTGATGCTTGCGTTCCAGTGGCATTTGCCTTCACGACAAATCCGACAGCAAATTGACCGAGTGACATAATAATCTCCATTCATGGAGAACACCGAGCGGAGCGGCATTAGCATTTGCACTTGTACAAACATGGGACTTTTTGCACAATATTTGTTACTTGCATCGGCGTCACTCATTTGTGTCACGGGTAAAAAAAAATTAAAAAGTAACGCATCTGACAAACAGCAAAAAAATAGGCCAGAACGCGATAAGTGCATGCCATGTACGAACGCCACAACAACCTGCATGCGGACCGGAACGGAGCCGAAGTCCAGTTTTATAAACAAGCAAGCCCTGTGTCATCGTCAACCCTTTGCCCGCACTCACTCGCGAGTATCGGTACCATTTTAAGGTATTACGAATTACGACTGCTAAATACTGCTTGTTTGACCTACCAGCGAGTCGCTTACGAGGCAAATGAGCGACGATAGGCATATGTGTGTCATATCATCGTTACGTCAGTCCAGAGACAGTTAAATTGATTGTAGGTACTCGGTGCGTTGCTACAGGGACGGTTGGAGGAGTTTGGATGAGCATGAATTTGAATCAGCGGAAAGTGGTGAGTGACCGCGAAATTGGTCACTGACGTCATCGATTATTCTTCCAATTCAACGTCTTCGCTGCAGAAAGTCTCATCACCTCTCTTGGTTTTATACTCACTGCAATGAAGTGATTATTGGCTTTTTATTGCCACCGAATGGAGCTGCAGTTACTGGTTTATGTGACAGGCTGTATGGAGGAATTCGAGGTTGACCGCTCATATTATCACTTTATTCGGAGTTGCTCGTTGCGGATGGAGAGATGGATAAAAGCATAAATAAACTGCTGAAGATTGGCAATGATCATGATGGAACCAAGGACGGACGGTTATTCCGCTTAGTAAGGAAGGTGTGGTTTATTGTCCAATAATCAAATTGGCAAGATAATCATGATTTATCAACAAGCAACAAACGAGCCATCATAAATTATTACAATCACTTTGGAGTGATAAACGTGAGACACAAAGAAGTTATTTTTACGCATTTTTAAAGCAGTGACGACCAATGATTTGTCAGAAATTGGAACTTTGATGTTAATCTCATGAATATGGTAAACAATTTTGTCTGAAATAGACTCACTATCCGAGCAAAGGTTTATACCAAAGTGATAACAAGTTCTAATATCTGAATATCACTGTTTGATCACTAAATATCCTATCATTCAGGCTGAATAAACAGCCAAAATAACAAAAGGGATAACTAATTAATATTGGTTGTATATCACAACATTAACTCGTTTTATTTTCATTGAGTTCATTTTGATAACAAATTTTGTGATATGAACAAATTACTTGAGATAATATCAAATTATGTTATCAACATGATATCATTATTATTATTTCGGGTCCTCCCTTAGCTCAGTCGGTAAAGGCGCAGCTACAAAGCAACACCATGCTGGAGGTGGCTGGGTTCGATTCCCGGTCTGGTCTAGGAATTTGTCGTAAAGGAAAATGTCTCGACTCCCTGGGCATAGGGTATGATTGTACTTGCCACACAATCGTACTAATGCAAAAAAATGGTACTTGGCATCGAAAGCTCTCAATCAATAACTGTGGAAGTGCATTTAGAACACTAAGTTGAGAGCAAGCAATAAGCTAATTGTGAAAGCAATAAGCTTGAAATGCTAAAAAAGAAGAAGAAGATGATATCAAATTCATACACTAATAACTGAAGTACTGCTTCTGGTGAAAAGCTCAATTTCATATCCATGACATGCTGGTGATATTCAGCATTCATCAGCATGCTGATAGTATTCAGTAACGTTCGTCAAAAATCGTCTTTAAAAATTGATAACAGATGATAGCAAAATTATTCAATGTTGATAACTAATTTTGTTAAGGTACCCAAGCAAAGTAAAATAACAAACTGATATCAAATAAGTAACCAGTTTTGTTATCTCAGATATCATTTTGAACTCACTTGTTATCACACATCAAATTTAGTTATCAACATTGACAAATTTCGTTATCGTCTGTTATCAATTTTTAAAGACCATTTTTGATGAACGTTACTGAATACTACCAGCATGCCGGCGAATGCTGAATATTACCAGCAAGACATGGATATGAAATTGAACTTTTCACCAGAAGCAGTACTTCAGTTATTAGTGTATGAATTTGATATCATGTTGATAACATAATTTGAAATTATCTCAAGTAATTTGTTCATATCACAAAATTTGTTATCAAAATTAACTCAATGATAACAAAACAAGTTAATGCTGTGATATCCAACGAATATTAATTTGTTATCTTTTTTGTTATTTTGGCTGTTTATTCAGCCTGAATGAAAACATATTTAATGATCATACAGTGATACTCAGATATTAGAACTTGTTATCACTTTGGTATAAACTTTTGCTCGGGTAGGTAATGATCTATAGAAAACTCAATTCTAACAACATGTACAGAACAAATTCCATGTGATACGTTTAAGATAGACCGATGCGATCTTTCGCAAAGTTGTTCAGATTAGCAACGTAAACATGGCAGTATATTTTTTATTTCCGTAATCTTTCACTAGGTGTCTCTGAAGCGTTGTAGGTTTGTGTCATGCAATAATATTTTAATGAAATCCCTGTTTCCTGTAATGTTGTTTAAAACCTCCCTAGTTGCACACTTGTAGCAAGTAAGTTAAAATAACTTCAATGTGACTCAATTAAGTCAAAATCAAGTTACTGCAACCCATTACGACGGTTTTGTTTTGCTTGGGCTGTAGAATTGTGAACAATTTTGTTTAAAAAAAACTCACTTGAGATATCAATTGCGTAGATTTAAACATTGTTTACATGAAAATAAGCTAAATACCTGAAGATTTCAACCTTTACAAAATGCGTGTATTCGAAGAAATCTCAAAAATACTCACCAAAATTCGGCCTCTTATCGGGTTCTTTTGAAACTTGTAGAAAACAAAGATCAGCTAATAAGCTATGATTTGTAATATTTATCTAACGACTTCTTTTCTCATTTCAAATACTCGCACCTCTCTCTTGACTTCATCAATTAATTTGTGTACAACAGAAATTTCAATCTGTTTGCTCACTTTTTTCAATAATAGCTCATTTTTGATTTTTTTTTTTTTTTTTGGGTTTTTACGAAGTGCGGTCTTCAAGATGGTCCGAAAACTTTCTATTGGGTGAAGTTCCGGTGATTTTGGAGGATTCACGTTTTATGGCACCAAAAGCACATTATTGGCCTTGAACCACTCCAACACGTTCCTGGCATAATTGCACGAGACAAGATAAGTAGAACGCTTGTTAATTGTCAAGTATTACAAGCGTCGCTTTTAAAGAAACTCTAGTTTAAATATTTCCAGAAGTGATGAAGGGATCAAATTTATCTTCTTCCGAACATTCACTGGAACTTCCTGCCCAAGTAAAGGGTGTCCACAGTTAAATTGCAACACTTTAAACTCGTCCTCAAAAACAAGTCTCTCAACCGATTGTCGTGAAATATTCAGAAAATAAAATACTATGTATAATCTTGGTTTAGGTATTTTTATTTCTTTACCAAATCCAAAAGCCCGAACTTTCTTCTTAATACCACGCATAAGATTTTGTACAACGCTTGTACTGACATTTTTTTCCGCTTTCAACCAAGACTTAAACATTTCCTGTTCTGTAGTGACAACTTTAGGATGCTTACGAAGTTTGTGCTTCATTATAGCCCAATATTTTTCAATTGGCCGCAGCTCTGGAGAGTTTAGGGGATTAAGATCTTTCGGCACGAAATTGACACCATTCATCTTGTACCACTCCGGCCAAAAAATGTAGGAACGTTGTGTGTTTTGAGAAACGGAAGCAGTCGTTTTTTTCAGGCATTCATTCATGTATACTTGACCATTTACAGTTGAAGTTGTCACGAAAGGCTTGCTCCGTTTACCACACGAACAAATCCCCTGCCAAGTCATGAATTTCTTGAGGAACTTTGACACTTGCTGTTTCCCGAGAGACTCTGGAACATTGAACTTGTCTTTCGCAGTCACATACTGGTTGCCGGGAATTTGTTTAAAGTCCGCTTCTACGTGTGTTTCATCGTCCATGATGCAGCAGTGTGGTTTCGTCAACATTTGTTTGTAACGCGCACGTGTTTTAGCTGTCCTATTCGGTTTTTCATTGCGGTTTGGAGCTTTCTGAACTTTGAATGAACGGAGCCCGGCTTTCGTTTCTTGGCTTTCTGCACGAAAGTTTTGGTCAAGTGCAGCTTTTTTGCGACATCTCGAACGAACAGTTGGGTTTGCGTTTAAAAGCAGCAACCACTCGCTTGTGATCCTTCACACAGTACGGAACACTTTTTCTACCACTCACCTTCTTCCGATCGTCAGTTAATCGTTCCCCAAAACGTTTTATGACACGAGACACTGAAGACTTGTGAATTTTCAGCATCTTTCTGATGGTTCGGTGCGAAAGAAGTGGGTTGTCGAGGTGTGTTCTCGCGCACTTGCTGTTCCTACGACTCCATTTTCGAAACTACGACACATTTCACAATGAAACAAACGCAGTGTAAATAATACACGCTGAGGTCATATCACCTAAAATTTCGTTGAAATCAACCCAAAGGGCGAAAGGTTACAGCTTATTGAAAGTGATGCAATTTAACTGTGGACACCCTTTAGTTGGCGGAAACCATCCTTAACGTAGGTTTCGTCGTTCATCACGATGCAATGTGGATTGGTGAACAACTGCGTGTACAACTTCTGAGTACGGATATTAATGATTGTACTCGAAAAAATCGCAACAAACAATAATGATCACCAAAAACTCATTTTTAGTCGGATATTTTTGAAACTCTCAGGGAATAAATAAACACATATTAACTATGTTTTTGCAAATTTGGTTTATTCAACCTCCTCTCCTAGGCTAAATGCCCGCACCTTGGACTTGAAGCTATCAATCAAATCCAGTGCAACACTTGCGCCATCTTTCTTACACATTTTCACCCACTCTTTCTTCAAATCCTTGTCATTTTTAAAGACCTTTCCTGTTTTCCGGAGCTTGCCCTTCATTATCGCCCAGAATTTGTTTACTGTGCGATGTTCTGGTAAGTTTGGCGAATTTGCCGCCTTCAAATTTGCATTTGCACAAAAACAACATCGTTGGCTTCGTACCACTCCATCACCGGTTTCTCGTGATGGCAAGATGCTAGATCCGGCCAAAACAGAGTGTCACCTTCGTGGGTCCGGAGGAAGGGCAGCTGGCACTTCTGGAGGCATTCTTCTTCATATATTTGGCCTTTGATGGTGTCGGCCGTTATGTACGGCTTCCTGAATTTGCCACACCCACAGATCGTCTGTCACACCAAGTACTTCTTGGCAAATTTGTCGACCTTCTTCTTGCGGAACTTCTCCGGAACATCCGGGGATCTGCTTGGTTTCCACTTTAATGGACGTCGCGTCGTCCATTACGTTGCATTTCGGCTGCATCAACCGCTCTTGGTACAGCTTCCTGGCGCGGGATTTGGCCACCGTATTCTGTATATCGGTTAGATTAGGTGCCTTTCTTACCTTAAAGACATGAAGTCCGGCCTGCTTCATTGTCTGCTGAACGAACCAGACGAAAGAATTGGCCTTCTTGACCACGTCCCGAATCGAATGGTTTGGATTGCGCTTGAAGTAATTCCCCACCTTTCTTGCGTTTACAGGGCCGGTGGTCTTCGGTTTTCTTCCGCTGATTTTACCAAACACGGGACACGGTCGAATTGTCGATTCCAACTGTTTCGCGATCCACCTGAGCGACTGGCCAGGATTTTCAACGACCCCGCCCATATTTTTTTATCGAAGCACTTCTTGCTTGGAAGCCATCTTGATAACCACTAATCTATTCTACTAATAATACTGTATAATACTGTATACATAGTATTCACAAACCAATTCATACTGTATGCCATATTGTTAAGTTCTTCGTGAGTTACACTAGTTATTTGGGATATTTCACGCGTAACAAATCATGTGTATTAATAAGATGAATTCGCCTCGGCTTTTTCTTTGCACCGATATTTCAGCATGTTCAATATCGGGTGAAAAAGGGAAGTATTCATGTTGGTGCGTCAACTTTGACGCCAGCTGTAGTCCAAACCGCTAAATGGAAACAGTTCAAATTTTGTCCACATTATTTCCTATGTGTGTTCTATGGTAAAATGTTCAATATGCTACCTAAATTTTTCACAGAAATACGCATTTTTGAAATTGGTATGACCAAAAACGACTTTTTTCACATAACGTATGCATTTTAAAAAATGGCTTTCTGTTCTGTTTTTTGCGCTGTATTTACTGACTACACTGTGCTTTTTGGCTTCCGGGGCTTCAAATGGTGAGTTGCAACTTCGAAGGAGGGTGCGACCGACCTCTGGTCCTCACAAGTTCCTACCGCACGCTTCCACGAGTCATTTGATCACAAAAGACTGCCAGCTTAAACATGGAGACGCTGGTTGGCGTAGCCTGGGCAATATTGTCAATCTGACAATAGCAAAGTGAGGGCGTGCGACTCAAGATCGTGTACCTTTAAATCATATTGTATATTTTCCATTCTCATTTTTATAATAATTTCAGCACGCTTTAGAATCATCTTTGCATTTCAAAACCATTTATAGCAAGAGCCTGGAGCAACATGTTAAGCATCAAAGGCTCTATTTGTTTTTCAGCATTTCAGCATTTCACATTTACTCTAAAATTGCACTTCTGAACTTCAACTACTATATTCATAAAATACTGACATGTGCTTATAAGGAGTATAGGATTATATTTAATTATTGTGTTGAGTGGTATTATGTTAAGATAAGCCATTTATTTCAGAAATCATCAAATTCGATCACTCTAATTGATATCTTTGAAATGAAACTAAAACAGTATATGGAAAAAAATGTCAAAAAAAACAACATGTCTTTTAAAATAATATCTTTTATTGAAATTTTATCATTGATATTTGAAAGGATCTATTCTGTTTCCAGCTTTTCCAGGACTAGTAGGATATTGATACTATCTAATTTTTATGTTTTTTTCAGTACCAATCCAGTGGATGTCAGATATATTTTGTTTATACGCGTATTATGTTCTCGTATTGAATCAAATATCTTTCCATTGAAATTGTTGAAAGGATTGATCTACTCTGCATTTCAACTTTTCCAGGACTATTAGATATTAATACATATCCAATTTTTATTTTGCAGTAACAATCCAGTGTCTGTTAGTTATATTTTGTAAATACATATATTATATTATATAGCGTACATTACATACATACAATCATTAACAAAGGGTAATGGGGGAATACAGGGTGCCAGACGAAGTGTAGGCTGGATGAGGGATTCGTGGTTATCTGGCCCAAGACATGGATGACAATTATGCCTTCTTTGATGGAAATCATCAGATCAAGATCAGCGAATGTCTAATTATCTACCGACGGTCTACAGTGAGTTTGCTAACCCCATTTTTAACAAACCACCAGACGGAAATCCTAATGTGTATTGCTTACTGTTCATTTTCTGTAATAAGAGCGTTTCGTTGGAAGGAGATTCTCTATCCGTTCCGTGGGTTTCGTGTAAGTGCTTCTGCTTACGGGTCCACACCCCCGTTTTTGGCCCTTCATACAACAGAATAGTGAGGATTACAGGTATGTACAGTTTGATCTTGCCATTAGGAGGAACTGTACGCCATGGCAAGTCCTGCACTGGTGGTGGCTTCCTATCACATCACACTGTGCTTTTTGGTTTCTGATTCATTTTGGCTTTGAACGCGGCATCACACAATCAAGTGATCCGATCCGAAGCTTCGAGCACAAGCACTCAATCGAATCAGGAAACGAAAATGAATCACCAGCAAAAGCCAACGAACGAATCAATAAATTGTACAAGCAAGCAGTGATGAACACGCATTCAATTGACAGGCGACGAAGTTCATGCTATGTTCATCCAATGTTTACCTTGCCCCATCAGTTTTCTGTTTGAGAGGTGAAGCAGAACTTCTCATTGTGTGCGTTAATTGAATCAAAAAAGAGCGTGCAACGAATGATTTAGGATACGATTGGAACCATCCTTGCGTGTAGGTATGAGTTTTTGAGTTCTTTCTTCGTTTTATTTATCAATTCCTCCTCAATTTTCGCGACAAAATTGTTGGAGTAGATCTTGCGCTTTAGGTTGGCCCAGAAATTCTCGACGGGACGCAGCAAGGGGACGTTGGGCGGGTTCGCCGACTTGGGTACCACATCGATTCAGCCGCTCCATCTCCTCCAACGATCGCTTCGAGTAGTGGGCCGACGCCAGATCCGGCCAGAACACCGCGTCTTCGCCCTTATGGTGTTTATTGATGAACGACGCAATTTCCGGCGAGCATAACTATAAATGTCCCCGTTCACTGCCAGTCCGGAGCGAAAGGTGCATGGATAGTTTCGTCAGTGCGGTTGAAGGTAAACCCATGAAATTTTTGTCCATTTTTAAATGCAAACGTTATTTGAACATTTGCGATCAACTAAAGCTACTGTAGCAATTGACATTGCTTTTGAAGCAATAGCTAATGGAAAGCTGTTTTGTTACTAACGATCAACATGGGTGCTTCAAGGGACGTTCACCTAGTACAAATTTACTTGAATTTGTTAACTACTCGTTGATTGCAATGGATAACAGACACCACGTAGGAGCTCTCTTTACAGACTTTAGTAAGGCATTTGATCGGATTGACATTCCTATGCTACTGTATGTATATATGTATATAGGAAGCCACCATCCTAGTGTGGGCCTTGCCCTGCATGCGGTTCCTCTTAACAGAAAGATTATGCTTTGTTACCGTTCTAAATTCAACATACAGTGATTCAATTTCATATTCGTACACTAGTAGCGAATTTAAACAACTCTCTCTCATTCATGTTTTCAATATTATTATTTCGAGGTTATGCGTCTATGTAATAGTGTGGTCTTTACCATTCATCAGTACTATTTCATAACTGTCAAATTGTCTTTAATGTGCGGATGCGCGTTGATTTATCTTGTAAACACTGAAAATATACACAAAACCGTATTCGTACAGCCGTGGTTTTCGGTAAAGTGCTCCAATTTATCAGCGGTTTTCATTGGTGGTTGACCTTTGTTAGGTAAATACATGCTGTAAGTACGGAACGGAGCTGATTTACATAGTGATTTTCGTTATGTTTGTAGTTTACGGCCACAATGGCGAGTAAAGGCAAACATACCGCTATTGTAGAGCGAGAGCTCGTCATCACGCACCACAAAGACGGAAAATCCCTCCAAGAAATATCAAACTTGGTGAAAAGACCAAGATCAATCGTCCAGTACATCATAAAACGGTTTTTAGAGGAGAAAAGGATCGTCGATGCACCAAGGAATGTGAACAGAAAAAAACTGACACCGCAAGATGAACACTTTGTGATGAGAAAAATTAGAGAAAATCCGAAATCTTCTGCTGTCGACATCACGAAAGAACTTAATCAGCAAAATAAAGTGAAGGTTTGCCCGGAAACAGTCCGTAATGTGCTAAGAAGGAACAACTTTAATGCAAGGGTGCCTAGGAAGAAACCGTTCATCAGCCAGAAAAATAAAAACCTTCGATTTGACTTTGCTAAACAGCACGAGAACACCCCAACATCTTATTGGGAAGATGTTGTATTCGTAGATGAGTTGAAATTCAACATATTTGGCTCAGATGGTCGAAGGTTTGTTTGGCGGAAGCCGAATGATGAGCTGAATGTGAAAAATCTAAAAGCAACGGTTACCCGACCAGAAGGAAACAACAAAGTTATTTCCATTTTTGTTATTCAGTTACGCTGTTTTTATAACAGAGGTAGTTAGAATTAAGATCGCGGATGTAGTTAAAATAACAGAAATTGTAACAAAAAATCCTCAAGAAGTAACCAAATTACAGCAAACTATGATAAAGATATAACATAAACAAAACAAACTTTGAAACAGTTTTGTTACGATGTAGCAAAATCATATCAGCTAAAGTTAGAATTCATCTATTTCTTTGCGCAGATTGTGCCTCCCAGGGCATTATGTCTTAATTTGTTATAAGTATGTTATATAATTATCCAGATGAAAACGTTCTCAACAAATTAGTCTCAGAATCAGTTAGTCGTAGCAAGGTTTGTAATAATTTTGTTATTTTTATGTTATACCCTTCTAGTCGGGTAAACATGGTGGAGGTGGGGTGATGGTATGGGGGTGTATGTCTGCTAAAGGTGTAGGCAATTTGATTTTTATCGATGGTATTATGGATCAAAATGTTTACTTGAACATTTTGAAGCAGAATTTGAAACAAAGTGCCTGTAAAATGGGATTAGATCAAGGGTACAAGTTTTACCAAGACAATGACCCAAAACACAAAGCACTCAAAGTTCGTATGTGGTTACTTTACAATTGCTCAAAAGTTATCGATACTCCGCCCCAATCTCCTGACATCAATCCCATTGAAAATCTATGGGAATATTTGGATAAAAAAGTGAGAAACCATCATATTTCGAACAAAAATGATCTTAAGAAGTGCTTGATGGAAGAATGGACAAACATTCCTTCCGAATACACCAAAAAACTCGTTGACAGCATCCCAAAATGGTTAAAGGCTGTTATAACGAGCAAGGGTTACCATACAAAGTATTAAATCTCAAAATTGATTACAATCTCCAAAGTCGCGTAAATATTAATAATACTGTACGAATTTGAATTTGCCCGAATTTTGGCATATGTTTCAAACTTTAATAATTTTAAGTAGAATGATGGTTATTTTTTCAAAAACGAATTAATTGTATTAAAACTCACATTTCATACTTTAAATATATGTAAATAAAGTTTCATAAAATCTACTCGTTTTCCTTCATATCGAAAAAGAAATGATTGGGGTGGTGGTGTACGAATTCGGATTTGAATCACTGTACTGCTGTATGAAGGGCCAAAACGGGTTGGGCAGGCCCGTAAGCAGACACACTTACGCGAATCCTGCGGGAATAAAAGAATCTCCTTCCAGCAATATGATCCGATAAAACGAATAACAAAATACGCAATTCAGTTAAGCTTTCCACTAGATGGTTTGTTTGAGAAAGGCGTGTCAAAATCATTACAACTGTTGGAGTGGAATGTAACAATCATAAATGAAAGACACATCCCCTCCTAGACTCCGGTTGGCTGTCCACTCCATTTTCCAATTGCAACTTCAAGGATGCCCTGGTGCACCCTCCCATCCCAGTATTGAAATGTTTTAAATCAATGAATTATAATAAGGTTCATGCAATATATATCACATAAAGAATATAATAAGGAAATAATTATTTATAATCTGACATCCATTAGTCCAAAGACATCTTATGTAAACATTATGCTGAAATAATTAAAAACAAATTGAGCCTTTAATGCTAATTATGTTGCTCCATGCTCATAAGGTAAATGGTTTGGAACCCAAAGATGATCCCAAACTGGGCTGAAATTATAAATTAAATGTAAATATTCGCAAGCCCCTCACTTCGCTATTGTCAAATTGACAACATTGCTCAGGCTACGCCAACCAGCGTCTCCATGTTTCAGCTGGCAGTCTTTTGTGATCATATGACTCGTGGAGGCGTGAGGTAGGAACTTGTGAGGACCAGAGGTTGGTCGCACCCTCCTCTGAAGTTGTCAACTCACCATTTGAACCCGGATTGACATTCCTATGCTACTATTCAAAGAATCAAAAATACTAAGATTTGAGCCAGGTCTTCTCAAATGGCTCAAATGTTACCTAACTAATCGTCAACGAATGGTAAGATTCACAAGAAAGAAATCTAACCCTATTCAAGTCACCTCAGGTATCCGCAAGGCTTCCATCTAGGCCCTCTTTTGTTTATTGTTTTCGTAAACGACATTTCAAAATGTTAAAGTCTCAATACATGCCAACGATATAAAGCTCTTTCTCTAAATAAGGAACAAAGCAGATTACAAGATATTTCAGGAAGAAATACATATGTTCTATATTTGGTGTATCGAAGGCCCTTTGCAATCTATTATAAAACTACAGTGGAATTAATGATTGATTACATTATTACATTGTTTCCAACGATAAGATAACAATTAAACTTATTGTTTTCCATATATATATATTGTTTTCCATAATATATTGTGGATGGCAAATTTACAATTGTTATATATCATAAAAATAAAAAACTCCACTTATGTTCGAACAATTCCAAACCAAAGTCATTTTATTGTTTATACTTTGGCCGAAATTTTCGCTACAATAAACTTTATTGTCTATGTATAATGATGACTATAGAGTCATTTTGATGGAACTATACATGAACAATGTGGTTTATTGTCCTACAAACCTTCATGGTTTTGTATTGTAATATTATTGTAGTTTTTTATTCGGAAAGCGCCTCCTGCAGGGACATAATTTTAGCGAGTCCCATTGTAACAGACTCCGGATTTCGGATCGTCTCTTATCAGTTTGGAGCTGACATTGGCTTCGAAAGTTCCACTTTCAACATGCTTTCAAAAATCTGACCACACCCTAAAGCCAAAAGTCAATAGGAAACTAGAGATTGGAAATTGGCTCACTACTTTCGAACTTCATTGGTCTCAAATACACCGTAGAGTACCCATTCTTTCACTTTCCGGTACTAGAAGCTTTGTTGTTGTTTAGATTCGTTGTATTATTTTGGCAGCATATTTGAGGAATTATTCATTGGGAGTTATGTTTTGAGGGGTGATTCATTTAACTCAGGATCGATGCGCTGACTCCCTGCGCCAAAAAAATATTTTCTTCTTGTCCTTCCATTCCCTGCTAAAGCCTGAAATTCTCACTTTATCCGGACTCTTCCACACTACCCTGTACACCGCTATCAACAAGCGTGTATGATTGAATCAACAGGAGCAGCAGCAGCAGCAGCACACAGCCAAAGCAAATCCAGCGCGCGGCATCGGAGAATAATAGTACCTTCAGTTCGTTGTATTCCTCCCTCGTGTGGTGAGAAGGTGTTGTGACGCATCAGTGTCTTGACTCCACGAGCTTATATGGGTAAAGTAAGTACATATGTACATCGCCGACGAAGGTACTACGGTCACATACAATTTGTATTCTCCGCCGTCAACCGTTTGTCAGTCAGTCACTTACTCAGGTTAGCTAGTCACGGTCGTCGCGTACAAAGCGCTCGCTTATGCTATCTGTGTGTTCTAGTTCCGCGTAGAACAACAACCACCGTTCGCGTGCGTCGCGCCGCATATAGAAATATAGATCATTCGAAAGGAAGGAAGGACTCATTCGCGTGAAGTGCTAGTCCGTAGTGCAGTAAGTGCTAATTTTTGGGCTCGATTCAAGGTCGATCGTAAGGAGTGCCTTCCCGCTTAGAACGTCTACCAGGGCGATCAACATTCGCTCGAACGCATGTTTTGTTTACTCGATGGAGCCATTCATTACCATAATAATAGCAACAGGCACTGATCGATTGGAGATAGCGCGTGAAAAAAAATAATTCTTGTTTACCATTTACCCTGGATTGGCAGAGTCAGTGACAACAGCCTTCATCGTGTGAACTTCGAAGAACTTATCAATATATGCAAACGGGACCAGTCAGTGTGCTGAACTAGGGTTGTTCCATTTGACCACGCTCGTTCAGCACCGAACTGATAGCAGAACACGGTGGTGAAGTCATCGACAAACAAAGCCACAACATATTGAACTGCGATTCCCATTAGTAGAATCGAAGCATGCAACGACTTCATGGCGATGATGGCAACGGTTTCTCCACAAACAAACTAAAGTGCGCAGTTTCGTCGAGCGATACCCACAATAATTGAAGTGTGCAGTTGCAGTTTTGCAATCAGAGCCGATCAAAGGTCACCCGCTCCTAGTGGGAGACCCTTCCTCGAACAGATGATGACCCCAACTGCGGTGCTGCCTGCCCGTTCGTTACTGATTTTTTTCCATCTCGGTTGATTGTGTACATATCTTAACAGGCCAAAGTTATCAGAGTAATTATTAGGAAGCTCAGTCGGAGAAGAAAATTGCAAGGGAAACTTGCGGTGCAAAAAGTGAAAATCACGACAAATCGAATCAAGTGGTGGTGGGTTTTTTTTTTAGTTGACGACTAGTTGAAGCGATCAGCAGGGAGGAATAAATTAACAACAGCCCAATAAGTTTCGGCGAGGGTGAAGATCGTGGCCTAAAGTGGAAAATTGTAGCAAATTATCTTCGTTAGAGGTTTCATTTTTTTTTCGAGTGTAATTATATAGAGACCGAGAGGAGTTCGGATCGCGACTGCTGCCAGCGTTCATGTTCATCACCTACATAGCTGTCCAAGGTGGATTGGTGATAGAATTTATGAGCTGAGGATGTTATGACAACCTCTCGAGGGATCATTTTTGCAATTGAAAACAATGTGGAATCAATTGTTTTTGTATTGAAATTAATTAGGTAAGTTGAAGATTGAATGTTGTAATGAGGGAAATTTGATTTGTGGATGTGGATGCATAAATGAAATCTGGGTTTAATGTTTATCAGAGTGTTGGATAATACAGGAATTAGTCTGGACTTTTAAAAACAAGTGGGAAATTCGGTAAGAGTCAAGAAATTTGACCCAACATCGAAAAAAATAGCAGTTTATCTTCTTTTGTTGACTTCTTTTTTTACCTTGATTTATCTTTTTCTTCATTTTGTTATCGTAAGATTACAAAATTGACTGTGAAAACAGGGATGCCACATATACAGATTTATCTGTAATCATACAGATTTTTTTTGCAGATTTCGGATACAGATATATATACAGAATACAGATTACAGATTTTTAGAAAAGATACAGAAAAGATTTTTGAAAAATCTTCCTTTTCGTTACATTTTTTTTTATCGTCTCTAAATAACCATGTCTGGAAATCTCATTGAGCCGCCTACAGAGTTCGTCAGATATTCATCGACATACCGGAAGGATGGCCGCTTCGAAGGCATCAATCAAATTAACCATTTCAATTCTGTGATAGAACTTCATAAGCATCGGTTAAGTCACCTTCGGTGGATAGCATCAATCTGTACAATCAACAGGTGTGTTTTTGTATTTTTAGTACGAATTTGCAGTAAAGAGTCTCACCACAGTCGATACATCACATTTGTCGCATTTTAGATGTCTGTTCGAAGCGCTACTTTTATCAATCCTACTGAATAATTTGACAAAACCACTAGAAATTCTGCAACCGCAGGACTCAAATGATGACAAGGGGAAGGTCATTTTGCGGTAGTCAATCCAAGTACCCTCGGTGGACAGCATTCATTTCAAGAATTAGCTGGTTTGTGCTTCTTCTTTGCATGTCTGATTCAAATACATTGATGCTTAGGTTTGATGTTAGACAATGTTATTGCATCGATAGCATAAGCTACACTGAAAATTAAATTTCGTTTATATTAGGAAACCAAAGGTAGAACTAACAAATCTATTTATTGTTTTCAGCAACTAAACTGATTTGTACTTTCTAAGAAGCTATCTTCGCATTTAATGCCACACGCGCAACTGTCAAAAACACGAAGCATTTGTTGGAACAGAAATAATATTCGTTCATGGTACCAAAACAATGCGGAGAGCTACGAATATTTTGTTATCAATAAAAAAGAAACGTCTTTCTGGTGGTTGCATGAATGACTGACAGATAGTAGAGATAGTAGGTGGTTGCATGAATGACTGACAGACAGAGAGCCGAATAGTCGACTCAAAATGTAATTGAAAAAAAGGAGTTGTGCAGCGTTTTTTGTTATGTTTCTGACAAGGGGTTCGATCCTTTATTTTTAGGAAGAAGTGATATTGAATCCGTGGTCCCTAGGCCATTATGACTCGTGAGATGTTACTTCATTGATGAGTATGAAGTTATAACTCTCGACAGTGCTTTAATTATTATTTCGAGATACACCAATGTTTCCCGCAGTATGTATAAGTACGGTTGAAGAAAAGCAGCGATTGGCTGGTCTTAATGAAAATCATGAATTGTAAATTTTTTTTCTCTCTGTTATCGAGATTTTCATCTCCCGTCGTAGTCACTAAAATACCTTTTGGGTAATTTTGTAACTTGTCCGGGGTGAGTTCGAACTCGCGGCTTTGGCGTGAGAAGTATTGATGTTAACCATTACGCCGGGATCGCCCCCATTGTACAAAAAGGTGTAATGATAGCATTTCACCAGATAAAAACAATATGAACGTTTCATACAATATACGATACATTTGTTATATGTACAAAATCCATGTTTACGAAACGAGTGTAAGCTTATATACGAAAATAAATTTTCAGTGTGTCGATTCTTGAATATCATGAACAACAACACGATAATATCTTGATTTGGGGGGCAATGCACAAATTAAAATTATATTTTTATTCACAAACTTATTTATCACAGTTCACCAAATGAAATACCATCTGATCTTCGTACGTTGTTTACTCGAAAGCAAAATTTCTTACAGTCGTTCGCAAAATACTGTTTTACTTTTATATTGAATATTTTCTTACATTGCCACACATTTGCGATATTCCACAGATTTTCGGTACCTTTTTACCGACATCTCAACAGCTAAACGTTCGGTAAACAATTTCTCAATTCGCCGGAAAATCTGTGGAATAGCAAAGAAGTTATCTTTAAAAAGAAAGTAAGAAAAAAGAAAGAAGAGGTCGGACCTGGGATTGAACTGCTGACCTCCTGATCAGTACGTCGAACCGGTTACCACTAAGCCCCAAGCCTTGTTGATATATCGCAAATTGACGCAAATGAACAAGAGATGAAACAAATCTACACGCAGAAAAAAAGCAATTCCTATCAAACAAAGAACATGTTATTTTAAAATAAATTTAGGATTCAATATGTAGCAATAAATCTAATGGAATACTTCAACAAAAACACTGATTTAAAATAATTCTTTTCATTTTATTGAACCAACCAAATGGTTTTATTGATCTGAAAAACCATTTTCTTGATGCAACTTGAATTTGTTTAATGCTTTTATCTTAATTTTTACCAATTAATTTAAATTTTATAAAAGCAATTTTTATCTTAGGTTAGGTAAGATTGTGATTACAAAAACAATTTCACCATTTTCCACAGAACACAGATTTTTGAATGGCAAAATTATTTCAGAAATTCAAATCGCTGGTATATTTTACCATTATTGGGGATTAGGATGACTATGAGAGAATAGTGGTTTACAACCGACTATGATCATTGTCAAAACAACCTTCAAAAATAGTCGATTCAACATTTACTATAAGGTCGGAATAGTCCTTGTTATCATGACCATATTCAAGAATGCCATGAACGAGGAAAATTCGACCATTTTCATGGTCAGTGTAACCATTATAAGCAATAGTCATCTTGACCATGATTTAATTGTCGGAACAATCTTGGAATTTTTCTCAGTTTACCCTGATACTTACCATTTCACCAGCTTGCCCATGCGTGTTTCTGCATCTCCAAAGTAAGACATAAACCTGGACAAAACAAGCATGTCTCCGCATGCCTTCTTTTCTAGCAGTCTCGCTCTATCATGCTCAACTCACTGTGATAGTTAGAAACGTGCAATTAATAAAATGTTTAGTTGAAACAATAAAAATCAGTTTGAAAATCAACGAACTGATTTGAATAAAGTTATATTTTGCGTCAGGCGGAGCACTGCGTTATTCGAATTATTTGTAAAAACTGAATCGATTGGAAATATCATTATTTACCGTGTTTTTTTTCTGCGTGTATTATGAGATTCTTGGAACTATCAACTATATTTACTGAACTTGTTTGAAAATCACTGTAATTCGGTAAAAAAAAATGTCATTTCGCCATACTATCCGTAAGGTTATTTGTTTTCACCAGTCTCTTCGTAAAATAAACCGATTTCACAGAAGAATCCGTAAAATTTTGCTTTACGGATCAATTTCCGTAATTCTTTTCACAAAATTTTGTGGTCTATTTCAATGGTGGTAAGCTCTAACTCGGATTAGCTTATACAACCATCCCTATTCGTATGATCTGCAAAATGTTTGCTTGAAGTAAAGTTGTTTAGGATCAAGGTCGACATTTAATCCTATTTAATCCGAGGATAATACTTGTTGGTGCTCGTCACCGTAAGTGTGATAGCTTGAAAATGTTAGAAAAGCAACTTTTTTTTTCTTCTTTTCTCTTTGTTGAAGCAACTTTTTTAGCTGGCAAAACTTATTTCAAAAATTGTTGCAGTGCTAGTTATTCAAGCTAGACTGTTTTAAATATCAAAAAAAAAATATAATAAAATATGCAAGTTATTGGCATTAACTTTGTTCATGAAGTACCTATTTATTGGAGCGTATATTTCAGGTCTATTTTCTGTGGTAAATTAAACCCTCGATCGAGAGGATGAGATCCATACACTCCTAATGTGTAAACAAAAACCAATGGGAAAATAAGGTATAAAGTGTGATTAAATAAGTGCGGCAAAGATTTTAATCGCGTAAATTACTTGGTTCAAATGCGATGCACGCAAAGCTATTTTACAACTAGTGAGTGGGCACCAAACAGTGGTAAAGTGAACAATACAGATTTTTTTACAGATTTTCAACGGCCGGATACAGATAAAAAAGATTTTTGGATGTGAAAATACAGATTGACCATGAAAATAATGTGGCAACACTGCTGTGAAGTGCACACAAAGAACTGAACAAATTTGTCATCAATCTAACCTAAAAAACTACAAGGTTCAGCCCAATGGGGTTGTACGCAAAGATAACGTAGGACTATGTAGCAATGTGCAATCGAATTCGCCTCCAGTCGCCTAATTGTTTAAAGGGTTTTCGAAATTGGTTTCGCTCAAAAATTAACTGCAATACACTAAACAGGTTACCCTAATAAACATGTAATATACAAGAACGATATTACTGACGGTTAACCAACAACAATATGCAATTAGCGATTTGAAATTGGTTCACTGTTGTAGAACCCCTTGGTCCGAAGTACACCTTGTAGCCATCACCTTACTATACATATTTGCGCCTTTGTTTCGATTTGCTGTGTTATTTTGACAGAATATTTGAGCGTGTGTTCGTGTGAGTCCATTATTAGGGGCGTATTATTAAGCTAGGGACCGAGCTTGGGACCGATGTGGTAATATTAACTGAGCCAAGAAAAAAATCGTATTTGTTCGGGACCTAGTGGTCTTAGAGTTAGTCTATGGTTTAACCGTACCGGTTACAGTTAAGATGAAAACCCGAATTGGTGGGTAGGTGTTTCTTATGGTAATTGTATATGCGGGTAGACATTTAGGACATTTTTACCCACTGGCTTCATCCACCACCAATTGCATACGATTTCTTCTTGGCCTATGTGTGTACAACACTGCAAAATGTGCAAATGTCGAAAACACTATGGCTTCGACATACGATATTTTTCGCAACCGCCCATTTCGAACAACTCTCTTTTTCAGTTATTTTTGAGGCCTTGAAAGAGGCCGTTTTGGGGTCAGGGGAACAGCTAGTGTAGCCACCTCACTTTGTCATGAAGCTGAAGCTTAAAGCTTGAGCAACTCACGTATATAGTTTTTAGCCATATGCTGCGACATTTTACTTACGCTTCCTCAAAATAATTTGTTTCTTATCGAATGATATGGACTCTATCCATCGCGCTAGAACGCAAGAAACACTTTTAAACACTGATTAGAATTCGAAGATAATATTACCAACAAACTTCACACTTCACATGCCATCAAACAGAAATTATCACATGCCATCAAACAGTGGACTGTGATTGCAAATAAGCACACATCAAACGACCCTTAGTGATTTGCAATATTGAATCATATTATGTAACATTTATAATGTACCGAATAAAAAATATGATATATTCTCAGGTTTGGTTGAATTTTGAGTTTTGTTTGTGTGAAAGCATCCCCCCTTTCAGAGGAGGGGGGGTCTCGAACAACAATAGAAACATTTTTTGCCTTCAAAAACTTCCACATGCCAAATTTGGTTCCATTTGCTTTGTTAGCTCTCGAGTTATGCAAAAATCCAGTTTCATTTGTATGGGAGCCCCCCATTCTAGAAGTGGGAAGGGTCTCGAACTACCAAATAATCAATTCTTGTCTTCAAAAACTTCCACATGTCAAATTTTATTCCATTTACTTAATTAGTTCTCGAGTTATCAGAATTTCCTGTTTCATTTGTATGGGAGCCCACTCCCCCTTCTTGAGGTGGGAGGGGTCTCAATCTACTATAGAAACATTTCTTGCCTTCAAGTTCTTCCACATGTCAAATTTGGTTCCATTTACTTGACTAGTTCTTGAGTTATTAGAAGTTCCTGTTTCATTTATATGGGAGCCCCCCCTTTCTAAAGGTGGGAGGGGTCTCCAATTGTCGTAGAAACCTTTCTTGCCTTCAAAAACTGGCACATGCCAAATTTGATTCCATTTGCTTGATTAGTTCTCGAATTATGCCGAAATTTGTGTTTCATTTGTATGAGAGCTCCCCATTCCATAGGAGGAGGGGGTGGGTCTTAATCCATCATAAGAAGCTTGTCCGGTCCCAAAAGCCCCTGCATACAAATTTTCACGCCAGTCGGTTAAGTAGTTTCTATATCCATAAGGGTTAGTTCGATAGAAATTCATTTTTATATTTATAAGAATTTCAATAGCTTCTTATTTAAAATTAATAGTTTTCAATAATGGAATTGGTGAGTAGAAAGATTTGCAATCGATTGGTGCAAAAATTTTGAAAATCGGTCATGAAATGACTTAGTTATTAACTTTCAAAACCTAAGCATATTTCGTGACGCTCCAAATTTTCGTACTCGCAACGTGTACCCCTATATTGAAAACAAAGACGTAGTCCTACGTCAAAATGACAAAAGAACACTGAATCAAAACGTCTTCCTAAGATCGACTGAAAAGTAGTTTGCTTATACCGTTTAGCCGAACGATAGCCGAAAAGAGGGAAATACAGCAATTAAATCAGGCACTGGATGGTCTAGAAGAAAACGGATATAGTTTTTGGCTCAAGAGATACCAGCACATCGGTTCCAAGCTAAATTACCCCTAAAAACATACCTCACAACCAACAACCCCTCAAATATTCTGTCAAAATAATACAGCGTATCAAAACATAAACCAAGATTCTAGTACCGAATACCGCAAGAATATATTGCAAGGTGTACTTGGGACCAATGGAGTTTTAAAGCAGTGAGCCAATTTTAAATCGCTAATTTTCTATTGATTGTTGGTTAAACCCACATTCGCAACAAACATCAATGCTGAATAACTGTTTCTTCAAACAAATTTGGAGAAGTTGTTCAGCTTTTCCTTCTAGAAAGCTGAATAACTTCTCCAAATTTGTTTGAACAAGCGGTTATTCAGCATTGATGTTTGTTGAGTTGGCACTTAACAAAAACACATTTAAGCTGTTATGGATAAAAAATATGTTGATTGTAATATAAAGAGGATAATAGAGGAGAAAATAAATGCAAACAAACAAAAATGGCAGATGTGTGCACGACCCTGCGAAAATACTCATAAAAGATTGGTTTCTGATAAGATAGCTTGCCTAGAATTAGTTAATCCCCCTTCACTTGGACGTATGCTTAAAATGATTTACAACTTTCTGCCTGAGAAGCATTTTCATCAGTTTTTCGAAAATATTAAAATTACCTTTATCATTATGAATTTCCTCCAGACAAGCATGAAAAAATGATAGAGTTCCTAAAATTTTCAACGACTCAGATTTATTGAGCGTTTTGTTGATTTGGAAATATGTACTCAGACCGAACATCACCTCGAAAACACAACACTGTTTCTCCATCCAATAATGGATTGCCCCATGACTAGAGAAATGCAACTAATTACAAAAATGTACGCAACTTTTTTCCCCTTGAAGCCGTTATCTCTTCCTTTGTGGACACCCATAATAAACCCATTTTCTCAGAATGCACCGGTCCCTTATCTACCCACCAAGTATGACCTCAGCCGAGCTGCGCCCGATAGCTCCGGGAACAAGATAAGATATCATCACCAGAGCACCCCTCGATGCTCTCAATTGGAGATATCGAGTGCTTTGTGTGCATTCCGGGCACTCGACCGAACTGCGACTGTTTATGAAATTCCGGCCTGAACATACCATCGATATTTACGAAACATGCGAGAATGTTTATCTTAACGGCAACAAAAATGTGGCTACGATTTCTAAACAAAGCGTCATCGACGACGCCGCGCCGCCCGTGGGTGGCGTCGAAGCTAGAATTTGCAAATGGCTGTGCGTGTGTTACTCGGCACCGACACTTGAAGATAATTATGCAATAGGATGTTTACTCTGTAGGTGCTATTTTCGAAGATGATTTTTTTTTTTTGAGTTCAATGTTCGATAATATGGCGTTTAGATGTAATCCATTGCCAATGGACGTTATCAGTTCCGTTGGAAGTTCAGCTCAACTTTTCGGTAGCAGTGTTGCCATACCGTTAAATGAATGAGCTACCTTAGGCCCGCCAGATTGATAGAAGGTCATTTCCGAAATCCACTAACCTTCATTGCGAAGATGTGCGCATTCTTTAACTCGTAGAAACGAACAAGCAAACTACACGCCCTAACTGGGTCATCTGGCATCTGTAGGTACGTGCTGCACAAGCAGTGGAAGTTCGAAGGAACGAACTGAGAAAGAAAGAAGCTCATAAATACTGAACCAGATCCACAGTACAACGGCCGACTGAGTAATGAATGATGATCTCAAATGTTGCAATACACAATAACCAACGGTTTCCGAATCATCCAATAAAGCTACACTAGCCAGGGCTTCCACGTCTGTTCCGAGTCTCTGTTTTGCTCGCTGCGCTGCTGTTGATCGGTGTTGATTGCTGAAATTAAGGCATCCCACCGAAAATTACGCAAATTATCCCATCCCATCGAATCATCCGTTCATTTCCCAATGCGATCCAAGTTGCCATGTCAGAAAACCGACCGAACGACCACCCGACCGACTGTCAGACGGGGACCGACTGTGGTTATTGATTAGAGGAGAACACCCACTTTGAATCGCGAGAACACCCGCGCGACACTGCGCACAATCGCGATGGCGACGATGCCGCGGCGACGGCGACGACTTCCAGAGATGCATTACGCAATTGAACGAGAGGATCGCGATTTGTGCCGCAAGGTGCAAGAGCTGGTTTTTGTCAGTTGGTCAGCAGTGTTTATCGACGCATGCCTCACGCGGTGTTATGTGGGAAAGCAAATCCCCGATATGGTGGCAGCCAAGACGTCCACGACGACCACGACGACCACTTTCGTTTTCCTTTTTCCGTTCGTTTATTTTGATTCTGCTGGTTGCGGTTTTGCTGCGAGCGGAACTGCTTGTTAACCGGGATCGGAGGCTCGCAGGTAGATTGGGCTGAGCGGAGGGGCATTACGATAGGGCAGTAAACCGGTTGGCGGGATCGTGCATCTGATGCAATGATTGATCGTATTCCAGGCGAGGTATTTTTTTTTTTTGTTTGCGGAAAATGAAGCGGAGTGTTTGAAGTGTTTGCCCACTGGGCGTGATCAGTTGCGTTGAGTGCGCAGTTTGTGCCCGCGTGATAAGAAGGGAGGGCGAAAGGATGGTTCAACCTTATTATTCAACACCTATTAGCTTCTTGCAGACTCACGCATCAGGGATCTAGATTCATAATTATCAGACGATTTGTCAGACAGAGCTGTCAAAGTCGGCATTATTTTGCCGAGATTACAATTGTGTGACGATTACAATCATACTTTACATCCAGGGTAGACGAGAAATTGTCCTTATCAAAAATATTAAATAGGAAATTAAACTTATCAAAACTAACTCTTATAGTGTATGTCGAAATTGTTTATATAGGGTTCAGAGTGCGCTCTAACAATCTTTAATGTATCTTGATGATGATGTGATACTACCATCTATTGTAGCAAAAGAGCTTCCTAAAGAACTGGAATTTAAAACGATTTGATCAATATTGCATTGGTGTGTGTGATCTTCAAGCTTCAAGATTTCAAGAAAATCTCCTTCCAGAAGCAAGTTCACCCAAACAGCTATAGATTCGAGCCCTCGATTACCTAAGTAACCGCAATAGCTTTCGTTTCGCGAAATGTTAACAATAAGCAGGAGGCAGTTCCAAGCTACCTATTCAAACTGTTTCACTTGGGTCTTGGCCCTGATGGTCCCTGTTTTTCTTCGAAATATGATTTGCATTGAGTATTTAGTTATATTGCTGATTTTGACGTAGGACTACGTCTGTGTTTTCAACACTGGGGTACATGTTCGAATTGTGAAAACTTGGAGCGTCACGAAAAATATATAGGTTTTGAATGTTAATAACTAAGTCAATTCACGATCGATTTACAAAATGTCTGCACCAATCGATCGCCCCTTTCCCTTTATTTAAATATATTAATTTATAATTAAAAAAAATAAAAAAAAAAAAAAAAAAAAAAATGTATTTCATAAAAATTTTTTTTTTAAAAAATAAAACAAACAAAAAAATATTCCCCCCCCACCACCCACATTATATAAAAACCGCCCCCAACATTAATAAAAAAAGGGGACCCCCTCTATTTTTTAATTAGGTTTTCGGCGGTGGTGGTGTGGAGAAGAGGATTCGCTGTTGGGTCGTCCCCGGCAGCAGCACCGCCAAGCAGTCGTTGCCCAGAGAGGCGTTGGTGCAGTTGGCTATTGTTGCCGATACTCCCGTCAACCTCGCTGCGAGAAACATGGATGCTGAAGCCTACGAGTTGGCGGGAAAAGCCGCCCGTGACAACGAGACAAGAATCAACTATCCCACCTCACCTGCAGATGGCCACCCGCAACGACGAGTAGCTGAACCAAGAATACCAAGAAGAAAGCCCAAGTTCAATCGCGAACCATGTTTCTTCCCCGTCAACTAAATCCGTCCTTTTCAAGACGACCAAATCAGTTTGCCAACTAAAGAGTTTGTTTGGTTAAAATTTTCTCTTGTGCTGTTTCAAATTTATTTCAATTACCCCGCCCCGGCTGAACATAGCATTCATTAAACGCCGCGTCCCGGAGTAAATGACAAAGAACGTTGAACAACCAATGAACGAAATTCTAGAACGGATAATTCGAACCGAAAATTATGATAAATCGTGATTTTTTTTCAGGTTCCTCAGTTTTCCACTGGAATTCTGCGGTGTTCGTTGGGTGGAAAATGAACAAGTTGCTAACAGAGCGCTACAAATGTTACCCCATTTGAGAAGGATTGTGGACGAAGTCAGGAAGCAGGAAGAAAGAAATCTGAAGGAAAGTCATCCAAATTCCAAACGGAACTTTTCGTCGGTATTCCGATCAAAAGTGTTCGATGTTGTGGCGGCCGTGTCTCAGGGAATACCAGATCGAATCTCTTTCTTTTCGACGATTTGACGGGATTAGTTAAAGCCGCTGTGGAGAAAATTGTTATACCCGGCAGTCTGACAGTCAAAGCAAAATCGTTAATTGAAATAGAATTGACGGAGAACATTCTTCTGTCAGCCGTTAATCTAAATGGGCAATCAGGAAACAAAATAATTTGCCAAAATTATAAAATTAAAAATACAAAAAATTGACAAAGACGTTTTGGCATTCCGCAACGACTATCGATCTTTTCACACCACTTACATACCCTTTAACGCGTTACGTCATCTGAGTTAACCGTAATGTTATAACTCACTTCACGGACACAGTTAAAAAGCGTGTGGAGCTGTGTCTGGAAACATTCGTTGATAAAGACCATCCGAGCGCTGCGGTTGCTAACAAAGTGAAAGAAGAATTTCGGCAACTGCTCGAAGCAGTCTTCAAAGACGTTGCTTGCTGGATTCTAGAAAAAAGAACAGCATTCCAGAAATATTTTGACTACAACTGATTGGTCATTCTAAGAAGGAGCTTCCAAGTTTGATAACATTTGTTAAAAAGCTGCTGATCCTGTCCCACGGAAATGCGACGATGGAGAGAAGATTTTCGATAAATGAAGTATCTGGTGGTGAAACATACTGAAAAGAGTTTGGTAGCTCAGAGAATTGTCTACGATGCCATGACAACCGGTGGAACTGCCAACGACGTTGAAATCACGAAGTACTTGTTACAATATGCATGCAAGGCACGTGCCAAATACGGCTAGTCGCTGATAGCACGAAAAGTGAAGAAGATCTGCAAGAGAAAGAAGCGAGAATGAAGAGAGAAGCAGAAAGAACAGCAAAGGAGCTTGAAGCAAAGGAAATGAAGCTATAGGCCGATGCCCAGAGGGATGCAGCTCGCATTCACGAGCAAATATAAATGCTTCCGACTGATGGATGCCAACTAGAGCACACTTAGCTCGTGGTTGCACCAACCGGCTGGCAATAAATTCACCACGGGCTTAGTTAACCGACTGCATAATTTATGGCTGCCTAGTCGAAGGCGATAGAGCCATCAGCTATCTGGCGAATGGTTGCTCCATGGTACTTGCACCGCCTGCTGCCAATTCAGTACTGGCTCATTGCCCTTCTAAACAGCTCTTAGGCTGCTGAGCGAAGGAAGCATTTGGCGAAGGTGCACCCATTTTATATCGTTCACTGCTGCATATGAGATCGCCCTTACTTACATTTGAAGTCTGTAATAGGAAAATACTTGGTGTTCAATACTAAATTAGGTTTAAATTAAATTCAATCTCGCATCAATTTTCTGTAATACCAAAATCCTACTCTAAATAACTGTGGCATCCACCCTACTATCTACTACTCTGTTCTGATTAGTAATAAAGCCTCAAATATACTTTGAGCCAGACATCGGACAATAGACCGTTGTTTTCACCATCAACGCCGGCCTTACCGGCGGTCTAGACAGCAGGAACAATAGATAGATAGCAGATCGATAGGCAGCAAGTGAGCTCAATAGTTAGATCGTAGTCAGTTGTTTACCACCCGGTCACCGATCTGGATGTACAATACATCGCTATCGGCTTAATAAAATGTGTAGTTTCTCGAAGCAAATTAGTTCTTTTGATGGAAAGTGTTGCCCCATCCGATTTCTTTCGTTGCCTGCAATATTGTCGTGTCAGCGGAATCGTGACTATCCGCGAGTGTATTCAAGTGTCGTCTCGAACACTTGGTATTGAATAAATTTATTCTGCAAAACAAAATTATAAGACCTTTTATTTGCGTTATTTTCAATAGTTTAAGGGCCTGTTCATAAACCACGCAGGCTCATATTTGAAAATCTCAAACCTCTCCCTCCCCTCTCACCGACTTTTCTCCATACATTTTTTTGAAATTTTGCATGGAGCATAGACATTGGTCAGAACCCCCTTCTCCCCAGAAAAGTCTAAGAGGTTTATGAATAGCCCCTAACGTTGAGAATCCATAGTTTACAATATTGGAATCAACGCATAGAAATATTTCCGATCAATTGGAGCATACATTTTGAAAATGTTTGGAGAAATGACTGAGATATTAACGCTCAAAACCTGACCGCTTTTCGTGACGGTCGCAACGGCGTGCAAAATGCGAGGCCATACCAGGCTACGCAATACGCAAGAAGCCCCATTTGCAGCTGCTATCCGTCATTGTGCCTTATTGAAACAAGTCAGAAGCATTTCAGATTGAACAATTTCCTCAAAAACTTCAAAAATGTCTATTAATCCAACATATATTCACTCATTTTTCCAGTCGGAAAAATTAGGTGAAAATGCCGGAGAAATGCGGGAAAAATGCGGGAATTATTAAATTAAGATTGTGTGGCCACCCTGATATTAGAATGAAGAAAAGTAGGCAGAACTAACAGTAGCGTATGCATTCGTCTTCTTTGCTCTGGTCCACATCAATAGACTAGTGTGTCATATGTGTAAAGATACAGACAAGTCGACAGTAGAGCAATCCTCAAGTTTTTGCCATTGCCCAGGACTCTTTAATATTCAACTTGATAAGGCCTGTATCCGCAATAAAATCTGGTCCATATAGATTGAATATAGTTTAGTCAAAATGATGGTATTTAATTGAACATTGAATAGCAAAAAATGCTAATTACTCGGTCGGCGCACAGTGGGACTGTACTGGAAAAAGCCATTCAAACAGTTTTTCGCATCTTTTTTAAACATTTTAGAGGTTTATTGTTTTCGGAGTTTCTTTAAATGTTCACCTACTTCTGATGAAATATTAACATGTTGATATTAAGGCGGCCGCGAGTAATCGGTTCTATCCTTCTAACTTTAGTTTTAAGATAACTGATGTATATAAATATGAAAACTTGGCTCTGTAAAGTTGATTCGATTGAGCCTCTACAAATATATGCTTTATTAAAAAAAAAAAAAGATGGGTGGGAATTTAAAGTATGGTTTACATAACACATTAATTTTAAATTCTAAATTGTCTTAACACTTAAAGGGTGTCCACGATGCAATTGCCACACTATGAAATTGCTCTAACTTTTTAACCGTTGGGTAGAATTTAATGAAAATTTGGGTGGATTTAGTTCATAGTGCATTATTTACATCCTGCAAGTTTTAAAGTCCTGTGATCAAAACTCGCGGAAATGGAGTCGAAAGAACAGCTCGTGCGTGATAAAATCTTGCGCATTCATCACGAGAACAAGGATCTCTCGCATCGTTCCATCGCTAAAACGTTGGGAATCGCGAATTCCATGGTGTCGCGAGTGATTAAGCGGCTCGAGGAACGGTTGACCACCGATCGGAAGCCCAGAAGTGAAGGAAAAAGTATTCCGTACAACACCAAAAATCACAACCGCGTAGTTGGGGCCTTCAACCGAAATCCGAACGCCTCCGTTCGGGATGTGGCTAAGAAGCTGCACCTAAGCCGAAGTTTTGTCCAGAAGGCCAAAACTAAGGCTGGGCTTCGAACGTTCAAGGTACAAAAGGCCCCTAATCGCGACGAGAAGCAGAACAAGTCCGCCAAAACCCGTGCCAGGAAGTTGTACCTCAACATGCTGACGAAAGTTGAATGCTGCATCATGGACGACGAAACATATGTGAAGGCCGACTTCAAACAGATCCCCGGCAACCTGTTTTTCACGGCCAAGGATAAGTTCAGCGTTCCGGAGCATGTCCGCACTCAGAAGATGTCCAAATTTGCGAAGAAATTCCTGGTTTGGCATGCCATCTGCACGTGCGGGAAGCGGAGTGCACCTTTCGTGACCCAGGACACGATGAACGGACAGGTGTACATAAAAGAGTGCCTCCAGAAGCGGCTGCTTCCTCTCCTGAAGGCCCACAACGTCCCAATAATCTTCTGGCCGGATTTGGCCTCATGCCACTACTCCAAGGACGTGCTGAAGTGGTATGCGGACAATAAGGTCAATTTCGTGCCGAAAATGTTCAACCCTCCCAACACTCCGGAGCTCCGCCCCATCGAGAAGTACTGGGCGATTATGAAGCAGCACCTTCTTAAACGATCTATGGTAGTGAAGACAGTCGCGGAACTGAAGAAAGTATGGGTTTACATGCAAAAAACGGTTGATTCACAGGTTGTGCAGAATCTTATGGTCGGGGTTAAGACCAAGGTGCGGGCATTTGCGTATGGACATAAATGAATTTCATGTACTCCAAATCAAGCAAAGCCAAAATATCTCGAATTGGCACATTGGGTTGTCTAAAGGGTGTCCACGATGAAATTGCCACACACAAAATTGATTCGCAAAATTCGAGTTTTCATCCGATTGCCATCAAATTTTCAGGGATTGAGAAATAACTATTAAACTTAATTTTACCATTTTACTCGTATTTTATTTACAGTCCATACGCAAATGCCCGCACCTTGGCCTTAACCCCGGCCATAAGATTCTGCACAACCTGTGAATCAACCGTTTTTTGCATGTAAACCCATACTTTCTTCAGTTCCTCGACTGTCTTCACTACCTTAGGTCGTTTAAGAAGGTGCTGCTTCATAATCGCCCAGTACTTCTCGATGGGGCGGAGCTCCGGAGTGTTGGGAGGGTTGAACATTTTCGGCACGAAATTGACCTTATTGTCCGCATACCACTTCAGCACGTCCTTGGAGTAGTGGCATGAGGCCAAATCCGGCCAGAAGATTGTTGGGACGTTGTGGGCCTTCAGGAGAGGAAGCAGCCGCTTCTGGAGGCACTCTTTTATGTACACCTGTCCGTTCATCGTGTCCTGGGTCACGAAAGGTGCACTCCGCTTCCCGCACGTGCAGATGGCTTGCCAAACCAGGAATTTCTTCGCAAATTTGGACATCTTCTGAGTGAGGACATGCTCCGGAACGCTGAACTTATCCTTGGCCGTGAAAAACAGGTTGCCGGAGATCTGTTTGAAGTCGGCCTTCACATATGTTTCGTCGCCCATGATGCAGCATTCAACTTTCGTCAGCATGTTGAGGTACAACTTCCTGGCACGGGTTTTGGCGGACTTGTTCTGCTTCTCGTCGCGATTAGGAGCCTTTTGTACCTTGAACGTTCGAAGTCCAGCCTTAGTTTTGGCCCTCTGGACAAAACTTCGGCTTAGGTGCAGCTTCTTAGCCACATCCCGAACGGAGGCGTTCGGATTTCGGTTGAAGGCCCCAACTACGCGGTTGTGATTTTTGGTGTTGTACGGAATACTTTTTCCTTCACTTCTGGGCTTCCGATCGGTGGTCAACCGTTCCTCGAACCGCTTAATCACTCGCGACACCGTGGAATTCGCGATTCCCAGCGTTTTAGCGATGGCACGATGCGAGAGATCCTTGTTCTCGTGATGAATGCGCAAGTTTTTATCACGCACGAGCTGTTCTTTCGACTCCATTTCCGCGAGTTTTGATCACAGGACTTTAAAACTTGCAGGATGTAAATAATGCACTATGAATTAAATCCACCCAACTTTTCATTAAATTCTACCCAACGGTTAAAAAGTTAGAGCAATTTCATAGTGTGGCAATTTCATCGTGGACACCCTTTACCTCGAGCCCGAAGGGAATCATAAAGCGCCGATCTGACTCCACGATGCTCAACACAAGACCAAATAACGTGAGCTGCGTCCTGATAGCCTTGTCCACACTCACAGAGATTTCTGTCGCTCATACCAACCCGGTATAAATGAGCGTTCAAAGAATAATGATTGGACATGAGGTGAAACATCACGCGAATGAAGTCTCGACCCTCATCCATCCCCCTAAACCAAGATTTCTTCGACACCTTTGGGATGATAGAATGTTGCCATTGCTCCAAATCTCCTTTACTCCATTTATACTACCAGCTGACGAGTGACTGTTGACGAAAAATAGGAAAAAAATCGTTGAAGGCGATTTGTCGATCATAAATATCGCCTTCCATAGCGCCCACCTTTGCAAGCGAGTCCGCTTTCTCATTGCCCTGAATTGAACAACGAGATGCGACCCATACAAAGGTGATGGTAAAATAACGCGAAGATAAAGCACTTAGAAGCTCCTGTATTTTCATGAGAAAATACGAGGAGTGCTTTACCGGCCTCAATGAGCGAATAGCCTCTATAGAACTGAGACTATCCGTGAAAATGAAGTACTGATCCGGTGATAATGAGGCAACAATTTCTAGCGTAAAGTGTATTGCCGCTAATTCAGCGACATATACGGAACAAGGAGCTTGAAGTTTACGATTGGCGTTATAAAATCTGAAAATCTGATTCGTGGTAGCGCGGGCACCCGCTTGATACTGCCCCACGAACTCGCTTGCAATTGATGACAGACGGTGGCTTAGAATTTGGGAAAGCAACTTGTAGGCGGCGCTCAGTAGCGTGATTGCACGATAGTTGCTGCAGTCCAGCCTTAAACATAACATGTAAAAGGCCACAACTAAATACGATGTTGACTTAAAACGTGAGAATAAACTATCCTATATGAACATTGTTATACGACTTCTGGTTGTCTGGGTAGTAAGAAACTGAAATGATGAGAGCTCTCAAACAGCTTAGCAAATTTTTGGGCTTTTTCCGCATTTATGAGTAACATTTTGTCACCTTCTTTAAGCGCTTAGTTAGGCTTCTGAGTTTTTTATTTTCAAGTTTTTAGAGAGTTTTCAGAAAGGTTTGAAATTGGGATCCAATTTCGACACATTATTATCACAATTTTCGTTCCTCAGTGTAGAAAAGCGTTTTTTTATTGGTTTTTTCTTTTGTTGATTCCGCCATATGACGCCTACGGACATTTTTCAGACGTATCAAGAGCTGAAAATCGTCATCTATTATAACTGAATCGAATTTAACCTCGCATTTTGGCACTGCAGCAGCTCTTGCTTTAACTTTTGAAAAAGTAAGAGATTCAAGAGCATAATTAATATCATTATTTCTTTGCAATGGAATATTAGGATCAAAGTTGTAGTCCATAAATGTTCGATATTGGTCCCAATCAGCTCGATGATGGTTGCAAGTAGAACTGACTGAATTATAAATTATTTCTTGAGATATTTCAAATGTAACTGGAAGGTGATCAGAACCGGAGTCAGCATGGGTGATGCACAGGCATCAGTTAAGACCAAATCAATAGTTGAGGGATTTCTGGCTGAAGAAAAGCAAGTTGAGCTGTTTGGGTATTGAATAGAGTACTTAATAGCCTGCACCCTAGTTTGAATTTTTATAGGTAGAATTGTGTAGCCATATATAAACAATACTTGATATGCCAAGGAAGAAGATGAAAAGAAACCACCTTATTTATCATTTTTCTAAAACGAAGTAGTTTCATGAAAAAACTTCCACAAGCAACAACAAAATCTTAATTAACCAGTACTGATTTCGATCATTCAATCACCTCGATAAACTCAACTTTCTACCTAACGGATGGTACCCCTTTTTGAAAAATGTATCTCATTTTTCCACCTTATCGCACATCTGGATCACACATTCCCCTTGCATCCATAGAAACCACAACCCCTACTAGGGCGTACTTTGCGCAAACGCAAAACCTGCCCCCGTTTCCGTGGCCCCCTAATTCATCGATCGAATCATCGCCAAAATCGTGACCCAATGGGGCCAGGGCCGTTAACCTGGTTCCGATATTCACAGGAGTTCGGAAGCACCCCGAAAACGGCTATCGCGCTGTCATGATCCAATAAACTTTCAACACGTCCATCGACGACCTCCTCGCCGACGATCATCATCATCATCATCATCGGCGATGGGGTAAAAGGGGCAATCACCATAAACGTGCTGCTAGTACATTCCAAAAGGCACGCATTCCTCGTCTCCCGCTCAAAATAGCCAGAGCACGTGTCCAAAAGCTACGCCGTGCTAATCAAGCCACCGAATAACCATACGGGTTCGTAGGTCCGAATGTTTATTTTTATTAGACCACAACTAACAACAGCCGTTGGCCAGCGAATTACCAAATCACGTTTGCTGCCTGTTGGAATATATACAGCACACATGGTAACGGCAAACACGAAGTCGCGATCGTACCTGATTGTAATGCTAGAGATGGTGCTGATCCATCTCACCTGTGCGGTTGTGTACATCTCGGAGCGTAGCACTTGATCTTATCATCAGCGTTCGTTTCTGTCTGCCTGGCTGCTCGGTTCGATAAACCTGCCAGCTGTTGTTTTTGCTTTTTTTTTTCGTTCGCATCTTAGCTTGGTAAAATGCAACCACCGAACCATTTCGCACCATTCCCAATTACGAAACGGCTGCTAATTTTCAAAAGAACCGCAAATTGCGAAGTGCGTAGTGGTTTGTTTATGCCGGAAAAAGCTTCTTAGTGCTCTGGAGCATTCGAAAGAGTTTTAAATCCACGCATATGGCAGTTCATTCGAAGATGAAAGGCAATGCAATTTTGATTGATCTATTTATATTCAGCCTGAATGCCGGTGGTCCACGTTTGCGTTGTTTTGGTTTGGTTTCGTTTCATCTCTATTGCCTGTTCCATGGATGGTGTTGAGAAAGGTTTTGTACGAAGTTCAGAAGATGATCGGCGAAGAAACAGATACCTACCCTCCCTTCGTTTGGGCGCGTCAGATGGTTTCGAAGGTTTCGATGCACCGGTTGGGGTGTGGTGGGGGTGTGTGTTCGGGGAGGAGTGTGGGAAAAATGAAAGATATGCATCTCCGTACAACAGACGGTGCAACAGCCGCGGCGGTGCAGCGGATGTGGTATTTCTTTTGAAGGCTTGTTTACAATGTAGGGCTTTTTTTTTGTCTGTGCGCTTGTTCAGTTGTTGTTATTCGGGGAATATGGGATCGATGCACACACATCGTCAGCCATTGAACTATGACCGTGATGAGGTGCAGAATGCTACCTTGCACACTAAGAAACTATGAATTTTACATGAGACGCAATTCGTGTTTGTAAAAAGTTGGTGAACGTAAAGAAAGATTTTGTGGAAAATTATGTCTCCTGAAACTGACACACACGCAATTCGACGAAAGATGTGTTTGATTGAATTTATTTTCTCCTCTCTTTCAACTCATTTTGATGTGCCAAAGGGTGCTTGCATGTCTCAGGGGACCGAAATTTAGATAGTGTGTACATAAATCGAATGTTTCGAGAGTGTAAGGTGTAGCTAAATTTGCCTTTGTGTTTCGGTTATATAACTGTTGTGTTTCATATTAATTGTTTCAGCAATTGTACCTTGAGCTTATTACTACACATTTCGTACCTGCCGTGCTGTGATTGACCGAAACCAGCAAAATTGCAGATAGATCCTAACGAATGAGACCCATATACATATTTAATCCATTGAGGCTAAATCAGCCTAGATTTGACTTTTTTTCGCCTATATAACTGTTATGTTTGATATTAATTGTTTCAACAACTGTTTCTTGAACTCAAATGGACCTTGGGTTGTCGTTTTTCGGTCCAAATCAACCATTCTAAAACTCTCGACATTTCGAGAGGCCTCTTGCGTAAGTATCCTGGAGTCTCGATTCACTAAGAGAGATTTCATATACTGCGTTTAGAAGCGCCAAATTATGAAACAGCAAGTAAGATTGCTGACCACAAGGTTTCAATATTGAATATTGTATCTACGTGCCCTCGCGAGATGTGGAGATAGATGGCGTTGTCTCCGATGCGTTTCTGATTGACGATGACTTGAAATGCGACACTGATTGTTTCAAGAACTCTAAAGTCGCTCAAGCTCATACTCAACTATAGTGGATGTACTTCACGCAGCGAAAAGTTTTTTAATATCAATGATATTCTGTATTAAAAACAACAATAAAAATTAGCATTCTCCGGCTAATAATTTGTATTGTTGAATACCCTGGGCACTGGCAAAACCTTGAGGTAGTTTAACTTCAACTACCAGATCCCAGGGCTGCTCTGGTTCTTTACCATTTTGGAAAGAAACATACTAGTGTTGCCAGATCAGTGGTAATGTAGCTCACAAGTGCTTCTGAAATTTCTTTAATAGTTCTTATCGATGAACATTATTATTTGGAGATGGTAATCAATGGTTAAGTACAGTATTTGCAAATAGTTGAAATGTTGTATTTGATCATATAAACTCAGTTAAAAAGCTGAAATAGTTTATTATCACAAATCAGCACCATTTTGGAAGGCATTACCACATAGGGAAACTGTTCCATTATTCATTTCATGATCCATTATTCATACTGATCGGAAATGTGGGTTTGATGTATGTATCAATCGATTTCTTCTGTTATTGAGTTTGCTTGGTTTCAACAACAAATAAAATTAACAAGAAATAAATATAGTTAGAAATCAGATGGTTCTGCGTCAATCTTTTGTTTTTGAGTAGCACAAATCGAAGGGTGATGAGATGAAAATAGGATTGGTAGCCCTAGATACTATATTTGCATCGAGGCCTTTTAAGGTGAAGCGATTTTGCTTATATTATTCTAGCAACGAAGTTTTGAAGAAAAATGCAGTTTCAGAGAACGCAACTCTCACTCTCACACACTCACACACACACACACACACACACACACACACACACACACACACACACACACACACACACACACACACACGCCCACACACACACACGCACGCACACCACACACACACACACACACACAAAAACACACACACACACACACACACAAACACACACACACACACACACACACACACACACACACACACACACACACACACACACACACACACACATGCTCTCGTCTGGGAACATATTGATCCGGAATGCCACAAAAAGCATGTCGAAAGTGTGCCGACTGAAGAAGTTTCGAAATGCCCACTTGAACTTGTAAACGTTACACTGACTGAGTTAGTAAATAACATAAAGAGACACAACCACCTCCCAAACTCTTTTTAGGGAAACTTCTCTCACAGGAGTTCCATCAGTAAGCCATTAAAATAATACTGTTGGTTCTACTGAGATTTGTAACATCAGACATTAAGGTCTGTATCCACATTAATCCGGACACCTTCAAATCATTGTAACTTCTGAAATATTGCACGTAGGAATAAAAAACTTCACTGTGGTATAGCTGAGAGTCTATGATGAAAAAGACTATGATTGAGGTTTACATTTCATTTTTAGTATTCAAGATGCCGACGAAAGAAAACCAAGTGCGCGAGCGAATTTTGTACGGGCGTACGGCAAATCCTGACTTGTCAATACGGGACCTTGCAAAAACATTGGATTTGCCTAAATCCACTGCTCACGATGTTTTCAAATCATTTTCGGAACGTTTGACGGTGGAGAGGAAACCGAGAAGTGACAAAAACATTGGACGCGCTGAGGTGAAAAGGATATTAACGAAAAACCCAAATCTCTCCATTCGAACGGTGGCTCGTAAAATGGGGATGTCGCCTGGTTTTGTCCAAAAATCAAAACAACGTTTGGGACTTTAGTCGTATAAAGTAAAAACAGTTCCAAATCGCAACGACAAACAGAACTTGGCAGCAAAATTGACGTTTGTACTGCGAATATTTGACGAAGTTTTCATGCGTTGTTATGGAGGATGAAAATTATGTCCTGGAGAATTTCAAGCAGCTTCCAAGGCTGGCTTATTATTCTGCTATGGCCAGAAATGCTACAGCTGAGCATTTCAGAACAAAGAAGGCATCGAAATTTCCCAAAAAATACCTTGTGTGGCAAGCAATTTGCACGTGTGGCAAAAAGAGTAAATCTTTCGTCACTACAGGCACAATCAACAAGGAGATCTATCAGAAAGAGTGTCTGCAGAAGCGATTGCTATCCTTCATCAAAAGTCACAAAGAAAAACCTTTGTTCTGGCCCTATTTGGCATCATGCCACTATGCTAAAACTGTGATGGAGTGGTACCAAGCAAATCAAGTGAACATTGTACCAAAAACCTTAAACCCGCCAAATTGCCCAGAGCTACGACCAATCGAGAGATATTGGGCTCTGATGAAGCGGAAGTTCTCTGGAAAGAAGCAAGGAATCAAAGACATCAAACACTTCCAGCAAATTTGGACAAAGACGGCTTCTACGATTTCTGAAGAGTCTGTACAAACCCTAATGGACGGAGTTAAGCGCAAAGTTCGCAAATTTTATGCAAATACCGAATAACTATGTTTTGTCTTCACGAATTGTTGAAACACATCCCATGAATCTGAAATAAACAACTACGACGGAAATATAATGCGAAATGTATGTTTTATCCATGTTTGAGGTGTCCGGATTATTGAGAATACAGACCTTACTAAAACTGGTAGAATTCAAATATCTCGACGACATAATAACAACTTATTTTTGATTCGAGAAAACTGCTCAAAAAGACTTTCAAAGCACATACATGATGAACAAAAGCTACGACGATATCTTTAAATCGTTACTGAGGCTACAAAAGACTGAAGAAAACACACTGACAAACTAACAAGAAACAATACAATAGCTTCTTACTTTTGGTTCGAGAAAACTGCTTCGGGAGACTCTCATAGCACAAAAATGATACACTTCACGGACTGAACTACAAAAAACTGAGAAAATTATGAAACGCCGTATTAAACTTGCAAACGTAACACTGACTTATAAAAAGACAATTGAAAAACACAGACGAAAGGACACAACATTCCCAAACGTGGCTCCTTCCGAGTGATTTGCAACAGAGTCTTCTTGGACGACATGTTCCGTGTACGGCTGGCAAAATTCGAAAGGATTTACGCAACGATATCATCAAAGGCCTGGCGTAGAGGTTTCTACTATATTCAGAGTCCCGTCAGTAAACCTTCAGATGAAAAAAAACAACAACAATAAAAATTAGCATTCCCCGGCTAATAATTTGTATTGTTGAATGCAATGATAAACCTTTATTGATTGACCACAGAATATTGTTGTTCTTAAAATATGTCAAAAAAGCAGAGAAAAATAAATTTTGTTGAATTAACAATATTTTTTTTATTTAAAAATACAGAATCTTTTTTTTTTAAATCAGTTGCTGCTAACAATTTATTTCTTTGAAACTAAAAAAAACAAAGGTTGCGGCTAAAATTGCTATTTTATATATGAAGATTTTTTACTTTGTTTTAAATATTTTAACTGTCAATTTAACCAGATTATGTTTTATTTCGAAATAATTTAAATGATTTTGATTTGGTTTAATTTTTATTCAATAAAAAAATGAATTAACAAACAGTCCCGTGGCGAATAAATTGTGAGTTTGTCTAATGATTCTGTTGACGATAACGATGGAAATCCCTTTAATTTTGAATGAAAAAGCATTAATTTAAAAAACATAGATTTGTCTAGATTCATACCTGTCGTTCTCACCAAGAATTTCTTCCGTACATGCATTTCTTTTTCCATCCGTTCGATAGCCTCCAATATTTGAATGGTGTACTGATTATCTGTAAACAGAAAATAGTCATTAAAATACGCATTTCCTTACAAATTCAAACAAATTCACAGATTGCTCAAAAAGTCCAAAACCAAGCAATAAATCGACAAGCGCGACGTTAACTTCCTCGACCTCTTCAAATAATATTTCCTAAGGCAAGTCCACTTTGCTTTTCGAATAAAGCGTAGAAATAGAGGCTACGAAACTGGCGCTTGTGGAAATATTGAAAACATACACATACACTGACAACTGTGAGACAGTACTTGTTATGGAGTTGCTGGTTTTGAAATCTACAATTTTTTTTTTAAATTGATCGAAATTATTTTTGAGCACAAAAATATAGTTTGTTGATACTACATTTTTTTTTCTTACCATTTGGTTTTGGAAACAACAACCAGAATTGTTGAAGCAACAAAACAAAGTATTAAATTCAAAAATAAAAATATTTGAAGTTACAAAACATATCAATATTTTTTTTTCAAATCAAAGAGGTCAATTTTCTCTGCGAGTTTTTTTTTTCATCTTGCAAATGAAAGAAAAAAGCCTAACGATTATAGTCTCTATAATAAAGTCAATCATCACCAGCTTATCGATTTTGTGACTTTTTTCGGGTGACCTTCGTCGGTTCTGTGCTCCCAAACTATGTTAAGTTAGATGGATTTAGATTTTCCCCGGTGCGCTTATATAGACGCTTACATATACAATTGTACCAACTGCAACAAGCTAGACCACTCGGCCTTTCATTGCGGTAACAAAGTTGGTTGCGGCAAGTATTGTGAAAACCACACTAAGGATTCTTGCACACAAGCTGTGCAGAAGTGTTCAATGATCTAAGCTAAGAAAAGTAAAGTCTCTGAAATAAAGGTCTTCATATCTGCAAGCGAAACTATCAAGCTTTTAGGGGACTACCGGTACGATATAAACTTATAGAGGTTCAAAGATCTAAGGTAAAATAAGTATTGAAGTGAAAGGATGTTCTGGGTAATCCAAGAACTATCTGAAGTAAACGTCTTCATATCTACAAGCAAACCTATTAGTCTTTCGGTATTTATTCAGTCAAAGCTGGAAAAAGTATAGCGGTGGAATGTTGGTCCGAGTTCTAATACTTTTTCCTCTACCCATTATACATTATTTACTTACTAAGTCTCCGTAAATAAATAAAACCTATCAGGTCGATGATGAAAGAGTTGCAAGATATTGTACGCTAATTCAATCAGTGGCTGCATTTTTCCCAGCATTTTTTAGTATAAAGGTCGAATTTGGCTTGATTTTAGTTTCAACCTTTCGGAACAATAATTTCATTTATATTTAAGTATGTTATCTTTCATTCCGAAACTAATTATGTTTTTTTTCTGTTTCTTTTCAGGTACGTTCACAAACCATCATTTCAATACATTTTGGATGTCTGTATGGATTGCCACAAGACCACAATAAATAGCTGAAAGATGTAATTTTCCTATTCTATTTTATGATCTATAATGTATGATGCGTACTACTACTCAATGTAGCACGGAAACTAAGTCCGACAACAAACGGTTCTCCTCTCTGTTTGACTTGTTCAAGCTTCAATAACCACTGAATATCCTCATCATGTCATTGTTTGAATTATATGAATTAGGTGGATCGACAGGCAAAAACTTATACGTATCCACTTCCAACCACGAGATTGAACAATTGGTCAAAAATACGAGCTATCTTACAACAGAATGCCTCGATGAGTGTCGATAAGAGCGTGCCTTCTATCCACAAACTGTTAGCAACGGGAAGCTGACATTCCCACCCGCTCCATTCAATTCGTTTCAATCGGGTGGCCTGATGGTCCCTCCCATAACCCGATTGCATGAATTTATAAGTAAGAGGACATAATATATGTATGCACAAAATATATCTGACATCCACTAGTTTGTCACTGAAAAGAAAATGTAGGTCTTCTAGGAACTTTTTTTCATTAGGGCAAATCTAACATTGAGAGACTCTCTTCGATTACTTTCTCTTTCGTTGATATTCCAATCACCCTTACACTGTATCAAAAAATGTCAGTTGCTCTGATATAAAGTAAGTGATAAAACATATTTAGTCAATCAACAAAGGCGTCATATTTATTTCATTACACAAAACAATATCTTAATATTTGTAACCAGTAGTAAAATCAACAGAAAATTCATTCTTATGTTAAAAAAATTATGAACAAAAAATAGTGACAAAATTGACATTACAAAATTTTCCGTACAGGACAAGAAATTCCTCTAAAACGAAATCAAAATACCAAGTTAATACTTGGTATGGCCGCCGTTTGCTGCAATTACACTCTGTAGGCGTCTTTTCATCGAAAGAGCCAACTTTTGGGTTGTTGCAAGCGAGATCTTATGCCACTGTTCCATAAGAACTTCCTTTAGCTGAATCTTGTTCTGAATTGTATGCAAGGTTGCTGATTATCACAACGAATGGTGTCTCGCTCTTTCTACTACTCACCACCGTTTTCCTGCTGCCGCAGAAAAAAACTACTCTCACCGTACACGAAAACTGTTGAGCAACGACTCACTCGGTCCTTTCCTGTTTACCGTTTCTTCTTGTGCCTATTTTCGTTCACTGAGTTATCACCATGTCCAACCAACCAAGCGACACTCTCCAATTCTTCCCTTCTGCGCGAACATTTATTCCGAATTTCCAATAGCTGTTGGATTCGGACACGAACCACATTCGCAGTGAAGTCTTCTGAACGAAGCAAACGAATCGTTTTATTAGAAAAAAAAGAAAAGAAACACAGCGGATGGATGAGAAGCAGGCCCTGCAAATTCTCCATACTGTGAATGTGTGTTTGTTTACACAAATGCCTTATTGATTTACACATATCAAGATGAATATTGCATTAGGTCCAAAGTAACATTGAGAAAATCTCTTCGTCGAGCTTGTCTATTAAATAATTTGTTGATGTTTTCTTTAATGTTGATTCAATCCTTAATTACACTCTATATTTCCACGCCGTGTGTTGTAAATTATTGAACATGGTTTTAGTCGACGAAGAGAGTCTCCTAATGTTACCGAGCACATTGTTGCATTGTTCAGTTTGATATGCTAAGGTGAGGCACTGCTACGACAGCGGTCAAATTTCAATTTGAATGTTCTCGGATCTTCCGTTCCAGATGATCCCACAAATTGGGGAGGGATTGGGGAGGATGTAGAAGCGTCGATTTGACATTGTAGAGCAGCCAATCCTTCACGAGCTTCGAGAAATGGTTTGGATTGTTATCTTGAACGAAAAAGAAATTAGATTCGTGACCCAATTTCATCGCACTGTCCTTCAGTTCCAGGTACACAAATCGATCCATGATGCAGTCAATGAACGTCAAGTTTCCGGTGCCGTTTGCCGTTCTCTGGTAGTTCTGAAGCACATACTGAACCGATGATCGTGGGCGGTTTACTATGCCTGCAATTTCGGACAGTAATAATAAATTTCCGAACTTCTATCGGAATTTTTCGGTGAGAAGCGGCCATTTTCCTGAAAATTAACGCTGGAATACTCAAATTTCAGAGAAAAATACTAAAATATGTAAATTTTACCTTGTCTGCTGTTGTAAACAGTGGTAAATTCTTCTCTGTAATGCAACGCGTGCTTTTGCTTTTGACAGATCGACGTACATTTGTTTACTCGACATTTTTGAAATAAGGACGTAAGTGTACGGATAATTTTTTGACATCATTTTTGTAACTTTGTTAGGTATATGATGGTTTTATCTGATAAAGATGTATTTATGTTTACTTGAATGACTGTGAGACAAAAAAGGATACATTTTTACAGTAAATGAAACTAAAACACTTCAAAAGGGTCTAAGTTTTAATTTTTCTTTCAACGATGCAACATTTCAATCAGTGCTGTACGGACAATTTATTGATACAGTGTATGTTTTTCAATCTACTATCTGTAGTTTCGATATGTTTCGATCTATACTAAAGAATCCCTCGAAAGTTTTATAATGGCGCTGTAATAAATGAAAGAGAGCGAGACAGGAGAGAATCTCTCATTGTTGATTCGCCCTATTGAAAAATGTTCCTAGTATTTATTTATATCTTAATGGTCATTGCAAATCTGAAAACCAGTGCAGGTCAGGTCAATGAGCATAGATAATATGTGTGATCGACGAGCCCGGTTTGATGATTTCTGAAATAAATGAAATATATAGCATAGCAGCATAGCATTTTCCGACCATACACTCTCCTGAATTGGCTATTGTAGAGACGATGGAAGCGCCAGACAAGCTGCCTTGGGTGTGACAGGCTCTTCATCCATCGTTCTCTTTGCACATCTGGCCAGGTCCTTATGATCAGCAGGGCTGGGAAGGAAGTGGTGATTAGATGTCTATTTTAGAAGATTCCGAGAACTCATGCTACCTTCATAGACATCTGGAGTTGGAAGATGGATGGGATTGTGGGGGTGGCTTTCCTTGGCGAGAAAGCATATTTCTTTTGATATGTATATAGGTCGTTGGGAGTGACGAAGCTAAGAAAGTGAATGCATTCCTTTGTTGTCCGGTTATGTTGGCTGGAACACAGGCGTTTTCTACTTGTATCCAGGCTCCAAAGGCAAGCATGTAAACCGTGTCCAATATATTCTCTTACACTTTTTCCTTGCATTGGTGTACTCAAAATGCTTCACGTATGTGTTGGTGTAGTTTTGCACTATGTTTATACAAACGCTTTTAGGTTATGTCCGATTGTTTTCATTCGGTGTTTATCTTTGACCAGCGATGAAGGAGTTTCGTGCTGTGGTGATAAAAAAGTTTTTGAAAGGTGAGCGCCCGGGCGCTATTTTCAGAAATTTGAAAAACCTCGGAGTTAAGCGGGATTTTGTGTACCGAACAATGCGAAGGTACCGTGAGACCTGCTCGTTGGATGACCGGAAGAGATCCGGTCGTACTCGTACGGTGCGGACTGCACGAGTTGTTAAAGTGGTCAGGGAACGGATTAGACGAAAATCACAACGCTCTGAACGTAAAATGGCCGCAGATCTGAATGTTTCGAGATCGTCAATGCACAATATACTGCAAATTGACCTCGGATTCCAAGCTTTCAAGAAACGTAAGGTTCACGGAGTTTCGGAACCTTCCAAGCAGAAACGACTCGAAAGAGCAAGTCTGCTTTTGTCGCGGCACGGTGGGGAAGAATTTATCTTTTCCGACGAAAAGTTATTCGTCTTGCAACAATCCCACAATGTCCAGAACGACAGATTGTGGGCTCTCTCTTCGAGAACTGTTCTAGAGAGTGATAGGAATTTTCCACGGTTCCAAAGTGCTGCGTCAGTGATGGTTTGGGGAGGAATTTGCAAGCGAGGCAAATTACCACTGGTTTTCATCGAAAAAGGCGTTAAAGTGAATGCGGAATAAGTGAATAAAACGGAAGTTTTGGAGAAAGTTGTCAAGCCATATGTACAAGAGGTGTTTGGAGATGATCACTATGTGTTTCAGCAGGACGGAGCGCCATCGCATACTGCAAATCTCGTTCAGGGCTGGTGCCGAGAAAATTTGACCGACTTTTTGGGCAAGAATGAATGGCCTCCCAGTTCACCAGATCTGAATCCCTTGGATTATTTCGTATGGTCATACATGCTGGCGAAGGTAAATGACCACAGGGCGTCTAACATGAACCAATTCAAAACCGTAATCAAACGAATTTGGGACGAAATGCCGATGGAAGTCGCCTGTGACCGCCGGTGACGGTTTCGAAAAACGTCTGGAGTTGCTCAAGAAGGTTAAAGGCGGTGTTATTCCAAAACATATGCTGTAGTTGATCAGTATTATATTGCAATATAATGGGTAAAGTTATCAATAAAATCTGGATTATAGATTTGAAATAAATACAGTTTTATTTTGTATGAGAATATATTGGACACGGTGTAGGGCCTTTGGTTGCGGGAGAGCTTGTCTGTCGGTTGGGACATGAGCACTAACGGTTGTGCTTGCCTTTTATGCCTTATGGTAATAACACGAAGAATCAGGATTTTGACTACAGGCCCAAATTAGAATAAAATACCGATTTTACATCCTCTAAACACTGTCCTGTCCATCTCAAATACTGTTGGTAGGATAACGGGATGTAATGTTAGCCTAGCTGCTTCATTCGGCTTATGTTTCAAAAATGTCATAAATCCAGCGATAATCAGCAAATTCATCTTGGCATCAAAATGATCGATTTATTTTGAAGCAGTTAAAACATTATTCATATATATATAATTATGTGATATTTTCGATTTACTTAACCTTCTAGCCACCATGACTTCATTGGTTAAGCAGAACAAATTATCTTCATGATTTTCAAATGGCCTAAATTAAGCTAAATCGAACCGATATGCTTAGTGATACATTCTACAGGGTGTCTCACAATAGGTGTCACTAAAACAAAATTGGATTACAGCAAAGCAAATCAACCAAATCATAGCATTTATTTCTCATTTGAAAGATACATGTTATAGAAATAAACCATATTAATTCAATTCGAATCTCTCGCACTTTTCCTTGCTAACTTTGCGCAAACACTTAGCCACGATTTCCTGAGGAATTTGGTCCCAAATATCATCCAAATGTTTCTTGAATTGATCTAAAGTAAGCCCTTTTGTTGGGCCTATATGTTGAAGCATATAACCTCAAACAAAGTAGTCAAGTGGGTTGAGATCCGGTGAACATGCAGGCCAGTCTTCGCTTGTGATGAAATCGGGCAAATTCTCCGCGCACCACGCTTGTGTCTTCTTTGCCTTGTGAGCTGGAGCTGAGTCCTGTTGGAAACAATATGGTGTATTCCCATACAGCGTTGAAGCATGAGGAAGCAGATGGTTCTTCAAAACCTGCTCGATGAAATATTCAATGTTGATTATTTCGTTAGGTTCTATGAAAAGAAGAGGAAGTTTTCCTTTTCGTGAAACGGCGCCCCATACCATGATTTTCGATACATTCTGATAGCGTTCTACAGCTAGTTTATTTCTTGGAATATTGGCAAGCCTTTTGCTATACACACGATTATTTTGTTGATTATGACTGTCCTGAAGAAGGAAGAACTTTTCATCCGAAAATAAAATCTCGCCGTCACCGTGCCGAACCAAAAGATTTCTGCTTCTTTGGGCCCTGGCTTGCTTTTGACGCTCCGTCAACCCGTGAACCCGTTGTTTCTTGTTCGGAGTGCATTCCAGATCATGTCTGAGGAGCCTGTTCATTGAAGCAGGGGACATTTGAAATTGTTTGCTCAATTTACGGCCAGATACGGCCGAATTACGTCTTATTCGCTCCCTCACACATTTGATCTTTTTCTTCGTTCTGGCAGTTCGTCTGGCACCTCCTTTGTGTTGAATATGGACATTTCCAGTTTCCTTGAACCGTTTCATGTTACGAAAAACAAAACGCTTACTCACTCCGAACTGCTTAAGGTTGTTGAATATCTGAAACGGTCTAAGTTTTTGCAAATGTAATTTTAAAACTTGCTCCCGTGTGGCTTCCATGGTAGCTGATAAATATAAACAAACGGAATCGTTTATTTATCTTCAGCGATAAGCTGTCGAAAGAATACACTCAAAACGGGTATAATCAATTCCGCTGTTAAAATTACCCAGCTGAAATAAACCAAGACTGAAAAAAATATGACACCTATTGTGAGACACACTGTAGATATAGAGAAAATAGTCACACGTTATAAATTAATCCATTCACATAGAAACATGAAAACTGATTTCACATGAAAATCGTAAACCCAATTTTAGGGACACATTTTTTCCTATGTTCCCAACTATGGCCTAGTGTAGTTATTACATAGTAAAATGTTTATATTGATACAGTTTTCATTGGAAATATGTGAGTTTGTGGTTGTAAATTTTTCAGAAGGGTTATCCAAACCAAAACCTTAGTAACAAAATCTATATAGTAAAAATTTTAATGTTTTGAAATGGAATGGCCGATTGACCATTTGTGAAAATCATTTAAGTTTGATAAAGTTGTTTTAATATAATTTGTTTTGTGAAATTTGGGGCTGAGTATAGCGAATAAAGGTTCAAATGGAATGCCTAAAAAGATGATAAAAATAAACTTCACAACGATTCTTTTGAACAAGAATCCTTAATGATGAGACGAAATTGCATCGACGAATAGACCCAATATGGCTTATAGACCAACATTACATCCATACTCGTCGAAAGTTTGCGACTTCATAAAGTTAATTGGTTAACTTTCCATGGTTCGGAACAGCAAACGTCTTTTTAAGCATGTCTAAGCAAACGTATAAATAGTTGAACATCGTTTCTAGCTCGATTACTTTATGAGTTATAATTAAAATTGTAATCGACCGCTTCATATTAGGCTGAGTCAAGGGACATGTACCCTAATTCTAAACCCGAACCACCATTGTGTTCCACCGCCACGAAAAGGCCGCTCCAAGAATTTTTTTACACCGTTTTTTTTACCTAGGCCCCCATTTTCTGTGGTATAATTTCACGGTTTTTCTTCCAGTGAGTCAAAAGTTTTGTTCAGCAAACCATCTTTTACCTTTTTTCCTCCCACTTTCTTTTATAAATTTCACTTTTCTCATGAGTCAAAAGTTATGGAAGCCGAGAGGAGAGAAAAAATTCTGCACACCCACGTTGATAATCCAACGTGGTCCGCAATAGAAATCGCAAAAACGTTGAAAATCGCCAAATCAACCGTGTATGATTTCAGGGAGCGAAAGAGCGTGGATCGAGTGCCTCAAGGTAAGCGTCGTAGTGGAACATATGACCGCAAGCTGAACCAGAAGGTGTTGAGAACCGTCAGAGCAAACCCTGGACTATCAGATAATGAAATCGCACAAAAATACGCTGCTGCTCGCAGTACCGTTCGAAGAATTCGTTTGCGAGCAGGATATCGTTCTTATCGAGCCAGCAAGAAACCAAACAGAACGTTGAAGCAAAGTTTCGTCACCAAAACTCGAGCTCGGAAATTGTACCAGCAGGTTTTAACGAAGTACCAAGGATGCTTGCTCATCGACGATGAAACCTACGTCAAAATGGATTTCGGACAGCTTCCTTTGCCAAAAAAAACTGATGATTTGGCAAGGGATATGCAGCTGCGGAGCAAAGACCAGTGTTCGTGACGAATAAGACGATGGACTCGAAACTGTACAAGGAAGAATGCCTCAAAAACCGCGTACTACCTTTCATTAAAGCCCATAAAGGTCCCGTGAAGTTTTGGCCAGATTTGGCGAGTTGCCACTACAGCCGGGAAGTCATCCAGTGGTGCCGCGATAACAACGTAGATTTCATCGATAAAAACATAAATCCACCCAACTGCCCGCAGTTCCGGCCCATCTAGAGATTTTGGGCAGTAAAGAAGCGGAAGCTTAAGAAAAGTGGAAACACGGCTCGGGACGCGACTCAGATGACCAAAATGTGGAACAAATGTGCCAAGGAAGTTGACTCCGGAGGTGTGCAGCGTTTGATGGGAGAAATAAAGAAGAAAGTGCTGAATTTTCATTAGAAACGAAGAGAAGTGATTTGTATTGATTTTCCTCAAAGTACACTGAATTAACTTTGTTTTGATGTATTAAACTTATTTGTACGTCAATCCGCTACTGAGATACAGATGATTTCTATGGTTTTTTTTTCATTAGGGTGAATCTACAATTGAGGGACTCTCTCTGGGCTCGCTCTCTTTCATTCATATTCCAATCACCTTTAAGTTTTTCATTCTCCTATTTGTTGAGTATGCTAGCCAGCACTGTTGTGTTTCGATCTGTACTAAAGAATCCCTCGAAAGTTTTATAATGGCGATGTAATGAATGAAAGAGAGCGAGCCCGAAGAGAATCTCTCAATTGTAGATTCGCCCTAATGAAACAAAAACCCTAGATTTTATTATTCCGGATTCTAAATGAACATAGCTTTATTTACCCGATTGCAAACCATTTGGCGTTCGACCCGTCAACAACTTAATCAAACCAATAATCCAGACACAGAAAACACACACACTCCGATTGCTACAATTTCCTGTGCTGTCGCCCATCATATTTACTCAATAATTTCATTCAGTGTAAACATTCACGCAGGAGAAAAAATCGTGATATTTGACCCCAAACCGAACCCGACGCCCGCGCGTGAGCTCTGATCACCCGACAAGAACATTGCAAGAGCTGATCCTGTACAACGCTCTCGACCATTCGTGTATGTGATTAACCGATTGGGATTAACGCAGTTCTTTTTTTTTTTTGCTCGGAATGTTATAAATATCGTCGAAAACATACGGCCTATAATGGCGGACTGACAGTAAAACATTATAATCCGGTCCGAAAATAGCACCCCATCGGACGCGGATGGACGCAGCACAACTGCTCAAACAGTTTATTTACATTAGAAGTTCATTAAAAATAGCCCTCTCTTGTCAACGTTCGGTTCGGGGAGGGTTCGCGGTTTGGAGCAATCACACACTCTTGAGATATTCGGTGCAATTTTTTATTGATCCCGAAGAAAAGTGCGAGAGTTCTGTGTAGGATTTCCGACCAGATGGCGAAACGGCGGAAAATGTTGACAGAGAAGAACTAACGATCTGCTGAGAAGAAGCGAATTTCCTTCCAATGGAGGAGCTCAATGTGAAGATTTGTTTAAACGATGCGTCTCAAGAGAATGTTTATTTGCCATCATTTTCTGGAATGGTCAGCAGATGGCGCCGCTGAGTTCAACACGCTCTCTAAACCAGTAGTTCTCGAATGAAAATAAAAAATCAATTGCAAGTGCTGATCCAATTAAGTAGAAGATCAACGCTGGTACAATTGTCCAATTCAGTACCGAATTTGTCACCCAACAAAGCATGGCTAATTGCATTGTTCCCCTATCTACACCCAGGAGTAAAAGAGCGACGTTTTCGTTCAATGAAGCGCATAAACACTGATTGAAAATAAACCACATTGCTCTATTAAGCTTGCGTTCGCTGGCCTGAACTGCCGCCACGAATTTCACATATGTTTTACACCATGCGCTCGATCGTGAAAATTAAATGAAGCTCCTCCGAGTTTTTCAATTAACACACTCCTTTCGCCTTCCTATGCCGATCTTTGTTTCGTTGCAGAAGAGTTTTGGGTTGTACTTTTACTAAGCTAGCCCAGCGCCCCTCTAGGGCTGCAGGAAAACGCATTCAGGTGGAAACGTCGACGGAGGTAGTTGTAAAATCTTTGTTTTCATCGGCACCCGAGAGCGGCGATGTAGATTTCTATTTTGCAACAAGTGTTTCCTAGTAAATGAGGAGTTTAACTCTTCTTACATCTAGGTGGAGAAACCCCATAAGGTAAAGAAACCAAAAACACGCGATGGGTGCGTGGTTGCAAGATTGGAGTATGGTTTAAATGTGACAAATTAATCTGATCGCTAATGGCAGCCTACACGCTAATATAAGATTACCGAAATTTAGATTTTAATTTTACCGAAAATTAGGTTTTGGTAGTAAAAGCGAAAATTTCGGAAAAAATTAACCGACACATTACGATTAATTTTACTTATTATTGAAGTAAAGTGGATTTACAAATGTTTACGTAGTTTTTTACCTAAAACGAATTTAAAATTGTATCACTGTGCGCTGGACTGAAAACCAACACTACCGCCATTGCGAAGAGTTGTGCCGGCTCCCCGCTAGATACTTGCGTATTTTATTAAAATATTTAAACAAATCAGCTTTAGGGACAAAGATTTGTGATTGGCAACCAGAAGGGTGAGTAAAACTATTTACTATAGCCGGATCAAGTAAATTCCGGAGAAAATTGTAAAGGCGATTCTGCGTTTGTAAACAAACATTCCAATCGTCGTTTTCTCGCAAGCTATAGTTAAATTCAGGACACCGATAGCACAATTCGATAGAGGAACTGTTTTTCTACCAGATTGTCCTATTCGTTTTTAAAACTGTGCTGTAATTCACGAAAATTCGAAGATTAGAATTGTTTCAAACGCAGAACAGCCTTCGCAAATTTCTCCAGAATTAAAATATTTACCTAATTCCAATGAAAAAATGTTTTTACGTTTCAATTCTAGATTACTGGAAACATGGAGGACATAAAATTAAGGAGACAGACGAAGAATCTGAGGAAGTCATTGCAAGTTAAGCCTGAAATGGAATCCGTTGGTTTTTGTTGAACTTTGTCGTTCAAATGATACACAACTGTGTTCCGCTTAACTACTCTTTTCATTTGTTGTTTGTTTTTTTTTTTTAATTGTTGAGTAGTGCGTAAGACTTGGAAATAAAAAAACTTTATCAAAGCCTGTATAAAAGACAAGTATTTCAAAATCGTTCCAGAAATCTTCACTGATGTATCATGCGAAACCAAAATTTGATTGCGATGTATTTTAGTTTGGCGAAATTTGATCTCACGTGATACCTGCGGAGTTTTGAATATGATTTTGAATTCACATTTTTCTGATTCGTTGGAAAAATTGAACTTGAAACGATTTGAATCTTTAATCTTTAAACATTTATAGTATAGCATTCCAAAAACCTAAAACAAAAATAAAAAACTTAATTTTCGGTAAAAAATAAACGACGAATTTTTAACGTTTTTCACTTGTCCTCGACAATACCGAACTTTCGGTTATGCATGTTTAGGTCGGTATCGTGTTCAAAAGAAATTTCTTTTTCTATCTCAATCCCATGTTAAATTCCGTTTACTGGAACGGAAAAGTAAAGAATCGAAAAGAAATTTCTGCAGCAGTATCCACCTGAGAAGAACTAAAAATTAAATTGGAATTTGTAAGGTTTCCAGGCAAACTAATGGGAGCTGTCACTTTTACTTTCGGAAAAATATCCCGCTCAATTATTCCGTAAGTGAAGGTGACATTTCGTTCCATGCAGATCAATTGTCAAAATTCCGCTTGGTAATATTGAACAAAATTCCGTAACCTCTCTACTTTTTAGGTCGATACTGGCCTTTTACCGATCCCCCCCCCCCCCCCCCCCCCCTTCACCCATTTGGGTAACTGTGCAACTCTTAATATGGTATTGTACTCACAAAAGTGGGTCAACTTCCTTACAATTTGTGTTATGTGACTTACCTAAATATGAGTAAAGGGCGTATTCACCCAGTACTTGGATGAAAAAAGTAAGCATTTGGCAGTTGCGTGAAGCTCATTGGGTGAGTAGGTGTGTTATCGTACCTCGTTGCGTTCAAAGATTGAGGTCCATCACGAAAGTTGGAATTGCGGAGTAGAAGATGGAAGAACTGACAAAAACATTTGGATCCGGATTCGTTCCGAAAATTGAGCGGATGAGAAGGTTGTGGCAGAGTTGGACTTGGAATAGTACAGAGAAACACACGATGAGAGGGAGGGAGGAATCACAACATCGAAAAGAAATGCCGTTTGACCGATGGGTTAACTCGATCAAAATTGTTTTGATCAACTGTAGTCATTCAGCAATATTTGCATACTTGATGGAACAAAACCTAGTAGAATGAAAAACGTAAAGGTGATTGATTTATGAATGAAAGAGAGCGAGCCCCGAGAGAGTCTCTCAATTGTAGATTCGCCCTAGTGAAAAAAAACCCTAGAAATAACTGACTTTTGGGTGAAATTCTACCCAAAAGTATGTAAAAAAAAAATAATTTCAACAAGCGCGTAAAATTTCTCCTCGTTTGATTTCAAGCCAAAGGAGGCGTAAACAACGAATTTTCATGCGCATACAACAATGTTTACAATCTTTGGCTTAAATTTACATGAAATATCCCATTCTTTTCTGCCAAATCTAGCATTCCCTTTGTGTGCATTAGATTACGCGGAAAATTCAATGTTTCTTTTTATCTGTGTAGATCATTGAAGTTTGTGTACATCCTCATCTATCAGAAGATCTGATGGGTTCTTTACATTCAAAAGTAGTCCTACCTAAATTTTCTATTATCTTAAAAATGTGAGAGTGTTGCCGCTATTTTGAAGGGAACAATTACACAGCATCGTGCGCTGAAACCAGTCAATGGATAAAACAACATGGAATCAATAATGCATTGATGATGAGCCATCCTGAGAAGATTGCGATTAAGACTTAACAGGAACGATATTTAGACTAACGTATGCTTAAAAAAATCGACTGATTTTAGAAATTTCTCATTCGATTACCCTGCCACCTGGTGATGAATCCACCTATGCATCACCAATCGTAGAAACCCTGTTGTGGACTGAAAAAATGACAGCGGTATCAGTTGATTTGCCGCAGCTATGGAGCAAACAGTCAAGAAACTACCCTCGACGGCTTGTCCATTCAGGAGCGAAGAAGCTGGCCATCGTGAGGCACTTCGTGTCCACCGGATACAGTTTGTGCTGCATTTTCTACTTCCTCTCCCTTTTGAAAAAAGGCGAGAGCATTGGATGGAAACCTGGTTCCAGCCGGCCGATGTTCAGCAGCAGCTGAAGAGGAAGACTGAGGGCAAGGTCCATGGCTTAGGGTGAGAGATTGGTGGAACCGGCCAAACGGTGAAGAAGTGCCTGGCCAAGATGAACATTGTTATGCGGAAGCGATAGTCGAGGCCGGCTATGTCTGAGCAGTAGGCAATCTCCCAGAAGAAGCGGCTGAAGGTGCTGTTGAAAAACTCTCCGGCGAAGCGTGTAGTCATGGTCATAGTGGATGACGAGATATAGTTGAGAACCTGTCTACATCCATCTTTTCATCCGCCATGACTAAGGTTCCGGCCAATTTTCACAGCAATGCTCCAGCAGGGAAAAAAATTGCTGCAAGGGAGTATGCTGACTGAATTTTTCAGAGCTAGCGTTACTCTGAGTTATATACCAAAAGCTTGGAGAAAGGTTTTCGGCCTTTATACCAAAAGCGGGAAAAAGAGATGAAACGACCCCTAAAGCCTTTAGACCTATCAGTCTTTCCTCTGTTTTACTATACAAGTCAACAAGCTTAATAGAGTCTCCCTTGAGCAAAAACCAATTTGTCTACCAATCAGGAAAATCTTCAATAACGGTGCTACAATCGCTAGTTAATAAAATCGAGAAATCGCCTCAAGCCAAAGAAATAGCTTTGGTAGCTTTTCTTGATATTGAAGGAGCATTCGACAATGCATCCTATAGCTCAATGCGCTCCGCAATAGAAGCAAGGGGCCTGGATAACTGTATTATGGCGATGCTAAAAGACCGAGAAATTTCTGCTGACCTTGGAGGTGCGCAACTAACTATTAGATCGATTAAGGGCTTTCCTCAAGGAGGAGTCCTATCGCCCTTATTGTGGCCCTTAGTAGTAGACGAACTCCTTAAAAGACTAGCAATTTAGGGTACGAGGTGATTGGTTTTGCTGACGATTTAGCTATAATAGTTCGTGGGAATTTGGATGACACGATATCTAGTAGGTTGCAAACTGCTCTCAATATAACTGTAAAATGGTGAAGAATAGAAGGTTTTAATGTAAACCCTTCTAAAACTGTTATAGTACCTTTTACTAAAAGGAAAAAGCTAAATTTAAAACAGTCTACTCTCAATGGAGTTCAGGTTTAGTTTGCGGAAGAAGTTAAATACCTTGGTGTTACTTTGGATAAAAAAAAACTGAATTGGAACTCCCATCTTGACAAGGTTATCACTAAGGGTACGAACGCCATATGGGTGTGTAGTAAAGCAGTGCGTCAATTATGAGGACTTCAACCAAAAACTGTCCATTGGATTTATTCTGCAATAGTTCTGCATTTGGCCCGGAACAATTTTGTGGAGTCCCAGAGTGTGCTTTGAGGACTGTAATAAAAAATTGGGAAATGTCCATGGTAGAATCAAACTGGAACGCTACTGATACATGCATACAGGCCAAGAGATTTATAAAACCAAGAGCTGTAAAAGCCCGGATCTTACTAAATCTTAGCAAAAAAAGACCTTCGGGTAATTCCTGGTCTGTTGACTGGTCACTGCCCGAGTAGGTATCACCTAAATAAAATTGGAAGAATTCATACTACAGAATGTCGTTTTTGCTAATTTGAAACTGAAACTGCAAAACTACTCTGCAATTGTGGAGCATTATTCAATCAAAGGATGTCAATATTTGGAAAGGGATTACTAGCGCCCCCCGAAATTTGGCAAAACGATCCTGGTAGGGTATTCGAATTTATAAAACAAGTCGAGCCTAACTGGGATCAGGGGCTATGTCAACCAATTTCCATCACACCTTAATTGTGACAGGATATTTGACTTGCGCCAAATCAAATATGGGTCATACAACAAATAATCTTAATGAATGGTGTTTTGGCTCTACAGAAGAAGAAAAACTAAAAAAAAAGATTTATTCAGGTCCCCACTCAAACACAGAAAATTTGTTCCATAAATTCGAAATAGGTCCATAGTTTTCATTTGTTTGCTTTAAAACTCATATTTATGTTAAGAATAGAATAAATATATATGTTGTATTTTTTGGCTATCAAAGCTAAGAGTTTCCAAAATTTATTTTATAGTTATGTTCTCATATATTTGAAAAAAAAGGCCAGCACGATGGTCCTCCATTTTTTTCAGCAGCTCCTTCTTCCTTAGTTTGTAAAAATTCAAATAACTGAATACAAGTACGTAATCTCAACCGCTCTATTAAAGACATTGTTTTTTTTTTTTTGATGAATCACCCCTCGACAGCTAAATGCGATAAGGTGTTCAATTTATTGATCATTTCTGACCCGTTCTGCCGCAGTGTTTGTTAGAATTCAGCTGAAGTTGAGTAATTTACTGATTACAAATTGATTGCTTATCACCATTGCCTATACCTTTGCTTAAAGAATGATGTAATCAAATGGATAGAGATGTTCTTCGAGGAACTCATGCAGTTCGTAACTCTTTCGCCTTTTCTACGTTCCGTTTTTCATCTAAGATTCAAAGATAACCCGTAACGCTGGTGAATCGCCTTTTCGAGATGCGATACGGGATATCAGATCTACCAGTGAATACCTGTTCCGAATTAATTCAAACTAGGGAACATATTTCTTTTTGTAGTCAAAAGAACATATGTTATGTCTTGTGAAAAGTGACAATACTGAGATTGAGCCACCGAGAATGAGCTTGGAATAAGGAAAATATGGTTAGTCTTCATTTATGTGAATTCTCATTTTCTTTTCGATGTTGTATAGTTTGAATTGGTAAGGACTAGAGTTCTGATGCATGGTCAGTATCGGAGTCATTATTTGTTTTCTTTGCAATAAATCCGGGTTTGACTGATAAAGAGGCACGCCTCTGAAGAGTGCTCTCACTCTTCAAAAGGTTTAAATAGCGGAGTCTTTTAATATAACTCGATTCATTGCCAACAAAACAAACAATGACAATGTAATAGAGCACCGAATACTTCATCATTTATCAAGAGTGATGAAGTAACTTGACATGCACTAAACAAAGGATAAGGAATATACTACCATAGATCAAATTACAAGTCGCAGTGGTTTATGTCCCAAACGGAGGGAAACAAAGGATTCAAATATTTACAGACACCATAGTTCATGTTTCGTGACCATAGAGGACTACCGGACGAATAAATGTCTTGTAACTAGATGGCCAATTCTGTAGTGTAACGAACTCTGATCGATCGAAGCTTCCTTCGGAGTTCAAATAAGGCAGGATTTTTAGACAAATGCATCTTTGTGTTGATGTCATTGTCAGCGGTCATCAATAAGCCAATCTTGATAACAGTCATGCTCGTTAGGTTCAAAAGCGTGGATTTTCCGGCAACATAACATTGACTACCTATAAGTCCCTTACGAAAATCAAATGATAACTCATGACAACAAACGTAACCAGAAGAATGAACGTCCGATTTTCAAAAAGCTTTGATATTTATTTATGGAATCGTGTTCATTTTCAATATGAATTTCGGATTGTCAGAAATGAAATGCAATTAACCACAATGAATATCAATCACCCGTCGATATCGCAAAATGAGCAAGGGCAGCCCAGTCCAAGGTATTCTTGCTCGACATTGCTAGCATCAATTCTTCTGGGACGATGATGACGGCCCTGGTTGTTTCATGTTCGTATTAGGATTCAAAATCACTTAATAATAAAAAAAAATCATCACAAGAGATGATATTCACATTTCGTCTAGTGAAATTCATGCTTACCGATTGATAATCAAAACAACAGTGACAGCAGATTTTTGACCCGCACTTAGAGCCGACTTCATTCATTGCGGGAAACAAAATTCAGTAGGCATCAAGGGGCAAGACAGCTCCTCATCGCGAGCAATTTCAGAGTTGCTTTTGAGGTACCTCGAGTAACTCACGTTGCTCAGCAAGCGAGCACTGTCATTTGTTTACTCTCTGTTTTTCATAGCAGCTGTCAAACGAACCGCTCGCTAGAACATGAGCTCTCGAATGTGCACAATTGGACACAAGCAATTTTCAATGGTTTCAATTTTCTCTATTTAACTCTGATTTTGAAAATAACCTATATTATCTCAAACTACATATCTTATATGCTCGTACAATTTGATATCGTATTTACTACTATTAATGTAAGCCTTTACCTTTTTCGAGTAGGAGTTATTCAATTTTGCAATTAAGTCATAAACTAGTTTCGGCTAGTGCTTCTGTTTGCTATTGCAGCATCATTTCGCCATACATGCAGCATCATTTCGCCGCTGCGGAATAAGGGCTGGAGAAGAGACAAACAAGCTTAGCCCGTTGCACTCCGACCCAACCTCCAAGCTTCTTAGAATCGATGTTTGGCAAATTACCCAACGAAAGGGTGATACGGTCAAAATTTGGTCAAGGGAAAACGCGTGTAAATCGGTGAAATCGTTTATTTAAAAAATCAAATTAAATTTCTTTTTCAAGTTCAATTAGTATAAAATTCAGGAAAAATATTCAGTTAGGCTTCCGCTTTTCCAAATCCGAATTGCCGGGCCTTACGCTTGACCCCTGCCATCAGATTTTGTACAACCACCTTGTCCACCTTCTTCGCCGCAGAAAACCAGTTTGCCTTGAACTGCTGCTCGTCCTTAGCAGTTTTTTTGGTCTTCTTTAGGTTCCGCTTGACAATAGCCCAGTATTTCTCAATTGGGCGGAGCTCTGGTGTGTTGGGAGGGTTCTTGTCCTTGGGAACCACCTGCACGTTGTTGGCGGCGTACCACTCCATGGCCTTTTTACCGTAATGGCAAGATGCCAAATCCGGCCAAAACAGTACGGAACAACCGTGTTTCTTCAGGAAAGGCAGCAGACGTTTATTCAAACACTCTTTCACGTAAATTTCTTGGTTGACAGTCCCGGAAGCTATGAAAATGCTGGCTTGCCAAACCAGATATTTCTTTGCGAACTTTGACAGTTTTGTGTGCTTGAAAATATCTGCTACCTTTCCCCTTCCTTTTGCCGTATAAAACTCCTGTCCCGGAAGCTGCTTGTAGTCGGCTTTGACGTAGGTTTCGTCGTCCATTACCACGCAGTCAAACTTCGTCAGCATCGTAGTGTACAGCCTCCGGGATCGCGCTTTGGCCGTCGTATTTTGTTTATCATCGCGATTTGGAGTCACTACCTTCTTGTAAGTCGATAGTCCAGCTCGTTTTTTGGCTCGATGCACGGTTGTAGACGATACACCCAGCTTATTTGCGGCATCTCGGAGAGATAGGTTAGGGTTTTGCTTGAAACTACCGGCAACTCTCTTTGTCGTCTCAGCGGCTTCCGGTTTTCGATTTCCCCCCGATCCAGACTACCTGGCTGTCGAAAAACGTTCCCCAAACACTTTAATTACATTTGTAATGGTTGATTTGGCAACTTTTAGCGATTTTTCCAACTTTGCGTGCGAGTAGCTCGGATTTTCGCGATGCGCGAGCAAAATTTTGATACGCTGCTCTTCTTGCTTGGACGGCATTTTGGCAACTGAAGAGTGAATTCCAAAATCAAAATAGGAGCAACATTCTACACACACACACCTTCAAAATGAGGGGTGTTCAGGTTTTTTAAATGCAAAATTGAAAGAAATACGTCAAGTTGATATTGACCAAATTTTGACCGTATCGCCCTTTATACATACTGTTATCAAACCTGTTCATTGGACTGAAGCAACGCCATTCATATCACGTATCCTATATTAAATATTCCTGGAAGCCTCATAGTCGTAGAATAGGGCTCACAGTTGTTCCATCTGATATTGCCATTAGCAAAATATCCTAAAAATTTCAAACAAATTAGAAGTCAAAGTTTTTGAATCTCTGGCAACCGATAAGAACCGATGAAGATTGATTCAATTTTAAGCTGTATTGAGTTACTCGCGCGTTACTCGCAAGTTACTCGGTGCATCAGAGCAACTCAGAGTAGAGCTGTTTCACCCCTAGGTTAGCATAGAAGTGATAGCGGTAACCATGAAAACCGGGAAAGTAAACATCATCATTACACTGGGATAAAATCATTTTCACTTCTCATGGATATTTTTATGAAAATCCAAGGCACTGGCCCAGATACAAGATTTACTCTTCCAGGGAGAGTCGGAACTCCCGTAGAATAGGCATATCTCGGTGACTCCCCTCACGCTTTGTGCAAATGTTCTATACTATGCTATGCTATGGTAGTTTTTATCGACTGAGTTGAGGTTGTTTGACATTTTTTATATGTTTCTGACATAACCAAATAACGTTTCCTAAACTTCTTGGTTTCGAATGTAGTTCCAAAACAAGATTTTTTACTAATTTTTGATAGGGCGCTGTATTTGTATTAAGTTTAATTAGGATCTATATTGATTTAATAACAATTTTGAACCTTAACGAAGCTAACTAAGTTTCTAACGAGTTTTTTGTTAGTTTCAACTTTTACTGAATTAGCAGTATAACCAGTAGGAATTTGGAAGCACATAGAAATGCGTTAATTCTTACCTGAAGAATTCCGCATACAGCAACGCTAAATTGCGAATTAATTATTTTGCCTCAGTTGTTGCCACAATCTTTAGTCCTGGTGTTTGTAATCGCTTCTGGTATTTTCATGATCTAATGAGAGCTCAATTGCTCCAACAGCACTTTCGGAGGAAATGATCTTCCAAATACTTGCATCGATTTTGTTTATGACAGATACGTAGAAAATTAATCACCAAGAAACTGATTATCCTCGAAGGTATGATCGTCGTCTTGAAGGGAGATAACCAGCCTGCGTAGTTCTTGAAGATTAGAATAATTAGCTTGACATATTTCTTCTTCCCTTGTAGCTGTCAATATCTGATTAGGTCTCCTACCTTGCAAATGCAACTGTAAAATTCCATTTGTAGTCCTTGCAGTCAATTTTTCCTCCTTGCACTACTTAAAGCTATGTCCATTTAGAATCCGGAATAATAAAATCATCTGTATCTCGGTAACGGATTGACGTACAAATAAGTTTAATACATCAAAACAAAAGCAATTTACTGTACTTTAAGGAAAAAATATCAATACAAATAATTTCTCATCGTTTCTAATGAAAATCGCACTTTCTTCTTTATTTCTCCCATCAAACGCTGCACACCCCCGGAGTCAACTTCCTTGGCACATTTGTTCCACATTTTGGTCATCTGAGTCGCGTCTTGAGCCGTTTTTCCCGTTTTCTTAAGCTTCCGCTTCATTATTGCCCAAAATCTCTCGATGGGCCGGAACTGCTGGCAGTTGGGTGGATTAATGTTTTTATCGATAAAACCTACGTTATTATCGCGGTACCACTGGATGACTTCCCGGCTGTAGTGGCAACTCACCAAATCTGGCCAACACTTCACGGGACGTTTATGGGCTTTAATGAAAGGTAGTACGCGGTTTTTGAGGCATTTTTCCTTGTACAGCTTCGAGTCCATCGTCTTATTCGTCACGAACACTTTTGTCTTTGCTCCGCAGCTGCATATCCCTTGCCAAATCATCAGTTTTTTTGGCAAATTTGTCCATAAAAGCAAACTTAAACTTCGCAGGAACATCTCCTCGTGCCGTCGCCATGTAGAATTTTTGGCCAGGAAGCTGTCTGAAATCCATTTTGACGTAGGTTTCATCGTCGATGAGCAGGCATCCTTGGTACTTCGTCAAAACCTGCTGGTACAATTCCCGAGCTCGAGTTTTGGTGACGAAACGTTACTTCAACGTTCTGTTTGGTTGCTTGCTGGCTCGATAAAAACGAAATCCTGCTCGCAAACGAATTCTTCGAACGGTACTGCGAGCAACAGCGTATTTTTGTGCGATTTCATTATCTGATAGGATTTGCTCTGGCAGTTCTCAACACCTTCTGGTTCAGCTTGCGTTCATATGTTCCACTACGACGCTTACCTTGAGGCACTCGATGCACGCTCTTTCGCTCCCTGAAACGTTTGAGGACAGCATACACGGTTGATTTGGCGGTTTTCAACGTTTTTACGATTATCAAAGTGGGTGTGCAGAATGTTTTCTCTCCTCTCGGCTTCCATCTGGAATAACATTTGACTCCCTGCACGAAACACCGTGAAATTTATACCACAGAAAGTGGGCGCCTAGGTAAACAAACCGCTGTAAAGAATTCTTGCAGCGGACACTTTCCCTGCCGTTGCAACACAATAAGTGATTCCGGATTCTAAATGGACAGAACTTTATTGATGTCAAACTTTTACAGCATGAACAAACATTGTAAACAAATACACTAAGGTCTTTGTTTACACGTTTTTTTTTACGCGGTTTGCTTTCGGCGATAACTCTAGAACGGAATAACGGAATAATTTAAAATATTTATGCATGCGAATTGATCAACTCTATTTAGTCTGTTTTTTACGCGGTTTCATACATAATAAAAGTGGAACGTATCCCCCGTGTAAAACAAATACCTTAGTGTATATGATTCAGAAACTAGACACCAGAAGGCATTATATTAATGCGAGACTTTTACACTGAAATAAAAAAAACTGTTCCAGTAATTTGGGCTAATCCCGTGATGTCACAGAAATAAACTTTTGCTCTAAACCGTTACAATGACCATAACAACTGCTATCTTGTCAGTAACATCACAACATCATTTTTAATGATCAATTTAATCTCCTCGAGTAGTGAGCGATTTAAACTTTCTTTAGTTGTTCCTTGAATCGGTTCAAAAGGACTATTAGATGTAATTCAAAAGATATTTGTTTTCCCGATGAAATACACCATAATCACACTTAGTTAATGGCCCCAACAACATTCTCACTGTTGGTTTTAATCGCTGCGACCCGACTAACCAGTATAGTTAATTTTATTTTATTTTCCCCAATGATGTGAACGACTCCCAAGTAACAATTTCAGTTTTATTATAGCCGTATAGCATTCCTCCCGGCTTTGTTGATAAAACTACATTCAAAACTGTTTTGTCTACCAACACCTCCTCTATGCTTCTTTAAAGCCAAAATTTGTACAAAGTGGCCCCCTCTATAGACGGTTGTGAAAACAAGTTAATAAAACCATTATAAGACCATAAAGATTTTGAAAATGTTCTAGTGAAAGATGTTATGACCACTTGAGAACCATCATAAAACCTATTGGCTGCCATTAAAACCAGAATGCGGCCAAATGGCCACAGCTGTCAAACTTCACTGTGAAATCGAGGTTGGTTTTTGTTGTTCTGCTTTGTTCGATTCTCTACTCTTCTGATTCATTTAGTAGTAAATAATATCGAAGAAAAAAGGTCAAGTGATGAGGGAAATTTTATTCGATAACAAAATATCCTAGGCAAATTGAGTCTTTTACAGCGTATCATGCTCCAAATCATATGCGCATTTAATTTTGTGGTGAATATTGGCACGATAAGAGCCGAAAATTAATGCGCCTCGGAAATTATGCGAGTTCACAACAACAAACACAAAATTAATACAAATATATTCGATAAATTAATCATGAATTTCTTGAAAATTGATGGAATTCAATAAGGTTATCTAAAAAACTGCAGAAATTGGTCTCCGATCTACAGTTCATTTGCATTACATTTAGAATTTGGTGCATTTATTTTCCCCTGTTTCAATTATTTCGTATATTTCAATATGGCGATTGGAAAAAAATCACTATCCTGGCATAAAGCCAAATTATCTTCGCAATGACTACTTTAAAACTATTTGGTTATTTGGTGGCTTCCTTAATGCCAATTTGCCGTTTAATGCATTTATTGGATGCAAAATGGTTTTAAAAGGGTTTTTCAACTGACCATAATAAGATAATATAAATGAGTCCTAAAACGGCATTTTAAAACAGCATATTATGAGTTTATAAAGTCAAAATAAAACCTTTGATAGGAGTAAAAGGAATTTGAAAAAAACGAGGTTTTAAGATCGTTTTAAACAAGCTGGGTAGGTTCCCATAAACCTGACTAAAATATGAAACCTATTGGCACTTCTTGGTGTCATAATAAAACCAAATTGATTTCTAGTGGCTTCGATAAAACCTTAATAAAACTTAATAAAGCAGCATGGTTTTGGCAATGTTACTTGGGCTATCACACCCTGTGAGTGGTCTCTATAGCACCCTTACTGTTGGTTTAAATTTGTTCAAAGTAGACAATAAGTGAAGTTAAAAAAAATATGTTTGTTATCCCAATGTAGTAAACCACCATCATACGTTGTGAGTGGTCCCAACAGCATATCTATTGATGGTTTAAATCAGTTGAAATTGACTCTCAAGTGTAATTTAAACAACTGTTTGTGTTCCCAATGATGTAAGCCACTACCACACTTTGTTTGTGGCGCCAACAGTATCATTACTGTTAGTTAAAATCGGTTAAAATCGACTAAAGCGTGCATTAAAAAGAAGCGACTAAATGTTCCGATTTTTCATGCGATTACCCTGTCACCATGGTCAGTAGTCAATATATACTAGTTGCCTATATGCTGTGAAAATTTGACAGCTCCATCAGTTTGTTTACGGCAGCTATGGCGAGAACAATGAAACAACTTCGATCTGTGGTTTGTTCGTAACGCCTGCTCCATCCGCGCCTAAAAAAGTCGGCCAAACCCAAGTAACAATTTCAGTTCTATTCCAGCCGTATAGCACTCCTCCCGGCTTTGTTGATGAAACTACATTCAAAACTGTTTTGTCCACCAACACCTCCTCTAAGCATCTTTAAAGCCGAAATGTGTACAAAGTGGCCCACTCTATAGACGGTTGTGAAAACAAATTAATAAAACCTTTCTAAGACCATAAAGATTTTGAAAATGTTCTAGTGAAAGATGTTATGACCACTTGAGAACCATCATAAAACCTATTGGCCGCCATCAAAACCAGCATAGGGCCGAATGGCCACAGCTGTCAAACTTCACGGCGATATCGTGGTTGGTTTTTGTTGTTCTGCTTTGTTCGATTCTCTTCTCTTCTGATTCATTCAACAGTAAATAATGGCTGAGAGAAAAGTTCTAGTGTGGTGGGAAATTATCTTTGATAGCAAAATATATAAAAAAAAATGAGTTTATTTATAGCGTATCATGCTCCAAATCATATGCGCTTTCAATTTGGTTGTGAATATTTGCACGCTAAGAGCTGAAAATTAATGCGCCTCGGAAATTATGCGAGTTTACAACAACAAAAATAAAATTGAAAGAAATATATTCGGTAAATTAATCATGAAACTCCTGAAAATTTATGGAATTCAATAAGGTTATCTAAACGAATACCGAAGTTTGTCTCAGATCGACAGTTCAATTGTATTACATTTAAAATTTGGTGTATTTATTTTTCCACATTTCAATTATTTCATATATTTCAATATGGCGATTGCAAGAAATCACAGTTTTGCCAAAAAGCCAATTTATCTTAGCAATGGCTACTATAAAACTATATGGTCGCTTGGTAGCTTTCCTCAAAGCCAATTAGCCGTTTAATGCATTTACTGGAGCCAAAATGGTTTTAAAATGCTTTTTCAACTGACCATAATAAGATAATATGAATGAGTCCTAAAACGGCATTTCAAAACAGCATTTTATGAGTTAATAAAGTCAAAATAAAACCTTTGATAGGAGTAAAAGGAATTTTAGAAGTCAAGGTTTTAAGATCGTTGTAAAGAAGCTGTGTAGGTTCTTATAAACCTGACTAAAATTTGAAATCCATTGGCATCTCTTGCTGCCATAATGAAGCCGAATTGATTTCTAGTGGCTTTCATAAAACTTTAATAAAACATAATAAAGCTGGAGGGTTTTGGCAATGTTACTTGGGAAGTGACCCACTTCGTGTCGGCCGGATACGATCGCGGAAACATCTACAAGATTCTGGCACTTCTGGAGAAGGGAGAGTCCATCGAGCGGAAGCCTGGTTCCGGCCGTCTGACTGTTCTAAGCGTCCGGAGGATTCAGTCTAAACTAAAGGTTGTACGGAATCAAATTCCACCACTTTTAAATGGCTGTAGCTTTTTTATCCGTTGGGTATTTTCTATTGAAATTTTGGGTGGAATTAGTTCAATGTGTATTTTTTTACGCTGTGTAAGTTTCACTAGCAGATGTGCAATCGTTGCGAAGATGGAGTCGGAAGAACAGCGGCGCAAAGAAATTTTGCGCACGTACCTCGAAAATCCGGATCTTTCTCATCGTGCCATCAGCAGGAAGCTGGGCATGGTACATTCTACGGTGTCTCGTGTTTTAAATCGATACCACGAACGTTTGACCATCGATCGGGAAGAAAGGAAAAAAAAGGCAAAAATGGATCTCCGTATAGTGTTAAGGATCACAAGCGGGTAGTTCAAGCTTTCAAGAGGAATCCCAACAGTTCAGTTCGAGCTGTGGCGAAGAAACTGAGTCTAACCAAAACTGTCGTGCAAGATGGGAAAAAACGTGAAGGACTACGCACGTACAAAGTCCAAAAGGCGCCTAATTGCGATGAACGGCAGAATACGGAAAGTAAAACACGTGCGCGGAAGCTCTACACCCAGATGTTGACGAAACCACATAGCCTCGTTATGGATGATGAAACTTATGTAAAAGCAGACTTCCGGCAGCTTCCGGGGCTCCAGTTTTTCACCGCTCATCATAAATTCGATGTCCCTGAGGACGTTAGAAAGCAGAAGATGTCAAAGTTTGCCAACAATTATATGATTTTTCCAGCAATTTGCTCGTGTGGAAAGCGGAGCACCCTATTCGTGACAACTGGAACGGTCAATGGGCAGGTGTACCTAAAGGAATGCCTCAAAAAGCGTCTACTTCCTCTTCTGAGGTCACACGATGGTCCTATGATTTTCTGGTCGGATTTAGCCTCGTGCCATTACTCGAAAGAGGTTTTGGAGTGGTACAAGGCTAAGGAGGTCAATTTCGTGCCGAACCATCTCAACCCCCCGAACGCACCGGAACTGCGGCCAATTGAAAAGTACTGGGCCGTCATGAAGCAGGCACTTCGGAAGCATCCTAAGGAAGTGAGACCAGAGGAAGATGTGAAGAAAAAATGAATTGCCACGCAAAAAAAAGTTGGTCCAAATGTTGTACAGGACCTTATGAGTAGCGTAAAGAAGATGGTTCGTGCATTTGGATATGGAATTGAAATTAAATAAAACAAACATGGGAAAATATTCATAACATGTTTTATTTTACTCCCTGAAAGTTTGAAGATGATTGGTAGAACGGGCGAATTTTGCCGAATATTTGTGTGTGTCGCAATTTGATTCCGTACACCCTTTATTCTGGAATAAATTTCCAGCAAACTACCCAAATATGATTGTTTGCAATACTCTGAAGTTGCCGGCTACCTCAAACTAACTACAATGCCGCTCACCACACGAAATGCAATGCGAAACCCTGTGACCTTCAAAACAGATGGATCTTCACCCTAACCGGCTCCATTTCGCACCACCAGCTGATCCATCACATCCGTCAACGGATTGCAAATTTTCCCACAGTCACTTCCTCCTTCTTGATTTCACCGCCGAAAATAAGCGTGTTGGGGGCGTAGAAGCATTTTCCAACTAATGGCTCAACGACCCTCTGCTCAGCGACCAAACATCCAGCCAGCCACGGATTTTCCACACCCACCCGTGTTCGCGGATTTACGACTACATACCATGAGAGTAGGAAAGTTACGTCAACAGGCGTCTAGTTGTTCGAGAATTTTTCACTCCCTCGGAAAATTCTCTCTCGACTCGGCTCGGTAGTGTGTTTTGAATAGCCCCCCGAATGGCCGAAGAAGTTTAGTAGCCGATTTAGTACCCGGTTGAGAATCGTCCCGTTCACACACATCCCGATTGGCGCGTGCAAAGTGCTACTGGCATGGCCGCAGCGATGTGACGTGCGAGCGAAAGTGTGGTTAATTTCGAGTTTCAGCGGGTGTGTGTGTGTGTGTGTGATCCAATCTGGTTAATTGTTTCGTAAATAAAAATTCACCAGTGCGCATATTTATCGTTCATTTATTTTAGTGACACGACCGGAGCGCCAAAACGGAGAAATTTTCAACTATTGGGTAGCAACTGTCAAAACAACAACGATATGTCCAACCAAGGAGTGATATTTTTGAGTGTAAGAGTCATCTGTTCTTCGAACTTGTGCAGTGTGTTTGTTATAGTCGAGCGAATCGCCAGCGAATTCGGTCCGGTTTTTCAGGAAAATGCGAGTAAACAACTTTCCGTCCCGAGGGGGTATTTTTAGCTCCCGCACGAAATCAATTACCAAGGAGCTAATTGCTGCCCATCTATCTCCGTTCCCGGCCTCCATGATGGGATGTGAGGATTGGCGGCGGCGGCGGCGTGCGCCAGATACACTTAAACCAAGCATGCTGGGCAGGACAATTTGACATTTGGCAGGTGCTGCCGCACAGCGGGAAAACTGTCAGCCTGTGTCAAGTTCGTGCCCCACATACTCTTTTTTGTACCTTTCTCAAGGTTGTTCATTCTTTGTTGTTACTCATTTCTGTCGCTTCACGCACAGGCACAAGTGCAAACAAAGAATCTTTTCAAAAAAGCGATCCCCCCAAAATCCGTGCGGGTGCGAGATGCGTCGGTTTTTATTTTTCTTTCATCCTCGTCACTTCGATCGGAACCCGAAGCTAAACGAAACCTTTGTGTCCGACCATGCGAAAAGATGAGTAATTAACATTTTCATTCACAATTAACTGCGGGCTGCTGTCTCTGTTTTTCGTTTGTTTGTTTTTTACGAGCTTTCAGTTCAAATTGACATGCGCGACTTTGGTTGCGTTACTTTTTCTGTTTGGATGAATCTTGTAGACGAGGAGGATGGTTGAATGGGGTTGGGAGCATTTCCGCAAATCCCGTGATGTTGAGAGATGAAAATGGCTTGAAAATCGTTGCTGATGTTATTGCAATGTTTACTTTGGGTCAGGAGAATAATTGAATTTTCCAAGTTAATTATTGCAAATTCAAACGAAAATGTGAGTTTGGCGTCAGTTTTGACAATCGAAACTGACAACCGTTGCTGACAGATAATGTGCTGTTGAAACTTTCAAACACTTAGAAGGCCATGTTCTCATGACAACACGAAAAACCTCAAAGAATAGTTATTAATTTCAACTGAAGTAGGAGTAAAGTTCAATGTTTTGCAAATTTTGGGCGTCACGCCACGCTTTTTGTCAGAACTATTCTCAGCAGAATCCAATTTTACCAGATCGTATTTTCATGGAAATTGTATGCTTGTGCTTTTGATGGATGGATGTTAGCTGTGGCTTTTATTTATTTATTGAAAAGCGTCGATTGCTTAGATTAGTTCTGGAATGCCAATATGTCAAAACGAACGAAAGTATCCTGTAAAATGAACAACGAAAACAATCAGAGTTCCCGGTGAACCAATCTTCCACATCTTCAACTTGAATGACGTCTATGCCCATAACGCATTCACTAAACTTTCCCACGGCTTTCATGTGTAAACAAATGCAACCAATTTCCCTCGGGTGCTTAAGAAGCGAAAGTGTCTCCAAATATCCGCTCATTCCAAAGCCACATCTCCACAATGAAATCGCCGGCCATTAACCGCACCCCTATTATCTAACTTTACCCTGTGCCTTTGATCGTGGAGGTGATTCCGTGCATCGCCGCTTTTGTCGTACGGCCAATTACAATAAAATCGAATTAATTTCCCCCTCGGGCGGCTTCAAACAGCGCAAGTTGCTAGTTTACATTTTTGCACACATCTCTCTCCGTCTTCATACCTTCTTGGCGAAACCAAAGTGATTCTTTTGTCCGATCATCTGCAGGGAATCAATTACTAATTCTTCGCTTTCTCTCCCATCTGTATCATTTCAGACTGTACAGACGGCTTCGCCCTGGAGGCCCCAGTTGCCCCTACCGAAGGACATAACCTTGCATGTGCAGCAGCAGCAACAGAAGCGAGACATGGACAAGGTCTCGAGTAAGAGCATTAGTGGTAAGGACGCAAAGGACGGCAAAAAGTGGTCCATTGTGAATCTGTTCCGTCGGAAGCAGCAGAAAAAGGAACTGGAGTACGACTCCACCTCCGAAGAGGACCGCAAGGCCGGTTTCGTACCGGTGAAGAACAATCGTACTCAAGCCGTTGCCCAATCGGGGACGCTCAAAGGCAAAAATCGCAAGAAGCGATCCAGTAAATTGGGAAGCTTCGATCACATCGTGGTCAGCCAAAATCAAACCGGCAATTGCTACGGCTTCAAGGAAAGTGGCAGCGTAAACTCGATCGACAAGTATGTAGTTTCTATGGGTTCACTAGATCGAAGATCAAGAACAGACCAAGGGAAAACAAAGGAAGGCAAGGAGGGTTCCAGTGACGAAGGATCGCAAAGATCTTCCTCGATGTCCAGGTTCCGAAGTGACGATAGCCTGGGCAATCATAGTGCCAGCTCGCATAGAAAGTCCCGTTCGGCTAGAACCGAACGGTACTTGAAAAGAATGACCAAGGATGAGGAAGGTAGCCCCGTCAATCGCTGGCATACTCAACCAATTACTCCGAGCATGCTCCACGGAAGCATTCAATCCGTAGATAACGTTAACAGACGCGGCTACCCAGTAGGGGTTCATCCTAGCCTCAGGAACTCATCTAGTCTCACCAATGTGCCTCACCTGTTCCACCCACCCAATCCGTATGCCCAGCAACAGCAGGTCTACCAGATCAACCCCTCGGCAACATACGAAAATAGTTTCTACATTCAAAGTAAAGCAAACTCTATGCGGGAGTCGATCCGTAGTCCACCGCCAGTTCCGCCACGAGATCCGCAGCGCAGACTAACGATCGGACATCCTAGTGATGCTCGACCCATTTCCTACGCCTTCGATCGCCACCAGATGAATGTGCAACCAAATGCAAACAACATTTGGCAACCGAATGGCAAGTGTACCAGTGATGATCGGCTATGGGGCTCAAACATAACTCTTCAGCAACAGCCGGCTACCCCTCAAAGCTTCATAAACGCTCAAGCCATGACACCACCGAGACCGGCATCCGTTCAACCAGAGCCCTCACAGAAACGATACATCTCCCGGCATCCTCAGCAAACCACTCCGTCTCCTAACCAGGGCTACGTGGTTCTACATCACAACCATCAACACCCGCACCACCAGCATCATCGCCACCAACATCACCAGCAGGCTCAACCACAACAGCAGCCGCAGCAGCCACAGCAACAGCATTCGGCTGCGAAACGACCAAACGAGTACCGTTACGTAACGGACGTAACTCCGCGATCACGAAAACCCATCCAAATACAGGATCGCACTTTTGAACCGTATGAGCCATCCCGGCAGATGCAGCAGACTCCCCCAACCAACACACAGCCTTCGCAGTACGGCACAACGGCATACATTCGGACGCGACCATTGAAACTAGACCAGGAGGAAGAGAACCCCAAAACCCCTCAGCAATCGGCATCCGCGTTCTGGCGGAAAATCGAGGAGGAGCAAACCACCGCGCATCGCCGGGGCAGAGGTGCCGACCGTAGACAGCAAGTTCCGGGTTTGAACTCCCGCTCCGTGTCCAGTTCACGCGCCCTGGAGATGATGAACCGCCGCAATCACGATTTGTCCAAAGAGTTGAGCAACCTCATTTGCGGTGACAACGAAGACGATCAGCAAAACGTTATCAGCGGACGGCTATATCTCCGTCAGGCGCCAGATTCTAAGGAGAAGTCCCGATCACCGCCTAAGAACAAATACGAAGAATATGTGGCCAAAACAATCGCTCAATCAACCCAGCAAACCCCCGTACCAACATCCACCTACCGGAAATTCAGTGCCGAGCAGGACTCCAAGGCCACCACCAACCTAACCCACCTCCGCAGTCCACCACCACCCCCGGCGCGAGGTATTTCCAAACGAAATTCCTGCTCCGAAGAAGAACTTTCCAAGAAGCAAAAGTCCGCCAATCTCGAAGACGCCATCAACGAACTGGAAGCCATATACAAAAGCCTGCGCCTGAGTGACGAAGATTTGCTGGATCGTGCCGAGCTTCGGGATGTACCGACGCCAACCTTGTTCAATCGCCAACCAACGAAACCGACCTCCGACTACGACGACGAAGACGACAGTGGCGATCGACGCAATTCCGAGCCCAACATTGAACTGGACGATTTGAGCTTCCGCAGTCTTAGACGCGCCAATGAAACCATAAAAACCCTGGAAGTGCAACCGCCGTTCGGCATCCCGATCGGGCCGATCCCACCATCACCGAATACGGACTACCTGAGTGCCCATCCGGCGAAGCCCATCAAGCCTCGCTTTATGCCGAAACGCTCTCCGGATCTAGTGTCGGACGATCTGGCCTTCCGTCAACTTCGCCGCGATAAAGACCTGCAGCAAAGTATCGATCGAGCCAGCTATAACGCTACGGAAGCCACCGCCGTAGAGAAACCCATCAACAGCAGCATCGTCGAAGACGTTAAGAAAAAGCGCAACAGCCACAAGGCGACGGGCAACACACTAGCGTCGAATATCTACAATCTGATACAGCGCGATGCTGCCAAACCGTCCGGCGGTAACTTAGATGATTACTACCGCATTGATACTGCTGCCATCAAGAAAAAGGACGTTGAAGACGTTCCGTCCGATGTATTGGTTGTTCCCAAGCCGAAGAAGACTACGAAAAAGATCGAGAGGGCCAAGAGCGGTTCACCGAAGATCACCGGAGGAGCAGTGTTTAACCTGCCGTCGACGTTGAAGTCGACTGGTTCCACAAGGAAGGGAACACCCGCCGTGTCTGACAGTAGCAGCCCACCGAGCACTCCTACGCAGAAAACAACACCGAAGGTCAGCGGAGATGGTCCGGTGATTGTCGGCGCAAAGCACAAAGCGGAATTCGAGGATATACTGAATGCCATAGCACAGGAAGCGAAGGATACCAGTGAAAAATTGGGCATGGATCTGGCTGAGCTCCGGAAGGAAACCAAGTCGGTTTCCAGCGGGACCAGCCCGGAGACGAAGCCGAAAAGTAAGCCAATCGCTCCGAAGGAGCCTTCGACGAGTCGAAAGTCGTCGGTCAAGGCTGAAGAGAGCGCGATCGATGAGGTGGCCGAAGCGGCCAAATATTGCAGAGAGATGCTGAAGAATGTGGTCGAAGCACCGAAGCAACTGGATGAGCAGAAGCTAGTCAAGGAGATTGATGATACATCCAGCGCGGCGATGCTCTGTCACGGAATGATCAATCGAGTTATGATGGTTAGGCAGGAGCCGGTGGCACCGGTGGCGGTAGAGGCACCAGAAAAATCGGTACTCTCAGGCTTGATTAAGGAGTTGACGCCTCAGGTGGGAGATGAGGACACCTTCGATAGGTTGTCCAAGCGATGCCAGGAGCAATTGGATGAGCTCGGAGAACTGAAAGATGGGGAGAAGTCTGCGATCGATCGGGATTACGAAAGTTTGGTGGAGAGTATCAATCCTCTGGAGTCGGATTCGGATAAGAAGAGTACCGAGGAGGAGATCGATTTGATCATGAAGGAGTGCGGCATTGAGAATGATGTACAGATTACGATCAATTCGGTGCCTTTGGAGAAGCAAGAGGAGGTTTTTGAAAGAAGCAAATACAGCAAGGAGTCCAGTTTGGAGTTAAGTGATTTCCATGGGCCTTCATTGACCCCGACAGATCCGAAATCTTCTAGCGAGACGGAACAGTTCCCAAAATCGTCGGACCTTACGTCCTGCAATCTGCTGTCGTCGAGCGATTGCCTCAAGTCCAATGTTAGTTCATCGTCGGCTGCTAGTTCGATCGTGTCCGGTGTCGATTCGACACTGGTGGAGGTTATTCCGGTTCCGGTAGGGGCAGTGACTGGTTCGTCGCCTCCCTTGCGCCGTACGCCGTCTGATGCCGAGTCGCAGTACAACTCTTCCGAAGAGCTGGCGATGATCTTTGGCATCAAGAGTCCAACACCGACAGGTAACACCACCCACGAGAATGCGTGTAGTGAGCAATCATTGTTGTGTGCATCCGATCAGCATGGTGTGTCTGCTACCAACAACACTCAAAACACTAATAACACCACTACAAACACTACAAATACTACTGTCACTAGCGCTAACAACAACAACAACAGCAACACTAGATATCACGAGCTGGATAGTTTCTATCGATCCGCTAGCTTTACCCACGGTACCCAACTCGACACGATCGAGGAGGACTTGCACGAATTCGAGCTGGACGGAGTCGAACCCGGTGGCGATCTGCAGCAGACGAATCCGGAAATAGAATCAACTACAACTGATTCCGGAAACGTCAGTCTGACCGATTTCGGCAACGAGTTCACGGCCGAACGACGCGTTACGTTCGTGAACGAAATCCAGATCGATGCGGGTTACGCGTTCAAAAGCGAGATACAGATTCCGGAGATTTTCATCGAAGACGTCGATGAAGGTGATTCGGCGGAGGTTGAAGAGAGTCCACAGCCGGCTCAGCCAGCAGATGATGACAGGGTAGTTGATGATCCGAAAGTCGAATCGCTACAAGAATTTGAACAGATTGCTCCGAAGAACGACACGAACCTACGAAGACGAACGAACAACGATGGCGACGAAAGCGGCCGAGGTCAGCCCGGTGGTAGTAGAAGGCCAAGTACCGGTCAACAACAGGGAAAGCGTAGCGGCAACAGCATCGTTCAACCCCAGCATGTCGTGCTAGCATGTACCTATGGCTTGGCGAATAGTAACTTTGACTATATTACCGTAATTGCTTTAATCATTGCCATCATCACATTATTCGCACTGATGATTCTGTAGAACAAGTACGCAGCCAAAATTTAGAAGAAAAGAAAAAGGGACTCATCTCACCGCTTCCATCGTTTCTGATCGTTACCAGAGATGAGCCCCGCTATTGGAAATCGAAAAATTATGCACACATAACCCGCCCTTAAAAACGCTTACGTAACTTGCTTGAATGTAAGTTCCGATAAATGACGTTTGTTTGTTAGTCAACAGCACCCGCCTGAATGTTTATGCTTTGCTTGATGCCTTAGTTGCGCTGCGCCGCGACGATCGCTTCAGAAATGTTTGTGTGTATAGTAACAAATTTTATCTCTAATTAACCCGTTGAAATTCGAAACCAAGCGACCGACCAAGCCCTGCCCGTTTAGTAGCAATTAGAGAGTTAAAATTTGTCCGTGTGCTTTTTTTTGTTAGTGTGCCTTTGCGAAACATAACCTTAAAATGTAGGAGAAGCGGCTGCGCCGTTATCCATGTAGTATTTAATAACGTTCGTTCCTGACACATTCATACCGCGCATTTTTGCACGTCCTCTTTCATTCCGTTCTTTCATTTACCGCGTTGTTCGTTGTTATCGCTGTTTTTCTCGTTATTCTTCGATTCAGTGTAGGAACTCTACCGTCCATTTCCTTTTCTTTTATCTAACCGTGGAAAATGTTGCCCATCGGGTTGCAACAGCAGAATCCAGCAGCAGTGGCCCATCGCCTCCGACACTGGAGTACTCCCGCGGGGACAATCGCGACTCCGGAGCAATCCAAAACCTCTGCTTCTGTTTACTTTAGAGTGCGTGCAAAAGTGCGTGGGTTTGTGTGTGTGTGAGGGTGATTGTTTACAAACAAAATGGACACCGAGACTCACCTTTGTTCGCTGACGACAACTACTGTTAAAACTGTGCGGTTAGTATGCAATGTGAGAACAGGAAATCTTCATCAAAATTTTAGGGTTAGACAGGCAGCTTGCTTACTTTACTTCGCGACGCATTCGTATCTTTAAGGATTGTGTAAATTTCTGTACGATATATCTTGCCTACCACCTAAGTGCTACTGTTTTCTTCTTCGAGTTATTTTTTTTTTTTTGCGATCTTTACCAACTTTAAAATTAGCTATTAGACTGTATCATGTGCCAATGAGAAGATAATCTTACGAATACTTTGATAACATGCCCAATTTTGAACTAAGAACCGTTGTACTACTAAACAAACTATCGTTACTACTTATAGGAAGACCATTGCCAACCGTTTTCTCTTTACTTTTCTAGATTTTTACTAAGTGTTAGTGATCAATGTTACTGCGCCCAGACTCTCTCTCTCTCTCTCGGTCTATCTCTACCACAGACAAATGATGAAACAGTTGCTTAAGACTCGTTAATTCATGACAATTGTAACTGAACCTGTAAATGCCCCTCTCGAAGTATCGGAGCAGATTTTGTAGAAGAGGCGAATCGAGGTAGTAATTTTGATGGTTGTAAAGTATATATTTGTTTCAGTGTACATTAATAAGAATATTTACAACGAAAAAAAAAGATGGCACATCTACTGCCGTATATTGGGTTAGTTTTTTTTTCTCTCATGTAAACATTGAATTGTGAATTTGTAACACAGCTGAAAGGTGGAAAACTTCTATGAATACTTTCAAAAGTTTAAGGATGAAATAGTTATATATTTTTTGTTCGTTGTTAAATGGTCACTTTGAATAAACAGTAAAGAAAAGTTTTTGGTTTTGTTTGCTCTTTTACTTATTGTTTTCCTTTCTGAATTTGTTTTTGGCTAAATTGGGCATCGCGTAGGAAAGTAGAACAAAAAGAAATAGGTTAAGCTTTGGAATGTGTTTTGTTTGAAGCTTCTGAAACCTGGGTTGCAAAATTTCCCCAAATCTTCCTATTAGCTAAATCGGAGACGTTCTTTACATTGAGATACTTTCCAGGTTTAGCAAAATTGAGGTTAAATATCTTAGATGGCGCTTGTTAAAATGATTAGTGGAGTTGCATATGCAGAGTAATTGGTGATAAATAGAGCTGGCAAATTACATACAATTTAATAGCCAGAAAGTTATCAGCAATTCCAATTTTAGCAACTACTATGTGTAACCTCAGTTTAGCTGTACTTGGACTCCTCATTTGCAGCCGAAGAGTCTCCCGTTGTTTGGATTATACCGCAAATTTAGCTGAATTGGAACAAAATATTTGCCTTTCGATTAAGTAATTCCAACATCAATTTCAAAGAGCTAGGGCAACACGAGTTCGCAACCAAAAGAGATCGTTTGTTTGTGGATAATAATACGGGCCTTCCCGTTTCAGCTTTTCTGCTATTCTATTTTTTTTTTAAATGTTGCAAGTCAATTTTGATTTCATTAATTGTCGTGTGGATATTAAATTGAGGCATTTTTTAAGATCCTTTCTATTTGGTATTTCAAGCGAAATTGTCTAAAAAACTGCAAAGCATTAGCAGATGAGGTTGTATTTCCAAAAACGGGAAGGCACTGTATTTGAAAATTTGAAGCCTTTGTTACTGGTCATGTTAGGAGGACAAGGGGCAGAAGGAGCATACGAGTTGATTTGAGCACCCCATTATTCTCCTCCTATCTGTGTAGATATCCACTAAATTTGCTTTCGATGTTTTTATTATAATCAATCGATTCCCAATATAAAAATAGATACTAGTTTGTTTACCACTGATATAGAATTTCAAAACCGTGTAAAAGATCACCCCGTATGCTCATTATGCCACTTGTCCCCCTATATCTGATTAAACGCAACATCAACGCTTTGAAACTAAACTCACGAAACGTAGTAGCCTGAAGTGCATGTTGCTTTTCTGATCCGCTTTCGATGAATGTCTCATCATCAGTTAATGTTCATCATCATCATCATCATCACACCGTAGTGCTTCGATTGGCCCCTCCTCCATAATCCGTTAAAACACTAACCCTCCCTCTCTCGATTCTACCTTTCATTCACAGGAGCTTCCAATTCTTCGAATGCGTGATAAAACCTCGCCATGCTCTAACTCTGGAAGCGGATAATTTAACGAAATATGCTAAATGTTAGAGAAATTAATACAATCGTGACCGTTCTATCCGAAACCGACTCCCTTGGTTGTCCGACCCTTTGTTTTGAGCGATTATTTCCTCCGAGTGAAAACCAAATAAAACCGACTAATGCCTTACAGCTCAAAGTAGAAGCGTTTACGTACATACAGTACTAGAGTAAATAAATTACTAATTCGAATGGAAACGCATGGTGTTTTACTGATGTTCCTTGGCTTTAGCTAACCTCTTTAGCAGCTCGAAGAAATATTTCCATCACTGCCGAGGGATGTTGATGACGATGACGATGTGAACGAGTAAACCGTTTGAAACGATGACAGTGAGAAACTTTTCCGCTGCAAGCTAGCATTATGGCGTATGAGTGAAGTGGCACCTAGCGGTAGGTAAACGAATGATGACAAGCTTCGAAATGTTTCAGGTTTCAACTCACGCATCGAACACGGTCGTGGAATTCAACTCAGCGTGAGTAAACAAGAAACTTGTAGCACAGACAGACGTTTAAGCAAGAACAAAATTAATCGATAACTTTTTGTAAATTTTGAAACCGCTTTCAAAAGCTAGCGTTAGGCCGTTCCCAACGCTGTTCTACTTTGTATGGGCTGTTATAGCTTACAACTAGAACTGAAACAAGCCATTCCCAATGCTGTGTTGCAGTTCTACTTTTCGAACAAAATTTTGCAACAGATTTGCAACTGCTCGACAGCTCTGCCCGAAAAAAAAATTCTCATAGATTTACAATTAGATGTATTGTAACCATACAATAGAATCAATAGTGTGTACAATTAATATTGTTCATGCCAATAAAATGACAATAGGGGATATTGTTTCAAAAATAGAATTTAATGTTAATTGAGACATCGAAAATAGAATAAGGGGGTTGTTATGCATCTTAACTAAAGAATAAACCATTTTTCCCGAACAAATCTGAGTCAATTACTATTGATTGTATTGTTTCACAATTGTTGAAAATTCTAGCATGTAGGGTGAATAGTAGATCTATTGTAATGACAATGTGCATTTATCATTTATCCAATACGTGAACAATAAGATTCATGTTCGGCAATAGATTTTAATGTTATTTTATATTATTGTATTGTCATTGTATGGTTATTTTTATCCGGGTGTTCTATTTTCACAGCGATTTGAAACACGGATGCAACATTGTTTTAAATGGGTTTTCTTTGTAATTGTGCCAGTTGTTATGACTACAGCCATCAGTGTTTTTTTTTAAATTAGAATTTTTTTTATTAATTAGCGATCAATTAGCGACAAATAAGCGAGCAATATTTTGGTTGGGATCGGCCTTAGCAATCGCTCGGTCACTAAGGCCACGTAGTTCACTTCGTCGAGGTGTGCACTGATGTGGCGAAGTTACGGCATCTGCTAGTATGTCGAAATATCATGCCGACGTTCGCCACACGCCACCAGATATTGACACGATGTATTGACGTGCGGCAACAAAACTGACAGATTTGCTAACTGGTAGTTGCTTATTGCTATTTGGCGATTCATTGGAAATGGAATTTTACACACGCTGAGATTTAAACTTGAATGGCTGTGCTTGTAGTATACCATTTGTAAAATGTTGTGCATTTCAAATGGGTATATTAAGTGAAAGTAGTGAAATATTCCTAAGATTTAAATTATTTTGAATTGTAAAAGATCAAAGACGGTGAAAATATAACAGTATTACCGGTAAAATTAGAAGTTGTGTTTTCAAGACCTCTAATTTGGAAATTGATTTCTGTCATTTCTGGTATACGAGCACGAAGTGGGTACCCTTCCGCTTGCCTACCACGCACTGCGGTAACTTGGTAAAAGATTGTGTGCTTGGATACTGCCTTTTCAAAAATAGCCCTCCGCTCAATTTCAACTGCTTGTATTAAATTTCACAGCCTGCCGTACTCTGTCGGACCCAAGGGGCGGATCGCTCAGCTCAGTTTTCTCCTGTGCTATTTTTTTTTAGTGTGTCTACAAGCGTTCAATGTTCTGGGAGTTCCCGTAATGTGCCGATGTGTTGACAGCCCAAACTGTTATTTTCTGCTGTGCCTGGCAACCAGGCAATGCATATTGGCCAACTCCCCATTGCTAACAGTTTGTGAATAGGAGGCGGGCTCTTCTCCCCGCCCATTGGGGCATCCTCATGTTAGATAGCTTGCTCTCATGACCAATTGTTGTTCCAAATCTTGTTGTTGGAAGGAGATTCTTTTTATCCCTGTGGAAACGTATGAGTGATGTTGCCTATCGATCCACCCTACCCGTTTTTGGCCCTTCATACAATGGAATGATTAGGATAATCAGTGGTTACTAAAGCTTGATCAAGTCTAACAGAGAGGAGAGCCCATTGCTGTCGGACTTAGTTTCCGTGCTACAATGGGTGGTAGAACATATCATACATCATCATACCAGGAAGTATGATTCGAAGCCCGTTCCGCTTTTGGCTAATGCATACACTGCATACTGGCACGAAAATGGCAAGCATCATTGGATCACAAGTCACGTTGATTTTTAGGAATTGGGGAAGCATTTCCATTATAATATGTTCTTTTTTAGCGGTTTTGGCTCTTAAATCATAAGCCATACAAAGATAGGACTTAAACGTTTTGTTTAACTATTCTCTCCGACTTTTAATTTCCCTTTTCCTTTAATATCTACTGAAGGCAACGTGGATTTGCTGTCTCTTCTTAAGGTAGATACCATATCCTTCCTATTTCCAACCGTTGAATGGACGTGGCCAGATGAGCAATTGAGGAGTGTTTTTATTGAGATTATTACGTGAAGAAACGTATCAGTAACATTTTCCGTTTCATGGTGGTATGCAATGTCTTCAACGAATTATTCCTCATCGACGAGGTGTGAAAACGTCTATGCTAATGCTAATTTTTACCGAACATATTACCGACCCGGCTATTTCAACCTAAGATCACAAAAAAAAATCTGTGTCCAGGTATTCTATTTTTTATTATTATTTTATTACAAACTTTTTTAAGGTTGAAAATGTCTCGACTTATAATTTCAAGCAAATAATATCAAATTTAAGACAATGTTATTATTTGACTAGAAGTCACTTGAAAAAGAAATTTTCTTCAGCTTTCCAATTGCGAATTTGAAGCAAACAAATGCCAACTTTAATTCAAGCAGAACCAGAGTTTTAACTCTTACCGTTGTTTGTTTTTTTGGTTGTCTCGAATTAGATTTATTTCTCTCTTTGAATTGCTAAGAAATTAACGATTTACCGATTTTCCCCATAAAAGATAAAAACATATTCACCCTGGCGTTGTTGTTAACACATATACCTCTCACGCCAAAGTCAGGAGTTCAAAACTCACCCGCCTCACCCCCAGAAATAACAAAAAAAAAAGCCAGATGAACTCGACACTATCTCAGATGCAGATTTTTTTTTTTTGTTTCGCTTATGTGTTTGGATATGCGCACGCTAAGAAGGTAGGAAAAAGGTTTATGAATCTTTAAAAGATTTACTGCTAAAAGACGAAGCGCGATGCAAGTTGATGAAAATTTTCGATCATTTTGAGTCTAAATTCAGATGTGTCGTAACGATTTTTCATGGGTTTACCTACCGCACTGGATACCCACGCGGCAGCAAACATAATAACCCGCGAGGCGGCAGACAAAGTTTTACAGCTCTATCAGTCGCCTCTAACCGTGGGGGCAAAAACAGTGGGGCACTCCGTTCAGAAGTGTGCGCGTTCAAAGAACGGCACCCCGCCGCGTCGAAAACGGACATTGCGTGGCACTTTGTGGACGCCGGATATGCCCGTTCCGGCATCTATAACATCTTGGCACTATTAGACAACAATCAGAGCATCGAAAGAAAGCCCGGTTCCGGACGGCCGACAACCCTGAGCGACAAGAAGCTCTAAAGGATGCTGAAGAGGAAGACCGAGGGAAAAGTGGCTACATCGCTGCGTGCGCTTGGCCGGGAGGTCGGTTCAACCGGCCAAACAGTGAAAAAGAACCTGGCGAACATGAACAGTCATGTCAGGAAGCGGAAGAGTCGCGTCCACTGGTTTCGGAGCTGCAGGCAATGACGCAGCGGTGGGGGCTGAATAAGATGGTCAACTCGATTTTCCCGGCGAATCCCGACGTGGCTGTGGTGATGGACGACGAGATCTATCTCACCCTGGATGGCAACGACTGGCAGGACACTTCGTATTTTACTTCCCCCACGAAGGAAGTGAGCTCCGAGGTGAAGTTCATTTCACACACCAAGACGGTGCTGCTGTGGTTGACAATCAGCGCGAAGGAGATGTCAAAGTCGCTCTTCTTTTGCTCCGTACTGGCCGTGAACGGGGAACTTTATAGTACGAAATGCCTGCCGGAAGTTGCTTAAGCATATGCAGCCGATGTGCTGGTACTTCCTGCGCCAAAAACTATATCTAATTTTTTCTTGACTATCCAGCCCCTGGTACCATTGCAATTAGCCAACGAACAAATCGACCTTCACTCTAGCAGCAACAACACTTCCTCGTTGGTTGCATGTTTGCCAAAACCTCGAATGGTTCAAGAAAATTCTGACTAATAGCTCTTATGCATTTTTCACTTTTTAACCAACACGAACTGTTTCTCTGGTTCAATATTTTTGACAACTATCCCAAGTAACAATTCAACAGCAGTTTGGCGCTTCATGTGACTTATTGTAACAGTAAGTACAAGTAGCATGGAAACAAAAGGATAGTATAACTGGGATACAATGAATTTACTAGAGTGGGGAGGGTTGATGAAATAACACTCTTAGGTCAGACAAACAAAGGAAAATGTAAATCGTTTGCATGTATTCCCAAAACAATTTTTACCTCGCGGAAGGGTTGTCTACCTCTGGCCACTAGGGTATCCAATAGTGGTGCTCTGGAGGCATCACTTTCCGGGCAATGCCAAACTCCGTGAGTAATGTCATCATAACCGGTTTCGCATCTATATATATATTGCTATCGACGAGATTTATTCTGTGGGAGATGTGCGTCTAACGAGTAGTGGACATAAGTCTTGACATCACACGAATGAAGCTACGACTTACATTCAAGACCTTTGAACCACGATCTCGACGAAACATTTGGAATAATGGAATGTAACCACCGCCCAAGAGAATTACTTGTCTAATCGTGTTGCCAACTTGGAAGAGAACTCTGACGTACTAATGAGAAAAAATCATCATAATATCTTGTGCGCTCACCTTTGCTAGAAAGTCCGCCTTCTCATTGCCCGGAATTGAGCAATGTAGGGGGGACCCATAAAGAGATAATACTAGATGATCTTTCGACCACCCATCTGCTCCCTTTTTTTTGAAAGAAAGTAAGATGTGCCTCACTGTTTTCATCGACCGGAGGGCCTCGATTGAACTGAGACTATCCGAGAAGATGACATAATGGTCTATGGGCATGTCGAAAATTATCCCGAATGTGAAATTGATAGCTGCCAGCTCAGCAACATGTACGGAACAAGGTTCCAGATGTTTTCGGAAGGCAGATGAGTATTCATTGTAGACACCGAAACCAGTGGATCCATCAATGCGCGACCCATCAGTGAAAATTCTTCTATTACAATTGACATGTTGGTACTTTCTAATAAAAATATGGGGAATTAAAATTGGTCAAAGTTGATCAGGAACTCCTTGAATGGCCTGCTTCATAATCAACGGAAGAACTGTGACAAGTGAAGCGTACACTAGGAGAATTATAGCATGGAAGACTTATATCGGTGGACATAAAGGGCGATACGGTCAAAATTTGGTCAATATCAACTTGACGTATTTCTTTCAATTTTGCATTTAAAAAAACTGAACACCCCTAATTTTGAAGGTGTGTGTGTGTAGAATGTTGCTCCTATTTTGATTTTGGAATTCACTCTTCAGTTGTCAAAATGCCGTCCAAGCAAGAAGAGCAGCGTATCAAAATTTTGCTCGCGCATCGCGAAAATCCGAGCTACTCGCACGCAAAGTTGGCAAAATCGCTAAAAGTTGCCAAATCAACCGTTACAAATGTAATTAAAGTGTTTGGGGAACGTTTGTCGACAGCCAGGAAGTCTGGATCGGGGGGAAATCGAAAACCGGAAGCCGCTGAGACGACAAAGAGAGTTGCCGGTAGTTTCAAGCGAAACCCTAACCTATCTCTCCGAGATGCCGCAAATAAGCTGGGTGTATCGTCTACAACCGTGCATCGAGCCAAAAAACGAGCCGGACTATCGACTTACAAGAAGGTAGTGACTCCAAATCGCGATGATAAACAAAATACGACGGCCAAAGCGCGATCCCGGAGGCTGTACACAACGATGCTGACGAAGTTTGACTGCGTGGTAATGGACGACGAAACCTACGTCAAAGCCGACTACAAGCAGCTTCCGGGACAGGAGTTTTATACGGCAAAAGGAAGGGGAAAGGTAGCAGATATTTTCAAGCACACGAAACTGTCAAAGTTCGCAAAGAAATATCTGGTTTGGCAAGCCATCTGTACCTGTGGCTTGAAAAGCAGCATTTTCATAGCTTCCGGGACTGTCAACCAAGAAATTTACGTGAAAGAGTGTTTGAATAAACGTCTGCTGCCTTTCCTGAAGAAACACGGTTGTTCCGTACTGTTTTGGCCGGATTTGGCATCTTGCCATTACGGTAAAAAGGCCATGGAGTGGTACGCCGCCAACAACGTGCAGGTGGTTCCCAAGGACAAGAACCCTCCCAACACGCCAGAGCTCCGCCCAATTGAGAAATACTGGGCTATTGTCAAGCGGAACCTAAAGAAGACCAAAAAAACTGCTAAGGACGAGCAGCAGTTCAAGGCAAACTGGCTTTCTGCGGCGAAGAAGGTGGACACGGTGGCTGTACAAAATCTGATGGCAGGGGTCAAGCGTAAGGCCCGGCAATTCGGATTTGGAAAAGCGGAAGCCTAACTGAATATTTTTCCTGAATTTTATACTAATTGAACTTGAAAAAGAAATTTAATTTGATTTTTTAAATAAACGATTTCACCGATTTACACGCGTTTTCCCTTGACCAAATTTTGACCGTATCACCCTTTATAGTTAATATAGATTCGCAAGAATCTAGACTGGGTACTCAATTCGAGCATTTCTTCGCAATTTTCAATCACAAGGTTGTTACTGATTCCACACTTGATCAGCAATTTAGATGAGAGCTCCCAGAAGTGGTACTTTAAGGGTTTTACTCCTGTCAGAACCTCCAGGCTCATATTATGCGTTGAGTGCATACATCCAAGGTCAATACGTAAACAACGATATTGAATGAGTTCTAAATTGATGAGGTGGCTGTTTCTTGCCGAGAGGAAGCAAAAAGAGCCATATTTGAAAACTGAGAGGATAGTTATTTGATAGAGTTTAATGAGGTCTTCCCGGTGAAGAAACAGCATTTGAAATTACTTTATTTTTGTAAAGTACACTAGGGCAATAAAATCGTTGACCACCTCATCTGTAAATCTCGATCATCGGTTAGTGCTTCTACAAAATTGTACGAAGATGCACAGCCGCTAAATTTTGAGTCGTTTTTGAATGACTTTCGTGAAATGTGGAGCCATTCTAATTCAAGTAAATGTTACAGGAATTGACAAGGTGACAAATCAAAACCATCAACTTAAATCAGATGGATGATTTTGATTTGTCGACTTGTACATCCCAGAGACGTTGGTTATATTTAGAGACCCGTAGAGAGAAAGTTTTTCAAACTAGTCAACGGCCACTAATGGCTATTTTGTAATATGTTGTGGTAGCCTGACTCTTTTCGTTTTACTTCAAATGACATCCACTTTTATGAGTAATTTTGTTTTTATGTATTTATAACAATACTCCCCTTTAATTAATCAGCAAACCATACACAGAGAGGAATTTGATGGTCAATTTTACCATTATTGGGGGTTAGGATGACTATTGCAGTATAGTGATTTTGAACCGACTATGATCATGGTCAAAACTACGATTAAAAATAGTTGATGCAACATTTTTCATAATGTTGGAATAGTCCTTGTTACCATGATCATAGTCAAAAATGCCATGAACGTGGTGAATTCGACCATTTTCATGGTTATTGAAACCATTATATGCGATAGTCATCCTGACCATGATTTAATTGTCGGTACAACGTTGAATTTTTCTCAGAGTAATGTTTATTTACGCTCCTCGTTGCCCGCTTGACAGTTCAATTGGTATTTCTTGCTTCACACTGTGAGATTCTCGGAACATAATCAACGTCTCTGTTACATCCCAGTAACATATATTCAAATTTGAGTGACTAAACTTTAATGAGTCAAAAAATTAAGTTAATTTTGTGGCCGTGTGTTTCTTTGGTTCAGTACATTTCAAGTTATGCAACCCTCCGACAGAGAACAGCACTTTGATTCGCGAATCCATACATCTAAAAGCTCTCACTCACCCCAAACTCCACCCCATTCCTACACGAAGCGTTTGCTTTTATGCTGCCCAACCCAACACGCGTTGAAACCAAAACATAACCCACCCAACCAATACCGCCGTCGATGACCGTCCATCCGAAAGCCATGCATTGGTATGCGTAATAATGCTTCCATTAGCCGTTTTGACATTTCCTTTTGTGCCTCACATTCGCATCACTCGATAAACGCCGCTCGCCCAACACTCACACAGCCAGCAGGCCTATTGGCGACGAGTAAAAATCGCGAGAGCTTTCGCTCACCAAGTCGCGTGCCGTCGTTTGTCGTCTCTCTGCGAAAGTTTACGCGTTCGATGGACGCACGACGAAGAAAAACAATCTAAACACAAAACTTCACAGGTATGGACACTGTGGTGAAAGAAACACAAGTGCATCCCTCTACAATACCCCAATCCCATCCGACTCACCCACCCCCTTGGAAGAACTGGTTGGTTGGTATGCGAGCGCAAGCAAGGCGAATGAGTTGCGAGCGAAGCGACAATCGGATCAGTCTTTAGGTGTCTGTCTCGTTGGTAGAACGTGTATCGTGGAATTGTTAAGTGAGTGTAGTGTTTGCGAAAATTAGGTTCTTTTCTAGTGGTAATGCTACGGATGGCATTGGAATGGTCGAGTGAGAGTACAGAACAAAGTTGGAAAAGAGGCATTCAGAGGACCTTCAGCCGTATGGAAGATTTTAGCTTGAAAAGAGATTACTGACCAGAAGGGGCAATCAATTTAATGATGTTTTCCGGGTGCCTGTGTTCTGTAAGGTGTTTTCCTCGCGGAAGTATTGTTAAAGATAAATTCTAATCAGTGAGGAGGAATTAAATCGCAGCTGAATGCGACAAATCAGAAGAACAACCAATGTTTACAATTCTTACATTATGGTGACATTATTGCTGTGATAAGTGATTGCCCTAGAAGAGATACATCATCATTGCCTTAAAAATTAACCGAGATTGTTATTGGAAAAAAAGGACCTGACACTCCATTAGTCGAGCAAAAGTGTTGGTATTTGTGCAACAAGCGGAACGGCATTTGATTATACTTTCAAAATAGTTCGAAAGAATCCTCACGATGGTTTTCACTCTACATTAGTTCAACCATAGTGAAAACTATTTTTTGCCTGTGCTACTAAATAAGAAAACTTCCTTCCAGAGGTGGAGAAAAGAAGCCCCTTCGAAAGTGAGTCAAGAACTACTTTTTTCTTGACATTTTCTAGTTGTTTTCTTTCGCCCGACAATCATCATCGTCCATGGTTGTGTGTTGCCATTGTTATGTGTTGCGTTCTAGCCATTTTCAATACGTGGGGGATGTGTTGTGTGCTTGTGTTGGTGGGAAGATTGATTCTCTCGCGAATTTCGGGACGTGCCATGGGAGGAAGGCACCAATACCAATGCATTGGCGATTGTCGCGTGCCTCTCACTGATGTCACATATTGCTGTGAAGTGATGGACAGTGGGATATTTTGATCTTGGTTTTGGAAAGATGGGAAGACTGGACCTGGCTATGATATTTAAGAAGCAATAAGATTGCCAACGTGAAGATTCTAAAAATCTAAAAATGGCCTATCATGGCTGAATTGCATCACCGCTTCAAATTTTTGAAGGCACAATTCTAAGAAACTCAGAAATTTACTCATGCCAATATTTAATAACTTGATATGAGGGCATTATCATAGACTAACTCTAAGACCAGTAGGTCCCGAACAAATACGATTTTTTTTTTGGCTCAGTCAGTACTTGCAGATCGGTCCCAAGCTTAATAATACGCCCCTCATAATGAACTCACACGAACACACTCTCAAATCTTCTGTCAAAATAACACAGCAAATCAAAACAAAGGCGCAAATATGTATACTAAGGTGCTGGCTTCAAGGTGTACTTCGGACCAAGGAGTTCTACAACATGGAACCAATTTCAAATCGTTAGTTGCATATTGATTGTTGGCATTATGGAATCTGAGAGATGTGCCTTAAAAACTGCGTAGTGGTAATGCTAATCGGTCATGATTGCGACCTGTTTTGGATACTTGTAACATTCACATTAATTATGTACAATTAACTTAAGGTATTAAATTGAAAACTTGAGCTGATACAATTATCAATCATGTTTATTTAGAATTACTAGATATATCAATAAGTATCGATTTTACTCTACCCCACTTAACTGATTCCAGTTTGATCACACTTCAATATATGAACTCAGATAAAAGGGCTCTAATATGACCCATGGATCTTGAATTGGGTCTTTGCTTGAAATTCGAGGTAAATATTTCTTAGACATGTTTGCCACGAAAACCAAAAATATACATAAATAGTTTCTAGTTGGCATACCAGTAAAAGCAAAAATTAAGAACAGGCAATTCTTATTGATAGGTCAACTTCTAGGTACATAGAGCCAAATAAGAGCCGTTTCCCCTCATATGGTCAAGCGGTTCAGCACAATATCTCTTGTGCCCATTTTTATTAGTGTACCCCTTAGCGATACGATGTTCCGATCGTAGTGCCAATAGGTGTCCATGTGTGCCACGGTAATTTGACAGTTCAATCGTTTGTTCTGGCTACGCCTGGCAACCAGGTGATTGTTTTGTTTTGCTTTGCAAAACTTTTGCATTTGATTTGAATATCGATCTAGATTTTTGTTGCGGAAATTGCGTTTTTGATAATCTTGTGTTGAGACAGCAACTTTCAGTGATGAATGGAATAAAAAATAGAGCTCAAGAAGTTTATCGCTGGAAGTACAGTGACGGAAAATTGAATAAGACCAAAGCCCGATATTCATACCAAATGGTCATGTTTGGAGGCTTGTCTTTCACTTTCCCGTGAATTAATTGAACTGAAATTTTGGCAATAGCCTAGAAGTAACCTGAATTTTCATCTTTAATAAATTCATAATTTTAATTCACCACTTCAGAAACTACAGACACCACCTACGACAAAAAAATAAGACCTCCTTTTGATATCCTTAGTTTAGGCCATGTTGATGAGTGTGAATTACAATCTATAGTATACTGATATTAAAATGACCCGTGCATCAATAATCAAAATTCAGATCCTCAAAGTCAAGCATCCTTTATGGAAATGAAAAAGTGGTCTTATTGTTTTGTCGTATGCGGTGTCTGTAACTTTTAAAGTGGTGAATGAAAAATGATGGATTTAATGCAGATGAGAATTTAGGCTACTTCTGCACCACAGCCGAAATTTCAGCTCAATTGGTTCTCGAGAAAAAGAAAGGCAAGCCCCCTAACATGACCATTTTGTATGAAAATCAGGCTTTGGTCTTATTGTATTGTCCGTCACTGGAAGTGTGAGAATTCCTATGAACTGTTGCATATTTATGGTTGGTTTATCCTTTTTCTTTGTCCGTATATGTTTTTTGCAAAATTTACATATGTTCGACGTCATTTCCATGATGAACATTCGCATTCGGAATAAACATTATTGCTTTGCCTGGAGCTGTTTCCTCACTCGTCCATAAAAAATGACAACTTCGATATTTGCCCATCCGTTTGGCAATTAGCGCATAACGCCTCCACTTGGAACTTTCCACAGCCCTTAGAACAAACAAAAGTTTTTCAAAGATTTTCAGCTGCTCCAATAAGGCATCAAAAGCCGAGTCCTCAATAATCTCTGGTGAAAGAAAGTTATTGTGACATAAAGTTATGATTTAATCTTAAATACACTTATCATGTAGCAAAATGCACCATAATTACTCATAAAATACGCTATGCTGAAGGATTTGTCGGTTGTGAGATTGAGAAATACTTTATACATTTTTTTTTACCTGATATTGGTGAAATCCAGGAGGCACATCACTTCTCCGCTTAGAATCCAAACTTTATCTGGGTTTCCTGCTTACGTTGCTCCATTAACATCTTTTAACGTTGTTTCACCACCTGCAGCTTTTCCACCTGCAGCTTTTCCACCACCTGCAGCTCTTCACGAAGGTTCTCAGCCATGATCCGCATGTCTTCTTCAATCACTCGGATCCTCTCGATGGTTAGCTGACCCAGCGACTGGCTGCAGAGGTTTTGATTTTTCACAATATTTCTGATATAGATGTGATGGTTCCATATTCCGCCTCCAAATTGCTTCAAAAATGTGCCCTTAATTGTAGCTTCGAACTTGCATCATGTCACGACTTATTAATTTTATCACTTATCTCATCCATTGTTCTACTCAAGATTTTGCCTCAACAAACTGGTAGCTCAAATGTTCACTTATGATCAATTTTATTCTAATACTTATGTCTGTTGCGTGACGAAACACACAAATCAAATCATCACCGCAACACTTTTCTAGGGTTGGCAGGTTATATCTTTGAAAAGTACAAATGTCAAAATTGTGACACAGAGTGCCACACATGTTTCGTTAAGGTGTAACATTTTCCACTACGGCGTGCCTGGCACACTGTTTTAAGCGACTCACCCCTTGGTTACAGTATTTCCGTTATTTTTGAATGGCACTTACTAACTACATCAATGTTCAATTCTCGACTCTCTCTCTCTTTGTAAACAAAAGAGATAAACAAATATTCAAACGTAAATTTCTCGATCTTCGCGAAAGCACGCCCTTCCATCATAACAAAGTTTAATGATCCGCTCACATTATAATGGTTCTAGTTTGCGTGGAAAGAGTCCTGAGAAATTTGCGTTCGAATGTGTGTGTACCTTTTTGTTAACAAAATCAGACACGTCATTTTGAATAAGCTGGCAAGAATTAACGAATTGTAACTGAAGCTAGCGTTTCCCATAATTAGCCCTATAGAAACACCCAAACGACCAATACAGTGCGCAGTGGTAGATTACGATAAAAACAGCTCGAATTTATGAGATAGATTGGGACTTTGAAATCTAGAACACACTCTATATTCCGAACCACCCTACACGCTAAGTTTAGTTTACCTAAATATAGGTGAAGTATACCCAAGGGGCAAGACAGCTCCTCATCGCCATCAATTTCAGAGTTACTTTTGAGGTACCTCGTGTAACTCTCGTTGCTCAGCAAGCGAGCACTGTCATTTATTTTCTCTCTGTTTTTGAACAGCAGCTGTCAATTCAACCGACTAGTACATGAGCTCTTAAGTGTGTACAATTGGACACTAGCAAATTTCCAATGATTTTAATTTTCTCTATCTAACTTTGAAAACAACCTACGGTCACTCAAACTAAATATCTGATATGCTCGTACAATTTGATATAGTATTTACTTCTATTCGTGTAAGGCTTTGCTTTTTTCGAGAAGAAGTTATTAGTATGTCTGTAATTAAGTCATACTTTGAATAAACCTATCAGTTTTTGCTTGACCTGCTATTTGCTAATGCAGCATCATTCCGCCAGACGGCCAGACTATGAACTGGTGCTATGCAACAAGGGCAGGAGATGAGACAAAAGAGCTCAGCCCGCAGAACTCCGACCCAAGCTTCAAGCTTCTTAGAATCAATGTTTAGCATATTACCAATCGATACATAGCGCTATCATGCCTCATCATTGCACTTCAGTAAAGCTGTCCATATCGCGTATCACAAATTAAACATTCTCTGAACCCTTATAGTCGTGGAACAGGGTTCACCGTTATGGCATCTTCTATTGCTATTAGCAGAATGTCTACAATGTTTTCAGACAAATTGGAAGTCAAACATTTCGAAACCCAGGCAACCGATAAGAACCGATGAAGATTGATTCGATTTCAAGCTAAATTGAGTTACTCGCGAGTTACTCGGTGCATCAAAGCAACTCAGAGTAGAGCTGTCTCACCCCTAGAGTATAAACCAACCATTTTCTTCCCATATTTTATCCCTTTTCTTCAACAATTTAACTCAAAAATAGAAAAAAAAAAAACCCCCCCAAAAAAAATATGTATTTTTTTGCGATTATAGGTAAACTGAGCTGAGAGTGTACTGTTCGCCCAAAACACTCAGTTTGTTATTAATGCTCAAATAGCGAGCAGTAGAGACATTATCCCCGTTTAACGGCAGATTCCGATTAGCATTACTGACGTTTTCAATGTAATTCTACAAACCCATTCAGATCTTCGGTGAAACTGATAAAATTAGTGAAAAAAGTGGAAAATCAGTAAATTTACTTTAAATTTATTACAATTGTTTAGCCATGCTAGTTTAATCATAACGTAACCACCATTTGAAAAATTTATCGATGTTCTTTTTAACTGTTCAATTCAGCGACGGAAACTTAAAATATTCATGTGATATAAGACATGGGTAGCCCCTACCTTAGTAGTAGATAATTTAAAACATCAACCACATAAGATGAGATGTTTCAAAATGAGTTGCGAGATCACACATCCATACAGAGCAATCGATATGATAGATTAGTGAGTCGATGGTCGATGGACCAAATTTTAACCTAAAATTTTAAAATCTGTTAATTTCTAAGGAATACATTCACCATTATTGAGTTACAAATTAGTTTTCGAGAGCCAGTGCACAGTGGGTCCCATAACCCTTCAAATATTTTAATTAATCAGGATAACTTCATTTACAAACGCAAATCTTGCGGCTCATTTCTCGTGCTCTCTCTCTTTTTGTGTCCCGGTAGTCTTCAGTAATGTTCCAAAAAAAAAAAAAACGTTGCGATATCGAGTCATAATTCTAAAATTTAAACTCTATGACATGTTAAATATGAGAAAATAAGTGTAAGCCTGTAAATCCTAATTTTGTTGGTGTTTATTTAAATGAGTTTTGGATTTCTCACCATGTTTTGTTCTGAATAGGTTTAAGTTATTTATCATTCAATGGATGCCGTCAAAATGTTGTTTCCTACTATTTGAACATTGCTAGAGTAGGATAGTAGTTATTTGTACATCTGAAGTTCACTGTTTCACTTTTTGAAAACCGCTGGACGATTTTCACATTTCACTTATATAGTGAGCGGTTAGCCGTATTCTCAGAGCTCTCCGATAGTTATTAACAGTCTAGTTTCGAGGTCAAACAACGAGGCTTGACTTTTGGATATCGTTTAACAAGCACAATGGTACTTCAGAAACCTCGTGAAAATTTCCCCCCAATCTCTGGGATTTGAACTCGCCACCTCGGAATTGGTAATGCCGTGCCTTTATAGACTAGATTATAAATAAGATGGCTACCTCAAGATTGTCTTGAAGTATAAATTGAAAAAAATTCCTTGAGTTCCTTCAAGTTGATAAAATTCGTCAAAATTTGCCAATAAATGTTGAAGATTCCTGAAGAATGTACCCCAAATTTTTATCACACACCTCGGAAGATATACAAAGTTTCTCGAAAAATCAATATAAATCAATCAAATAAAATAAATTTTCAGAATATTTTTACAGTTAGTTGTGCCAAGTAAATAACGTCACTGAAAAGTTAACTTCGATAGCTCTTGTTGTACCCGAAAACAAGCTGAGGTGCGAAACTCAGTGAAATGTGCAGCAGGGTCGGCTCCATTCAAGGTAAACCGGAAGAGTTACGTGGATCAAAAGGTACTCAAGCTTTCAAATTTATTAATACACAAGTGGAGCAACTTAGCACTGAGTTTCGGTGGCTTCTTGTTATACTCGAGTATGGGTGTCGATTTGCACATACCTTGATGACTACAATGACTGCTCCACAGCTAACGCTCTCTTATGTTCCGGGATGAATCCAGCGATGGTGGACGATAGAAAACCGACTAGTTAGCAAGATAGCGTTCACTGCTGAGTGGACTACACTCTAACGAACTGGAATGGGAATCTTCCTGGAAATAAGTGCCTTTGCACGCGAGCGACAACCTCTTTGACGATAATGGCCTTCTGCTAAATTTGCAGAAGGTTGTTTGTTGGCCAAATGTCAAAGAAATAGTTATTTATTTTGGCATGCGTTGAGCAACTGTTTTGTGGCCAACACTGCATTCCCTCATAAAAAGTACCATAAACGAACAATAACCGAACTACTATTCCACATATGGTTGGGATGATTCCTCGAACAATTTGTTTAGCGAAATAATCATAAGAATTTTATTATGTTTATGCAGTGTGATATAGTTGTCTGCTTGATCTTAATGATTAGAATATAGTGCGATAAGTAATAATTCTAATACACTCAGTGGAACAAAAAAGCCGAGCAAAATTGTGCTTCCATAAAAAACGCGATGTTCAACCTTCTGTAACTTAGTCAATTATCAATATTTTTGGCTGAAAATTTGACAATACTATAACCAATGTATAGATCTTATTTGAAATTTCATATTGATAAGGTTTATAAATTTAAAGTTTTCATAACATTTATGAAAAAAGTCGTTTTTGAACATAGCAATTTCAAAAATCCGTATTTCTGTGAAAAATTTAGGTAGCATATTAAAAATTTCACCATAGCCTAAAAAAATATAGGAAATAAATTGTGGACAAAATCTGAACTATTTCCATCAAGTGGTCTGGACTACAGTTGGCGTCAAAGTTGACGCACCAACATGAGTATTTCCCTTTTTTACCCGATGTTGACCATGCTGAAATATCGGTGCAAAAAAAAACGCCAAGGCGAATTCATCTTATTAATAACACATGATTTTTTACGCGTGAGATATCCCAAATAACTAGTGCAACCCGAAGAAGTTATAAATATGGCATACAATATGAATTGGTATGTGAAAAAAAAATCCACATCATTCCCTATATTTGTTCAGGCTATGGTGATATTTTTATTATGCTGCCTAAATTTTTCACAGAAATACGGATTTTTTAAATTGGTATGTCCAAAAATGACTTTTTTCACATATGTTATGAAACATTCAAATGTGTAAACCTTATCAACATGATTTTGGTCACATAAGGTATATACAATGTTTATAGTGTTGTCAAATTTTCAGCCAAAAATATTGATATTTGACAAAGTTTCAGAAAGTTGAACATGGCGTTTTATGGATGCAAAATTTTGCTCGGCTATTATTTTTTGCTACTGAGTGTACTTCAATTTTAATGAAAACTGGTTTTCAGCAATGTTGCAGTTGGATAATATTCCTGCAATCTCAATTATAATCAAGCCGTTGCGGAATATAAATGTTATTATCTAGAAAGTTTGGAGGTTTAAGGGCGGAGTGGGTAATATAAACCAAATGCATAAGTCATAAGTCGGGCATGTAGGTCAATTTTTCAACACAAACCACACCGGAAACCAGTAATATTGGCCTTCAGTATGTTCCTTTATCGATTGAGCTAGGAAGGATGATTTTGTCCCTAGTAGAGTCAATAAAAATCTTGTTGATGCATGATTACAGTTTTTTCCTTTTGAAAAGCATGAACTGACATTGTATTGTAGTGTGTGTGTGTGTGTGTGTGTGTGTGTGTGTGTGTGTGTGTGTGTGTGTGTGTGTGTGTGTGTGTGTGTGTGTGTGTGTGTGTGTGTGTGTGTGTGTGTGTGTGTGTGTGTGTGTGTGTGTGTGTGTGTGTGTGTGTGTGTGTGTGTGTGTGTGTTTTCTAATCTGCTATTACGATGTAGTTCAGGACAGAAACGGAAGAAGCTGATGTTAAGTTACTTGACATAGATTCCTGTGTGATGCACGTTATGATATGACACATGATTTCTTTTTTTTGCTATTAACGACTCCTTTTCAATTCTTATGAATTGTGTTTGCTGTTCAGCTTTGAATTTGTGTTTGTTTGTAAATTTTCCAAAACAGGAGCAATTATCCAAAAATTGTTTTCAATAACATTAATGTGATGTTCGTCCAAACGTTCTGAAACAAACTCAATCACGTTTCTAGGGTTGCTTTCTTTTTAGCAATATAGATGGGTCTACTTCGTCTAAGAATGCTTCAGGTTCAAGTGTTCGTAAAAGTTTTTTTTTTAAGTTAACTGAATATTTTCATGTTTTCGTGTATCATTACACATTCAACATTCATTGCTGATGAATCAACAGTATAAAGACATTGTTTAGGCCTATGTTTTCAAAATGAGGTCAATTTGCTTATTTTTGCATAATTCCAATTATTGTTTATACTATGCATCCAACGAAGCAAGCAATATGCGATTTTGAATTTTTTTGACGAGCTCCATTTGTCAACTTTATGGAAATTGTATCTTTCAACGCTGAGAATGACCGACTGATTTCGTCGTCTCTATGCTAAAAAAATAATCGTGTACGTCTGAACTGTGTGAAGGTCGTCCAATTGTTGACAGTGGCTCATTTCCCAAATCATACTATGTCGATCTAGAAATCATGTATTCAGTAGCTTCTTTGAATTAGGATTTAGTGTTTACTCATGACCAATTTCCTGGTAATAATTTAAGAATATATTTTGATCTGAACTACACGGCTATTGGAAAAGCTGCATTTAAATTTAAAATCAATCTGTTGAAATCTTCCGACCGATCAAAAACTTTATTAGGGAACCATGATCTCAATATTCTAAGAAATTGAAAAAAAAAAAACATTTTAGTTGTTGTAGAGACGCGAACAATTACTGCTAGAAGCATCTAATCACGATGACTTTTTATCGACGAATATTCCTACAAACTGTATAAGAGATTGTGCATTCTTCTAAATTAACAAAATTCCTACAGATACATCCATGGAAGGAGTTTGCTTTGGTGAAACTGGCGAACCTGGTGGTGAATTTTGTAAAAGTTTTCTCGTGGAAGGAGTTTCCGGCGATGATACTGTCAAAGTTGGCGGTAAGATTTGTTCCTCAAATTTTCCTTCGACAGAAGCGGTAACGGGAATTATTAATATTTGTAATTCTAAAGCAGTGGCTTATACACAGTTTCATTCTGTCACTAATTCTATGCCTGTAGAATGCAGCCCAGCTTCTTTTGAATTACTGAAAGTCATTAGTTTTCACCGCTTTGTGACCTTCTGATTCAAACGGAGTACAGCATAATCGATAACGTTCGTAAGATTTCACTGTTTCCATTATTGATGATTATGTAACCTTCACTTTTTAATACATCACTGCACTCACAGTATACGTAAATATTAGGGTGCCCATGAAAATGACATTTTTGAATTAAAAAAAACGCATTGCTCACAAGTTTTGTTATCCCAAAATATGAATTAGAGCTCAGTCGTCTGTTTAGGGGTGCCTCTAATCGATCGAGGTTTTAACATTTTTACTCATGAAAATATTTGAAGGACATTTGTTCCTTAGATTTTTGTTCAAATGATGCAATTTTTTTTCATCGAATTTCAAAAAACCAACATTGTGCAAACGTTGCCCCTGCCCAAATGCCAAATTTGGGCTCAATCGGACATGGCTGAGGAGTGCTTCTAGTCGAACAAAATTTTGAATTCTCTGAAACTTCGAAAAGTTATGAGTTCAGATTAATTAACGGAGCAATAGTTAAAATTGCATTCTAGTGATTGATTCTACTGATTGATTCTAGTGTTTTGATTACAGATATATTACCTTAAACAGCATCTTATAATTGGTGTGTGATATTTAATCGGGGTGGTTCTTCCATTAGAGTGTTCCTTTCAGTCAAATAGTTGAAAAAAAATTCTCGACCAGCACTAGAATAGGGCCTATAAACATTTGTAAACAATCGCTTCAGAGCCTTTTTTCTTCGCAAAGCGTAGGCCTCGCACACACGGTAAGCTTCCTTTACCCATTAATGGGTACGATTTATTATTATTGTTATTCCTCCTGTGGAATTTTTTACCCATTTTACCGTAAAACAGCGTCTACCCATTTAAATGGGTAGACGCAGTTTTTCAGTAAAATGTGTAAAAAATCCACAGGAGGAATAACAATAATAAATCGTACCCATTAATGGGTAAAGGAATCTTACCGTGCATAAAACCTACATGAGATGCTGTACACTCAGCGAAATAAACTTTCGATATTCATAAGATTGCCTTATAATTATTTGCTATAAGAAATCAGAATGAACTTCATAAATTTGCAATATTATATTATATAATAATAAAAAAAAGGAACAAAGATGAGTCCGAACCTGCACGGTGTGGGGGGGGGGGCGGGGCCGGTGCCTCGCCCTCACTTTTTTATTTTTTTTTGTAGGTAGGCGGGGGGGTTTGAACACCGGCGGGGGCAACAAAATCCATTCATTAGTCAGCCTTATAATATTCCAAAGTACCGTTTATTTTTTGGGCTTTTTGATATTTTTATGTTTTTTTGCCTGAGTGTAGGTTTGCATGTGTATCCACGGCTTGCGAGAAAGAGGGCTCCCCGGATAAAAATAACGAAGATCAGAAGTGTTTGTTGATAAGCCCTATTCTATTGTTGATCGAGAATTTAAGATTATTCTGAAATAGAACTTCTCTCTGTCTTACTGACAAAACTCTTGGCTGCACCGTTTTCTACAGCCGACTCGAGATTCAAAAAGCTTTTACTGTCACTAGTAGCCATACGGCACGGTGGATTCTGTGGATCAAATCCACATTCTCAAAAATCCACAGTTGGTGATCTAGTAAGAACAAATTAAATAGGAAAATCCATCTCTCTCAAATATCGTTAGAACTTTTTCGGAAACCATTCAAATTATCACCCGCAATTCCCACTGTGCCAAAGGGGATCGTTCTCTCTATGCCATTAGTTGCACGCGCGTCAACAGTCTTCCCTGTCATCCATATGCATCCATCGGTTTCCCATACTGTGTGCTGTGGGCGAGCAGCAGCATGCCAAACGACGAGCACCAGCTCCATCTCGTCTGTTGTTTGCTCCCACTTATCAACACACACACACACCCACACATGCTCACGTGCTGCTCTCTCGCGCTCGCGGTTCTGTATAGGTTCCCCATGGCATCCACCAACAACAGTACAAGAATGGCTCGTTCGCATTGGTATGGCGGCAGCAGTTGGGAGCTTCTTTCTCTTTATCGTCTCTTCACGACGGGGGAACTGACTGAACTTGAACTAAAAACTGTCTGTGCCGTTCTGCGCTCCGTCGTTTCAACCGAGAGTGTGTTTATTTTGTGGGTAATTTTGCTTCCTGCTTTTGTTTGACGACGGCAGTCTGCGTCTTGTGACCAAGCAACAAACTTGTGCAATTTATTATTTTGGGTGAATGTACGATTTTTACAACAGAAATTTCGATCGATAGAAGTGTGACAAGGCAAACAGTTCGCAGCTTGTTGTGAAGCGCTGATCATTATTCCATTTCAGAAAATTCGTTTTTGGAAAGATAACAAAACTAACCGTCTTTAGTATTGATTTAAGTGAAAAGAAAAATTCCAGTGTGACACTATCGGAACCCGTATTATTTGAATCGGACCACAGCAGTAGTGTAGAACAGGTGTGCTCATGTCCCTTGGAAGTGTAATAACGAAATCAAGTAAAAGTCAGCAAGCCTAGTCCCTGTTGACAGCGGCTGGATAGAGAAAGTATATCAGTGGTGATAAGCAGCGGAAAAAGGAAGAAGAGAAAGAAGGAGTGACAACGATAGTCCTCCATCCAGAAGAGAATAGTATTATTCGCTCGCTTAGCTCGGTGTGTGTGTGTGCAGTTGCAGTAGTATAATAAGTGAGCGATCAATCATAAAAGGGGCATTCTCGGTTGAAGAAAATAGGAAGCGGAAAATTCGAGCAGCATCCATCGCTGTGAAATGATCTAAACGGCAAGCTATTATTGAATCTTGAAAGCGAGTTGTGTTTTCCGTGTGTTGTGTCGTCATCCTGGAAGTGAACGGGCGGCATAGACAATAGTCATCCAAGTCGCCGGATGTGCGCCGTGTAGCTGTCTCGAATGGTAAATAGAAATTGATTATCTATGTCTTCTTCTTCTTCTTTTCGTGTGTAGGTATAGTGTTGTTGATTTGAGCGGGTGGGTTGGACGTGTATTGGGATGAGAGGGGAGTTCATCATCATGGGGTCATTTACACGCTTTTCCTCTGATGGCACCTGGCAGCAGCGGGCAATGAAAGACAGGGACCGGATTATTTCTTTGTTGAATGTGGTCAGGGTTTTTCTGCTTTAGATGGGTGCCCATCGCGTTTGTGATGGGACAACTCTCTACACAGACGGGAAAGCAGATAGAAGGATTACGTATGCTGGAGCTGGGTGTTGTTTTCTTTTACGATGCTGTTATGCTTGACAAATTTGAAATGAGATTATTTGCAAAACACTAGTGGATATTATAAACATATATCAGCTTATTACAGGTTAAGTTGGTCGAAAAGTTCGTTTCACAATTCTGGATAGCATTTACAGGGGTGGCCTAAATTACTGAAGGAGTTTCTTATTTCAGTGTAGCAGTCTTTCTACACATAGTAATGCCAAAAAAAATTATTTGTATACAATGTTTGCTCATGCTGTTAAAGTTTAACATCAATAAGCAGTGCAAGGAGGAAAATGGACTACAAGTGAAATCGAATGTTACGGTTGCATTTATAGGGTAAGAGACCTTGTCAGATATTGCCAGCTAAGGCTTGTTCGCGACAAAATCTGAACACCCCTAAATACGTATATTTCTGGAAATACTTCATCAACGCGTGAAATATTTCGCAGACTGATGAACTTATGCCTATTCATTGTGTAAAATCAATATTTGGTGATACTAGAAGTTTTTACATCGAAGATGGCGTCGAGCAAGTGCGAAAAGCAATTGTGTGCAGTCGCAATGAAAATCCGGATCTGTCAGTAAGAAAACTTGCAAAAAAGCTTGGTTTTCCTGCAAGCACTGTCCATAACGTTCTTAAATCTCTCGATACACGTTTGACAACAGCCAGGAAGGCTGGGAGCGGAACAAAAACGGATCTCAGGAACCACCAGAAGAACGCGAGGGTGAAGCAAATATTGCAGAAGAGACCAGATCTTTCGGAACGTACTGTGGCTAGAAAAATAAAAATGTAAACTTCCGTGCATACTTCCAAGCACCGGCAAGGTATGAAGTCGTTCAAGGTGAAACCTGTACCGAACCGTAATGATAAACAGAATGTGATGGCTACAACCCGGGCTCACGAGTTGTATCGCGAATATTTGACGAAGTTTTCCTGTGTGATAATGGACGATGAAACTTATGTGCTGGAAATCTTTAAGTAGCTTCCCGGAATGTCTTATTATACTGCCATGTAACGGAACGGCGTAGAGGAGCATTTCTGGACGAAGAAAACGGCCAAGTTTCCCAAAAAGTATTTGGTTTGGCAGGCACCACAGCTGCGGTCGAGCAAGCCAAAGCTTCATCACTACCGGAACGGTAAATAAGGAAATATACCGTGAAGAATGCCTAAAGAAGCGATTGTTACCATTCCTACGCAGCCATGACGCTCCCTCGCTATTCTGACCTGATTTGGCATCTTGTCACTACGCCAAAGATGTTTTGAAAGGGTATAAAGCGAATGCAGTCCAAGTTGTAATGAGTTGTAAAGAGGCGAATCCACCTAACTGCCCGGAGTTGCGACCTATCGCGCGGTAGTGGGCTCGCGTGAAGAGGGAACTCTCAATATAAACAACAAGCTACAACTATCGAAAAATTTCGGAAATCTTGGACAAAAGCAGCTAAATCGGTTGCAGAGAACCTGCACAGACCCTAATGGCTGGAGTAAACTCAAAAGTTCGTAGTTTCTTCATGCAGCCTAATTAAGTAACTGTAATTAGTTTGAAGATGACTAATAATGCACAATCAAAGAATAAAAAATGCATCTTCGATTGAACTAACAGCAAATTTGTTTTATTCCAAATTTAATCTGTCCAGATTTTGTTGCGAACAAGGATTAAAAAGAAAAAATGAATATGCCGATCTTTAATCGATCGTTCTTTACATCCTCGCAGTATTAACTCCAGAGTTGCTGAAAGTGGTACGAAAAGTCAAAATCCTTGCCTATCAGCGAATTAAATAGCCAAAAATCTCAAAGAATCTCACAAAACTATAAGAAATGTACCTAAAGAAGAATTGAGATTCAGAGCATAACAAAAATGCAAAATACACGGCCTTGCGGAAACAAACACAACTCCTTCGCCGACACGGTGATTCGTTGAATAATTTTTCAGATGAGAAAAAAATCATGTTACAACAGAGTCTAAATCCTCAGAATGATACAATCCATGCAGCATCGATCCAGGATATTCATAAATCAGCAGCATTCGAGCAGTTCCACGATTTCAAAATCACAGATCAGTGATGGTTTGCAGTGTAATATCCTCGGAAGGTCGACTTTCTCTACTTTTCATAAAATCACCCAGGGTGGCCTCAGACTCGGTAAAATCGGGAAATGCGGGAATCTAAAATCATTGGGAAATATGCGAGGAAAAGTCGGGAATTTCAAAATCCATCGGGAATTTTTGTCATATGGCAGGAACCATACTCACACCTTTTTCAAATTGATCATTTGAGTAGCGTTTTTGTCATCTACTCCGTACAACGATCCCATTAACGGAATGAAACAGTGTTGTTCGTGACAATGAAAAGTACATCGACGCGCCATCTGTTCCTCAGCAGAAACATCACAACACCCCTCGTTGATCGACAGCGATAAACGCCCAAAAGGGAAATTTAGATTGGTAGTATGGCGTTGCTCCGTCTTCTGCCGCGCCCCGATATAAAAGCCGAGGGGTGACAGAAGCCATCCTCTTCTTCTGCTACAGCGACGTCATCAACAATCATCAATAGAAGATACACACAGTGAAATTTAGAATAAAGTTAAAAGTATTGTAGTACGGTGAAATTAATTAGAATACATTAAAATTAGTTGAATTTAAATGAACTAAAGTGCGTTTAGTAAATCGCGTGTTTTAAGGCTAAGCTTTGTCCGATAAGCTAGTCCACCATCCCAAAAACTATTGATGCAACCCGATGCGTTAAGTAGGTAATTTTGCTGATGCTCGCTTGCTCTCGACATTATTGTCCTTCGAACCGGATAGCGTCGAATCTCCGCTAGTACGATAGGCCAGCGCCTAGTGAGCCGCCATCGCACATTTGTCGCTATTGTGTCTGCGGAAGAATTGCTTCCCATCGCCGGCTGTTCAATCGCTTCTGAACGCCATCTTCCCGATTTGCTACTTCTGCTATCGGAATCAACTATCCAAGGGAGAATCCTGCTACAATTTATGCTGCGAACAGAACGGCTGAATTCCGAAAAGGCATAGCTATTGCCTGAAGCAGTTAATTAGCACTCCAATAACTTTCACTTTCTTGTTTATAGATCTACGCTGGTTCATTGTCCACAGATTTGCCGCAATGGCGACCGAGCGCCGCATCAAGACGCTCAAACTGCGACTAAAGAGCCTAGTGACGTCACTGAACCTCATCGAGTCGTTCGTCGATGACTTTGTTGAAAGCACCCAGATAGCGGTTGGAAAATCTGATCAGACTATGGTCCGACTACAACACCGCCCAGAGCGAGCTGGAGACGCTCGACGATGCTGCCATCGAAGCTCATCTAAAAAAGCGGACGTCGCTTGAGTCCACCTACTACCAAGTGAAAGGCTTTCTATTGGCTCGTAATAAAACTCCCATTACTCCTAACCAACCCTTTCAAAATCAATCAGAAGCGCAATTCATCCATCGGCATCGCAGGTGCGTTTGCCCGACGTTAAACTTCCCGTCTTCGATGGAAAGCTGGAGAATTGGATGAATTTCCACGATTTGTATGTGTCGCTGGTCCACTCGTCGGTCGGTCTTTCCAATATACAAAAATTCTATTATCTACGGTCTTCATTGTCAGACGCAGCCCTTCAGCTTATTCAAACGATCCCAATTTACGCCACGAACTACACGGTTGCATGGAATCTGCTTGTGGAACACTTCCGGAATCCTTTTCGGCTGAAGAAGTCATACGTAGATTTTCTCTTCGAATTCACTTCACTAAAACGGGAATCGGCAGTGGAACTTCACAGTCTGGTAGAGAAGTTCGAGGCAAACGTCAAAGTTTTGCATCATTTGGGTGAGTTTTTCGAAGCTTTCGGTAAAGGAAAAGGAAGAACGCACACCCTCTCACTGCTTTTGGTCCGCAGCTACCACGAACGGAATCTTTACGCAGCCCCACAGTTGCTGCTCAATCTGCTTCGACAACGATACTGGGTCATTGGGGCCAGGAACCTGGCCGAGCGTGTGGTCCACAGTTGCGTCATTTGCTTCCGAGCACGCCCTCAAATGTTGGAGCAGTTCATGGCCGAGCTTCCTGCATCTAGAACTACGGCTAATCGACCCTTCACTATCACCGGAGTCGACTACTGGGGACCTGTCCATCTCAAACTCACTCATACCTTACGACGACATGGAAACATTGTTATGCCAGATCGAATGCTGCCTGAACTCTCGACCGATTGTTTCACTGAGCGATGATTCAACCGACTATGAGCCACTCACTCCAGGGCATTTTCTGACGGGATCCACCCTCAAAAGTGTTCCAGCTGTCGACTACACAAACATCCAGACGAATCGACTTCGCCAGTGGCATCTCGTCCAGAAACTATTCCAGGAATTGTGGAAGAGGTGGCACCTGGAGTACCTTTCTACTTTGCAACCACGTACCAAATAGTGCAATTCATCCATTTAGCTACAACAAGACAAACTGGTCATTCTACGCGACGAGAACACTGCACCAATGCACTGGCCGATGGCAAGAATCCACCAAATTCATCCTGGTCCCGACGGAGTCATCCGGGTAGTGACGGTCCAAACACCAACCGGTCGTTACGTTCGCCCGGTATCCAAATTTTTTTTACCCATCTTTAAAAATGAGATTTTGCGAAAAAATGGGTAAAAAATACCCATTATCTTGGTTTCACAAAAAAAGTAAACTCATTTTTTTTTATATGGTAAATTTTACCCAATAATGGGTTTTTAATCCCAAAGAAAAACCCCCACCAAAAATTTATAAAATTAACCTTTATTTCTCATCATAAATTAATTGGATCGGATTCTTACGGCTCGTTTTCAAGTCATGGTCATGTTTAACATGAACTTTGGGCTCAACAACGTAACCTTGCATGAAGGCATTGTAGCCGTCCACTGGACATTTCATACCTGCAATGTAAAGAATTTACTCTTATACCGTACTTATGTATAACACCTAAAGTTCTGTCCAGTTAGAATCTGGAATCACTTATTGTGTTGCAGCGGCACGGAAAGTGACCGCTGCAAGAATTCTTTTACAGCGGTTTGTTTACCTAGGCGCCCACTTTCTGTGGTATAAATCTCACGGTGTTTCGTGCAGTGAGTCAAAAGTTATTTCAGATGGAAGCCGAGAGGAGAGAAAAAAATTCTGTACACCCACGTTGGTAATCCAACGTGGTCCGCAATAGAAATCGCAAAAACGTTGAAAATCGCCAAATCAACCGTGTATGATGTGCTCAAACGTTTCAGGGAGCGAAAGAGCGTGGATCGAGTGCCTCAAGGTAAGCGTCGTAGTGGAACATATGACCGCAAGGTGAACCAGAAGGTGTTGAGAACCGTCAGAGCAAACCCTGGACTATCAGATAATGAAATCGCACAAAAATACACTGCTGCTCGCAGTACCGTTCGAAGAATTCGTTATCCTGTTCTTATCGAGCCAGCAAGCAACCAAACAGAACGTTGCAGCAACGTTTCGTCACCAAAACTCGAGCTCGGAAATTGTACCTGCAGGTATTGACGAAGTACCAAGGATGCCTGCTCATCGACGATGAAACCTACGTCAAAATGGATTTCGGACAACTTCCTGGCCAACAATTCTACATGGCGACGGCACGAGGAGATGTTCCTGCGAAGTTTAAGTTTGCTTTTATGGACAAATTTGCCAAAAAAACTGATGATTTGGCAAGCGATATGCAGCTGCGGAGCAAAGACCAAAGTATTCATGACGAATAAAACGATGGACTCGAAGCTGTACTAGGAAGAATGCCTCAAAAACCGCGTACTAGCTTTCATTAAAGCCCATAAAAGTCCCGTGAAGTTCTGGCCAGATTTGGCGAGTTGCCACTACAGCCGGGAAGTCATCCAGTGGTACCGCGATAATAACGTAGATTTCATCGATAAAAACATAAATCCACCCAACTGCCAGCAGTTCCGGCCCATCGAGAGATTTTGGGCAATAATGAAGCGGAAGCTTAAGAAAAGGGGAAAAACGGCTCGAGACGCGACTCAGATGACCAAAATGTGGAACAAATGTGCCAAGGAAGTTGACTCCGGAGGTGCGCTGCGTTTGATGGGAGGAATAAAGAAGAAAGTGCGAATTTTCAGTAGAAACGAAGAGAAGTGATTTGTATTGATATTTTTTCCTTCAAGTACAGTGAATTACCTTTGTTTTGATGTATTAAACTTATTTGTAGGGTTACTGCCCCCATATTAATCTCATTGTTCCTATATTCATTCTATGATGAATCAAACAATTGGGCAGTTGAAGGATCAGTTTCGTTTTCTAATAATGTTTGCTTACGTTAAATAACTACAACAAACATTACTATCTAATTCTGTCACGTGTATATCGTTTTATTTCAAGTAGAATGAATTGCAAAGTGATGAGATTAATATAGGTACATCTTCCTTCCTCCATCCCTACCCGAAATAGAGATAGATTTATTATTCCTGATTCGAAATCGACATTGATTTTGTTCTACCTACCCTTCCGCCTCCCCCGCGGGGCCTTCTGAAACTTCTGAACTTCCGAAAATCGGGGCAGAGGTCAATCCGTAGTCAATCCCTTATGGGAAACTGATGAGAGGTAAGATAAGATGGACGGTGGATGGCAGGTGCAAACAAAAGAAAAGTTGAAATATTTTCAATACCCATTTATGGGTAAAAAAATACCCATATATTTTTCAACGACAAATTATCCAAATGGGTAATATTTTACCCACTTTCGTGTTTTTGTATTTACCCATTTTTTGACAGCTGCATACAGGTTAGAAAAATGGGTGAAATTTTACCCATTAATGGGTTTTCGATTCCTACCGTGTATGGCCTCGGTCCGTTGCTGCGCCCCGCCCTAAAAGAAAAGGAGTGACAGAAGCCATCCCTTTTTTTTTTTTTCCCCAACGCCCTCAACAACAATCAAGCAAAGGCAGACACAGACAGAGAAAATTATAGTACGGTGAAATTAATTAGAATACATTAAAATTAGTAGCATTTAAATGAAATAAAGTGCGTGTAAGTAAATCGTGTGTTTTAAGGCTAAGCTTTGTCCGATCAGCTACTCCACCCCCCCCAAAACTAGTGGCGCAACCCAAAACTATCTCGAGAGTATTTAGCTGCTGCTCGCTCGACAAGTGTTTTTGTGCAAATCCAGCATTGCTGAGGAAGATAGCTCAGTGCTCCATGGATAGCCCAACTGTCAACTGGAAGGCATTCAAGGGATTTACTGGAGAAATCAGTCCAGTGGCTTTGCAGTCCTCAACATAAAAAAAATATATATATCTGAGGATTTCATTCTTGTCGTACATTTTTCAAAAAATCTTCCTTAATCTCAACAAATTAAAATTCATCAATCGTTTTGTGAACAATAACTGACACCTGGAGCAAAATTTTGCAAACGTAGGTTGAACAAAATAATAATATTAATAATAAGAGTATTAGTGAGCGATAAGATAGTAATAGTCAGGATCTCAAAATTTTCTGACGCATACTGTACGTTTGAGTCATTACAGTCACATCAGGAACTCACGAGATGTCACTACATATTGAAAACTATTAGTTGGCGTTGACAAGCTAACAGTTTCGATAAATCGATGCCTAAAGTCGCTGTTTGCTGAGATGTTTACGTCAATGCTTAAAATACACAAAGTTTATACTGTGACCAATATTGAACTAGCTCATTAGTGCACCATGAAGTATAGAGTTAAACGCGCACGGAAGCGACTCAAATCGACTCAGCTTCTTAGCTGTCATGAGCTGCCGGAAAACAACAAGTTCCCAGCAACAACGGAGTTGTTCTTACTTCGTGCGATATCGGTGATCTCTTGCGTTCTTGTTTGTCCCAGCCCAATGAACATCGCAAGCCCAATCTCAGCCCGGCGTGCACCAGTGAACATCGTCCACCACATCAGCAACCCAAATTGAATACACCCGATTTATTACCTTTTACATATCAGTCAGCAAATTATACCGAGCCGCGTTAATTTAATTTGTGCTCACCCATCCAAAAAACCAAAAAATAACCTTCCAACAAACAGCGCGCCGGTGTATAGACACGAATGAAAGAACAAGGCAAAACATGGAAATACACCACTGATCATCATCGCCGTATTATTACAATGTTTATGGCCCGCAAATTAAGCGGAGAGCAACCGATTTTTGGCCTCACAACCCCCTTCGATTTCGACGCCCTCCGCCACCGGAAAATCCCACACTTGCACGCAAGTGTCAAAGTGTGCGAATTCAGTGATTTTTACGACCGCTGGCGATGACCCCGATATGACACGAACCTCAACGCTCGTCTCCACAACTGCCGCATGCGGGAACTTTTGATTCACTGGAGGTTCACCAGTGTGTGAAAGGCTGGGAGAAACGATTCGCAACAAAATAAATATTTATTCCCGGTTCCTTCTGTGCTTGGCGACCTGCTCCAGTTAACGATTTCCATCAAAGGATATGCGTGCGTCCCTCGCATCAGATCTGCGAGATTTCAAGGTTTTAGCCCTTTCCGATTGGAGTTTGTTACAATGTTGATCTGGGGGATAGGTGACGCAATTCTTTTACGATTTTATTTCATTCCTTTTGCGGTGGGAAGACGAATAAGGTCCTTTAGGGATTCCTTGTGGAGTTGGATATTATGATAATAAAAAAACCGCGTTATTTCAAAAAACGACGTAAAAAAAGTCAAGGAAATAAAAATTATACTTCATATTCATATTGAAAGGATATGGTCACAACAATGTATTGGTGGTGGAAAAACATGGTTACAGTTACATTGGCCACCGGGAATCTGTTACAAATGGATAGAGGTTGTTAATTCAATGTATGAGCAAAACAGTCCAGAGTAGTTATAGAGAGTTTTCGTCTTCGGCAAAATTTCTCAGTGTGTCATTCGTCGTCTTTTGACATTATCATATTAGTTCCACATCATGCCGCAGAGATGGCGCTGCAGTCTATCTTTTCCTAAATTAAGCGCTAGAGATTTGCCGTCCTCGGCAAAGTTTCTCAGTATGTCATTCGTCGTCTTTTGACATTATCATATTAGTTCCACATCATGCCGCAGAGATGGCGCTGCAGTCTATCTTTTCTAAATTAAGCGCTAGAGATTTGCCGTCTTCGGCAAAGTTTCTCAGTATGTCATTCGTCGTCTTTTGATATTATCATATCTGTTCCAAATCATGCCGCAGAGATGGCGCTGCAGTCTATCTTTTCCAAATGAGGCGCTAGAGAAATGCCGTCTTAGGCTAACTTTCTCAGTATGTTGTTTGTCGTCGTTTGACTTTGTTATATTAGTTCCACATTATGTATACTGTAGAGATAGCGATGCAGATTATCTTTTCCAAATGAAGTGCTAGAGAGTTACCGTCCGTAGCAAAATTTCTCAGTATGTCATTCGTCGTCTTTTGAAATTGTCATATTAGTTCTAAATTATGCCGCAAATATGGCAGCGCCATCTCTGAGGTACGATCTGGATCTAACGTGATTATTTTGAATGCCTTTATTATATACAATTAACATCTTTGCTAAAGACAGCACCTTCCTAGAGCACGATTTGGCAATTTAGATTGCGGCGCCATATTTGCGGCGCAATTTGGAACTAATCTGATAATGTCAAGTGACTATATTTTACATTCTCAACAACTTTACTGAGAACGGCAACTCTCTAAAGCTTCATTTGGAAAAGATATTTTACTACGCGGTTTTTTTTACGCGGTCCGTTATTTCAAAAAAACGACGTAAGAAAACCGCGTTATTTAAAAAAAAAAAACAACGTAAAAACAGTCAAGTCACAATAGACGTGAAAAAAATTTGATTGTTGGTGTTGATTGTACATTTCCCAATTTAGCCTCTGAACAATACTGTTTAGAACAAGAAAAATTGTTGTTTACAGTTTATTATATGTACTTTTTTTTAATTCCACAAAAATTGTTTGCTGTCTTTGTAAAAAATCATACGAAATTTTGAGTTTTAATTCCATACCGGCTTTGGACCTGGCTTGAGCTGGCGCTTGAATCTAGTAATGTAGCACAGTATTTGAAGGAAATGCCAACGCAGAGAGGTGGTGATATCTCAAGCTAACCATGGCTGACGAGCATGACAAGCATGTATATTACAGATAGGACGCGGAGGGCCCGCTTAGGAAACACCATTTTGAGAAATAGAATAGACTTTCCCAAGTAGTTTGTATTAGTAACAGTGTTCACGTTAGTCATTTTCTTTATCAAAGGACCATTGTTTTCACATTAATTTCCTTGTATTGCCTATTTGGGTATCAAACTTCTTAAAACTTCTTCAGCAGATTGACTTTTCCTGTTTTGGGTCCATCGGATGTATGAAACTCCAAGTGGCCAGTCCAGAGTAGGTTTCCCAAGGGTCCGTGGCTGGTCATAGGCATTTTTGGATGGAAAACTTGTGTTTCCTGTAGTTTTTGGTGATATTTGGCCGGTATACGCATGAGAAAAGTGTATACGATAGTGACCATTTATAAACTAAACGTTTTCACTTCTAAATACACTGATTTTTGTTGACGCGGTTTTTTTTCCACCGGAAGAATATCTAACTACACTACTGTTTTTTTTTACGTGGTTTTTAAGTGGTTGTGTAGATGGTTTGTTTTACGCAGTCCGCGTAAAATCCTAATAACTACACTGGATAAAAATCTTTTAGTCAAAACTACCATGAAATGACAGTAAAATTAACTACGTTTGTGGTACAGCCTTCAACATTTGTGGTACATTTCACTTACCTCATGTTGATATCAACCCCACCATGAATGGCTTTATCGCAGTCATGGTAAAATTAAACGCATTTATAGTCGGCTGAAAATTGTTTGCGCTGGAACTCAATTTAACCCTCGAAATGGTAGTTTCTACAGCAGATTTTTTAGTGTGTATTAGAATGGTTTTAATGGTTTATACTACAAACAACATTCTTCGATTTTTTAATATTTGTTCTAGATGGTATTGCAAGTAGACGTGCAAATTATATATATATATATATATATATATATATATATATATATATATATATATATATATATATATATATATATATATATATATATATATATATATATATATATATATATATATATATATATATATATATATATATATATATATATATATATATATATATATATATATATATATATATATATATATATATATATATATATATATATATATATATATATATATATATATATATATATATATATATATATATATATATATATATATATATATATATATATATATATATATATATATATATATATATATATATATATATATATATATATATATATATATATATATATATATATATATATATATATATATATATATATATATATATATATATATTTATATTTATATATATATATATATATATATATATATATCTATACATACCTTGTGATCAAAAAGTTCCGGTAATTTGAAAAAAAAACGCATTTATTTCAATTTTTAATTGATATCTTTATTATCGCCTTCAAAGTACTCGCCATTAGAGGCAACACACATATGCCAGCGCTTTATCCAATCATCCATACATTTTTTATAGGCCGATGAATGTATGGCTTTCAGTTCTTCCAGCGAATTCTTTTTTATCGCATCAATCGATTCAAAACGCCTACCTCTGAGCGGAATTTTCAGTTTTGGGAAGAGAAAGAAGTCGCACGGGGCAAGGTCTGGTGAATATGGTGCTTGTTTGATGGTATTGGTGGAGTTCTTGGCCAAAAATTCACAAATAGTGAGCGCGGTGTGTGATGGAGCGTTATCGTGGTGTAAAATCCACGAATTATTGCGCCACAATTCTGGCCTCTTCTTTCGAATTGCCTCACGCAAACGTCTCATAACTTGTAAATAATACTCTTTGTTAACCGTTCGACCTTCTGGAAGGAATTCAGAATGGACGACACCGCGAAAATCAAAGAAAACGGTCAGTAAAACTTTAATTTTGGAGCGACTTTGTCGTGATTTTTTTGGTTTCGGCTCATCTTCGGCGCGCCATTCGGACGATTGTTGACTTGTGAGCATATCAAATTCATATACCCACGTTTCATTACCAGTTATGATGCGTTCCATGAATGTGGGATCGCTATCTGCGTTCGCAATCATCTGTTTAGCGACCTCAACTCGATGCTGTTTTTGCAAAAAATTCAGCTCTTTTGGAACAAGTCGTGCTTCAATGCGTTTCATGCCCAGAATTTCCGTCAAAATGTGTTCGGTCGATCCAAATGAGATATCAAGGAGTGCAGCTATCTCCCGAATGCTAATTGAGCGGTTTTCCATAACTAAATTCTTCACGGAAGCGATGTTTTCATCGGTAGTTGAGGTCGATGGTCGTCCAGAACGCGGCATGTCACTCACGCTTTCACGGCCTTCTTTAAAGTCTTTGTGCCAAACAAATGTACGATTTTGTGACATAGAGTCCTCACCAAAGGCTTTTTGCAACATTCTGAGCGTTTCCGCTGCAGAAAATCCGTTTGCAACACAAAATTTCACACGAACGCGTTGTTCCAATTTTTTATCCATGGTAAAAATCGCCGAGCGTCTATTTTTCGACTAACAAAAGCAGTTGTCAAAACAAAACTAATGGATAATTTGCTCTCACACTTTGACAGAATATCAGAACTAGTGTTGCCATCTTACACTAAAAAGATTTTACCGAAAAAATAAAGGCGGCCTTTTTAAATTGAAAATTACCGGAATATATATATATATATATATATATATATATATATATATATATATATATATATATATATATATATATATATATATATATATATATATATATATATATATATATATATATATATATATATATATATATATATATATATATATATATATATATATATATATATATATATATATATATATATATACAGATATATATATAATTTGCACGTCTACTTGCAATACCATCTAGAACAAATATTAAAAAATCGAAGAATGTTGTTTGTAGTATAAACCATTAAAACCATTCTAATACACACTAAAAAATCTGCTGTAGAAACTACCATTTCGAGGGTTAAATTGAGTTCCAGGGCAATCAATTTTCAGCCGACTATAAATGCGTTTAATTTTACCATGACTGCGATAAAGTCATTCATGGTGGGGTTGATATCAACATGAGGTCAGTGAAATGTACCACAAATGTTGAAGGCTGTACCACAAACGTAGTTAATTTTACTGTCATTTCATGGTAGTTTTGACTAAAAGGTTTTTATCCAGTGTAGTTATTAGGATTTTACGCGGACTGCGTAAAACAAACCATCTACAAAACCACTTAAAAACCACGTAAAAAAAACAGTAGTGTAGTTAGATATTCTTCCGGTGGAAAAAAAACCGCGTCAACAAAAATCAGTGTATTTAGAAGTGAAAACGTTTAGTTTATAAATGGTCACTATCGTATACACTTTTCTCATGCTTATACCGGCCAAATATCACCAAAAACTACAGGAAACACAAGTTTTCCATCCAAAAATGCCTATGACCAGCCACGGACCCTTGGGAAACCTACTCTGGACTGGCCACTTGGAGTTTCATACATCCGATGGACCCAAAACAAGAAAAGTCAATCTGCTGAAGAAGTTTTAAGAAGTTTGATACCCATTTTGCTGGATTTCTACTAAAATCCACGATCAGTATCATTACATCAGGACATGCCCGTGAAAATCCGGATTCTCTAGAATTCAGAGTGTTCGAAATGGTCCATCATGATAATAACTTGATAGAACAGAAAATTTTCAATCCAAGGAGTCCAAATCTGTTGAAATCTGTTGAAAATTGCCGGAGATGTAGGCATTTTAGTTTTGTGGGTACCCGGGTACCCTGTCGGCCTGTTAAGGGGTAAAGAAAGTTGGAACCCTCCCCCCTTCCTTCTCGCTCGAAAATTCTGTTTACCCCTGCAATCAATTTTGACCGTTATACTCTTGGATCTGGCAGAGTTTCAACTTCCTACGACTAAAAATCATTGAAATATCGCGAATTGAAATCCAAAAAGGTACCCGGGTACCCTGTCGGACACACAACGGTTAAACAAAATTTCAACCTCATGTGAACACAGAAAAAAAATTCTGAATTTTCATTATGATGTAAATATCAGAGCATGTAAAATTGTACTTCATTCCACACGAAACAGCAACTTGCATGAAACAGTTCTAACAAAGAAGCGCTTTTGTATACTACATTATCGACAATGTATGGAATATCCCAGAACTTTACACGATTTATAATTTAAATGTGTGTGTGACGCTCCATTTATGTGCATGATATTGAACAGAAATTCATACTTATTTTTAGCTGTGAAATTAACCTGATAAGAAAAAAAATAGGCAATACAAGGAAATTAATGTGAAAACAATGATCCTTTGATAAAGAAAATGACTAACGTGAACACTGTTACTAATACAAACTACTTGGGAAAGTCTATTCTATTTCTCAAAATGGTGTTTCCTAAGCGGGCCCTCCACATGCTTGTCATGCTCGTCAGCCATGGTCAGCTTGAGATATCACCTCTCTGCGTTGGCATTTCCTCCAAATACTGTGCTACATAACTAGATTCAAGCGCCAGCCCAAGCCAGGTCCAAAGCCGGTATGGAATTAAAATTCAAAATTTCGTATGATTTTCTTACAAAGACAGCAAATAATTTTTGTGGAATTTAAAAAAAAAGTACATATAATAAACTGTAAACAACAATTTTTCTTGTTCTAAACAGTATTGTTCAGTGGCTAAATTGGGAAATGTACAATCAACACCAACAATCAATTTGTTTTCACGTCTATTGTGGCTTGACTGTTTTTACGTTGTTCTTTGTTTTTTTTTTTTTTTTTTTTTTTAAATAACTCGGATTTCTTACGTCGTTTTTTGTAATAGCGGACCGCGGAAAAAAATCGCGTTGTAAAATATCTTTACCAAATGAAGCTTTAGAGAGTTGTCGTTCTCAGTAAAGTTGTTTAGAATGTAAAATATAGTCACTTGACATTATCAGATTAGTTCCAAATTGCGCCGCAAATATGGCACGCAATCTAAATTGCCAAATCATGCTCTAGGAAGGTGCTGTCTTTAGCAAAGATGTTAATTGTATATAATAAAGGCATTCAAAATAATCACGTTAGATCCAGATCGTACTTCAGAGATGGCGCTGCCATATTTGCGGCATAATTTAGAACTAATATGACAATGTCAAAAGACGACGAATGACATGACAATGTAAAAAGACGACGAATGAAATTTTGCCACGGACGGTAACTCTCTAGCACTTCATTTGGAAAAGATAATCTGCATCGCCATCTTTACAGTATACACAATGTGGAACTAATACAACAAAGTCAAACGACGACAAACAACATACTGAGAAAGTTAGCCTAAGACGGCATTTCTCTGGTGCCTCATTTGGAACAGATATGATAATATCAAAAGACGACGAATGACATACTGAGAAACTTTGCCGAAGACGGCAAATCTCTAGCGCTTGATTTAGAAAAGATAGACTGCAGCGCCATCTCTGCGGCATGGTGTGGAACTAATATGATAATGTCAAAAGACGACGAATGACATACTGAGAAACTTTGCCGAGGACGGAAAATCTCTAGCGCTTAATTTAGAAAAGATAGACTGCAGCGCCATCTCTGCGGCATGATGTGGAACTAATATGATAATGTCAAAAGACGACGAATGACATACTGAGAAACTTTGCCGAGGACGGAAAATCTCTAGCGCTTAATTTAGAAAAGATAGACTGCAGCGCCATCTCTGCGGCATGATGTGGAACTAACATGATACTGTCAAAAGCGACAGAACATAACAAATATATATATATATATATATATATATATATATATATATATATATATATATATATATATATATATATATATATATATATATATATATATATATATATATATATATATATATATATATATATATATATATATATATATATATATATATATATATATATATATATATATATATATATATATATATATATATATATATATATATATATATATATATATATATATATATATATATATATATATATATATATATATATATATATATATATATATATATATATATATATATATATATATATATATATATATATATATATATATATATATATATATATATATATATATATATATATATATATATATATATATATATATATATATATATATATACAGGGTGTTTGGTTCCTTATTAAGAATCTTTCAGGGGCTGAAAGAAGATCATATTTGATGAAAAAAATCATTCTACGCATATGGTCAAATCTCAACTATTACAGAGTTATTGAACTTTTTTATTTCGGTGGTATGTTTGCACTTAACTTCCACTAACGCAAAGATTATACTATTGAGAGTAAATCACAGACGTTCATTTGAAAGCTAAGAAAATTTGCTTTAAATCCTTATCACAAAATTGTGCTGTTGAATGATACAAGCTACATTTTAAGAGTAACAAAGATTGAAATTGGTAATTTTTCGGACATTTTTGCAGATTTTTTCCAATAAATGCATGATAAACTCGATTATTTTTTCTGACAAAACTGAGCCTCTTCTCATGTTCTATGATTCGTACTTTGACACCAACCATCTATCTCTTTTAGTTTTCGTGCAATTTCATTATTAGCACACGATGTTAGGTCTTCAATTGGCATCTTAAAAAACCACCCATTTCACCCCACTGTGCTAACGATTTCGACCCGTGCATATCGCGCACAGCACACTTGATCGAATCGTATAGCATTCCCATTTGGCGCGCGTTTGTAAGCAGAACGATGCTGATGACGGTTAATTTAAACGCATTTACGAGGCTCCAGCATCAATTTGAGAACAATTTAGAAGAGTATTTGACAAGTTTAATAATTATTCTTTTTGCATGTTTAGTTTCAATTTGTCTGAGTGATCCTTTTAGTTTCAAGAAATGTTGAAAACGCTGTTTGTTCGGTGCAGAATTTTTGAATGGAAATGGACTAAAGACGACACATGCTCGTGACGAATTAGACCACGCTGATGCTTCAAACTATGTCTAGGCTCGGTATTCAACCATCGGAGGACAGCTGGACCGGTATTCTAGACCGTGTTTAAGAGTGAGTAACTGAAGGATCCTACTCAAATGCTTAATGTTCTGAATTGAACTTTATAAACAACTTATGCATTACTTAAAATTGTGCAATATGCAAGCACTTATTTTTTATTTTACAGAGATAGCATATTCCTTTTTGATTACGATTAGACTGGGACTGTTTATGGGATATACCAATATTATTCAGCGATAGGAGCTCTCTCTTTTAATTGTAAATGACATTGATAATAATTCCTATAGCTTTCCCAATACTCTGTTTAAAGTATAGTCGGTTACAGTTGTTTACAGATTCGTTATCAGCTGTACGCGTTGTTTGCGAGCAAACCGCAAATAATGAGACCCGCAGTATATGGAATTTTGACTAATTGGAGAGAGTTGTTAATAATCTGTGCTGTTTTACAATTCATAAACATCTAATGTTTTCGGCAAAGTTGTTGTACTGGGTAAAACCAATATGTGTGTCATTGGAACTGTACCGCTAGAGGCGCTGAATTTCATGTTACTCCAAATGGGTGGTATAGCACTTTGGTATTTGAGCTTGTTTGTTTCAACCTAGGATATCTCAACTCTAAGGACATTGTTACCTTCAGCAATATTGTTCAAGTGTCCAAGCCGTTACGCTTGGTGGTTGGCAAAGTTCAGATTAGTAAAATGGTGATGAGTAACATTTTGATCTTACTCACATTATTTGAATTTCATTATTTGAGGTTGCATTATGCTTATCGGCCCATACATTTTTGAAGAAACTTTGGATAGCGCCAAGTACTTGGATTTTTTGAAAAACGATCTCCCGATATTGCTGGAAAATGTACAGCTTAGAACGAGACGATGCTTGATTTTTCAACAGGACGGTGCGCCACCACATTCAACGAATGCAGTGAAGAATTTCCTGAACACCAACTTTCGCGAACCTTGGATTGGCCGGAACGGGCCAATTTGTTGGCCTCCACGAAGCCCGGATTTGACACCAATGGATTTTTTCTTATGGGTTTACACGAAGGAAGAAATTTATTCCACTCCTATCATCACCCGAGAGGAGCTCATCGGAAGAGTGTTTCTTGCTTCGCGGAACGTACAAGAAAAAATGTACAGTATTAATTTGGTGCAAGAAACAAAAAGAAGAATAAACATGTGTATTAATGAAAATGGTGGGCATTTTGAACAATTACTGAAATAAAACCTTTAAAAGAACCAGTTTTTTTTTTCAAATCCGCCCCCCCCGCTCCCTTATCCAATACAAACAACAACCGAATCCAAAGAAAAAGAGGTAAGGAAATTTTTTTCAATATAACCAAACGGAATATACCCAATTGATCTAGGGAAGCGGTACCTATCTTGATCTCAACTTGTTCATATGCAGATTTGTATGGGAGCAAAAGTGGGTCATTTTTATTACTCTTCTTACACCAAAAGAAGGGTATTAAGATCGCTTGAAAATTCGACTTTTTATCCGAGGCCCAGAGGGCCGAGTGTCATATACCATTCGACTCAGCTCGACGAACTGAGCACATGTCTGGGTGTATGTGTGTGTGTGTGTGTGTGTGTGTGTGTGTGTGTGTGTGTGTGTGTGTGTGTGTGTGTGTGTGTGTGTGTGTGTGTGTGTGTGTGTGTGTGTGTGTGTGTGTGCGTTACAAATAATGTCACATCGGTTTCTAAGCCATTTGTGAACCGATTTCAGTTCTGTTGACGGCAAATGAAAGCTACAACATTCCCATAGAACGCTATTGATTTTTTTTTATTCGAACATTTCGTTACGAAGATATCAACGAAACAGTACTTGACGGCCTATTATAATAGTAATCAAACAGTTTAGTCTCCGATTACATACTGAGCTATTTGTGTACCGATTTTAGTTTTGTTAGCGCCAAATTAAACTTATAAAAATTTTAAATAACTGATCAAAATTTCATTAGGATTGGATAATCCTTCATGGAGATATGACCAAAACAATACCTGAAAGCACATATGTAATTGTGAGATTAAAATATTCTCGTTGCAGTTCAAAACCGAACAAGACCACTCACCCCAATCGATGCCGCTTGTATTCTATTGTTCTGCATCTGGTGCGTTGTATAACACATTCAGCGGACTAGCCACACTATGCGACTCTTTAGAATTAGAGCAGGATCGAATGGCTCGAGTATATTCGAAAATTACACAAAGTCTCCATTTTCTTTAATTACACAATTTTCAACGAACATGTACTCATTAAGCATCTTGAATCCATATCGATAATAAAAATTGACGCTTAGGATTGTATAATAATTCATTCTATGGACTGATTATATGGAATTTCTAATATTTATGTAGATTTTCCTTTTATATACCTAATATAAACAGGTCGTTAAAGACTATTAATGCCAATATTTTAATCACATCGATGAACAATACGTTCAGGATTGACAAATAATTCATTTTATAAACTGGATGTATGACATATCGAATATTCCTGGTTCTTCCTGGAATTTCTGATGAAAATATGTATACAGTACAATATTGGCCACATTTGAGTTCGTAGTTCTGGTGAAGTGTAAGAAGGGTTCAGTCTCACCATCGGTGGATTAATTCAGGTTTTAATTAAAAAATTTAATCCGAAACATTTGTAAGTTTTTTCTGATCAAATGATGTATAAATAAAGTCATTCTGTTCAGTCAAACGAGAGTTATTAGTGTTCAAAAACCTTTCACTTTTGCGTAACGCTCTCATTTTTCAAAATTTTGAAATGACACCCGGTATAGAAAAGAGAAACGTAGTCCTACGTTAAAAATAAAGGGTGATACGGTCAAAATTTGGTCAAGGGAAAACGCGTGTAAATCGGTGAAATCGTTTATTTAAAAAATCAAATTAAATTTCTTTTTCAAGTTCAATTAGTATAAAATTCAGGAAAAATATTCAGTTAGGCTTCCGCTTTTCCAAATCCGAATTGCCGGGCCTTACGCTTGACCCCTGCCATCAGATTTTGTACAGCCACCTTGTCCACCTTCTTCGCCGCAGAAAGCCAGTTTGCCTTGAACTGCTGCTCGTCCTTAGCAGTTTTTTTTTTGTCTTCTTTAGGTTCCGCTTGACAATAGCCCAGTATTTCTCAATTGGGCGGAGCTCTGGCGTGTTGGGAGGGTTCTTGTCCTTGGGAACCACCTGCACGTTGTTGGCGGCGTACCACTCCATGGCCTTTTTACCGTAATGGCAAGATGCCAAATCCGGCCAAAACAGTACGGAACAACCGTGTTTCTTCAGGAAAGGCAGCAGACGTTTATTCAAACACTCTTTCACGTAAATTTCTTGGTTGACAGTCCCGGAAGCTATGAAAATTCTGCTTTTCAAGCCACAGGTACAGATGGCTTGCCAAACCAGATATTTCTTTGCGAACTTTGACAGTTTCGTGTGCTTGAAAATATCTGCTACCTTTCCCCTTCCTTTTGCCGTATAAAACTTCTGTCCCGGAAGCTGCTTGTAGTCGGCTTTGACGTAGGTTTCGTCGTCCATTCCCACGCAGTCAAACTTCGTCAGCATCGTCGTGTACAGCCTCCGGGATCGCGCTTTGGCCGTCGTATTTTGTTTATCATCGCGATTTGGAGTCACTACCTTCTTGTAAGTCGATAGTCCGGCTCGTTTTTTGGCTCGATGCACGGTTGTAGACGATACACCCAGCTTATTTGCGGCATCTCGGAGAGATAGGTTAGGGTTTCGCTTGAAACTACCGGCAACTCTCTTTGTCGTCTCAGCGGCTTCCGGTTTTCGAATTCCCCCAGATCCAGACTTCCTGGCTGTCGCCAAACGTTCCCCAAACACTTTAATTACATTTGTAACGGTTGATTTGGCAACTTTTAGCGATTTTGCCAACTTTGCGTGCGAGTAGCTCGGATTTTCGCGATGCGCGAGCAAAATTTTGATACGCTGCTCTTCTTGCTTGGACGGCATTTTGACAACTGAAGAGTGAATTCCAAAATAAAAATAGGAGCAACATTCTACACACACACACCTTCAAAATGAGGGGTGTTTAGGTTTTTTAAATGCAAAATTGAAAGAAATACGTCAAGTTGATATTGACCAAATTTTGACCGTATCGCCCTTTATAAACAAGTTAACGCTCTCCACTACTACATCCAAAAGTAAATTTCTCGCATGAAGTAGATCATTTGACAGCACTTCACGTGTGTTGGGTAGCATGCATATAACCAAGACAAAATGAAAGGGTTTGTTTGTTATTCTTCCATGAGAATATTGACAACAAGACTCACCATAACGTTGGGCATAGAATGCTCTATGAATTGAAAACGCAAACTAGTCGCCGAAACGTTTTTGTAGCTTTTAATTATATTCAAGACCTAATTTTATTTGCCATTAACCCATACAGAAGAAAAAACTGGCCGTACGTCAGGGTGTGAGGTGGCACTACTTAATGAGAGTGGTACTACCTTTAGAAAACTTTGAAACACACGTGGAAAAGATACCTAATCAAAATTGCAGAAAGTAGCAATATCTTTTTGATTCTTAAAAAAATCGCCTTAACAAATAGCCCCGCGATGCTAGAAATGTGAACTTAGTTAAAAACCATGTGCAAGGACTTGGTCATCTGGACAATATTAGTACAAAGCAGCAAGATCATATTTAACCAGGTTCTCAAAAGCTTAAACAAAAAGATGACATGGATTCTAGCACTGCGTTGTGGGGAAGTTTGCAACTTCTCTCATTAACACCCGAAAGGACTTGGTTACTTGAATAACATTGTCTTAGAACATAATTCTCTATTCGTCATTGTCTCGAGATATTGCATTAACAGAAACCTTAAAAAATCACTGGTACCACGTAGTGATATATATATATATATATATATATATATATATATATATATATATATATATATATATATATATATATATATATATATATATATATATATAAATATATATATATATATATGTATATATATATATATATATATATATATATAAATATATATATATATATATATGTATATATATATATATATATATATATATATATATATATATATATATATATATATATATATATATATATATATATATATATATATATATATATATATATATATATATATATATATATATATATATATATATATATATATATATATATATATATATATATATATATATATATATATATATATATATATATATATATATATATATATATATATATATATATATATATATCATCCTCGTAAATATTAGCTAGGTAAACCATTAGCGAGACTTCAGCTGATTTCACATGTTCGGGAATTCCGGAGCATCTGACTGGAAGATACGGTTCGTTTTGTTGATAAACCGCTGTGCAGTTTGATTGCTGTCGCAGTTACATTGGCAAATATCTTATTGGATAATTGGAAGAACAGTATTTTTGTAGAAATCCCTGAAGGAAATTATTCAGAAATTTGTGGAGCAATCTCTTCAGGAACTTCGAAACAAATATTTCACAAGGGAATTACTTGAGATAATGATTGATGTTATTTCTGGTATATGAAAGAATCCTTGCAGACATCCTAGACAAATCCTATATTAAAGAATCCTTGCAGACATCGTAGACAAAATTTGAAATCCTTCAATAATTTCATCACAAGAAAGTTTTGAAAAACTGCTGATGAAATGTCAGAAGAAACTCATGAAAGAATGCCTACAAACTCCTGAAGTATACCTATAGAAACGTGAGAGAAGAATCGACAAACTTTTCATAGATACTTTGTGAAATTCTATAAAATTTTTTGGACAACCACCTTCAAAAAAATATTAAGAAAACATTTCCCCCCCCCACACAAAACTGGCTTTCCAGACTGTCATCTCGACAAATATATTTTGTTAGGGCCTAACTGACAAACGTAAACAATGGATTATTCCGATTAAGCTACCCATGTAAGCTTCCAATTCTATCGGAAAGCTGAAGTCGTTCTCTTCGAAATGACCGTGGTAGATTGATTAGGCGAGTTTCCAATGACGAGATTCGGGTAAAAAGCCATTGTTAATGAAAAATCTTTGTCGATCTGTTACAATAGTGTCAATGTCAATTATTTTCTTTTGCTTCTTGAGCCTAGAACAGCACACTGAAAGTAAAATTGGTCAAAAGTTAGATCATTAAATGTAGTCATTTTTAAATTTGAGGTATTTGAGTGAACAAGCAATTGCCAAAAATCTTAAAAATCTTGGTTTATCTAAAAAATCGGAAATCTTTACACACAGATATCTGTATGAATAGAATGAAAAAAAATCTGTGTCAATCTAGATAAATCTGTGCATGTGGCAACCCTGGGTACAACACCAATGTCAGTGCTCGTGTTTTGGCTTCGGACATCCTGTATGATGTTTCGGCAAACACCACAGCCGAGTGTTTCCGATTGTGTCCGATTGCGGAATACACGCGTGGTTAATTTATTTTATTTCTACCCGTGCTATGCTTGTTAAACTTAATCAACTTATGCGCCCGTCCCCCCACCCCACAAACCTCCCCCCCCTCCAAATCCCTAATTCCCAAATTCAAAAACAACCATACATTACTCTCCCCCCCCCCATTGTTGAGCCGCCGGGTTTTACCAAAACAACACGGCAAACCAAAAACCCCCCCCAAACAACAAAGGTAAACATCATTGGGTTCGCAGCCTCAAGGGTTTTCAGTTCTCGCTTTTCACAGCCACTGGCATGGCTTCTGCTCTTGCACTTTGGTTTGTTACCGTTGGGATGGAAAATCTTTTGTAGTTTGCCCAATAAAAATAGTTTATAATTTGATTACTTAGTAAATAATGAAATATATATGTATTTGATGTTTAGTTATTGTTATTTGTTAATATTTGTTAGAACTATAATTTATCTGTTAGGAGAAAAATAGCATGCACACTTAAATAAAGCCTAGAATGACTTAACAAGAACAAAATTTGTAAAATCGTAATTTTAGTACACACACAACAACACAACACACATTGAAATCTGCTGCATGGGAAAGAAAAAACAGTGTTGTCGCAAGTTACTGTACAACAAAGAGTAAAGGAGAAAATGTAGGAAAGGGTAAGCTACTGGGTACATCGGTCACAAGGCTTGGTCTCTTTAATACCTTGACCACCAAAGCGAGCAGACCAGTTTAGCCAAAGTACAATAAGAGCTAAAGCTTCCAAGGTATACTAATCTAGTGAAAAGTAACCAGTGTTCACCGTGATAACCAAGAATCAGGACCCAATAACTCTAGTTGAGAGTATATCGGCCCACGTGTTCCGACGTAGGCCGACAGATCCCCGCCACGTAAGCGACACGCCCAAACCCACCACCAGAAAGTCCACCACGAGTCACGAGAACCAAACCACGAGTTACTCCAGAGTCGGACGAAGCCAATTCCCGACGAAAGTGCGGAAGTAGACCACGCGCCCAGATCCAGCAGCAGCCGGCCGGCCCTCACACACTCTACACACACAAACACAACAAAAAAAGGTAATAAAAAGAAAATATATATAAAGAAAAGTGACAGTGTGTAGTTATTTGTTCCCTTGAATAGCCTCAACCTTTGAATAAAGCCGACCCTGAGAGTAAGAAGGCCTCAAGCTCGAGCTAACCGGTCGAAACAAAAGAGGCCTTGAGAGACCACCCTCAATGGTCCCCGTGGCTTAGACCAGGGATCGAGGGCATTGAAGGAGGGTCCGTCTGACCCCCTAGTAACAGGTTGGCTAGAAAATAGAAGCACACAGTTCTCTAAAATTCAATCTAAACATGTAAGTTAATCAAACTACAATCTATAATTAATGTTAGTTAAAACACATCACGTGCTGCCAAAATGTCTCAAACCGGTACATTGGGATGTTTACCTCGAGCCAGAAGGGAATCATAAAGCTCAGCTCTGACTCCACGATACTCAGCATAAAACCAAATTACGTGATCAGCGTCCTGCGTCCTTGTTCAGCCCAACACGTAATAAATGAGCGTTTAAAGAATTATGATTGGACATGAGGCGAGACATCACACGAATGAAGTCTCGACCCACATCCAACCCCCTAAACCAACATTTTTTCGACAAATCACACACATGGGAGTGATAGAATGTAGCCCCAAATCTCTTCTTTTTCATTAATACTGCCAGCTAACGAGTGGTATTTGACGAAAAATATAGAAAAAATCGTTAAAAGCGATTTGTCGGTCATAAATTTCGCCTTCCTTAGCGCAAACGAGTCCGCTTTCTCATTGCCCGGTATCAAACAATGGGAAAGGACCCACATAAATGTGATAATAAAAAAAACGTGAAGATAAAGCACTTAGAAGGTCTCGTATTTTACTTACAAATTTTAGGAACTGTCCTCGAGCCCGACTAATCGAGACATTGAACATAGCATATTTGAGAGAACATTTTGAAGCAGCGGATACCATCGAAAAATTTGCAAAGCACTGGAAAAAATGTCTAAAACAATAAGGGGTTTTAATTTAAAAAAAAAATAGATGGTTTTCTCATCTACACCGAACTATTTTTTCTCGATTTTTAAACCAAAAAAGGCCAATAATTTTTGTTTTTACAAACTGGCATGAAGTTCACAAAGTGACATTTTTGCAAAGTGACAGCAAGTTGGCCTGTCGGGATATGTTTGAAATCAATGGGTGGTTCGTAAGTTAAGGTAGTCTGTTTTTTGTAGTGTGTTTCATGGTGAAATAGAATGGTGTTGTCTTGCAATCGTTATTATTTCATAATTTTTTGAAATTGTTTTTTTCAATAGTTGCACTTGTCAGAATTAAAGAATAAATAAAATACGAGTATATTATTATATTTTTATATTTTAACGATAATAAGATTTTTTATATGTTACTGAGAGAGAACATTAAAGATAAATGATTCATGAAACCAAAATAAAATTTCCTCGAAAGAATTGTGTTTATCTTGATTTTTAATCGTGCTCATATTTTCTGAGACACCCTATAAATTGTAGTTTATAATCTATTGTGCATTATTTAAACGCATTCCCTACCTCCTTTTTGTTGTCTGCCGTTACAATTATGCCACCATTCGTCCGATAACTCATCCCAAGATCAAAAATACTGCTCTATTCAACGCCTTCCATTGAATTCCGCTGTCAACTGTCAATGTCAATGCCAATATCAACTGATCTTTTAATCCAGAATTCCTCCTTATTCCACACTTTATATTTCACCTCGAGTCAGCTTTTAGATTAGTTTAGTTTAATGTAAACTTGGATTTGAAAAAAAAAAAAAAGATTAGGTTGGTCCAATTTCGTAACACCCTTTATGACAACCGGTCATACCCAAACAGACCAATAATTATCTTCAAATTACCATTCCATAAACCAATTCCGACTTTTGCGAGCTCAATTACCGTGAAAAGACATGGGTTTACCGCCCTTTACCTGAAGCTCGAGGATCAAGACTTCTGGATCAACTTCAAACTACTCAAATATTCATAGAACAAGCTACAAGCACCTACAATTTGCCACCCAGTTTTGTCCGTGTTCTCCCCATGCCATCAAGTGAAATGGGGTAAGTCAATGGACGACGCCCCCCCTCCCTCAACACAACGCAAAACAGTAGATAAAATGTTGCTTGTTTGTGTAGCATTCTCGTTTACATTTGCCCCAGTTGCTTGGCAACTCACTCGGCCGACGGGTCAGCAGCAGGTTCGTTTCACCACCATCGTCCTCACCGTTCCGTCCTGCCGCCCGCCGCGCGCCGTGTGGTGATCAGAGGAGAATCATATTAGGTAAATAGCTACGGGGACCAAATTGTATCACTGGGAATTCCAAAACCCAACCAAGCAAATTGGATGGCGTGCTGGAGCGCATTTCTGTGGGCTGTAGACTCTATTTATGAGTTAACGAAACGACGGTTGGTGGGCTGACGGGTGCTGGATGCAGCGTCTTGGCACTGGGAATGAGGTTTACCGTGCGGTTCGTTACATTTCGTTGATTTAACTACGCGTCTTAGTAGGCGAGGAGTATTTTGTTTTCGAAGGATTTGCTGTGTGAAAACGGTTGGTTCGGCTTAGAGGTTTAATATCTGGTGAATCTCGTTTGAATATAAAAAGCTTAGTGCGCTAGGATTTTGTCAGGATTAGCTTAACATATTTCCCCACAGAGCTGCCAATGTTGTCAGTAGCAGTGATAACCTTAAAACGTTTCGTTCTATACTGGAAGCTGAACCGAGCAGACCGGGGACTAGTAGATTATCCGAAGCTCCCGCGTCGAGGCCAGACAGTCCGCTGGCAGTTTCCAATCCGTCACCTGGGCAGATTTGAGAATGTTATTTGATTGTGACAGTAAACGCTCGCAGCTGCACTCACCGGAATTGCATAAATCCGATGAACATGATCGATAGTGCGTCCGGAATGTGGGGTCATCTATGACGTCATTGAGGAACTAAAATATAATGTGATAAGAATTCAAATTTTTTGTTGACATGAGTTTCAGAACAAGATTCGAAATTGGAAAAAATAATAATGGAAATTATATCTCAAACACAATCGGCAACATGAAATCATCCATAAATTCACAGAGAACCCTTGCACCTGAAAATGCTACCAACAACACACAACCGCAACAACCGGTTCGAACATCAATCGAAGCAATTAATTTTCGATGACAAACGTGTTGCTATCACCCGACGAGTCGTGATTTAATTTCCTTAATTATTTTTCTGCACTTAGACGTTCCCAGAACTTGTCCCACTTGACCTACCAGTGGATCCTCTTCGCAGCCTCGCAGGAATGTGTTGATTTTGTCGGGGGGGTCCTGAAAGAACGCGAAAGAAATATTATGAATTTTCGACTGCTTTAATTGAACTTCCTGAAAATTAGGCAGATAAATTTGAAAGTATATTTCTCGGAAGGTTAACAAGCTTCGGATTTGATAAGGAATGACGAAAAAAGTCAACAAAAGGCAAACGGGCTCCATTTCCGCCAAAACACCCCCTTGATTGAATTCAATAAGCATCGAGTTGTGTTTTTCTGCGAAACGTACGTTCATTCGCCGGTCGATCCAAGTAGGCCCCTATTCCACCGTTGCGCTGTTGGCTCGTTTGACGCGTGCTTTGCCATTAGATGACTTCTGGGAATCTCTCAACGCCTCCTCGCTGTTTGGATCAAAAGTTGCTTGTACCCAATGTTCGTCCCAAATAATTGATGTTTGGCCTACTTTGCGAGTGGGTGGTGGCAGCTAGAGCTTGTTGCCGGAGTTTGAACACATTTGGTTGAAAAGTACATGACTGCTCGATTGGGCTCGTGTGTTGACTAAAGTGGAAAACGGTAAATATTTTCAACCGCTTAATAAAGGTTGCCCGGAGTTGTGTCCCACAGGGGATGGGGACTTGATTTGATTAAAACAAAATCACGAGCCTCGTTTGGGAACTAACCCCAAGTTGTCAAGTCCGCTTCAAATTAACGATTTATTAAATTATGAGATTTCGGTACTCACCAACAATTCCTGCCGCTGGATGGTGCAGTACTTCCGGTTGCAGTTGACAACGCTCTGCCCCTCGACGCTGGATGGATCGCTGATGCACTTTTTGTCGCCCGAGTTGGCAGTGACGCTGCAGGAATAACACCGAAGGCCTGCGTTCAAGTGGTTGAAGTAAAGATAACGGATTTTACTGTGAGTAGGTGCTGTGAATCTAATTCTACACAAAGAAAATGACAACTTAATGATGGAAATCGCTTTTAATACCCTTATCAGATAGCAAGTAGAGGATGACATCACTGATTCGCCTTTCAGAAGGATTGACGATGATCATTAACACACTACGCAGTTAATTGCCCCCCACATCACATTGTAGAAAATGCCCGGCTCGTTTGAGGTATAATCGGCAGCGAAGTAAACTAGAAGCGGTAGTAAAACTTAATTTTATTGCCTATAAATTTCCGGCAAGCTGCTTTTCAATACGGGAGAGTGTGCGTGGTTTTGTGGCGTTGGTGGCGGAGAATCTGACAAGCGAAGGTGTCGGTTTCCAATGATCCATTAAACTCGTCATTAAACAGAGGCGATGATGTTTAAATTTCGCACCTTCGGCAATGTATCTGGAACGCAGTAAATTTGCACGCCACGAAGAAAGGGTATTTGGAATTGAAATCGGGAGTATTGATGTTGATTTGAATTTGAATGAGAATTCTTATTGAGTGGGGTGAGGTGTTTTCTTTAAAATTCCTGAGGTAGGAAGCTTGCTGAAATGTCTTGATTGTCCGTATTCTTGATCCCGTTTCGGCAAAGTGGATCTGATACTCACTTTATTGGAAACTAGCTGAACCCGGAACGAGCGTTGCATGAACATTTTTTAGCACAGGAGCGTTTATGGTTGTTTTATTATAATGATTTTTTTCTTGACTAAGAAGGGGTTCAAACATCTATACCAAACTTCTAACATGCTTTTTACCCGAGAAATACACCTTTGTGTTTAAGATGCCTGGATAATTCTCATGTAAGGTTAAAATTTGTGTTTCATTTGTCTGCAACCCCCCCCCCCCCCTCCAGAGAAGGGAGAGGCCACTGTACAAACATATCTTGCCTTCAAAAATCCCAACATGCCAGATAACCCAAGTAACATTGGCAAAATCTTGCTTTAGTTAAGTTTTATTAAGGTTTCATCAAGGCCACGAGAAATCAATTTGGTTTTATTATGACATCAAGAGGTGCCAAAAGGTTTTATATTTTAGTCAGGTTTATGAGAACCTACACAGCTTGTTTAAAACGATCTTAAAACCTCGTTTTCTCAAATTCCTTTTACTCCTATCAAAGGTTTTATTTCGACTTTAGTGAACTCATAATATGCGGTTTTGAAATGCCGTTTTAGGACTCATTCATTTATCTTATTATGGTTTTTCATTTTCCCCCAGTAAATCTGGGCGGCTTTGGCTTGGCCCCTCCAATATTTAAGCTGCGCGGCTTTATGGCAGCATTGTGATTCCAATCGCCATATTGAAACATTAGAAATAATAGAAATGTGGAGGAAAAAAGGCACCAAATTTTAAATGTAATGCAAATGAACTGTATATCGGAGACCAACTTCTACATTCTTTCAGATAACTTTATTGAATTTCATAAATTTTCAAGAAATTCATGTTTAATTTTTCGATTATATTTGTTTTTATTTTGTCTTTGTTTTTGTAAACGCGCATAATTTCCGAGGCGGATTAATTTTCGGCTCTTATCGTGCGAATATTCACCGTAAAATTAAATGCGCATCTGATTTGGAGCATGATACGCTGGAAAAAAAACTGAATTTGTTTTGGATATTTTGCAATCAAACAAAATTTCCCGCAACACCAGACTTTTTTTCTCAGATATTATTTACTGCTAAATGAATCAGAAGAGCAGAGAATCGAACAAAGCAGAACAACAAAAACCAACCACGATATCACAGTGACGTTTGACAGCTGTGGCCATTTGGCCGTATGCTGGTTTCCATGGCAGCCGATAGGTTTTATGAAGGTTCTCAATCTTTATGGTCTTATAAAGGTTTTATTAAATTGTGTTCACAACCGTCTGTAGAGTGGGCCACTTTGTAAAAAAATTTTTGCTTTAAGGAAGCATAGAGGAGGTGTTGGTGGACAAAACAGTTTTAAATGTAGTTTTATCAACAAAGCCGGGAGGAATGCTATACGGCTAGAATAAAACTTAAATTGTTACTTGGGAAGGTTCTTTTTTTTTTTTTTTTTCGTCTTTTGAAAAAAAAAAATTTTTTTTTTTTGTGGAGCCCCCCCCCCCACAGGGGGGGGGGGTTTCAAACCCCAAAAAAAACCTTTTCCAGCTCTAAAAAACCCTGCATACACATTTTCATGCCAATCGGCTCAGTAGTTTCCGACTCTATAAGAGTCAGACAACTGACAGACAGAAATTCATTTTTATGTATGTAGAAATCATGCCTCAAAAGCCCCCACATGTTAAATTTGGTTCCACTTGCCTGATTGATTCTAGAGGTATGCAGAAATTTGTGTTTCATTTGTTTTAGAGCCTTCCCCCTTTCAGAAGAAGGAGGGGTCTCGATCCACTATATAACTTTTTGCCTTTAAACACCTCTACATGCCAAATTTGGTTCCATTTGCATAATTAGTTCTCGATTTATGCAAAAAAATATTTTCCATTTGTATGAGAGTCCCCACTCCATTCCAGAAGAATAAGGAGTCTCAAACGACTATACAAACAATTTTTGCCTTCAAATATCTCCATATTGGCATATTGGCAATTAAATCCATTTGATTGACTACCCAACAAACATCGGTGTTGAATTAGAGCTTGTTAAAGCAAATTTGGAGAAGCTATTCAGCTGTTTCTTGATGAAATTCCAAATTTGTTTGAACAAGCTCTAATTCAACATCGATGTTTGTTGGGTAGTTCTCGAATTATACAGAAATTTGTGTTTCACTTGTTTGAACCCCCCCCCCTGCCAGAAGAGGGGAGGGTCTCAAACGACCATTCAAACATTTTTTGCCTTCAAAAATCCCCAAATGCCAAATTTGGGTCCATTTGCTTGATGAGTTCTCGAGTTATGCAGAAATTTGTGTTTCATCTTTATCGGAACCCCCCTTTACAGAGGAAGGAGGGGTCTCGAACTATCTTAAGAACCTCCCCCCCCACACACACACGGAGGGGAGGAGGAGCAGAGACTGCGAGGACGCGTCGGGGGCTTTACGAGCCCCCCGGAATACTGGTCATAACACCGAATAAGGATACGACATGGATCAACGGATTGGACTTGATGCGCAGGGCTGGTAGTCGGGCTATTCTGTTTCCTCAGTATGGAAGAGTCACACCTTCCAGAAATGGCAAGTAGGCTAATGGTGCGGCTGCCCCCGTCCCGGTAAAACCTTGGCAGGCCTCCGGATGCGTAAGCTTGTCACCTTAAGTGAGTAGGCTCAGATGTTACATTCGTGACTTGCGCCGATCCGGCTCTGAACACGGTCCCCATGAAGGACCGTGTCAACCCTAGCATGGCCTCCCTGATTCAGAGATAACCATGCGATCACGATAGGCGACTATCTACAACGTGTGGAGATAGCGGTTCGGATGGAGGACCCAACAAAATGGAGGATAACGGAGGAAAAACCAGAAAAAAAGACGAAAAAGAAAAAAAAAAACAAATAAAATCAAACGACGATGGCGAAACGCCAGACAACGGAGACGGAGGTGCGATAGTGTTCGCAAGAAGCGAGAGAGCTCACCAGTGAAGAAGTTGGAGGCAGTAGCAAGTCACAGGGGTTCCTGACCCAGCTGTTCATCGCGCAACGCAGCAGTAGCACAACTCGAGGGGACAGTGTTGGGAAGAAAGACGCGATGGAGGTTGTCAGAAACCGGATCGACGAACTCTATGATTATGTAAAGGACAGGCACAACGTCCACAAAGAAATCAAAGAGATGGTGACGCGTGTCAAATCGGCCGTTATTGCAGCCGAACGCGAGCAGGACGCACTGAGGAAGAGAGCAGAGACTGCTCCAAAGGTTCTTGAGAACAGCCAAAAGGCAACGGCGAAGGCAACGGTTGAAGCACTAAAGACGCCGAAGGAACCCCAGAATACACGCTCGTAGAAAAGGAAAAGCGACACACCAGGAGATGAGGAGGCGCTGAAAAAGCTCAAAAACGACGAGGAGAAAGGAGAAGGCAGTGAATGGCACACTGTCGGCAACCAGAAAGGCAAAAAGAAGAAAAATCAGCAGTAAGTGAAAACGTTAGGAGAGAAGAAGAGGCAGCTGCCTAGGCCTCGTCGGGAGCGAAGTAAGGGCGACGCTCTGATTGTTGAGGTAAAAAGTGGAATGACGTTCGCGGAACTCCTCCGAAAAGTGAGAGCTCTCTCACAGGAGACAGTGGTCGAGTGCAAGGATCTTGACGAGATCACAACAGAAGACGAGCTGAGGAGGGCGCTGAAGGGGCACTGCGATCTAGGAGATGCACCAATGACAATCCGGTTGAGGAAGGCGTACGGTGGCACACAGACGGCGGCTATACGTCTGCCGACAGCTTCAACCAACAAACTGTTGAAGTCGGATCGAGTAAAAGTTGGGTGGTCAGTGTGCTCACTGAAAGTCGTCCCCCGAGTTCCAAAGGAATTGGAGAGATGCTTTAAGTGCATGGGTTTTGGTCACCAGGCGAGAAGCTGCAAAGGTCCTGACAGATCTGATCTGTGCAGGAAAGGCGGGGAGAAGGGTGATTTTGCAAGAGACTTCACAAAGCAACCGAGATGCATGCTTTGCAAAAAAAGAGGACGGAAACGATCACATGACGGGGGGCTACAGGTGCCCTGTTTATAAGAAGGCAACAGCAGGTCGGCAGTAATGGAGGTAACCCTAATTACCCTAATCAATCATTGAGACATAGCACTTGCAACTGTTGTGGCAGTCAACAATAGAAACAAAGTGTGACGTCGCAATCATTGCAGAACCATATCGTGTTCCTATCGACAACGGAAACTGGGTGGCAAATAGAGTGGTGATGGCTGTGATACAAGTGATAGGTAGATTCCCCATTCAGGAAGTAGTGTCCAGTTCATGCAAAAAGTTCGTGAACGTCAAAATCAACGGGATCTTTGTATGCATCCCCAAGGTGGACAATTGATCAGTTCCACCAGATGCTGGATGCACTGACCGGAAAGCTCATCGAAAGAAGACCGGTCGTCATCGGAGGACACTTCAATGCTTGGGCTGTGGAGTGGGGCAGTAGATGTACCAACGCTAGAGGGTGCAGCCTGCTAGAAGCTCTGGCAAAGTTGGAAGTTATACTATCAAACTTTGGTTCCACCAGCACTTTTCGCAGGGACGGTCGCGAATCCGTAATCAATGTTACCTTCTGTAGTCCGTCGCTGATGACAAATATGAACTGGAGAGTGTGTGAGGAGTATACCCATAGCGACCATCTGGCGATCCGGTATAGCATCGGCCAGCAAAATCCTGTCGCAATACGAGGGACAAATAGTTGCGAGCGGACGTGGAAGACGAAGGTCTTCTACAAGGAACTCTATGTTGAGGCACTTCGGTTCGACAACTCTCGAACCGAAAAGTGGACGAGCTGACGAATGCGGCGCAACCATGCCGAGGAAACTGGAGACGAGGAACAAGCGGCGCCTAGCTTACTGGTGGAATTAGCAACTCAGCATCCTAAGCAATCTCAGAGCCAGAAGACGTGTCCGGAGAGCTAAAACCACAGCATACAGAGAGGTGCATAGAGTGGTGTTTCGAGCGGCCAGGACCGAATTGAAACGAGAGATTAGACATGGCGAAGATCAAAGGCCCATCAATGGCATCCAGCAAAACTGAAAGTTATCGTAGACGAACTTTTCCCGACACACGATCCAACGACATGGCCACGAACAAAGAAGAATCGCTGAAGGCACGCAAGTCTCGAACGAGGAGTTCGTGGCAGTGACGAGAGAGCTTAAGGTGAAGAAGGCACCCGGACCGGATGGAATCTCTAATGTGGCTTTGAAAGTGGCGATTCAGGCATTCCCGGATATGTTCAGGGATGTGCTACAGATATGTCTAGAGGAAGGCCATTTCCCGGACAGGTGGAAAATACAGAAGTTAGTGTTGCTGCCGAAACCAGGAAATCCTCCGGGGATCCAGCATTGTAATGGCCAATACACCTGTTGGATACGCTCGGGAAACTCCGGGAGTTGATCATCCTCAACAGGCTGACGAAATTTACCAAGAGCGAGCACGGGCTATCAAGGATGCAATTCGGTTTCCGAAAAGGGAAGTCTACTGTGGATGCCATTCGGGCAGTGGTCGAGACAGCCGTAAAGGCGTCCAAACAGAAGCGGAGAGGCGATCGATATTGCGCTGTTGTAATGATCGACATTAAGAACGCCTTCAATAGCGCCAGTTGGGAGGCTATTGCCGAGTCGCTGCACAGAATGAGGGTCCCTGATTACCTGTGCAGAATTCTGAAGAGTTACTTTCAGAACCGGGTGCTGATCTACGAGACCTCCGGGGGGCGGAAATCGGTGAACATCACGGCGGGAGTTCCGCAAGGTTCCATCCTTAGTCCAACACTTTGGAACGGGATGTACAACGGGGTGCTGACGCTATAGCTTCCCAAATGCGTAATGGCCGCTGGTTTTATGGACGACATCGTATTGTCAGTGACAGGCGCACTCTGGAAGCAGTGGAAAAGCTGACGACAGAAACAATCGGCATAATTGACTGGATGCAAGGGTTTAAGCTGCAGATAGCCCACCACAAAACGGAGGCGTTGTTGGCCAGCAACTGCAAAGTGGTGCAGTGAGCAGAAATCGGAGGGCATGCCATAACCTCGAAGTGTGTGCTGAAGTATCTGGGTGTGATGATCAACAGCCACGTAGATTATACCTGTGGGAAGGTGGCAAAGGCCATCAATGCGCATGCCAGAATCATGCAGAATAGTTTCGGATCTAGCAGTAGTAAGCGGCGTCTACTGGCTAGTGTATCATCATCGATACTGAGATACGGAGGTCCAGTTGGTTTCACAGCGCTGGGAGCCAAGTGAAACCGGACAATGTTGAGCAGTACGTTCAGGCTCCTGGCCATGCGAGTCGTGAGTGCGTACTTAACTATTTCATCGGAGGCATTGCCGGAATGATCCCGATTGGCATCACTCTTGCGGAGGTCAGTGAATGTTATCAGCGGAGAAATATCAGAGGAGTTCGCAAGCTGGTGAGAGCGGAGTCGATGGCCAAATGGCAGCGAGCTTGAGACACGGGGGAGAACGGTCGATGGACGCACCTGCTCATACCAGATTTGTCGATCTGGATGAAAAGGAAACATGGAGAAGTCAACTTCCACCTTACGCAGTTTCTGTCTGGCCATGGTTGCTTCAGGCAATACTTGCATCGTTTCGGACAACCCTTCTGTCCGGAGTGCGCAGACATCTAGAAGACACCGGAGCACGTGGTCTTTGACTGCCTATTGCGAAGCGAGATGCTTGCCATCAGCGGTGAAGATACCAGCCCAGTTAACGTCGTCTAAAGAATGTGTCGTAACTAAAGTGCTTGGAATGCGATCAACGGAGCCACTTTGCAAATCATGTCGACTCAACAGCAAAAATGGCGGTAGAATCAAGAAGCGAGTGGTCGAGTGGAGTAGCGGGATGTTGCTCTCGGGGGATTTCCAACTTTGGGGAACTCTCCGTCGTTGTATAGTAGATCCGCAGTCGGGGACAACTCGAGTCGATTGCAATAGTACGTGGGAGCTAAATGGCTCACGGTGGTTCGGCTTCGGGAAAAAAAAATCCTCTGCTGTAAAATCCTCCTTCGGAGTAGGGTAGACTGAAGGCTGACTAAAAGTGAATTGGAACACAGAATAAGATCTGTAATGCGTGATTCAATCAGTTTAAACAGTCCATTGATGGTTGATTTACAGTACTTTTATTGAAAACTCCAAAGTTACAGTTTTAGATGGTTAGATTTCTCCAGTTTGAACGAAATCTTGAGCCTCCTCCTGATGGAGCCCATCAGCGCCCGCACAGTGACAACGGACACGAAATCAGCGCGTTTCTTCAATCTTGTTGGCAGCATACCACTCCAGAACCACCTTGAAGTAGTGGCAGCTGGCCAAATCGGGCGAAAAATGGCGTTGCCCTTATGCTTGCGGATGAACGGATACACGATTTTTCAAGCATTCTTCGATGTAAACTTGGGATGTCATCGTCACTCTAGCACGTCCTTCATGTAATGGCATGATGCCAAACCCGGCCAGAAGATTGCCGCCGTAAGCCTTCAGGAGAGAAAGAAGCCGCTTTTGGAGACACTCTTCCAAATACACCTGTCCATTCATGGTGCTTGCGGCAACGAAAGGTGTATTCCGCTTCCTGCAAGTTCAACTATCTTGCCAAATTAAGAACTTCTTGGCGAACTTCGACATCTTCTGTGTCCGGAGGTTCTCGGGAACATCACACTTATCCTTGGCAATCACAAACGGGTTTCCTGGAATCTGGTTGAAGTCCGCCTTCACATATGTCTCGTCATCCATTATGCAGCAGTGTGATTTCGTTATCTTCTGGTCGACCAACTTCCGGGCACGGCTTTTTGTGATCGTATTCTGTTCCTCGTCACGGTTTGGGGACTTCTGAACCTTAAACGTACGTAGTCCTACTCGAGTTTTGGTATTCCGCATTCCTTTTTAGCCATATCTCGAACTGAGGCGTTCGGTTTCCGTTTAAAAAGCCCCAACCACGCGTTTGTTATCGTTCTCGTAGACCTGACGGCTTTTTTTACCGGATCTTCGCTTCCAATCAACAGTCATAGCTGGCCCACAATTGATACGTTGCGGATGCGTTTGCGTAAATTTGACAGTTTTCCCATAGGTTTTCTGTCAAACTTACTTCAACGAAACGCAAACGTGTCTATTGTGGGTGACCCTTCAGACGTTCTTCGAACCGTTTTATGATAACAGACACCTTGAAATTCAAGATTCCCAACTTTTTTCCGATGGCACGATGCGACAGATCCTTATTATCAAAGTACTCGTGCAAAACTTTTTCGCGCACGCACTGTTCTTTCGTCGCCATTTTGAAAATTTGCGCACCTGATGAAATCAAATCACAGAATGTAAACAATACACATTAAACTATGTCTACGCAAAATTTCAATTAATTTTACCCAACGGATCAAAAGCGAGAGCAATTTGAGTGTGTGTGTGGATTTTAAACGGTAGAACCCTTAATATGCAAAAAAAATATTCATTTTGCTATGCGTGCACGCTAAGAAGATAGCAAGAAGATTAACGGAAATTTTAAAGATTAACTGCAAAAAAAATGGAGAGCGATGCACGATTTTTCAAAGATTGATTTGTTAGCGAGAGATATTTTGATCATCTTGAATCTAGATTTGGACGTGCCGCACCTCCGGGTAATAACAAGTGATCTGGCAATAACAGGGTAGCAACCTCGGGAAGTCAATCATGCTCATGTTCAACGCTGCAAGAGTTGCGGGGAGGGCTTTTGAAGAATAGAAATTCTAGCGTGAAATAATTTAAGTACGATGCCTAACAACGTCTCGCCGCTTAATATATAGGGTAGCCCCAAATAAGTGACGTAGTATTTTGTTTTAGTGTGGAATTCTTCTAGCCATTGCAAGAGCCATCTGGTTGCCAGCATATTAAAGAGGAACTGATTAATATGTAAACAAACTAGTGTTCGCTAGATTCCGTCGACAGGAAGTGCCTAAGAAAAATATGGATTTCAAAAGACAACGGATTTTGCAGTTGAATTTAGTGGGAAAGCGTCCCAAAAAGATACTGGCCGATACCCGGAAGGAAGGAATATGCCGCACATTAATCGACCGGACGTTGAGAAGATGTAGGACGAGGGGAACCGTCGATCCAAAGAAAAAACCAGGTCGTCCTCGCAATGTACGTACCAAACGACTTGTAAAGGCGGTGCGTGAGCGAATTCACCGAAATCCTTGTCGTTCTTCATATAAACTGGCTCAGGATATGGACGTCTCCAGGAAAACTAGCAGATCAGTTCTCAAAGAGGATTTGAGATTGGTGACGTACAAGAAAGGAAAAATTCATGGACTTTCCTAAACCAACAAGAAGAACAGAGTCATCCGTTGTCGCGAATTACTTCGTCGGCACGGTGATTCCATGATTGTGATTTCGGATGAGAAAAATTTCGTATTGCAGCAAAGTTTCAACGCTCAAAATGACAGAGTCTATGCAACGAGTATTCAGGATATCCCTTCTTCCATTCGCACAGTTCAACGCTTCCAAAATCATACTTCAGTCATGGTTTTGGGAGCAATTTCTGCAGAAGGTCGTCTACCACTGCTTTTCATTGATAAGGGTGTAAAAATCAACGCAACATACTACGCAAAAGAGTTCCTGGAAAAGCATTTGAAGAAGCATACTTCAACGATGTTCGGTAACCGCAAATGGGTGTTTCAACAGGATTCTGCGCCGTCCCATGGAGCAAAGATTACCCAAGTATGGTGCACCAAGAATTTGCCAGACTTCATTCCTAAGGAATTATGGCCAGCTTCTTTGCCAGATGCAAATCCTCTGGATTTCACTATTTGGGTAATCACTTTCGAGATCTCAAACCAATGGGTATTGCAACATTCAAAGCTACCATACAGACGATATGGGATGAAATCCCCGAAGATCAGGTGCGTGCCGCTTGTAATGCCTTTTCGAAGAGACTAAGGGCAATAATTAAAGGCGATAGAATCGAAATGTAAATATGTACACATAAACAATAAAATATAAGAAACAGAATAACAAAGAAGCATTTAAATTATTTGTCTTTTCGTGGGAGATACAGTCTTTGTTTCATGCTTCACTTATTTGGGCCTACCCTGTATAAGGTCTGTATCCGCAATAATCCGGACACCTTAAAACATGAACAAAACATAAATTTCGCATTATACTTCCGTCGTAGTTGTTTATTTCAGATTCATGGGATGTGTTTTAACAATTCGTGAAGACAAAACATAGTTATTCGGTATTTGCATAACATTTTCGAACTTTGCGCTTAACTCCGTCCATTAGGGTTTGTACAGACTCTTCAGAAATCGTAGAAGCCGTCTGTGTCCAAATTTGCTGGAAGTGTTTGATGTCTTTGATTCCTTGCTTCTTTTCGGAAAGCTTCCGCTTCATCAGAGCCCAATACGATTGGTCGTAGCTCTGGGCAATTTGGCGGGTTTGAGGTTTTTGGTACAATGTTCACTTGATTTACTTGGTACCACTCCATCACAGTTTTAGCATAGTGGCATGATGCCAAATCGGGCCAGAACAAAGGTTTTTCTTTGTGACTTTTGATGAAGGGTAGCAACACTCTTTCTGATAGATCTCCTTGTTGATTGTGCCTGTAGTGACGAAAGATTTACTCTTTTTGCCACACGTGCAAATTGCTTGCCACACAAGGTATTTTTTGGGAAATTTCGATGCCTTCTTCGTTCTGAAATGCTCAACTGTAGCATTTCTGGTCATAGCAGAATAAAAACCCAGCCCTGGAAGCTGCTTGAAATCCTCCAGGACATAAGTTTCATCGTCCATAACAACGCATGAGAACTTCGTCAAATATTCGCAGTACAAACGTTGAGTCCGTGATTTTGCTGCCAAGTTCTGTTTGTCGTTGCGATTTGGAACTGTTTTTACTTGATACGACTCAAGTCCCAAACGTTGTTTTGGTTTTTGGACAAAACCAGGTGACATCCCTATTTTACGAGCCACCATTCGAATGGAGAGATTTGGGTTTTTCGTTAATATGTTTATGTCACTTCTCGGTTTCCTATCCACCGTCAAACGTTCCGAAAATGATTTGAGCACATCGTGAACAGTGGATTTAGGCAAATCCAATGTTTTTGCAAGGTCCCGTATTGACAAGTCAGGATTTGCCGTACGCCCGTACAAAATTCGTTCGCGCCCTTGTTTTTCTTTCGTCGCCATCTTGAATACTAAACATGAAATGTAAACATCAATCATAGTCTTTTTCATCATACTCTCAGCTATACCACAGTGAAATTTTTCATTCCTACGTGCAATATTTCAAAAGTTACAATGATTTGAAGGTGTCCGGATTAATGTGGATACAGACCTTATCCTTCACTGTGGAGTTCTCTTACTGGGGATGATGAGAAATGCACATTTTGTTTGTATAAATGTAATGCAAATTGTTCATTTCGTTGCGTTCAGTTTGCGTGTAGTTATTTTCTATAAATTAACTAAATCATGTGTCTTTTAAAAGAAAACCATCATCACGATCAATTCATGCTTTTTCAAATGGAAAAACCAACTACAATTCTATACATATATTGAACACAAAATTATAACCACGTTTCCCGAAAACTTGTCGCAAAAACAAACAAATAATTCGTGAGAAAAACCCCGAATTCTATTCGGCTTGTAGCACTACTTCAGTCATGTCTTCCATACAAATTTATTGTCTTGAATTTGATGATTAGATATCCTTTATAATATTATGTTTCAATGTCGAAAGAAAGAGAGAGAGAGAAGTTTGATCGTAACGGATATAACCATCTTCAGTCAAGACGACAGGACACATCAATCGTCAGTAATTTGTCAACCTCAAAATAAGAAGATACTTACAGAAAATATACGCACGCTTTAACAGTAAAAAAAAATCTACCTTTTTGCACAAAGAAGAACCCTCATAATTTCGTAACAACTCAAGCCAATACAGAGCCCGGATCTCGCAAAAAAAAATAAAAGTTTATCCCATCCAAATTTACTTAAAACGTACTTCAAAGTCACTCGCCATAATACAATTTGATCCCTCACTCGCTCGTCCGCAGGATGATCCCTGCTAAACAAAAATCTCCCTCATCGAATCACACAGACAAACCCATCCCATCCCAAATCCTGACCCTGATTTCCGCGCCCGCTTGATCCGGTTTATTGCGGGTACAATGACATGAAAAGGAAACTGTTATGTGAATAAGAAAAATATTAACTCTAACCAACCGTGAACTGGAGAGAGATCCGGTCCCATCATCAGAACCAGCACCAACGCCACCAGGCGGCGACTGACGGGGATGGTAAATAACGGCATTTGGTGCTCCGATTGGGTGTGAATGGAAAACCCACCGGCACTTCTTATTCAATTGGTCAGACTTTTCACAATCAGTCTCACAATTTTTTCTTTACGATCGCTTCCCGAAAAATGAGCCTTATTTTTCGATTCAGTGCATCATCATCACCTTCCACGGAACACTGGCTTCGATTTCCTTCTCTCGATGGAGCAATGCGCACTTCAAATACACACACTCACACATGCACCCGGGGGAAGATTTTATCCGCCTTCGGACGAACGGATCAGAAAATAAAACTCGGAACCAGAAGGTTTGCCGTTTTCTCACACGTTTTTTACCAGTAATCAAATTCACGCTTTTCTTCAGTTTCACGCCTGGCAGCCTCCGATGGTTTCTTCTCCGGGAAATGTGAGTTTTCCACTCGAATGGATTTCACAAATTGCTCCAGGAGTGAGTCTTCGCCTACGCCGACGTTGTTTCGCTCCCAGCTGGGTTCCCGCGGACAAATTTCTTCCTTGATTTACGTCCTCAGAGCGCTTAAACGAATGAACCACCGAGATTTCCCACGAGGGAAATTTCACTTTTCTCGCCGTTTCACCATTGGACCGAGGAAAGTGTTACATGAATTGTGTACTAACTATCAAGTCCGCTATCACTCACAAGTGGCACTAAACTAGTCGGCCGATAACAAGCGGACTGAATGCCCTTTCTACGGTTACAGCAGATGACAATTCACGTTCGCCGAGATAATGCCCGTGTTCTGTCGACCACCACCCACTGGAGAGGAATGAGACGGAATTGCTTACGACTCGATGGAGATGGTAGGAATTGATTAGGTTGGGGACAATCCAGACTGACAAGTACAAGTGGCTAGGTACAAGCAATCGGCAATCGGTGCCCGGGGAAGTTCTATGCCGTAGTCGTAGTTTGTCACGCTGATAAGATAATTGAAAGTTGATGTACGTAAACAGTGGGAGATCTGCTGCCGGTGTTTTCAGTCGGGGTGGAACGATTTATGGGAAGGCTCCTTTTTCGGAAAGTGTTATGCGTTCTTGTTGTTTTATATGAATGATGAACGCCTTTGTTTTTGAGAATATTTCTAGAATTTCAAGCTACCTATTTGAAAATCCTCACTAAAAACTTAAGAATGCATATCAGTCCCATCAGTTCCATTAGCCCCATTTCAGTTTGATTAGTTCCATAAGACATCAGACACATGGAAAAGTAGGCATTGAGAAAATAGCAGGTTTTGGTACGTAGTACGAATTCCAGTGTAAATATTTAAAAATATATAATATATTAGTTGACGTTCACAGATTAAAAGAAACATGTAATTGTTTGCGTTGTATAAGGAGTGAAGCGTAAAAGTAGTTTCAAACATTTATAACGTTCTCGCCCACCAAAACAAGCAAACACAACGTCACTTGACGTTTCATTTGATTTATTGACATGTCAAGTTTCAGTTTCAGCCGCACACTTTATACTGTAAGTTGTTGCAGCAATGCTGTCGTGAATTCAAATAATACTAAATACTAAAAGTAAATTGGTACGCACAAAAAGACCTGTAATTCGTTATTCAATAAGTTTCAAAAGTCCATTATTATTATTATCCATTACAGAACTTTTATTGAAACTTCAAAGTTACAGCATAAGATGGTTACATTTTTCCAGTTCGAACGAAATCTCGAATTTTCCTGTTGATAAAGCCTAAGGACTGCATCGTTAATTATGAGTACACATTTGAGGTTCTACATATATGAAAAAGACTATGACTTATTTTGGCAGCTGTATAGTGTCAATGTGTTGCTTGCCTTGTGAACAAGCGAAAACCTTGATTAGTTCTCGAGTTATGCAGAAATCTGAGTTTCATTTGTATACCCCCCCCCCCCACCTCAGAAAGGGGAGGGGCCTTGAACCACCATAGAAACATTCTTGCCTTCAAAACCCCCCACATACCCCCAAATTTGATTCGATTTGCTTGATTAGTTCTTGAGTTATGAAGAAATTTGTGTATCATTTGTATGAGAGCCCCCCTTCCTGAGAGAGTAGGGATCTCAAACAATCATAAGAACCTTCGCCAGCCCCAAAAACCCCTTCATACAAATTTTCACGTTGGTCGGTTCAGAACTTTCCGAGTCTATAAGGGTCTGACAGACAGACAGACAGACAGAAATCCATTTTTATATATATAGATATAGAAATCTAGCCTCCAAAAACCCCCATATGCTAAAAGTGGTTTCATTTACTTGATTATTTCTCGAGTTTTGCATAAATTTTGCGTTTAATTTGTATGGAAGACCCCCCCCCTCCCCCTTCAAAGTGGGGAGGGGTATTGAACTGCCATGGAAACATTTCATGCCTCCAAAACCTCAACATGTCAAATTTGGTTTCATTTGCTTCATTGGCTTTCGAGTTATGCTAAAAATTATGTTTAAAAAACTTCCACCTGCCAAATTTGGTTCCATTTACTTGATTAGTTCTCAAGTTATGCAGAAACTCATTCATTTGTATGGGAGCCCCCCCCCCCCCCCCCTCCCTGCCAGAGAGAGGAGAGGTCTTGAACTACCGTAGAAACATTTATTGCCTCTCAAATCCCCGCATGCGACGCAATCAAGCGACTTTTTTTTCTCTACAACTTTGCAAAGACGGGTCTATACGCACGGTGGAAACGCCTTCCAGCATGGCCTGTGCTAGAATTACTTCTGCTATATCATGCTTCTCAATACCTTTTTTGAGCCATTGCCATGTGAAGCTGTTTGCACTACCTTAATCACCTCAGGGTATTTAGGCCCAAAATTGATCAAAATTTGATCGACTTAAACTTGACTCATTTACTTTCATCGTGCATTAAAAAATTTTGCACACCCCTCATTTTGAAGATGTGTGCGTGAAGCATCATGCCTTTATTCTGATTTTGAGATTAGCACTTCAGTTATCAAAATGTCGTCGAAGGAAGAGAAGTAATGCATCTAAATTTTGCACGTGCATGGCGAAAATCCCAACTACTCTCACACCAAGTTGGCGAAATTGTTGAATGTGGCTAAATCAACTGTTACCAACGTATTGAAAGTATTCGATGTAAGCTGGAGGCCACAGCGACGACAAAAAGAGTTGCCCGCTGTTTCGAGCGGAACCCCAACCTCTCCGTCCGAGATGTCGCAAAGAAGCTGGGAGTGGCGCCTTCAACCGTGGATAAGGCTAAAAAACGAGCTGGACTGTCGAATTACAAGAAAGTGATGACTCCAAATCGCGACGATAAACAAAACACGTCGGCCAAATCACGATCGCGAAAGTTGTACACGACGATGCTGACGAAGTTTGATTGCGTGGTACAGGAAGATGAAACTTACGTCAAGGCAGGATTCCTGGACAGGAATTTCATACGGCAACCGGACGGGGAAAGGTGGCAGATATTTTCAAGCACATTAAACTGTCAAAGTTCGCGAAGAAATATCTGGTGTGGTGGGCCATCTGTACCTGTGACTTGAAGAGCAACGTTTACATTGCGATCGGAACCGTCAACCAGGAAATTTATCTGAGCGAGTGCCTACAAAAACGTATAATGCATTTCCTGAAGCGACACAATTGTTCCGTTCTATTTTGGCCGGATTTGGCATCTTGCCATTACGGAAAAAAGGCCATGGAGTGTTATGCTGCCAACAACGTTCAAGTGGTGCCCAAGGACAAGAACTCTCCCAACACGCCAGAGCTCCGCCCAATCGAACAATATTGGGCCATCGTCAAGCGGAACCTTAAGAAGACTCAAAAAGCTGTGAGCGAGAAACAGTTCAAGGCAAACTGGCGTTCTGCGGCGAATAAATTGGTCAAGGAGACTGTACAAAATCTTATGGCAGGTGTTAAACGAAAGACACAGCAATTGAATATTGACATAGGACTACGTCTTTGCTTTCTATACTGGGGTACAATTTAAAAAAAATCGCATTGCGACCGTCACGAAAAGTAGTCAGGTTTTGAGCATTAATATCACAGTCATTTCTCAAAAGATTTAGAAAATGTTTACACCAATCGATCGGAAGTATTTCTAGGCACCAATAGGGAACATTGTTGTTTTCGGGCCTCATACTATTGAAAGATTCATAAATGTTAAGCCTTGTTTTAAAAAGTATATTAACGCCTTCAGGCCTAAGGGGTCATGTATGACCCCAAAAGGATAATGGCTGTATACAGTCACACAGACTGAATAAAAGTGTACACTGTCCTCGGCAAATTTATGTTCCATTAATTCTTCTATTTGGAAAATATCATAAAACTTATGAGTTTAAGGTCTAATTGACCACCTAGAACTTCCTGAATATGAAGAAGTTCAGGAAGAAAAAATAAATGTCTTATAAAAAGTGTAAAGATTTGTTTAAGAATATTGTACATATACATACGTATTATTAAATTCTCGTTGATAAACGTTTAATAGTTTTGTATCTTTCTGGGATGTTCTATTTCATCCAAAATATACTTGAGTTCAGTACTTCAGAACTACAGTTGTAAAAGTAGTTTTAGAGCTATATAAGGTTACGATATGTATTCAAACATATTGAATGTAACTTTTGGAAGGTCAACAGTCGATGGGGGTGACCCCGGCGTAGTGGTTAATATCCATACCTCTCACGCCAAAGTCACGAGTTCGAATCTCACTCCCGGACAAGTTACGAAAATACCCAAAAAGGTATTTGAGTGACTACCACGAGAGATGAATCAGCCCAAGGCTGAAAATCTCGATAATCAAGGAACTAAAAAAAAAACTAAAGGTCAACAGTCATTATTTGATAACTTTGTGATGTTCAAGCTTTTTGGGCTATACAAAGCTACGCTACGTATTCAACTATATTCAGTAAATATTTTCGAATGTAAAAAAAATCAAGAGATGAACGGGGATAATCTAGGTCATCAAAACTGTCCTTGAGTTCAGAACAGAAGATCTACAGTTGTAGCAGAAGTTTTTTTTAGCTATGTAGCTATATATATATATGGTGACCATCTTAGCCTGCTGTTCAACAAAGGCTATGTAAGTTCATGTCCCGTATTCAATAGCACCTCTTTTCTACATACCTTACTATTTGTAGCGTTCCAATTCTTGCAGAACAATATTTTTTTTAATAAATTGTCAGCTGACTAACTGTATTACTTCAATTACTACCTATTTAATTGAAAATGAATGAAAAAGTTACTAAGTCCATCCCCACCGGTGGGTTCGTATCTAGGTAGGTTCTCACCACTTGGAAGTATATTAGAGAACACTTATTCGGCGCGTTTTGCTCAACAACCGCTCCGCAAACGAAATGACCGAGAAAACCCCAAGCCTGTATGAGATCAGCCTCTAGATCTTTCTTTTGTATGCCAAGTGGCTACTTCATCGAACTTCTGCGTACAGGTACGTTTTGCGTGAAACGGCGGTAATCATAATTAGTGCGCCATCTATTTTATGAGCCATGCAACAATTTATTAGGGTGTTGCTTACGAGATCATATCGTGCTGCCCATCATTATTTTTTTCCAGGAGAAATTTTCTGGTAGTTGTTTTGTTTTTTTTTTATTTTCCAAACAAATGAAGTGAAAAAAAAACGTTAAAAATTCACCGATGGTAACATTCTATTAGGTGCGCAACTAAGTTCCCGCTGTTTAGCAATAGATGGCGCCAGTAGTAAGTGCTGGTCGAATGTTGTACATCTCAAGCGTCATAAACCAAGCTCAGACATATGGTAAACAAACCGCTTTGCCAAATCAGTGATTTTGGTTTAGTGTTATATATTTTGGTTGTTTGAAGATGTCTGATTTCGTGCCAAATAATCGTCATTTGCGGGAAGCGATGATTTTCTTCTTTCATTCGAAGAAAACGGCGGCTGAAGCACATCGAGAGCTCCAAAAAGTTTACGGTGATGCTGCTCTGAGTGAAACAACGTGTCGTGATTGGTTTCGTCGCTTCAAAAACGGTGATTTCAGTGTTGATGATCGGCCGCGTAAAGGAAGGCCAAAAAACTTCGAAGACTCTGAATTGGAGCCATTGCTCGATGAGGATCCGTGTCAAACGCAAGAAGAGCTTGGTTCAGAATTAGGAGTTTCCCGCCAAGCCGTTTCTAAGCGATTGCATGCGTTGGGAATGATTCAAAAGCAAGGAACTTGGGTTCCTTACGATTTGAAGCCAAGAGATGTTGAGCGTCGTTTTTTCGTCTGTGAACAACTGCTCCAGCGGCAAAAAAGGAAGAGTTTTCTACATCGCATTGTGACGGGTGACGAAAAATGGATTCATTACAGTAACCCAAGACGGAAACATTCATGGGGACTGCCCGGGCATGCTTCAACATCGTCGCCTAGGCCGAATATTCACGCTGCGAAGGTTATGCTGTGTATTTGGTGGGACCAAGTTGGTGTTATTTATTATGAGCTGTTGAAACCAAACGAAACCATTACCGGGGAACGGTATCGAACTCAATTGATGCGATTGAGCCGAGCACTGCACGAAAAACGGTCACAAGACACGAAAAAGTGATTCTTCAGCATGACAACGCTTGACCTCGCGTTGCGAAACCCGTGAAAACCTACTTGTAAACGCTCAAATGGGAAGTCCTACCCCACCCGCCATATTCTCCTGATATTGCACCGTCCGATTATTACTTGTTCCGTTCGATGGCACATGGTCACGCTGGTCAGCAATTCCACTCATATGATGACATCTCAAAATGGCTTGATTCTTGGATAGCATCAAAAGACGAACAGTTCTATCGAAATGGTATTCACGTTCTACCAGAAAGATGGGAAAAAGTCGTAGCTAGTGATGGGCAATACTTTGAATAATTCGTTATCTTTTTTTTTAATAAAAAATTTTTTTTTCCCCAAAAACCACCACAACATAGAAAGAGGGGGGTTGCCCCCCCCCCCCAGGCCCCCACAACGCCATTTGCTAGAAAGAAAAAAAAAAAAAAAAAAGACATTTTGAGAAAAAAAAAAAACCCAAAAAAGAAAAGATGCCCCTCCCCCCTACCCATAAAAAAACAGAGTGTGTACAAACTTCCGCTAGAAACTATCACAAGCGATCAGTAGTACATGAGCGAGATCCAACGAGTTATTATTGCCAGTTGAGGTGGCAGATGTATCTGTGCCTCAACCTACCCCGCAGTGGGATGTTTGGCAATGATAACGTCCTTGGTTCGAGTACTACTTTACCCATGCCCTTTCGCTCAACTTTCAATACTTCTATTCCATTTTCAACCTACCGTACACTAACGGAACTTTCAACACTTTCTCTTCATATCTTTCATTCTAGCAAACATGACTGTCTACTCTTGGTGCCTCATGGCGATGAGCGAAACATCTCCTTCTAAATCATAATCGTTACTCCACGTTCGGAGAATACAAATATAACAATTAGAGTACCCCCCCCCCCTCCAAAATATTAATTATTAATAATAAACTTTTTTTTTTTTTTTAATAAAAAAAAGGGTGGTTTTTTTTTTCACAAAAAAAAAAAAAAATAATTTTTTTTTTTAATAAAAAAAAAAAAAAATTTAAAAAAAAATAGAAAAAAAAAAAAAAAAAAAAAAATTTTTTTTTTAAATTTTTTTTTTTCTTTTAAAAATAACCAAATAAAACAAAAATTGCCTTTGTACCAAAAAAAAAAAATTTTTTTTCTCCAAATTTTTTTTTTCAAATTTTTTCCCAAAATTTTTTTTTTTTTTATTTTAAAAAAAAAAAAAAAAAAATTTTTTTGTGTCCGAAAACCGTACCTCCCTTTTCCCAACCCAAATTATTATTGTTTTTTTAAAAAAAAAGGCCTTTTTCAAATGTTGATCTGGGGCAGACAAAAAAATATTTCATACCAGAAAAGATTTTTATTATTACAAATCGTATCTAAAAACTGGAGGAAAGTTATATATTTTAAATTGAGTAAAACACATTTGAAAAGAGCGTAATTTTAAAAGAAATCGAAAAAATATAATTTATAATTTTAAGTTCTAAGAACCATTTCAGGACAAGTTTGTTTAAAAATCTATATTTAGCATGTAAGAGTTTCAAGAGGCAAAAAATGCTTCTATGGTAGTTTGAGACTCCTCCTTTTTTAGAAGGGGAGGCTCTCATACAAATGAAACAGTAGTTTCTTCATAACTCAAGAACTAATCAAACAAATGGAACCAAATTTGGCATGTGGGGTTTCCTGGACGCAACAAATGTTTCTATTGTGGTTCAAGACCCCTCCTCACTGTGGTTAGGAAACACAAATTTAAACCATACATGAGAATTATCCCTACTGTGAATCATTTTTTATGCAGGGATTATTGGGGTCAGCAAAGGTTCTTATGATGGTTCAAGACTCTGGAAAAGGGGGCACCCATACAAATGAAACACAAATTTCTGCATAATTCAAGAACTAATCAAGGAAAAGGAGCCAAATTTGGTATATGAAGTTTTCTGGAGGCAAAAATATTTCTATGATGGTTCGAGACCCCTCCTCTCTCTAAAAGAGGGAGCTCTCAAACAAAAGAAACAGAAATTTCTGCATGACTCAAGCACTAATCAAGAAAATGGAACCAAACTAGGCATATGGAGGTTTTTGAAGGCAAGAAATGTTTCAACGGTGTTCGAGAGCCCTCCCCTCTTTGGAAGGAGGGGCTGTCATATAAATGAAACACAAATTTCAACCAAACATGAGAATTAGCGCTACTGTTATGAAAATTTGTATTCAGGAGTTTATGAGGCCGGAGAAGGTTCTGATGATGGTTCGAAACTCCTTCCCCGTCTGGAAGAGGGGGGGGGGGGGGGGGCTCACATACAAATGAAACACAAATCTCTGCATAACTCGAGAACTAATCTAGCAAACGGAACCAAATTTGGCAGGTGGAGGTTTTTGAAGACAAGAAATGTTTCTACGGTGATTTGAGACCCCTCCTCTTTCTGCACGGGGGGGGGGCGATACAAATGAAATACAATTTTCTGTATAGCTCGCAAGCTAATCAAGCAAATGGAACCAAATTTGGCATATGGAAGTTTTTGAAAACAAGAAATGTGGTTTGAGACCCCTCCGTCTTGTTCTGAAAGGAAAGGGGGGGGGGGGGGCTCCCATATAAATGATACACAAACTTCTGCATAACTGAAGAAATAATTAAGCAAATGGAACCAAATTTGGCAAGTGGAAGTTTTTGAAGGCAAAAAATGTTTCTCTGGTAGTTCGAGATCCCTCCTGCCTCTAGAAGAGGGGGGCTCTAATACAAATGAAACACAAATTTCTGCATAACTCGAGAACTAATCAAGCAAGTAGAACAAAATTTGGCATGTGGAGATTTTTGAAGGTAATAAATGTTTTTAAGGTGACTTGAGACCCCTCTTCTTTCTAAAAGAGTGGGCTTCCATGCAAATGAAACTCAAATCTCTGAATAACTCGAGAAATAAATAAGCAAATGGAATCAAATTTGGCATGTGGAGGTTTTTGATAGATATAAATGTTTTTATGGTGATTTGAGACCCCTACTTTCTCTGGAAGGGAGGGCTCTCATACAAATTTAACACAAATTTCTGCATCACTCGAGAACTACCCAACAAACATCAGAGTCGAATAACCGCTTGTTCAAACAATTTTGGAGAAGTTATTCAGCTTTCTAGAAGAAAAGGCTGAACAACTTCTCCAAATTTGTTTGAACAAACAGTTATTCAGAATTGATGTTTGTTGGGTAATCAAGCAAATAGAATTTAATTTGGCAGGTGGAGGTTTTTGAAGGCAACAAATGTTTCTATGGTGAGTTGACACCCCTCCGCAAACGGGAAGGGGGGCTCCCATACTAATGTAACACAATTTTTTGCAAAACTCGAGAACAAATCAAGCAATGAAACCAAATTTGACATATGGAGGTTTGAGAAGGCAAGAAATCTTTCCATGGTAGTTCAAGACCCCTCCCCCTCATAAAGGGAAGGGCTCTAATACAAATAAAACACAAATTTCTGCATAGCTCGAAAACTATTCAAGCAAATAAAACCACATTTGGCATATGGGAAGGGGGGGGGGGTGTTGGAAGCAGGAAAATGAATTTCTGTCGGTTTGTTTGTCTGACTGACTTGTATAGACTCGGAAACTACAGAACCGATCAGCGTGAAAATTTGTATGCAGGTGTTTTTGATGCTGATGAAGGTTCTCATGATTGTTTGAGACCACTTCCCCCCTCTGGAAAGGGGGGCTCTCATACAAATGAAACACAAATTTCAACCAAACCTGAGAATTATCCAGATAACTAAACACACAAAATGTGTATTTCTCGGATACGAAGCATGTTCTGATAGAAGTTTGAACCCCTTTTTAGTAAAGAAAAAAAAACTCGGGCCGAAAAACATCCATAAACGTGTCAGTTCTATTACATTTCCATTCTTTTAGTTTTAAGCGTAGCAGTTCAGCTAGTTCAAAATAAAATAATTAGAGCAAAATACTTGTTTTTTATTGTAGGGACACCCTAAGTTATCTAAGGAAAACTGCCCTGATGCTGGTCTCTACTTCCGATATCATTGATGAGTAATTTTGCAATTGGATTCTTTTGCTGTTTTATCACAGTAGCTCAACCGGTTTCAGTTAGAAGTACTTTTTCGTAGTAAGTGTTCGGAAAGAAACACAGTTACGCTAGTTAGAACTTGTTGATGAGATCACACGGTGAATTAAATCGGTGAATTAGAGCAAATCATTATGAGCATGAGCATGAGCATGATTGACCGCCCGAGGTTGCTACTCCGTTATTGCCAGATCAGCTGTTATTACACAAAGAACCAAAACATGATGCTTGGGAGCAGCATACATCCTCTATGTGTAAAAACTGGTGATCCCAAACCAAGGCAATATCGGCGCTGGCCTCGCCCAAATGCAGGTCAAGCAGGGAATGGGTAGGAATATGTTGACATCCACAAAAAAAAAAATAAACCACACCCCCCCAACTATAATAAATTTTTAAACTTTTTTATTTTAAATAAAAAAAAAAAAAAAATCCCCCCACCAGAACTTTAAGGAAATGATACTCGCTTTATTGGAAGTCGAGAACACCTCTGCACTCTGCACTCACTGGGATGTTGGATAAAATGGTTGGGTTTGCAGCGGGATCCGTTTTGGTAAACGGTGTGCTGAATTCAACTGACGTCCGCAGCGAATAAGATATTTAACTATGTTCCCGATTTATTCTCTGTACAGAGATGCACATTCAAGCTATTCAAATTTTGGCACCGATTTAAACCAACAGTAAGGATGCTGGATGCACTCTGGACCACTGTGCCTTGGAGGTCATCTGGAAGAAAACAAAAGAGCGTTAGTGATTATTTTAATGACTATGCCATATTCACACAAAAATGGCATAAAGTAATAAGTCCTATTGATAACATGTTCCACTGTTGAATCATATTGGCTGTTGCCAAACTCAAACGTCCTTCAATAGGAGTAAGGATTTGAGCTTGTCTCGTTTCTCTTACAATTAGAATTGGTAAATTTACCATAAGGATACATGTTTCCATTGATTGAATGCTTATTTTATTGATGCAGCATTGGAAGCTTAACTCTAACCATGATAAAAGAAATACAATTAAATGAATCAACCACTTAAGAACTTGTACTATTTAAACACTTGTTAAAGTAATCAGATGGCTCGCGCTCCAACGCGGGACATATTATTAATTTATAGAAGCGGGAAGGGGGGTTGGTTTGGGTGGTGAGGGGTGTGTGTTTCTTAAATAGATATTTCGAGAAATTATAAAAGTATATGGTCAACATAGTTTTTCACAGGTTTTATTTACATCCATTTATCCATCCTTAGGAATCACAAATCTAATTCAATGCTGTACGTGTCAAACATACTTTTCTGCGCTGTGTACCTTACGTGGGAATGAAACATCTTCGGCAACATTTTTGCTGAATTCCTCGCATGTGTTCTGAAAATTAAACCTAACCTGATACGCTTTCAGTGTATCGACGCTCAACTGAGATTTTTCCGTGTTCCAAACTTTGTTAACGACTGAAAATACCCTCTCCGTTACAGCATTTGCACCCGGCAAACATAACGTAAATTCAACAACTTTTTTAAAGTTTTGAAACGGAATGTTATTCACTTCAAAATGTTTAATGATCTCAATCCACCTATCCTCGATTTCAGTGTTATTTTTATTCCACGGAGAAATTTTACATATTTTTTTGCATAGGATACTTCGTCGAATAGCTCAGCTTCTTCTTTGTCGGCATCAACCGATTTGCAAGATCCGATTTTCCGATTTGCCAATCAATGGTGGTTTTAAGGTTCACCCACTTAAAACAAATAACCTCGTCAAACTGAGAAACTCCAGCCTCAAGATAGTCAATACATTTCTGATAGAATCTAATCATATTCGACTTGTACAATGTTGACTTGGGCCAGCCGTTTTCCTCCAGATTTTTCAACTGACTTCGGACACTTTGTGGTAAATACAACCACATTTCAGAGCTCTCATCTTCAAAAAATCCACGAAGAATTCTTGGACTGTGATCAATCGACAAAAAGTAAGATTTCAGTGGTGAGAACAGTTTTAACACTCGTTCAATAGCTGGCATCAAAGCTAGCCAGCAAGTCTTACTGTAGCCCAAAATCCTCATGCATTCTACTTCTGCTTCCTCGCAAAAACCTTTCAGTTTCTCGACCCTGATCGTGAAAATGTAGAAATGACTGTAGATCTTAACAATAATACCCTCAATATCCACGGGAAGTTGATCCGCCGCTGCCTGAATTTGTGTTGTAAACGATATGTGCAGCGCATCCTACACCCAAAATCGGTCTCTGTAGCTGATCCTTTAGCTTGCATTAAACGTTGTTCGTACCCTTTCTATGGAAACCACCAAAATTTCTGTTGGCGTTGCCTGCACAAATCGCCGCTACCTTTCCCTGCATTTTGTATTTGCACAAAATTTCGTAAATTGATTCCGCAATAGTGTCCGATGTTTCGCCAGGAAGCGATACAAAATCCAACAGCTTAACCTGCATTCCAGGTTTGGATTCAAAATATTCAATCTCTAGATCTAGAGGGGGACAACTTTGTTTCCTTGTGATTTGAAGCGTCGGAGAAGATTGTTAAAAAATTGATGTAGTCCATAAAGGGTGTCCACGATGAAATTGCCAAACTATGAAATTGCTCTAACTTTTTAACCGTTGGGTAGAATTTAATGAAAATTTGGGTGGATTTAGTTCATAGTGCATTATTTACATCCTGCAAGTTTTAAAGTCCTGTGATCAAAACTCGTGGAAATGGAGTCGAAAGAACAGCTCGTGCGTGATAAAATCTTGCGCATTCATCACGAGAACAAGGATCTCTCGCATCGTTCCATCGCTAAAACGTTGGGAATCGCGAATTCCACGGTGTCGCGAGTGATTAAGCGGTTCGAGGAACGGTTGACCACCGATCGGAAGCCCAGAAGTGAAGGAAAAAGTATTCCGTACAACACCAAAAATCACAACCGCGTAGTTGGGGCCTTCAACCGAAATCCGAACGCCTCCGTTCGGAATGTGGCTAAGAAGCTGCACCTAAGCCGAAGTTTTGTCCAGAAGGCCAAAACTAAGGCTGGGCTTCGAACGTTCAAGGTACAAAAGGCCCCTAATCGCGACGAGAAGCAGAACAAGTCCGCCAAAACCCGTGCCAGGAAGTTGTACCTCAACATGCTGACGAAAGTTGAATGCTGCATCATGGACGACGAAACATATGTGAAGGCCGACTTCAAACAGATCTCCGGCAACCTGTTTTTCACGGCCAAGGATAAGTTCAGCGTTCCGGAGCATGTCCGCACTCAGAAGATGTCCAAATTTGCGAAGAAATTCCTGGTTTGGCAAGCCATCTGCACGTGCGGGAAGCGGAGTGCACCTTTCGTGACCCAGGACACGATGAACGGACAGGTGTACATAAAAGAGTGCCTCCAGAAGCGGCTGCTTCCTCTCCTGAAGGCCCACAACGTCCCAACAATCTTCTGGCCGGATTTGGCCTCATGCCACTACTCCAAGGACGTGCTGAAGTGGTATGCGGACAATAAGGTCAATTTCGTGCCGAAAATGTTCAACCCTCCCAACACTCCGGAGCTCCGCCCCATCGAAAAGTACTGGGCGATTATGAAGCAGCACCTTCTTAAACGACCTAAGGTAGTGAAGACAGTCGAGGAACTGAAGAAAGTATGGGTTTACATGCAAAAAACGGTTGATTCACAGGTTGTGCAGAATCTTATGGCCGGGGTTAAGGCCAAGGTGCGGGTATTTGCGTATGGACTGTAAATAAAATACGAGTAAAATGGTAAAATAAAGTTTAATAGTTATTTCTCAATCCCTGAAAATTTGATGGCAATCGGATGAAAACTCGAATTTTGCGAATCAATTTTGTGTGTGGCAATTTCATCGTGGACACCCTTTACATGTTGAAATCTGATCAACAGAATATGGAGCCAGGACATTTTTAGCAATCGCTTCTGTTTTGGTGCGACCGCAAGGGAATTTTGGCTCGAAGAGCGCACGAACAAGCTTGGATGTGCAATTCATTGATCGAAATAACTGACTGTGCATGACGGTGTGATAGGTAAAAACAACCTCAGCGTAAGCAAGCTGCTGTTCCTTAAAACCGAATTCTCCTTTTCGAAAAAAGTTGCTTACTTTTGGGGATGTGGCAGCCGCTCCTAGGGCGCGCTTATGTTTCTCCGTTGCTGTGTACCTCTTAACATCGGTTTTACCTCCTGATCCGATGGAAAACTCGCTGCTGTAGGTTTCACAGTAAACGCTGCCGACGGTCTTCGCCTTTTTCAGGAAAAGAAATTCCTTTTTCAGGTCGTCCAAAAACAAGAACTGGCGTTTTTTTGACATGGTTGAAGTCGCTGAGAGATAGCCTACAGAACCGTATTCTTAACAAAATATCACAATATCAAGTTTTATGTACATACCTTGCACAATCAATAACAATTTCTCAAGTTTTCCTTGTTGACATTCGTAATATTGCACTGAAATTACTAAAACTGTTGCCAAAGTCTTGCTGCACTTGATACAAACAAGGATAACTTTTGACAGATTTGCGCCGGTTGAAAAATTAAACACACTGACTAATCATCCTCACGAGTTCTTTTTGACAAACTAATGAAGAATAGGAAGATGAATTTCGTGATGACACGATAGTGTTCGTAAGGTCAATCCATGACAGTAGCTGTCAAACGCATATAGAGATGTCACAAGTTTTTGAAAATATAAAAAAGATGTGAACAGTGTTTTGAACTAACATTGCTTATGTTGAAGCTTTGACATGACCTTAATAAAGCGATAAGCATATTAATGAATACCGAATCGCGGGACATTTCGCTGGCTTAGGATGAACGCGGGACATTTCGCGGGACGCATTTGGACGCGGGACATTTTTACGAAACGCGGGACGTCTGGTCACTTTACACTTGTTCTATGTTTGACAATCTTTGCAAACGGAGTTTAGCTTCGTTTTCGTCACTTTTGCAACACCTTGCACTTATTGAAAGAAGTTGCATGTACTGCCTTGACTTGAAGAAAATTGAATGCTTGAATGCCAGCAAACTGCAACTGAAGCTACGAACCTTCACCGCAACCCAACCACGGAAACAACTTCACCAAGGCAAATCGAATCAAGTTCGTCCGTCGTCAATTGATTGAATAAAAGAAACCATCACCTTGTTCGCCACCGCGCTGCTCCCTTTCCGATCACATTGTACCCGTTATCGATAGTGCTGCCGAAGGAAATGCACTTAAGGCGAATTAAATTTCTCCTCACGGCAAGTGTAGCCTCTCCTCCCTCCCATTCCTCCTGCGTCGTTCTATGGATAATGAATCAAAGAAAATGGAATATTTGTACATCCTTCTTCTGTTAGTCATTGAAATGAGCGATAAAAGTCAGCGGAAATTACTTTCGATTTCATGCTATCTTCTCCATTCCGAAATCGTTTAGGATATGTACCTTTTCTCGTTTTGCCCGGAATGACCCTTGGCACCGGATGAAAAACGTTCCTTTGCAAAATAATTCCTCTGTTGAGTGTGTATCAATAAAGCGAAGGTTTGTCCAAATAAAATCCCACAATGTAAACATTCAATAAATGATGCGTTGCTGGGGAGAACTTATTTCTGAGCAATGTTTTGAGATCCGATCGGTAAATAAATAATCGGCCTGCTCTGTGTACGTCTGCATGTTGTTTGCTTGCCTCCGGATGGATGGAAGGCACGAATGAAAATAAAACTTAACCGAAAATGTGATCGAATTTTTCTCTCCTGTCATTTCTTCCATTTGCAGACTGAAAGTGTCGAACGTGCGTCTTCTTCCCGATGTCACCAGCAGCGTGGAAGAGATAACTCCAGATCACCGGCTCCAACACCAGCACCCCCATCCACGCCACGCAAAACCAAAGGTGAGTGTCCTAAAAGCACTAAAATATATTGATTTCTAAATAAATGGTTCACTTTGTCGAGTAGTTTTTGTGTGTCGCTGCCTACAAGCGTTTTCGGAAAATTGGTTCAACAAATAGCTGTTTCTAGGAAAAGCAATAAAGTGGGCAACTCTAATGGTAGCGGACAATTTCACTCACTGATTAACACTCTTTTTCGCACCTCTTAGTCAAGTTCAACTCAGTCGTTAAGTTCGGAGTGGCAGTTGATAGCGATCCATCAACACTGACCCCCTTTTTAAGGTAAACAAACGACCTTCATTCGTTTCAAGTTTCCTCACGTTTAACAAACTCAGTAGGCTCCGCCACCCAGTGGCATGAGGATTTGCTTTCTGGGCGATGTGGAGAGAGTTCTGTCTTTTTAATTAATTCTCAACATGCGATTCCACTGTTGACTAGCGTCTTCAGTCAATGACGACCCGCCCACTGCTGCTTATCAGGCGATACCGAAATTGACTGAATTTTCGTCACTTTTTTGTTGGCTCGATCTTTTTTTTTTTTCGTCCTGTGTCTATCCTCGTTCTTTGGCTGGCGCTTGTCTCCATCAATCACTCGGCATGTTTCGTGATCCAAGTCAATCATCACATTTTGGCTGGCATCTCCTATGGACCTGTAGGCACTACTGGAGCCCCAAAGAGGTGGTTATTTTCGAACGGAAGCTAGGCTCCTGATCAAAGTGTTGTTTTTATATCGCCCGGTTGGATTCAACAGATTATAATACATTCAGAGCTTCTGTTGCTGCCAAATTGGACGGACGGATGGAGAGCTTTTCTGTGTCTGATTCTTTCACCATTGCCTTTCTGTAGGGGCTAATGTACGAGTGGCTTTTCTGCTCTGCGTACTTTTGTGTAATACAAGTCACAATGACCGTTGACCATGACCGACCGGACCTATCACCGAGTCGTCAATTTGCTGGATATTTTTCCTACGTGGATAACGTTGTGAGAATGTGAAGTAGAGAGCTTGCTTCTATCATCAAGTGGCTTTGGTGCGCTTATCTGATTCCGTTGTGAATCGTCATTGACGCAAAGGAAATTATTTCTACAAGATACGATTGGTGGGGAACAACATTTAGATGGTAAAGATAGTGATGGCTTGTTGAATAAAGGAGACAGATATATGCACCCATTTTATTTCTCGTCAATAATTGTTGAACTGTGCCAATAAACATTATTGTGATGTTTTATTTGCATTGTGCTTTTATTTGCAAAAGATTAACTATATATTAAAGTTAAGGTCTCTCCATGATGATATGAAGTTTTGTTTCGAAAATAACGAGACTCGATATTTGTTCGATGTTGTTTCTTGATACAGACATATTCACATTTTTCTGAAATTTCTCAGGCTTAACCTTCCTTAGGTGTTAACATTTTGTGACGAATAAGGTGTTTCGGGTCATATTGACCCGGATTTCAAATTCACATTGTGGAAAATTTATATAAGCAAATTCAAAGTCTTTGTAGTCGAAATGCTTATTAGGGTACCTATTTTCAGTTTCCGGTCAGTACTGCCCTTTTTGACCCGATTGGCCACAGGGAATCTGTGCCGGAAGAGGGTATGTTTTGCCACGATCCGTGAAGCGACGACAGATACATATTTTCATCGGAACATTCTTTTCGACAGCTCAAAACCTCATAATCTTTCATCGATAGTTTCCTTCTAGCCTTGAAATGGACCAATAATCATATTGACCATTCCGGGACAATCCGGATGCTCTAGGGGAGGAGACCAATGACAGTTGCCTTTATTTGCATACGAACTAGGATTGCGTGATCTTGGATTGATCTTTACAAGATCGATCCTTTTGATGTCGATTTTCGATTTAGATTTTCGATTTCGATTTTCGATTCGAAAAATCAGAAAGATCATCTTTTGTTTTGATCATTTCGATCTTCAAAAAATGAACCACAATTAAAAAGTTTAATTTTACATGCTAAACTGATGAACCTGATCCAAAAAGTAGAAAACAGGAGGAAGAATAGTAAATTTGGCAAAAATATCGTAGTAAAAAAAATTTAGTGTGATGTGAGGCTGAAGGTGACAACTTTTGTTTAACCGTTGTAGTGGCTTAATTTGTGGAGTACACGCAAAAATGTAAATATCAGAGACCGAAATTTTCGCCTACTTGAGAAGAGAAACGTCCTTTTTCACCCGCTTGGAGAAACAGATGAGAATGTGAGAAGCGAGAGACTATTATACGCTCATAGCAGTTTTCGCGAGAAAAGCAACGGCGACTTATAATTTTCGGAAGGCATGAGTAGTTAATAAATCGTTTCTTTTTCAGTGAATCCTAGATGCCGATAATTATTTTTCACTTACTTTTTTACACCTGAAAATGCACCAGTCTTCATGTTTGTTTTATTTTGACATTATAATTCGATAAAAAGCCATTTTTTCTTCATGTTGTGAGCAAACAACAATTTGTATATTTGAAGCAAACTAAATAGAACATACTTCTGGTTAATAATGATGACGATGATGATGATGATGATGATGATGATGATGATGATGGTTCTGCCACCCTACAAAGGTTTGAGGTAGACGATTTATCTATTAGATAATTTATTTAAAAACAATCCAAACACGCCATGCAAAAAAAAAAATACGAACTGATTCCATCTACAGATATAAACTTCTTCAAAAACTGTTAATTTGCTTCACAGCGATATTATTGTGAAAAGCTATTAATGTCAACCGCAATAGTTCGCAAGTATTCCCAGTGATCAGGAAATACTATTACAATTAAAATTACAGATCATAAGCCCAATGAATTTGAATTATCACAAGGACGATTAAAATTTTATTGTATTCATAGGGTAAGAGCACCACTTTAGGCCTCACACATCAAATTTTACTTACTACAGGTGAAAAAAAGAAATCAAAATCATTCAGCGTTCATCAATGTCAGGTAAAAACACTGAATATTTTCGTTAAGTATTCCTATATGAAACGGGACACTTGCAATAAAATTTGCTGCTCCTCTGAAGGCTTCGGATTATCACTTTTCTGTAATTTATTAACGTGACTTTTACCCATTGGTCAGTTCGTCATGGAAAGAAAATGAACAAGTATTTGCGTATAAATAATTGAAATGACATTTCAGGATTTACCACTGATCTCTTTTTAGCGCAACAGTAACTACTTAGAGGCCAATAATTGAGATAAACCAGATTATGTTTGCGTACGAAGGATGCGTACCATGTACAAAAAATTGCAAAACAATTCATGCTATTTGGAGAAATCGAGAAACCGTGCAAAAACTTATCCGGCTGTTCAGTGACCGATAAAAAGTGCTGGAAATAATGGGGGTTCAGTGGTGTTGAGGGGTAATCAGGAGCGGTTAAGGAGTATCAAGGGTAGTCATTGGGGGAGGAGGGATCAAGGAGCAGTCAAAGGAGGTCATGGGTGGTTAAGGGACAGTCAAAGGGAGGTCATGAGCAGTCAAGGGACAGTAAACGGAAGGGCAAAAGTGTCTGTGTTTGCTTCGAAATACTGCCAAAACAAAGCCCTACGCTCAATTTCAAACTTCTTCTATTCAATTTCATAACCTGCCGAGCTCTATCGGACCTATCGATACTTTCACTTCACATCTTTGGTTCTAGCAGAAACTGCTGTTCACTACTGAGATCCCATGTTGTTGAGAAAATATTTCCAATTTCAAAACACCTTATTCAATGTTTATTAATGATTATAACAGCCTTGTTAAATCATCTAATTTTTAGGAAAATTTTATAGAAAATTAGGTAGTGTGAACTTTTTATATTTCTAACTTTTTTCTAACTTTTAAAGCGATTCAATCCTTGTCTTGATCCAATGACTTTGCTAGGGCTGTTTGAACAAGATCTTTGTTTGATCTTATCTTCAGAACATTTTCCAGGTTATTTCCACTGATGCGATTTCTGATCTTAGTCAAAACTAGATTGAACTGACTGAAATCTCGCTCAACACTGCATTGTGTAGCCGGTGCTCCCAGTATTACATTTATCAATTTCCAAAGTTCTGGGTCATCATAGCGCTGTTTAACCCAGAAATCAATAATATCGAATCCGTTTTGGACAGCGTCCTTGTGAGGTTGGTTTTGGATATTCCTTATTCTTTGCACTAATGATGAAACATTTGCAGCCAATTGAGTTCCTCTACCAATTCTCTGAGAAAGGAACGTCTCCCAGAACGAGGAGTTGGTACTCCATGGGATGTTGGGTTTGGATGTGCCGCTTGAAATTTCCCACGACAAGCTTTACTTGCGTGCACAGGCATTCTGGATCAACCACACATCGATGTTCTCCGGTAGGCAACAAAACTTTCACCCGGTTGATGATTTCCTCTACACTACGCCGCTTTTTCGAATTCGAAGGGTTCGAAGTACCACTGTCTTCTGCCATTCTGGATTATCTTCGAGATCTTCAAATTTTGCCGGCACAGTCACTTTTAAACAACGAACTCCGCACGTAAACAACCAGTGGAAATGAAAACCAAAAGAAGTATAATTTGAATCGCAGTAGGCAGAAAAGAAGGGCTACACTGCACAGTGTTTCTATTTTATTGAAGGATCGGTCATAAATCGTTTTTGGTAATCGTTTGGTTTTTCAGCAACATCTTCATTTGGGGCATGGGGAACGACACATCGGGGGATGCATTTTATTTCAGAAGTTTTTCATTTATAGTCCATGGCGGTACCAGTGTGCGCCGGCTTGGCCTTATTTTCGGTTTTTGCTCCTCGTATACGATCTAGGTAGCATGTTTTCAGTGAAGAATGTGACATGAGAAAATATTTTCGTTGAATTTGGGAGAGAGATATTTTCGCATATGCAAGAGAGAGGATAATGAATTATCAGCGAAAAAGGAGAGATGAAAATGTAAACGGTTCGCTACTCATCGACAACCCGCTTGAAAGAGAGCATGGTTTTCACCCAGTTGAGTGAGAATTTCGATCTCTGGTAAATATACTGTGAAAATCTGAAGCCCTGGCGACAACTTCATGTTTCATGTCGTCAGCATAGGTTGCGGGGCCAACTCAGCAGTGGGTCAATTCCTGTCGCCAACCGCTATTGCTCAGCAGCCGTATTGAAACCGAATGATTTGATTTTTCTTACATGGCATGACTAGTGTCTATGTAAAACTATTCATGAACATAATTTGAAGTCATTTGGTTCTTTTACGGCTGAGTAATAGATTAGAAATCAGCAGCATAATAAATAGTGATGTGCTAAGATGAGAACCTTGTGACACCTAGGGCTGATTAAAATTTGATTGCTTTTCTATTCTATCTATATGTTCTATTTGTTCTCAAATCACATTGAAATATTCTAAAACATCCCATAAATAAATAATAAATAATGCATATAAATAAGTAAAAATAGTAAGCAAAGAAAGCTGTGTCAAAGCTATGTGATCGGTTTTGCTCATTCTGGACGCTCATGAACTCGATTACCGAACTGGTTACCAAAATTACCGAAATCTGACTAATTCGGTAAATAGCACGGCATTAGAATTCATGAGTTTTCAAAATCAAAGAAAAACTGATCCAATTGATATAGCTTTCTTAGTTTATCATTTTTACTCATATATGGGCAGTGGCGTAGCGTGGTCGGGCGACGGTGCAGTTCACCCCGGTTGTTATCCAGACAGTTGAGGAATTGAATGCTTAATCACTTTGTTTTGTTGGGCTTAGCTTATTCACTTTGCCCGCTCCATGGATATATTTAACTGAATTTGTTTAATTTTGTAACCAATTTAGGAAATAACGACAACACCCAAGTAGCAATTCAAATGCAAATTGGTTTTATTCATGTTTTATGGTAGTTTTATCAGAGCATTATGGAGTTCATCCGGTTTTATCAGGGCATTTTCCAAGTTAAGGTGGTTTTAATTCATTAACAGTTCTCAAGAGTGATTAAAGAACACTTGAAGAAACCTCCATAAAACTACATCATTTATAAGTGTAATTCACCTTATCAGTAGTTTTATAAGATACTTGATCCCCCTCTCAAGACATCGTTTCGCAACTTGCATAAAACCTGATAAAAGTTTTGTAAAAGTTTTATGACATTCTTCTTTAAGATGAATGTATCTTGGAAATGCTGCCATAAAACTCTCTTAGAACCATTTGATTTTAAATAAGAGCACATATTCTTGAGAAAGAACATTATGTGAAAAATAAACAAAGTGTCACAATGGACGCCCACAGGTGGAAGAAATTAAAAACCAGCGGACCGTTCAAGCGGAAATTCAATAAAAACCTATTCAATATATTGAACACTCCTTCATCTCAGCCACCAACGACAATTTTTTTTTACCATTCCATTGGATTCGCAGCTTACTGAGACTAACTTATCAAAAGGGTCTATGCGTTATGCGTAAAACGAATAAAATAAAATGGTGCAATGTGTGCATAACTCATGATATTTGATTTTATGCCAATTGTGCTAGTTAAACCTAACGTCTCAGGTAGTGCGTTATATGGCGCACCACCGTGGAAATACAGCGCAGTACTTTTGACGTAAGGTTTAATGTGCACTTCGATTGTAAAATGTTATGTTAATGTTGAATTCTCCCGAGTCGTGCATTTCAGTTCCCAATAGGCTACACAATATTTATATTCGTTGCAAGTAAAAATTAGTATATATCATCTGAGCGAAAATCGATTTTTCCCATGATCCGCACGTTTAAACCAAAGTCGGAAGTACTGCGATGGAATCGCTTAGTGATCCACTACACAGTGCACTTCTTCCAAAGCTAGGTTCAGCGTACAGATCAAGAGAAAAATCATCTTTCGCTCAACTGATGTTTCAGCCATCGACGCAATATTATTATCTGTTCTTCTTCCCAAATCCATTGTTAGCATATTGAAGTTAGAGTTTTTTTTAAATGTTTTAATCGCCTTACGCTGGTGAATAAAAACAACAAATTATAAGCCGTAATTATGACCAACAACTATGCATAGGCACTTTTGATTTGAACGTTCACATTTTCTTTGTTTATGATGTGCCTTCTCCACAATGATTTTATGGCTATCTTACGAAAGACTTGTTTGCCTTGAGTAATTCAAACAAGTTTTATTCAAGCGTTACTCCTCTTATTCAAGAATAGAACAAGTAAAGATGAACTTATCGCACTCCTAAAAAAATCTTGTTAGTCTTGTGCAAGAAATATTAGTTTTATATGCGTTTTATGGTAGTTTTAGATAAAACCACTGAAAAAATGGCGAGCGTGGCTATTCTGGATTCCCTCCGTATGGTAGCCATTTTCATATATATGCAACAAAACTCTCGTTTTTCCAATGCTACGAACAATTTCTGCTGTTTAAAATACATTTTGAAACTTAAAATGGATTGTAGACACAATTTATTCAGGATCTAACAATTTATCAGCCTTGTCACCTAGTTGTTGATTTGTCAAGTATTTTTTATTTTTCAAATAATTCAATGTTCTAGCAATGATTCCGTGGCGCATTAAAATTTTCGAACTTTTATGTTATAAAACACCAATAAACTGAACGTCGCATGAAAAATTTATCAATTGCAGGCAAAAATCTCATGCATTTATGGTCAATTTTACAATGAATTTGCATACGTATCCACTTTGGAAAAGAAACATCATATGTATATCGATGTTTTTTTTCTCATAAAAAAGTCCCCATTCAGCAGAACGAATCCAAAAATGGAATCTTTGAAACATATTTGTGACGGACTGGAAGTGTTCTTAAAGAGGAAAATCATAAAACTACCAAAACTTGTGGTAGTTTTATCATAGTTTTAAGCATGTCCTGCATGTCATTACAAGTATGTACCGATAAAACTATCAAGTTTTAAGCGAATCTTGGGAAATAGTCTTGAGAACCTCCTGTAGTATGGGCCTTTTTGAACTTATGAGGGTTTTATGGCTGTTTTATCGATGTTATGTAGAATATCTAGTTTTATGCGTGGTTTTATCAAATGAGTCTTGAGAACTTCTTCAAGTGTACCTTAAAATTGAATTTGTTACTTGGGCAGCACATGTTGGACATTAACAAGATAGTAAATGTGAAATTGACATGGTTTCCTTTGTCAATGACTATTGGATTGAATGAGTGACCATAGCTGCTCTGTCAATATCTTCATGCACGGTCGAAATTTAGTAACATCGACATGTTTCGGGTGAAAAACTGTATTTGTCTCCTCCTGAAAGATTCCCTCGGTTGTCCCGGAATGTGTGATGATGATGTGTGATGATATTTACTACCACCCATTGTAGCACGGAAACTAAGTCCGACAGCAATGGGCTCTCCTCTCTGTTAGACTTGATCAAGCTTTAATAACCACTGATTATCCTAATCATGCCGTTGTATGAAGGGCCAAAAAGGGGTTGGGTGGATCGATATGCAACATCACTTATACGTATCCACAGGGATATAAAGAATCTCCTTCCAACAACAAGACTGAACAATTGGTCAAAAGAGCAAGCTATCTAACATGAGGATGCTCCAATGGGCGGGGAGAAGAGCCCGCCCTCTATTCACAAACTGTTAGCAATGGGGAGTTGGCAATCCCACTCTCCCCATCCAGAGTGCTTCAATCGGGTGCCCTGATGGTCCCTCCCATTCCCATGAAATATTTGTATAATAGTGTATATATTTATGTAAATGAAAAATACTACTAGCATTCGTATCTATAATATATGATCTTCATTCGGTTGATCCTGAAATGCAAGAAATGTTGTAAAATGTTAAAGTGTAGAGTTCTGTGGTTCGCGCTGAAGCACGTTTTCGTTCGTTTCCCTCGGTTGTCCCGGAATGGTCAATATAGACATTCGTCCATTTAATGACTAGAAGTAGATTGTTTACAAAAAGTCATGAAGTTTGAGCCGTCGAAAGGAATAAAATGATCCACGGGCCATCTGGATTGTCCCAGAAAGGCGAATATGATCATTGATCCATTGGTCCATTTCAAGGCTGAATGTAAACTACTCATGAAAAAAGTTTGAGCCGTTGAAAGGCATGTTTCGGCAAAAATCTGTATTTGTTCTCTCCTAAATGATTCTTCCAGGGCATCCAGGTTGTCTCAGAATGGCTCATTTGGTCATTAATCAATTTCAAGGCTAGAAGTAGACTACTGAACAAAAATCATGAAGTTTGAAACGTCGACAGGCATGTTTCGGCGAAAATCTATATTTCCCCCCTCCTAAACGGTTCCCCCGGGGCATCCGGATTGTCTCAGAATGGCCAATATAGTCATTGGGCCTTTTTTTTTAGGCTAGAAGTAGACTACTCAACCAAAATAATGAAGTTTGAATCGTCGCAAAGCATGTTTCGGTGGAAATCCACATTTGTCTCCTCCTGAAGGGTTCCTCCGTAGTATTCAGATTGTCTCGAAATGGAAAATTGGTCCATTTCAAGGAAGTAGACTTTTCATGAAAAATCATGAAGTTTGAGCCGTTGAAAGGCATGTTTCGGCGAAAATTCGTTTTTGTCCCCGGGCATCTTCGGGTTCTTCCGGGCATCCGGGTTGTTCCAGAATGGCCGATATGGCCATTGATCCATTTCAAGGCTAGAAGAATACTACTAAACAAAAATCACGAAATTCGAGCCGTCGAAAGACATGTTTCGACGAAAAGCTGTATTTTTTCCATCCTAAATGGTTCCCCCGGGGCATCTGGATTGTTCCGGAATGGCCAATATAGTCATTGGGCCATTTCTAGGCTAGAATTAGAATACTTATAAAAAAACATGAAGTTCGAGCCGTCGAAAGGCATGTTTCGGCGAAAATCCGTATTTGTTCCCGCCCAAAGGGTTCTTCCGGGCATCCGAGTTGTTTCAGAATGGCCAATATGGTCATTGATCCATTTCAAGACTAGATGTAGACTACTCAACAAAAATCATGAAGTTTGAGCCGTCGAAAGGCATGTTCCGGGAAAATTGGTATTTTCCCCTCTTAAACGGTTCCCCGGTGCATCCGGATTGTTCCGGAATGGCCAACAGAGTCATTAGTCCATTTCAAGGCTAGAAGTAGATTATTCATGAAAAATCATGAAGTTTGATTAGTCGAAAAGCATGTTCCGATGAAAATTTGTATCTGTCGCCGCCTCACGGACCGTGCCAAAACATGCCATCTTACGGCACAGATTCCCTGTGGCCAATCGGGTCAAAAAGGGCAGTACTCATCGGAAACTGAAAATTGGGACTCTTATGAGAATCTTGACTTCAAAGACTTTAAAATATGCTCATACATTGTTTCCACAATTTGCGTTTGAAATCCGGGTCAATATGACCCGAAACACCTTATTCGTAACTTTTTTTTAACAGCCCTTCAGAAATGTCAAACATATTTGGGTTCAATGCAGAAACATACCCCACCATGATTTGGGAAAAGTCAAGAAAATTCAAACGGTTAGATGCTTATTTTGGAAAGTTATAGCATTTTTAAAATCCATTCCGGGTCATATTGACCCCGATACCTAAAGAAGGTTAAACAAACAACTTTGCAGGAAAAAAGTGTGTCGATCCGACTTCACCAGAAAAAAGTTATGACCGTTGAAAGGCAGCATATTTTAATAAAAAACCCGAATTAATCCACCGATGGTAAAAATTCTTACACTTCACCAAGATTACGAGCTCAAAAATCGAAAATATGGTACTGGATACTTATTTTCATCAGTAGTTAAAGGAAATTCCAGAAATATTTGATTTAGAAAATCCTGAACAGAGGGTATCGCATATGGATACCATTAACATGATTTGATGAATAAGATATAATTCTCTACAAATCGAAATGCATCAGCTTGACAGAAAATGCGCAGCTGCTGAATTAAGCAATATAAAACTTTGCTTTCCTTCAACTCAAATGTCAAATCTGTGCAACTCCCCCACAACATGACAGATTAAGTTAGTTTTGTGTAACCACTTGCAAATCGTAGATGTCGCCCCGCAACGTAAACATTGGGGATGCACCGATTTTTATATTCGGAGCAGCATTTTTTTGTTGCGTCATGAGTACAAGCAAAAAAGGAAACCGCAGTAGAAACTACATTTCGAGCGCAAACACCAACAATTTTCACCTGACTATAAATGCGTTTGATTTTACCATGCCTGCGGTAAGATCGACCATGGTGCGGTTGATATCAATATGAGGTCTGTCAAATATACCACAAATGTTGAAGGTTTTACCATAAACGTAGTAAATTTGACTGAAATTTCATGGTAGTTTTAAAGATAGGCATAGTCGGGTAAAATGGTAGTTTTTACTGCAAGATTTTTTTCTGTGTAGTTGCAAAGCAACAAGCAAGCGTACCATATCAAAAGAGTCTATTTTCATATTCACGGTATAACTTCAGGTATAAGTTATTTAAATATAGAAACAAATATTTCATGCGGCGTTTCCTCAACCCCGGTTGTTCGTTTCGGATTCGTTACACCGCGCTGCATTTTGTGAACACTACTACAGTCGCGCGGTGTATTGTATCCAATGAATCTGAGAATAATTGAAGATGGTTGGCCATCAAAACCGTTTAAACAATGATTTTATTTTTGCTTAATTCTGCTGAGGTACTTCATGAAAAAGCTTTACATTTACGTTGTGAGGAAGATGACAAGCTCATAGATGTAAGGCCTGTACTCGAAAAAAATGCACCAGACAAAAGTGTTCGCCAAACATTTATTTTAAGTCGGATTTTATTGTTGCTTTCAGGGAATGATCTAATACATATGGATTATGTTTCGGCATAATTACTTTATTCAATTTCTTTTCCATCGCTGAAAGCCGCACCTTTCCTTCAAACCGTGAGAACTCCAGCCCCGGTATCTGCTTTGCGTCTGCCTTGATGTAGGTTTCGTCATCCATAACCACACACATTGGTTTCGTAAACCACTCTCGATACAGCTTCCTTGCGCGGGATTTGGCCGCCGTGTTTTGTTGATCACACCGGTTCGATGCCTTGCGGACCTTGAATATACGAAGCCCAGCTCGTTTCATGGTTTGCTGGACGAAGCAGGCGGAACACTTTGCCTTCCGAGCCGCGTCGCGAATCGAAAGGTTCGGATTACACTTGAAATAATCCAACACCTTTCGCGCCTTCATAGGGTCAGCTGTCTTCGATTTTCTTCCACTTCCAGCCCACCGCTCGATCGTCTGGGACTCCTTAAACGATTTTACCACCCGAGACACAGTTGTATGGGTGATTCCCAGTTGTCTTCCGATCCATCTCATGGTCGCAGTCGGATTTTCCATGACGGCGCGCAAAATTCTCCGGCGATTTTCTTGTTGTTTCGATGACATCTCAATAACCACTGAATCGATTGTTATGAATTTTTTTACATGTAAACAATTCACTCCAAACTAGTTGTACTCAGATTTTCATGAATTTTGACTCACGGACAACAAATTTACACACGGATAAAAATGGTGCATTTTTTTTCGAGTACAGGCTAGATTTACCGCAGACAGACATTCAAGCTGGAACAAAACAATTCAAATTTGTTATGTAAAATTTCAAATTTAATTACGTTGGAATGATCTTGCACGGTAACGCCACGGCACCTAGTCAACTTATTGCAACATTAAGTCCGACAGTTTGACTGGCAACTCATTTTTCCCTTACCAATACAAACAAATCTGTGGCCTCAACTGTTAGGTTATTGCTACTTGATATCTAGTGGGAAGCCATGTTTTTACACAGGTAAATGAGATGAAGTCGAACGTCTGTCTGCGTATTTACTATCTTGTTACGTGAGGGAGAGAGCAAGTTGAAAATTCCCGAATATTGCGTTACGTAATATTAGAACGAATCCTAGACACCTCTGATGAACTCTCACTGTACTCGTGTTAATCTGATTGAGTAGCTGCTTGCTTTCGAATGTAAGATTCGTTTGCGGAGTTTTTTCAAGAGCAGATTTCGAGTGAGAAGTGAAAGATTGAAGTGATTAGACGGTTTTTCGGCAGTATTGGTAACAAGTGAATTTATTTTTGATTTTGATTTTACAAAAGTTGTGAAATATATTTGAAAAAAAAAAATAGAAATAAATGCCTATGCTTAAAAAGAAATACATGAAGGAACTCGATTCTTTCGAAAACGAGGAAAACCTACTTGCGAGAATCGATCATTCTGATGCATAATAACGAGCATCGGAGGTATTGCGATGAATGACGCTCCGCTTCGAGAATACAGCGCAATGCCTCCGACTTAAGGTATCTCATATAATTATCGAGACAAATCGATTTTCGGAAGTAGATTTTCCAGATTTTGACTGGTACGAGTATCTTCAAAATGAATGGTGAGCTCTGCAACACTTAATGAAAAACCGTTGATATGACTTAATCTGTAACATGGAATATCTATGAATGACGTTACATTTACAAAAAATAAAATCTGCTTTACACGAAGATCTTTAATTTACTGATTTAGAAAACAATCTAATAATCACTTTTGCCTCCCATACATTATTTTGCGTTCAAACATATTCAAACGGCTAACAAACAAATATTCAAAAACAATGGACTTCATATTTGAACGATCCCCTGAAACTCTTGCGCAATTGATGATTGGCCGCTCCCCTTAGGAAAAGCTAATCGGCTACCTCTTTCCCTTTGAAACACGTTTTGTACGAAGCAATTCAAAATTTTGTACCGATTTTCACACTTTTATGTTTCCACTGGTTGTTCATTGCAAGCATAAAATGTAACAAATTTTGCATTAACAATTTTTATCGCTCACAATATTGCATGTCATATCCGCGTTCCGTCCTTTATAGAAGATACGCTAGATTTTTTATCGGTTTGACACGTGTGACAGTACCACCGGACCAAATTTTTGAGTTTCAGTGACAATGTACTAGAAGTGTCAAATTGTTCCCGGGTTGAATCGGTGCAATGAGGTGTATACAGGTGGCGAAGAGCAAGGTGTTTGTAGGTATTAGTTACGAAAAATGTGTAAACATTCCATGATTTCGGGTAGTGACGTAAAACTTCAAAAACAAGCGATTAATAACAAAGCAAGTTTAGCATCCTTTTAGTGCACAAAAAGGCATTTTTCAGCCGAAACCTTTAAAAAAAAACTATACCAATTAGGGAACGTCCATTAAATATGTCACGCAAAAAGTGACTTTTTATAAACCGCCCCCCCCCCCCCCCCCTTGTCATGTTTTTTTTATGGACCTTCAAAATTTTTCAAACTGACGTAATGAGTGTGTTGCAATATTGATTAAAAGTTCTTAATCGAAAACCTTTCGCTGTGAATTGACTGCAAAACGATTGAAATTTGCTGCGCTCGATTCCAGTGAGACACCCCTTAACCTTGAACGTAATGTTCCTCGATGTGATGTAAATATTGGCAATAATAGTGTTCAACGACCTGTTCATGTAAGTGCTAGAAAGGGGAAAGTTACATATATATTAGGAATTTCGTACACAGATAAAAATAAACATAGAAAATAAGAAGAATGATTAGTAATTTCCATTTAATTCCAACTACCTTTATTGCTTATCTTGACAGATACGCGTATTTCGTCTACAATGTGCAGACTTCTTCAGTGTCGTGTACTAATACTCGACTATTAGTATATGAGTATTAGTACACGACACTGAAGAAGTCTGCACATTGTAGACGAAATACGCGTATCTGTCAAGATAAGCAATAAAGGAAGTTGGAATTAAATGGAAATTACTAATCATTCTTCTTATTTTCTAGTTACAGGTATTCCACTAAACAGCTCACACTCTCCATAATTCATGTAAAATTTTGCGAACAATAAATCACACAAATTGAAATTGCGGTAAATGATGTAAAATTATGTGAGAAACTTATACTACATGACTCACTGTTCTTTCACAGTAACTTTACAGGTTGAAGCTGAATTTAATACCGTCGTGTAATGTAATGCACACTCTTGCGGAACAGCTGAACATGTAAAGTTCATTTGAACCAACGCATGAATAGAAATAAAGGAGGTTCTGGATCAGCACAGGCAAATGTAATAAAAGCATTTGCAAAGAAAGCTTCTTATCTTTTAGCTAATGATGATGTCGATTTGTATGAGTAACTTAATTGCGCTTTTGAAGAGCGTATGTTTGCAAATCCTCATACCACTTTTTCTAATACTGATAAGAACCTCCCTTTAGAGAAGGATTTGTTGTGCCTGCAAGTCGTGTACTAGTTCACAAATGTTTAGTTGTATGGGAGAGTAGATATTTTTCAAATTCAACGACCGCAAACACTCCAGCAACGATCTAATATGGCGTCTGATTTGTTTCAAAGGAAACTCGCTGTTTCTATACGTCGAGGTAGTTTCACATAGGATCGTGTAAAAATAATTTGACTTCGCAGAACTAAAGACTAACTCTAAGACCAGTAGGTTCCGAACAAATACGATTTTTTTCTTGGCTCACTAGAACATCGGTCCCAAGCTCGGTCCCAAGCTTAATAATACGCCCCTAATAATGAACTCACACGAACACACTCTCAAATATTCTGTCAAAATAACACAGCAAATCAAAACATGTATAGTTAGATGCTGGCTTCAAGGTGAACTTCGGACCAAGGGGTTCTTCAACAGTGAACCAATTTTAAATCGCTAGTTGCATATTGATTGTTGGCAGAACTGCAGTGACAAATGATGTACATTTCCGAGAAACAATTTACAGTTCAATGTTGTTAAGTGTTCCATTTATGTGCATGGCCATTCGCTCAAATTAACGCGAGATATATGACTACACGATATAGTTTTGTATGATATTTTAGAACACGCTGTTGCTAATGTTCATATTTTTTTCTGTGTATGTATTCTGTCTATAGAGTGAACTATAAGACAATCCTAGCCGTCAATATTGATTATTGATATGGATTTAAGATGATAAATAAAAGGGTGTCTCGATCAAAATTTGGTCGACTTAAACTTGACGCATTTCCGTTCATCGTGCATTAAAAAAAATTGCACACCCCTCATTTTGAAGATGTGTGCGTGTAGCATCATGCCTCTATTTTGATTTTGAGATTAGCACTTCAGTTATCAAAATGTCTTCGAAGGAAGATAAGCAACGCATCAAAATTTTGCACGTGCATAGCGAAAATCTAAACAACTCTCACGCCAAGTTGGCGAAATTGTTGAATGTGGCTAAATCAACTGTTACCAACGTATTGAAAGTGTTCGATGAAAGTTTTTCGACAGCCAGGAAAGCAGAATCGGGGGAAGTCGAAAGCCGGAGGCCACAGCGACGACAAAAAGAGTTGCCCGCTGTTTCGAGCGAAACCCCAACATCTCCGTCCGAAATGTCGCAAAGAAGCTGGGAGTGGCGCCTTCAACCGTGGATAGAGCTAAAAAAAACGAGCTGGACTGTCGACTTACAAGAAAGTGGTGACTCCAAATCGCGACGATGAACAAAACACGTCGGCCAAAGCACGATCGCGAAAGTTGTACACGACGATGCTGACGAAGTTTGATTGCGTGGTACAGGACGATGAAACTTACGTCAAGGTAGACTTTAAACAGCTTCCTGGACAGGAATTTTATACGGCAACCGGACGGAGAAAGGTGGCAGATATTTTCAAGCACATTAAACTGTCAAAGTTCGCAAAGAAATATCTGCTGTGGCCAGCCATCTGTACCTGTGGCTTGAAGAGCAACGTTTACATTGCGACTGGAACCGTCAACCAGGAAATTTATCTGAGCGAGTGCCTACAAAAACGTCTACTGCCTTTCCTGAAGCGACACAATTGTTCTATTTTTGCTGGATTGGGCATCTTGCCATTGCGGAAAAAGGCCATGGAGTGGTATGCTGCCCAAGGACAAGAACCCTCCCAACACGCCAGAGCTCCGCCCAATCGAACAATATTGGGCCATCGTCCAGCGGAACCTTAAAAAGACTCAAAAAGCTGTTGTGAGCGAGAAACAGTTCAAGGCAAACTGGCGTTCTGCGGCGAATAGAGTGGACAAGGAGACTGTACAAAATCTTATGGCAGATGTTAAACGAAAGACCCGGCAATTCGCATTCGGTAAAAAGGAAGCTTAGCTGAATATTTCTCCTGTATTCTGTATTCACTGAACTTGAAAAAGAAAAAGTATTTGACTTATTAATAAAAACTGTGATCGACTCACACACATTACTGTTTGACCAAATTTCGATCGGAACACCCTTTAATCCAGTGAAATGGTTATATATACTTCGATGAAGCAGTCATGTGAACTGGGAGCACTGTATCGAAGCATTTTGTTAGTTTAACAGCAGTGAACGTGTTTAAAAAGAAATTTGTTTTTAATCCTTTAGTATCGTACGCATTTAAGGGTTAATTGAGAGTTTTCGATACCATGTACCATTTTTGCATTAGTATGATTGTGTGGCAAGTACAATCATACCCTATGTCCAAGGAAAATTCCTAGAACGGACCGGGAATCGAACCCAGCCACCTCTAGAATGGTGTTGCTTTGTAGCTGCGCCTTTACCGACTGAGCTAAGGGAGGACCCACAAGGGTTAAAACACATAAGGGTTAAAAAACAATGAATTATCGGAACGGTAAAGCTCAAGCAAGTGGAGGTTCAACTGCACTTGATAAAAATATGATTACGCCTAATTGTAGACAATTACGTTATATATTGATGTAAACTTAAAAGAAAACCTTTAATTTCTCTGGAACGGGAGCATTTTACCGGCATTAATAATATGATTCGGTTTTTGAAGCTGGGTCAGACAAAAAGCACCGCTTCGAAATTAACGACATCAAGAGATTACATGGCGCATGGCTTATGGGAGCACACAAACCGACGCGATTGGTTTTTTAATCGCGTCGGTTTGTGCTCTCCCATAATCTTATCGTGTCGATTTTTTCGCCGCGATTATTCGCTGCTGCAGCGAAAAAAAACGCGGCAGTCTGCTGAACCCTTCAGTCAGAGTATCTTATAAAGTTTGTTTCGAAAGCGATCAAATGTCTAATAAATAAAATTATTTTTTTTGCAGTAAAATCACAAAATATTTTGTTAAGAGTTAAAATTTTAATTATTGATCTCTTTGATCTCTTTTCTACGCATCAACCTTGCACGCAATAAAAAAAAAACGATCAATATAAGCCCGCTGATCAATGTTACCCCGTTTTACGGTTAGGATTTTTGAACTGGTCATTTAATTACTACGCAAACGCTCCTCAAAGTTAAAACCATGATGCTCCTCATGTTTAATTATGTCAAACGCATTTGACAAAACCCTGTCGAATGTATTCAAAATTGAAACCAACGGACACCCAAATCAATCTTTTCCCATTCCTCTCGTTCCAGTGCCACATCACAGTGCAATGACAGTGTCGGTCACGCAGCCTCAGCAACCGATGGATATCGTGTCGTCCTGCAGCAGTCCAAGCACGGTCGGAAAGATTCCTCCCAAGGCCACGGTAGCAACGGCGGCGACGGTGGTTGGGTCCACAATGGCCGGCAGCACTTTCACCACCAGTGTCACGGTGCATAATGCTGCGGCACCAAGCACCTGCCCGTCCAGCCCGTCGGCCAACTCGAGTGGTTCCTCCGAGGCGGACGGTGCCGTAAGCACGCCACCCTCGTCATCCTCCTCGTCGCACACCAACCCAAGTACGGCTCTGCGGAGGTTCTACTTCCAAAAAGCTCGCATCAGCAAATCACCGAAATCGGCTTCAATTGCCGGCAATGCTCCGTCAACCAGCGGTGCTGCTCATTCTGGTGTGACTGTGGCATCGGCAGTTCCATCGTCGTCGTCATCCTCGGCAGCCGTCCCGAAAGTGGTGGTCATGGGTTCGTCCACGACATCCGAAGCAACGATCAACACGTCCACCGATTCGGCTTCGACGCACGTAACCAACGTTACCACGACGACCGACACCGAGACAAACGATTCGATTGACATGGGTAAGTGCTCGGAGGGACTTGGGTACTGTTGGTGAATACGAATTTCTAGCTTCGCTTGCCTTCCCATCCCTTTCTGTAGGTGATACTTCAGGCCAAAGTGAACCACTACTTAGCTCGTTGGACGACGAGAGCTCCAGCATTGTGATGAACCAAAGCTTCGAAGATGGCGATGACGAAAACATCACCGTTATCAATGGACCAGATACACCGCTGTTCATAAGCTACCAGGTAAAACATCATAACATAATACTCGCTTTTCGTGCAATCACATGTATCAAAATAAACACGCCGTTTTATAAATAACACTCGCTATTAATACTAACCGTTTTGAGGTTATTAATAGCTGCAGAGTTTACTTTCGCATTACCCGCAGGGTGCTGTGAAAATGCATAAAACGCAAAGGAAGTTGTAGGTCATGTCATGAACGCAGCAGGCGAGACGAAGCCCCGCACTGACAGAAGGCGGCGGGTGGGGCTGGTTGAGCAATGCTTGCTATGATTCTATACGAAAACATGTTGGCTGTTGATGATGGTATGTTGAATGACGTCACACTGATGTTCGGATTCGGATCTATTTCTGCGCCAGAGGGAATTGTTGGCGCTTTCACTAGTCGCCGGATGAATCAAAATGCAAATGAAAGGGAAATTGAGGTCCGTAGACAGATCGGGGGGAGAAGAAGAAAACGGAAAGGAAACTAACGACGACGAAGACGACGGGAAGCGGAAACTGCCAATGTGAAGCTTGCCGGGGTAAAACTGTTGTACATGTGGATACATAAATCATGAGCCGCGAATAATGGCTATATTTTTGTATGTATTCCTAAGAAGGCCATTGTTCGAGGGCTGGGGAATTTGCATTTATAATGTGATTGTGTATCAACCATTTACGAACGCAGCTGCTTTGCTTGGTACTAATGGGATAAGTGGTCGATCGGTATGGTGAGTTAAACTGTTGGTAAATCGTCTTCATAAGGTAAGGTGTAACTCAGAGTAACATTTTATACCGAAATGTTTGCAACCAATCGCGTTGATCGTAGATCGTTTCAAAATCAGTAAAACCACATCATTATTTTCAGCACACGTTGAACATTAAGTTGCACTGTTTTCAACTGAGCTGTTTTCAGGCATAAATTCGAACATAACAGAAATTTCCTACCGGATCACTGTGCGGTGCAGGCCTCTGACTTCCGCCAGCGATCCTGTCATGCTTTGCCTCATCTTTCTCGCCACAAAGAGGGCGGGAGGAAGCTCATTACTGACAAATTGAGCTGGAAAATTTACATTAATTAGTGGAATTAGTTTCCCTAAGTAAGGTTTTACGAACACAAAACGGCGCACCGTTCCCTCGGAAGGTGTGATGATGCCTACCTATTAAAATTCTCGAGTGGAAATCCATCCGAATGTTTAACGAGGAGTTTCTTGCGGTTTTTCAGAATCACGTTTCTTTATTGCACGTGAATAACTCGGTGTGATCTGGAAAGCTTTCATGAGCTTTGAATTGTTAGTGAGTCCCTGTTGGGTGCGTCTAATAAATGATGATATTTGAGCCCAATTAGGGTACATCGAGGAACTTTCACGGTTAGTGGATAATGAATGTGAATTACTGCATATTTGAGTAGGGTAGGGAATGGAGGCGCTGGACCAGCTGGAATATTTGATGACGCTGTGTGTGATTTTGAACAAGAGCCGGTAAAATTCACAGGCTGATCTATCTGAACATTTCTTATCTATTGGATCCGACCATCAAAAACGAGCATTAGCTTCAGAAGTTTTCATAGGATTGGCATAAAATTCCCTGTAGCAGGTACTACACTCTGTCCAACTTCTATAAGACTACCCCCAAATTGTTTAAAATCAACTATAATAATAACACTTTCGGGTCAATGTGCGTATTTTTGTAGAGTGCATAGCAAGTTATTGTTTGTCTTAGATTTATTTTGATTAAAAATTCCTTCTATTACTTTTGTAATAAGATTTTATATCTTTTAAGTGTTCAGTTTCTATAAGACCATTTCAAATATTACGCATTTTTATTAAGTAATACTTATAAAAATCAGCATATTGTAAGTTCAATAATCCGTAGCTTTGTCATTTCGATTAATGACCTGAAAAATTCGATTTGGCATACTGTTTACTAAATTCAGTAGAACAGATTTCTCAATTTTGTCCCATTCTGTCGTAATAGAGGACTTCAGCTCATCAACAGTGGCATACTGCTTTCCGTCAACATAAATCCTGCGAACCAAAATTCCCCAAAGGTTTTCGACTAAATTTAGGTCAGGAGAACGCGCCGGCCAGTCGAGCAAATCGAGTTTTTGGTTCCTGAGCCATTGCTTCGTTTCCTTGCTGGTATGAATAGCGGCATTATCCTGTTGGAACGTAAACTTCTTCCGACGATATTTGCGCAAAAAAGGCAGAAAATGTCCTTCAAGAATACTGATGTAGTCCTTACTATTCATTTTGAAGGACGTGAACGCTATCTTCAGCTTCATGCATGAGCCACCCCCGAAGTTCCAAGTTGAAAAATATTGTTCCTACTTTCTTAAATCGCGCCAGTATCCATTGAAGCCATACGGACCATCCAGGTTGAACTTCTTTTCGTCGCTGAAGATTGTCTAAACACGTTAAAAAAAATCAAGGATAATTTTACCGGTTTTAGAGCCATAGTGGAATATTAAACGTTCCGAAAAATAACATATAACCAAAGCTTACCAAATCCCACTGTCGATTCATGTGAGCTTTTGCAAATCTCAGCCGTTTCTCAACATAAGAAGCTGTAGGGTTAGGAGCTTTAACCTTTTTAGCCCTTTTAATATGAGGGCTTTTCACCAAAACCTGACGAACTGTCTCCCGGCAAACCTTCAAATTCAAAGTTTGCTTGATTTGCATCAAGGATTTAGTCGAGTGCGAAGCTGGGGTGGCATTGTGCATCTCAATTCGAGTGGTTTTTTTTTCGTTTCGACCACATTTGGCATTACCGATTTCGAATCGAGCTCGAAACGAGTAAAACGCATAAGGTAGTACTAGGTCTTCGAGCAAAAATTGGCATTGCGTAATAATATGTTCGAGCATTTTTGAGCGCGAATCGAAAACAAATATCTCGACAAGCTGAAGTTGTTCGCCAGATTAACTAGTGCGCAGTAGCTTGAAATTTTAAGCTTAATATTAATGTAATTGTCTTTATTTCCTTCTTTACGTGCTTAAACCAATATGTAAGTATGAATATAACGCGTTTATTGAACTCAGTCATTAATTACAGTTCATTTCAGGACTACGGAATCACCACGAAATGCAATGAGCATCAATTCCTCTCAAGTGGAATGTCTTACGGCATTCATGGAGGAAAACCAAGACCTCGCTCGAGGTTTGTTTAAAACACCCGATGGCAAGAGGAATTCCCACAAACAATGGGATATTTTGAAAAATGCGCTTAACGAGCGAGGTCCTCCGGTGCGGGAAGTTTCAGATTGGAAAAAAGTAAGTTCAATTAGGGAGCCACCCCCCATTTCCGGCAGTCTTGATTCACTTCGTCATGGGGGTTTTTCAACACCTATTGGGCTCAAAATTGGCAACAAACTTCTTCGTATAAAAGTGCATCTAATGGCCGCGTTTAAGACAATTTTTCCGACAAAAACCCCCATGACGAAGTGAATCAAGACTGCCGGAAATGGGGGGTGGCACCCTAAGTTTAGTTTTTTGGAAATGCTCCTAATTTTTTTTTCATTATTTTTAATTTTAGGTGTGGGCGGACTATAAATATAAAGTGAAGAATAAATTACGCCATAACAAAAACATTTTGAAAAAAACGGGAGGAGGCCCAAACAAGACCAAGCATTTAAACCCGTATGCAGAAAGTGTGGTGAGATCTGCCGGGTTGAATGCTGCCGTTTCTAGCATAGCTGCGGCAAAATCAATTGGTTGTCCGAAGCCTCCATCTGGATGATGAACCGTTGGAAGCCTCCATGGAAACTCAAGCTGAAGAAGAAAATGAAGTTTTCTTGGAAGAATACATTGATGAATGTTTTGATGGTGAACCGATGGAAGCGGAAGAACAAAGTGATGAACTCGGGATGAAAGTTGGAACTGGAACAAAAACGAGTAAGCGATCTATCGGGAAGAAGGAAAAACTTGAACTTTTCCGAAGATACGTTGAAGCAAAAGAAGAGAGCAACGAGACACAAAAAGCTCTATTACAAGTGAAGCAGGAAAGCCTGAAAATCAAAAAACAAATGCTTGAATTGGAGCTGAACAAGTTTGCTTCGACTCAAACAAGTAGCCAAACCGATGTGGAATCTGATAATTGATAGTTTAATTTGAAACAAATTGTTATTGTTGATTGAAATGTAAGTTGTTTTAAACAAATAAATCGGTTAGAAAATATTCTTTTCTATACTTATCCTTTTAAAATGATTCTTGTACCACAGACAAACAGACATCGCAATTTGTTCATCGAACACGCATTTAACGGTCAATTTAAATGTTTCTTAGTTGGTAGTATCGCCACGTGTGGCGCGCATAGTCAATTCCCTTGCGTTTGACGTTTACACACTACCGTCATCGGTACAGTGTAGTGCACATCACAGTGTACTCAACAGATGGCGGTAGTGTTTTCGCAACGATATTTTACAGTGAGAGACGTTCAATGTGTTATGTCTGTTTGTCTATGCTTGTACTGTACCCAAACCGAAACGATCCAGTTTATGGTCCAAGGTGGCCACTGGGTGGCCCTCCGGAAGATCCGGAACGACCGTAAAAGAGAACAATTTCAAAAAATTGATCCTAGAGCTTCTCGTTTTTTTTTTCTATATCAATCCTGGGAGGTAAACTACATTGGAAGTGGTCCGTTGACCAGTGTATGGTCCAAGATGGCCACTGGATGGCCCTCCGGAAAATCCGGAATGACCGTAAAAGAGGATTTTTTTTAAAACTGGCCCTAGAGCTTCCCGGTTTTTTTTATAAATCATTTTTGGGTGGTCAACTAGAATGAAAGTGGTCCGTTGACCAGTGTTTGGACTGAGATGGCCACTGGGCCCTCAAGAAGATCCGGAACGTCCGTAAAAGAGGACAATTTTCAAAACTCGTTCCAGAGCTTCCTGTTTTTTTTCTTAATCATTCAAGGGTGGTCAACTAGATTGGAAGTGAAGATCTTCTGACAAATTATGGGAAACCATAAAATTCCATTCCGAGAACTATCGAGAACTTCAGAGAACTTCCGAGAAGTTCCTAGAAGTTCCGAGATCTTCCAAGAACTTCCGAGAAAATCCGAGAAGTACCAAGAACTTTCGAGATCTTCCGAGAAGTTCAGAGATGTTCCAAAATCTACAGGGGAGTTCTTAGAAGTTCTGAGAACTTCCGACAAGTCCGAAATTTTCCTAGAAGTTCCAAAATCGTCCTAGAAGATCCTCAAACTTCCGAGAACTTCTGAGAAGTTCTAGAACTTCCGAAACGTTCCGAGAACTTCCGCGAAGTTCCGAAATGTTCATAAAAGTTCCGAGCTCTTCCGAAAACTTCCGAAAACTTCCTAGAATTTCTGAGAAGATTGCGAGAACTTCTGAGAACTTCCGATAACTTCAGAAAGCTTCCTAAAAATTCAGAGAAATTTCACATTCTTCCTAGAAGTTCCGAGAGCTTCCAAGAACTTCCTTAAACTTCTGAAAACATCCAAGTTTGGAGATCTTCAGAGTATTTCCAAGAAGTTCCGAGAACTTCCGAGAAGTTTAAAGAACATCCGAGAACTTCCAAGAAATTTTCAGATTTTCCGAGAAGTCCCGAGAACTTCCGAAAATTCAAAGAAGTTCCGAAATCTTCCTAGAAGTTACAAGAACTTTCTAAAATTTTGGAGAAACTCCTCGCAATTTCTCGGAACTTCTCGGAAGTTCTCAGAACTTCTCAGATTTCTCGGAAGTTCTTGGAACTTCTTAGAAATTATGAGAAGTTTTCGGTAATTCTTGTAACCTCTTGAAAGTTCTCAACATTTTTTGGTACTTTTTGGATATTCCTGGAACTTTCTAAATGTTCTTGGAGCTTCTCGGAAGCTCTCGGTACTTCTGGGAAGCTTGAAGCTCTCGGAATTTCTCAGAATTTATTGGAACTTCTAGGAAGTTGTTAAAACTTCTAAGAAGATTTCGAAACTTCTTTGAACTTCTCGGAAGTTCTGGGGAATTCTCAAAAATTCTCGGTAGTTCTTGGAACTTCACAAAAGTTCTCGGAACATACCGAAATTCCTCGGAAGATTTCGGAACTTCTTTGAACTTCTCGGACTTTCTCGGAACGTCTTGGAAGATCTCGGATCTTCTAGGAACTTCTCTGAAATTCTCTCAAGTTCTCAGAAGTGCTCGGAACTTCTCTGTAGTTATAGTTGTATAGAACGGAAGTTTTTGGAAGTCTTGGAACTTCTCGAAAGTTCTCATAAGTTTTCGGAAGCACTCTGAAATTATCGTATTCGCTTGGAACTTCTCAGAATGTCCTGGAAGTTTTGGGAAGTTCTCGGAAGTTCTTGGAAATTCTAGGAACTTCATAGAGGTTTTCGGAACTTATCGGAAGTTCTCTGAAGTCCTCGGGACATCTTGGAACTTGGAAGTTCCGAGGGAAGTTCTCGGAAGCTTTCGGACGAATTTTCTCGCAACTTCTTGGAAGTTCTGTGAAGCTTTTAGAAGATCTAAATACTTCTCGAAAGTTCTTGGAACTTCTTGGAACTTTAAAAAAGTTCTTGAAACTTCTTGGTCGTTCTTGGAACATCCCGAAACTTCTCGGAACATCTCTGGCTTGGATGTTCTCAGAAGTTCTCAGTTTTAGTTTTAGGAAATTCTCGGGACTTTCTGGAAGTTCTCGGAATCTCTAGGACCTTTCAGGAAAATTTTGCAATTTCTCTGAACTTGTTTTAACTATCTCCCTCGTCTCGCGATCGGTTAGCTTTGATTTCCGTGGAGCTCTTTTGTTTTTTCCGTATCCTTCAGGATTAGCGAGATAATTGCGCACAACTTGATGGGACCGGCAAATCCGCCGTCCGATTTCCCTTATTGACACTTTTTCTTGGTGAAATGTCTCGATTATTCCCTTCTCCTTCTCCGTGAGCACTTTTCCCTTGGGCATTTTGATGCAGCAAAATGAAAACACGCGAATCTGCCAATGGTCTTATACAAAATGGACACGGTAAACCGCAAAAATAGTAGTTACTGCTTGGTGCGTTCACACACACACGCATATTACCATGCATGGGATAGGTTTCACTCACACAAACATGTCATGGTAAACATTGAAGTGATGTGTTTTCTTCCTGAGAGGTAGCAGTCAAAAATTATCTGGTCTTATAGAAAATGGACAGAGCGTAGATCTGTGCGCCGCCACGCCGCGCCGCCGCCACTATTTATTAGCCCTTTAGAAATCTGCTTTTATTTCAAATGATGACGTCTCGATGCGATGTGCCATCCAGAGGGGTGCGTGTGAGACAGTGATCAGCTTTGTCGTTTCGTTCTAGCAATCGCAGTGTACATTTTCGTGTTTCGACTTTCAGCAATTTCGCGAGTGAGTTTCAATTTAAATATTATAAAATGTCCACCTTAAATGTCTAGAAAATTTCTAATCGAAAGTTTGACAAAGTGTTTTGCTATGCATTTCTAATCGAAGCAAAACAAAAGGCTGGTCTTAATTTGCTGGAAGACAGGGATCGAGATATTGAGAACGATCCTGCAATCGATAGGTCGTTAACATTCGGCAAGTACGTTTTATTAAAAATGAAATTGATGAATTTTTCTTAGAATCTCCGATTTTCCTGAAATTAAAAATGGTTAAGGTAGCCTACCCCCTCGGGAATCTTGTCCAAGGATTTTGTTCTCATGTAATTTTAAATAATGTCATTGACGTAGAAAAGCATTGCAAATTCGCGGCGTTCCTTAAGTGTCTGTAAATTGATAAGCATGCAGCGTGCTTCATAAGATGGCAGTGGAAATACAGTCCAATTAAATTTCCTTAGGGCATATAAAAGAAATTGCTTTTGGACGGATTCTATGCGTTCGTCGTGTATGGCACAGTACGGGTTCCATACTAGGTTGCAGTATTCCAGAATTGGTTTTACATATGTAATGTATAATATTTTAATAGTGCATGGATCTTGAAAATTGTGGCTGAACCTCTTAATGAAGCCCAGCATGCTATTTGCTTTGCTTATAATAGTGTTGTAATGTTCTACAAAAGTGAGTTTAGAGTCTGGGATAATGCCTAAGTCTCTTACTATTTGGCATGTTTCTACTTTTTGGTTTCCTAAAAATATTTCCGTACGAGGTGTTAAGTTGAATTAAGTTTTTGCTACACCATGTGTTGAATAAGTAAATTTCGTTCTGGAATTCTTCTGCGTCACTAGAATCATTTATTTCCATGAAGAGCTTCATGTCATCTGCATATATGAGTATTTGGATTTTTTTTAAGTATGTAGGAAATGTCGTTTATGTACAAAATAAAAAGAAATGGACCTAAATGTGAACCTTGGGGCACCCCCGAGATGGCAGAGATAGGTTCTGAAAGTTTATTTTGAAAACGAATAATTTGTTAGCGATGCGTTATATGTGACTGCAGCCAAATCAACAGTCCAGGTTCCATTCCAATTTTTGGAAGGGCAAGTTCGTCTGAAATGTTCTTTTAAAAATACGGGTGCAATACCGCCAGTACCTGGTCCCTTAGAAGCATCCAAGTTATTTAGTGTATTGAGAATTTCGTGAGGAGGTAATTGATTTACCATTAATTGAGAAATGAACAAAAATTGTAGCGAATACTGGCGAATAAAACACAACTATCTGTCTATGTATGCTTAAGTAATGTATTAAATATGGTACGGCAAAGGTTACCTTCAAGCTTTCATGTTTTCTTCATGTGTAACGAATCGGTAAATTTGCTGAATGGTATTTAATATAATAATTTTGTCAAAAATAAAAGGAAATGTAAGGCCTGTGTTAGTTCTGACAGCACTGCCAGGGCGAATACCGATTCAAAGGTCGACTGCTGAAATTGCCTCACCTGTCGACTCAACAGGCCTTGCAATTTGCTGGGCTGTCAAGCTGGCGGAAAGAGCATCGAGACGTCACCGGGACGAGAAATTGCCAGAAATCGCCATTGTTTATTCCAACCTCAGCAAACACGAGTGAAAGATAGTATAACTTATTGAAAAGTATTGAAAGTCAGTTAAAAGTTAAAAATTTATTATAACGCCTACCTATTTAAATTTATTATTCCTAAATGTGAATTGATTGATTGAATTATTTGCTACGTTCTGTAAGTACATAAAATCATTAAAATTAAAACATTAAACCTAATTGTAACCTACGAATACCCTTAGGATTGTGTGCAGTCGGCACTACAAGTTACCCGGCATTAATCATTAAGAAGAAACCGATTTTTGTAAGTAAATAATGAGTTTTTTTTGCCACCAATTAATAAACAACAAAATTTACAGCTTAAAGCTGCACTGCAGCTAGAAACACAACCACACGTTCTAGAGTTTGCGGGCTGCTAGAAAGAAGTCGGTCTCTGCACGCCGTTGGTTCGTAACAGCCTGTACTCGAAAAAAATGCACCAGACAAAAGTGTTCGCCAAAAATTTATTTTAAGTCGGATTTTCTTGAAACTTTCAGGATATGAACTAATACATTTGGATTATGTTTCAGCATTATTACTTTATTCAATTTTCATTTTCATCGCTGAAAGCCCGCACCTTTCCCTTAAGACCCCTCATTACATTTTGTGCAATGGTGGAGCCGACCTTTTTTGTCACTTTCATCCATTCTTTCTTCAACTCCAGCTCGTTCTTAAACACCTTGGACGATTTTCAAACTTTGACCTTCATTATGGCGAAAAATCTTTCCACCAGACGAATCTCTGGTGAATTTGGGGGGTTGGCGGTTTTTGGTACGAACACAACGTTATTGTCTCTGTACCAATCCAACGTCGATCGCGCGTAATGGCATGATGCCAGGTCCGGCCAAAATAATGTCTCGCCTCCGTGGGCCCGCAGGAAGGGCAACAGGCGCTTCTGGAGGCACTCGGTGCGGTAAATTTCGCTGTTGGTGGTACCCGTTGTGATGTACGGTTTACTCAGTTTACCGCATTGGCATATGGCCTGCCAGAGCAAGTATTTTTTGGCCAATTTGTCCACTTTCTTCTTCCTTATGTCTTCCGGAACATCAAAACGTGATTTGGCAACGTAGAACTCCAGCCCCGGTATGTGCTTTGCGTCTGCCTTGATGTGGGTTTCGTCATCCATAACCACACACATCGGTTTCGTTAACCACTCTCGACACAACTTCCTTACGCGAGATTTGGCCGCCGTGTTTTGTTGATCACGCCAGTTCAGTGCCTTGAATACACGAAGCCCAGCTTGTTGCTGAATCAACCAGGCGGAAGACTTTGCCTTCAGAGCCGCGTCGCGAATCGAAAGGTTCGGATTACACTTGAAATAATCCAACACCTTTCTGGCCTTCACATGGTCAGCTGTCTTCGATTTTCTTCCACTTCCAGCCCACCACTCGGTCGTCTGGGACTCCTTAAACGATTTTACCACCCGGGGCACAGTTGTATGGATGATTCCCAGTTGTCCTCCAATCCATCTCATGGTCACAGTCGGATTTTCCATGACGGCGCGCAAAATAATGTCCGACGATTTTCTTCTTGTTTCGATGACATCTCAATAACCACTGAACCGATTGTTATGAAATTTTGCACATGTGCACAGTTTACTTCAGACTAGTTAAACTTAGATTTTCATAAATTTTTACTTACGGACAAAAAAGTTACACACGGATAAAAATGCGGCATCTTGTTCGAGTACAGGCCTTATACCTAAGATCACTCAAGTGATAAAGTTTACTGTACCAATCGTGGTACAGTACATTTTATCACTTGAGTGATCTCAGGTATAGATTTGAATGAAATGCATTATTTCTACCCATTGTTTACGTGTAGGTAACACAGCGGTTATTTTAGGTAGGAAATAATAAAAATTGTCAGAGTTGATCATTAAATGTTTTTTAATGTTTTTTTTAATAAACAGGATCAACCACCTGATTTAATTGCATTATCATTAAAGTTTAAAAAAATTAATAGCTTAAAAATTAGCCCTTCCAAATGGTAGTCTTGATTTTTCAAACATTTAAAGTTCCCTAAAAAATCCAAATTGTCAATAAAGTGAAATTTAATTGGCTTCAGTGAGGTTGTTAGGACCAAATGATAAGACAAGTTGGCGCGATACACGGTAAAAATAGAACATGAAAAAGTTGTTGTTAGAAAAAAAAAATTTCCCTCAAAGTGCCCATCTACAGATTGCTGTGATGCCCATCTACCTTAAAGTATGGTGAACTTTAAGACAATTATATTGCATTTATTACGAAAAAATTTCGTCCCATTCTAAGATGGCCATTTTTTTGGAAATTGACTTTAAATTTCAAAATATATTTTTTGCGTGTAAGAATCGATTGTACAAATTTTATAAATTTTTTTCATTAAATTTCAGACAATTTTCTAAAAGTCACCCATACATCACTTTTTGTAAGTCTTGTCCTTTTTGAGTTATGTTGATTTAAAAAAAATCGATCAAAAAACTTAAGCCCTTTTCAAATGGTAGTCTCCATAAATTTTGAAAAAAAAACAAAGTATTGCATAATCGCTTGAAAAAACATAGTCTACACATCCACAAAGTTTCATTGGATTCTGAGAGGGTGCTGCCAACCACTGGATGAGTTGGCGTGTATGGCTTTTTTCGTTTTGATCGAGCTATCCATGACATGGATCGTAGATGGCGTTGATAGTCAACGTGGCATTGAGCAATTTTACAAGTGTCCTTATTGTTCTGCTGTTGGTACAGTTGATGCTGCATTCCAATTACTTTCTAAGCATTAATTATAAGACTTTGAATAAAGTGTATTGTTCGTGAACGATCACTCAAGTGAAGCTCAGCATGACTTCGATAATTTCGGAGATATTTGGGCTATCAGTGAGATACTGCATTCAATTTGGGAGCCGTGATTTGTCTGAACTGTCGAAAAATCAAAACACTCCGAATATGTACTTCGGTCTTATTGCACCATTTTTCGACTTTTCTACGCACACAATGAAACCAGCGGATAAAATCAACGCTTGCCTTAAACATTCGTATTTGTGGCGAAATGTAAGACGAACCGCACCAATACGGTAATATCGGTTAATTTTTACCCTGTTTGACAACTCGACACCGCACCGGTGGTCGGTAACTGGGTTGGAAAATGACAATTTGCTCGCTCGGTGAGCAGCCGGTTCGTAGATTTGACAACCCGACCCAACCGAGCCGAACGTTGCTATTTGAAGAAAAATAAGCAAAACAAGTTGAAACGTTAAAACAACATCTTCATCTGGAAGACTTTCATTTCAATTTGAGTGTTTCCGATTTGTTTTTAAAGTGTTATTTGCTAATTTCACGTTTATTGTGATATGTTGTGAAAAAATGAGTGCATCAAAACCCCGTGGAAGGAATTGGACGCAACAAGACAATGAAGTGCTTTGCAGGGCTTGGCTGGATGTTTCCCAAAATCCAATCTTTGGGACGAATCAGAACGTCGAAAACCTGTACGGAAGAGTATTCAAACTATACACTGCACGAATTATTTCGCGAAACGAAACCGGTCCGAGAATAAATTTGAGCCATATTGTGCTACCTTTTTATGAAAGACCAGTGCGAAAGTGGGTGGCTAAATCAAAATAGGAACGCTCTCAGTCATCAAAATAATATCCAGATACGAACCCACCGGTGGGGATAGTCTAAAGAAGCTACAGTTGACGACAAATATGCGAGTTGCCTTGCAAAACCAGTTGACGTTTCCACCGGATTGATTTCGTTCCCGCTGAATTTCTGTCATTTCACAACGGCGAAAGAAGAACTCCCTTCGAGTGTTTTCCCAAACATCGTCGACAATTATGAGAACCACGATTGGTTGAGTGTATGTGCGATTTTGGCAGCGAAAAGTAAGGATGTCGATGATTTGCATTTCGGAGTCTGTAATCGATCGCGAATGAAAGATAAAAAAATTGAGATGACAAACAAGCCAGACTGGCTTAAAATTACTTTTAAAAAAAATCATGAATGATCGGAATTATTCGAACCATAAAATCGGTTAAAGCAGAACAAAGTTCGCGGGGTCAGCTAGTAGTCTTATAAAATCTAATGGTGCGATAAAACTATTATTCATTTGTGTGTTATTCTTGTTCCCCACAGCAATCTAAATGATTGAAAAGTTCACCTCACACTCGTCTCTTTGGCCGATTCTATTTACTTTCAATACATAGCTTGCAACGCAACTAATAATTCACATCGCCAACAAGACTTTGTTCTCATCAGCGGAAAATCAAGATCATCTCCGACAAAAAGAAGAAAACCAAGCTTGAAAACACGGAAAGATTTATTCACTTCCCTAGTCGGTTGTTTCTTTGTAGTCGCAACGTGGGAAAACACTCCCATGCGACGAGAGTTCATTAACTGTCGTCCCTTTCTGCTCTGCAACCTAGCTGCTGTCGTCGTTCTGTGTCTGTTTATGGTCGGAAAAACTTCTAGCTCGTCTTCTCTGTCGTGGCGAGCGGGCGGAATAGCCGTTAGGTTCCTCGACCGAAAAAACGCAGTTGGTGGCCTGCCGGTATCCGGATTACGCCGTTCCACACTGTGCAAAATTTGCGTGTAGATTTATTTAGCGAGGAAAACCCCCCACATCATTGTGTCGGCTGACATTTTCCTTGCACATTAGCTTTGTTGAATTAGCTTATTATTCCCTTTTTTTTTCAGGCGGATCGAACTCTGCCCTATTTGAAATTTGTGTAATAATTTGACCGAAAAAAACACCGTTGAGACAACTTCTAGTCACTAGTAATTCCGAGCGTTTTTGAGCAATTATAAGCAGTGTCATCAAACACAGCTATTGTCATAGAACTTGTTTCATACTCCCACGAGGTTGCTTTGATTGGAGGTAACTACGTTAGCAAAGTTTACTTCATAGTTTTTCGTGGGTTGTTTGGATCTGGCTGGCGATGGTGCCGTGACAAGGTTCAGTATATTTGGTTCCACATCCCGCCTGGGGAAAATTATCCATGCATTCATTTAACCGGTTTGTGGAGGTTGGCTACGGCGGTGAGCGGGAAAAAGAACCCTAACAAAAACAAATAACCGTGGATGACAGATTTCTGTTTGGTTTGATTTAATTAAACCGGTGTCAGTTGTTGGGTGGGGTCATTTGTTATTTTTGCCAGCTGGATGTTTACACAACAAACGGACGACACGGTCCACATCGAGGAAGGACAACATTCACGTCGTCCATTTACCGAGGGCATCCATTTGTCCAGAGAATATATTTATAAATTGTCCGGAAAAGTGATCCTTTGAACATGAACACACACACACACACACCCACACCCACAGAGGGCACGCTTTGATGTTAGATTTTGCTATGAAATCTGACGTGAGTGGGATAAGCTGGTGACCGTTAATGAGTGCTTTGCGTTGTGGTACATGAGTTTGTTATTACTTTCGAGAAGCTGAATTTGAATTTATCTATCGGCCTGACATGCCAACTATGTGTAGAAATAACATTAATTCCGCTGCAATGATCGAAAAAAAAAACTGTCAAAAATAAACAAACTAGAGAAACTAACGGTAGTATTAAAGAGTATTATCTAATTTTAACAAACAAAAATGATTCGCAAACATTCTTGATATTTTTTTGAAGTGAAAAAAATCATTTTATTTTTCTTTTGAAGTTAAATTGGCATAAAATTTGGGACCAAAACTAGTCAGCGAAGTTTCCGGTTGATCAAATCAGAGATGCTAGGCCTTTCGTCTAATTCCTGCCATCAGATTCTGTACAGACTTAAACTGCAGATCACTTTCAACAGTTCGTCAGGTTCCGCTTGACGATTGACCAATATTTCTCGATTGGATGAAGATCTGGTGTGTTGAGATGGTTCTTGTACTTGGGCATCACCTGCACGTTCTCAGTGGCACACCTGTCCATGGCCTTGTTTTTTTTTCAGTAATGGCAGAAAAGTCTGGTAAGCTCGCGTCCGACCACAACTCCTGTTGACATATCGCGGTCTAATCTTGTATTTGAAATCAGAGAAAACGATTCTTTTTCGCCTGGACAAATGGATTGAAACGAACAAGCTTCTTTCAGATACTCAATATGGTTTCCGCAGGGGTAAGGGAACGTACAACTGTCTCGCGTTGTTTACCACAGAAATTCAGCTTTTGCAAAAATAAAAAGAGCAAATGGCATCTGTTTTCTTGGATGTTTAATGCAGTATCTGTGGTAGTTCTTTCAGATAAACTTACGATTGTGATTGGATAACTAGGAAAATTTAAATTAACACTTCACTTGATCACTTTTTAAAACAAAAATAAAAAAAAACTGAAACACTTTTTGTAACGCAAAAAAGAAATTTTAATTATTAGACGAAGAAAAAAAGAATCCCCCACTTTAACGTCAACAACCCGCGCTAGACCGTCATCCCCAGGATACGTGTGGACAATTTTTCCCAACTTCCACTGCTGTGATGGCAAATTCTTCTCTTCAAGTAGAACGATGGTACCAGGAGCGACAATAGCTAAGCGAATCCGATTCTTCCCTTTCGGTTGTAGATTAACGAGATAGTCATGAGCCCAAGACTTTGAAAAATGTTCCTTCATTTGTTGAAGATGTGGCCAATATGCCAAACGGATCAGGTAGGTGGTAGGTTCAGAGACTGCCGTCATTGGCCTGCCGATTAGGAAATGTGCCGGAGTTATAACTTCACACTCAGTCGGGTCATTAGAATTCCCAGCAGGCTTTGTAACTAGAGGAGTAGATTTCACATCAAGAAATTGATGTTTTGTAATTTCGGCAATTTCGGGTGGAACAAACGAAACGGGTCTTAAAAAGTCGGGACCATTCCACCATAAGGAGTTTGACTTCAATGAGTCAGGCAATTGTCCTCGACATACAATATCAGCTGGGTTTTCCTTTGATCGAACATAGTTCCACTGCTTGCGATCGTCAACTGTGACGATTTCTGCAACCCGATTACGGACAAAGGGGTTGCAGCATTGAGGAAGGCTTTCGAAGCCACGCGAGGACGATTTGACTGTCCGACCAGAGAAATACTGACGAAAATTCAATCTTCAATGAGGGAGTAGTCTTCTGAACTAACTTGGAAAAAAGGAAGGCAGCACACAGTTCTATACGTAGAATCGTCAATTCCTGAAGTGGAGCTATTTTTGATTTACTGCATAGCAACCTTATTGAAACTGAGCCATCAACTTGAAAACAAGGAACGTAAAGACAAGCACCTTATGCAAAACCTGAAGCATCAGCAAATCCATGCAGTTCAACACACTCATACTGAGGAACCATCACATGTCACGGAATATGAATATCCTTGGTCTGTGGCAAGGAGGAACAGAACGTTAACCAGGAATGCAAAATGTCTATATCGAGAGGAGAGTCCCACTCAATCTTCATACTCCACGTTTTTTGCATAACATGCTTTGCTACAACTATAACTGGTGAAATGAGGCCGATTGGGTCAAACAGCTTTGCGGTCTCTGAGAACATCTTGCGTTTGGTAATAGGTGTTGAATCCGACAGATTCGGAAGGGTTATAAAAACAAATTCATCGACATGTGGATTTCCCTTGATTGTTGTGATCACTTGATTGGCAGACATATGATTCAGTTGAACTAGAGTTTCATGATCAGACTCAGAGACACCTTCAAAAATAGCCGGGTGGTCCTGCTTTTTTTCAACATTTTCTCAATTTGAAAACGACAATCAACAGCCTTTTCTATACTGTCTATACCATGAAGAATATCATGAACATAGCAATCCTCTCGAAAAGCCTACGCCAATGTCAGCTGTAAACACATACGTGTACTTAAGAAATCTCAAAATAATAGTCTCAAGGCTGCTTTGAGTTACTGCTTTGACCTGCAAAACATCGCAGTGCTACAGTGGTATGAAACCTACGAGATTTAGTTTATACCGAAAGAACTCAACCCACCAAACTGTCCCCAGCTCAGACCTATAGAGAGATTTTGGGCTATTATGAAGAGGAAGCTGAAGGTGAAACGCAGTGTCATGAAAAGCATCAATGAATTGAGAACCAAGTGGAATAATATTGCCAAAACGATGGATGAGAATAATGTGCGCCGGTTAATGAAACGTATTCCGGAAAAAGTCCGCAAATTTCTTCGAAATCGAGATGATTAATTTATTTTGTATTTTCCTTCTAAAGTTCACATAAAGTCGAACGTTTTAGTTAAAACCGAATACTTTTTTGTTTATGTATATCCGAAATATGCGCAATAGCCTATGTTCCAATTCTAACTGGGCCACACCTTACTTGCATCGATTCGGATACGCAGCGTCACCCAGAGCGCGCAGACGTCCAAGGGACACTGAACGCGGTTTTTGACTTTCCACAATTCGACTCATTGCAGAGCGAGGTGCTTCCCATTATTGGAGCTGATACCAGCCTAGTTAACGTCGCCTTTAGAATGTATCGTGACGAAAGTGCGTGAAATGCGATTAACAGAGCTATTACGCAAATCATGTCGACTGTGCTGCGAAAATGGCTGGAGGACCAGGAAGTGAGTGGTTGAGCGGGCTAGCGGGTTGTCGGTCTTGGAGGAATTTTCCATCGGCTTAGGGTAGATCCACCGTTGGGGACTACTCGAGTGGATTGCCTGTAGGATGAGAGCTGAATGGCTCAACCAAGGATGGTAAGAACTGAATACTTCAGGTAGACATGGAATGAATGGTTCGGGTAAGGATCAGGAGCTGAAAGGAGCAAGTGGATAAATGGCCAAGTTCCCCCATGAAGTAATACCTTTGGGCAGTCCCGGGGGTTCAGATGGAGCTTCAAGGATATGGGTTTTAGTGGGATCAGAAGTCAGCCGTAAACTCTGACACGGTGCGCAATGACTAAGTGCAGGCCTCTGCGTTGGGTTGAACCATAAGAATTTCCATCAACCTTGCACACACACACACACACACACACGCGCGCGCGCACACACACACACACACACACACACACACACACACACACACATTCCTGAAGTTCTCAGCAGAAATTCTTTGAAGTTTTCTGAAGAACTTCACTGCAGTTCTCTGCAGAACTTCCCTGAAGTTCTCTGCAAAACTTCCCTGAAGTTCTCTGCAGAATTTGTCAGAAGTTTCCTGCAGAACTTATCTGAAGTTCACTGAAAAACTACCCTAGGTTATCAGAAGAACTTCCGTGAATTTCTCTGAAGAAATCCCCTAAAGATCTCTGAAGAACTACCCTTAAGTTCTCTGAAAGACTACATTGAAGTTCTCTGCAGAATTTCTCTGATGTTCTCGGAAGAATTTCACTAAAGTTCTCTGCAAAACTTCCCTGAAGTTCTCTGAAGAATTACTCTGAAGTTCTCTGTAGAACTTCTCTCAAGTTCTCTGAAGAACTTCCCTGAAGTTCTCTGCAGAACTTCCATGAAGGTGTCTAAAGAACTTCCTTGAAGTTCTCTGCGGAACTTCCATGAAGTTCTCTGAAGGACTTACCCGTAGTTTTGTGAAGAACATCTCTGAAGGACTAACCCGAAGTTGTCAGAAGAACATAGCAAAAATACTCTTATGTGCACTAGCGATAAACATGAATTACATAGTTCACAGGCAGACCAGTGCCACGCACTGAAATAATTCTGAACTAAGAAGTCGACGGTCTGGAACACCATTAGGTCTGTATCCGCAATAATCCGGACACCTCAAAACATGAATAAAACATAAATTTCGCATTATATTTCCGTCGTAGTTGTTTATTTCAGAATCATGGGATGTGTTTTAACAATTCGTGAAGACAAAACATAGTTATTCGGTATTTGCATAAAATTTTCGAACTTTGCGCTTATCTCCGTCCATTAGGGTTTGTACAGACTCATCAGAAATCGTAGAAGCCGTCTTTGTCCAAATTTGCTGGAAGCGTTTGATGTCTTTGATTATTTGCTTCTTTCCAGAAAGCATCCGCTTCATCAATATCTCTCGATTGGTCGTAGCTGTGGGCAATTTGGCGGGTTTGAGGTTTTTGGTACAATGTACACTTGATTTGCTTGGTACCACTCCATCACAGTTTTAGCATAGTGGCATGATGCCAAATCGGGCCAGAACAAAGGTTTTTCTTTGTGACTTTTGATGAAGGGTAGCAACCGCTTCTGCAGACACTCTTTCTGATAAATCTCCTTGTTGATTGTGCCTGTAGTGACGAAAGGTTTACTCTTTTTGCCACACGTGCAAATTTCTTGCCGCACAAGGTATTTTTTGGGAAATTTGGATGCCTTCTACGTTCTGAAATGCTCAGCTGTAGCATTTTTGGCCATAGCAAAATAAAAAGCAAGCCCTGGAAGCTGCTTGAAATCCTCCAGGACATAAGTTTCATCGTCCATAACAACGCATGGAAACTTCATCAAATATTCGCAGTACAAACGTCGAGCCCATGATTTTGCTGCCAAGTTCTGTTTGTCGTTGCGATTTGGAACTGTTTTTACTTTATACGACTTAAGTCCCAAACGTTATTTTGATTTTTGGACAAAACCAGGCGACATCCCTATTTTACGAGCCACCGTTCGAATGGAGAGATTTAGGTTTTTCGTTAATATCCTTTTCACCTTTTGGTCCATGACAGGATCATCGCGTCCAATGTTTTTGTCACTTCTCGGTTTCCTCTCCACCGTCAAATGTTCCGAAAATGATTTGAGCACATCGTGAACAGTGGATTTAGGCAACATCGTTTGAGCACATCGTGAACTGTGGATTTAGTTAGTTAAAACCGGCACCATAAACGGGCAGATTTATCGAGAGGAATGCTTGCAGAAGCGCTTGCTACCCTTCCTCCGCTCTCACCGTGGTCCCACGCTGTTCTGGCCGGATCTCGCTTCGTGCCATTAATGGATTAGTACGAAGCGAAGGGCGTTAATGTGGTCCCGAAGGAGGTGAACCCGCCAAATATACCAGAACTTCGTCCGATCGAAAAGTTTTGGGCGATAATGAAGAAGAAGTTGAAGAAAAGCGGAAAAATATTCAAAACCGATGAAGCTTTGAAGAACAACTGGGAGAAATTGTGTAAGGAAGGTGGACAAAGCCTCGCCCAAGATCTCATGAGCAGTGTTAAGAAAAATTTACGAGCATTCAGCTTGGGAGAAAAAATTCATTAAATTAACTATGCCAAAACATAGCTTATATATTGTTATTTAATCTTTGAAAATTTTAGAAGTATCCGATTTAAAATGAATTAATGGTGATCATTTTTGTGTGCCTCATTTTTTCCGAGTCCAATCTTTAATATGCTGTTTTTTTGCTAAAATATGCTGCCTTTCAACGGTCATAACTTTTTCTGGTGAGGTCGCATTGACACACTTTCTTCTGCAAAGTTGTTTGTTAAGTTCTGAAAAAAACAAAAAAACAACTGCGTCTAAACCTTTTTTAGTTTAGCTGAGGCAGTTATTTGAGTGGTTCACAAAATATATCAAAATTTCAATTTTTAATGCCAATTTGTGAAGAAAAATATAAATCGCATGAGGTCAAAATACGATATTCGGTGGTTTTGGGACCCAAGCTAACGAAAACTGGCGTGGAGCTCTGGGTCTGAAAATCTCTGTCGACCAGTGTAATCAAGCACAACAATTTTATCATGCGTGATATTTCGAAAATCAGCTTCTGGAATGAGATATCGGCGAATGCAGCGCATTGGATCGGAAAGGACTATTTACAGCACTGGTATTAAGTAGATATATTGTTAATTTATATGACAAATTAAAAATATATAAATGTAAGCTCCTAAATATGGAGTAACATCAAACAGCACCTCAAATGCCCTATGAGTGAAATTTGGAAAAAGTTATTAATTAGTTTTGGATTCTCGGAACCTGAATTTTACGCATAAAGTCTCACACGAAGTGCATTTTCTACAGAAAGTATGAATAAGTTAAATGCAGTCAATTGTGTTATATATCACGAAATTTCATGGAAGATTTTGCATACAGTAGCGCTCAAAAGTGATTTGAGATTCAATTTTTTTTTGAAAAATCAAAACGGCAACACTGCCAACCGCAACCGATCTTACGTTTGTTTGTTTTGTTATGGTTCTCCATTCGTTTGGTATAATCAGTTGCGCATTTTCGTTTGGATCAGAGGCTTTAACCCTGTTTTGGTGTAATTCCACAGCTCAAAAGTCATTTGACAAAGTGCTCATTCGTGATAAGTTTATAGTTTAACATAATATATCACTAAATGAATGTTCAAATAGCAAAAATGGATCAAACCAAACGATTTGAATACCCGCTCTCGCTCAGGAGGAGCGTGAGGAAATGTTTGGAAGAAGGACGCTCACAAGCTCAAGTTGCACGGGATTTCTGCATTTCTCGTCAATTAGTGAGCTTCTGGAACAAGAAAAACAAGGAAAGAGGCTACGTTGGAAGTTCTCCGAGGCCAGGTCGACCAAAAATTACCACTGAGAGGCAAGATCGTTTGATAGCAATGATGTCGAATGCTGATCCCAGAAGAACTGCAGAATATCAACAAGGATTTGGCCGAACACCACGGTATAAAAATTTACAATTCAACCGTCAAGCACAGAGAACAGACATTGATGTCCATATACCTCTTCTTGAAAAACGTGTGTAAAAGTTAATATGGGCAGCCGGTATAAGAAGCAAGTGCAGAGAAAAACAAACAAAACTTTTCAGGTAATGTGCCGTGGATTTTTATTGATAAACATTTACATGACAGTTAGCGCACAACAGCAGCGCCGCCTACCAGGAGCATAACGACATACATTTGAAATGTCGGTTTAAAGTTTTACACAAGTAGCAGATCGAAGATGAACGTCTGTTCTCTGTGCGTCAAGCACCGCTTGACTGATGGTGGATTGCATGGTCGTCGGCCGAGTAAGAAACCACTCATTTCTGAGAAAAACAGAAAGGCTAGGGTTGCCTTTGCTTTGGCTCACCAACATTGGACTCAGGAAAATTGGTCGAAAGTACTCTGAAGCGACGAAAGCAAATTCCATTTGTTTTCCTCCGACGGGATTAAGTATGTGCGCAGACCTGTCAACCGCAGAAACGATGTTCGGAACCAAGTTCCGACTGTTAAGCATGGCGGCGGTAATGTGATGGTATGGGGTTGTTTCTCCCAAAAAGGCGTTGGTCCATTGGTACGTATCAACGGCATCATGGACCAACTGGTATATCGAGAAAATGAAAAATCACATGTTGCCATTTGCACGAAGGAAAATGCCGAAGAAATGGACTTTGCAACAGGATAACGACCCGAAGCATCGTTCGAAACTGCTGAAGGAATATTTTAATAAAGCAAAAATCAAGGTTATGGAGTGTCCAAGTCAAAGTCCTGATCTGAATCCTATTGAACACTTGTGGGAAGAGCTCGAAAGACGTGTACGAACCCGAAACTACTCTAATTTGACGACTTTTTACGAGGCCCTCCAGGAGGAATGGAATAAAATACCACCGCACCGTATTACTAATCTTGTGGCATCGATGCCACGCAGATATCGGGCTGTAATGCAATCACGAGGCTTTGCTACTAAGTAAAGGGCGAACACGAAATTATTGCGACACCGAAAATGTCATGCCAATTTTCTTATAATGTTTAGAATCAAACCAAAATTTTAGGGTAGTTTTATACATATATTTACTTCAAAAATCAAAAGAAAAGTTAATCTACTTTTTTTTTTCCCAACCCCCAACAAACAACTATCCCCCCATCCCAACAATTCATATTTTCATTTTTTTTCTTAAATTTGTCGTCCACATAGAACTTGCTCTTGCCGGTGAAAAACTCCAACCCCGGAATTTGCATAAAATCGGCTTTTATATACGTTTCGTCGTCCATCACACAGCAGCCATATTTTGTCAGCATCTTCTCGTAGAGCTTCCGTGCCCGAGTTTTAGCCGTCGATTGTTGCCGCTCATCGTGGTTTGGGAAGTTCTGTACCTTGTATGTATGTAGTCCAGCTCTCTTCTTTGCATTCTGGACGTAGCTCTGCGACATGCCGATCTTTTTAGTCAAATCACGGCTTGAGACGTTGGGATTTGCTTTAATCATCCGGTTCACCTTTCCCTCCGTCTTCTTGTTCTGCGGTCCCGGTTTTCTTCCAGCTCCTTTGCCATGGTCCAACGTCAACCGCTCCTGGAACCGCTTCAACACTCTGGAGACGGTTGAATGGTGAATGTTCAACATTTTTCCCAACTGCCGGTGCGACAGGTCAGGAAATTCCAGGTGTTTGGAAAGAATTTGTTCTCTCGACTCGCGTTGGTTCACCTCCATTTTCGTTGAATCGAAAAACACGACTTCGAGTTTGACAGCATGTAAACAATACACATCAATGAGAAAGTGTGCAAAATTTGGTTGATTTTTACCCAATGGTAAAAAAGTTATGCCCTGTTGAATGTGTCGCAATAATTTCGTGTTCGCCCTTTACTGATGTCAGCCATCCTGCGATTACTGAAAATGATATCATTTTGTGCAATATGTTGACTTTTCTTTGTTTTTCTTATTTGTCAAATCACTTTTGAACTCGATGAAATATGTTATTTTTTGTTTCAAAAACAAATAAACATTGAATATTGTTGAAATACACTCCACCGTTTTTGTTTTTTGCACTACTTTGAGATTTTCCGTTTGTTACTTGCACTACTTTGAGATTTTCCGGAAAAAGTTTAACTTGAGTATAATGATAACGTAAATACTGTTTGTTAAATGACTTTTTAGCGCTACTGTAAGTTCATGGGATATTTTATACGATATTTTTTTTTTTATTTTTATTTGTACCTTTCATAATTTTCCCTTTTTATATATATATATATCATTTATTTTATTAAAATTAAAGTTTATGAGCCTTCTCCCGCCTCCCAAAAATCGGAAAAGGGTGGAATTTAAAATTGGTTTACATACCACATTAATTTTAATTATAAATTATCTAAACACTTATTACTATACAATTTATTGTTTTTTTTTGCTTGAACATTTTTTGATTTCCCATTTTTTCATTAAATATATAACTTTTATTTAAAAAAAAAATACACATACACAGATAAAAAAAAACTTATAGTAAACATACAGGTTAAACTAACTACAATCTAAGGCTAATGTTAGTCAAAAACACATAAATGAGTTTCATGTACTCCAAATCACGTACAGCCAAAATATCTCGAATTGGCACATTGGGTTGTCTACCTCGAGCCCGAAGGGAATCATAAAGCTCCGATCTGACTCCACGATGTTCAGCACAAGACCAAATAACGTGATCTGCGTCCTGATAGCCTTGTCCACACTCGCAGAGATTGCTGTCGCTAAGCCCAACCCGGTATAAGTGAGCGTTCAAAGAATAATGATTGGACATGAGGCGAGACATGACACGAATGAAGTCTCGACCCACATCCATCCCCTTAAACCAGGATTTCTTCGACACCTTTGGGATGATAGAATGTTGCCATCGCCCCAAATCTCCTTTACTCCATTTATACTGCCAGCTGAAGAGTGACTGTTGACGAAAAATAGGAAAAAATTCGTTGAAGGCGATTTGTCGATCACAAATATCGCCTTCCATAGCGCCAACCTTTGCAAGCGAGTCCGCTTTCTCATTGCCCGGAATTGAACAATGAGATGGGACCCATACAAATGTGATGATAAAATAACGCGAAGATAAAGCACTTAGAAGCTCCTGTATTTTCATGAGAAAATACGAGGAGTGCTTTACCGGCCTCAATGAGCGAATAGCCTCTATAGAACTGAGACTATCCGTGAAAATGAAGTACTGATCCGGTGTTAATGAGGCAACCATTTCTAGCGTAAAGTGTATTGCCGCTAATTCAGCGACATATACGGAACAAGGAGCTTGAAGTTTACGATTGGCGCTATAAATTTCATTAAATATACCAAAGCCTGCTGACTCCTCTATCAAAGATCCGTCAGTAAAGAACGATTTAGTGGAATCAACTTGGCCAAACTTTGCAGCAAATATTACCGGAGCAATCATAGGACGATTCATGGATAAATCAAAATGAACCGAATTGTCGAAATCGGAGAAGCAAACACGATTGGAAATGTTCGGCGAAGGGCTGACATCCTGTGTTATGTACAAATGGTACAAGGTCATGAAGCGGGTTTGAGTATTCAACTCAAGGAGCTTCTCAAAATTTTCGATCACCTGGGGGTCCATAACTTCACACCTGGTGAGGAGCCGGAGAGATAATTCTGAAAACCGATCCGAGAGTGGCAACATGCCAGCCAGCACTTCAAGACTCATGGTGTGAGTCGAGTGCATGCAACCTAACGCGATACGAAGACACCGATACTGAATACGTTCCAGTTTAATGAAGTGCGACCGAGCCGCTGACTGAAAACAAAAACTTCCGTATTCCATAACCGACAAAATCGTTGTCCGGTACAACGTTAGAAGATCTTGTGGATGAGCTCCCCATCAGGTCCCGGTAATTGTGCAGAGAAAATTGACCCTCTGCTGGCACTTTCGCTTCAGATACTCAATGTGGGATCTCCAGGTGCACTTAGAATCGAACCAGACCCCAAGATATTTAAATGACATAGAATGAGTTATCGGCTTACCCCAAATTTGAAGCTTCGGTTGTGCTGGGTTATGCTTCCTAGAAAAAACTACCAACTCAGTTTTCTCCGTAGAGAATTCGATACCTAGCTCTAAAGCCCAAGTAGACAAATTGTCTAAGGTATCCTGTAAGGGTCCTTGCAGATCGACCCCATTGGGTCCCGTGACAGACACTACGCCGTCATCTGCAAGTTGTCTCAACGTACAGTTGTCACTTAGACAACCATCAATGTCTTTGACATAAAAATTATATGAAAAGAGGCTAAAACATGATCCCTGGGGAGACCCATGTAGCTAAATCGAGAAACTGTAGAGGTTCCATGAGAAAAGCTCATATGTTTCTCTGACAGCAAATTGTACAAAAAGTTATTCATTAATGGAGAAAAGCCACAAGCGTGGAGTTTATCTGAAAGAACTTCAACAGATACTGAATCAAAAGCCCCCTTTATGTCCAAGAATACAGAAGCCATTTGCTCTTTTTTAGCAAAAGCTAGCTGAATATCTGTGGAAAGTAACGCGAGACAGTCGTTCGTTCCCTTACCCCTACGGAAACCATATTGAGTATCTGAAAGCAGGTTGTTCGTCTCAACCCATTTGTCCAGACGGAAGAGGATCATTTTCTCCAACAACTTTCGAATGCAGGATAACATCGCGATGGGTCGATAGGAGTTGTGGTCGGACGCGGGTTTGCCAGGTTTTTGAATGGCGATAACTCTCACCCGCCTCCAATCATCCGGTACAATGTTGAGCTCCAAAAACTGATTAAACAAGTTCAACATGCGCCTCTTTGCGACGTCTGGAAGGTTCTTAAGCAAGTTGAACTTGATTCTATCAGCTCCTGGAGCCGTATTGCCACACGAAATGAGCGCGAGAGAGAGTTCTACCATTGAAAAGGGTTGGCTAATCTCATCTATCGGATTCTCGGTTTCGCGAGGAATGATCCGTGCCGGCACAGAATCTGGACAAACTTTTCGCGCGAACTTGAGGATCCATTGGTCCGAGTACTCTTCGCTCTCGTTGTTCGTAGTTCGGTTACGCAATCTTCGCGCCGTGTTCCAAAGAGTACTCATCGACGTCTCGCGCGATAGCCCGTCCACGAATCTTCGCCAGTATCCGCGTTTCTTGGCCTTGATGAGGCTCTTAAGTTCGCGTTCGAGAGCCGTGTATACTTCGAAGTGCTCAGGTGTTCCACGTCTACGGAAAACTTTAAACGCGTCGGACTTTTTTACGGTAAACCTCGGTGCATTGCTGATCCCACCATGGAGAAGGAGGTTTCCTGCGAAATGACGTCCCTGGAACTGGTCGAGTTTGAGCTTGAAGCGCGCTGTCCTAGATCAGGTTGGAGAGGAAGTTATATTCTTCCAGCGGTGAAAGCCTTTCTACCGTCGTTACGGCTTCATCTACTGCTGTCCTAAACTTTGTCCAATCGATGTGACGGGTAAGATCATTTTTGACGTAGGACTACGTCTTTGTTTTCAATATAGGGGTACACGTTGCGAGTACGAAAATTTGGAGCGTCACGAAATATGCTTAGGTTTTGAAAGTTAATAACTAAGTCATTTCATGACCGATTTTCAAAATTTTTGCACCAATCGATTGCAAATCTTTCTACTCATCAATTTCATTATTGAAAACTATTAATTTTAAATAAAAAACTATTGAAATTCTTATAAATATAAAAATGAATTTTTATCGAACTGACCCTTATAGACATAGAAACTACTTAACCGACTGGCGTGAAAATTTGTATGCAGGGGCTTTTGGGACCGGGCAAGCTTCTTATGATGGTTTAAGACCCCCCCCCCCCCCCTATGGAATGGGGGGCTCTCATACAAATGAAACACAAATTTCGGCATAATTCAAGAACTAATCAAGCAAATGGAACCAAATTTGGCATGTGCAAGTTTTTGAAGGCAAGAAAGGTTTCTATGGCAATTTGAGACCCCTCCCACCTTTAGAAAGGGGGGGCTCCCATACAAATGAAACAGGAACTTCTAATAACTCAAGAACTAATCAAGTAAATGGAACCAAATTTGACATGTGGAAGTACTTGAAGGCAAGAAATGTTTCTATGGTAGATTGAGACCCCTCCCACCTCTAGAAGGGGGAGTGGGCTCCCATACAAATGAAACAGGAACTTCTGATAACTCGAGAACTAATCAAGTAAATGGAATAAAATTTGACATGTGGAAGTTTTTGAAGACAAGAAATGATTATTTGGTAGTTCGAGACCCCTCCCACTTCCCGAATGGGGGGCTCCCATACAAATGAAACTGGATTTTTTGCATAACTCGAGAACTAACTAAGCAAATGGAACCAAATTTGGTATGTCGAAGTTTTTGAAGGCAAAAAATGTTTCTACTGTGGTTCGAGACCCCCCCCCCCTCTGGAAGGGGGGATGCTTTCACACAAACGAAACTCAAAATTCAACCAAACATGAGAGTATATCATATTTATTATTCGATACATTATAAATGTTACATAATATGATTCAGATTTGCAAATCACTAAGGGTCGTTTGATGTGTGCTTATTTGCAATCACAGTCCACTGTTTGATGGCATGCGATAATTTCTGTTTGATGGCATGTGAAGTGTAAAGTTCGTTGGTAATATTATCTTCGAATTCCAATCAGTGTTTAAAAGTGTTTCTTGCGTTCTAGTGCGATGGATAGAGTCCATACCATTCGATAAGAAACAAATTATTTTGAGGAAGTGTAAGTAAAATGTCGCAGCATATGGCTGCAAACTATATACGTGAGTTGCTCAAGCTTTAAGCTTCAGCTTCATGACGAAGTGAGGTGGCTGCACTAGCTGTTCCCCTGACCCCAAAACGGCCCCTTTCAAGGCCTCCAAAATAACTGGAAAAGAGAGTTGTTCAAAATGGGCGGTTGCGAAAAATATCGTATGTCGAAGCCATAGTGTTTTCGACATTTGCACATTTTGCAGTGTTGTACACACATAGGCCTAGAAGAAATCGTATGCAATTGGTGGTGGATGAAGCCAGTCTCTTGGGTAAAAATGTCCTAAATGTCTACCCGCATAAACAATTACCATAAGAAGCACCTAACCACCAATTCGGGTTATCATCCCAACTGTAACCGGTACGGTTAAACCATAGACTAACTCTAAGACCAGTAGGTCCCGAACAAATACGATTTTTTTCTTGGCTCAGTCAGTACTAGCACATCGGTCCCAAGCTCGGTCCCAAGCTTAATAATACGCCCCTAATAATGAACTCACACGAACACACGCTCAAATATTCTGTCAAAATAACACAGCAAATCGAAACAAAGGCGCAAATATGTATAGCAAGGTGCTGGCTACAAGGTGTACTTCGGACCAAGGGGTTCTACAACAGTGAATCAATTTCAAATCGCTAATTGCATATTGATTGTTGGTTAAACCATCTGTAATATCGTTCTTGTATATTACATGTTTATTAGGGTAACCTGTTTAGTGTATTGCAGTTAATTTTTGAGCGAAACCAATTTCGAAAACCCTTTAAACAATTAGGCGACTGGAGGCGAATTCGATTGCACATTGCTACATAGTCCTACGTTACCTTTGCGTACAACCCCATTGGGCTGAACCTTGTAGTTTTTTACTTTAATTACATTTGTAACGGTTGATTTGGCAACTTTTAGCGATTTTGCCAACTTTGCGTGCGAATAGCTCGGATTTTCGCGATGCGCGAGCAAAATTTTGATACGCTGCTCTTCTTGCTTGGACGGCATTTTGACAACTGAAGAGTGAATTCCAAAATCAAAATAGGAACAACATTCTACGCACACACACCTTCAAAATGAGGGGTGTTCAGGTTTTTTAATGCAAAATTGAAAGAAATATGTCAAGTTGATATTGACCAAATTTTGACCGTATCGCCCTTTACATGAATTTTTGTTTACAAAATTAGATACGCCCTAGAGAATAAGTTGTTGAGAATTATAACCATTAACTTGACTGAACTGGTAGGTAGCACAGATAATACATAGCGTTCTTGTGTAATTTTACTGCACACAACTCAGTTGCGACAGAGACCTGTTCGGTTATCTCAACTGATTTTCAGTTCCATTCTCAATTCAGCTCATTAATAGACTATTAAACATCAAAAATTGATGACGAATAACTTTGTTGCTAGATTTGTAGAAAAAAGACATCAAATTCCCAACTCGCTAGATGCAATAATTACGTTTGTCAATGTTTACCACATGCTGAATGGGGCGTATTTGTACATTATGTTGTTTACCTGAGTGTGGTACGATAAACGGTAAACTCACTCGTTGTTTAAACTTCCACCACCGCAAGCAAAAAAAAAAAGCGACAATCCCTGCACTCGTTGCTGTCCAGGACGAATAAATCACGACCATTTGCCTCGCTTTCTCCTTGCAAATGACTCGATTGCGTGTCTCATTGCCAACAGGATAATGAAGTCAACATTTTCCCCCCATGTGTTTGACTAGTAAATTGCTGATAATTTTCAGTTAATCACCTAATGCTATGACGTCAGTAATTACTTTCTTTTTCTCTCTCTCCCTATCATTGCAGGAACTCGAAGACCTCTCACCGAAAACCTCCCCAAAGCCCCGCACTGCCCCCGTTGCTTCGACGACCCGTTTTCCATTCGACCCACCCAAGTCGCCGAAAAGCGGCCGAATGCCAGTTTCGTCGAAAGCAAGCCACGAGCCGATGTTCAACTTTGACGATTCACCCAACCCAATCCGGAGGCCACCGCCTAAAATTTCCCCCTCCGACTTCCCCCGGGAGCGTTCACCCGGCAGGGATGCCAACAAGGAAAACCGTCCCAAGGCGATGGAGATGACGGCAACGCCCAGCAAACGGACCAGCCCATACAAATCTCGAAAAGATCGATTCATGCAACAGCAGCAACATCAGCACCAGAGTGGAAAACCTTTGAACTCCGCACCGGCTGTGAGCGGCGCCAAAGGTCAAAGCTACAACGATCCCAACATGACCATGTTTCCGTTCGATCGCGAAGCAATCGACTACGATCGCATTCAGCGTGAGTGTTTCGCTGTTGAGGAGGAGTATCCTTACGAACACGATCGTGAGGATTACTGTGAATCACCCTCGAAGACGATGATGGAGTCGGAGATCTTCACCGATCAGTACTCGATCTTCCAGCAGTACGCATATCTGACCCAGCAGGAGCGGGACGCGCTAGAGAGAACTCCCTCCAAACGTGGCAAAAAAGATCGCATCGATGCATTCTCGCCCAAGAAGAAGATGTCCAATCAACCGGGGTCTGTGTCGCCTCAGCGAATGTCCAAATTCGATCAGATAGCTACAAAGTTTGACATGATGCCCTCAAAGTACGACAGTTCCTCGAAAGGACGAACGAAAATGAACACGGGATGTGGACTGCCAGATTTACGAGTTGATTATTTTGCTGAAACGTCCTGTTGTGCCGATGAACTGCTGACAACGTCATCATCATCGTCATCGTCGGGGGCAGGAGCTGCTTCGTCGTCATCACCGGCTTCGGGGTCTTCCGAGGGAAAACCGCATGCGTCGAGCGGATCGGTCGGTCCACGCTCGGTCGAAGTCGTTGGAGCAGGCGCACTGGCAAGTGGCTCTATAAATGTAACACCCAATCCAATGGACAGCGCAGTTTGTACGCAACCTCGGGCGACAATAGTCGTACAGCAAGTACGTAGTTTTGTCCCTTTGGACCTTCCTTTTATTGATTGATGTTGTTGATCGTGTTTTGTTTCGGGAACTTGTTTTGATCTAAATTCCAAATTTCCTCCGGGCGGTAAACGCGTGACACGACGGTAAATCAGTTGGCATGTCAGCGAATGTGACAAGTGAAAGATTATCTAAATAAAGTGCATTCTGGGTAGGGAAAGGAGCCAAAATTTTCGAAAATTCCCGGCTCGATCAGACCTGGATCGTGTGTTCTAGCTTCCGTGAGATCTGTATATTTATGTCCGTTCATTCCCGAGCCAGAAAATAGAGAGCGTGTTTATTTACAACAGTCAGTCAGTGCCCATATAGCGAGATCGTGTGCCATTTTCCATCGTGAGTTATTTATACGCGCCGGTGTGGTGTTCCTCCAGTGCCAATTAGCATCATTCTGTCTGTGCGTTCTAATGCTGAAGCACCCGGTGAGATGTCCCAGAATACTTGGATGCAAATGCTGCTGCTGATGCCGTGGGTGCCAAGGCAACACCAGTGCTGCCCGTGTTGATTATTATCATTTGCGCTTTTCGAACGGTTTCCCGGTGTTTGATTGGTAACGGGTCGTGTCAGTTTCTGCTACGGTTAAGACACAAATTTTGAAGATATAGTGGCATGTGTTTTGGATTAATCGAAACGTGGAAGCACTTTTAACCGGGCCAGTGTGTTTATGATATTTAATGGTGGAAACATTTGATACGTGCCACAAGTGTTTGGAGAGAAGAATGAATCGACTATTCAAGAAGGTGACGACGCTCCTCGACAGGAAGGTATGGCTTCGTTTTTGGGGGGGTTTGAACCAGTGGTACCGTTTCGATTCATATTTCGGACGCTTAAGACATATAGAGCAGAAAAATGATTATAATTTGCGGTAACTACACAATTGGGACATGTTCTTCTGATTTATTGCTTTATTAGTACTGTGTTGTGTTGGGTACAATGACATTTTGAAAAGAAATGTAAAATTTATTTGAAAAAGCAAGTTTTTTCCATGAACCATTGAAATTGAAACTTCGGACACGTAATCAGAAGAAATTTCAAATTTCGGACACCCCTTTGATTACGATTTCCGTATGCTAGAATGCTTATCAATCGTTCCATAGTTCATAACCAGCTGGTAAAATTTTATTGAAAGCACAATTAATGAAACACAAAACAAAAAATTCCACCTAAGGAGTGTATCGAATATAAGCTATCCACATACATTTGCGTTGTACGCATGTATTTGTGATGGTTTTTTATGCTCTGAACACTGCATGCTGTGCGTTTGACTGTCAGCTTTCTTTTGTTAACTTGTTTGTGCGGTTCAAATTCTGCGTTTTCAAAATGTCGCGTATTGAAAAGGAAGTGAAAATTAAGGTTCTGGACACATGGCTAAGTGAGAAGGGTATTACTATGCAAAAATTGGCGAAGCGGTTTGGAATTCATCATGCGAGTGTTAAAACCATCATTAATAAGTTTGGGGAACACTATTCTTTGGATGAGCTACCAGGAAGAGGCAGAAAACCCGGTTCTTCCAACCCGAAACTGGAGCAGAAAGTGGTATCTCTAATCATGAAGAACAAATCAATGTCAATACGTGATTTGGCCAAAAAAGCAGGAACGAGTGTCGGAATGATCCAGCGTATCAAGAGGCGAAACCACCTGAAGATCTACAAGAAGCAGAAAATCTCGAAACAAAGTGCAGAACAGAAGAAGCGAGCAGCAACAAGGGCCCGGAAATTGTATTCGCGTCTTTTGCAGCGTCCGGATGCATGCGTTTTGATGGACGATGAGACCTATGTAAAGGAGGACTCAAAAACCCTTCCAGGTCCACAATACTTTACTGCCGTCGTTGGGGAGGATGTGAGCGATGCGGACAGGTCGATTCAAGTGGAGAAATTCGGTCGAAAGGTACTGGTATGGCAAGCAATATGTTCCTGTGGTTTGAAGTCAACCATTTTTTACACTACCGGAACTATAAATGCGGAAATCTATCGATCTGAGTGTCTCCAGAAGAGATTGTTGCCTTTATATAAGAAGCATAGTACGACTCCACTGTTTTGGCCGGATTTAGCGTCGGCTCACTATGCCAAAACCTCTCTCAATTGGCTTGCGGAAAAGGGTATAGATTTCGTTGAGAAAAATATCAATCCACCAAATTGCCCTCAGCTTCGACCCATCGAACGTTACTGGGCAATCGTGAAGAGGGTCTTCAAGAAGACTGGTAAGGCAGCTGGGAACATGCAGGAGTTCAAAAAAATTTGGGCTCAAGCGTCCAAAAAATGCGATGCAACACTTGTCCGGAACTTGATGAAGAGCATTCGATCCAAAGTTCGAAAATTCGTGAAGGAATAACTTAAATTTCATCCGGTCTTCATTATGTTCAAGTTTAACCTCGTACAATAAAGGATCAATTTTTTGTATGAATAAAATATCGGTTTTCAACATAATTTGAAAGAAAGTTTGTGGATAGCTTATTTTCGATACACTTCTTAATACATAAACTCACATCGCAGTAGGAAGGAAAGAGCTAGTACAAAATGAATCCATTCAATCGCGCGAAAAAGACAATGGAAGAAGCAACTGTCCTTCGTTGCATTCCGTTCATCACTACTCTGCTCTACTCGAACGAATTATAAGACGCACGAAGACCAACATATTCTCGTTTATTCTTTAAATTCATGCACTTTATAAGTAGGTTGCATTTTATTTTATGGATCAGTTATTTTTTTTATTCTGTATGCATAAAAATTGTCACGCTGGTCAGACGCCCGCGACCCCTTGTCAGACGGATCGCGGACCACCGGTTGGGAAGCCCTGTCTTGGACAATTATATTGCCTTTTTTAAAAAACAATTTCGTCCTATTCTACGATAGTCATTTTTTGCACTTTTTTGTAAGTCTTTTCCTTTTTGAGTTATGTCGATTTAAAAAAAAATCGATCAAAAAACTTAAGCCCTTTTCAAATGGTAGTCCACATAAATATGGTACGCTTGCTTGTTGTTTTGCAACCACTCATGACGCGACCAAAAACATGCTGCTCCGAAAATCGGTGCATCTGCCCGGGAGGACCCCAATGTTTACGTTGCGGGGTGACATCTACGATATGCAAGTGGTTATACGAAACTAATAGCGAATTCGTTTTTGATTCAGCGCCAACCTGGATCGGGTATCAAGAGTGGATAGGCTTTTTACTATAGGTTTGTTTCCTACGGTAATTTCCACATAAATTTCAAATTGGTTGATTCTGACATCCTCGTTAGGAGAATGCCGTGATTTTCGATTGCAAAAGGTCATAATGAGAAATCGTCTTTAATTTGTATCATTTTCAAAAGTTGATATTTGTTGATTTATTCTAACTTTCGGGAATTAAATAGAATACAGGGTGCGGCAAAAAATAATGCGAAAATTTGTTCTATTTCTTTCAAATCTCATTTTCAACTAATTCAAGCAATAATATCAACATTTTCGAGTGCAGTTATCTTTATGAAGTCCTTTTAAACAAATTTATTCAATGTGTCCTCCATTTTTATTAATAACATCCTCGAGCCGACGCCGGAAGTCAGAGCATGCCTTTCGGACGTAGTCCTCCGACATTGACTGCCATGTGCGTGTTATGGTTGACTTCAGGGTTTTCACACTAGGGTGTGATGTTTTGCAGGCTCGTGCAGGCTCCGACAGTCGGAGCCGACTAATCCAACGGATTAAGATCTGGTCTGCTAGGGGGCCACAAATCCTTCGGCCAAAACTTCATGTTATCGTTCAACAATTGTTGGGTTGGATTGGACGTGTGACACGGCGTTCCATCCTGCTGTAGGACAACGTTTTGGTCCTCGGAGAAGTTGGCCTTCACCCAGAGAAGCACTTGGTCCTTTAAAATACCGATATACACTTCGGTATTGATTTTAACTCCAGCATCAATGAAAACCGGCGGCATTTTCAAACCGTTGGACGCCACCAAGCCAAACATCATGACACCAGCCGGATGTTTGGTTTGAAATTTGAATTTCACTTTTTCCGGAACGTTCTCCATTTTCTGCGGTGAAATGAACCGGTTCGTGCGGCTGTTGGCCACAGCATCGATGCTGAAAAGCTTTTCGTCGGAGAACAGGATTATCATTTTTTCCTTCTTCAACAAGGAAAGCAATCTCTTGGAACGAGTCACTCGTAGTTCCTTGCCCCGGTCCGTAATCAAATGGCGTTTCACTCTGGCTCTGGAAGATGCATGCAGGTCTTCTTTGATGATTGTCCGCATGGATTTCTCCGAAATATTGGCTTCCTTTGCAAGTTTTCTTATGGAACGCACCGGGTTGCGAGCAATTTTTGCACGGACCGATTTGATCACGTTCGGCGTGCGTGCATAGCGCGGACGTCCGCTTCCCGGCTTCCGCTGCTTAGGACCATCCTGTAGGGACTTTTTTATGCGGTAAACTGTTGCCAAATGGCACCCTACCACTTTGGCAATCTCTTTCGGCTTCTTCTGGGCGAGCAACAAACTGGTGATCACTTCTTTCGCGAACATTTTGACGAATTTGCAATAAAACAAACAGAATGTTTGGATGCAGCACTAGCAAGTAAACATAAACAAATACACTTTCGACAGAAATTAGTCACAAGCTACACGAATTAACCCAATACTCAAGTTTGAAAATTTTCGCATTATTTTCTGCCGCACCCTGTATATGATATATATGAAAAAAATATATTGCGGAATGATAAAGGTATCGAGAAAAAATTGAGATAACGTTCAGAATTTTTAAATTTTTCATGGGGGACAGTAAAATCCTAGTGTAATCCAACGTCAACAATATGCTGATGCCATTTTTATACCATGCACCGAAATGGCGTTCGGCCTAATGGAATAAAACCTTATGGCATTCGGCCTAGCTACCCATCACCATATTTTGCATGCCGCGATAAAAGGCACAGAATGTTTATAATTTTTTTTTATATACAAAGTTTCAATTCAAATCTGTCATAATAGCGTCAACAGTCATAATTCTAGATCAACAATAGAAAAGGGCCTATCAACATTTGTAAACAAACACTTCTAAGCCCTTTTTCTCGCAAGCCGTTGGCTACACACGCAAACCTATAGAATCGTCGTGTAGGGGAAAGTTTCCCCTACATGATGATGGTATTGGTTTGCGTGGGAGGCCTACGCTTTGCGAGGAAATAGGCTCAGAAGTGTTTGTTTACAAATGTTGATAGTCCCTTTTCTATTGTTGATCCAGAATTGTCGACTCTATCAACTGTCACTTTTAAATAGATTACAAATGATCGATCAATCGGTTCAACCCCAAAATTCCACACTAAGAATAATTCCATGGTTGTACCGACAACTAAATCATGGTCAAGATGACTTTTAGAAAAATAATGGTTACAATAAACATGAAATTGGTTGAATTCACCACGTTCATGGCATTGTTGCCTATGTTCATGTTAACAAGGACTATTCCGCCATTATAGTAAACATTGAACCAACTATTTTTAATGGTCATTTTGACCATGATCATAGTCGGTTGAAAACCACTATACAGCCATAGTCATCATAACTAATTATGGTAAAATTGGCTATTAAACTTTCCTCTGTGTAGCATTCAGATCTTAATTCAACTGACCCTGTACAAATAATGCAATATCCGAAACAACAAATCAACCGTTGTGGTAATTAATTATACATTTCCCTTCACGTTCGTCATGTGAGAGAAACTTGCATTTCCCAACCGTCCGGAAGACCATGTTTAACCGTAAATCCGGTAGTAAACAAGAAGTCAAATATTCGTCACCGAAAAGACCCGCTAGGAAACCCAATCCGTCCGGTGGAAAACACTTTTCTGCTAATTGCTTTTCTTTCCCAGCAATGACAATTTCCTAAAACACAAACGTTCACCAGATGGGCGTACACAAACGCACGCCTATCGATTCAAATTCGCCGAAACACACTTCGCAGAACAGTCCTCTCTTTGTTTCAAGTTGCTTCGAATTTTCCCATCCTCGGCAGGGGCCTCATCAAAAAATTCACTTTCATTTGGATTTCCCCAAATCAATCTCCATCACCGTCGACGGCAGTTGATAGGCCGTCGAGAACTATGACAGACAGGGTGAAGATATTATTTCCGTCGTACTTCACAGTCAAACGTTGTTTACAATCCAAAATGCCACGTAAATTTTGTTTCGTTAGATTCGAGAAGAAATCCAGACTGCTCGGTGATTGAATGTGTTGATTGGAACTGATTTTTGGCAGCTATCATATCAATGATTGATTTGTTCGCGTCAACAATATTGATCTGCAATCTGAAACATTAATCCTCTCGGCATGACGGAAATGGGCACTTAGGACAAAGAAGTTCTCAACCCGTGAGTTTCGCTGACTGCGTTTAGCTTACTCGCAGAAACGAGGAAAATGTTCTGGCAAGGGGCGGGCAGGTGAATTGTTTTCCCCTTTAAAAACTGATATGTGTGTGTGTGTGTGTGTGTGTGTGTGTGTGAGTGTGTGAGTGTGTGTGTGTGTGTGTGTGTGTTTGTAACGAAATTTACCGGCTAGCTGCAAGCGGGTTTGTTCAAGATTTTTTTCCCCGTTCGTTCCGAGAAGCAGGCGAGGATAATTTTATGTATCTTGGCATGTGCCGAATACAAGTGAGTGCATGAAAGTGACGTAAGTCGATCTGTTCCGTGCGGTGCGCTACTTTTTCCTAGCGAGTTTGTCTGCTGTTGCTCTTTGCACTCCATAAATCATCACCCGTGAGCGAGTGACTGAACCGTGTGCGGGAGTGAGCGAAATTTGTGGTGTCACAACTTTTTCAAGAATCGAGAGCGCGGTTTCGTGGGAAAATCTGGATGGGAAAACTGTGTTTCCGAGAATTGGTCGGTCGATCGGTTGTTTGGCTCGAGTCTCGGAATGAGACCGAATGAAGGAAGAAGCATGAGTACACTCATCGTGAGTACCATTTTTATTGTTTTGGTGGAAATTTGCATTTCGTGGCGGCATGAAAATAGGATTGAAACTTTGTTTATATTCGATGGGAGAAGATGGGAGGGAAATCAGTACATTTGGGGATTAGTTTTCGTATACAATAAAGGTTGAACGGGGTTCTGGAAATTGGTGAAATATTTTATCGTTTCGGCGTTTCAATGTCATTAACGGGGGGTGACTGGAGGGATTAATTGAATGTTTGACCTAGACACAGTTTCTGGCTTGGAACAGCCCGTGATTCAGAGTAAAAAATGAGATTTTTCATGTCCATTCGGCGTTGAAGGTTATAAGGCAGACAAAAAGGGTGTGGTAGTATTATAAACGAACGACTAAATGGCAGTTTTAATAAGTGATTGATAGTTTTTAAGAATCGTATCAAAGAAAATGAGGGTAGAGGTACCTCGTCGAATCTTTCGGTCCACCTCTAAGCATCTTACTATGACGTGCCAGGTGGTGACACACCGATTGCCTGTCGAGCTACCAAATTTGGAAGACGTCTGCAATGAGTTAGCTCAAATTATAATCTAGGACAGGACCTGCCAGCTCAGAAAGAGATGCCCTCTTATACATTTATGTTTGCTATGATACGGGAGTCACTCTAGTGTTGCCAGATATGTTTACACAGTAATCCCATTGAAAAAGAAGTAATTTAAAAAAAAACAAAATTTGTCGATTCTTTTTTATACTTGGTAATATTCAATAAAGTAAACGTTTGAAAATTGTCAATATTTTAAATGGAGAGGTCCAGGAGTTTAAGGCTCTAAGAATAAAAAGCTGCCTAACAGGGAAGAAAAGGATGGTATCAAATATTCAAAAATATAATACACGTTACTTTTGAATCTTCTTAAGCTTATTTTTGGTCTTTATTTATCCCAACAGTTTATCATTTTATAGTATGAGCAAACTTGTGATTTTCAGAACTCACGGTATTAATGAAATTGTTTTCGCTAGCTTTAAGGAAACAATGTGGATGAACTTTAAGAATTTAAAAAAGGCGCTACAAGAAAATTAATGATCTCTATATTTTTTAAACCGACTAGTATTTCTCAATTTATTATGTCAGATATGTTCTGGAACAAATTAAAAATTCCACAAATCATAAAACATTTTCCCTTCACCATTCCAGCTTCAACGATAGCATACTTCTGCTATCAAACTTTTTCTTCCGTTGCTTACGTTTTTGCCCTAACTTTAGCCGGAATGATACGTAACGTCGCACCAATGTCATCTCGAAGGTTGAGCAGTGGAAAATGTTCGGAAGGAGTGCCAACTCATTTACTAGCTTCTGTTCAACATGGTTTTGATCCTTGTTCGAAGTGATACAGTTTTTGGAACTGCGATACGCAATTTCCAGGGCTTTGAAAAAATTGAAGGTATCGATGGATGGGAAGTAGATGGTTCTCTTATATGATATATATGATGATGGTCCCGGCACTTACCCCTACAAAGGTTTGAGCTAGACGATTTATCTTTTAGATAATTTATTAAAAAAACAATTCAACCAGTTATGCAAAACAAAAAACGAGCTGATTTCATCTACAGATGAAAACTTCTTCCAAAACTGTTCATTTGCATTACAGTGATATAATTGTGAAAAGCTCTTGATGTCAACCACAAATGTTCGCAAGTATTCCCAGCGATCAGGAAATCCTATAACAATTCAGATCACAGAATCCCGTATAAGGACATTATCAAAAGACAAGCCAATATCCGATCCTGCCCGCTACAGAGTCATGGGGTTCCAACACTAATGGAACCGCCACCTTAGTTTTGGGCTGACCAAGGATATCCCCCATCAGGGAAATCGAGAAAATTTCCAAACCGAAAAAATCCTGGACCGACCCTATTCAAACTTTTACTTTCAACAAGGACAAGGAATTCCCCGACAATCAGCCAGACAACCCACTACTATTTCATGGCATCTTCTCAAGCATCAAAGGCCAATATTTTTTTTTTTTTTATAAATTCAAAAAGAAGTCCGCGCGCGAGGCTCAAACTTTTGTAGACTACACAAAAAATAAAAACTACTTTAAATTAAAATAACAAATAAAAACTTAAATTCATAATCATCATCGAGGCGAAAAGTATAGTTTGTTTGTGCCCCATGACAAATATAAAACATTTAACAATAAACCATACAAAAATATCCGTTGTAATAACATCGTCAAGATACAAAATTAGTCAAGAGTAAAAAGTTAACAGGGTAGCTGTTCAAAAGGCAGCTTTGATGTGTGAAATACATTGACTCTTAAAATCTGTTAGTGTTGCTGCACGTTTGATGTGTATAGGCATCGAATTAAAAACATTTATACCTTTAAAAAACAACGAATTTTGTGAAGCTCCGTACAAAAAATATGGTGTTCTAACATCATCCGCGTTTCTAGTGTTATATCTATGAATATCACTTCCTCTTTCAATTCGATTACACAAATATCGAGGCAGCAAACCGTTAATTATTTTTAAAATGAACACCATTTTCAAATACACAACTCTCTGCTTCACCGATAGCCACTGTAGGGCATCTAACAAAAAAGAGGAGGAAGTGAACCTATTGGATCTCAAGATCAAACGCATTATCTTATTTTGCAAACGCTGTAATCTCGATATTTGTGTTTGATTGGCTAAAAACAAAATGGAAGGGCAAAATTCAATGTGAGGAGAGATGATAGATTTGTACAATCGTATTTTACTAGCAATAGTTAAATCATTTTTCAATCGGCAGAGAATACCGTACTTCTTGGCAATTTTCTTGATGACATCGTCAATGTGAGAGTGAAATTTTAATCTATCATCAATAATCACGCCAAGATATTTAATCTCACGAACGCGATCAATTGTCTCATTATCAATTTTAACAGAGACGTCTTCGATAACTCGATTCCGCGAAATTACCATGAATTTAGTTGTACTTATGTTCAATTTCAACTGTTTGTACTTTAGCCATCTACTTAGAGAGCGTAAATCTGCATTCAAATGTGAAACGGCCTCCTCAAGGCTTTTAGCTGCAATGAACAACACGGTATCATCAGCAAAAAGATTAATATCACAAAATCGCAAGACTCGTCGCATGTCATTAATATATAAAATAAATAAAATGGGCCCTAATACACTCCCTTGTGGTACGCCAAGGCTGTTCTCCACAGGGCTCGAAACAGAATCATTAAAAGCTGTCCGTTGAGTTCTGTCAGACAAATAGCTTCCGAACCATTTGTATGCAGAACCCGAAAATCCAAAGCGCTTGATTGTTTCTAACAACAAGGGCCGAGAAATCGTTTCAAAAGCGCGTTTCAGATCCAAAAAAAAACAGCAACAATCGTATCCTTACGCTCTACATTTTCTTTCCATTTTGCTAACACTAAATTGAACGCTGTTTCACAAGAATGACCTTCGCGATATCCCGATTGTTCTGGCGCAATCAAATTATTACTATTTAAATACGTTAACAGCTGGCCTTTTACAACAAGTCCCAAATTTTTTTCTAAAGTGTGCAACATGTTAATAGGACGAAACTCTTTAATCGTTCCAGCGACTTTTTGAATGGGAATGACTATAGATTCTTTCCAAACTTGTGGCACTTGCCCAGTTTGCAGCGATTCATTAATAAGGTCCAGCAGGTTGTTTCCGATGACATTAAAGCAATCCTGTACTACTCTTGCATTAACGTTATCTACTCCAGCCGTTTTCTTCAAAGAAAAGCAAATAGATTTTAATTCCTCTAATGTTATTGGGTGAAAACTTTCAAAACTACAGTTAATATTTATCAGCTGTTTTATTTCGTCTGGCTCATCTAGCTCTGGCGTGTTGCGAGGGTTCTTGTCCTTGGGAACCACCTGCACGTTGTTGGCGGCGTACCACTCCATGGCCTTTTTACCGTAATGGCAAGATGCCAAATCCGGCCAAAACAGTACGGAACAACCGTGTTTCTTCAGGAAAGGCAGCAGACGTTTATTCAAACACTCTTTCACGTAAATTTCTTGGTTGACAGTCCCGGAAGCTATGAAAATGCTGCTTTTCAAGCCACAGGTACAGATGGCTTGCCAAACCAGATATTTCTTTGCGAACTTTGACAGTTTCGTGTGCTTGAAAATATCTGCTACCTTTCCCCTTCCTTTTGCCGTATAAAACTCCTGTCCCGGAAGCTGCTTGTAGTCGGCTTTGACGTAGGTTTCGTCGTCCATTACCACGCAGTCAAACTTCGTCAGCATCGTCGTGTACAGCCTCCGGGATCGCGCTTTGGCCGTCGTATTTTGTTTATCATCGCGATTTGGAGTCACTACCTTCTTGTAAGTCGATAGTCCGGCTCGTTTTTTGGCTCGATGCACGGTTGTAGACGATACACCCAGCTTATTTGCGGCATCTCGGAGAGATAGGTTAGGGTTTCGCTTGAAACTACCGGCAACTCTCTTTGTCGTCTCAGCGGCTTCCGGTTTTCGATTTCCCCCCGATCCAGACTTCCTGGCTGTCGACAAACGTTCCCCAAACACTTTAATTACATTTGTAACGGTTGATTTGGCAACTTTTAGCGATTTTGCCAACTTTGCGTGCGAGTAGCTCGGATTTTCGCGATGCGCGAGCAAAATTTTGATACGCTGCTCTTCTTGCTTGGACGACATTTTGACAACTGAAGAGTGAATTCCAAAATCAAAATAGAAGCAACATTCTACACACACACACCTTCAAAATGAGGGGTGTTCAGGTTTTTTAAATGCAAAATTGAAAGAAATACGTCAAGTTGATATTGACCAAATTTTGACCGTATCGCCCTTTACTCACATTACTACTGGAACTTGGCTGCTATTCATTGAAAGGCAGGCTGTTTTTTTTTCGTTCATATAATCGCTTGAAAATTTCACATTCATAACTAAACGCGCCGTGGTTTGCGTCCAAGTTCGTTTTACGTTCGTTATTCGTTTTTTTACAATTAATACATTTCAAAACAATTGATGTGCATTCAGATGTCGTGTGACTTTCACTACACTTAGAGCATGCTACATTATTTTTACAATCCATGCTCATGTGTCCAAACTCTCCACACTTGAAGCATCTCAAAACTTGTATTTCCGGAACAACACGACACAAATCAAATTTAATATTAACGTTTTGCGCGGTCAATAAACAATTATAGGTGTTTTTGTCAACTTCAATTACCGTATTAAACTTGTTGTACTTGAAGCGTGGATTTTCATACATTCTTATTATTTTTACTTCATTAATGGAGATGTCTTCATTTTGATCTTTCAAAATCCGAATGAAGTCATCGGAGGAAAACTTCTCACTCATGCCCATCACTTTAAGTCTTGGCACCGATGAGGGAACAACAGCGTTATAATTTTCACCCAAATCGCTTATGATGCCATCTTTCACAACATTAACGTTACATCCTGTTGCACACTCAGCAATAATAGAGCCATCTTTTCCATTTCTAAAGTTACGGATCTTGTGTGTTTTTGGATCCAGTTTGCTATTTAAAAACTTGCGAGTATCATCGCTGTTCTGATTGGACTCTTTCAGTTTGATCACAATGACCGGACGAGCCTTACGAGTAACTTCCTTGAATTCAGTTGCATTGCTTATTTTCCTAAATGTTTTTTTTTTTTTGTTATTCTTATCATTAGTCCCAGAATTACTCTTTACTACATCCGCGAAACTAATACCTTCAATAAAAACATCATTCGACGTATCGCTAACGTCTTCCTGGACTTTACGTTTTTTGCCTCTGGGATTCAGGCTAGGCTCCGATGCCCTACTTGATGTCCCTTGCTTTACATTCATTGCAGCTACTTTATTAATCGAATTGAATTCAAAAAATGAACATTTCATACTTTCCATTTGTTTGCCCACTGATTTATTAAATTCCAAAATTGCCTTCTCTAAGGTACTATTCAAATTTTTCCCCAATAAATCCATACCGGTTTCTAACGTTCCCGAACGCCACTAATCAAATCAGATAGAGAAGAAATCTTCTTCATTTCCTTTTCGAACTTTTGGACGGTCGGGAGCAATACATTCTGCTCGCCACAACGCTGGCCTAACAAACAATCACCACATTTGAACAGCACATTATCGTTCTCACTAACTAGCTTGGCTACCGCTTTTGTCAGTGGAGTGCACCTATAATGGTATACACTAGAACAACATTAGCAAGCAGTAGGGATATCACTCAGCAGTATAGAATCCCCACACTGTTTGCACTCTGCCATTTCGCTTACAACCAATACACATCAAACGGACGGCATGCAAACAACACACAACACAAAGAAATGAAAAGCAATGTGCAAAAAATATTCACCAGCCGCCAGCCGTCACTGGGGCAAAAATTATCAAAATTGAACGAAAACCAGCCCGGGAGATCAATCGTCTCCAACTGATCTGGTTTGAACAACACTTTATGTGCGCGAGGGAAATTAAATGCGGCACAAAATTCGCTATTTCACACTAAATACTTGATAATTAATCACTGCACTGCAGAAACAAACTACACTGTTCACCATCACCGGAACTTAATGAAAAGTGTAGAATAATATTAATTTCATCCGGTCTTCACAATGTTCAAGTTCAATCCCGTACAATAAAGAATCATCCATTTGTAATAAAACATCATTTTTTATATGATTTAAAACAAAAATATGTTGATAGCTTATTTTTGATACAGTCCTTACACTGTAGTACTGTTCAGCGGTTTGGAGTCCGAGTTATAACCTCTTCCTAGCTCCGAAAATCGCTGCCAGTTAGTCAACATGGAGCCTCTGCGAGTCCGTAGAGATGTTTGTAGAGCCTTAACTGTCGCAGATACTCTACAAGGAAGGGTCGACTGCGAAACAATCCTGCAACAAATCAACAACAATGTCCAACCAAGTCCAATCAATTCGCAACCATTTAATGTTGGGGTTTCCTTTTCGCCGCTCCAACTATGGGTTGAGTTGTGCTATCCACAGGTTGCAACGAATCTTCAATAGGGTGGCGTTTTGGAGAAACAGTGTCTAAAAGTATCAAAAGATGTCGGCCCCACTATTGCCCACAACCTTATGAGTGGCGTCAAGGGCAAAGTGCGGGTATTCGGTCATCGAGAGGAGATCCATTAAACCAATGAAGTAGAAACCTAACCATTATGTTGTAGTTATTCCTTGAAAGTTTGAAGAAAATCCGACTAATAATTGAATTTTTGGCTTTTAAATCCGACTAATAGGGGAAAGGCTCTAATGTGGGTCTATGGATCTTGAATTCGGACTATCGTTAAAAATAGCCTGTCTGTAATTTTTCTTCACATTGATATGTCAGTGAGACAATACTACCGTATATATTTGATTTTCAGGGTAAAAATAGTGAAATAATATTTACTTAGAATTTTGTTGCGTTATATACTTTCATATTGTCGACCGACGAAACAGGAACATTGAACGCCATGTCGGCTGGAGATAACCTATGAGCCATTCTCAATTGATTCCATGCCTCGAATTCGACCAACTCCTTCAGATGATCTCGATGCACAATATCCGATGAAAGGCCATTCTTATCGACGTACCATTTTGGAACGACAAGAAATCTGTTGTTTATCCATCCATGAATTGCTTTTTTAAAAACATGAACTAAGGTAATAAATAGTACTCGTAAGCCAATCTCTTCCGATTTTTCAATAACGGACAACACTAGGTTCTTTAGTTGCTCTGGAGGAATTGATACTTTCGTAAACTCGTACGCGACCACTTGCTTCCACCGTTCAGCAACTCCAACAAGTATCAAAACCAAGCCTTTAGACGCTAAGTCAGCAGATGGAGCCAGAGTCGTCTTTTCAACGAACTGTTTAGTGCTTGCACATCACTCTTCTGCCTCGTCGATGCTCATTTCGTCGAGAACCAGTCGACAATCCCGCTCAATTTCTGTCATGCCAGCCACTTTGAATTTCAGCAGTTCGAAAATATCCTCAAGGATACCTAAATTAATCGAAACCATTAACTAAGACTTTTACAGAACATTAAAATGATTTAATTATAACAGGAGGAAAGTGGACGTCTGAAATTTGACGCAGCAGTGTTCTAGTCGATGGGAGCGGAAAGTTTCTTTTTATTAGCTTGTCGTAGTCACCCAGAGATTCAAATCGAAATTGCAGCGAATCCATTAAAGTTGCTTCCGACCACTGCTTCACTTCACGAACTTTTCCGGAGAGATTGTCGTTGAAAACATTTTTACAAGCAATCTCCAACGACTTCGAATCTACGACGTCCGAGTCATCTTTTTTCTTTCGCGCAACCAGATTGCCGTAGCGACTTCTCCAACGACGAATCGATCTAAAGTAGAAGATGCGATTCAACGAAGCTGAAAAATTCCATCCAATCGAATATTTAGTAAATTACCTCTTAAGCTTGGTAACTTGCTCTCTCAAACGAAAAATATCACCTCGTAGACTAGACTGTGACGTAGTATCTCCTCCCAGCATAGGTACCTGTTCAATGTTTTCAACAAATTCAAATTCCGGAAATCCTCCATTTGATGCAGCATAGCCTTTTCCACTATTCTTACCACCATCAATGTTCTCAACCACCTCCATTTCGTGTATTACTCTTCTACCGGCGGAGTGGAATATTCCAAGTTTCATGGGCATTTCATTTGCCGTTCGGGAAATGAAACTACATCAAACTAAACGTTAATTTATGAGGTTTCATTGAATTTCATTGATGCTTACGCTGCAAATTCTGCTGTGGGGAGAATGCTTGAGCAAGAGAATGTCTTCCTCGCTTGCGTTCCAAATGCAGGTCTTAACCCACTCTCGGCGAACGATTGGATCTCTCGGGAACCAACGAAAATGGAGACCCGGATGTGGCACGTCACTGCGACCACAGTTTATCACTTTGCACTACATTTCAAACTGATTTAAAATAAACCACTGCAAAAGTGAACTTTTATTTCTGCATTTGTTCTACTTGTCACAAACGAAAAATGTGAAAAATCAGTGACTACTAGCAACACGGCCAAACCAACAACAGGCTGCCTACTGGTAACATAACTCGACGGTGGCAGTAGGGGCAGTTGTCACAGCGACCAATCAAAAATGGTCTTTTTTGACAGGTAAATGGTGATGTTTTTTCACTAACAGCTGGTACGTCCTGTTCTAGATTATAATATTCTGCCCTCTGTATCATAAAATATTACGATTGGTTGAGTAGATTGGAGATAATGGAATCATTGGGTAAAGGACCGATTTGGTGCCGAATAGATGAGCTAGGAAATCAATAGAAGCATAAAGTTGACAGAAGGCACGACATGCTTCTAGGGACACTAATTTCACCAAATAATTCAATCGTAATTTGAGGTGAAGATTCATCTGTCGGACGTTCAACTTGTGTTCGTATATATGGTATATTTAACGCCATCTATAAGTCAGCTGTACTTAATCGCAAATTACCGAATTAGCTCAACAACATTGAAACATCGCAGCTACCAATTTGACAGAAAGTTGCCTCCTACACATTCCAGGACAACATACCGTCAACGGAGCAACTATAAAATGCCTCGACAAAGAAGTGACGTTCTCTTGGTTCGGAAAGAATGACCCCTAGGGTTAAAGTCCCGTAAAAAAAACAATAAAGAAAAAGAAGAAGTGACGTCCTCTTTTGTCATCATAGTTTTAATTAGAAATGTCATGAAGTGTGAAGATAGAAATTGCATTGCATGAAAAGAACAAAATGAATTGAAGTTAGTTTGGGTTGGATAGAATGTGCCTCTGAATTTTGAGCTAGTTCAAAAGTGGAAGTTGCCTTAATGGTCGTTCTTTCATGACCGGTGGAAGTTCTTCGTCCCACCCCACGAGAACCCGTGCTTCATGGCCCACAGTGACTGCATTTAGATTTTTGCAGTGGTGACGACTGGGCCTAGCAGTCCAAGGGGATCGAAGAGTTGGCCAATGAGAGACAACGCAGTTCACATGGTGGAGGAAGAACGATGCGGTATCGGATGATGTCAGAGGCCGGTTCCCAATGTTGGCCAAGCGCTCTGATGCATTGGTCACGTTGAAGGTCTACAGATGACAGCAGAGCACGATTCTCCGGAGATACACCATCGAGGACGGCTTCTTCGTTAGAATCCCGTTTGCGTGACTGGAATGACCGCCTGAAAGTCAGTTTGTGTGTGGGTTATGATCTCTCCATAATTTTTTTTGAGATAATTTTTTAAGAAAATTGTATAGAATTTACCGAAGATATAGAATCTTTGGTAAATTCTATAAAAAAAAAAATTCTATAAAAGTTCTCAGACGTTCGTTTAGATATTCCTTCGATCATTTCTATAGGCTTTCCGCAGGAGGTTGTAGGCATTTCTCTAGAGTTCTTTCAGGAGTTTCTTCTTGCATTTCATCGGTAACTTTTCAAAACTTTTTTGTGATGAAATTTTTTGTGGAATCCCTGAACTTGTAAAGTTTTGTGATTCCGAAAGAACCCCTCGAAAACATTTGAAAGAACTACACAAAAACTGTTAACGAAGTAAGTTTTGGAGATGCTGCGGAGCAAACCTCGTTATTTGCATGTAAGTTAGCTCGAAGCTGTAAATCCCTCTCGTAGGTCAAATTTGTTTCACTGCCACGTCGTAGAACGTGTATATAAAGGTACCAACATCAGGTGTGATACTGGCGGGCTATGCCGCAATTCACTCTTAGACTTTTTACTATCAATCTAAAGGAAACGACTAAAAGTACACTTTTCATTTTATTGACAACTTATGTTGTTATTCATCCATTTTTGTTTTAATGAAAATGAAAAATGAAAATGAAAAGTTAGCTCAAAGCTGTAAATGTGGTGTTTATTAGATTTTGTATTTATTTTTTTAATTTAACCTACATACAATTTGTCTCCAATTTGTGTTTTTATCGCCAACAGAACGAATTTGGTTTCATTTAGTGTTGTATGTAATTCAATAATTATAAGACCATTAGTTAATCAATGAATTGTAATTAGTAGAATAAATTCTCCAGAACGTTGTGTATCACACTTCTACACAGTATACATTTCAATAGTCTGATCAACAATTCAATGCTTCCTTTCATGACAATAGATTTTACCTTGCGGTATGAAGCGATTGGCTTATTTTGATGAACCGAGGGATGTAGTGCACACCGTCTTGCCGGAATATCCTCTCCCGCATGACGACTGAAGTCGCACTTCCGCGTCATCAGCTGTGTCTATGTCCAACAGAGCAAGTTTCAGTTATTATACGTCCCCGTCACCACTTATTTCTAACTTTCACTGCTGCAACTACTACAAGGTCCCCCACTTTAATCTCTCTAACATCTTCGAACCAATTTGTTCTTCTTGTTATTGTAGGTAAGTACTCCTTCAACTAGCGCTTCCAGAAATGATCCAGCACATATTGGATGGTTGATCCAACTTCCACTCAACGCTGCTCCTTCACAAACGGGATCCTTGACAAGTTGCTTTACTCCCTTGGAATTCATTAGCATTAGCATTAGCATTAACTTTTGCACACCTCGTGGATGGAGCTACGATGAGGAATAATTCGTTGAAGATATTGCATGTCACCATGAAACGGAACCAGTTACTGATACGTTTCTTCACGCAATAATCTCCGCAAATACACTCCTCGATCGCTCACCTGGCCACGTCCATGCAACCGTTGAAGATAGGGAGGATTTGGTATCTACCTTAAGAAGACACGGGAAACCCACGTAGCTTTCAGTAGATATCAATGGAAAAGGGAAATGAATCGTCGGAGAGAATAGTTACAGAATGCCCTGTTTGGTGTACAGATCAAAAATTTATTTATTTGGTCGTTGGGAGCATCGAGTCTAGAATGGTTAAGTGATGCTCCATTTTTTCTCAAAACGGTCATTAAAGGGTGTCCACGAAGAAATTGCCACACACAAAATTGATTCGCAAAATTCGAGTTTGCATCCGATTGCCATCAAATTTTCAGGGATTGAGAAATAACTATTAAACTTCATTTTATTATTTTACTCGTATTTTATTTACAGTCCATACGCAAATGCTCGCACCTTGGCCTTAACCCCGGCCATAAGATTCTGCACAACCTGTGAATCAACCGTTTTTTGCATGTAATCCCATACTTTCTTCAGTTCCTCGACTGTCTTCACTACTTTAGGTCGTTTAAGAAGGTGCTGCTTCATAATCGCCCAGTACTTCTCGATGGGGCGGAGCTCCGGAGTGTTGGGAGGGTTGAACATTTTCGGCACGAAATTGACCTTATTGTCCGCATACCACTTCAAGCACGTCCTTGGAGTAGTGGCATGAGGCCAAATCCGGCCAGAAGATTGTTGGGACGTTGTGGGCCTTCAGGAGAGGAAGCAGCCGCTTCTGGAGGCACTCTTTTATGTACACCTGTCCGTTCATCGTGTCCTGGGTCACGAAAGGTGCACTCCGCTTCCTGCACGTGCAGATGGCTTGCCAAACCAGGAATTTCTTCGCAAATTTGGACATCTTCTGAGTGCGGACATGCTCCGGAACGTTGAACTTATCCTTGGCCGTGAAAAACAGGTTGCCGGGGATCTGTTTGAAGTCGGCCTTCACATATCTTTCGTCGTCCATGATGCAGCATTCAACTTTCGTCAGCATGTTGAGGTACAACTTCCTGGCACGGGTTTTGGCGGACTTGTTCTGCTTCTCGTCGCGATTAGGGGCCTTTTGTACCTTGAACGTTCGAAGCCCAGCCTTAGTTTTGGCCTTCTGGACAAAACTTCGGCTTAGGTGCAGCTTCTTAGCCACATCCCGAACGGAGGCGTTCGGATTTCGGTTGAAGGCCCCAACTACGCGGTTGTGATTTTTGGTGTTGTACGGAATACTTTTTCCTTCACTTCTGGGCTTCCGATCGGTGGTCAACCGTTCCTCGAACCGCTTAATCACTCGCGACACCGTGGAATTCGCGATTCCCAACGTTTTAGCGATGGAACGATGCGAGAGATCCTTGTTCTCGTGATGAATGCGCAAGATTTTATCACGCTGTTCTTTCGACTCCATTTCCGCGAGTTTTAATCACAGGACTTTAAAACTTGCAGGATGTAAATAATGCACTATTAACTAAATCCACCCAAATTTTCATTAAATTCTACCCAACGGTTAAAAAGTTAGAGCAATTTCATAGTGTGGCAATTTCATCGTGGACACCCTTTACTCGCTCTCTGAAATGAGAAAAATATCTAAGTACGGGTGTTGAAAGAGAACTTATCAGATTTCTCGGACTGCAGAAACAACATTGCAATACCTTAACATATTGTCAATTTAGGTTTCTTCTCTAGGTTTTGGAAATTTCGCGAAGTAAAGTGCTCTGTACGAACAATAGAATATTTGATCGATTGAAATTGTGAAACTTGAAGAATTTTCACAAATTCTAGCTGGTTCAGGAAATCACAAACATTTAAAGATAGGAGAGTTTCATGGTATGAGTTCGACACAAACCTTCCATCACAATGAATAGCAGTACTTTGTTTATGTTCAAAATTACTTTTTTAGAAGTTTCTTTAACTGATCTAGGACAAACATGGTACTTGGAATGAACATACTGACTATATAGAAGGAATTAATTTCAGAGGTTTCTAAATTATTGTTTAAGGATCGCCTCTCAAAAGAATTTGTAGGGAACGATGAGGAATTTAGCCACATTAAACTCCAACCTCAATTAATCAAAATACAAGTTTTAGTGTTTCTTAATAAAGATATTTGATAGGGGATCATATTTGCGTTGCAATGCATTGCGTTAGTAATTATATAATCCGTAGATTGCACGCTGGAAGCTTACTTCATCACTCTTATGTCGATTGCTTGTGAAAAGTTATTTGGGAAGTAATAACTGTCCACCCAGGATTCAGAGTAGATAAGCAAGAAAACATCTATTGCTATTTATTATTTTCTATTTATTATTTATTTTTTATTATTTATTATTTATTATTTATTATTATTTATTATTTATTGCTATTTATCTATTTATTATCTACCAATATGTTGTTTTGATTTCAGAGTTTCTGATTTCGTAAAAAGTCAGAAATATATGTCGGGGTAGCAGCAACAGAAATGCTTAGATCCGGAACTCTAGATGATAGCAGAAAACAGGCTTTCTATTCAATCTGATGTGCTTTCTGTACCGAGTTGCGCTTTGATCTGAACGATTCAGTTCTGACTACTGCATCGATCGTGGACGCCAAGAAGCTGCACACTTTGAAGGAGTTCAATTCGATTATCAAACAGTATCCGAACTCCTTTGAAAGCGGTGAGGAACAGGCCATCGAAAATGAGTTTCGTGAGCTGAGGACGGCAGTCATCTGTATCAGATCGAGGCGGAAGAATCGAATGACAACTTGTTGGAGAAAACCTTTGGGAAGCTGGATTTTAACTTGCTTAGAAAGTACATGGCGAATATTCTGCTAGTTCCGCATTCTTCGGCAGCGGTGAAGCGAGTTTTCTCGCAATACAATTTGGAACATGTTTTGGTTCAGTGCATGGTAACTTCAAATTGCATTCTCGAAGTCCAGCTAATTCTTCTCGTATGCATTTTTAAGTCACTAATTTTAATCAGCATTCCGGAATTCACAATTCAATAAAAAAAAAAGGGAAAAGTATCCCTTACATCATCCTCGAAGAAAGCAAACCGCAAGCCCGCAACCACAATTACGTTTTCCGTCATAAATGCCAGATTCAATTTCCTACGACACGATAACACAGTAGGCGTTGGTGGTGATGGCATCGGAATCATAGCCGCCGCCTACTACGACGACAAACAGGCATGGTCCACAGGGTCACATAATACTTTGAATCTTGATTTGCAGAAGCCGCGTGGTGCCAGAGCAGACAGTTGTGTGTGTGTTTTTTGTACTGTTTTTCGCCACTCGTTTGTCGTCGGCATCCATTACCAGTAGCTCTTTCATAATGGCTCTATGGTGGAAAGTTCACCACCATTCTTTTTATTATGGCTTTCCGCTTTAAAACCGGATTGGGATTATATTTTTGTGTAAATGTCGGCCGCAGCGGGTTTCCTTTCCGCTTTTATTGTTTTGCTTTATGACTATGTGTGCTGTCCATTTTGTTTTGTTTTGCTGCCATCACCAATGCAGGAAATGTGTAGAATTTTGGGGTGGATGGCCGCTCAACCCACTATGTGCGAGGTTTTCTCCGTTTGGCCTTATTTTATTGGATCACATCCAGATGGTTCGGGCCGGTGGAAGCATTTCAACTATATTTTTTGATTACACCTCGGTTTCGGGAAAGTTCAAAATTTTCCACCCAAAAGATTTCTCCTCAAATTAAAACGTCTAACGAGCGTGGGTCTCTGCTAATGAGTCAACATTTATCCATACGGGTGTTGACAACTGTTTCCATAGTTAGCGCAGATTGCACTCTTGGCTCTCGCCTCATCCCCGTTTCGCACACAATTCCCAAACCGAACCGGTCCCATGTGTTTTGTTATTTTATTCTAATTAACATCTCCCGGCCGTGATTATCTCAATTAAAAATTTGGTCCCGGATAGCGGTTGTTATTGATCCTTGCGCTGCTAGTGGGTGTTGCTCTTAATCCGTGCACACACATTTCCTAACTATCTTTTCCATTAACGACGGCCGGGACGTTGTTTGTTGTCAGTCCAGGATAATTTCATGATGCAGTACCGCCTAAAGACTGAAGAATGAAATCAAAATGTTCTAGTGAAACGCTCTGCTATTTGGTAACTTATTATCGATCCTTTGAATAAGGAACTAGTTGTGAAAAATGCCGACTGTCATTAGGCCAAAATTTAAAAATTTGTCCAGCAATCAAATTTTAAAATCCCATTTATAAACAGTTGAAAAATACATTTTTAAATTACATCATCGATTTGATGCAGTGTGCGGCGAACTTGTTTAATCAGGTTCTGGACGTTGTCTATCTTTTTTTTTATCTTTCGCTTGATTCGATCAACCAATTGTTTCTCATTTTGAGCTTCCCAGCCATTGTCGTACACCATACGGTTAAGTACACCACAGAAATTTTCGATTGGACGAGCCTGAGGCACGTTTAGTGCACAGAAAAAAATAATGAATTTTAACAAACGAGTAAAATTTTCCTTCGTTCACTTGTAAGCCAAAGCAAGCGTAAACAACGAAAACGCTTGCAATATGTCCTACAACAGACTACACCCCGTTACCCTATGCACATTATCCAATTACTGATGAATCAGCTCGACATGACGAATATTCCCATGTTTGATTACAACTGGCGAAACCATGCTTGTGTTCATTGAATGCCAACCAACCACATCGCTGCCTTAATAGAATCTCACTAGGCCAAACAACCATTTCCGGTTGGTCATTTTGGTGTCGCTGTCGATACAGCACGTTAGCGGTAAATAACTACTTCCAACAATTTTAATCACAAACCACAAAATCAACACCTTTTCAAGACCACAGTGTGCCTTGCATCTGGGACGTGCGGCAATGGTTATAAATAAATTCCGATCACGATTTGTGGTTTCCTGAATCGAATGAAATCCACACAAACTGGCTTTTGTTTGTTGTCGGTCAGTTTATGAGCCACAAAATTACAACCATGAGTTGTTATTTTAAGAATCGATACACAGATTTGAATTGAAAACAATATTTGGGCCTACGTACCAATCTGTTTATCGGTGTGCAACTTGCTATACTTGACCCGTGATGGCTGCTATCAATAAAGGCAGCAAACGATTACCCTGCCACCATGTAGTGAATCCACCTTTGCATCGCCAATCGTAGGAACTCTGTGATGTACGGAAAAGAATTGACAGCATTATCAGTTTATTTGCAGCAGCCATTGCGGAATAGTCAGGTACCAATTTTTTTTTTTTTGTGCGTTGGGGTTTACTATTACTATTTGCATCTTAAAGCTTGATCACCATTTGTCAAACCCACCACCTTTCCAGGATTCGCAGTCCAAATTGCTTCAGGTTGCATATAGCCACTGTACAGAAATTTAAGTCTGCTCTTGTACAAAGCATCACAACTGCAGAGCAGATGTTCTGAGGTTTCACGTTCCATGTTACAGAAACGACAGATATTTATCATTCTAAACCAGGCCAAAGTTTTTAAAATGATATCTACTCGGGCAATGTCCAGTTACTAGGCCAGTATAGATACAAAGAGCTCTCTCAAATGGTGTATTCGATAAAAATGGCACACAGAAAATCTTCTGTAACTTTTGAATCGTATGAGTAAAAAACCTAGAAATTTGAGTAGATCTTATCCATAGTGTATTATTTACATCTGCCAAGTTTCAAAGTTATACATTCAGTAGTTCCAGTCATGTCGTCGAAACAAGAAATTGTCCGTGAGTAAATTTTGTGCACTCACAATCAAAATCCAGGGGCGTCCCACCGGTGGATTGCTAAAAGGCTTGGAATTGCAAATACAACTGTGTCTCGTGTAATAAGAACGTTCAAGGAGCGTCTGAGTGTCCAAAGGAAGGAAGGGAGTGGTCGTAAAAGTGGTCCAATCGACAGTAAAATGGCCAGGAAAGTCGTACAACAATTCAAGAACCGTCCAAACATGTCAATTCGAGATGTCTCTAAAAAGTCTAACGTGTCAGTCGGTTTTGTGCAGAAAACCATGAAGCGTGCTGAGTTACATGTTTACAAAGTGCAAAAAGCCCCAAACCGGAATGAAAAACAAAACATCACTGCGAAAACCCGCGTCCGGAAACTTTACACGAAGCTGCTCACCAAATCCGGTTGCATCGTGATGGATGACGGAACATACGTCAAGGCCGACTTCCGTCAACTTCCTGGGCAAGAATATTTCGTTGCCAAGTCGAAGTTCGATGTTCCGGAGGATGTTCGAAAGAAGAAACTATCGAAATTTGCAAAGAAGTTTCTAATCTGGCAGGTGATTTGCGGATGTGGTGAAATAAGTGCTCCCTTCATCACTTCCGGAGCAATAAACGGTGCGCTTTACACGGAAGAGTGCCTTAAGAAGCGTCTATTGCCATTCATTAAGAAGCACAAAGGATCAACTCTGTTTTGGCCTGATCTAGCATCCTGCCACTACGCTCGAAACGTATTGGAGTGGTACCGAGCCAACGGAGTCAATTTTGTGCCAAAGGATATGAACCCACCAAATTCACCGGAACTTCGTCCAACTGAAAAATTCTGGGCAATTATGAAAACGGAACTTCGCAAACATCCCAAAACTATAAAAACAGAGCTAGAATTGAAGAAAATTTGAGTAAAAACAACAAAAACACTGGGAAAATCGGTTGTACAAAATTTGATGGGTGGAGTGAAAAGGAAGGTGCGGGCATTCGGGATGGGAGACGAAATTGAATAAAACAAATGTTGTAAATCAAAACTCATTAGTAGTTCTTCATTCCCTGAAAATTTCAAGAAAATCCGATAATCAGTTTAATTTTGATGAGTATATATGTGTGTGCCATTTTTATCGAATACACCCTTTATTGAGCTCCAAAAGCTTTTTTTCATTGTAACATTTGGAATTATAAACCTTTTCGATTGAACACACTTTGTGGTAACCAACCAGTTGGTCATCCCCCTTTGTTCTTCCCAAGGTTTCAGTTCCATTTTTATGGCACAGTATGATATACCGCCGAATGGTTCTGGGCCAATAAACTGTGCATTTGAACCTCCCTCTCGCGGGTAAAATTTTTCACTTTGTCGACGGTGAGAGGGCTTATCTCATGCTATAAACATGCATGTGAGACCAAGAATTTGACCAGTAGTGAAAGCAGCACATATTCTGCATATTTATTTCACTGCCACGTTGTAGAACGTTTATATAAAAGCACTCACAGCAGGTGTGATACTGGCGGGTTATGCCGCAATTCACTCTTAGACTTCTTACTTTCTATCAAAGTGAAACGACTAAGAGTACTCTTTTCATTTTCGTGGCAACTTATGTTGTTGTTTATCCATTTGTTTTATGGAATGAATAACCAAAATACCTGGTTTGCTTATGCTATAATAAGGCTTGCTTCATTTAGAATTGGAACAAACTTTTGCTCATATTGTGGCGCTCCTGGTGGACGGATTTGGAAGTTCTTGGCGCCCACGTGTCGGGAATTTTGTCAGCTTCACGTATGTATTTTTGACATTTCGCAAATCGACTGTACTTTGTAAACAATCAACATGGAAGCCGAAAGAAGGGAAAAAATTGTGCACAGTTATTTGGAAAATCCATTGTGGTCTGCATCTAGGCTAGCTAAACAGCTGAAATTGCCCAGAAATACCGTATGGCGCGTTATCAAACGGTATAAGGAAACCTAGACGACGATTCGGAAGCCTCAAGCCAATCGTCGGAGTGGAACTGTTGACCGGAAACTGCGTGGTAAGATTTTGAAGACGATTAAGAGGAATCCCAATCTGTCGGACCGTGATTTGGCCAGAAAATTCGGTGCTGCCCATAGTACCGTGAGGAGAACTCGACTCCGGGAAGGAATCAAGTCGTATCGAGCTAGCAAACAGACAAATCGGACCATTAAACAGAATAGTGTGGCCAAAATCCGTGCTCGGAAGCTATACGACCAGGTGCTGACCAAGTTCGACGGGTGTCTTCTGATGGACGATGAAACCTATGTCAAGGCTGACTTCAGGCAAATCCCAGGTCAAACATTTTACTTGGCAACGGCTCGGGGGGATGTTCCAGCCAAATTTAAATTTGTTTTTGCCGACAAATTTGCACGAAAATTCATGATTTGGCAGGGCATTTGCAGCTGTGGCAAAAAAACGAAAGTTTTCGTTACAAATAAGACAATGACGTCGGAACTATACCAAAAAGAGTGTCTCCAAAAACGAATTTTGCCGTTCATTCGATCCCACGACCATCCCGTAATGTTTTGGCCAGATTTGGCAAGCTGTCATTACAGCAAAGTCGTTCAAGAATGGTATGCAGAGAAAGGGGTCCAGGTTGTTCCGAAAAACCTTAACCCACCCAACTGCCCCCAGTTCCGCCCTATTGAGAAATACTGGGCAATCATGAAGAGGAGACTCAAGGCAAAGGGAAAGGTTGTCAAAGACATCAATCAGATGAAGACCTGGTGGAATAAGATAGCTAAAACGATGAACGAAGAAGGTGTGCGCCGCCTAATGAGCCGTGTTACAGGAAAAATTCGAGAATTCCTTCGAAATCGTGACGAATTTTTTTTATCCGTATTTTTTCTTAAAAGTATGGAGAAAACGCTACATTTGTATAAAAAAAGATCTTGAATTCAATAATAAATAACTGAAATACAGGCAATTGTTTTTGTTCCAATTCTATCTGAAGCAAGCTTTAAGTGAAAGTAATTGCAAATTTTCGAAAAGGGTGAATGTTTTGATCATGGTAAATATCTGACTGTTCGAAATGAAGCACATAGCCTCAGAAAAGTGTTATTTTAGACTAACAATAACAAGCATGTTTATTAAAAAACTAATCATGGTTTCATTTATTCTTTTTCCTCTGCTGTCAAAGTAAATAAAACTAAATAGCTCGGGGCTGTAAAATGAACGACATTGACATAAGACAACCGAACTGACTGACCCTTATAATAAAGAGGGTTTTACTGTCGAAAGGAAAGCTGAAAGTGGTGGTGAACATGGACAACCCAAGTAACAATTTCAGTTCTATTACAGCCGTATAGCACTCCTCCCGGCTTTGTTGGTGACACTACACTCAAAACTGTTTTGTCCACCAACACCTCCTCTATGCATATGCCGAAATGTGTACAAAGTGGCCCACTCTATAGACGGTTGTGTAAGCAAGTTAATAAAACCTTCATAAGACCATAAAGATTTTGAAAATGTTCTAGTGAAAGATGTTATGACCACTTGAGAACCATCATAAAACCTATTGGCCGCTATCAAAACCAGCATAGGGCTGAATGGCCACAGCTGTCAAACTTCACGGCGATATCGTGGTTGGTTTTTGTTGTTTTGCTTTGTTGCTCTTCTGATTCATTCAACAGTAAATAATGGCTAAGAAAAAAGTTCTACTGTTGCGGGAAATTATGATTGATAGCAAAATATATAAAACAAATTGAGTTTTTTTTATAGCGTATCATGCTCCAAATCATATGCGCATTTAATGTTATGGTGAATATTGGCACGATAGGAGCTGAAAATTAATGCGCCTTGGAAAATATGCGAGTTTACAACAACAAAAACAAAATTGAAAGAAATATATTCCGTAAATTAATCATGAAACTCCTGAAAATTGATGGAATTCAATAAGGTTATCTAAACGAATACCGAAGTTTGTCTCAGATCTACAGTTCAATTGTATTACATTTAAAATTTGGTGTATGTATTTTTCCACATTTCAATTATTTCTTATATTTCAATATAGCGATTGCAAGAAATCACAGTTTTGCCAAAAAGCCAATTTATCTTAGCAATGGCTACTATAAAACTATCTGGTCGCTTGGTAGCTTTCCTCAATGCCAGTTAGCCGTTTAATGCATTTACTGGAGGCAAAATGGTTTTAAAATGCTTTTTGAACTGACCATAATAAGATAATATGAATGAGTCCTAAAACGGCATTTCAAAACAGCATTTTTTGAGTTCATAAAGTCAAAATAAAACCTCTGATAGGAGTAAAAGGAATTTTAGAAGTCAAGGTTTTAAAATCGTTGTAAAGAAGCTGTGTAGGTTCTTATAAACCTGACTAAAATTTGAAACCTATTGGCATCTCTTGCTGCCATAATAAAGCCGAATTGATTTCAAGTGGCTTTCATAAAACTTTAATAAAACTTAATAAAGCTGGATGGTTTTGGCAATGTTACTTGGGAAAGCAATACAAGGAAGGAGAAAAGAGTCGTTGCTGCTTTTCAGGCAAACCCGAATGTGTCAACACGGACAGTTGCGAAAAACGTGCAAATGTCAACCGCAAAAAGTGAAGTCTAAGGCTGGATTGAGATCAAACATACCCAGATCGTAACGCAAAGCAACAAAAATTGGTAAAAACACGCTCCAGAAAGCTTTATGAACAATTTCTTACAAAATGCCATTGTGTTGTCATGGGTGACGAAATATACTGCTTCAAATAATTCAAATATCTCTCGGAAACGGAATTTTACACCGCAACTAGCCGGAAAGATGCCCCTGAACATCTGAAGCGGAAGTATAAAACCAAATTCCCTGAATAATATCTGATCTGGCAAGCAATATGTTCCTGTGGGCTAAAATCTCAGATTTTCGTAAGCTAAGTCCATTTAGAATCCGGAATAATAAAATCATCTGTATCTCGGAATCGGATTGACGTACAATTAGGTTTAATACATCAAAACAAAGGTAATTCACTGTACTTTAAGGAAAAAATATCAATACAAATCATTTATTTTATTTTCTGATGAAAATTCGCACTTTCTTCTTTATTCCTCCCATCAAACGCTGCACACCTCCGGAGTCAACTTCCTTGGCACATTTGTTCCACATTTTGGTCATCTGAGTCGCGTCCCGAGCCGTTTTTCCACTTTTCTTAAGCTTCCGCTTCATTATTGCCCAAAATCTCTCGATGGGCCGGAACTGCGGGCAGTTGGGTGGATTTATGATTTTATCAATGAAATCTACGTTATTATCGCGGTACCACTGGATGACTTCCCGGCTGTAGTGGCAACTCGTCAAATCTGGCCAAAACTTCTTTATGGACCATTATGGGCTTTAATGAAAGGTAGTACGCAGTTTTTAAGGCATTCTTCCTTGTACAGCTTCGAGTCCATCGTCTTATTCGTCACGAACACTTTGGTTTTTGCTCCGCAGCTGCATATCCCTTGCCAAATCATCAGTTTTTTTGGCAAATTTGTCCATAAAAGCAAACTTAAACTTCGCAGGAACATCTCCTCGTACCGTCGCCATGTAGAATTTTTGGCCAGGAAGCTGTCCGAAATCCATTTTGACGTAGGTTTCATCGTCGATGAGCAGGCATCCTTGGTACTTCGTCAAAACCTGCTGGTACAATTTCCGAGCTCAAGTTTAGGTGACGAAACTTTGCTCCAACGTTCTGTTTGGTTGCTTGCTGTCTCGATAAGAACGATATCCTGCTCACAAACAAATTCTTCGAACGGTACTGCGAGCAGCAGCGTATTTTTGTGCGATTTCATTATCTGATAGTCCAAGGTTTGCTCTGACGGTTCTCAACACCTTCTGGTTCAGCTTGCGGTCATATGTTCCATTACGACGCTTACCTTGAGGCACTCGATCCACGCTCTTTTGCTTCCTGACACGTTTGAGCACATCATACACGGTTGATTTGGCGATTTTCAACGTTTTTGCGATTTTTATTGCGGACCACGTTGGATTATGAACGTGGGTGTGCAGAATTTTTTCTCTCCTCTCGGCTTCCATCTGGAATAACTTTTGACTCACTACATGAAACACCGTGAAATTTATACCACAGAAAGTGGGCGCCTAGGTTAACAAACCGCTGTAAAAGAATTCTTACAACGGTCACTTTCCGTGCCGCTGCAACACAATAAGTGATTCCGGGTTCTAACTGGACAGAACTTTAAACGCTGAGATTTACCGGCAAGAAAGCCTCAAAAAGCGGCTCTTACCTTTCCTGAGAAAACATGCGGCTCAATCCTTGTTCTGGCCAGATTTGGCCAGCTGTCATTACGCTAAAGATACAACTACTTGGTATGAGCAAAATAACGTTATTTACGTTCCCAAGGATTGTAATCCACCAAATTGTCCACAGCTCCGACCGATTGAAACATACTGGTCAATGGTGAAGGGAAACCTCAAAAAGCTTGGTGGAGAGTTATCAACGATCCAAGAATTTCATTCTAAGTGGCTTACTGCTTCGAAGAAAATTGACAAGGACACCGTGCAAAGATTGATGAAAGGAGTGAATAAAAAAATGCGCGCAACAGCTTATGGAAATAAATCCATATAAATCTATTTGCAGTTGTGTTGAGTATCACATTTATCTAAATAATGAAATAAATAATATGATTCAAAAACATGCTGTTGTTTTTCTAAAATAGTTTTTGTATGTCCGGATTTTGGTGTGAACGGCCTTTATGTTGTAAGGGATGTCATGGTTTTCCACAGGTTTCATCCAGTCTCCATTCATATACATCACTGGCTCATTTTGAAAGCTTTGTGAAATGCTCAGGTAACCGACTAACTCACCAGACTTGAAAGTTTTCAACCGTTTGAGTCTAAGCATGCTCTTTTCCGCTTCTAATTGCACGTATTCGTGCAATGGACACTAGCCATTGAAATTTTGACAGCTTTTTCCGTGCAGTAGCCTTTTTTGTTTTTGGTCACCACACAAGGGAAGCATACGTTAGTTTTGGACGTATTATTGATGTATAAATCCACATTTATACACAGGTTGCTTTGCCAATCACACACTCAACATGAGCATTCCAGTTCAGTTTGGCATCGAGTATCACTCCTACACGCAAAAAAAAACCGCAGTTGAAACTACCATTTCGAGGGTTAAATTAAGCGCAAACACCAACCATTTTCAGCTGACTGTAAATGCGTTTGATTTTACCATGCCTGCTATTAGATCGACCATGGTGCGGTTGATATCAATATGAGGTCTGTCAAATATACCACAAATGTTGAAGGTTTTACCATAAACGTAGTAAATTTGACTGAAATTTCATGGTAGTTTTAGAGATAGGCATAGTCGGGTAAAATGGTGGTTTTTACTACCAGATTTTTTTCTGTGTAGGTATTAAACCTGTTCACTAAGATGGATTTCCAATCCTCCTAGCTTAAAAGCTTTTAGATTCAACTTCCTTTTCCTGGTGAAAGGCACAATTACTACTTTTGAGGAATTTATGCTAAGGCCCTCCTGAATAAACTAAGACTGGGTAAATTTTAGGGCCCATTGTGTTCTCTCTGAAATTGTATTGTCAAACTTCCCTCTCACTATGATGACTATATCGTCTGCAAAGCCTACAACCTCAAAACATTTTTCCTCTAAGCTTCTTAGAAGATCGTCTACAACTAAGGACCACATTAGTGGTGAGAGGACTCCTCCTTGGGGACAACCTTTCGTTGCCCGTACTTTAATAGACGAACTTCCCAGCTCTGAAGTGATTTCTGTTTTTGCAAGCATGGTGTGAACCCAATTGATTATGTTCATGTCAAAGTTCCTTTTCTTCATGGCCCGAGTCATAGACGAATAGGTAGCGTTATCGAAAGCTCCTTCAATATCTAAGAAAGAACAAAGTGCTATTTCTTTTACCGAAAGAGCTTTTTCTACCTTTGAAACCACACTATGCAGTGTCGTAACTGTTGACTTACTAGACTGCTAAGCAAACTAGAACTCAGATAGTGGATACTTGTTCATGTAATTTGGATTGATATAATCATTCAACACCTTTTCCATAGTCTGTAATAGGACTGATGAAAGACTAATGGGCCTGTTTGTTTTAGGAAGCGTCTTATCTCGCTTTCCTATTTTAGGTATAAAGATAACTTTTACTTGTATCCATGAAGATGGAAACATGGTTGAGTCTCAAACTTGCCCGGTACCATGCTCGATGGTTTGTTCGAACTGCCAGCTTCAACTCGGAGAAGAACCAGTAGGGCATCGTGAAACACTTTGGGTCCGCCGGGTATTCAGGGTCAACCAATAGGGATGATGTGTTTTTGAACGTCCCTATCGGGCGCATTATAACTGACATCTTTGACATTCATAGTCATTGTCATCAGTAAGGTTTGCCATTTAATCATGAATAGTTTCAGTCTTCCACAACGTTTGGAAATTGTCCAATTATTTTCTCAAAATTCGAGAAGTTTTGTCGGTGTTCAAAGAGTGTATCGTGCAAAACATGCTCGCTGTTCTGCTCCATCTGTGCTCGCAAGTCGTCGAATAATCGGAAAGTTGGAAAGTGAAATTACTCTATTGGATACAAAGCTTCAAAATCAGTTTGTAACGCTTCCGTTGCGTCTAAACAGAAACGGTAAGGCTGACAGCCTCCATGTCTCAAAAAGATTTGTTACTTATTCAATAATCTATCACGTAACATAAATTTTTTTGTGGAAATCCCGACTTACATTTGAAAATGGCTGAAAATATTGTTACAACAAAATTTCCTTTTCATAAAATTCGCAATAACTTCAGAACGGCTGGGTTAACGAAAAAAGGTTTTATGTGCTTTTTATTAACATGAACACGTTAAGTCTATTTTTGGTAAAGTTACATTAGAAAATACGCAATTTCGCAAAACTCAAAAAATCTATAAAAATTAAAAAACAAAAATTTAAAAAATTAAACAAGCGGCCGTCTAAAACTCTTCACCATATTTTAGGTTATAACTACAAGTTTCTTCAAAAAATATTTAAAAAATTCGAAGGGGGGGTCTCCGAAAAAAATAAAGTTTTATGTTTTTTCTAGCATGAACTTAATTTTTTTAATTTAAATGTATTTTTTTCTTGAAGAACATTTAATGACCTACAACTTTTTTTCAAACGATATTTTGATCAAAATAATCGTTTACATGTTATGATTTTTTGAAAAAAATAAAACTCATATTTTACATAAGCCCTTATAGAAAATTAGTCCAGGAAATTAAAGGATTTTTATAATGAAAAATGTTATCTTGGGTAGAAGCATACACATGGACCAAATTTCATTAAAACCGGAAACTGTCAAGACAAAATCAATATTTTTTTTTTTAGCGTTTCTGGCTGGAAATGCTCTGTGGCAAAATCGTTCAAGGAGACTCAGACGACCCAGCGGCGACCTGGCAGCGAAGAAATGCGAAGACAATCGACCCCGTGAACGCAAGGAAGGTGAGGGATTACTTCAAGTGCAATCCGACCCATTCGATTCGGGACGTGGCCTAGAAGGTCAATTCTACCGCCTCGTTCGTCCAGCAAACAATGAAACGGGCCAGACTTCATGTCTTCGAAGGCGCTTAACTGAACCAATAAATAGAATACGGTGGTCAAATCCCACGTCAGGAAGCTGTACCGCGCATGGTTGGTGCAGCAGAAATGCATCGTAATGGACGACGAGATGTACATTAAAACTGACGCTAAGCAGATCCTCGGCCAGGAGTTTTTCGTCGGCAAGTCCCGCTTGGATGTTCCGGAGAAGTACCGGAAGAAGAAAGTCTACATATTTGGCAAGAAGTACTTGGTGTGGCAGGCGATTTGTGGATGTGGCAAGTTCAGCAAGCCCAACATAACGACCGGCACCATCAACGGCAAAATATATAAAGAAGAATGCCTCCAGAAGCGCCTGCTGCCCATCCTCCGGTCCCACGAAGATGACACTCTGTTTTGGCTGGATCTGGCATCGTGCCATTATGCGAAACCGGTGATGGAGTGGTACAAAGCTAACGATGTTGTGTTTGTGCCCAAGGAGGCAAATCCGCGAAACTCGCCAGAACTTCGTCCAATATACAAAATTCTGAGCGATTATCATGCCCAAGTAACATTGCTAACACCATCCTGCTTTATTAAGTTTTATTAAAGGTTTATGAAAGCCACTTGAAATCAATTTGGTTTTATTATGGCACCAAGAGGTGCCAATAGGTTTCATATTTTCGTGAAATTTATGAGAACCCACACAGCTTGTTAACAACAATCTTAAAACCTTGTTTCTCAAATTCCTTTCACTCCTATCAAAGGTTTTATTTCGACTGTATGAACTCGTAAAATGCTGTATTGAAATGCCGTTTTAGGACTCATTGAATTGATCTTATTATGATCAGTTAAAAAAGCATTTTAAAATCATTTTGCTTCCAGTAAATGCATTAAACGGCAAATTGGCATTGAAGGAAGTCACCAGAAGACCAAATAGTTTTACAATAGTCATTGCGAAGAAAAATTGGCTTTATGGCAAAACCATACGGCAATCCAATCACCATATTGAAGTATAAGAAATAATTGAAACGTGGAAAAATAAATGCATCAAATTTTCAATGGAATGCAAATAAACTGTGGATCGGAGACTAATTTTGTCATTCTTTTAGATAATCTCATCCAATTCCAAACACTTTTCAGGACATTAATGATTAATTTATGGAATATATTTGTTTTAATTTGATTTATGCTATTGTAAATTCGCATAGTTTCCGAGGCGCATTAATTTTCGTCTCTTATCGTGACAATATTCACCATAAAAATAACTGCGCATATAATTTGGAGCATAATACGCTGTAGAAAATACAATTTGTTTTGGATATTTTGCCATCAAACAAAATTTCCCGCAACACTAGACCTCTTTTTTTTTACTACTAAATGAATCAGAAGAGCAGAGAATCGAACAAAGCAGAACAATAAAAACCAACCTCGATTTCACAGTGAAGTTTGACAGCTGTGGCCATTTGGTCGCATTCTGGTTTTCATGGCAGCCAATAGGTTTTATGAAGGTTCTCAAGTGGTCATAACATCTTTCACTAGAACATTTTCTAAATCTTTATGTTCTTATAAAGGTTTTATTAACTTGTTTTCACACCCGTCTATAGAGTGGGCCATTTTGAACAAATTTCGGCTTTAAAGAAGCATAGAGGAGGTGTTGGTAGACAAAACAGTTTGGAATGTAGTTTTATCAACAAAGCCGGGAAGAGTGCTATACGGCTGGAATAGAACTGAAATTGTTACTTGGGATGGGCAAGCTCTGGAAAACAGGGAAGGCCTTCAAAAACGACATGGATTTGAAGAAATAGTGGATGAAAGTGTGTAAAAAAGATGGCGCAAGTGTTGCACAGGATTTGTTGGTTTGCGTTAAGTCCAGGGAGGGGAGGGGGCATTTAGTCTAGGAGAGGAGATTGAATAAATCATTTCCTGAGAGTTTCAAAAATATCCGACTTAAAATGAATTTTTGGTGATCATTTTTGGAGTACAATCTTTAATGTTAGACAAACATATTTTCAATTTATGCGCAAGCAAATAAAATGCCTTGTAATGGATTAAACTCCATTAGATAAGAATATTTCTGCTTCATCTATGCAAACATTTGTCTTTGAAAGAGCATCGCTTTCCGATTAACTCATTTGCACCATAAACCACTCATTATATCCCAAACAAGGAAAAACGATCCTATGTTTGCACACAAAACGGAGACCTATTCCTTCCTTCGCCTGTTTGCTGAATCATCCCAGAAACTTGCCCCCCTCAGAGCATACGCCGAAAAACTATTTAGTATTCCAACCCGCACGCCCTTGCTCCTTGATGCTATCGGACTGTGTGGGGCCAAACGTTTTCGTTGGAAATCAGCAAAATGCTAATCAATTCTCAGAAATCCACTCATCCGTCCATCACGTCACGTCAAGTGGAGGGCCACGCGTTTCCATAATCCATGCTCCCATGCTCTGTTTGTCAGTGCCAACTGCGATGGAGACGGCCGGTTTGAGACTGACTCGTGACTCTTTCATTCCAATCCGTCCGTCCGTCTGTTTCGTGTGTTTACGTTTCATTATTCCGGTTCGCAATTCAGAAAACGTACGCTGCGGTTCTGTGTATCTCATTCAAAATTTGTTCAACATCTGCGAAAATGTTCATCTCTATACCATTGAGAAGTAGCATAAAAAGAACTCTGTTTCTTTTCGGTTTTTCATATTTTCATTTCATTTTGCGTCGTTGCAGCCGTCACTCAGCCTGGACTATTCGTCGGTGGAGACGATCCTGCTGAAGAATGAGGGTGATTTCATCAGCGTCGAGCAGGGCAAGGAACAAACGCGGAAGAAGCGACAACAACTGCAGCGAGAACAGCAACAGCGGGACGAAAACATGCGGCAACTGCTCGACGTCACCAACAATCTGACCCTGACGACGGAGGAGATAAAGGACTTCGAGATGCGGTAAGTACCGGCACCCTTGATTACAAAATTTATCTGGCAACGCTGCCGGATGTGTGATTTTCATCATCGTGATGATAATGATGATGACGATGATGAAGCGTCCATTATACGGCTCATTCAGACGGTTTTGATGTGACACATCTTATAAAGTCGTAAAATTATACGGTTGTGTATATTTATACATACTTCGGAGAATAAATTATTACGAGTGCTGCTGCGTCAGTTGTTTTCCCTTCGTACCCACCACTTGGGCAGGTTATTTACACTCGCGGTGCAAAAATGAAAAATCTCCCGTGAAAGATTACTGCACTGCACACAGTCTGTGGGGCGTATGGAAAGCCGTCTTGGGTGGTGAGACAATGGATAAATTCCAGCCGGAATTAGAGCGTCATCCTCGCAGTTGCAGCTTCTACATTTTCGAATACCGTTAGACGGAATCATTAGAATGGTTTTACAACTGAAAATCATTTTGCGAGCAAGATTCATGAACAAAAGAAAGCCATGAGCGTTTCGGTCGGCTGAAAGGGGTCTACGACTACGCAGCGTCAACGGGTCTTGTGTTTTTTGTTTTTGTTTGTTCAACGTCATGTAAACTGGATTGATGCAAAAAGCACACTCCACAGTACTTAAGCAGTTGAGCTCAAGGGGTTCGTAATTTCCGGATTATCCGCATAACGTAACAAAAATGTTAGATTTATATTATAAAAAATACATATTACATATGGTATGAAACGGGTTTTAAATATTTCATGCATCAGGTGGGATATTTGATGACCATTTGATTTGATGAATGATCACTCGTAGGTCCACCTCTCCGAATAGAGCCGTTCCTGGCGAAACTGGCCATAAAATGTCGAAATTTGTCACGAGCCGCTTGGATTTGAACGAAATTTCGCAAACATATTCAGTATAACAGAATACTTATTTTGACATAAGGCCGTTTTCAGCGGTGTTCTATTATTTTGGTCTAGTTTTATAACAGTTCCAAAAATATAGACCACCAAAAATAGATCAACTCTTTTCCATTTTCACCGCCATTGTTCTAAATTTTGTATGATGACGTCTTACCCACCCCGTTGATTGCCTTCGCCGCCTTCTCCTGGGCATAGCTCACATAGCTATTGAAGTTCAGTTCGTCATCAATCCTTTCGGAGCAATGTCACTTTTCATTTGCCGACCAACAGTACCTCCGTTTTTCACTAGCCTGTTATCGACAATACGATGTCATCCGCAAAACTAACGATCACTACGCCAACATTAGCACTATTGAACATTCAGATCCAGAGGATGGAACCTTGCAAAACTTCCGTCTTGATCTTCAACGTTGTTTGACCCATAACTGTCTCGTGAATCAACACCCGGTTCTGGAAGTAATTTCTCAGCAGAGGATACACGTTTTGCCGAGCCGAAAAATTCCAAATATCCCGCATCTAAGCTCGACCCTTTAAAGGTCGCATACATTTCAAAAGCCTTTTGTAGGCTTATTAGCTGATTGCGCAAGTTGCGAGATGTTTAGGATTTTCAGATTGGCAAAATTTGTGCCACTCTTCCTTTTGTGTACTTACTTTCAATTTAGGAGTGCAAACTTTTGTTGCTATTTGAAATGCTTCAAATACTTCGAAAAATCATATTTGTGACTGGAATTTTCTATAGCATCTCTCTTACTAGCCTTCATATGCTTCACTAGTGGACAAAACTCAATATATGGGAAATACATCTTTTTGGGGAAGACTCAAGTATAGTGTAAAAACTATTTGTTACAAAAATCATGCATGATAAAAATAAACAAAGATGTAAAAGCATTTTAGGCTTGTTTAAACAACTTTTTATAGCAGTGCCAATATATGCCCAATTCTAGCTCTATAGACCTACATTAGAGCACTTTCCCCTACTATTGATAACGGCACGTAACTTTCGGATTTAATTGATCGAGAAATTATTTTATCAAATTAATGGCTAATTGTCGCATTCACAACAATATTTTAACACAATGTACACCGCTGAAAACAGAGTTTCCGAAAAACAAGCGAGCGATCGACGCGTTTGTGCACTTTGCCCTTTTTGTTGTTTTACACCGTTTTTCCAGCTGTTTTAACAAATTTAGGACGCGCTGGAATCCGTTCCAAATTCGGCACAAAATAAAACAAAGCGTATGACAGTTTTACTTTTTTTACACCAAAACTGTTCGAAAATGAAAATTAGAACGCACCGGTGAAAATGGAAAATTTGGTTTGGTCTATTTAAATGTCAAAATTTAGAATAGACCGCGACCGCTGAAAACGGCCTAAGAGCATCTCCAGCAATGTTGTAGTTCTAGATTCATTTTATATGTCAGTTATAAATTTTTCTCTTGGGAAAATATATAACAAACATACCCTCTCTTCAGCAGCAGTTCCAAATGTTGTTCTAAACCTAAAGACTTGAATGTGTGTGTATAATTGATTCTTAAAACTTCTGTGGGCATATTTTCAGAACTCCTTAGGAATTCTCCTCAAATTTCCGCTGTAATTCCTGTATGAACTCCTCTGAAATTTCCCTCAGAATTACTATCCCCTTCGAATTTCTCTAGAAATCTCAGAAATTGTCTGGAATTTTCCTCAGAATTCCCTTAGATTTTTTTTTAGAATTCTCCTAGAATTCTCTTCAGAATTCAGTTGCAATTCTTCATAGGATTTTTTCTGGAATTCTCCCTTTAATTTATTCGCAGTTTTCCTAAGAATTCCTCTGGAGTTCTCCTCAGTGCTCTTCTGCAATTCTCATCAGAATTCCTGTGGAATTAATCTTGGAATTACACTGAAATTCTTAAAATTCCCCTCAAACTGCCTTCAGAAGTCCTGCGGAATTCTCCAAAAGTCCACTGGAATTCCTCTCAAAATTCCGCTGGAATTTCTCCAGTATTCCTCTGGAATTTTCCGTCATAATTCCTTTGGGATTCCTCTCAGAACTTCTCTGGAATTCCCCTTAATATTCGTCTAAATCATTTTCGGTTCTATACCTAATTTAAATATTCCACAATATGGAGAAATTCTCGAAAACATTTTAAAAACAAAGAAATATAGAAATGATGGTAATAACAAAGAAATAGGGATATGATGGTCAGCGAGTTCAGACTTGTTGCTGCAACTTGAAATTATTAACGAAAAAGTAGAACGTATACAAGATTCAAACAGATGCACGACCGGACGCTGATTCTAAGTTTGACGTTTGACTTGATTCCATAGGCACTACCACTATGACAAAAAAATATAACTTGGATGAAACGCGTTTCAAATTTGAACTAAAATAGAACAACGTAATATTTCAGTTTTAAATTTTAACATGAAACTGTTCGAAATTATCCAACTAGAACGCCTTGCTGAAGTTGCCTTTGTTATAAATCCAGTTCTATTTTGTAACGACCATAGACTCCTGGAGATGCCCTAAGGATATATTGTTTGTACTCAAGAGTAACTTATGAGAAGGGCTTATGTGTTTTTGATACAACAGAAAACAGTAACTCGGAAATTGTTCGTTTTAGAGAAAAAATGACTGAGAAGAAATGGTAGGGAATCAAAATGTCCATGAAAAAAATATACACTGAAAAAATCATAACCTTAATTTCAAATTCAAATTCCCAAAATACGCTATTATTAATTTTTTTAATTTCGATGGGAAAATTTCGACGAAAAACCATTGGTTCAGAGGTAAGAACAATATGGACAAAACATTGTTAAAAAAGTTTTCCCAATAGCAACTTATGGAAGATTTTCATAAAATTAATTTATATGTATCAAAAGTACTTTTCAATGCCAAAATATGATTCTACATCAAATTTCTAATCGAAATGTGCATAATAATGATCTCCCTAGGAGTAACCGTTTTCGAGATATTTTGAATTTAATTGCATGAGTGGCTAAAAACTTAAGGAACACGCCCTTTTCATAAGTTATTCGAGGTGGACCATCACCAAAACTATGTTTGTTTCAACAAACATAAATATTCCAACATCTTTTTCTTTGACTTTCTCACGATTGGACAAATAATTTGAAAGTTATAGGAGATTACTTCATCATTATTGTTATTACTCCCACCTTGGTAAACCTAAATAGTTGCTTTGATGTGACTTTTAGTTATATGTACACAATAATGTGAAAAAGGAACTTCCAATCAAAACAAATAATTTACCAGAATCAATTAGGTGCGCAACTAAGTTCCCGCTGTTTAGCAATAGATGGCGCCAGTAGTAAGTGCTGGTGTTGTACATCTCAAGCGTCATAAACCAAGCTCAGACATATGGTAAACAAACCACATTGCCATATCAGTGATTTTAGTTTAGTGTTATATATTTTGGTTGTTTGAAGATGTCTGATTTCGTGCCAAATAATCGTCATTTGCGGGAAGTGTTGATTTTCTTCTTTCATTCGAAGAAAACGGCGGCTGAAGCACATCGAGAGCTCCAAAAAGTTTACGGTGATGCTGCTCTGAGTGAAACAACGTGTCGTGATTGGTTTCGTCGCTTCAAAAACGGTGATTTCAGTGTTGATGATCGTCCGCGTGAAGGAAGGCCAAAAAACTTCGAAGACTCTGAATTGGAGGCATTGCTCGATGAGGATCCGTGTCAAACGCAAGAAGAGCTTGGTTCAGGATTAGGAGTTTCCCGCCAAGCCGTTTCTAAGCGATTGCATGCGTTGGGAATGATTCAAAAGCAAGGAACTTGGGTTCCTTACGATTTGAAGCCAAGAGATGTTGAACGTCGTTTTTTCGTCTGTGAACAACTGCTCCAGCGGCAAAAAAGGAAGAGTTTTCTACATCGCATTGTGACGGGTGACGAAAAATGGATTCATTACAGTAATCCAAAACGGAAACATTCATGGGGACTGCCCGGGCATGCTTCAACATCGTCGCCTAGGCCAAATATTCACGCTGCGAAGGTTATGCTGTGTATTTGGTGGGACCAAGTTGGTGTTATTTATTATGAGCAGTTGAAACCAAACGAAACCATTACCGGGGAGCGGTATCGAACTCAATTGATGCGATTGAGCCGAGCACTGCACGAAAAACGGCCACAATACGAGCACAGACACGAAAAAGTGATTCTTCAGCATGACAACGCTCGACCTCACGTTGCGAAACCCGTGAAAACCTACTTGGAAACGCTCAAATGGGAAGTCCTACCCCACCCGCAATATTCTCCTGATATTGAACCGTCCGATTATTACTTGTTCCGTTCGATGGCACATGGTCTCACTGGTCAGCAAATCCACTCATATGATGACATCTCAAAATGGCTTGATTCTTGGATAGCATCAAAAGACGAACAGTTCTATCGAAATGGTATTCACGTTCTACCAGAAAGATGGGAAAAAGTCGTAGCTAGTGATGGGCAATACTTTGAATAATTCCTTTGTAACCTTTGTTTTCAAAATAAAGTTCCTTTTTCACCAAAAAACAGCGAGAACTTAGTTGCGCACCTAATAGTATTTTTAGGTATATAATAGGTCGAAGTTAAAAGACTTTTTTGCTTCTCTCAGATAATTTATTATATGTTTACCTCCCTTGTGGTTTTTTACTTTGACATTGGCTTTTTCTATCGTTTTTAGGAAAATAGTATTGTTGTACTAAATTTGAATGTTGTAATATTGAATTTATTACCTGTGCACTTTTTTATACACACCATGAAAGCTGCTTACTTCGACGTTAGAATACAGTTTAACAGCTATTTTATTATCGGAAATAAATACAACGCAATGATACTTCTGGGTTCCTGGAACTAATTTTGCTTGTTTGTATGTGCTATGTAGTTTGTCGGGTGGTAGTTGTGAAAATGTCCTTGATTTTGTGAATAATCCGTTCCGAATGGCTTTGAACGTTTATGAGAGGGTATATTACAAAATTCCTGAAGAACTTTAGACACATTAGCTTTAGGAATAGGTATCGATAGGTATAAAATCTTAATTTAGTGTTCACCACTACTCAATTCTTATTGTAGTAAATGTCCGTGGAGCCGTACTGTGTAGTAATATTTATCTAATAATAAGTTTAGATAAGTTTAGATAAGTTTATTCATATTTCATAATAATTTGGTTATGTCTCATCTCCAGTTGAGCCATCACAAGGCCCTCTACCATGCGAAGTTGCAAAAAAAGTTCTACAATTCTACGTCTACAATGTTAAATTTTGATTTAAATTGACATAAGTTTGCAAAGTTTTTTTGATTTTTATATTGGGATGCAGCTCCATCAAACATACATATAATTATTTTTATTTGCATTCGCTTTTTTAAAAATGTTAATATTTTGGATATTAACACACGTACTGCTATTGTATCATGACTCGTGACTTCAGACACAACAACATAACTCACATTTTGTAATTCTCCTTTATCTTTGAAATATATAACATACGAATTGTGGCTTGATCATTGTTCCAATGATGGCTTTGAACTTCATCCTGAAGAACAAAAGAATAATTTTCAGGGAAATCACATATTATGACAACTTCGTTTTCTTGAAATGCTGCTTTTATATCTTTTTATCTTTAAGAAATGAAGACTGCTGTTTTTAAATTAAATCATGAGTGACCAATTTTTCTAATTTTTCACTAAAGTATGACACAAATTCATCCACTGGTTTAACTATGGTTTCTATATCACACATATCAGTAGAAATCCATTGCTCATAACGTATTTCAATCAAGTTGTGTTTTTCTAGTTCTTTCAGCATCCATTGTTCGAAATCTTCGATTTTTGAATAATTTTTACATTCACGGAGATAGCATTATTTTGATCTGGTTGGTAGATCACAAACTTTTTTTTCGATGTAATGATTAAACTCAATGTTCAAAGAATATTTGTTTAAGCCATGGAGCATTAAATTTACGTTTTCGTGGATTGTGCAAACACACACATTATGTGTACCAGAACTACTCAATAATGTACAATACACAAATAAAAAGAAATATTGAATTTTCTGCGTTATCTAATGCACATAAAGGGAATGCTAGAATTGGCAGAAAATAATGGGATATTTCATGTAAATTTAAGCCAGATAACGCCTGAATCTAGCCTATTGTTTGAAAGACTGCAAACATTGTTGTATGGCACATGAAAGATTGCAAACAATTTGGTTGTTTACGCCTCCTTTAGCTTGGAATTAAACGGGGGGAAATTTTACGCGGTTGTTAAAATTAATTATTTTTTTTCCTCCACCTAGAACAAAATCAATTTTTTGGTTTAGGTAAATTCATGAAATCTAAGTATTTTCGCACGTCTCCCCCCACATTTTCTTCACCCCGTTCTCTTAACATCTTTTACGACGGAAACATAATTTCTTTCACCCGGCAATGATCGACTAACGTCATCGTCGTTATAGTATTGAAGAACTTTATGTTTAACTTCATCACTCAAGCCTTGTCCACATTTACTATCTGCACAGTGTGAAAGAAACATATAATTTTCCGCGTCATCCAATGCACATAAAGGGGATGCTAGATTTGGTAGAAATTAATGGGATATTTCATGTAAATTGAGGCTGGATATCGCCTAAATCACGTCTGTTGTATGGAAGACTGCCAACAATGTTGTATGTCGTATAAAAGATTGCACACAATTTCATGTAAAGTTAAGCCAGATAACGCCTGAATCTAACCTTTTGTATGAAAGATTGCCAACATAGTTGTATGGCGCATGAAAGATTGCAAACAATTTCGTTGTTTACGCTTTCTTTGGCATGGAATTAAACGAGGGGAAATTTTACGCGCTTGTTAAATTTAATTATTTTTTTCTGTATGGTGTAGATAATACTCCTTTTTGATCAGCCAATTTTTTGGCTTCCTTTGCCATGTTACAATTTATACCAAACTCTTTTAACACTTTTTGCACAGACCACAACTTGGGTAAAACTGTTAAAAAACGATACTTCTCGGTCTTTGTAGTCTCACAATGGAAGATTTTTTCTTTCAGCACCAACAAAACTAAAATCGGTATATAAACAGCTCAGTATGTAATCGAAGACTCTACTGTTTGATAACTATTATAATAGGCCGTCAAGTACTGTATCGTTCATATCTTCGTAACGAAATGTCCGAGTGAAAAAAAAAATCAATGGCGTTCTATGGGAATGTAGCTTTCATTTGCCGTCAACAGAACTGAAATCGGCTCACAAATGTCTGAGAAACCGATGTGACATTATTTGTAACGCACACACACACACACACACACACACACACACACACACACACACACACACACACACACACACACACACACACACACACACACACACACACACACACACATACACACACCCTCTGGGCCTCGCATAAAAACTCGAGTTTTCAAGCGATCTTAATACCCTCCTTTTGGTGTAAGAAGGGTTAAAAGCAACAAAAATTGTATCCATTTATCTGTCGTTTGAACAGACATTTTCTTACAGTTTAGTTTAACTTGCAGAAATGAGTATAAGATACTCATTTAATGAATACTTTCAAGTTAGTGTGTAGAAGACTTAGAATTTTTTGCAACCAACCCCCCGATTGTAAATCGAATGGCTAATCTTGCCCGGGTTTATTACTTTTCCTAAGAAAATAAACAAAAGCGGACGGCGTTCGATCCCGGATGGCCTCCTCGGCATCGCTCTGACAGGCGCGGCCATTTATTATTAACCGGTATCGGAAAACTTAATTGATGTTCAATCCCAGAACGGGCCGGTCCTCTTCATCGGCAACGCCAGATAATTCATGTATTTTTCATCATCGGAGCCACGGACGCAACTTTGGATATGGAAAGGATTAGGAAGGAAACGAGCTGACTTCTTGGAAGAGGTGTCTGAATTATACATTCGATCGGCCGCCGTAGTCATCATCGTCGTCGTAAAGTTGATTTTTAACAAAGAAGGCTACGGAAACTATGTACCGGTTGTATCCGGCTGAGATAGATGGGAGATAAATAATCAGAGGCAGGTGATTTAACGGTACACTGATCTGATGTTTAACGGAATTTAATTTGAATCTAGTGACCAACAGTGCCGGACAATTTTAATCATACACCACATAAATTTTATTATTTCCTTCAAGATCTCCGCTGATTTAAATGGTGGCGGGAAGTTTCTTCTGGGCATAGAAGGTATTGTTATACTAAAAAATTGTGCGGGCATGAAAAATGTCGATATGAGCATGACTTGCTCAATATTAAATAAATTATTGCTGAGGCGGCTGAAATAATAAACACATCATACACAACAAACAAAATAAATCACAAACCTGATTTTTTTACTAAACAGTTATCCCTTTGACTCAATGATTCAACTTTCATTTCGGAGGCCACTCGAGCATTTTGATTCGATTTGACTTGAAGAACGCAGTAGTTTACTTCATGGAGTGCTTTGGATCGTTGTCTTGTTGTAAACCAAACCTGACATCCTCACGGTGTGTTCTCGAACGATGGCGTCCTTGCCCGGATAAGTTTTTCACTATTTCTTGGTTTTCATACTTCCTCCATATCTGTTGCACAGCCTCAAGTGACTCTGAGTATTTTTCCGCAATATTCCGGGGAGAAAGGCCGTTTTCACGGTCGCGAATCACCAATTTTCTGACATCAAGCGAACTCTGTTTCCTGGACATTTGAAACTTTTTGAATACACACGGAACGAACTTCTGTGCTGTGACAACAACTGTCAAAGAATGCAATGCTGCCAAAATGTTAGTACTGGCTTTAATTATATCATCGAGAAATTCGATTTTTGAAGTGTATGATTTATTTTGTCCAAGAAAAAATATCGATTTGTATAAAACTTAATCTGTAAAAATAATAATAACTTTTAATGATTTACGTCTTGTGCTCTGTATTAAGTACACTAAATAGAAAAACTTTCCTATTTATACCACAGATGTATCTGTCAAAATGAGACTAATATGACATGTAATGCATTTTCGAGCCAAGTGTGTGATTTATTTTGTCCAGTACTATGCTCAGAACACTAACTTAACACGTACGTCCCCAACCGCTCTGAGATAGAAAAATTCAAATCTAAAATTATTGATACTCCATCGTTAGCTGCCGGATTATGATGCGGTTTTTTGCAATAGATTACAAAATTATCTTAGTTTGTGAATCTGCACTGGTTATTCCAAAAATATCCGTAGTTTTGGATTCTAAGGTGGGAGTACTGGGGTAAGTACCTGTCCAGGGATGGTGGACAAAATAATTTTAAATGCGAAACATGGCATGTGACATATCGCACTTCATGATTTTGTAAAACTAGGTCATCAGAGGATATTTTGAGAATTTCTGACCATACTGGCCACTAAGGGTGACCCTCCGGAGTCCAAGTTCCTTGGAAAAAGTGGCCATATTCAATTTTTTTTCCAAAACCTGACTTGCGAAATATCAAACTTTATGATTTTTCAAAACTAGGTCTTAGGAGGACATTCTGAGGATTCCTGGCTATACTGGGCACTTAGGGAGGCCCTGTGAGATCTAAGTTTCTCCGGGAAAGTGGCCATGTTCAAATCTTTTCCAAAACCTGGATTGCGTCACATCGAACTGCATGATTTTGCAAAACTTTGTCTTCAGAGGACATTCTGAGGGTGTCTGACCATACTGACCTCTTATGGAAACGATTTGAATTTGGCAGCTTTTCCGGAGGAACTCGGATCTGGTAGGGCCACTCCAAGTTGCCAGTATGGTCAGACACCCTCAGAATGTCCTCTAAAGACAAAGTTTTGCAAAATCATGAAGTTTAATATGTCGCAAGCCAGGTTTTGGCAACGATTTTAATGTGGCCACTTTCCCGGAAGGATTCGGATCCCACAGAGCCTCCCTAAATAGCCAGTATGATCCGGAATCCTCAGAATGTCCTCTTAAGACCTATTTTTGAAAAAACATAAAGTTTGATACATTGCAAGCCAGGTTTTGGCAACCATTTGAATATGGCCACTTTTCCGGAGGAACTCGGACTCCGGAAGGTCACCCTAAGTGGCCAGTATGGTAAGAAATCCTCAGAATGTCCTCCAAAAACCTAGTTTTGCTAAATCAAAAAGTTTGATATGTCGCAAGCCAGGTTTTGGTAAAAAAAAATTAATATGGCCACTTTCACGGAGGAACTCAAAATCCCGTAGGGCCACCCAAGTGGCCAGTATTGTCAGACACCCTCAGAATGTCCTCTGAACACCTCCTGTTCTTCCGCAACAAGAAATCTACGAGCATGAGAGAGTTGAAGTTTGCTGAAGAGGAGTACACTCATCTGCAATAGATTTGTTTCCGTGAGTATATCGACAGTATCCAAGTAAATTTCAGATATCTTTCTTCCTTCTGGACCTATATCAACAGTTCTGCCAGAGTTCCCGTTGATGTTTCCTACGAGTCTCATAGCTCTTGCTCGTCGGTCACAGCTGCGAATCTATTCACCGAGTTCTTCCGTTCCGTACACGACGACAACCCACCTCCGATGTCGCAGCAATACTTGGAAAGTCTTCCATCGTATAACCTTCGACTTCCTCAAGTTACTTTCAGTGATGACGATATTTTGAAAGCCCTCAGCGCTGTCGATTCGTCTAAAGGTCCTGGCCCCGATCTCATTCTGTCCGTCTTTGTCAAGCAATGCGCTCAGTCGCTGCCTGTTCCCGTCACAGCGATTTTCAACCGATCCTTGATCGAAGGAGTATTTCCTGATCCACAAGGCTGGAAACACACATTGCGTGGAGAACTAAAGTTCTGTCCAGTTAGAATTCGGAATCACTTATTGTGTTGCAGCGGCATGGAAAGTGACCGCTGCAAGAATTCTTTCACAGCGGTTTGTTTAACTAAGCGCCCACTTTCTGTGGTATAAATTTCACGGTGTTTCATGCAGTGAAAGTTATTCAATATGGAAGCCGATAGGAGAGAAAAAATTCTGCACACCCACGTTGATAATCCAACGTGATCCGCAATAAAAATCGCAAAAACGTTGAAAATCGCCAAATCAACCGTGTATGATGTGCTCAAACGTTTCAGGGAGCGAAAGAGCGTGGATCGAGTGCCTTATGGTAAGCGTCGTAATGGAACATATGACCGCAAGCTGAACCAAAAGGTGTTGAGATACGTCATAGCGAACCCTGGACTATCAGATAATGAAATCGCATAAAAATTCGCTGCTGCTCGCAGTACCATTCGAAGCATTCGTTTTCGAGCAGGGTATCGTTCTTATCGAGCCAGCAAGCAACCAAACAGAACGCTGAAGCAAAGTTTCGTCACCAAAACTCGAGCCCGGAAATTGTACCAGCAGGTTTTGACGAAGTACCAAGGTGCCTGCTCATCGACGATGAAACCTACGTCAAAATGGATTTCGGACAGCTTCCTGGCCAAAAATTCTACATGACGACGGCACGAGTGGCCAGAGATGTGGAGATGTTCCTGCGAAGTTTTAAATTTGCTTTTATGGACAAATTTACCAAAAAAAAAACTGATGATTTGGCAAGGGATATGCAGCTGCGGAGCAAAGACCAAAGTGTTCGTGACAAATAAGACGATGGACTCGAAACCTGTACAAGAAGGAATGCCTCATTAAAGCCCATAAAGGTCCCGTGAAGTTTTGGCCAGATTTTGGGCAATAATGAAGCGGGAGCTTAAGAAAAGTGGAAAATCGGCTCGGGACGCGACTCAGATGACCAAAATGGGGAACAAATGTGCCAAGGAAGTTGACTCCAGAGGTGTGCAGCGTTTGAAGGGAGGAATAAAGAAGAAAGTGCGAATTTTCATTAGAAACAAATAGAAATGATTTGTATTGATATTTTTTTCCTTTAAGTACAGTGAATTACCTTTGTTTTGACGTATTAAACTTATTTGTACGTCAATCCGTTACCGAGATACAGATGATTTTATTATTCCGGATTCTAAATGGACATAGCTTTATCGACCGATATCTATTTTGAACTGCCTAGCGAAAGTTTTTGAGAGCCTATTGCACGACGTGCTGTATCCTGCCTTTCAGACTGTAATATCTGAACATCAACATGGTTTCACTGTGATCAATGAGCTGGAAAAGCGGTGTCAGGTTGACGCTATCCACGTTGACTTCTCAAAAGCGTTTGAGAAGGTGCCTCACGAATTGGCAATAAAAAATTGAACCACCTGGGACTACCTTCTTGGATCATTCAGTGGCTGAAATCATATCTGTCTGCGCGCAAAGCTTTTGTCAAAGTGCACGATGCTAGGTCGAATGTATTTGATATTCCTTCCGGCGTCCCGCCGAATATTAGTCCCCTGATATTCGTCCTCTTTATCAATGATATGTGTGATAGCCTCAAGTCTGGGAAACTGCTTTATGCAGATGACTTAAAGCTTTTTCACGTGATTAAGTCGCTTGTGGATTGCGGTGCACTACAAGCTGATATTGAACGTGTTTCAACTTGGTGCGAAATAAACGGAATACAAATGAATGCGGCGAAATGTAAAGTAATGACGTTCACTCGATGTCAGATAACTATATCTTTTGACTACAGGCTGAATAATTTGCCATTAGAAAGAGTCACGTCGATTAAGGACCTTGGCGTCATACTTTATAGTAAACTACGCTTTAACGAACACATCTCAGTGACAACTGCGAAAGCCAATGCGATGCTAGGTTTTCTACGCCGGAACACAAATTTTCCTTAAAAGTGCCCATCTTGCAATGTATGGCGAACTTTTAGACAATTATATTGCCTTTATTAACAAAAAAATCGTCCAATTCTAAGATAGCCATTTTTTGCAAATTCACTTTAAATTTTAAAATATATTTTTGTAGTGTGTAGGAATCGATTTTACAATTTTTAAAATACTTTTCATAAAAGTAAAGACAATTTTCTAAAAGTCACGCATACCTCATTTTTTTGTAAGTCTTTTCACTTTTGAGTTTTGTTGATTTAAAAAAAAAAACGATCAAAAAACTTAAGCCCTTTTCAAATGGTAGTCTACATAAATTTTGAAAAAACAAAGTATGCAAAGTTGCTTTAAAAGACAAAGTCTACACACCCACAAAATTTCACTGGATTCTGAGAGGGTGCTACCAAACACTGGATGAGTTGGCGTGAAATTCGTCATTTAGGCCCGATTTAGGCCGGACGTCGCTTGAATTTACATGAAATATACCATGAACTTATACAACATCTAGTAGATCATATATGTGCATTAGATAACGATGAAATGTACATGTTCAAAAGACAGTGCCATGCGCTAGCATATTATGCAGATAGTTCAAAGGCAATTAATTTATTAACGAAAGAGAGAGTAAACAATGAGAGCCTCTGATTTATTGTCGACCTAATGACAACTTTCCCTTGTATTAATCTCAAGCTCCCTAATATTCCAAAATCCCACATAATAGAGGCAACAGATGCTGAATCAACCAGCCAGCAACAGTTTCCTCCAATCAACCTAATTAAACAAATCCGAGTAATGTATCCAACGAAATCACCCATTAATTTGGCTTCCAATCAGCTGAAAATAAATTCCAACGATCATCCGTTGACTTAATGATAAAATTCTCATCGAATCCACAGCTCCCTGCAATGTAACGTTGTACAACCAGTTTTCATTTCATTTTTATCGCCTCGACATAATAATGAAAACACAACCGATATTAATACTTCCAACCGGGAGATTCCTCGCGTTACATGTGATAAGGGATAATTCTCGGAACTCAGTTTTCATCGGATTGGTATCAATAAACATGGAAGGGGCCCATTTTTGACTTGACATTGATATAACAATTGAACGAATCTCGAACAAAACACAGCGAACAAAAAAAAACAATGAAAGAAAGTAGGCCCTGTTTGAAACATTACACAAGCATTTCAGTGGGCACAAAATTTAATTAAACCGAGAATAGCTGGTGTATATTTCGTCATTTTTCCTACGCTGACTGTGGCTTGAATGCGCTAAAAGGTGGAAATAATTTTGATTATCGAACCACCGAAGAAGGTTTCGGAATTTTTTGAAGTTTTTATTTACATGGTGAATTTAGTTTGAGGTATTCATGTTTTGGCAACGATCAGCTTAGTGAGCAAGTTTTACGAATTATAGATTTCATTGATTTGATTCCAAAGAATTTCTCGTCTATTTTGACTTAGTGAGTAGTTTAAATTAACGGACGTATATGTCCGTCTCTGCACCTAAATATAAATGCTTCTCTATTTTAAAGGATTCTTGCTAACTCCTAATAAAACGTCTATTAGCCCAAGTAACAATTTTAGTTTTATTCCAGCCGTATAGCACTCCTCCCGGCTTAATTGATAAAAGTACACTCAAAACTGTTTGGTTAGCTGGTTTCTGATTAGCGGCCAAATTGTCTGAAATTTCGCCAAAAGATGTACTTTTATACGAAGAATCTTTTAACAGAGTTTCAGGCCAACAAAACCCTCCAAGACGAAAAGAATGTGTAGAAGTAGTGCTTAATCCTACATCTTTTTGTATTGATCACGAGAATCTCGAAAACTCCCCTAAAACGAGAAATTACGTCTACTTGAGTAGTTGTTTATGGTGACTTTCCTCAATGCCAGTTTGCCGTTTACTGTATTTACTGGAGGCAAAATAGTTTTAAAATGCTTTTCCAACTGACTATAATAGGATGATATGAATGAGTTCTAAAATGGCATTTCAAAACAGCATTTCAGGAGTTCATAAAGTCGAAATAAAACCTTTGATAGGAGTAAAAGAAATTTCTCATGAACCTGACAAAAATCTGAAACCTGTTGGCACCTCTTGGGGCCATAATAAAACCAAATTGATTTCTAGTGGCTTCCATTAAACTTTATGAAAACTTAATAAAGCTGGATGGTTTTGGCAATGTTATTTGGCAGTAGTTTGCACATAGGGTACGGGACGGGTTTTAAGCAGTTTATGCATCACCTGGAATATTTGATGAAGCTGTATGTAATCCACAATAAGAACTGCCCATATTTAGACGTTATTCCCTCTGCTTACTTCTTATCTATCGGAAATTACCTTCAGAAACGAGCATTAGCTCCGAAAATGTAATAAAGCAATGTAAAAAAGTTCTCAAGTCCAGGGACTTATTAAAAGCATGCGGATTGCTTTCCGATCATGAAAATGTTTTCTTTAGCTCCGCAATCCGTACATAAATTAGCAACATTGTATGAGTGTGATTTCGTGCATGTGTGTGAAGGCAAAATGAAATAGGCCAGTTCACGGTTTGTTGCTTACGGCAATTTCCTCAACCCGCTCCTTCGTTTTACCCATCCGCTCTCCAAAACAATCAACCGTAACAAGTCGATTACTACGATCACAAACTCCTCTCACTGTGTGTACAATGAACACATATTTGTACTATTCCTTGCGGTGATTTCCAGAACAGTGATTAGTCTTTGAGAACTCAGGTACCTTTGTGCAATTTGTTTAGAAGAGAAGTTGGAAATGGCAACGGAGTTTTTTTTATTAATCTTTTTCTAAAAAATGCATTGATTCGCAGCTTGTCGCCTAAGTAAAGGAATGTATCCTGACCATGTCGGATTTAGTCGCGCCGATGATGGCCAAAGTTCTGCTGAATCAGAATACTATCTGGATACCCTTGTACACTCATCTAACGGAGCACTTGCGTTCCTACCGCGTTTCATCAAAGCCTCCGAACGCTTCCCGAAAGGTAATGAGGAGATTTTCGATTTGTACCGGAAGCTTATTCAGAACTCAACTCGTTCAAAAACACGTCGAAAAGATCGTTCGCGAGTGCATCTATTATGTGCAATCGTCGTCAGTAAGTATTCGGGAGCGCGTACTGGATCTGAATGAAAACTTCTACATGTCGCAGCTGTTGGGCGACATGGTGAGCGTGTTTGATCAGCGAAAGCTAACCAACCCGGTATGCGTGAGCGATGCGCACCAACACCGTGATAAGTGTTTCCGAGGATCAACTGCTGGAAGCGCTAAGGAGTGTATCGAAAATAAGCTATCCACAAACTTTCTTTCAAATTTTGTTGAAAACCGATATTTTATTCATAAATTGATCCTTTATTGTACGAGGTTAAACTTGAACATAATGAAGACCGGATGAAATTTAAGTTATTCCTTCACGAATTTTCGAGCTTTGGATCGAATGCTCTTCATCAAGTTCCGGACAAGTGTTGCATCGCATTTTTTGAACGCTTGAGCCCAAATTTTTTTGAACTCCTGCATGTTCCCAGCTGCCTTACCAGTCTTCTTGAAGACCCTCTTCACGATTGCCCAGTAACGTTCGATGGGTCGAAGCTGAGGGCAATTTGGTGGATTGATATTTTTCTCAACGAAATCTATACCCTTTTCCGCAAGCCAATTGAGAGTGGTTTTGGCATAGTGAGCCGACGCTAAATCCGGCCAAAACAGTGGAGGTGTACTATGCTTCTTATATAAAGGCAACAATCTCTTCTGGAGACACTCAGATCGATAGATTTCCGCATTTATAGTTCCGGTAGTGTAAAAAATGGCTGACTTCAAACCACAGGAACATATTGCTTGCCATACCAGTACCTTTCGACCGAATTTCTCCACTTGAATCGACCTGTCCGCATCGCTCACATCCTCCCCAACGACGGCAGTAAAGTATTGTGGACCTGGAAGGGTTTTTGAGTCCTCCTTTACATAGGTCTCATCGTCCATCAAAACGCATGCATCCGGACGCTGCAAAAGACGCGAATACAATTTCCGGGCCCTTGTTGCTGCTCGCTTCTTCTGTTTTGCACTTTGTTTCGAGATTTTCTGCTTCTTGTAGGTCTTCAGGTGGTTTCGCCTCTTGATACGCTGGTTCATTCCGACACTCGTTCCTGCTTTTTTGGCCAAATCACGTATTGACATTGATATGTTCTTCATGATTAGAGATACCACTTTCTGCTCCAGTTTCGGGTTGGAAGAACCGGGTTTTCTGCCTCTTCCTGGTAGCTCATCCAAAGACTAGTGTTCCCCAAACTTATTAATGATGGTTTTTACACTCGCATGTTGAATTCCAAACCGCTTCGCCAATTTTCGCATAGTAATACCTATTTGTAAGACTTGTTCATTTTATGAAGATGACACATTGTTTTGCAGATGTTTTATTTACTAATAATCTAATTCAAAAACGGGCTTATGTGTAGTAATCACTGTTGTCTCTGTATTACGGAAAAAATATAAGTTTCATCGAAATACTCCTAGATATGAAACTAATGCACTTTTTGACGAATACCCTCCATTAGCCTTTCCACAGTTCTCTGCGATACCTTTCGGCTAGCAGATGACCTCATTTTTTTGAACTTGTGCCTCTCTGCCATAGGTGCCGCTTGATTAGAGGCCATACTCTCAGAGGTGCCGCCCAGTAGCACTCGATCGAACGTAATTGAGGACAATTTGTTGGATTATCCTCTTTTTTTCACAAAATTGATCCCGTGCTCCTTCATCCGATCCAGCGTAGCAGAAGCGTAGTGAGCGAATGCAAGACCAGTGCAAAACAGTGTGGGGACGTTGTGTTCACGATACAGAGGAACAAGACGCTTTTTCATGCATTCCTTGCGATAAACCTCATCGTTGATGGTCTCAGTGATAAAAATTGGCAAACTTTTCTTGGCACATGAGTAAATTGCCTGCCACACAAGAATTTTTTGGCCGAACTTCTCCTTACCGATCGTTCTTCTGTCATCAGGTGCGTTTTCCCTACAACCGCATTACATAACTGCGACCACGGTAGCGTAGTTCTGTCCAGTATGGAATATGTTTCGTCATCTATCAATATGCAACGATTGGGATGCTTTATTAACATTTTATTAAGCTTCCGGCATCGCTCTTTGGCTCGTTTCAGCTCTTTTGCGCTCCATTTTGGCGTGTTTTGCTTCTTGTATGTCCTGATGTTATTTCTCTTTTTGACAGTTTCTTGGAAACCTGTCGGACTGAGTTCGGTTTTTCGGATAACAGAAGCTCAACACATTTCTTCTTCTTTTGAGGGTTTGATAGGGCCGCTTCTGGTTCTGGATCTTGGCATATCATCCACAGTATGTATTTCTTGGCAAACTTTGAAAGTTTCTGCTTCCTTACTTCCTCCGGGACATCAAACTTGTGCTGGGTGGTGAAGAACAGTAGCCCCGGAAGCTGCCGGAAGTCCGCCTTGACGTAAGTCTCATCATCCATGAATGAACAATGAGGCTTCGTCAGGAGTTTCAGGGCCCGCGACTGCAAACCCAGGGTGCTAGAGTATCCATCCTTAATAGAGTAATAGTTGGTATAAAATTTTCAAACAAATGCACAACCCGAAGAATTTGTTTTGATGAATGGGTCGAAAAATGCAAACAATCGATTTGCAAAAGACATGGCATGCTTTTTCGACCGGTCGAAATCTAAAACACGTGTAGTTTTGCTTTTCTATTTGCACACCTTTTTACGGCAGCAAGGTAAATGCACCCTTCTTTTTGGGGAAATGCTCCTTAAACTTTGGAAAAATGCTCCTTAGATGCAATCGGAGGTATTAACCTTCTGGTTAGCGCTTGCCGGTTGTTTTGACGGGTCTAAAGTTTCTTCAAGATTGTAGTTATTCCTATCTTAGCATGTTCATCCATAACGATCTGTGAAATTCTAGAGTGTGTCAATTGATTTACCTTCTATAACTATCTTGGCTCATTCTCGAAGTGTGTCGCAACGTGTGTTCTGACGTCTAATCTCTTTTCTCTTTCAAGCGCATAGAAACTATAGGACTTGCTGTCAGGCAAACGCTTCCCTATCAAAACAATTTACACTCGTCCTATGCGTTTGAAAGAAAGGGGACTAGACATAAGAAAACCTTATAACCTAATAATTAATCTCTCTCGTTCACTTTTTCGCTTTGTTGGTGATACTGAGGTCATATTCGTCGCCCAGTTCCAACAATTTTATTTGCGAATTAACACTCATCGTATTTCAACAGCCGTTTTTTTTTATTATGAGAAGCGATACCAGTGTAGCATTACCACAATAACCGAAAACGGCTTTAAATCAAATATAGCTATCTTGTTGGAATTCTCCTTTATTGTTATTTCGTACAAGCAAGGATGTTTCGAAATCTCCATATCCCGTTTTGTCGTTTTGGCTACGTGTTTCATTTTTTTTTTTTTTTTGCAGGAGGACTGTTTTTTTTTCGTTCAATATTTCTTCCTCTGTTAGCTGTTCGTACTGACTGTCAAAACCATCAAATATTCGAGCACATCAATAGATCATTGCACGATGGCGTCATCAATGCAGTTTTGACAGTTCAGGGAGCTTGTTTACACCACAGGACTGAAGCGGCTGTCATCCACGAACAACAACCGTGAAGCCGAAAACTTGGTGCTGCGTGTGGTGCTTATTTAACAGCTCGGTTTTCTTGAAGGCTATATGCAGCAAACACAATATTCGCGGCGGAAGTTGTCGTGTTTTCTCGTTGATTTGATTCGAGAGAAAAATCTTCCGTGTTGTATTTAGGGCAGTGGTTGTCACAACGATACTATTTTTTCATTGTTTATCAGCCAGGCATTATCATGTTTTATCTAAATTACCGATACTAATAGTTTGGTGGAAGAAATATTGTACAGAAATATAATCCATTGTGAACCGAGCTTAAAATGTTAAAATCGTCACTAGCGCCACACCAAAAGTGGCAGGCTTCAAGAACTAACGCTCTCTTCAGTCCTCTGGTTTACACGGACTTCGAATATTTTCGGTAAGATCAGTTTGAGATGTTGTGCTCTAAATTTAATACGATTGAAGTAAAACAGCCGGATAACAGAAACCAGTGCTTATTTCTACATCATTTCCTGGATCTAATCATACAGAATCCAGAAAAAAAGTCAATGAACATTTTTGTTTGAGCGGTTCAATTTCGAACACCTGGAAAACAAGCTTCCTGAACTGTAACTGTGTAATGATCTAGGGTAGGGAACGGCTTAAGCTCCCCGGGACCCTATTCCAAGCAAGGGCTAAACGTTAACCTACAACGCTCATTTTTTGCAGTATGATGCTTCACATGATGATGCACCATGGTGCAAAAAATGAACGTTGTAAGTTATCGTTTACCCCGTGCTTGGAATAGGTTCCCGGGGAGCTGAAGCCGTTCCCTACCCTATATCGAAAAAAGAAACTGTTTCGGATCTCGGCTCTCTTTTTGACATTTTTTTTTCAGTTCGAATTCAAACTTGTAAAATCCGCACGAAAACAAAGCGAAATGTTTTTTTCTCGCCGAAGAAGAAGTGTGTAGAGATGAATTTTATTTCCTAGAGTAAAATTGGGTTTACACTTCAAGAAAACTGTATTTTTTGTGTAGACTTATTTCCTGCCACGGGAATTCAAATCCCGGGTTCCATTTAAAACACACAAGCGCACATCTTCCAGTGACGCTTTTCCCGACCTGTAAACCAGTCTTAAACCGGGAAATTTTTAACATTTGGTCCGAGAAAACCGGGAAAAAACCGGGAATTTGAAAATGAAAATTGAGAGGCCACCCTGTTTATGGATTTCGTGTGAAAAATGGCGAAAAAATGTTTTCCTTAAATATTAAGCTTAGACCCAATTCAAGGTTCATTGACCTAAATAAAAGCCTTTTCCCCTTCATTTTAAATTACTGTTGCCAAGTCAATATTCAATGTAATATAAGGAAAAACAGTTGAAAAGTTACCATTTTCTTATAAGATAGTATATTACGCCTTATCAGCATCTTAGTGATCACCATTCATGCCATTTTCAGTAGGGTCTTTTTGACTTGGTAAAAAAATCACCTGGATTCATCATGCGATCTTAAAACCATGATCGTTACCAAATATTTACACGTCAGTTTAAAATGATTTTTTTTTTTTGAATGAAAACAAAACTCTTGGCGGATTGTTCAAAAAAATTCGCTTCTACGTGTTTAATAAAATTTCCTTTTTAGCGCCGTTAACCCACTGTTCGCAACGTTTCACAATCGTTCATACCGTCTTCGACAAATGCCACGGTAATTCAATTGTTACTTTCACGCAGAAAAACTACCACCATTTCCCCCCAGAGAGTGAAAAAAAATGTCAACCAACACCGCCGCCACCAGACAGACAATAAATTACGCAAGTAAATTGACCTCGGAGAGCTCATAAAAGGGAGCTTTTGCGTCACCTCCAGCCGTTGGTTGTAAGAGAGGTGAAAAATACGGATGTTTGCCATTCCAATCCGCCCTTTACCCTCCCTCATCATTGCACATACGTACATCGTTTGAATTCCCTTCGGCGGAGTTCTCCGTTTAGAGAGCATCGTTTGCCAAAGACAAGCCAGAAGAGGGTGGCAAAACTATCGTTCCAGAAATCAGCTTTAAAATGTGGCAGTAAGTCGTAAAAGCGATGGAAAACCGAAATTTTCCACCTTCTCTCAATTCCATCTCACATTCCCGGTAAGGCGGCAACGCTGAAGAGTTGAAGAGTGGCACCGAATGAAATTCACAGATAGGTAACGTCTTTTGCGGATGAGGGGTTTGAACGATATTCTTTTTTTTTTCTAGTCCCCTCGAAACAGCCTCTTAAATACTCAGAAAGACGCCAACTGGGACATGGAACTGCATCCGCAAATAGCGGTTCCTTTCTGTACATTAAAATTTAATGTTTGATGATTTGCGACTGCTGAGTGTTCTAAAATGCAATTTTCAAATGTGATTGGGCTGCGGTAAACAGTGATGGAAAGTGAACAAAGGTGGTCCGAAGCTACACTACGCGTAGAATTCGCCTCAAATCTGAATGTCAATAAATTGAATTCGCAACAATACAGAATCGAAAGTGATCATCATCCGAATAGCGATTATATTTGTTTAACTTCTTCTTCATTGTTTATTTCACTTCTGTAGCTAGCGGAGTAAGCCAGAGAGTGTAAGTGTTCTAGATGCATTTTCACAGTTAGAAATCGAGATCTTTCGATCCCAGCTGCAATAAATGATCTAATCAGGGCTGGTAGCGGATTTATGGATAAATAATAGTGACTAAAATGATAAAAAGCATGACTAAGTGCTAGTGGAATGAAAAATGAATGAATGCGTCGGATGTTTGCTATTCAGTTTTCAGTCACGTAATTTTATGTTTTAAGGCACCAAAATTTACATAACAAGATATACTTTCCGCCGGTGATGTGACATTGCATCATAAGATATTGTTTCACACCATGGAGTATATTTGTGTGCATGAAAGTGCCAACAATTAGTTTTAGGTTGGCATCTAGTAAAACACAAAATTCAATCTATTGTTGAATTACTTGAAACGGAATTCAGATCTTTTGTTGTTTCCAGCTCATGTAATTTTCATTATTTTTAAGAGTGAAGCACAAAGATCAGAATTTTCAACTAGAAGATCTCCAAGAACGGATCAATTCAGCTTCCGGGACTGAGGCAGCTTTTTATTTAAATTTATTTGAAAACAAAAGCATCCTAAATCAAATTTGAGTAAATTAAACATGAATGTGAGCATCATTACCTCACAGTGTACCTCCAACGAATGACACCCAGACGTCCAGTCTGGAAATGGGTTAATATTCGCAACGAGGAACGAACGTCAGTCGTTAACATTTGCTCTTTAGTGCTTTTTCGTTGATTGAATTGACCACTGCTGACCGGGCGGAAAATGAGAGATCGTTACTGTAATTTCTGCATCAATTACCGTTAATGCTTCCTTTTTAAATTGGAGTTAATTGGGATGATTTTTATTTACGAATGGAAGGATCATTGCATTTACAGCTCATTTGGAATATTAAAGGATTGAAAACTGAGACTCTGAGACTTCCATCGTACCGACAACTAAATCATGGTCAAGATGACTATTGCATATATGGTTACAATAATCAATGTAAATGGTTGAATTCATCACGTTCTTGACTATGGTCATGGTAACAAAGACTATTCCGACATTATAGTAAATGTTGAATCAACTATTCTTAATGATCGGTTCAAACTCTCTATACTGCCATAGCCATCCTAACCACCAACACAGAGAACAGACGAATTGGCTTACACGAATATAACAAAAACTCATGTGTAAGCTTATATAGTGGCGCCGTAGTGCGGCGACATTCCATACTAATTACTACCATTACGGTGAAAGCAATCCACCCATGGGAAGAGTTATTTTTCTTCATGTCGTTTCTATTTCATGCGAAAAGCAAGGAGAAATTGACCTACCGTTAAGTTGAAAAAAGTTGTGAAGTTGTGTAAAAACTTCACTTTCTACAAATTTAAATTCTTTTGCCCTTGTTTTCCATGTATAAAGAAAGACGGCCTGTGGAAAAAGTGGTACAAATATAAAACTCTTCTCTTGGGTAAGAAGCGTTCACCGTGCAGTTCAATTTTCGATCTGTGATCCGGCACCCATGTAAAAAAAAAACAGATCTGGCAATGTTAATGTATCGTCTCTTTCATTATTTCGCTGTGCGAATCTAGCAAGTTTAGCATCACAATAGCGAAACGAGAGAATAAAAGACGATAAATTCACATTGCCACACCTGTTGATACGAGCAGTTTGTTTACAAAACGATAGAAAACAATGTAGAAGGAGATGTCTCGCTCATCGCCATGAGGCACCAAGAGTGGACAGCAATGTTTTTTTACTAGAATGAAAGATATGAAGAGAAAGTTGAAAGTTCCGTCAGTGTACGGTAGGCTAGAAATAGAACAGAGGTATTGAAAATTGAGTGAAAGGGCATGGTAAAGTAGTATTCGAACCACAGGCGCTTCATTTGCCTAACATCCCACTATGGGGACAGATGTTAGGCAAATGAAGCGCCTGTGGTTCGAATACTACTTTACCATGCCCTTTCACTCAATTTTCAATACCTCTGTTCTATTTCTAGCCTACCGTACACTGACGGAACTTTCAACTTTCTCTTCATATCTTTCATTCTAGTAAAAAACATTGCTGTCCACTCTTGGTGCCTCATGGCGATGAGCGAGACATCTCCTTCTACATCATAATCGTTACTACACGCACGGAGAACACAAACATAACAATTAATGTATAGATAGAAAACAGTTTAACAGAACTTGTTCCAGTTCTAATTTATTATTATTGACTACCGGTAAGTAGTTAAAAACCATAGAAATCCTGATTTCAATCAGCGTTAGCTTTCGTTTTAGTGTAGCAGCAACTATCGCGTGGTTCCCGTTCCAAGTCCTAGTTCTACCATATGTCAGTCGCTGCAGCACCTAGTTTTCTCCCGTCTGGATGTGTCCAGAAAATCAAAAGAACCAGCCATATGTTTGCTCCTTTGTAAGCATAAAGGGTCACCCACAATAGATACGTTTGCGTTCCGTTGACGTAAATTTGACAGAAAACCTATGGGAAAACTGTCAAATTTACGCAAACGCACCCGCAACGTATCAATTGTGGGCCAGCCATAAGAAAACCAATTCAAGGTCCAACGGGGTCCGTGTGCGTTTCAACACCTCCGAGTGTGATTTCCCTTGCGGAACATCAATTCCCGTCTGCTACGGACTTCCCGGATAAGGAACACAAGGAGCTAAATAGGCAAAACTGGTTGTCAGCAGGAAGTAAGAGAGTGAAGGGACGACAAATCGGCAGCGGCATAAATACTACAATATACAGCGGGGCTTCCAGCTGCCGACAATACTGGATGAAATCATTCTTATCACATCATGTTTTTGAATTAAACTAATATGACTCAAATAATCACTCTTTCAATTACTGAATCAGATGATATTACCAAAATCAATTTCATTTTTTTTATTCACTCGTTCCTTCAAAACAAACAAACAAAAAATTACAGGAAAATTTAGTTTCTTCTACTAAGTTAACTTTGTACCGCATGTTAATGATCTATGTGAAGGAATTTATTTTTCCCAAAGTATTTCCTTGCTGATTTGTGCACATTTTCGTCCCATTTTAACCTTTTACCACCACTTTGTTCATCAAAATTGATGACGTAACAGAACTCTGTCAATGTCCCTATGTCTAAATTTAAACACTAGCGCCACCCCATTAGACATTCCATACTAATTTGAATCGACAGTTCCGTTTATGATCACAACCGGTCGTTTGAGCTTGGACGTCTGTGCTCTGTGCCACCAATAATGGTAAAATTGACTATCAAAGTTTTTCTCTGTGCTGTCAAGAATAGAGGGAGTAACGACTAAAATTTGACCAAACAATGTGTCTTCGGTCAATCGGATCAATTTCAAAATTTTAAAAGACCCAAATGGCAACCCGCTAGTATATTAGCAGAGCGTGGAAAAGAACCAACTGCTCCATAGATTGTATCATTCGCATGAATGATCTTTATTTCAATATAATGGATGTCCACATTAAAATTGCAACACACAAAGCGATTTGACAAAAATCCGTCTTTTAACTAACGGTCTTGAAATTTTCGGAGTGTCAAATAAAACATCTCTGCTAAGTTTTGCCATGTTCACATTTTTCAACATAGGGTAAGGGGATGTAATGTTAGCCTAGCTCCTTCATTCGGCCTATGTACCAAATGTGTCATTAATTCGGCGATAATCAACAAAATCATGTTGCTATCAGGATGATCGATTGCACCCAAAGCAATTGAGACATTATTAATCAATTTATAGTTGTTCATTTCCGCGTAACTTTCGATTTCCTTAACTTTTTTGACATCATAATATCACTGATTAAGCTGAACAGATTATCTACACGATCTTTGAATGATCTAAATTTGGTTAAATTTAACCTATAAACCGAGTAATGCAGTCAAGAAAGTAGTCACACGTTATAAACTTACTGTTCACATAGGTAAAATAACAATGATTGAACAAGAAAACTGTAGACCCAATGTTAGAAACATATTTATTTTTATGTTCCCAAATATGGTCTGTTGCATGAAAAGCATATTAAAAATGTTGTTGCTGGTAAAATTTTCAATAAAAATGTCTGAGTTTCGGTTGTATGTTTTCCAAATGGCTCATCTAAACACAAACCAAAGTGTAGAGTGAATTATAATGTTTTCATTATCGGATGGCCGATAAATTATATGTGAGAATCATATAAGTGTTTCTTAACTGTTTTGTATAGTTTCTTTTGTCAAATTTTGTGTTGGGTGAAGCCAATACAGCTAGTAACGCCTTAAATCAGAAAATCAGAAAAGAAAACCGTACGAAGACTACATTTAATTACAAATCTATCGAATGGGACGAAGTTGCATCCATGAATAGACCCAATTTGGTGCTTATAGACCGACATTAAATACACATCCCTCGAAAGTTTCTGACTTTATAAAATGAGTTGTATAACTTTTTGTGATACAAACTACCAAATGTCTTCTTAAACTTATCTAATCGAGTGTACAACTAGTTAAATTTTGCTTCCAGCTCAAATACTTTTTGAGTTACAATAAAAAAAGTAATCGATCGTTGCATATTAGGCTGAGTCAAGAGGCACATACCCTACATTTCAAATCCAAATGCCCCTGCCTTTCCCTTAAAGGGCGAAAACGAAATTATTGCAACACAGTTATTTTACTATAAAATCTCATGTATTCATCGGACTAAAATCAAATTTGCGGGACAGTTTTATACATGTATTAAGCTCATTTTATTTTATTTTATTTTCTTCTCCCCCAAGATATAGAGTGGTGGGAATGCCAAAAAATGTGTGCGAAAACGAAAAAAACAACTTCACTCATATTTGATCATAAAACTCACGTTTGCTCAGAATGCACAGGCTTTCATCAACTTGTATAATTTATAACTCGATCTAAAGTATTCTGGCAGCACTGGCAGCACAGCACATAACATCAGTATGTTTACTGTTTGGGAAAATTATTTATTATCGTATCTTAAGAAGCTCTCATATCAGGCAAGATAGGCCGCAGTATTTCGAAGAGGAATTGGGCCCCGAAGTAGATTGTTTAATATTGTTTCATTGTTTTTCTTGTAGGAAGACGAAAAACAGATGGAATCACCTCCTGAAAGAGATCAATGCGGTTCGACCAACAGCAAATATTGAAAACTACTGTTTTGCATTTGGTCGATCTGGGTTGCTTTCTTTTTTTGAGGTGATCCGTTCGGCAGTCATTAAATGCCACATATTCCTATTGTACGTATTGATTGACCCAACCAATTCGACGTTGGCTTCGACTGTGGGAAACGTTGCTGATGCAGTGACGCATATTCGATTTGAAGGAAGTGGACAAACATCGGATAGAGTCGTTTTGATGAAGCTTGCGTCGGTATGCGGACACTGATTCGGAGTCCAGAAGCGAAAGTTCTGTAGGATCATTTTAAGTTGGATACTTAGAGAGAGGGCCTGATGATGGCGTGACTCAGGTGAATAGAAGATGGGGGCTGGCAATGAGCTGTGCTTGGACTGGGGGACCGACACAGGCTCCAACCAAGCTAAAAATAACCCAATCTACACAAGTTATAATTAAATACATATTAATTTAATGACTAGCGTGTGAGGATTACCACAACGTTGATACGGTAACCCTTCACGCCAGAACTTTTTTGTTTTGATTATGCAATTTCAATGTCAAAACCAAGCTTTACAAAAGGTAGGAATGTTGAATAGCTTAATATGAATCCAGTGAATAAAAGATGCTCATAATTGCTCAGAGTTAAGGGTCACCCACAATAGATACGTTTGCGTTCCGTTGACGTAAATTTGACAGAAAACCTATGGGAAAACTGTCAAATTCACGCAAACGCATCCGCAACGTATCAATTGTGGGCCAGCCATTACTCAGGACTGCTCAGTGTCTTGCCCCAAGGTTGGACCCTACGCTCTCCGATATGAATGAAATTTTATCCATATGTTGGTTTCTACCCAAAATAACATTTTCCGTAAAAAAAATCCAAAATGTTCCTGCACTAATTTTCTATAAGGGCGTATTTATAATGGTGATTTTATTTTTTCAAAATAAATGCGATAATTTTTTTTTGAAAAAATAAAAACAACATTTTAAACGACTCATCGGATCAAAATGTCGTCATAGAAAAAGTTGTAGATAATAAAGTGTTTTTCAAGAAAAAAAATACACTGCAACTAAAAAAATCGTAAATTCATGCTTAAAAACATAAAACGTTGGATTTCTCAGATGACCCCCATATGATCCTCCTAATTTTTTTTTTTTTTTTTTGGAGAGCTGAAGTTGTGTTCTTAAAGCTGGAGAAGCGTTAAAGATGGTCACTTCTTTAATTGTTTTATGTTTTTGTTTATAAACATTTATAAATTTTTTGAAAATGTTGAAAATGATAATTTTTTCTACTGAGATATACCAAAAATAGATTTTATGCATTATTTTTAATTAAAAAGCACAGAAAACTTTTTCGTAAGCCTACCCGTTCTCAAGTTATTGCAAATTTTAATAACAGAAATTAATTTTTTTGCAATTTTTTGGCCCTTTTTGATTGTTAGTCGTGATGTCCACAACAAAATTTATTTTTCATAATTGTTTATTGAAAATCAGGCAATTTTTTCTCAGACACGGTGGCCGTCAGACTTACCCGTTTCTGTTTGGACGCGATGGAAAAGAATCAAGTTGATGCTTTTGGATATGTGTGTGTTTCGGATAGTTTTGTTTAGGGAGAGAAGAAGTAGTGTTTTATACAATGTTGTTTTTTTTTTCAATTTTCAATAAATTTATTACATTTCAGATCATTTGAGTACATTCAATATTTTGGGTTCATCATTAGAATTAGAAAATATCTTATCTGCTATTTGGATATTTGAAACTGGAATGAAAGAATGATATTTTTAAGTTCCAGGAATTGGAACTAGGTTGATCGCGAGTACATTCAGGATCGGCAAAATTTTCCTTTAACTGGTTCCTTATTACCTCGTAGTCCTTAGCCTTGGCGTTGAGATTTGTTTGGTCTTCATCATCCAAAACCTGAAATATATGACGCTTAACTCCATCCATAATTTCCATGCTTTTTTGCTGGGGGTAGCAAGCACTTCTCATTTTCTTCGTTGAAATTGGCGATACATGAATTCCCATGATGCCATTGTTGAATGTCTCGATGTTATATGACAAACTGATTTTATTAACAATAGACTCCTCTGAAGTCGATGAAGCTACAGACGTAACGGATGGGATGGCATTGACTATGGATTCACTTTCCATATCTACTGGTCTCGTTGATTGCACACCACTGGTAGAAGGCACTTCCTCATCATTCGAAGGTGGTGGTTTTTGTTGGGGACGATAAACTAAGGGACGACACTTAAAGGGTGATACGGTCAAAATTTGGTCAAGGGAAAACGCGTGTAAATCGGTGAAATCGTTTATTTAAAAAATCAAATTAAATTTCTTTTTCAAGTTCAATTAGTATAAAATTCAGGAAAAATATTCAGTTAGGCTTCCGCTTTTCCAAATCCGAATTGCCGGGCCTTACGCTTGACCCCTGCCATCAGATTTTGTACAGCCACCTTGTCCACCTTCTTCGCCGCAGAAAGCCAGTTTGCCTTGAACTGCTGCTCGTCCTTAGCAGTTTTTTTGGTCTTCTTTAGGTTCCGCTTGACAATAGCCCAGTATTTCTCAATTGGGCGGAGCTCTGGCGTGTTGGGAGGGTTCTTGTCCTTGGGAACCACCTGCACGTTGTTGGTGGCGTACCACTCCATGGCCTTTTTACCGTAATGGCAAGATGCCAAATCCGGCCAAAACAGTACGGAACAACCGTGTTTCTTCAGGAAAGGCAGCAGACGTTTATTCAAACACTCTTTCACGTAAATTTCTTGGTTGGCAGTCCCGGAAGCTATGAAAATGCTGCTTTTCAAGCCACAGGTACAGATGGCTTGCCAAACCAGATATTTCTTTGCAAACTTTGACAGTTTCGTGTGCTTGAAAATATCTGCTACCTTTCCCCTTACTTTTGCCGTATAAAACTCCTGTCCCGGAAGCTGCTTGTAGTCGGCTTTGACGTAGGTTTCGTCGTCCATTACCACGCAGTCAAACTTCGTCAGCATCGTCGTGTACAGCCTCCGGGATCGCGCTTTGGCCGTCGTATTTTGTTTATCATCGCGATTTGGAGTCACTACCTTCTTGTAAGTCGATAGTCCGGCTCGTTTTTTGGCTCGATGCACGGTTGTAGACGATACACCCAGCTTATTTGCGGCATCTCGGAGAGATAGGTTAGGGTTTCGCTTGAAACTACCGGCAACTCTCTTTGTCGTCTCAGCGGCTTCCGGTTTTCGATTTCTCCCCGATCCAGACTTCCTGGCTGTCGACAAACGTTCCCCAAACACTTTAATTACATTTGTAACGGTTGATTTGGCAACTTTTAGCGATTTTGCCAACTTTGCGTGCGAGTAGCTCGGATTTTCGCGATGCGCGAGCAAAATTTTGATACGCTGCTCTTCTTGCTTGGACGGCATTTTGACAACTGAAGAGTGAATTCCAAAATCAAAATAGGAGCAACATTCTACACACACACACCTTCAAAATGAGGGGTGTTCAGGTTTTTAAATGCAAAATTGAAAGAAATACGTCAAGTTGATATTGACCAAATTTTGACCGTATCGCCCTTTATTGATTCCCATAAAATATCCACACAAAAAAAAAAAAATAATTTTAAAACAACACTATCTATTATTTTTCTTTCCACCACACCACACCTCATATATTAGATGAGAATTACACAACACAGGAAAAAATATTCAAAAAAAAAAAAAAAATTAATTTATTAAAATAGAAAAGCAAAAAAAAAAAAAAAAAAAAATAAATTAAATAAATTTCCAAATTAATGCAATTTATTTGTTTTTTTCCTTTTTTCCTTTCAAAAAAAAAAAACACCCCACCGAAATGAAACTAAAAAAAAAAAAATTTTACCCCCGCCACAACAAAAAAAAAAAAACCCCACTCCCCTCTCCCCCAAACACAAAAAAAAAAAACCCATATAATAAACCTTTTTAAAAAAAAAAAAAGAACTTTTGAGTTTGATCATTAACTTCAGATAGCATCAGTTTGTATCGCTTCCGTTGCGTCTAAACCGAGACGGGTAAAGCTGTCAGCCTCCATGTCTGAAAAACATTTGGTACTTATTCAATGATCTATCATGTAACATACATTTTTTGTGGACATCCAACAAAATTTCCTTTTAATAAAATTAGCAATATTTAACTTCAGAACAGCTGGGTTCACAAAAAAAGTTTTTATGTGCTTTTTTATTAAAAAATGAATACGTAAAGTCTATTATTGGTAAAGTTATATTAAAAAATACGCGATTTCACAAAATTCAAAAAAAACCATAAAAATTCAAAAAACAAAAATTTTTAAAATTAAAGAAGTGACCGATTTAAACACTTCTCCAGATTTTAGAATACAACTTCAATCTATTAAAAAAAAAATTAGAAAATTCGAAAGTGAAGGCCTCCGAAAAAATCAATGTTTTAGGTTTCTTTTAGCATGAATTTAAATTTTTTTAGTTTAAGTGTATTTTTTCTTGAAGAACACTTTATGACCTACAGCTTCTTCCCAGACGACATTTTGATCAGTATAATCGTTTACACGTATGATATTTTGAAAAAATAAAATTCATATTTTACATAAGCCCTTGGAGAAAATTAGTCCAGGAAATTTTAGGATTTTTTTTATGAAAAATGTTATCTTGGGTAGAAACTTACATATGGACAAAATTAAAACCGGAAACTGTCGAGACAAAATCAATATTTTTTTATAGCGTTTCTGGCTAGAAATGCTCAATATCCTGAACAGAAGCGTTTGGTTTGCCTCCTGTTTAGCGCTTCACCGAGGATGTTTTTGTTCCTGTTCCTTTTTCCCGATCAGTGGTCAGACGTTCTCTGTCACGGGAAACAGTAGAGTTCTTGATTAGAAACTTTTTTGCCATGGCACGATATGAAAGATTGGGATCGTCGCGAATCCTTTGCTCTTCGGGCTCCATTTCAAAAACTTGTCCGAAATTTTCAATGAAACTTACAGAATGTAAACAATCCATACAGAACTTTACGCAAAAGGCACAAAAGTTATAGCTATTTGCGGGTGTTGCAAATTTAATGTGCACAACCTTTATTTACATTTAATGTTCCCTTATGGTTGCTTCGATGGGTTCCTTGTTCCCATGAGCAACAAGTCGATAAGAAACGAGTACACTGCGTCTCCACTTGTCTTAACTTTCCAACTGCAATAGGAAAACTTTCGATTACACAGTGCACCACGTGCAGCTGGAATTTCCAACGTCACTTCAATTCATTCTCATTAGAGATCGTCACAAAGCATGGCGAAGAAAGGAGTGTGAAATACGACGCGCTCGACTGTCTGCTGGCTGCTAAGTGACGATTGAATGTTCCGCATACTTTTAATAAGCAAATGAAACACGTCTCCTTCCCTTCGTTCAGTTGAAATGACTTTTTACTTTACATTCATACGTACCTAAAAGTCTGCCGCGCTGACATTTTGTTAATACCTTTTGGGGAGATGTGCCGTATAGATTAATAACTCCATACAAAAGGGGGATGAACTCCCATTTAACTCTGAAGATGCCGGGACATTTTGCAAAGGGAAGCAACCCAAGAGGGGAGAAGGGGAGGTGGTCTTTTGAAAGAACGACAGCAGCTGTTAATTTTCCACAAACATAAAGTTTTACAATCAGGATTCCCATTTCTATGGACATTATGCATATGATAGGGGATTGGCGTGGGAGGATAAATCCTTTTCCTCAGGTGTCATCGCGCGAGTGGCACAGCATTGAATCAGTTGAAGGTTTCTAGTAATTGTTTTGAATTTTATAAAAATTAACATTTCTCGACAACTTATTCAAAACGACGTACCTGATTCTGTAGACAAATAGGTAAACAAACATTCAAATTCTTGAAACCCTTAACACTTTTACGCAAACAAGGACCACCACAAAGAATAATATTTCTCTAACATGATGGTGATGATACTTTATGAGGGGATGTTGAGCGTTTTGAGAAATTCACGTTCGAATCTTTGTTTACAAAATCAGATTCAGATCAGTCGTTTTGAATAAGTTGGCGTCAGATTTGAAAACCGAGGTTGACGAACGGCACTGCCAGCCAATGTTGTGGAAATATTTAAGCCTTGATTTTAAAACTGTACCAAGCAGGCCATGTTCTCATGACAACGAGAAAAGCATCAGAAAACAACAAGCTACGAAATGAACGATTGGATCATTAAAGGTTTGAAAACAGAACAAGACTGTGTTAGAATAATTTTCAAATACACAAAGCTTTGTGCAAGCGTTCCTAATGTGCCAACTGCAATTGCTTTCCATTTTTGAAAAATCTCCTAATGCTAAAATTTGCCTGTTTCAGACATTCATAAATCACTGCGCGCCCATCGACAGGCCAGGAAAGAACGGGATTTTGCTCAGCGTAAACACATTATCCGCAGATCACAGGCAAAATCGACTGTAACAGCGACTGGTCAGCGATGAAAATAAAAACACTTGGCAATTTGTTTACCGCCAAAGGCATCAACCACGTGCTGGGTAATTAATGGTCATGGAAATTTAACGGTATTTTAATGGTTCGAATTTAATTCACGAGTGGAAATTTTATATAACAACAATAGAAACGAACACAATCAGAGCGCTACCTTTCAATGGGCCTGTTTGACGGAACAAATGGAGCGTTTATTGGCTTTTAATAAAGCTTCCGTAGCTGTGTGGCTACCCGTGTTTATCCTTCACCGCAATTGGCCCCCATTGTTGTGATGGGGATATTTCAATGAATTCGATAATTTTCCGCCCCTAATCATCATCGACAAAACTGCCGTCCGGTCAGCTAATGTAGTGAATTGCTTTCAATCGATACTTGTTACCATGAGTGTCAATTATGCAAGGGGTCGCTTTCATCGTTGACGAGTGCATGTCGCCATCGTTGGAGCTTCATGGCCTAGGCACGGGTATTTTCATACCGCGGAAACCTTTCGGGTTGAAACTATTTTCGGCGAGCATCATTTCGAATATCAATCAATGTACAAAGTCATGGTATTGCAGGCTCTTCATAAATCTCATAAACACTATGTTGAGATAAAACTGCAAATGCTTTTGAGGTCAATAATGTTGTGGGCAGTTTGAAATTTGTCTGCCAATTTTGGTCTCACTGAGGCATTTAAAATTCAAATGCTCGCTCGTGTCTGTGAACTAGAGCAACAAGCAGGGTTGCTTCCACTCAAAGTGGGCTGTGCTCCGGTGAGATTTCCGTTTTCAAATCAGACTGTAACATTCCTTCGTAAACAGATTCTGTTGACATTGCTTCTTTGTAGAAACTTTACTGTGTAGATGTGGGTTCGAGCTGGGCAGACAGCGAGTCCTTGGGCAAGTTCAATGCCACACGATATGCACACGGAACGGTACGGGTGGTTATTCAATGTGATTCATTGCAGGGCAAGAAAGAGAGAGAGAGAAAGAAATAATAAACAGGATGAGCCACAAGCTACATGAACGGTCCGTTTAATTTTCCACTGAAAGGAAGTCGAGAGCTACGCACTGTTTATTGAATTTGCGAACACGGTTTGTCACCGTGACCGTTTACAATTTCGACCAAATCGTTTGAATTCAAGATCAAAGATCAAAGGCTGTTCCGAATTAGGAATTTTTGACAGAGCGTGCTGGTACTTAACTTCGACGTTGCTAGTTTTGTTGATATTTAGCGGAGCTGTTTAACATATATCCGCATATGGCGATGACACGAAGCGTTAACCAGGGGTGAAATGTACCCCTCAAGAACCTGGTTGATTTCACCAACTAAATGATACAAAATATACGCTTTATATTAGTAAGCTCATAAGTCCAATCTGTTGTCTAAGGGCTGTATCAAAAATAAGTCATCCACATATTTTTCTTTCAAATCAAATTGAAAAATTATTAGGTGCGCAACTAAGTTCCCGCTGTTTAGCAATAGATGGCGCCAGTAGTAAGTGTTGGTCGAATGTTGTACATCTCAAGCATCATAAACCAAGCTCAGATGGTAAACACAACGCTTTGACAAATCAGTGATTTTGGTTTAGTGTTATATATTTTGGTTGTTTGAAAATGTCTGATTTCGTGCCAAATAATCGTCATTTGCGGAAAGTGTTGATTATCTTCTTTCATTCGAAGAAAACGGCGGCTGAAGCACATCGAGAGCCCCAAAAAGTTTACGGTGATGCTGCTCTGAGTGAAACAACGTGTCGTGATTGGTTTCGTCGCTTCAAAAACGGTGATTTCAGTGTTGATGATCGTCCGCGTGAAGGAAGGCCAAAAAACTTCGAATACTCTGAAATGGAGGCATTGCTCGATGAGGATCCGTGTCAAACGCAAGAAGAGCTTGGTTCAGGATTAGGAATTTCTCGCCAAGCCGTTTCTAAGCGATTGCATGCGTTGGGAATGATTCAAAAACAAGGAACTTGGGTTCCTTACGATTTGAAGCCAAGAGATGTTGAGCGAAGTTTTTTCGTCTGTGAACAACTGCTCCAGGGGCAAAAAAGTAAGAGTTTTCTACATCGCATTGTGACGGGTGACGAAAAATGGATTCATTACAGTAACCCAAAACGGAAACATTCATGGGGACTGCCCGGGCATGCTTCAACATCGTCGCCTAGGCCGAATATTCACGCTGCGAAGGTTATGCTGTGTATTTAGTGGGACCAAGTTGGTGTTATTTATTATGAGCTGTTGCACGGAAGACGGCCACAATACGAGCACAGACACGAAAAAGTGATTCTTCTGCATGACAACGCTCGACCTCACGTTGCGAAACCCGTGAAAACCTACTTGGAAACGCTCAAATGGGAAGTCCTACCTCACCCGCCATATTCTCCTGATATTGCACCGTCCGATTATTACTTGTTCCGTTCGATGGCACATGGTCTCACTGGTCAGCAATTCCACTCATATGATGACATCTCAAAATGGCTTGATTCTTGGATAGCATCAAAAGACGAACAGTTCTATCGAAATGGTATTCACGTTCTACCAGAAAGAAGGGAAAAAGTCGTAGCTAGTGATGGGCAATACTTTGAATAATTCGTTTGTAACCTTTGTTTTCAAAATAAAGTTCCTTTTTCACCAAAAAACAGCGAGAACTTAGTTGCGCACCTAATAAGGGGGGTTTTTTTGTGGGGGGGGCGTCGTTGAGGGCCCGGGGGGAAAATATTGTATTTTTTTTTTTTGGGGGGGGGGGGGGCCCCCCCCACCCCCCCCGGCGCCTCCCTTTTTTTCACCTCCTTCGCCTGGTGGGTTTTCGCCCTCCGCGCCCCGTTGTCGTTTTCCCGGGCTGCCCTACATCAGGTGTCGCTGCTTTTTCCTCCGGCCTCCCGTCCTGCCTGGCCCGCCGTAAACCCCGCCCAAGTTCCACATCTTCGTTTGTTAATGGTTGTGATAGCAACAGTGACCCGTCAAGACATCATTTTCTATCGGTATATTACCAGAACGTTAGAGGCCTGCGAACAAAAACAACAGATGTGAAGCTAGGATTGTCGAACTGCGATTTCGACGTGATCGATCTCACCAAAACATGGCTCCGGTCCGATATAGGCGATGCGGAACTAACATCGGATTACTCGTTATTTCGTTGTGATCGTAGTGAATCCAACCTTACAAGAGGCGGCGGGGTACTCGTTGCAGTAAAATTCGCCCGAACTCCGATCCAGTGTCATATTCGAACCACACTACCGCTGTTCAATCTGTATCCGATCGTTTGTCCGCCAGCGATATCATCGTACTTCTCGGCGATTACAACCTTCCTCAACTGCAGTGGACCTTCGATGAAGATGTGAATGGATATCTACCAGCGAATGCCTCCAGAGAACAAGAACTCGCACTAACCGAATCCATCGCCACTTGTGGTCTGGTGCAATTAAACTCAACCTCTAACACGAATGGCAGACTGCTCGATCTGGCTTTTACGAACTGTCCCGACGATTTTGAATCACTACACCCTATATCGCCGCTTTTACCTATCGACCCTCACCATCCCCCGCTTGAATTTCAAATCGATATGCATAGTTGTGTACAGGTTCTAGCCAATTCGCGGACGGAATCTGTTGATCTGGATTTTAGACACTGCGATTTCGTCTCTCTCAATACGGAATTCTCATTGGTCGACTGGGAACAACTTCTTCAAGGCCAAACTGTTGACATCGTCATTTCTCAGATTTACGTCAAGCTGTTCGAAATACTCCTCTTGAATGTCCCTCACCGTCGCCGTGCTATGAGTGGAGCCAGCAGGAAGCCTTGGTGGACTAGCGAGTTGAGAAATATGCGCAACAGACTGCGGAAAACACGTATACGGTTCTTTCACAACAAAAGCAGCGAAAACCGGGAATCACTTCGCCTTTTGGAAACGACGTAAGGAGTGTATCGAAAATAAGCTATCCACAAACTTTCTTTCAAATTATGTTGAAAACCGATATTTTATTCATACAAAAAATTGATCCTTTATTGTACGAGGTTAAACTTGAACATAATGAAGACCGGATGAAATTTAAGTTATTCCTTCACGAATTTTCGAACTTTGGATCGAATGCTCTTCATCAAGTTCCGGACAAGTGTTGCATCGCATGTTTTGGACGCTTGAGCCCAAATTTTTTTGAACTCCTGCATGTTCCCAGCTGCCTTACCAGTCTTCTTGAAGACCCTCTTCACGATTGCCCAGAAACGTTCGATGGGTCGAAGCTGAGGGCAATTTGGTGGATTGATATTTTTCTCAACGAAATCTATACCCTTTTCCGCAAGCCAATTGAGAGTGGTTTTGGCATAGTGAGCCGACGCTAAATCCGGCCAAAACAGTGGAGGTGTACTATGCTTCTTATATAAAGGCAACAATCTTTTCTGGAGACACTCAGATCGATAGATTTCCGCATTTATAGTTCCGGTAGTGTAAAAAATTGTTGACTTCAAACCACAGGAGCATATATCGCTTGCCATACCAGTACCTTTCGACCGAATTTCTCCACTTGAATCACCTGGCCGCATCGCTCACATCCTCTCCCACGACGGCAGTAAAGTATTGTGGATCTGGAAGGGTTTTTGAGTCCTCCTTTACATAGGTCCCACCGTCCATCAAAACGCATGCATCCGGACGATGCAAAAGACGCGAATACAATTTCCGGGCCCTTGTTGCTGCTCGCTTCTTCTGTTCTGCACTTTGTTTCGAGATTTTCTGCTTCTTGTAGGTCTTCAATACGCTCGAGTACGCTTGATACGCTGGATCATTCCGACACTCGTTCCTGCTTTTTTGGCCAAATCACGTATTGACATTGATTTGTTCTTCATGATTAGAGATACCACATTCTGCTCCAGTTTCGGGTTGGAAGAACCGGGTTTTCTGCCTCTTCCTGGTAGCTCATCCAAAGAATAGTGTTCCCCAAACTTATTAATGATGGTTTTAACACTCGCATGATGAATTCCAAACCGCTTCGCAAATTTTCGCATAGTAATACCCTTCTCACTCAGCCATGTGTCCAGAACCTTAATTTTCACTTCCTTTTCAATACGCGATATTTTGAAAACGCAGAATTTGGACTTATTTATTTATTTATTTATTCGTCAACAGATAAAAATGTTTATCCCAATGACAACTAGATAACACTTAATTACATACAATAACTAACACATACATCTTCGGAAACAACGCTTATTAACATCACGGGATACATTAAAATTAAACACGTTATAACAGCTGTTGAAAACGCGACACATGCTTAGCACAGGTTCGTGTTTGCCGTAGTTGGTCCTTGAGTGCCGGTTTATAAAGAAATATTGTAAACGTAGGTTTCGTCGTCGAGTGTTGATGTTCAAGAGACCAAGTAAAGTTGAACAGTCGATGTTTCCCTGAAGGAGGTCACCAACGAAACACGCTTTGGCCACCATACGCCTCCCTTCCAACAATTCCAGGCTGATGAGTTTACACCGACTTTCATAACTTGGCAATCTGCGAGGGTCTTGCCAACGAAGATGTCGCAAAGCAAAGCGTATAAACCTTCGCTGAACGGCTTCGATCCTCTGGACTGCATTTTGGTAGAAAGGGGACCAAACGACAGCACAGTACTCCAAAAAAGGACGAACCAAAGAGCAGTATAGTGCCTTCAGGCAATAAACGTCTTTGAAGTTTTTTGCGAAGCGGAAGATGAATCCTTACTGCGATGAGGCTTTAGAAACAATATAGGCAATGTGATTCTCGAATGACAGTTTGGAGTCGAGCATTACTCCCAGATCCTTGACTGTTGTTTCACGTTTCAAGCGTGTTCCTCGAAGGATGTACTCGTGGAGATACATCGCACGTTTTCGGTCGAGCATTTGGATACATTTAAGGCCATTTTGTTGTTCCGGCACCAGTCGTCGAACACTTGAAGTTCCTGCTGAAGAAAATCGGCGTCTTCTAGACATTTTATGACGTAGTACAGCTTTAGGTCGTCCGCGTAGGATAATTTCAGGCATCTGAGGACCAAGTTCACGTCGTTCATATATAACAGGAAAAGAAATGGACCAAGGTGGCTGCCTTGCGGAACGCCAGATGTTACTGAGAAGCTGGACGAGGCATAATCTGAGATCTTCACAGACATAGTTCTACCAGTTAGGTATGAGCGGAGCCAGTTAAACAATTGATCGTGAACCCCCATTTTGTCGTATTTGGAAATTGCAATCTGATGGTTCATTTTATCGAAGGCCGCAGAGAGATCTGTGTATATGGCGTCTACTTGATGACCGCGTTCCATTTCACGGATGACGAACGATGTAAATATGGTGAGGTTGGTCGCCGTCGAGCGCTTGGGCATAAAACCGTGTTGTTCAGGAGAAATAGTATGTGAATAGTCATGGACCAGCCTTAGAAGAACAATTAGTTCGAATAGCTTAGATACAGCACTTAGTGCAGCAATACCACGATAGTTGGTGACGGATCGTTTGCATCCCTTTTTGTGTATTGGGAAAACAAACTACACCGGAAGTTAATGACAAATTGAAGACCATAGCCAGGGGCACAGCCAGTGTGTTAAGGCAACGCTTCAGGACAATTGAAGGAATACCATCAGGACCACATCCAGTTGAGCTTTTCATCTGCTTCCCTGCTAAAATTACCATATCACTATGGATAGTGAGTGCAGATCCAAGTACAGACAAACGGGGAACATTGCTAGTAGCTGCTTAAAGGCCCTCGGCATCCAGCATTTCGTCGCAGAAGACACTGCTAAACTGCGTACGGAACAAGTTGGCGATATCCGCGACAGAGTCAGCTTCGTGAGTGCCGTCAGTCATGGTGCAGGGTAAGCCGGTTTCCTTCCGTTGATCATTCACGAACCGCCAAAAGCTGAACCGCACAAACAAGTAAACAAAAGAAAGCTGACAGTCAAACGCACAGCATGCAGTCACAAATACATGCGTACAACGCAAATGTATGTGGATAGCTTATATTCGATACACTCCTTAGACTCTGAAAGTTCTGAACCGACCAACGTGAAAATTTATATGAAGGGGTTTTTGGGGCTGGGGAAGGTTCATATGATTATTTGAGACCCCTACTCTCTCAGGAAGGGGGCTCTCATACAAATGAGACACAAATTTCTTCATAACTCGAGAACTAATCAAGCAAATCGAATCAAATTTGGCATGTGGGGGGTTTTGAAGGCAAGAATGTTTCTATGATGGTTCAAGACCCCTCCCCTTACTGAAAGCGGGGGGGGGGGTCAAACAAATGAAACTAAAAATTTTATTATTTAAAAAACCACCCCCCCTTCTACCAAAAAATGAGAATTATCCAGGTTACTTAAACACAAAAAGTGTATTTCTCGTGTAAGAAGCATGTTTTGATAGAAGTTTGAACCCCTGCCTATTCAAAAAAAAAAAATTCCGCAAAAAAAACCATAAACGTGCCAGTTATATTAAATTTTCCTTTCCGCACGCACCGGGTTCAGCTAGTAGTATATAAGAATGTTTTCTTTTCATCTTCATTTCAATTTGCTTGATTTTTTGGTGGGGGGGTTTCCCCCTTTTTTCCTTCAACCCTACTCATAAACTCCTGCATAGTGCTTTCTCCCACCATTTCCCCCCCTTTCCCCCATTTTTTTTAAAATTTTAAAACTTCCCCCCGTTTTTTTTTGTTTTTTCCCCCCCCCCCCCCCCCAAACCCCCAAAAATTCCAAAAGGGCAAACCTCGGGGGGTTTTGGGGGTTTCTCCCCTTTTGGAACAAAAACACCATTTTTCCTTTTGTACCACTCTAGTGCCTATTCAGAGTTATTGCAGGAAGCAAGATCAGGTCAAAAGATTGTAGGCTTGTTATGCTGAATTATGGAGAGTGTGAGCTGTTTAGTGGAATACCTGTAACTAGAAAATAAGAAGAATGATTAGTAATTTCCATTTAATTCCAACTACCTTTATTGCTTATCTTGACAGATGCGCGTATTTCGTCTACAATGTGCAGACTTCTTCAGTGTCATGTACTAATACTCAACTGAAAGAAAACCTTCGCCACCTGCCGTATTTATCCCATTTTCTAAATACAAACACTTGTACCTACAGCTAACATTTCTTGTACCTAACCTATCCTGAGTCCAAAACAAATATTATGCTTGATATCTACCTCGCCTTTTCTTTATACCTAACCTGATTATTCCGTAGCAGCGGGTGTTCCACTGCGTCGGTTTTGATGTCGTTTGGGTATTAAGTTAAAGAGCCATGTGTACCCGTTACCTTGGTCTTTTTTATTTTTTTTTTTTTTTTTTTTTTTTTTTTTTTTATTTTTTCCCCCTCCTATTTCCAAGGTGGAGGGGGAGGCCGGAAGAATGTTGACTTCGCCCCCCCCCCAAATTTTCCCCTCCGCACCCCCCACAATATTATTTTATTTTTTTTCCCCCCCCCCCGCCGCTGCTGCAGGAGGGCGCCTCTAAAACTTTCTGTCGATTGTAGGGTCAGCGGGTTTTCTACCCCGCTTCAGGGAATCTGAAAGAGCACTGTTGTTGATACTTCCGTAATGCGGTTTGAACTGCTTCGATGCTCACACCTTCTTCCTTAGCCAGTTTTCTGATCGAAAGACCACTGACGGTGCACCGTTTGTGCACAATCCGTTTTCTTTGCTCGGCAGAAAGACCACGCACTTTCAAACTTATCTTATCTCGGTTAACTTCACGACTAAAAGCATAAATTCACATTTCAGCGAAATTCGCGAGAATGCGGCCCGGACTGCTCCTGTTGACAAGATTGATCCCCAAGGCACAGGACGTGATATATAAAAAGAACCGAAACCCCAACCAATTCCGTTCAACTAAAATCTTTTTATAATTAGCCTACGATAATTATTGTATAATGCCATCCTACACAGTTTTGCTAAGCAAGTTTTCCCGTATCAATTTGAGTTAAAAAAAAATTAAAAAATTAAACGTAAAATTATAAACACACTCACATTGGCTAGACGGCGGCATCTGTTCACCGCCTAACATCAGATATTGTTCAAAATCTGCTTCAGATCATCCGGCAGGCACCGTTTCATGCTCTCCAGGTGCCTGAGTAGCTGTTCGCGAGTATCCTTGGTATTGAGCTGCACCGGCAGGGCCGCCATCTGGGTGCTGCTGCATAGTTGGAGTTTCTGCTTCAGTCGCAGTATCATGTCGACGATTTCCACCTCGTGCTTTCCCTTGACCCACTCGGTGAGATTGGAATCGGAGAGGGTTTGCATGTGCAGGGCCTGCAGTGTTTGCTGCAGCTCGAAGTAGCGCGTTTCGTACCATCCCTTGAAGTTCGGGGACGAGAAAAATCGTTTGTAGAGCCCTTCCCAATCGCCCTTGCAGGTCGGGGTCAGATGAGGTCCGTTGCCTTCGAGGGTGGCGAGGAAGTCCTCCTGCTTGAAGGGGTTTGGAAGCGGGGCGGATTTGAACGGGGAGATGTCTTTCTGCAGGGGCATAAGCGAAGCGAGGTACCGTTCCAGTGGGATCATGAAGCTTTGGGTAATTTCGAGAAAGTGTCGCCGCAGCAGGGCGGATTGTACTGACGGTGGCCGTTCGGTTTTGATCCCGAGAAGGATTTTCTTGATGAATGCCTTGTCCTTGGAGATGTAAGGTTTGTACTGGGTGTAGACTCCGGGGGACGAATCCAGGAGCTTATTGGTGATTTGTTTGATTTTGGACAGCTTGGAATCCGAGCTGCTGGTGCTGCTGAGAGTGGGAGTTCCGGCGGGTGTGATGGTTTGTTTTTGCTTTTGCTGCAAGGTGGTTTCGGTGCTATCCTGTAGACGGATCATGTGAGGCCAGTGCTGGAGGGTCTTGGCGAAGAACGGATTCGTAACGCCAAGGATAATTGACGGGTGGCCATTCTTGTTCTGCGTGAATTCCTTGAACTCAGTGTCGTGAATGGTGAAGTAGGGGCGGCTTTCGGCACAGTAAGACAAAGGACTTATCAGTCCCATCAGTGATTGGACCATGTGAGAGCAGTCCGGTGGAGAGGTGCCGGTGACGACAATTGGCTCGCCGGTGAGAACCAACTCCCAGAGCAGGTGGATATGTGGCAGGAAGAACTGGAGACTCTTGAATATGTCGATTTCATGTATCGACCCAATGATCTGCGTTTGAGGACTTGAGGCTACGGAGGGTTCTGATTTGGGTTTCTCTGCGGTTGAGATTTTCAAATTTTGCTTCGGGATGGATATTTCGTAGATGCTTCCTAGAAGGTGGAGAGACATGTTTTCTCCAGCCATGAGCGACGGCCAGTGGCAAATGTTGTCGCAGACGGCTTCCAGCGTAGGTTCACCACTGGAAAAGAAGGCAGGTGCGATCAAGGCGGTAAGCTCGTAGAAGAGATTAATGAACGGAAGTCGACTAAGTAGTACCAGGCTTTTCTGGAAGTACCCTCGTTTCAGAGAGGCATCTTTAATTTGACGGAAGTAGACAAAGCCCCAAAAATGACCGGGATCGGCTCGATGGACCGGAAGACAGTGGCAGTTAAAGTCCTGGTGTTCCTTCCGAAGTGCCGAAGATTCGGATCCGGGTGATACCCGCAATCTTATGTGAAACTGAGAATCTCCCATGCAACCGGAGTTGGAGTCCGGAAAGGCCAGATAGCAGATATTTGTTTTCTCCTGCTCGGTGAGTGTTACGTGCTTTGGGTAAATTAATTCCATGGCTTGACCTAGCTCTAGGTCGAAAGTGACTATACATATACAGTGAATCCATTCACTGAAACGATCCCAAGTGCCGGCATGCTCGTCCAATTCGATCGTTTGCTGAATTTGGAGCTTTTCCAATGCCATTTCCTGTTCCTTGGCATCTTCCTCGTGCTTCTCCGCCTCCAGCAGAATTTTCTTGTGTTTGTACACAATCCGATCGATTTCATACCGCTCCAGTCTCCCCTTATCCAATGTCGCTTTCAGATCGATGTTCCCATCCACGATCGCATTCAGTATCCCATTTGTATCCAAACTGAAAAGTAACCCTACGTCCTCGATATCCCCAAATGTCCCCTCTATCTTCAGCTTCCCCAGTAAAATATTATCACTAACAATGGCACTTTCACCCTCATAGAGCAGCTGCATCTCCATAAAGTTCTTCACCCGATGCTTCACTTTCAAAGGAACTGTCGAATTTCTACTGATCAGTATTCGAGGTGACTCGTCTACACCACTTTCCAACACTAAACCGATCGATCGTGGCACCAAGTCCAACCACAAAATGTCCTGAATCTCCGGCGATTTGTCCCCACTTAGAATCGCGGCAGCTATGGCGCTTCCAACCACGACGGCTTCGTCCGAATTAATCGAACTGCTGAGTGACCGACGGTCGAAGAATTCACTAAGCATCACTTGCACTTTTGGTATCCGCGAACTTTCTCCGACCAGCATGATCTCGTGAATGGCAAAACGATCTTTCCTAGCCCTACGGAGCGCCATTTCGACGTGTAGCATGATCTTGTCCAGGAGATCCCGGTTGAGCTCCTCGAATTGGTCTCGACTTAGAACGAACTCAAACCGTTGACCTTCGTGCAAATCCTCAATATCAATTACCGCTTGGTTTGTATAGGACAAAGTACGCTTTGCTTGTTCACAGGATTTCCTCAATTTACGCAATGCCTCCTTACTAGACGAGACATCCTTGGAATGCCTATCCAGGAATTCCTTCACACAGTGCGCCACTAACCGGTCATCGAAGTCAGTACCACCCAGCCGATTGTCGCCCGAAGTTGCCTTCACCTCAAACACTCCATTGTAGATTGTCAAGATCGACACGTCCAAATGACCTCCTCCTATGGAACACACCAACACCCACTGCTCTCCTATCACTTTTTTATTGATACCATTGGACAAAGCCGCCGCCGTTGGTTCATTCACTAATCTTAACACGTTGATTCCTGCGATCGCGGCTGAATCTAGCATTGCTTGCCGTTGTCCGTCGTTAAACCCCGCCGGAACAGCAATCACTGCGGATCCCACCGTCTGACCCAGCTTCCGCTCCGCCATCGTCTTCAGCTGACCCAGTACTCCTCCGCATATCTCTTCCGGATAGAATTCCTTCGTTTCGCCCTTAAACTGAACCTGCAGTTTATCCTCTTTCCTACTCCCAAGCTTTCGTTTCACATCCAGCACCGCATTGCCCGGATCCAACTCAGCCTGTGCCAGTGCGTCCTCGCCAACTAACCGCGACTTGTCGGTGAAGGCCACGCACGATGGTATTCGATGATTTCCGGCACCATTGGCGATGATTTCGAACTTACCTCGGCGGTAGATGCCCACGCTGGAGAAGCTGGTACCAAAATCGATCCCGATGGCAAGTTTATTCCGACCCGACGAGTCCATCGTTCGGTTTTTTTTTGATCGGAAGTTACGGCGAGTGACAACGATGACGATCAGTGCAATGACATTTCGCTGTTTGTCCTTCGTCTTTTTTTTTTGGTCTGAAACGAGATAATCGTCACAATGCTGTTAGCTCAGTACGTGTCAGAGATAATTGCTCGAGTTTAATCTAATTTAAAGCAATTAAGCTGAAGCGGTACTTGGATCAGGAGTTTTGATGCTCTTGAATTAGTTTGAAGGAAATACTAAATTCAAACAATTAATTAATGAAAATCTATCATTATTTTTTGGAAACGTGTTAAACTGGTTTGTTTACTTTTGGGAGTTATTGATTTTGACGTCACAATGGGAGGAATGTGTACATGTAAGCGAAATTATAGAAGCACTGTACCACCCTTCCAGCTTATTGAACTTAGCTCATCGAACAGTTAATATTTTAACTTACTTCCTACTTTTTCACCGATTACGTTTTCACGCTTATGTTACGCCTCTACTTCTCGTTCGTTAGCAGCTAAATTCGCACCAGTAATCCATACAAGATATAGCAGCAGCAAATAGTAGTAGATGAGCAGGAAGTGTTGTTTGGTTAAGATCCCCTCCAAAACAGGCAAACAGACAGACATCAGTCACAAAGACAATATTTTTCCCATCAACACTAGGCCCTGCATAACGCTTTCACCTTCAAATCGATATCCCCCACCATAATCACTTGCCATTAATTTCCGTTCTTCAGGCGCACAGCCAACACGCATTTCATCGCTATTCCGACGTAAAACGAATCTCGCACTTGGCAGCGAAGGAATGCACTTGTTTTCCTCAATTAAATCCAGATAAATCACTACTTTTGAACAAAATACTTTATTTTCGAATCACGGTAGCAACAATCTTCTTTCTTTTCCGAGGGTCGATAGTGAAGTGACAGGCACAAGCCAAGCAATTCGACCAATCACAGCACAGGAGAGAGAATGCACTGCATTTAGGGTAACCAGCGCCTGATGATTGACTCTCTTCTTGTCGTCGACTTTGACGTTTACATAATTTCAGTTCATTGAATCACCCCTTGAGATGGTTTACGCGAGAAGCAGAAATGAAATGGGGAGAATGGATCGTGAAAATATATTTAGGGAGTGGGAGAGAGCGAGTGAGCACATTTGAAATTGCTTGGGCGCGGAAAGAAATGGCAGTGCGCAGATGCAGTGCCAATGCGTGCTCTGGGTGTGGATGATGGAACCATTTTCGAACAAATTATGATGACACGTGCAATGAAAATCGACGAACAATTTGCTCGGTTGTGAAAAGGGATAATAAGCATTTTCGGGAAGTTAGGATTTGGAAAATATATTGATTGGAAGTACGACGAATCCATCTGCTTATTGTTTACGTCAAGAACTAGAGCTAGGTGCGTTTTTGTTACCTAGCACACAGCAATACTAGAGATATTTTCGATGAAAGTAATTCAACCTGATGCATGAAACATTAAACTAGTATCAACAAACAGTTAGAATACTGTACATATGGATTAAATTTGGTTTGCAGAATTGGTGAGCCTTAGATGTTGCAGTTTGGGTCACGGGATGGGATGTGTCCGAATCTGGTGACGGGGCTATTATCCAAAGTACCTCCACCAATTTCTTCTGGCAACTTCCTCAACCTCTAGGATTCACTGACGTTTTAAAGAAATAGTTGGCTGATATCATTAACTAGAAAGGCTTCTTAGATCTTCGAGTCATTTCAAATTTAGATCTTCTAAAAAAGTGACAGGGAATGTTCGATGGTTTCGAGTGGTACGTCAAACAATTTCGCCGCCTAATTTAAATATATATATATATATATATATATATATATATATATATATATATATATATATATATATATATATATATATATATATAATATATATATATATATATATATATATATATATATATATATATATATATATATATATATATATATATATATATATATATATATATATATATATATATATATATATATATATATATATATATATATATATATATATATATATATATATATATATATATATATATATATATATATATATATATATATATATATATATATATATATATATATATATATATATATATATATATATATATATATATATATATATGTGGCTAGGACTTCTGTAATATATATTTACTCAAATTAGAACACAAGATTCCACCGACCTCAAAATGGTGATCAGTGGTTTGCAATGTTCGGGAAAAGCACTGATCACCATTTTGAGGTCGGTGGAATTTGTCTGCGGTGAAGAATCTCTATGGTAACGTAGTGGTCTTTTCGAAAGCGAATTATAGCCGTTGGTCTTGGCTCATGTCTTGATTAGGGTGATTTCGCACTTTTGAGATCTTTGGCGATATCTTGGGGGAAAGTTGCTTTCGTCAGTGGGAAACCAGCCTAAGTCTGTAAGCTTATTGTTCAGTAATTATAATAAGTGCCAGAAAATCAAAATCAAGACTACAAAATTTATGCATTAGCTGAATGATTATTACATCTTTAGGCTAATTTTGGCCTCAGTTTGAACGTATCTTCTAAGAATAAATTGGGTTGGATTTCTTTATTAGAGAGACTTTCCGCAAAGAATTTAAGGCTGAGCGGTGTAAAATCTTATTTTATAAATTGGTTTTCCGGCCTTTCGAGAATAAGCATTTGAATTGGCTCTCTAGCTCTCTGCCTTTTATTATGATTGAGTAAATTATGTTTGAATAATCGGGAAATCAGCAAAATAAAGTATGAATTTAATTTTGTACTTCAATAGGACAACAGCTTCAATTTTCAATCCAGTACCAATTTTAGAAACTTGACGTTAGCGCCACTAAATAATGGCCAGCGAAAGAGTGCGAATTACTGGGCTAATCTACTTCAGTTTTAGTTTGTATTTCAAATTAAATATTAAATTTAAATTTCATTATCATTTTCATTTTCAATTTTGAGAAAATTTCCATTTCGATAAAAATTAAATTTCAGTTTCAATTAAATTTTAATTTCAAATTCAATGTCAATTTCCAATTCAATTTCTATTTCTATTTCAATTTCAATCTCAATCTCAATCTCAATCTCAATCTAAATCTCAATCTCAATCTCAATCTAAATCTAAATCTAAATCTAAATATAAATCTAAATCTCAATCTCAAACTCAATCTCAATCTCAATCTCAATCTCTATTTCTATCACTATCGCTACCAATATGGCTATCGCTATGGAACATGGAACGTGAAACCTCGGAACATCTGTTTTGCAGTTGTGATGCTTTGTACAAGAGCAGACTTAAATTTTTGTACAGTGGCTATATGCAACCTAAAGAAATTTGGACTGCAAATCCCGGAAAGGTGGTGTGTTTTATAAACTCAATTTTGCCTGACTGGGAGACGAGCCTTAGGCTGGTCGCTTGACAAATGGTGATCTAGCGTAAGGATGCGTATTAGAATAGTAAACAGGGGTATACCACAAAAGTTCAACTCAGTGGACGCAGTGGTTCTATGCCCAAAAAAAAAATGGCTATCGCTATCGCTATAACTGCTACAACTATCGCCTATCGCTATTACTATCGCTATTGCTATCGCTACTCGCTATCGCTTCTCACTATCGCTACGCCCTACACAACAAACATGAATGCTTTTTGTTCTAGCAGCTGAATAACTTCTCCAAATTTGTTTGAACAAGCGATTATTCGACACTGACGTTTGTTGGGTATAGCTACTCGCTATAGCTACTCACTATAACTACTCGCTATCGCTACCCGAAATCGCTACTCACTATCGCTACTCGATACTCGAACTTGCTATCGCTACTCGCTAATCGAATTCGATAATGCTAAAAATTTCAATCTACTTTCGCTTTCAATTTCAATTATGATTGAATTTCATCTCCAGTATAGTTAAATTTAATTGAAATTCTATTTAAATTAAAGTTTCAATTTCCAGTTTAAATTTTAATCTCAATTTGAATTTCTATCTCAATCTCTATTTTTATCACTATCGCTACGTACTATCGCTTCTTGCCATCACTATTCGTTGTCACTATCGCTACTCGCTGCTCACTATCGCTATTTGCTACTTTAACTCACTTCTCAAACTCTTCCCAAGCTACTTGCTATCGCTAGAAATTTCAATTTCAATTTCAAGTTCAATTTCAATGTTTATCTCTAGCTCTGTTTTTACCTCTGTAGCTATCGCTATCACTAATCACTAATCACTATCACAAATCTCAATTTCAATTTCAATTTCAATTTCAATTTTAATTTCAATTTCAATTTCAATTTCAATTTCAATTTCAATTTCAATTTCAATTTCAATTTCAATTTCAATTTCAATTTCAATTTCAATTTCAATTTCAATTTCAATTTCAATTTCAATTTCAATTTCAATTTCAATTTCAATTTCAATTTCAAGTTGAATTTAAAGTTCAATTCAAAGTTCAATTTCAAGTTCAATTTCAAATTCAATTTCAAGTTCAATTTCAAGTTCAATTTCAAGTTCAATTTCAAGTTCAATTTCAAGTTCAATTTCAAGTTCAATTTCAAGTTCAATTTCAAGTTCAATTTCAAGTTCAATTTCAAGTTCAATTTCAAGTTCAATTTCAAGTTCAATTTCAATTTCAATTTCAAGTTCAATTTCAAGTTCAATTTCAAATTCAATTTCAAGTTCAATTTCAAGTTCAATTTTAAGTTCAATTTCAAGTTCAATTTCAAGTTCAATTTCAAGTTCAATTTCAAGCTCAATTTCAATTTTAAATTTAATCTCAATATCTATTTTCATCTCTATTTCTATCTCTATCGTTATCACTAATCGCTATCGTTAACGGTATTCTCTAACGCTACTCGTTACCTGCTATCGCTATCGCTACTCAGTAAATATCGTTACTTGATTTCACTAATCACTAACGTTACTTGATATCGCTTCTCACTTCTTGCTACTTGCTATCGCCACTCGCTAACGCTACTCGCTATCGCTATCACCCAATAGTTGAGAAACACAAATTAAGTTTTTTTGTGGCAAATGCAAGGAATGTGTGGCCACACATAGTGGTTAGGGAAGGTCCATTAATTATGTCACGCAGTAAGGGGGGTGGGGGGTTTGAGAAAACGTGACGATCCATACAAAAAAATTCGAAGGTTTACTAAAAAAATGGGAAAAGGGGGGGGGGGGGGGGGGGGTAAAAAAAAATCAATTTTTGCGTGACGTAATTAATGGACGTTCCCTTATTAGTATACATGGGAAGTTTGTGTGGTTACTTATAGCTATCATTTGTTGATCAAAAACCCTTATTACAATTGTAAACGAATTAAAATAACGCAAGAAAGGTGATTTCTAGAGCGAATTTTCAATAGGTCGTAAGTAAACATGTAAACAAAAATGATGTTTTTTCAGGGAATGATAGCTTAAGTACTCCTCAATATGAATTATACACAACATAATATGAATTGCAGCGAATTACTGCAATATATTATTTAACAAAATTGACTCAAGTCACAAACTACTCCATAACGAACTTTTGTCGCATTCGTCGCTTTGTTAGTTTGACTTAAGTGCTTTTCTATGCTCCACACCGACCTATTCAGCTGATACATTTTGGCGTAACTAACATAACAGGTGATTGCACGTCGGAACAGACTTGACGAATGCGACATGTTATTATGCGACACGACGTAACGCACCCGGCGGATGTAACGTGATAACTTTCCGAACGACTTATAATGTGGTCGTATTTTCCCTAGCTGAAGTTAAAAGACTTAAAATTGAATTTGTTGAATAAATCGATTTGGAATTCAACTAAATGGAAATCTTTATTGATGTAAAGCTAAGCCTTGCTTAATTTTGTTGGTTCCACATATTTGCTTCAAATATTATGGATAAGTTCAAAAAAAGGAATTGAAACTAATTTACAAAACTTCTACATTGATTTTCTTGATGATAGCCATATGTTACTTACGACATATTGTAAATTTGATCTAGATTTGATGTAATTTCGTTCAGCAGACTGATACCCTGTTTACACTACAACCTATATTACGTGATGTATTTGATCTTCTTATCAAATGCCATGCACTTTATTTCTAGTGAAAACTAAATGTATACATGCTGATAGCAAGAGAGTCTATACCACGTAATATAAGTTGTAGTGTGAACGGGGTATAAACTTACTAAACGCACAATATTTTCCTAGCACAGATTTCAAATGTTAGTAATGGTCTCATATGTACCCGCTAAGAAAAAAGTACCCAACGGAGCAGTTAAGTGTTAGCAAGGAACGATAGCGATAGCAACAAATTGTAATGGAAACAAATTGTAATGCATTTGCAAAGAAAATATAATCTGAAATCCAAACTGAAATAAAATTTATACCTAAAGCTTGAATTTAAATTGAAGTTGATTTTACACTTGAAATTTGGATTGAAATGTATGTATTCTCTGTATGTGCTTAAATGATGCAATCTTGTGTTGGTGTGATAGACTGAAAGTGGTTGGTATTGTACGGTGTGTGTTCGTCGGTTTTCTGTTAATTTCAAATGTGAGTTCAGATTGTTCTTTCATTACATGAAAGTCTAGGAATGGTAATTTATTGTCATTTTCAATGTCATAAGTTAATTCGAAGTTATTGCGGGTGTTATTATTAAATAACACTCACAATAACTTCGAATTTACTTATGACATTGAAAATGACAAAAAATGACCATTAGTTCCTGGAATAAGAGGTAAGAGATCCGTCTTTAAAATGCTAAATACAACGTATCTCCACCTATCGGTAGGTTCCCAAGTAACACCACTTGTCATATTCATGTTAATAATACACGTTTTAGACCAAGCTAATGTTTTTTTTTTCTAACGTCAATAACTCAATTTCATACACGCATATAACCGAAAAAGCGCAATAAATGTGGCATTTTTGAACATCTTTTAGGTCATACCAGATGTTTTGTAGAATATCCATAAGACAAATATTATGTTCTATGGATGCTTCCAACAGCATGCTTATAACATAATGATATTATATATTATATATTTCGAAAAACGTCTGGAGCTGGTCAAGAAGGTTAAAGGCGGTGTTATTTCAAAACATATGCTGTAGTTGATCAGTATTATATTGCAATATAATGGGTTATCAATAAAATCTGGATTATCGATTTGAAATAAATAGAGTTTTATTTTGTATGAGAATATATTCGACACGGTGTATATAGATGATGGTGCCAGATGATGGACAATATACACAAAATAACACCGAACTCGGTTCAATCCTCTACCGAACCACATCGGTTACCAACAAGAAATCGAATAAATCGTTTATATATACTGTTTTCTGTTATATTTTTAGAGTCAAACCTGAGTTTCGGTTACTATATGACATATTTGACAGATAAAAATAAAACAGTACAGTACGGTAACGCAGGGATATTCAAAAGTTTGGTACACGAAAACCGAGAAAACTCGGTAAACTGAACCGAGCATTCGCTGAATATTCTTAAACGTCAAACACTTCTCTTCGAGTCAATTCCGCGACGGCTATTTCTACCGAAATACTCGGTTATTTTAGATGACTCGATAAGGCCTGAAAAATCGTCAGCCATTTTATCTCGCGTGTGCGCGAAGAATGTCTGTTTGCAAAAATTCTCCGTACTGTGTTTTTTGTCAGGATAAAATGGAAAAAAAATAAATAACCGAGAGACTATAACAGGAGGATGCACACTTAGTCTAGCATTTAGTAATGTATGAGGATTTTTTGCATCAATACACAATGTAACTGACAAAACTGGTTTTATTACTATGAAATTCGAAGCTATTTCAACCAAAATTCCAGCTCTGACATAAAGAACCTAATTCCGTAACTGCAACAAAAATAGTCGGTTTGTTTGACAGCGTTCGGTATTAGTTGAGTACACCGATGTCCGGATATTGCTGATTGGATTTATTTTTGTCAACCGAGTTTTTCGGCAAATTTGACAGATGGCTAGAAAGTAAAAATTTAACGAGAACTCGGTTGTTCCAACGAGCGTTCAGCAGATAAAAACTTGGTTGGAATTCAACCATAAGCCTAGATCAACCGCAAATGACTGGAAGAAACTTGAAATAAATAGTGATTTCAGATCTTCTACAGGGTGCGGCAGAAAATAATGCGAAAATTTTCAAACTTGAGTATTGGGTTAATTCGTGTAGCTTGTGACTAATTTCTGTCGAAATTGTATTTGTTTATGTTTACTTTCAAGTGCTGCATCCAAGCATTCTATTTGTTTTATTGCAAATTCGTCAAAATGTTCGCGAATGAAGTGATCACCAGTTTGTTGCTCGCCCAGAAGAAGTCGAAAAAGATTGCCAAGGTGGTAGGGTACCATTTGGCAACAGTTTACCGCATAAAAAAGTCCCTGCGGGATGATCCGAAGCAGCGGAAGCCGGGAAGCGGACGTCCACGCTTTGCACGCACGCCGAACGTGATCAAATCGGTCCATGCAAACATTGCTCGCAACCCGGTGCGTTCCATAAGAAAACTTGCAAAGGAAGCCAATATTTCGAAGAAATCCATGCGGAGAATCACCAAAGAAGACCTGCATGCATCTTCCAGAGCCAGAGTGAAACGCCACTTGACTACGGATCAAGGAACTACGAGTGACTCGTTCCAAGAGATTGCTTTCCTTGTTGAAGAAGGAAAAAATGATAATCCTGTTCTCCGACGAAAAGCTTTTCAGCATCGATGCTGTGGCCAACAGCCGCACGGACCGGTTCATTTCACCGCAGAAAATGGAGAACGTTCCGGAAAAAGTGAAATTCAAATTTCAAACCAAACATCCGGCAGGTATCATGATGTTTGGCTTGGTGGCGTCCAACGGTTTGAAAATGCCGCCTGTTTTCATTGATGCTGGAGTTAAAATCAATACCGAAGTGTATATCGGTATTTTAAAGGACCAAGCGCTTCCCTGGGTGAAGGCCAACTTCTCCGAGGACCAAAACGTTGTCCTACAGCAGGATGGAGCGCCGTGTCACACGTCCAATCGAACCCAACAATGGTTGAACGAAAACATGAAGTTTTGCCGAAGGATTTGTGGCCCCCTAGCAGTCCAGATCTTAATCCGTTGGATTATTCGATTTGGGCATATGTTGAAGCACGAGCCTGCAAAACATCACACCCTAGTGTGAAAACCCTGAAGTCAACCATAACACGCACATGGCAGTCAATGTCGGAGGACTACGTCCGAAAGGCATGCTCTGGCTTCCGGCGTCGTCTAGAGGATGTTATTAATAAAAATGGAGGACACATTGAATAAATTTGTTTAAAAGGACTTTAAAAAGATAACTGCACTCGAAACTATTGATATTATTGCTTGAATTAGTTGAAAATGGAATTTGAAAGAAATAGAACAAATTTTCGCATTATTTTCTGCCGCATCCTGTAGATATGAAATAAATGTAACTCAATGTTCAACATCACATTCTGGCAACAAGCCTTGAGGTGAGAAGGGCCGGATGAAGACATTCCCTCCGGTACACGCGAACAAATGCAAAATACATAAAAGCAAAATTTGAGCGAGCTTCTTCAGCAGGCAGGAAACTGATGGTTTTCTAGATGATGTATTTTAAATCTTCAAAATGACAGTAATAAATTGGTTATCAATCATGATTTATGCATCGAATCATTAGCCCAATAGATAGAGCTTATGTCCGTATAGTTAAAAGTGAAATAATTTCGAAAATGTAGGAGTTTTAGACCAATTTCCTAACAACTGATTTAAACAGTCACCCCTGATTAAGCCGTTCCCTACCCTATATGGACTCTCTGGGCCCATAACCTTTTGGTAAAATATGGAGAGAGCCAAACATCCAAGGACCGCAGCAAGCGATGCCCAGAGATGGTTGAGCTTTCAAAAGCTGTCAAGTTTTTTTCTTCGTTGCACAGTGATTTTGTTTTTTTTTTAAGTTTAATTCCCCATCGAAATTGTCTTTTACCAGTGATTCTCATAGAAGTGCATTTGTTTCAAATACTTATTGTTTTCATTCTGTTCGTTTGAATCCTTTAGCATCACAGGGCACGGCTTGCCATACCAAATGAAGACTGAACATTAGCAACAATTTAGGTTTAGATCTATCTGATTATAACTAAATTCAAAGGATACGGCTAAATACGTGCCATCCTCAAAACATAATATGCTTTGATGATGGAAGTGTATGCACAATACAAATATCCATTTGATGTTTGAACTGTGTTTAGGCGGGGCTTGTTGTTAGTGAAAGTGACCTTGGAAGGGATGTGAGTAACCAGGCATTCTGAAATGGGTCACTGGAACCCAATAGAGCTATCATCTTTCAGCTCCCATCAACAACGTATAACGCGATAAGGATTATGGATATCAACATTCAAACCAAACCTCTCTTTTCAGCGCCGCCAAATTATTTCTAGAGATCAAATAATAGAATTTTCTAACCAATTTTCCTACTTATACCAATCCAACGTCCAATTTGACAAGTCCCTACGTTGAACAGTTTCGTTACGAGAGTTGGCCTGTCTAACATATTGAACTTATTAATGCATCAAACTGTTGAATGTAGCCTACGTAAACCCTGCGGTCGTGTTTTCTCCACAACCCAGGTGATTTTTTGTAAGGCCACTTCGGGTGAACAGAAAAATATGCAAGAGATCGTTTCAAATCTCGACGAACTTTTTGTCTTCAGATAAAGCATCTTGAATATTGCTTTTAGGTGGAATACAATTCGGTATAACGCACAATCAATTTTTTTAAAGAAAATGGATACAGATTAATTTTTCGTGACCCACCTGAGGGCAACCCATAGATTGATAAATGCTGATGTAAAACCTCACCTAAGGGAGTTGTAAAACTATTGTTACGCATCCTGTGATAAATGGCGACAGAAAGCTTACTGTCATGGGACTTTTCAACAACTTAAAACCCATAACTCACATTAATTAACTCCTTTGTAATGCAAAAAGCTTCAGTTCCCCGAGCTCGTCATTGAAGCCAACTGTGGCTTACGAATTTCGGGGTCAAGTACATGAGCATTCATTAAAATAACTTTTCATTATTCAACACTATCCCTAGCCGTGTGTGTTTGTGTAACAGAGAAGGAAAGACAGGAGACGAAGAAGTATGCATAATCATTGCACTACTGATTTAAAACTTCCGCTCAACCCCTTTGTGAAACGGAACAAGACGGAAAAAGCACCACTCAGGATGGTATGCTAAAGAGAGCTACGTCTGTCGGCAGGATAAACTATTCCCTACCAAAAAAAAAAGAAGTCCAAACGCAAAAAGTGAAAAAGACAAAAAAGGAACCAGTTCGAGGTGCAAAATGTAATCCACACCAGAGTTGGAACTAACTCTCGTTGATTCCATTTTCCAGGCGACCGAGTCGTACGTCCCAGACCCGACCAACGACGACTACGACATCCTTCTTCCCAAAGCTTACCATTGCGATGGAACGTTATGCGATTTTAATTTACTTTTCTGAGCGATGAGCTCTTGTGTAACCGCACCACCATCCGACAACGAGGGAGCCAGTAGATTACCGACTCCGGGTTCGTTTGGGTTCCCCGACTCGGGATTGACTGGAATGAAAAAGTGCACTCCGAGGAAATCACACCTCGCTGACCGAGTTAAACCACCTACAAACAGAAAATCTCCAATCCCCATCCCATACCTTCTGCGACACTAAATACACTCTGTCACCGTTGCTGGTTGCGATTTGCACAAATGGTTTCAACATAGTTACTAAGTTTGGAATTTTATTTTTTCGTCTCGTTTTCAGATACGGAAGTCCGCACCACAGTCGGTCTCAATCGGTCAAAACGCCCGGCAGTCGAGCATCGGGACGACCCAATCAGCTCTGCCTGCCACAGCAACGATCCAGGTTGGTATTTGTAATTAATCTCGGTGCAACGCTTTCGCTTTTGAGAGTGGCTATAATTGGGGTTTGAGGGGGGGGGGGGGGGTACTTGGAATTCAATGTGCATTTCGCGTAGATACGCGACGACGGACGTAATCAATCGTAATGGCGGTATTGAATGTTTCGAATGGCTTTTAGTGGCTTTCAATGGCTATCGGCAGATGGGAAATTCGTTACTCAATTTACAGGCGCATCTCGATACAAAGCAACTTTATTTTTTCATTTATTGGATAGATGAAACAATTTACTATCTATTGACATCTTTGATTTGCATAACTGAGTTTTACCAAATAGTTAATAATGGATGATGAAAGCCGAAAAATAAAGTTACTTTACGTGGACGTATTTCTTAGTTTTTTAGGATTAAGAAGCTAAGACGGCCGAAAGACGGTGCAATTTCCGATGTAAAGCCTTTCCACGTTAAATTTCGGACACCAAATAATAGCAGCAAAAAAAATTTATACATAATTCAACAAAACCGATCGTTTATTTCACAATAATAGAGTTATGATTACATTAGAAACAGTTGATTGAGATGTTAATCCTTCTTTCTGTAAAATTCTCGAACTTTCTGTGGTACACCCGCCATCAGGTTCCGTACGGTATCCTCAGATACGCCCACCGTGACGATTCTCCATCTTCTCTTGAAAACATCGGTACCATTTGCTTTCTTCTTAACATAGAAAAGTTTCCGTTATCCGCTCTCCTCTATTGGGCGAAGTTCTGGGCAGTTTGGTGGATTGGCTGTTTTTGGCACGTATTTGACCTCGTGTACCTTGTAGCATTCCAGGACGGATTTCGCTTAGTGAGAAGAGGCCACAACAGAGCTGGAGAGTCGTGGCTTCCCGAGCAGGATAACTTGATAACTGGCCTTGGTATTGAAGAGCTCAGATTAAGAGGTAAAATACCTGAGGATAATACACAATGTAATGCGAATACCAAATTGAGGTAAGACAATACCAAAATAGTACCTCTCAGGTATTCCCAGGTATCCGAAATAACAAGTTTTGTTATTCGAGAGATATTTTGCTTGCAATTCGTTGGTATTTTGTTTAGGTATTTTACCTCTTAATCTGAGCTCTTTAATACCAAGGCCAGTTATCAAGATCAAAATTAGGTATTCATATGTTGTTGTCTCCCGCTCGGGGAGCACATTTGCATTTCCGTAGAAAGCTTCCCGTTTCAAAAAACTTGCTCTACCTGCTGAACCAGAGTGTTCGACATAATCCGTCATTTCATTACGTTCTTGTTTAAACAGCTTTCAATAGATCGATATTTCCTTCAAGTTTTAGATTTTGTGGTGGTTTTGAATCGTATTTTTTATATTTCTGAATTATTTCAAAATTCCTTAGACTCTCCAATTGAAAAAACTATTTGACCTCAAAAGTTTCGAAATTATTTTGAATAAAACAAAAATATCTAAAAATTGGATCAATTCCCAATTGATTGGAAGCTGTTGCATTATTGGGCACGCAAATGATAATAACCTATACAATGAAGTATTAAAAGATTGAATGTTTGAACGTATTTCAGATAATTCCATTCGGCGTCCCCAAACACACAAGTTTAATAACGGTTGAAAATACTTTTATTTGACTAGATTTGGTTATATAGAAGCTCTCTCAACATAAAATCATGAAGATGTGTTACTCGGGGTCTCTTCATGACACTGAAAAAATATATTCAACCGCGCATTCATGAACAGGGAAATTTATCTATTATTTTTAAATGGGGATTGGATGGTTCAAGCAACCACTCACGTTATAAAATGACATTTTTTGAAGAAGTTGGCGATGAGGATATATCAGGGCTTCAAATGGTGAGTTGTCAACTTCGAAGGAGGGTGCAACCGATCTCCGGTCCTCACAAGTTCCTACCTCACGCCACCACGAGTCATATGATCACAAAAGACTGCCAGCTGAAACATGGAGACGCTGGTTGGCGTAGCCTGGGCAATGTTGTCAATCTAACAATAGCAAAGTAAGGGAGTGCGACTAAAGATCGTGTACCTGTAAATCATATCATATTATTTTCCATTCTCATTTAATTAATAATTGCTCACGCTCAGATTGTTCACAGCAAGTTGATGTAGTTCGATTTGATGTTCATTCACTATAAATCGAGATTTATCAATTTGAAATAGCGAGGTAAATTTGCGAGAGAGAGATTGAAGATAGGAAAAATACACGGAGCAGCCGCAAATCTTATGTTTATTAAGCCTTCTATAAAAATGCTTTGACGCCCTGCCGGGTGTCCTTACGGCAGTTGGCCGGAACCTAAGCCATGGCTGATGAAAAGATGGATGTCGATGCGTACCTACCGTACAAACACGCCTTGTCATAAGCTGCTTTCTGACAGATATTTCTATAATGGATTTCTCACAGCAAGTATGGATACAAACTGATGTGATTAAATATTCAATATCTAGTACAGATTCTGAGTTATATCAATTCTAAATTTTGAGGCAATGGCTGCCTTCGAAAATGCTTCAGCGTAAGCCCTTAAGGAAAATGCGTTCCATTGAATTATCTTTTGAAGTATTTTACTATCCCTAGCTGAAATTAGTCCACATTTTTAATCTATACGTTATACTCCGTCGACTTGCCATCTCTTTTTCACTTCACATGACAGCCCGGTAACATAACGCATCAAAGTTGTTGTTGACCGATTACTACTTACTACGCAATCTAGCGTAATTTTCTATTATTGGACTTTTTATAGAATCATCCTCATTGCCGAAGCTATTAAATTTCTTCTCCCGTAAATTGAAAATTTCAACAAACATTTAGTCTGAATTTCAACCCACCATTCTTGAATGTATAAGGTCGCCGTGATGAGCTTCAACGTCAACTTGCAGAAGAATCAGTCCACCTTCACCGTCCGTGTCGTGGTAAATGGAAACCGTAACATTTATTAGCACCGGAAACGATCCATTTTCATTTCGCCACGCGATTGCCGGTTCGTCCTGAACGACCGCCGGGTACGGTGTGGATTACCGAGGACACGGCAAGCGAAACTCAACTTGTGTGTAGATGGAACTTTGCTGGTCTTTCAGAATCAGCGCAAGAGGCAAGGGGGCTAGTTACCCAGATGAAGGAAACACGACCCGATTTGGTTCGCGTGCTGAAATCCTAGCACCTGACGATGCAATCGCTTTTACTATGCCCGATTCGATGCACCACGGGTGGTGTGTGGCACTGAGCTAGCGTGTTTCTCCTGCATAAGTTAACAGATTATACGACCTGTGCGGCGTATGTGTATTTTAACACTTAACCACCAGCTTCGGTGTGGGATTGTTTGATTTACCCTAATGGCAGTTATGTTAACCCAATTAGATTGCAGGTGACTGATAGGCAACTTTATTGTATGGTAATCTTTTGGGACATTTGCGTCTACTTGACAACATGGTTTTGCGGAAAATTCTAGGGGAGATATTGTAGCCAAACTAAAATCTAGTTTCCTCAACCAGTTATTATTTACTGCACTGATTGTAGCATACTTGAGGATTTAGTTTTTAAGAGAAAATTGAAAACTATTGAAAAATTGCAGGGATGAACGCATTTAGTTCAGCCCAAAATTATATTACGGTTTATATATAAATTGGATACTTCAGGGTTCTTAAAGTCCTCATTGTTTGTCAACTAGCTTGTAATTAGTTAGTTTTAGTGAGACATTAGTTTTCCACACAAAAAAAAACATATTGAAGTTGGGTTTATTCAAAAACTTGCATGGACCAAAATGCTTAAACCACACAATGTGAGCTTCATGGTCAAGCGGTGATGGTTTGATTCCCACTCCAACCTAAAGGGTGTACGGAATCAAATTGCGACACACATAAATATTCGACAAAATTCGCCCGCTCAACCAATCATTTTCAAACTTTCAGGGAGTAAAATAAAACATGTTTTGAATATTTTCCCATGTTTGTTTTGTTCAATTTCAATTCCATATCCAAATGCACGAACCTTCTTCTTTAAACTACTCATAAGGTCCTGTACTACATTTGGACCAACGTTTTTTTTTTTTTGCGAGGCAATCAATTTTTTCTTCATATTTTCCTCCGATTTCACTTACTTAGGATGCTTCCGAAGTGCCTGCTTTTCAATTGGCCGCAGTTCCGGTACGTTCGGGGGGTTGAGATGCTTCGGCACAAAATTGACCTCCTTAGCCTTGTACCACTCCAAAACCTTTTTCGAGTAAGGCACGAGGCTAAATCCGGCCAGAAAATCGTAGGACCATCGTGTGACCTCAGAAAAGGAAGTAGCCGTTTTTGGAGGCATTCCTTTAGGTACACCTGCCTATTGACTGTTCCAGTTGTCACGAATGGGGTGCCCCCCCCCCCCCCACACACGAGCAAATTGCTTAGAAAATCGTATATTTTTTTCTGGTTTCTATCGTCCTCAGGGACATCGAACTTATGATGAGCAGTGAAAAACTGGAGCCCCGGAAGCTGCCGGAAGTCTGCTTTTACATACGTCTCATCATCCATAACAATGTGGTTTCGTCAACATCTGGGTGTAGAGCTTCCGTGCACGTATTTTACCAACCGTATTCTGCCGTTCATCGCGATTAAGTGCCTTTTGGACTTTATACGTGTGTATTCCTTCACGTTTTTTCGCATCTTGCACGAAAGTTTTGGTTAGATTCAGTTTCTTCGCCACATCTCGAACTGAACTGTTGGGATTCCTCTTGTAAGCTTGAACTACCCGCTTGTGATCCTTAACACTATACGGAGATCCATTTTTGCCACTTTTTTCTTTCCGATCGATGGTCAACCGTTCGTGGTACCGATTTAAAACACAAGACACCGTAGAATGTACCATTCCCAGCATCCTGCTGATGGCACGATGAGAAAGATCCGGATTTTCGAGGTACGTGCGCAAAATTTCTTTGCGCCGCTGCTGTTCTTCCGACTCCATCTTCGCAACGATTGCACATCTGCTAGTGAAACTTACACAGCGTTATCAAATACACATTGAAATTTCAATAGAAAATACCCAACGGGTAAAAAGTTACAGACATTTAAAAGTGGTTCAATTTGATTCTGTACAACCTTTATGGAACTTTTCACAAACCGAAAACGTCCCTATAGGTCCCAGATTTGATCCGACGATTTATCGATCATTTTATAATGAAATCTCCAATTTTATAAACATGAAGTATGAAGTTCATGAAAATGGCTAACAGGCTTAGAATCGATGCCGGCTTTAAGTGTGCCATCTACAAAAATCGTCGCCAAATTGAATTGATTTGACTTCTTATCTGCTAAATATCCTTGAATAGGCAACAGGGTAATTAATTTGATTTCATGTAACTGAGACTTGATCAAATTGGGCATCCTAAGACATAGGAAGACAGATTCCGGAAGCCCTGTAAAAGTGGCCAAATTATGGGGCCAATTATAAAAGTCGAGTCGACCATCATTTTGCTCGACTGGTCTATGGGGCTATTCATAAACTACGTAGACTTTTTTGGAGGGAGGGGGGTTTTACCAAAGTCTACGCTCCATACAAAATTTCAAAAAATTGTATGGAGAAAAGTCTACGAGGGGGGAGGGGGGGTCTGAGATTTTCAAAAATGAGTGGCTGTTACCAACGTTACAAAAGTGTTCGGTGAACGTTTGACGATAGCCAGGAAAGCTGGATCGGGAGGAAATCGAAAGCCGGAGGCCACAGCGACGACAAAAAGAGTTGCCCGCTGTTTCGAGCGGAACCCCAACCTGTCCGTCCGAGATGTCGCAAAGAAGCTCGGAGTGGCGCCTTCGACCGTTGATAGAGCTAAAACCGAGCTAGACTGTCGACTTACAAGAAAGTGGTGACTCCAAATCGCGACGATAATCAAAACACGTCGGCCAAAGCACGATCGCGAAATTTGTATACGACGATGCTGACGAAGTTTGATTGCGTGGTACAGGACGATGGAACTTACGTCAACGCATACTTTAAACAGCTTCTTGGACAGGAATTTCATACGGCAACTGGACGGAGAAAGGTGGCAGATATTTTCAAGCACATTAAACTGTCAAATTCGCGAAGAAATATCTGGTGTGGCATGCCATCTGTACCTGTCGCTTGATGAGTAACGTTTACATTGCGACCGGAACCGTCAACCAGGAAATTTATGTGAACGAGTGCCTACATAAACGTCTACTGCCTTTCCTGAAGCGACACAATTGTTCCGTTCTATTTTGGCCGGCTTTGGCATCTTGCCATTACGGAAAAAAGCCATGGAGTGGTATGCTGCCAACAACGTTCAAGTTGTGCCCAAGGGCAAGAACCCTCCCAACACGCCAGAGCACCGCCCAATCGAACAATATAGGGCCATCGTCAAGCGGCACCTTAAGAAGACTAAAAAAGCTGTTGTGAGCGAGAAACAGTTCAAGGCAAACTGGCGTTCTGCGGCGAATAAAGTGGACAAGGAGACTGTACAAAATCTTATGGCAGGTGTTAAACGGAAGAACCGGCAATTCGCATTCTGTAAAATATGTCTCCTGTACTCTGTATTAACTGAACTTGAAAAAGAAAAAGAATTTGACTTATTATTAAAAACTTTGATCGACTCACACACATTACTGTTTGACCAAATATTGATCGGAACACCCTTTATCATCTATGGAGTCCGAGTACGTTGCGTTAAGCAAAAGATGTCAAAAGACGGTATGGCTTCGGAAGGATTCAGCGACACCTTGACAGAACCTGTAGGAATAAAGGACGACAACCATAGTTGCATCAAGTTCGTCGAATTGGAAAGAAGTAGTCGTCGCTCGAAGCATATCGAGACAAGGCAGAGTTACACCCGGGAGTTGTACAACGAGATGATCAATTGTTCTGCATTGACTGAGGATTCTAAATGACTTACAAAATACTCGTGAGGCAAAACCACTCCGATTAACTCTCGACTCAGTGGACCATGCTTCTCTCAACACGATTGTATGCACTTCGGCTGAGTGCGTGGGTAAATATGTAAATACCAGTTGGTCTACTTCTCGACAGAAGAGAAGACAGTGGACCTACTTGCCAAGCCATAGGGAAGAATCAAGTTGATGGAGTTTTCTTCGATTTATTGTCTTGCTGCTAGCAATCGTATGAAGAATTGCTGAATCCCCTATTAACAGAACCAAGCAGCGCAAAACTTCTTTGCTTGCTGTCATTTAGAACGCACAAATCTTATTAAGAGAAGCTTTTACCAAGGGTAATTCGCTTAGAACAGTGTGCCAGCCACGATGTCTTACACACTAGACAAATATGTTACATAACTGCGGCACTTCGATTTTGAATCCATACCACATGTGTGGCTCACTGAGAAACGCTTTTGCCAGTTGAGCTCATAGAAATATGAAACCAGCAACCTTGCCAATATGCATTGCCTGGTTGCCAGGCTCAGCAAAAAATTACAATTAAGGCTGTCAACACACCGGCACCTTCGGCTCATTACGGGAACTCCCAGAACATTGCAACACTTGTAGACACACTCAAAAAAAAGCACAGAATAAAGTGTGCTGAGCGATCCACTCCTTGGTTTTAACCTACTAAAGACTGTATTCGATGAAATTTGGACACACGCAATTGTTCGTAACTTTTTAGCGTGTGGGTAAAAATTATTGAAATTTTAACTGAATGTATTTCATTGTGTTGTATAAATTGTGTAATGAGTTTTGTGAAAATCGGTCGAGTGATTTCAGTGATGGCTTCGAATGAAGAAATAGTGCGCCAACAAATTTTGGGCACTCACTTCGAAAACCCAAACGCTTCTAGTCGATGGATCGGAAAACAGCTCGGAATCGCACATTTAACCGTATCTCATGTGATCAAAACGTTCAAGGACCGTAAGACAACCAAGCGGAAAAATGATAGTGGCAAAAAACGTGGCACATCAAATCCGGAGAAGGCCAGGATGGTATTGAACCAATTTAAGCGTTATCCCAACATTTCGATCAAGGATGTTGCGAAAAAGGCGAAAGTTTCAGTTTGTTTTGTGCAGAAAACAATGAAACGTTCTGGATTACATGTGTACAAGGTCCAGAAGGCACCGAACCGGAGCGATAAACAGAACTCGGTGGCCAAAACTCGTGCAAAAAAACTGTACAGGGAGTGGCTCACACAACCGTTCTGCATTTTGATGGACGATGAGACCTACATTAAAGCCGACACCAAACAAATTCCAGGACAGGAACACTACGTCACCACCTCTAAGTTGGCCGTTCCGGAGAGTGTACGGAAGAAGAAACTGTCGAAATTCGCCAAAAAATTCCTTGTCTGGCAAGCGATCTGCGGATGTGGCAAAATGAGTCAGCCCTTCATCACCTCTGGGACCGTCAACGGACAAATTTACAAGGACGAATGCCTCCAAAAACGACTTCTGCCCTTCTTGAGATCTCACGATGGCCCGACACTGTTTTGGCCGGATTTGGCATCTTGCCACTATGCCCAGCCCGTCTTAGACTGGTACAAAGATAATAATGTAGTTTTTGTACCAAAAGACGACAACCCTCCAAACACTCCGGAACTTCGCCCAATTGAAAAATTTTGGGCAATCATGAAGGCAAAGCTCGTTAAAACTCCAAAACTGATAGAAAATGAACTTGAACTAAAGAAAGTGTGGTCAAAAGTAAGTAAGCAAGTCGGTCCTATCATTGCCCAAAATTTGATGAAAGGGGTCAAGGCAAAGGTGCGGGCATTTGGGTTGGGAGAAGAGGTTCAATAAACCAACGATGTCAAAACTTAACCATTTAGTAGTACTTGATTTCCAGAAAGTTTGAAAAGAATCGGGCTCAAGGAAAATTTTTGGTGACCTATTTTGTGTGTCCAAATTTCATCGAATACAGTCTTTATCGCACGGTCTGCTGCGATCGGCTATTTTGTCTCATTATCGTTTCTACACGCACATAAAAACCGCAGTAGAAACTACCATTTCGAGGGTTAAATTAAGCGCAAACACCAACAATTTTCACCTGACTATAAATGCGTTTGATTTTACCATGCCTGCGATTAGATCGACCATAGTGCGGTTGATATCAATATGAGGTCTGTCAAATATACCACAAATGTTGAAGGTTTTAAGGTTAAACGTAGTAGATTTGGCTGAAATTTCATGGAAGTTTTAAAGAGCATAGTCGGCTAAAATGGTAGTTTTTACTACAAGATTTTTTTCTGTGTACGTACAAACAGTTTACATGACGGTTTTCGCGCCAACTCGAACAAATGTTGGCAGCACCTTCTCAGATTACAACAAAACTTTCTGGGTATGTAGACCATGACTAGATAATCCTTTTTGCATGGGATGATTATTGTTTTTTAAATATGCAAAGTGGCTTATCTAGTCATGGTCTACACACCCAGAAAGTTTCGTTGTAATCTGAGAGGGTGCTGCCAATTCCGAACACGATGTGGGGCGAAAACCGTCACATACGTTGTATAAATTAAGTTTCTTTTTGTTACTTAATCTAAATTCACGTGTTATTATCAGAGACCGAAATTTTCGCCTACTTGAGAAGAGAAACGTCCTTGTTCACCCGCTTGGAGAAACAGAAGAGAATGTGAGAAGTGAGAGACTATTATACGCTCACAGCAGTTTTCGCGGGAAAAGCAACGGCGATTTATAATTTTCGGAGAGCATGAGTAGCTGATAAATCGTTTCTTTTTCGGTGATGCCGATAATATTATTTTTCACTTACTTTTTGACACCTTAAAATGCACCAGTCTTCATTTATCATACATGGTCCATGCACCAGTTTTTCATTTATGGTTCATGGCGGTACCAGTGTGCACCGGCTTGGCCTTGTTTACGATTTTTGTTCCTCGTATACGATCTAGGTAGCACGTTTTCAGTGAAAAATGTGACATGAGAAAATATTTTCCATTTAATTTCAACTACCTTTATTGCTTATCGTCAAGATAAGCAATAAAGGTAGTTGGAATTAAATGGAAATTACTAATCATTCTTCTTATTTTCTAGTTACAGGTATTCCACTAAACAGCTCACACTCTCCATAATTTAAAAATATTTTCGTTGAATTTTGGAGAGAGATATTTTCGCATATGCAGGAGAGAGGATAATTAATTATCGGCGAAAAAGGAGAGATGAAAATTTGAACGGTTCGCTACTTATCGACAACCTGCTTGAGAGAGAGCATGGTTTTCACCCAGCTGAGTGAGAATTTCGACCTCTGGTTATTATTTAACCTGCTAGCTCAGTCCAATAACAACCTCGAGTTGAAGATGGCGTAAACGTGTTTTAAACGATGAAAACTGTACCAAATCGACTGTATCTTTACTTTTATCAATTAATTCATGCTACCCCTTTTTTCTACTTTCAGAGTGGCATCTATGCCCAACACCGGCGTCGAGGAGGAATATTATCGACTGAGGCATTTTTCCATTACCGGCAAAGGGATCGTAAACCGAGGAGATTCGCTCAAAAGCCGTCGCAGCAAATCAAACACCAGCGTCGCCAGTTCCAACTCCAGGTCAGTACATCGTCAACGATGCGTCTGATGGTAGCAATCAACGAAACTCGACTTATGCACTTTGTTTGAGGTTATGATCTACGAAATGTTATTAACGGAGCCAGGCATCTCGTACTTCATACATTTAAACTAGACCGCATCATCCCCGGATCATTGGCGGATTCCATTTTGACGTAGGACTACGTTTTTCTTTTCTATACCAGGGTGTCATTTAAAAAATTAGAACATTACACTAGACTGAAAGGTTTTGAACGCTAATAACTCTCTTTCGACTCATTCATACTCATACTCATTTGCATACCTTACGTTGGTTTATGAAAATCCTTTTTAGAAACGCTCTATCCTTTTTAGAAATGCCGGAATCGTTGATTAATAATGATGTTCCACAGAAATTGACAGAAAACGAGGCTCTTATAGAGACTCACCTAGAAAACACAAAATACTGTCGTCTAGGGATTAAAGTGATATGCTGCTATCGATGCTAGGTAATTGAACTTCGTATCCTAATTTGCCAATTACGAAGTTATTTTTTTCCTTCAGAACAAAGAACCCAAACTAAAATGCGAAAACTAAACAGAGACAAATTGATGTTGATCCCCTACGCTAATCAAACCGAAATGCAGTAGTCTGACTCTTGGCATTGTTGATGTTGGCATTGTTGATTGTCAGTTTTGCTTTGTTTTTTTTTTCGTGATACAATCTCCAATTAATTTGCCAACTGATGCGACTAGTAAATAGGAAACCGGGGAGAGCAAGTGAAACAAAGTGCTGAATCAGAAAAGTTGAAATTGCTTTTAAATTATAATTAAATTATGCTTTTCACAGCAGTTGAAATTTTCACCCCCAAATCGTAATGGACATTTGCTGACACTTTTCGAAACGCAAAAAAAAACACATCTTGCTAACAGTTCCACCATCCAGTTATAGTAAAGTGTTAAAGCATGTCCAAACATTTACACGTTCACCCACGCACTCACCAAAAAAGCCTTCTGTGAGTGAACGAACGAAATCCAATTAGAAGTTGAAATTGATTCAATCTAGTAGCTTCAGAACTCGTCTGTACACCCGCGCTCAGCCTACTGATCATGGCACTTTCATTTTTCCCGTTTCAGTACCGAGCACTTGACAGCCGTTGGTGCCGGTTCCGCCCGGACGTCAGCCACGTGCAGCCTGGCATCCAGCAGGGAAAGCAGTACCTCGAACCCGGCAGCCGGTCCGTACAAGTCAGTATCCATTTGTGCTTTGAATACCGGTTCCAAATTTCAACTCCATTTTGTGTCACAACTTTTCTCTTCCCGCTCTCTGCCGTGCACGGACACATTCGGAATCGATGACCCATTTCCCACGCCGTCATCTATTGGATCAACGTCGGGAACGAAAACAACGACTACTTCCGGGTGGCAAACTTTTCGATGTTTGACCTCATTTTCGCCAACCGGTCCAACAAACTAATGCACAGAGTTCTAATGCTTGGGGGAGCGGCCGTCGGAAAAAGCTCATTAGTGTCACAGTTTATGACGTCCGAATACCTGCATGCGTACGATACCAGCATAGGTGAGTAGTGTAGTATGTTGCCTGTGTGCCCTTGTGAGTTGTTTCCTGCAACATGTTCTCGTCCGGCCGGTGTTTAATGTTGTGGATTCCAAATATTCGACTGAAATGGTTTGCTTTTCAAATTTGAAGTTTGTTTTGGAACTTATCGATAGGTGATTGGCGTGCGTTCAAATGAAGGAAATTTGTGAAACATTACTAGGCGTAGGTTGTTTAGTAGGGCTTTTGGTAAAAATAATAACATAAAGTCTGCACACTGTGCCGGAATTCAGCACACTATTCGGGCAGAATTTGACAGACATAGTTCAAACAGTATGATATGTTAGGTGTTGATGAATGATGGAAATAAATCTACAAACGTCTACAAACCTCCCGAACAAAGTTAAGCTCCAGAAACAGGTCGAACCAGCTTGAGTTCTCTTCTAAACGACGTTTGGGAATTTCAGAATCAAGTTGAACATGATTCGTCTTGCTCTATTCTCTAATTGATCCCATTTTTCGAATTCATGATTTCAACCAGAATTCATTGATCTGGAATGTCGGTTTCATTGTTTGGTGGCCAAATAGGCACTGTTCTTGCCACGTCCTAAAGAGTATTCATCGAACTCTCACGTGACAGCTCATTCATGGATCTTCACCAATATCCGCATTACGTGGCCTTGATTGCTGATTTTATCAAGGAATTGAAGGTTGACTACGGTGAGTCTGGAATTGGTCAAGTTGGGATATTTTACCTGCGATACAAGCCATTCTATAAAATTTTAACCAAATCATCAGAAGCCATCGCCACCGCATTACATAGCTTATGTTCATTCTAAGTAGCATAGCATCTACTATACGTAAGTTTTTTTAACCAGACATCGATCCGTCAAAACTAAAACTTTAATTAAATTGACGGCGGCGTTTGGATACCTTGCAGAATTCTGCGGTGGCTTTTGGGTTCCTCGTACCAGCGAAGTTCAATAGGCGAAAAATAGTTAAAACCGCGACTAAATTGGATATACGCTGGCTAACAATTATCTTTCAACAATGATAAAAGTATTAAAACTGAAACACATATTTTTTTTGTCGCATTAATTTCCGGTATGTCCATTAAATTATGTTAATAATAATTGTATAATGAATGCAAATGTAGAGAATTGTATGGTTCAATAATCGACCAGGAATGTGCTGTTCCCGTTAAGAACAAGCGATGTTATGGTAATTCAGCAGTACTGACGTGGATGCACTAGCTAGGAGTCTACGCTTGCTACTGCTTCACCAATTTTTTTTTAACAATTTTATTTATTTGAACCAGCTCAATCGAATGAACTTTACAGAGCCAAGTTTTCAGTATTATATACATCAGTTATCATAGAACTAAAGTTAGGGAGGTAGAACCGATTACTCGAGGAATTATTTAACAGATGTGAGGATAGGTGGAAATTTAAAGTAAGGTTTACATAACACTATTATTTTAAATTGTTAATCGTCTTATCCCAACTCGTAACTTTATAACTTTTGGCTTACTTATGACTTGATCATTTTCTAGAAAGAAAAAAACACACACACAGATAAAAAATAATAATAGAAAACATACAAGGCTAATCAAAAACACATACATAAGTTTCATGAACTCCAGATCACGTACAGTCAAAATATCTCGAACCGGTACATTGGTTGTCTACCTCGAGCCCTAAGGGAATCATAAAGCTCAGCTCTGACTCCACGATGCTCAGCACAAGACCAAATAACGTGATCTGCGTCCTGGTAACCTTGTCCACATTAGCAGAGATTGCTGTTGCTCCGCCCAACTCGGTATAAATGAGCGTTCAAAGAATAATAATTGGACATGAGGCGAGACATCACACGAACGAAGTCTCAACCCACATCCATTCCTGCAAACCAAGATTTCTTCGACATTTTTGGGATGATAGAATATTGCCATCGCCCCAAATCTCCTTCACTCTATATATGCTGCCAGCTGACGAGTGACTGTTGACGAGAAATAGGAAAAAAATCATTGAAGGCGATTTGTCGATCGTAAATATCGCCTTCCATAGCACCCACCTTTGCAAACGAGTCTGCTCTCTCATTGCCCAGAATCGAACAAAGGTGACGATAAAATGACGCAAAGATGATTTTTCTTGAAAAAAATACGAGGAGTGCTTTACCAGCCTCAAGGAGCGAATAGCCTCTATAGAACTGAGACTATCTGTGAAAATGAAGTTATAATCCGGTGCTAGTGAGGAAACAATTTCTAGCGTAAAGTGTATTGCCGCTAATTCAGCGACATATACGGAACAAGGAGCTTGAAGTTTACGATTAGCGCTATAAATTTCATTAAATACTAGATGGCCTGGCGAACGCTGTTCCGCCTCTACCTCAATTTAACTTGTTAAATGCAGAGCGCTGGTTTGTGGATTAGTTTAAATGCGACGCACGTGGTCCCATATTACATCATCTTTCATTATTTTTACAATTTTCAGCTATTTATTACAATTTTTCATATTTCTATACATATAAACCCAGAAAACCCCATGACGAATTGAACGCAGAAAGAATCTTGTAAAACCGTCCATCCGCTCTCGAGTTAAATCGTGACATACAAAATATCAATTCATTTTTATTTATATTGATACCAAACCCTGCTGACTCCTCTATCAATGATCCGTCAATGAAGAACAATTTAGTGGAATCAACTTGGCCAAACTTTGCAGCAAATATTACCGGAACAATCATAGGACGATGATGTTCTGGGATTCCATGAAGCTCCTGCTTCATGGATAAATCAAAATGAACCGAATTGTTCAAATCGGAGAAGCAAACACGATTGGAAATCTTCGACGAAAGGCTGACATCCTGTGTTATGTACAAATGGTACAAAGTCATGAAGCGAGGATTCAACTCGGGAAGCTTCTAAAAGTTTTCGATTACCTGGGGGTTCATAACTTCACACCTGGTGAGGAGTCGGAGAGAAAACTCTGTAAACCGATTCGAGAGTGGCAACATGCCAGCCAGTATTTCAAGACTAATGATGTGAGTCAAGTGCATGCAACCTAACGCGATACGAAGACACCGATCCAGTTGTATGATGTGCGACCGAGCCACCGACTGAAAACAAAAACTACCGTATTCGAAGAAAAGTTTGGACATTTTCTCTTCTTATTTACAGAAATGGAAGATTTCTCCCAACGCTTCCAAAACTCAACTAATAATATTCCCACATAAACCTAGAGCTTCTTTTTTGAAACCTAGTAGTAGTCACATCGTTACTATGAGCGGTGTTCCAATTTCCTGGTCAAGCGAAGTGAAATACCTTGGTCTATTACTTGATCAAAAATTAAATTTTAAAAATCACATTGAAGGCATTCAAGCCAAATGTAATAAATATATAAAATGTTTATATCCTCTTATAAACAGAAAATCCAAACTATGTCTGAAGAACAAACTACTAATATTTAAACAAATTTTTAGACCAGCCATGCTTTATGCTGTTCCAATATGGTCTAGTTGTTGTGCTACCAGGAAAAAAAATACTTCAAAGGATTCAGAACAAAGTTCTGAAGATGATTTTGAAGCTGCCTTCTTGGTACAGTACTAACGAAGTACATAGAATTTCGAATGTTGAGACTTTAGAACAAATGTCCAACAAAATAATTAATAATTTCAGACAAAAATCGTTGCAATCTTCTATTGCAATGATTAATTCCCTTTATGCTTAGTTAAGATTAATTTTAGTTTGTTTTTAGTTTTAAGATTATTATTGTTATACTGACACGCAGGAATAAAAACCTGTTTAAAATACTGAACTGCTAAGGCATGAACAATGTAAACAAAATTAGATACATATTTTAACAATTAAGGTTGATACGTTACGGTAGTAGCTGGAGCACCTAGATTAACATGAAATGTAAATATGAATAAATTTGGAACAAATAAAGAATATAAAAAAATTAAATTCGATAAAACCGACAAAAAAAAAATAGCCGGAGCCCCCCCACCCCCCCCCCATCAGAATTACCTTTTCCCCCTCTCCCCCTCCCCCCCCCAAATAAATATTATCCCCCTCCTCCTACACAACCCACCACCCCACCCCCCCCCCCCCAACTTCTCCCCCCCCCCCCCCCCCCCCCCCCCCTCCAAAACACAAACACCCCACCCCGAACTACGAACTCCCAAACAATATATTGCAATCATGAAAAGGAAGATCAATTTCGGAAGAGAGCCATGTTTAACAAAGAGCGAATGCATAACAACCGGTATTGTGAGCTAAAAATTTGAAAGATTCCAATTTGGGAATACGACTTCTATAATTCCACTGCAGGACAGTGATCAAATCTCCGACCACATTTGGAAAATTATCCATCGAAGGAAATGATTGCTACAAGGGCAGGCCACTTTATTGTCAATTGCTTCAAAAAAGTCTTCACATTGGGAAGTATTGCCAGAACAATGCTTTTAAGAGCGTCAGAAATTTCGAGGTACTTGAAGATATCTTTGACACAGGCGGCTGGCGGCTTCCTCATGTTTCTCACCGCAGTTGAAGCAGTACCTTATTGCCGCAATGGGAGGTCGTATGTCCCATCTGCTTGAATTTTTTAGCAGATCATGACGAATAACCGCACAGGTAGTAGAAGTTTTCCCAACTCGACGTATCGAGGAAGGGCTGAACCTGAGAAGGTTACGCAAAACGAGTCTGGCGGTGTAAACTTCTTTTCACTCTTAGCGATACTGTGCCTAGTTTTTGCACATCTAGTATCTTCACTGGAATATCTATTCTGGACTATTTGAAATGATCTATTCTGTTCTCAGCTTTTCCAGGACTAGAAGAATATCTAATTTTTATTTATTTTTCAGTAACAATCCATTGGTTGTATCATTCAAGTTTGAAATTTGAATAAATTGGCATGTTTGTCTATAATGATATCTTAATTTTTTGTGTACAAAATATACTAAATATTAAATAACATATAACGGGAAAAGGGAGGGACCATCAGGGCACCCAAGTAAAACGATTTGGATAGGGAACATGGGACTGCCTCCTCCCTATTGTTAACATTTCGTGGAACAAGGGCGGGCTCTTCGACCCCATCTATTGGGTTTATTCTGTCAATCGAGGGCTCGATTCTAGTGCTGTGAGTGTGAACTTGCTTTTGGAAGGAGATTCTCTTCCCTATATTCGCGGGTTTCTCGTAAGTGTCTCTGCTTACGGGCCCGCCCAAACATTTTTGGCCCTTCATACAGGAGCTTGATGATCACAAACATTAATAGAATCCTGATCAAATCGTTTTTCAGATTATTCCACTGCTATGGAAGGTTACCTTGCTACAATAGATGGTAGTATTATATCACCATCATCATCATCATCTAGTATCTTCACTGGAGAAAGCAGATGGCTCTTAATTCGACCAACCGCCTGTAAGTTGTAAGGGTGGACACAATGACCCGAAGTTTATTGGATCTCACTTTAACTAACTCGGTCATGGTCGAGAATCGTTTTGTCAGACAGTGATCTGATAAACATTTAAAGGTTTCATTTTGGGCAGAAAATAGACAACCCATGGACCAGCTGAATCAGCTGGATAGGATAGCGATCGGGTTACTTTTTGAGTGTGTGTGTGTGTGTGTATATACAATCCAACGCTCACCGTCCGGCAGTGTTTTTATGGAAGAAAAATGTTTTCAGTTAAACCATAGACTAACTCTAAGACCAGTAGGTCCCGAACAAATACGATTTTTTTCTTGGCTCAGTCAGTACTAGCACATCGGTCCTAAGCTCGGTCCCAAGCTCAATAATACGCCCCTAATAATGAACTCACACGAACACACTCTCAAATATTCTGTCAAAATAACACAGCAAATCAAAACAAAGGCGCAAATATGTATAGCTAGGTGCTGGCTTCAAGGTGTACCTCGGACCAAGGGGTTCTACAACAGTGAACCAATTTCAAATCGCTAGTTGCATATTGATTGTTGGTTAAACGAACTGTTGTCGACTCGACAAACATTTTTAGCCCGGGAGTTGGAAGGTGATAGCTCTGTTGGGTTCCAGTGACCCATTTCAGAATGCCTGGTTACTCACGTCCGTTCCGAGGTCACTTTCACATACAACAAGCCCCGCATAGACACAGTACGAACATCAAATGGATATAGGTACTGTGCATACACTTCCATCATCAAATCTTATTGTTTTGAGGATGGCACGTATTTAGCAGCATCTTTCATATTTAGTTATAATCAGATAGATCTCACCGGAAATTGTTGCTGATGTACAGTCTTCATTTTGATGCCACCTTGGTATGCTAAAGGATGTCTTTATGTCTCTACAGAAGTAGTACTCCGCTATTCAGCAAATATTTTCACATCATCCTTTTCGAATGGAACAGCCCGAATGCAATTAGTACTTCGCGCACAAATGCAATACAATGAAAATCACAGGTAAAAAAAGCACTTCCGAGATGAAATGTAACTTGAAAATCACAATCATTGTGCAACGAAATAAAACTTCACAGCTCTCCATCTGTGCACCACGTGATGAGTGCATCTGAAATTATATGCTAGCCATTCACGCGTGCATGGCCGTTTTCTACATTGCACTGGTTTTCTTTTTTATCTCTCCACACTCTGCCAATAATGCAAATCCCCGCTATGAGGCGACTCTATATCGACTTCTAAACTGCTTATAATCATCATTTCACACGCGAAAAAGCAGAAAAATACTCTTACTCAATCATTTATGCCTGCGTGACACAATACTAACAGCACTAAGCTAAGCTGATATTAACTCTTCCTCCGGGTGCGGGAGCGAAGCACAAAAAACAAAAAAAAAACGGGGAAAAACTACCGACCACCACACATTTCGGGAGGGAATCGATTATATTCACTACATCTTACACAAAACACGTGTAGATTATATGATTTCACTGTTCGTTTAAGTTGAATTACGAATAAATGTTTGATTTTATTTTTTGCGAAAAGGACGCAGCAAAAACAAAACACGTCAGTTTCCAAGCACGGCTTGCTGCGATCCTCTCGATCGGGTTACTTTTTGAGTTATCTCTTTATTCGGCGGCAAAGATGATTCATCTTCCGACATATCATCCATGGGAGCTTCAAACGCTCAACCACTAACGCAACTATTCAAAAAACACATATAAACAAACTAAAGCTAAATATACTCACACACAAAACAAAATTACAATGTATAGAGAGAGAGGAAAAAAAAAAAAAAAATTTTAAACATACCACTCATCTCCCCCCCCCCGCCGCCCAATGGGTGGGCGCGTGCCCCCGCCAACAGCCGCCCCCCCCCAATAAAAATACATATCGGTGGGTGTTGGGAGATGAACCAAGAAACCCAACACCAAAAGGACTCCCCGTGTGCGAGACCACGCAGAGATGCGGTGCAAAATGGCTTATCACTTGCCAAGTGCATAGCATAGCATAGCATTTTCCGACCATACAAAATCCTGGGTTGGCTGTTGTAGAGAAGATGGAAGCGCCAGAAGAGCTGCCTTGGGTGTGACAGGTTCTTCATCCATCGTTCTCTTTGCACAACACCTGACCAGGTCCTTATGATCAGCAGGGATGGGAGGGAAGTGTTGATTAGATGTCTACTTAAGAAGATGCCGAGAACTCATGCTACCTTCATAGACATCTGGAGTTGGAAATTGGATGGGATTGTGCGGGAGGCTTCCTTTGGCGAGAAAGCATATATATTAATATGTATATAGGTCGTTGGGAGTGCCGAAGCTAAGAAAGTTAATGCACTCCATTGTTGTCCGCTTGTCTAAGCTGAAACACAGACGTTTTGATCTTGTATCCAGGCTCAGCCAAGCCAAGGGTGTAGTGCCTTTTCTTGCGTCTGGGCTATCGGTTGGAACATGAGCACTAACTCTTGTCCTAACCCTGTTATGGCTTATGGTTATAGCGCCATTACTCGCTCTCTGAAAAGAGAAGGATTTGCCGACACAAAGTCATCCGCTCACACGCACCACCTCCAAACATATACCCCAACCCACATATACACACACACAAACACACGCGCGCGCACTCACACAAATACGCGTTTGCGGGCGTGCAAGGCAGACATATGTTGTACCGTGTAAATATGTAAATATATTCAAGTAATTAAAAACGATCTCACCCAATCAGGATCCAATTGCAAGATTTCACTTCAATCCATCAAGCCGTAGGTTTTACTTGTAAGCTTCGCATAGTAGATTTGATGACCAACAACGGAGTGCCACCTTGAACTTATTTTTCGAGATTTCCTTGGGGTCCTTCCCTTGAAGGCTTATTGAGTGTAGAACAGTGTCATCTCACTCTTGCGTCATCGCGATCAAAAAGGATAGCTGCATTAGTAGCCATCACGGGAATCGTGAAGCTCTGTATGTAACCTATGTAACCTTATCCGACACTCATTTGGCCATGAGTTGTTACTACGCTCCTAGCGCTATTTGCTTTTCATTTAAAGTTCACTCGAGGATTGATGATTTTCCCAAACTGACTTTTTCTCAACCAATTGATGAAACACCATAGGCAATCTCTAGTATTCTTGAAACACGGAATTCAACTTGTTTTCACTACTTTGCACTACTTATCTCAGAAACTATTGATCTAAAAACTGTTCTTCAGTAGTGAGAATAAGTAGTTATGGCAACAGATAATTTTACGAAAAATTTTATGGTGGAGAGGGAAAACATCTTCTCCGCACCTGTTTTCTGTTCAATATTTCCACACATTTTCTTTTTTAAAGCTATCGGTATTTCCACCGTAGCACTGGTTATGTCGTGTAAGATAGAAAGTTTGCAAAAACATAGAACTAGATAATAAATAGTGATCCGCACAATTCCGAAAGTGGTTCTTCATCACTGAAATTGTATACGCGTCTCGCCCGCTTCATGACAAAAATAGCTGCTTGCCTAGATTTACTTTTTAATGTTTTTATAGTAAACTGCACTTTTCCGAGCACTTTCCACTAAATTTAAATCGTATCTTCCATAAAAACCAGTACCGTGTGAATAAATCCTCCTAAGCAGAAAAAAAAAATGTGACAACTCACGAAAACTGGCTTATCACTTTCCAATTGCACTTTCCAATTGCAACATACGGTGAAAAAATCAAAACTACGGAGCATTGAAGATACGATTTTCACCGTTTGCTTGTGCACTGGGGAATGACTTGAACAACAAATGAACAACACAAACATAAAAAGAGAAAATTGGAAAAATGGGAAATTTAAACTAACACTCCACTTCATAATGTTTTAAATATAAACAATCTGCGTTTACTTGTTTACTAGCGATAGTTTGAAAGTGTTTCATTTTCTTAGTTTTATATTATTTTGAAAATGATCGAGTCGGTTTAAATTTTCCTTGTTTTCCAACTACAATCGCTCTACTAATATGCCCATGAAAGTATTTAAAAAAAAGTGTTTTTGAAAAATTGAAGTGAAAATAGAGGATTAATCATGTCCATATAATTCAAATGCTACTTTTACCTATCCTTGAAGGATACGCTTATCTCATCTCTAATGTCTCTATCAGTATTTTGGATTACTTCCAAGAGATAAAATATCTCTGCTATGCACTACCCAAGTAACCAAAACCATCCTGCTTTATTAAGTTTTATTAAGGTTTTATCAAAGCCACTAGAAATCAATTTGGTTTTATTATGACACCAAGAGCTGCCAATAGGTTTCATATTTTAGTCAGGTTTATGAGAACCTACAAAGCTTGTTTGAAAAGATCTTAAAACCTCGTTTGCTTGAATTCCTTTTACTCCTATCAAAGGTTTTATTTCGATTTTATGAACTCATAAAATGCTGTTTTGAAATTCCGTTTTAGGACTTATTCATATTAGGTATCTTATTATGGTCAGTTGAAAAAGCCTTTTAAAACCATTTTGCTTCCAGTTAATGGAATAACCGGCACATTGGAATTGAGGGAAGCCACCAAATAACTAAATAGTTTTAAAGTAGTCATTGCGACGATAACTTGGCTTTATGGCAGAATTATGATTTTTTTCCAATCGCCATATTGAAATATAAGATATAAGGGGCTATGCATAAACCACGTAGACTTTTTTGGGGGGAGGGGTGGAGGGTTTGACCAAAGTCTACGCTCCATACAAAATTTCAAAAATTTGTATGGAGAAAAGTCTACGAGGGGGGAGTGGGGGGGGGGGGGTCTGAGATTTTCAAAAATAAGTCTACGTGGTTTATGAACCGGCCCTAATTGAAATGTGGAAAAATAAATTCACCAAATTTTAAATGCAATGCAAATTAACTGTAGACCGGAGACCCATTTCTGCATGTTTTTTAAATAACCTTATTGAATTCCATCAATTTTCAAGAAATTCATGATTAATTTGTCGAATATATTGGTTTTAATTTCGTGTTTGTTATTGAAAACTCGCATAATTTCCGAGGCGCATTAATTTTCGGCTATTATCGTGCCAATATTCACCGTGAAATTAAATGCGCATATGATTTGGAGCATGATACGCTGTAAAAAAAATTCGATTTGTTTTGGATGTTTTGCTATCAAACAAAATTTCCCGCAACACCAGACCTTTTTTCTCAGATATTATTTACTGCTAAAAATGAATCAGAAGAGCAGCTAATCGAACAAAGCAGAACAACAAAAACCAACCACGATATCACAGTTAAGTTTGGCCGTATGCTGGTTTTCATGGCAGCCAATAGGTTTTATGAAGGTTCTCAAGTGGTCATAGCATCTATCACTAGAACATTTTCATAATCTTTATGGTCTTATAAAGGTTTTATTAACTTGTTTTCACAACCGTCTATAGAGTGGGCCACTTTGTCAAATTTTGGCTTTAAAGAAGCATAGAGGAGGTGTTGGTAGACAAAATAGTTTTGAATGTAGTTTTATCAACAAAGCCAGGAGGAAGGCTATACGGCTGGAATAAAACTTAAATTGTTACTTGGGTAGTGAGCAACACCTATTGACGGCACCAATGAATGAATCTTCGTTTACCAGAAGCTCCTGATTGTGAGAAAGTAAAAGCATCTGACCACATGATTACCCCGCAGACCATCACCGCAATCAGGATATTTGTTAGTTCCTATCCATGAATCGTTGCACTCATGTTTTCCAACGTTGCTGCAACTGTGCTGCACTGCAATCGATTATTAATTACTTTTAATTAGTGGCATCAAACAATACAACAGTTTGCTCTTGTCGATTTGTACACATGATTGCCACCGATGTTCGTCCACCCGTGCCATACTTAACCACCCACTCGATCGACCTATAGCTCGATGATTAATGTGCAAACGCCACGGAATAGTGATTATCTTTGCGGAAGCTTTCGATGTAACCAACACCATCAAAGGGGCTGCTTTTTCCCGACACCATCCATGATGATAGGTTATTGATTACGGCGAGTGCAAGGTAGCGTAGGAAGCTCGATAATTCATCTCCCATCAGGAACGAAAACCTTGTTAAGCGCGAATGCGGCTGACGACGGCAGGTGGCCAAAGTTGTGATGATAAGATATGCCGCTGGAGAAAAATAATTGCTTTCAATATGTCAATCACATGTAAATTAATTACAAAATTAAATATACGAATTAATGCCGAACGTAGCAACAGGTCCAATCTGAATTAGATTTTCTACATGGGGTTTCGTTGATCGAATTATATCAAACACGGATTCGATCAATTAACTTTGAGCCTTCTGCAATGTTTGTCGAGAATGATGGAAATCGCCACTGGGGGGGAAACAATTTTCTACGTGAACAATAACTACCTGGGAGCAACTCATTTGCCGGCGGATTGAAATTTCGATGGCACTGTTGTGGCAACCAAAGTTGCTTCATAATTACTTTTCAAACATATATTTCGATCACTGCGCTGATGGTGTAATATTCCTGGTAAACGAGCACTACGCTTGCACTGCTCACATGAAATTGGTTGATTTCAAGCGGAAAAACTAATTTCCAATGTTTCCTTTGCACGCACTTGGATTTGTTCGTGGTGGTAATTTACTATCGGGGAAACGAAGTTTTGCAAAAACAAGGTTGAGAAACTTCCAATGACTGTCGGTTGCCACAGGGATTGGATATGGAGAAGTCTTGGATTACTACTTTTGTGTTCTGGTTCTGTCAGATAGCAACATCCTTCGATGGGAAACTCGCCTCCTTTGTGGCATCGATACAGTTTGGTGGGAGAGGTTTTGAGTGACTCGAGTTATTACCTTTGCGTTTTGCTATTGGCTTTTCAGGAGAGGTTTCAAAGTTTGTCAAACTAGTTTATCTGCCTTGCTTACGACGTGGAAATTGATGGGAAATCTTTCCCGGTGGTAACTTCACCAACATCTATAATAAACTAAAAGCAAAATCAACGAATTAACAAAGCTTTAGGAACCGCTGCGATACAGGGACGAAGAAAACAAAATATGAGTAATTTTCACCTCATTAAACACATAAGTTCAATTAGTCACGCTCCGTGTTACATGCACATGAGTCGCCTTTGATATTTTCAAAGTTAATTCCTCACATACTTGCTTTAATGAGCTGGATTCCTCCTGGAATTGCTTCAATCCGAAAATTAATCCCCCATAATTAGAGGTTGCGAATTAGTCCAACGTGAAGGTATCTGCACCACAACCCTCGTCTCGATCGGGGCACCATCCACATGTTATACCGTGGCAACCGTTTTCCTAACCATCTAAGCTGCAGCTGACAGGTGTGAAAATGGAAATCACTTCTAGTGACGCACCCGAAAACTAATGAAGCCCAGCAGCGGTGGTTGCGGCTGAAACCACTACATTGTTAGCCATTCAAACTCTATTGAACGGATTATGATGACAGTGCGGCATGACGCAAGAGAAAGGCTGGTGGTTGTAATGGCTGGCCCACAATTGATACGTTGCGGATGCGTTGACGTAAATATGACAGAAAACCTATGGGAAAACTATCAAATTCACGCAAACGCATCCGCAACGTATCAATTCTGGGCCAGCCATAAGTCTCGTTGACTCGTTAGGTGTGTTCCACCCTGCGTCCCCATGATTACCATCGAAATTGAGGTGCTTTAAATGGAGGTTACGTTTCAATAGATGGTAAGAAGCAGCTGACATTAAGGTGATACGAGGCAAAGTGTAATTTTTCCTATCTTTTGTCTCTTTCTAATTATTCCAACTCGCAATTCCGGAGATGCACATCTTGATTGTTGGCGAAACTACAAAGCTTTAACTGTAATCGAATGCTGACCCCTAGTGTGCACACGTATTGGTGTGGTTCTCTAATCAATATCTAAAACTGAAATAGAGATTTGCATCTCGAGGTAATGGCTACCGATGTGTGACCCATCCCGTTTAAGTAGAATCAATAGCTTAGGATTGTTAGGATCTAAAAATTTTATCAACTAAAACCAAATGGCAATCTTCGATGTTTGGTCTGTTGATGTTTGTAAAATTGATTTGATTGTAGAAAAATGTAAACAACAACCCAACGTTCGAATGAAAATTCTCTCTTCTACTCAGGTATGCACCGATATTCGATGCGCTCTTGACCTTTCCTGAACGATATTAATCCAAGTGGATGTGATTCTCGATTTGTTGTTACGCATCGGTACACACTTGTACGGCTATTAAATGTTATCTAAAGATGAGTTCTGGTTAGTCATGTTCGAGAAAACCAAAACACTGCAGTGGATTCTTACATATAGCCTAAGTAGTTTTCTTTAAAATTCGAATAGTTGAACTTCTCAAACGTTTCCTATTAAACCATTTAAAAGTACGTAATTCAAACCAAGAAAACAACACTAGAAAAAATCATCGGTGACCAAAACTAAAATGACTTTTTCGTAGAGTGTGCTCGGCCAGCCGCAAACGTTGCATTCCTGCACAATAACCTAGTTAGTCATTCGGCAGAAGTACTCATCCTACCTAAACTAGCACGCCGTCTGTAATCAAAACCTCACGAACCATACATGTTATTCAAAACACGGGAAACCTTTCTCTATGATGCCTATATTGATGATTGGTGGTGGCCTTCTCTTTAGGATGATAGTCGAAATGAAATCAGTAGGAATGCTCGATTCCTTTTCCGATTGCAAAAGGTCACCGGGCTGCACTAATTTGCCGAAGTGAAAATTGATCGATTAAATATATTCCCATTGAGTGGAAAACTGGTATCACTCAATGATCGATTTGACTACACGGATAGTGGTCATGGCAATTTGATTATCAGGGCAGTTATCTTCAGTGTACGGTGAATTATTTAATTCGTCAGGTCAAGAAAACGCACAAAAAAAATACGAAAATTCATGATATATCTTTCAAATTCCATTTTCAACTACTTTAAGCAATAATATGAACATTTTCGAGTTCAGGTATCTTTAAAGATTGTTCTCGAAAAAATGCAACAAACAAAAGTGATCACCAAAATTTCATTTTTGGTCGGATATTTTTGAAACTCTCAGGGAATAAATAAACACTTATTAGCAATGTTTTGGCAAAGTTGGTAAATTCAACCTCCTCTCCTAGGCTAAATGCCCGCACGTTGGATCCTATGCAAAACTTGCGCCATTTGTCTTACACACTTTTGTTCACTTTTTCTTCAAATTTTTGTCTGTTTTTTGCCCTTCATAATCACCCAGAATTTTTCTATTGCGCGCAGTTATGGCGAGTTTAGCGGATTTACCTCGTGGGGCACAAAAACAACAACGTTGGGTTCGTACCACTCCATCACCTGTTTCGCGTAATGGCACAAAAAACAGAGTGTCACCTTTGTGGGACCGCACCACAGAGAACAGGCATTGATGTCCATATACCTTCTCTTGAAACACGTTTATATAAGTATAGGGAGCAGCCGGTATCAGAAGCAAGTGCGGAGAAAAACAAACACTACTTTTCAGGTTATGTGATAGGCTTTTTATTGATAAACATTAACATGACAGTTATCGCATAACTGCAGCGCCGCCTATCAGGAGCGTCATAGACATACACTTAAAATGCCGGTTTAAAGTTTTACACAAGTAGCAGACCGAATATGAACGTCTGTTCTCTGTGACCGCACTATGGTACGAATGGACAAATTTCGCGACAAAAATCGATAACTCGAATACCCTTAACTGTAGACACATGATGTCTTATCTTTTGGTTTGGTCGATGACTAGAGTGATCCTTTTATGTTCATTTCTATTTCAATTTAATGAAACGATGCTGAAGAAACTTAACTTCTATCTTAGCTACGTATAGTTTTATAACAGTTTTTCTAACTTTCCTTAGGGTGGGACTTAAAAAAACAGTTTGGTTGTAACTTTTTTTATTTAAATTTGAATTTGAAAACTTTGCAGAGATGACTTTTAGGGCATAAAATGACGCACATTTTGAAGATACAGGATAGTTACTAGTTATTATTTGAAAAAAGTATTAGAGGCTGAAGTGTGAAAAAAATCCGTTTTTGCAAGATATCTTGCTTAATAATTTAATATAAAAATAGAAACATTTTCATAAAAAAAAAACTCACGTTGTTACGCATTGTTGGTGCTGCTGATTGAAAGTTATGCAGAAAAATTACAAAACTACCATTTTTTAAACGAGTTTTTCTCCTAAAGGGGACAAAAGGGGACAAACGATTTTTCATAGATCTTGTAGATGGAAATTTGCACTTTCAGTTGACGTATTTTGTGTTTGCAAATATTTGCAAATAAAGGAGTAAGATATCTTGCAAAAACGTATTTTTTCACACTTCAACCTAACCTAACTAGTAACTATCTTGTATTTTCACAATGTGCGTCATTATGCCCTAAAAGTAATCTCTACAAAGTTTACAAATTCAAATTGAATTAAAAAAGTTACAACAAAAGCCTGTTTTTTTTTAAGTCCCACCCTAAGGAAAATTAGAAAAACTCCAGGCCGGGGATCTGCTTGGCATCCGCTTTAATGTACGTCCCGTCGTCCATTATGATGCATTTCGGCTGCATCAACCACTCGCGGTACGGCTTCCTGGCGCGGGATTTGGCCATTGTATTCTGTTTATCGATTCGATTAGGCGCCTTCCTTACCTTAAAGACATGGCGTCCAGCCCGCTTCATTGTCTGCTGGACGAACCAGACCGAAGAATTGACCTTCTTGGCCACGTCCCGATTCGAATGGATTGCGCTTAAAGTAATCCCTTACCTTCCTTGCGTTCACGGGGACGGTCGTCTTCGCTTTTGTTCTGGCCTGGATTTTCCACGACCGCGCCCATATTTTTTTGTCGGAGCACTTCTTGCTTGGAAGCCATCTCAATAACCACTTGACAGATTGTGACGAAATTTTGCACATGTAAACATTCCCAACAAACATCGGTGTCGAATAACCGCTTGTTCAAACAAATTTGGAGAAGTTATTCAGCTTTCTAGAAGGAAAAGCTGAACAACTTCTCCAAATTTGTTTGAACAAGCGGTTATTCGACACCCATGTAACTCTAGTTTCACCCAAAAATTTATCAGTTTTTACCCATGCAATGAAAAGTTATACACAAAAGAAAGTGTTGTATTTTTTTCGAGTACAATCTTTACAAGCTAAACCATCAAACTATTGGTAGATTATGGGTATGATATAAATTCCTAAAGGTTCAATACTAAAAGTTGAAACAAGTATTGAGCTTAGGGCCTCTTCATAAACCACGTACACTCATTTTTGAAAATCTCAAAATTCTTTGGTAATATCCATAAACAATATAAATTCAGAGCCCATTGGCTTAAGCTGAAACGAGTGAATAACTGTTCAAGGTTGTCCAAGAATTCTCTGGAATAAAGTATGCTTCTTTTTTAATGCTGACACCAAACCTTTCGAGCGCTCCAGCCGTAGTTGTTTGATACGGTCCGTTACAAGGCGACGCTTTACTCTTGCCCTGGACGAACATTTTAAGTCATCTTTGACCAACCGTTGCATGGTAGTTTTTTAAACATCGGCTTCCTTAGCCAATTTCCGGATCGATCTGATAGGATTCGCCTCACTTTGTCTCTTATTGATCTGATGACCTTCGGTGTGCGAGCGGACCGTGGGCAGCCATTTCCCGGTTTTCGTAGACGTGGTCCATCAAGGAGTGAACGTTGGATACGGTAAACGGTAGCTAGGTGGCATCCCACAATTGTTGCAATTTGTTTTACGGGCTTTTGGGCGAGCAGCAAACTAGTCATAACCTCCTTTGCGTACCTTTTTCTCAACTTTGTTACTAGCAAACCACTGTTTTGTTCACATCGTCTCAGAGTATACAGTCAGATGATTACACGCACGCATTAAAACAGTAAAAATAATGTTTAAAGCTACCCGAAAATAGGTATTGAAAACTTTCGCATTTTTTTATGGGACATACTGTATTGAAGTGAAAAGTTTGTCTAGGGTATCCCGGTACACTCTGGAACAATATATCTACAAGCCAAACCATCAAGCTTTTAGTAGTTCACGGATACGGTATTCATGGAGGTCCAAGATAAAAGCCGAAACAAGTATTGAGCTGGAAAAATGTTCTCAGTTATGCAAAGTTCTTCGGCATATAAGTTTTCATATCTATAAGCCATATATTTATAGAATACGACATGAATATAAGGTAAAAAGCTTTTTTGAGGTTGTTCAACTCTATGGAATAAAGGTTTTTATATATACAAGCGCAACCATCAATCTTTTGATAGTTCATGGAAACGGTATTCAAGGAGGTCCAAAGATTGCATAGGGATCTAAAGATCAAAGCTGAAATATATTGAAGCGAAATTTTTTTTTCTGGTTATCCAAGAACTTTTTCGAATCAATTTGAAACAAGTACTAAGGTGAAAGGATATTCTGAACTATCCAAGTGCTCTCTACAGTATAGTACTGGACAAAATAAAGCATAGACTGACACTAAACATGGTTTTCGGGTGATATTTTCTTCGCTTTTAAATTTCGGAATAGTTCTAGTATTTTTCATAATGCTTCTAGTTATTATGAAGAATGTGATATGATGTCGTGGAATGTGCACTAAAAGTAAATATTTTAAGCGGTTTTTTTGACCATGTCAATGAGACTGCCTCTGTAAAACTGTGATCACTGCAGCACATTTGACAGTTCTAGCCTCCGACAGCCTGCGCATTTAACCATTGTTATTTTTTTTTTGTGTCATTTGAAGTGTTGAAATTGCCGAGAAAGCAAATTTCGCTCGATGTGAGAAATTTGGTAATCCGCGATCGCAAACAAGGTATTTTTTTTCGGAAAATTGCTGCAAAGTATTCGGTTTCGATTGGAGCTGTGCACACTTTATCGGGACAGGGCCTTCATCATGTGACGAGCCGTCGTGAAGATCATCATCAAAGGAAATTGGAAACGGAATTGGCTGAAACAATTTTAGTTTTCTCTTCGTTGCAAGCCTTGAGCATTGTGTAAAATTTACAAATGGCTGCCGTCACGATAAATTGAAACACTGGACGCTAGTAATTCGATCGTTTCTTGATTCTTTTATTTGTGAGATTTTTGCTCTAATCTAAAGGTTTTTACTACTGCCATTTTATTAACTCATGTATTTAAAAATTTACAAATAAAAGATGAATATATTTTGTGTACATATTCATTCAACGGTGTTGGAAAACTTTGAAGAATGTTGCGTTCCAGCAAGTATCAAGAAATTCCTAATCACAGATAAAATTTTGGATTTCGTACACTATATTCCGAATACACATTCTCTGTACATTTCAATCAGTACTGTTATGAACAATTGTTCGGTTGCGATAACGATTTGCGTTGGATAGAGGTTTACTTGTAGAAATGCGGGAAATCCTCTGAAACGACCATGTACCGATACCAAACGAGCTCGTTGTTATCGAGCGAAACTGAAAGCAGCCAGAGGTAATGCGTTGCCAACTACTGATTGGGACGCTGGAGAAAGGCCTTCAACTCGAGGTAGGAAATTTACTCAAGTGGTTAACCAACTTGAAAAGGTGCAAATACTGAAGGCGTAATCTAAGGAGCGAATAATTGAATTTCCTAGCAAACATGCTTACTGACTTACTTATGCGGATCCAACGTCCCATTAGGGCACGTTGCAATATTCCGCTACTAATCAAACATGTTGAATATAATAATGTATCAAACGGCTTAACGCGACTTCTGGCGTTCACAAGCGTCAAAGCACTATGCGAACTTCTTGGCCGCATCGAAAAACGCTTTGCACCTCTTTAACAATGACAGGTTTGGAGGATTATTTGGAGAGAACGCACATCTCTCTCGCCAACGCTTGCCATCGTCACGACTCTGTCACCGGCCTAATTGCTGTTACCGCATATTGTAAGGCACGATAAAGTGGTTGCTTTTTACTCCTCCGATAACCAAAATATCGTCCGTGTGTAGTAACGCCCCGAAGATTGGTTGCATTGCTACAAGAAACAGCGTGATCGAATGCCACGATCGAATTTTCTATGGAATCTCACGCGATAAAAATCCACCCACGTTCACCCGAAATGTCCTGTAAGCAAGTAAGCTTCTTAGAGTTTTCAACATTTGTCCGCCAATCCGCCACTTTGGCAGGGTGCGCAGGATACCTAATCTCCATGGTGAGTCATATGCTTTAGAGAGATGATCAAGTGATGCTAGCAAAAAAGAATAAAAACTTTCATAAATGTATTACAGAAGAAAAGTAAACGTCATGTCCGTTAATTAGCACAGCCTACTGCTTCCTTTTGTAAGCAAAATTTATTCGCGGAATTTCTGCAAAACTTGCCGAATTGCGCAAATCTTGATCGTGGTAGCGGGGGCACCCATCGGGATGTTTGGTGTTGCCCCACAAATTCCTTTCCAATTGGTGATAGACGGTGACATATTCACCCAATATACCTCGCTAAAACTTCCAACAGCTGATCAACTCAGCAGTTACTGTTGTTTGTTAGCTGTATCTCTGGAAATTGAATAGAATTCAACATAGCCCTAGCTACGTCTATGACCGTTTCGGAAAAGAAAATCACATAAAATGAGTCGTTTTCGATCATCAGGAATGACTTGATCCTTATAAGGAGTGTATCGAATATAAGCTATTCACATACATTTGCGTTGTACGCATGTATTTGTGATGGTTGTTTATGCTCTGAACACTGCATGCTGTGCGTTTGACTGTCAGCTTTCTTTTGTTTACTTGTTTGTGCGGTTCAAATTCTGCGTTTTCAAAATGTCGCGTATTGAAAAGGAAGTGAAAATTAAGGTTCTGGACACATGGCTAGGTGAGAAGGGTATTACTATGCGAAAATTGGCGAAGCGGTTTGGAATTCATCATGCGAGTGTTAAAACCATCATTAATAAATTTGAGGAACACTATTATTTGAATGAGCTACCAGGAAGAGGCAGAAAACCCGGTTCTTCCAACCCGAAACTGGAGCAGAAAGTGGTATCTCTAATCATGAAGAACAAATCAATGTCAATACGTGATTTGGCCAAAAAAGCAGGAACGAGTGTCGGAATGATCCAGCGTATCAAGAGGCGAAACCACCTGAAGACCTACAAGAAGCAGAAAATCTCGAAACAAAGTGCAGAACAGAAGAAGCGAGCAGCAACAAGGGCCCGGAAATTGTATTCGCGTCTTTTGCAGCGTCCGGATGCATGCGTTTTGATGGACGATGCGACCATCAAAAGGATGTGAGCGATGCGGACAGGTCGATTTAAGTGGCGAAATTCGGTCGAAAGGTACTGGTATGGCAAGCAATATGTTCCTGTGGTTTGAAGTCAACCATTTTTTACACTACCGGAACTATAAATGCGGAAATCTATCGATCTGAGTGTCTCCAGAAGAGATTGTTGCCTTTATATAAGAAGCATAGTACACCTCCATTGTTTTGGCCGGATTTAGCGTCGGCTCACTATGCCAAAACCACTCGCAATTGGCTTGCGGAAAATGGTATAGATTTCGTTGAGAAAAATATCAATCCACCAAATTGCCCTCAGCTTCGACCCATCGAACGTTACTGGGCAATCGTGAAGAGGGTCTTCAAGAAGACGGGTAAGGCAGCTGGGAACATGCAGGAGTTCAAAAAAATTTGGGCTCAAGCGTCCAAAAAATGCGATGCAACACTTGTCCGGAACTTGATGAAGAGCATTCGATCCAAAGCTCGAAAATTCGTGAAGGAATAACTTAAATTTCATCCGGTCTTCATTATGTTCAAGTTTAACCTCGTACAATAAAGGATCAATTTTTTGTATGAATAAAATATCGGTTTTCAACATAATTTGAAAGAAAGTTTGTGGATAGCTTATTTTCGATACACTCCTTACATTTGGTGTCACATTAAATTTCAAGCAATCAGCGACCACTCCGCATCTCGAAAGCAATTAATTACTGAGGATAATAGAAACCAAATATATTTATTTTTGTCATCACACTATCGAATCTAATTAAGTGCGTATCAACCGAAATTTAAGATGAAAACCTTTCTCCGTCGACCATGAGCTTGATTGAATCGCTCACCCTTGGCCTCGGATGTGGTTATGAGAAACTCGACACAAGCGTACGGAAATCAATCAACTATAATCTCACCGATTGAAAAAGGAGGATGGTTGGTTTTGCAATTGCATCCGGTCCACGTCTGATAGGTAGTCATGATTTATATGCAAATATGACCTTTCGCTAACGGCAGAGTTGATGTCTTATGGATTGCAGTGGATGCTGGATGATTACAATAATGGACAATCATGTACCAACATGTTTGTCCACTGTCACATAAGACAAGATAATATCTCACGAGGACGCCCTTCACGAGTTGATTGAAGCTCTTACTTTGAGAGTGCTGCTCATGCTTAGAATGGAAAAGTGGTTAATTAAAAATGCATTATTCATGCATATTGCGACGGCAGAAGTGGCAGAGAAAGTGTGACCAGTTTTTCAGGAAAGTTGCCAAAAGAGTAGTCTGTTAAAATGGGCAACCGACCACGAAATTGCTTTTCCGGTCTTGATAGTGCTTTTTTTTCGGAAAGTGCATCCCATCAGCAATAACGATGTATCATATGCAAACGTGCAACCTGTCACTTTGTTGTAGCTAAATACCTTTGCCGTCCTATGCTCTCGTATGCTTTCATCGTCGCTTAACGGGTGCCAAATACAACTGAGAACATTCCCAAACATGCATGGTGTGTGCGGAACGACGAACGGTGCAGCACTTACTCACATGTGTTGCGCATCAGCAGGACCTGTTAAGATGAGATATGACATCCGCTTGACATGGCAGAGTGGTCGCACCTAGCTAAAAGCTGTTCATGCGTGTCCTCTTTTATGCATAAACCGGAAGCTTTGTTAGTTCGGGGGTGGAGGCAAACAGAACCGGGCATGTTGACAGTATCCATTATTTCACAGATGTGTGCTCGCCTCATCTCGTACGACCAACGAATGGGCGTTACTCCAGTACAGCATTCCAGCTTCTCGGCATCAATCTCTAGAATTTAATCGATTCGATGCGGAAGCTTCCAAGGCTGTGTTGGTAAACTGTGTCTTGTGGTCGAAGCTTATGTTTTATGGCCAAGAACCAGGAACAATTGATTCCAGTTGACCTGGTTGACGGGGTGGTTGGGTTTGGGCAACTCACCGCCACTAACCACCAACCATTTTGCCGGATAAAGAGTTGTCGATTGAACCGAACATGATTGGCTTTCCGACCAACCAACATTGAACGCTATTTTGGAACGAAGGAGATGTGTTACTGGAAGAATTGATGGATTGAGCGATGGGGAATCTTTTTGAGTGACGCTTCCGAAAATCTGTTGACCACATGCTCCTACTTAGGTTTCGTTAAAACCCCAGATTGAAACCATTTCCGAAACACAATTAACCCAAATTTTTTTCTGCTTTCATCTCTCTTTCAATGCAATTTGCTTCGACTTCGGTGAGACCCATATAGACTATGAGGAGCAGTGTGATGTTGCAATTCATCTTCAGGCACCAGATGGTAACAAACGAATCCCCATAAAATTAGATTGCAAAACAAACTATGTAGTTAGAGGATTCTTCCCTTTCAAAGGGGGAGTGTAAAGAGCTGTCGTAATCGTTGTCGATGTTGTATGTTTGGCACAGTTGATGCTAAGCTACCATTTAGGCCCATCTGACGGCCTAGATCGGGCAAGACGTAGTTTCCGCATGAGTTTCGTGGTTCCGACAAATGATGAGCATGTAGCAATTTGCAAAACCCTAAGCCTCTTACAATCCTGTCACTGGTTGCATGATGGAAACTCGCATGAATAATCAAATACCGTAGAGCTTATGGAAAGGCTTTGATAATTGTTGATTAAGTCAATATTTCTCTTACAGAAGGGGTACAGCAGTTCCGATAGGGTTACTCGGTGGGTGGGTTAATCCAGTGAATACTGTTGACGTCTTGGCTAGACTAAATAAGGTGAAAATTATAATGTTTTTTATTGCCTCGGAGAACAAATAGCATATGGCACAATTTTTAATGATGATGATGTGAACTACCATCTAATGTAGCAAGGCAACTGCCTATAGCACTGGACTGTTTTAATTAAACGGTTTGATCACGGTTGCATTGTGGTTAATGTTTCATCATGTCCCTGTATGAAGGGACAAAAACGTATTGTGGGCCCGTAAGCAGATACATTTACACGTAACCCAGAGCTACAGGGGTCTAAAGAGAATCTCTTTCCAGAAACAAGTTTGCAGAAACCACAACAAAACCGAGCCCTCGCCTAGTAAAAAATCCCACTAGATGGGGCGAAGAGCCCGCCCTTTATTCACGAACTGTTAACAACAGAAAGTTGGCAGTCTCACTCTTCCTATCGAAATCGCTTCAATCGGGTGCTCTGTTGGTCCCTCCCTTTATCCCAGCATATGGTGTTATATACTTATATGCAAAATTTAGCGAATTATTATGAAATCATCTTACCTTGATGCTTGTGTTAGAAAATTTGGCTGGTAAAATTGGTTAGGGTTATATACCGTTCCACACTTACTGCTTCAGCCTCCCTTTGCTGTACACTCAAAAGAAAATCTCCATTAGATTCATGTGCAAACCCACTTGGATTTTTGCAATGGGGGTTAGCACATGAAAATTATGTGCGAAATTAATGAATTATCGTCAATGAATGTTTTTATTAAATGCATGAGGACTTGTAATACAATCCATACATTTGACACATACTTTCTATGAATTCCATAAATAGAATGCATTGGTCATGCATATCATGTAATGTAAGTTAATTAATGTTTTTAATCAGTTTTATGGTATTTATTTTCGAAAAATGAAAAAAATTGCTTTGTGAAATAAGATTTATTTAATCGAATTTAATAAAGAAAAGTATTTCTCGTCCGTTATACGCTAATAAAAATATAAATAAAAAAAAAATTGTTTTCATCCTTTGCTCAGGCAATGAACTGTACTGAGAATTACCTGGGTTTCATGCTTGAAGACAGTGGTAATAGATTCTGCGTATTCTCGTATCATAGCTTCCGTAGATTTTATTCCGGATTCACAGTGATACTTTATTTATTTAATCAACTTAGTTCATCGGACTTATTGTCTACATGATACAAACATAGAACTAAATAAAACGAGCATTACAAATACGAGTCAAAAAGTGAGCTGAAGATTCGCCAAATTCAAACAATTCTTCGACAGTCGTCAACGCTCGCATCATAGCTGTTAGAGGTTCGTTGTTTCCAAACGCTGTTCGATGGAATCGGGGTTGGAGGAGAGTACCACTCCGTAATGCTCTCGGAGGAACTCGGATGTTCAGTTGAGAGAGAAGCCTCGAGCAGTCGACCTCTCCATTCAAAAGTTTAGCAACAAAAACCGCTTGTTGATTTTTCCGTCGGCGTTCCAAGGTATGCAATTGCAGCAGATTGCAGCGATCTGAATACGGCGGGAGATTTTGCGGATCATGCCATGCTAGATTACGCAATGCCATCCGGATAAACCTGCGCTGTATTGTTTCAATCCTCAAGCTCCAAGTCAATTGATGAGGAAGCCAGACCAAGGCGGCATTTTCTAGGATCGGTCGTACCAGTGAGCAATAGAGAGCTTTCAGGCAGTACGGGTCAGTGAAGTCTCTTGAGATTTTTGACACAAACCCTAGCTGACGATTAGCCTTAGAGATCACAGCAGAGCGGTGGAGGTTAAACGATAATTTATGATCCAGTAGAACACCTAAATCGCTGAACTGGTCGGTTCTATGTAGAACGACGCCATTGATCGTATAGTCGTAAACAACCGGCTGTGGTAAGATTTTGCAACCCTTCATCACAACTGCTTCGATGAACAGTGAAATATACATCACACAGTGCTTACAAAAACTATTTCTACTATACTCATGTTTCGAAGCCACAAGATACCTGTTGTCTTCTGGCCAGAGTTTGTGTTTGGCCAAAAAACGAAGCCAACGGTAGAATGGTATACCACCAAGAATGAATCGTTCTAATTGCCTGCAAAGTCGACCAATTGAAGAATTTTGGGCACTGACGAAGGCACATCTGAAGAAACATGTCTCGGCAGCAGATGCCATCCAACAGTTTGAAAAATATTGGAAGAATGTTTCAAAACTTGTCGCTATGGAGTCTGTGCTGAATCATAGGAAGAACGTTCGCAAGAAGGTCCGCCAGCTAGCATACCATTGCTAAATTTCAAATATTGAGAACACTAACGTGGTGTGATACTCTAATGTTAACAGTATATCTATTGAACAATTGTGTAGTATTTTTACTGAAAACTGGGCGTGGCCATACTTGCTGGGGCAGTCATGAGACTGGAGTCGATTGCCATCGGTGAATTTAGCTGACCAAACATTTTCGATTTTGGACAAATAATAGAACTTATAAACGTAAGTTAAGCGGCAACTAACTATCATCAAGCAGTTTTTTCGTTCAAAATCGTAACAATGATAATGAAAATGTCTCATTGCATTCTACTCACTAACCGGAATAGAGCGATAAATTTTCATTTGCATTAGAATCTTTAATTCTTTTTAATTATAGTGGTAGCTAAACCTTTAAGAAAATATCCACATTTGTTCGTATAGCCGTGATTTGCCCTTTTACTAGCTCTGAATAGAATTACTAATTTTCCTACAGTTACAATAAGCGTTTGTCCAACTTTCCACCATCGGTGTAACCTGTAAAAAGTTCACCAAACAAAACAGCATCATCTCGGCCGTTTCCAAAGGTTCCTGCTTTGCTGATTAACACTTGACTGTTTGTTGTTGCTCATGTTGAATACACCCCCCTCCGCCACCCCTCTGCTGTGAACCTCTAAGATCAGCGCCGGCAGTACAACGGAAATGTAGGACAATCGAACCGGCTAGCCGCACATACTACTGATCTGGATCTTGATAAAATTGCTCCTTTCTTTGGACCCGGAGCAATTTCGCACATTCATGGCCATCGAGCCGCCACGGTGATGGTGCGGATTAGAGTAAGATGCCACGTCACTTAAAGGGTGATACGGTCAAAATTTGGTCAAGGGAAAACGCGTGTAAATCGGTGAAATCGTTTATTTAAAAAATCAAATTAAATTTCTTTTTCAAGTTCAATTAGTATAAAATTCAGGCAAAATATTCAGTTAGGCTTCCGCTTTTCCAAATCCGAATTGCCGGGCCTTACGCTTGACCCCTGCCATCAGATTTTGTACAGCCACCTTGTCCACCTTCTTCGCCGCAGAAAGCCAGTTTGCCTTGAACTGCTGCTCGTCCTTAGCAGTTTTTTTGGTCTTCTTTAGGTTCCGCTTGACAATAGCCCAGTATTTCTCAATTGGGCGGAGCTCTGGCGTGTTGGGAGGTTTCTTGTCCTTGGGAACCACCTGCACGTTGTTGGCGGCGTACCACTCCATGGCCTTTTTACCGTAATGGCAAGATGCCAAATCCGGCCAAAACAGTACGGAACAACCGTGTTTCTTCAGGAAAGGCAGCAGACGTTTATTCAAACACTCTTTCACGTAAATTTCTTGGTTGACAGTCCCGGAAGCTATGAAAATGCTGCTTTTCAAGCCACAGGTACAGATGGCTTGCCAAACCAGATATTTCTTTGCGAACTTTGACAGTTTCGTGTGCTTGAAAATATCTGCTACCTTTCCCCTTCCTTTTGCCGTATAAAACTCCTGTCCCGGAAGCTGCTTGTAGTCGGCTTTGACGTAGGTTTCGTCGTCCATTACCACGCAGTCAAACTTCGTCAGCATCGTCGTGTACAGCCTCCGGGATCGCGCTTTGGCCGTCGTATTTTGTTTATCATCGCGATTTGGAGTCACTACCTTCTTGTAAGTCGATAGTCCGGCTCGTTTTTTGGCTCGATGCACGGTTGTAGACGATTCACCCAGCTTATTTGCGGCATCTCGGAGAGATAGGTTAGGGTTTCGCTTGAAACTACCGGCAACTCTCTTTGTCGTCTCAGCGGCTTCCGGTTTTCGATTTCCCCCCGATCCAGACTTCCTGGCTGTCGACAAACGTTCCCCAAACACTTTAATTACATTTGTAACGGTTGATTTGGCAACTTTTAGCGATTTTGCCAACTTTGCGAGCGAGTAGCTCGGATTTTCGCGATGCGCGAGCAAAATTTTGATACGCTGCTCTTCTTGCTTGGTGGCATTTTGACAACTGAAGAGTGAATTCCAAAATCAAAATAGGAGCAACATTCTACACACACACACCTTCAAAATGAGGGGTGTTCAGGTTTTTTAAATGCAAAATTGAAAGAAATACGTCAAGTTGATATTGACCAAATTTTGACCGTATCGCCCTTTAGTTCTTCCCCCAAAACCACAAAACCCCCCCCCCCCCCGGGTAAAATTAAAAAAAAACCATTTTTTCCCTTTTTTTCAACAACCCCTTCCCGCTTTGGTTGAGATAATGCTAGAGGCATTATCGTAGCTGTTGCATACATGGTAAATCTGATAAACTCATTTTATGACTATATTTTGCACATTTTCAAGATTATAGTTTATACGTCAAAAAGTGACTAGTGTTTATACACGTGTGAAGAGTACTTTTTACGCCTTTTCAAGTATGTCAACGGCGACAGAAAAATGCGTAAAAAGTAGGCACCGCTGAGAAAAGAAAATTAACTCTGCCCGTGACTTGATGCTGACGCCATTTTCAAATAAGCATTTATTTGATAAGCGCAGTGTTTAAGTTCCGGAATTGTTTTAGGCTGTCGCAGTATAAAAAATGGAGGAATTATCCAATACGTTGGATACAGACGCATTCGCTTAATTGACAGGAAAGTTAAATATTTGCTATTGTCAGTGATTACAAATGTTTAACACTGTATGAAACAAAACAGGTCTCCCATGCCCTGAGGCCGAATGCAGCTATTCGGGATACATGTTTAGGGACGAATCATTAAGCTTGGGACCGAACTTGGGCCGATGTGCTGGTACATTATGAGCCAAAAACTATATCCATTTTCTTCTTAACTAAAAAAAAGTGTGAGTCAATTTTTGCGCAAAACCTCTAGACATGTTTTTGTAATTTTTTTATTTTTAATTAATAAACATGGCTGCGTAATCTATTAATGTTTTTTTCACTTTCGAATTTAAATTACGGAATTGAGCCATTTTCAGCAATACTGGAGCAATATTGATTTTCCATAATGCGTAAAAAGCACACTTCAAAGAACTTTTCAAGGACTGAGCGAAAACTATGCTTAGAAGGCCTTGTTCACATGACGACATCGATCCGTTTCAAAAATTTAAATCTTCTAATTTTAGATCAAAATAAAGAATATTGCATCGCTGATCTATTCACTCCGATCCGTTAGCAAAAAGGTTAACCCAGTATCTATTTGTTTATTGTGATTTCATAAATTCGTATTGCGTTATCGGAATACAAATAATGTAGATAATTTTGCTTTTCCCGGATTAATTACGTTGATGTCCCCGCGATGAAGGTGGGTTCGTATTTTTTTGTAATATTTACTACATTTTTTTTCAATTCCCACTGCTTCGACTGGTCCTCGAACTGTATCTACTCGTAATCCAGCGCTTCGTGCATCAGAATTCCTACTCCTCTTTTTCGATAGCTTGAAGCTCTCATCCTTCCCGCGCCAGATTTCCTGCAAAAGTGCCACGCCCACCGAATTTTTCATGAGGAAGTGATAGAGCTCTTCAAATTGAAAGTCGTCTTATGCTTGGATGGAAACCTTGAATATTTTAGATAACCGTACATTGGACAATAATTGGGTATAACCTAAAAACTTTGTTGTTCTATTTTCAGAGCGCGAGTAATCGCTCATCAGTCATATATAGTTAAGACAGTAGTTAATGCTAAAGTTCTACTCATCAGAATAGGATGGAGCATCGCTTAACCCGCTTAGATAAGATGCCTCCAAGGATCAACCATTAATTATCCAATTACATCTTCACTCCCTTCGGCCACCAGGGCATTTTATTCAAGATTTTTTTCTGACCTTCCAATTTCTCTTGATATCTACTGAATGCTGTGAGGTGTTTTCCGTCTTCTTAACCTTTCAGCCCTCGCGCCAACTTTTGTAACACAAGTACTAGTCCCGAAATTCCAGCCCATCGTCGGCCGCCATTATAGTGTCCGTCGTCACCGCTAGATTGTTATTTTTCCACCTGAATAAGTCAGCCATCGCTGGATTTATATACAAGATCCTGGCTCTCCTGGAGAAAGGTGAGAGCATCGAGTGCAAACCGGGTTCCGACCGTCCGACGGTTTTGCATGACCGGAAGGTGCATTAAGAGCTGAAGCGGATGACGGGAGGTCGGTGCGGCCGGCCAGACGGTTAAAAAGTATTTGGCCATGATCATGTTCATTGTCATGAGGAAGTGGAAGTCAAGGCCGGCCGTGTCGCAAACGCAAGTGGTCACCCAAAAGCAGCGGCTGAAGGTGCTCATCAAGGATGTCTTGTGATCATGGACGATGAGACGTACCAGACGCTCGATGGCAGAGGACCGGCTATCTCACGTCCTCCAGCAAGGAGGTGAGCAGCGACGTCAAGTACATTCCCCACACGTAGTTCCCGAATAAAAGATCTCTTGGGGCCGACATTCAGTGAGAAGGGGATGTTAAAGCTGCTCTTCTTTTCCTCGGGACTTGCAGTCAACGGGGAGGTGTACAGCACGAAGTGCTTACTGGCCGTTCCGGCCTTCATTAAGTAACACCACTCGAAGGACGATGTCGTGTTTTGGCCAGATCTGCCACGGCACATTACGCGAAGCGTACGCTGAAGGAGATGGAGCGTTTGAAGATTCCAGTCGTCACGTGTCACGCACCCCCCCCCCCCCCACGTTCCCCAGCTGCACTCAATTGAAAATTTCTGTGTACACCTAAAGTGGAGGATCTAGTAGAGCAATTTCGTGGCGAAAACCGAAAAGGAACTGATGAATAAGGCGACCAGAAAGTTGGAAAAAATCCCAAGTAACAATTTTAGTTTTATTCCAGCCGTATAGCACTCCTCCCGGCTTTATTGATAAAACTACACTCAAAACTGTTTTTGCCCTTTATGCTTCTTTAAAGCCGAAATTTGTAAAGAGGGACACACTCTATAGACGGTTGTGAAAACAAGTTAATAAAACCTCAATAAGACCGTAAAGATTTTGAAAATATTCTAATAAAAGATGTTATGACCACTTGAGAACCCTCATAATACCTTTTGGCTGTCATGAACACCACCATACGGCCAAATGGCCACAGCAGTCAAACTTAACTGTGATATCGTGGTTGGTTTTTGTTGTTTTGCTTTGTTCGATTCTCTGCTCCTCTGATTGATTTAGCAGTAAATAATATCCGAGAAAAAAAGTTCTAGTGTTGCGATTAATTTTGTTTGATAGCAAAATATCCAAAACGAATTAATGTTTTTTTTACAGCGTATCATGCTCCAAATCATATTAATTTTACGGTGAATATTGGCATTAAATTTAATTTTACGGTGAATATAGGCACGATAAGAGCCGAAAATTAATGCGGAAATCATCTTTGAGACAATCATCATCATCTCTCTGCTATTAATTCTGTTGCTTATTTTTAACATGATTGTACTAGGATTTTAAATCACTCGTAAAGGGCGAACACGAAATTATTGCGACACCGAAAATGTCATGCCAATTTTCTTATAATGTTTAGAATCAAACCAAAATTTTAGGGTAGTTTTATACATATATTTACTTCAAAAATCAAAAAAAAAGTTAATCGATGGAGCCTTGAGTGTAAAATTGGCCAAAATAGCGGAGCTTCGTCGTGCTGCTGCAAGAACGGCAAAAGGCGCTTCTCGAGGCACTCAGATTTGTAGATCTCGCCATTTACTGTGCCCTTTGTCACGAAAGGCTCACTCCTCAGTCCGCAAGAACAGATGGCCTGCCAAATGAGATATTTGGAGGCGAACTTCGACATTTTCTTCTTCTTAAATTTGTCGTCCACATAGAACTTGCTCTTGTCGGTGAAAAACTCCAACCCCGGAATTTGCTTGAAATCGGCTTTTTTATACGTTTCGTCGTCCATCACACAGCAGCCATATTTTGTCAGCATATTCTCGTAGAGCTTCCGTGCCCGAGTTTTAGCCGACGATTGTTGCCGCTCATCGCGGTTTGGGAAGTTCTGTACCTTGTATGTATGTAGTCCAGCTCTCTTCTTTAAATTCTGGACGTAGCTCTGCGACATGCCGATCTTTTTAGCCAAATCACGGCTTGAGACGTTGGGATTTGCTTTAATCATCCGCTTCACCTTTCCCTCCGTCTTTTTGTTCTCCGGTCCCGGTTTTCTTCCAGCTCATTTGCCGTGGTCCAACGTCAACCGCTCCTGGAACCGCTTCAACGCTCTGGAGACGGTTGAATGGTGAATGTTCAACATTTTTCTCAACTGCCGGTGCGACAGGTCAGGAAATTCCAGGTGTTTGGAAAGAATTTGTTCTCTCGACTCGCGTTGGGTCACCACAATTTTCGTTGAATCGAAAAACACGACTTCGAGTTTGACAGCATGTAAACAATACACATCAATGAGAAAGTGTGCAAAATTTGGTTGATTTTAACCCATTGGTAAAAAAGTTATGCCCTGTTGAAGGTGTCGCAATAATTTCGTGTTCGCCCTTTATTCGAGACTTCTTGGTTGAGATTACATCAATGGCTTCTTCACGGTGCTTTGACTTGGTGTGGTGTGGGTCTTCATTGGGTATGGTCGAGTGTGTTTCTTCGCATCGGATCATTCCTTCCTTCCTCTTCGTGCTTCTCTTCGGGGTGCGTTTGAGTGTAAGAGGTGCTTTTGGGTGTGAAGCCTTCATCCTTCGTATTTTTTTCAGTAGTCGGATGACTAGCGTTTTGTGAGACTTGTAGCTTCGTGCCATCGGTTTGCTGATTAACGAGATGAGCTGGCCAAGCCCAATGCCAACCAGTTGACGCCGGCTATAAGGAGGAATTACCATGGCTTTCTCCGAACGAAAGACGATAGCGAGCGCTGTGGTGCTACCGACGAATTGTAATGATTAGAATGATTCTTAACTTGCGATGACCCTGTGGTCAACGCCGACGTCTTATGCGTCGAGACCTTCTCCAGACGAAACGACGTTTACATACATGCACAGACCATACCAATTGACCTTCTACCGATTTGGTTACCCTTGAGATTGATTGTGGAATGATGACATCGAAAAGTTTGAGTGGTGCCGTGGAGTGCACTCAGTTAGAGGCATTAGAGATTTGCTCATTTTCTTCATTGTCCCGGATGGGAAGTGGACAGATTTTCGAGATTCCTCGATCCGTCCTTTGTACGGACCGTGACGACGCGGATATTGCCGTTCGACCCTTCGAAGACCTTGGTAACCCTACCCAAGTGCCACTTCAGTGGAGGGGCATTCTCATCCTTGAGTAGGACCATTGTACCGATGCGAATATTGTTCCGCATAACTTCGTGCGGTTATGCAGATCCGAAAGATATTGAGGGGACCACGTAGTCCACACTTGCTGCGTGATCTCCCACTTCGTCAGACGGTTGGTGGGCATGTTTTGCAAATCTGACTCCGGGGTGGCGATTAGTGGCCACTGGACCAGGAAGTAGTGCCTTGGAGTCAGAGCTTCATAATCGTTGGGATCGTTGCTTATTGGAGTTAGTGGGCGCGAGTTGAGTACCGCTTCGATTTGCGGTAGAACAGTCAACATCTTATCCACTTTCAACACTTTGGTACCGACCGCCTTTTTGTAGTGCCCTTTAAACGATTTTACACTATCATCGAGACTGTCCAAAAGTATGCAGTGACGTTGGGGTTTGCTTGATTGTACGTCTCGTACAGATGACTCAGTAAGAGAGCCAAGAACAGCTCGAGACGTGGAATGCTTCACTTTCTTTTTCTTCCTCTGGAGATTTTCCAATGGTGCTACTCGTGATTTGGAGGTGATGAGTTGAACAATTACGGTTCCATCTGACGCGATACAACAAAGATAGAGGCACGCTCCGTATGCAGCCTCCAAAGCGTCACATAAACCGTGTATCTGCATTTCAATACAGTCTTTGCTACAGTCAAGCCAGCGGGGAATCTGTAGACACTCAAGGGCGATCATGTTTTGCTTGTACTCTCTCCACAGATTTTGGAGTGACTCATCGAGCGGATCATTCCAGTCGTATTTCAACATCCACAACCGCTGGATGAATATCTTCGCCTAAACCACTATTGGGCCAACTAGGCCGAGCGGGTCAAAGAAGCAAGCAGCATCGGAGTGAACACTGCGTTTTGTGATTGTGGAAGAGTTTGATTTCCACTCGGGAAACGTGAAACAAGAGTTACCGGACCGGTCGCATTTGAAGCATCTAAGTCAAGCACCGCACGTTCGTCTCGAAGATTTTTGGGCAGCTTCGTTAAAAGCCTTGTGCAATTCGAGTTCCACTTCCTCAAGGTGAAACCAACCGTGTTCGTTAACTCGATGACCTCCGTCATCATCCTTTGTGCTTCATCTACGGTGTCGGCCTCTGTCAACATGTCGTCGACGTAAAAGTCCTCCTGTACAACCCGACAGCGATCGGATGCGTAGCAATGCTATCTTCTCCTAGTTTCTTCAAACATCTTGTGCCGAGGTACGGTGCACTCGCAGTGCCGTTTGTATTGGACCGAACAATATCCGATAAATTAATCATAAATTTTCTGAAAATTTATGGAATTCAAAAAGGGTATTTAGAAGAATGCCGAAATTGGTCTCCGGTCTGCAGTTCATTGACATTACATTTAATTTCTGCATTTCAATTATTTATTATATTTTAATATGACGATTGAAAAATATCTAAATTTTGCCAAAAAGCCAATTTATCTCCGCAATGACATACCAATTTGCCGTTTAATGCATTTACTGGAGGCAAAATGGTTTAAAAATGGTTTTTCAACTAACCGTAATATGAATGAGTCTTAAAACGGCATTTCAAAATAGCATTTAACGAGTTCATAAAGTCGAAATAAAACCTTTGATAGGAGTAATTGGGAATTTGGGAAAACAAGATTTTAGGATCGTTGTAAACAAGCTGTGTATGTTCTCATTAACGTGACTAAAATATGAAACCTAAAGCTTGATTAAAGTAAATCTGGACGCACGGTTTAATACAACACCGCGTCCCTGGTGGTTGGAACAAAAAACGTTTGACAGGCATTTGTTGATGTTTCATTGACGAAGAAATTACTGAAAAGTGTTTCTCGATTGATCGACGCATCTAGAAATTACGGATCATGGATTTACGGATTCCAACGAGAAATTACGGATTCCAACTTTTCTACCGTGCAAAACATCCTTTCAAAAGAAGAATATAAGTCTATATGACGTGGAAGGTCACGCCTTAGGCAGTTGAAGCAGGCGTTTTTCTCCTTCACTTTGGAAATCCTTTGACTGACCGACAACTCGTTGAATATTGGGCACTTAAACGTGAGATGATTATCAGCACAGAAGTCACAACGATGATCTTGCGTGGCAGAAGTTGTAGCGGTGTTTATCTTCCGTGGAAAATGCTTCGATGGATTTGGTTTGGATGATGGTTTCTCTTGTGGTCGATGCTTGGACTGGCTACTATCGCTCGATGTTTGACATCTCTCAAGGACAGACACTCGTTCTTTCAAGAACACGATAATTTCGTCGTACACTGGTAACTCACCTTTCTTGATGGTTGACTCCCACAACTTTTTGGTTTCGTCGTCCAAAGCACGAGCAATCAGGAACACCACAATGTACTCTGCAACATCGGCAAAATCCCGACCCAGGTATTTCAGGTTCTCCACATTTCCTTCAAAGGTTTCCACCAAAGTTCTCAATTCACTGTATGATTCCTTGGTTAACTTCCTCACTCCTAACAGGCTTGCCAGATGCCGATCAATCAACCGGCGGTTGTCGGAATAGCGTTCGTCGAGTAGTTGCCAGGCACGTACGTAATTACCGTCAGTGATAGTTTTGGCGTCTATCAAACTGGCGGCATCCCCAATCAGCGCCTTTTCCAAGTGGTAAAGTTTGATGCGATCAGACTCGTTGCTTCTATCGACCACATCCTTAAACATCACCTTGAACTTCTCCCATTGTTCGTACCGTCCGTCGAATGTTGGTATGGCACGCGGTAGGGAAGGTTTGATGATCAATGGCTGCTGGTTCGTTGTGGGCTGTGGCTGTCGAGCTGGTGATGCGGCGAATTTATCGATCCAGCTCTCGAGCACCACTGACACTTCTTCGTAGAGGTCGACGAAACTTAGGAAGATGTTGTCTTGCTCCTCACGCTTGTCTGGTGGGGACTCGGCTATGATTTCCTGATAAAGCCTGGTGAACTCTGCATTGGCACTTTCAACACTTCTTTGATACACTTTCACTTGAGCTGGGATTAGCTCGGTTTTATCCACTTCAGCTTGCTTCAGGATGGTTAGGATTCTGCTCACGTTGCGCTGCGCCATTCCACGGTTGTGGGTTAGCGAGTCTTTATTCGCGGCACCTTCACTATCAGGTTGTGATTTTTTGGGTGGCATTTTGTTGCACTGTTTACTTTGTCTATCCCTTCTGTTTCACTTGTGTTTGTTTTCAAGTCAATGTTTGTTTTCACTCTTCGCTTTTTCTCGGGTACCCTCTATGCTCTGCTCACAACACGTCGCTTTCCGATCCACCTTTGCACTGATTCAAGACGAACCAACTCCGTCTGTTGGGATGATTGCTCCGCATATCCGGCTCGAAGGACCATTTAATGTTGGATACGAATGGACTGTATCTTGTTCGTTTGGTTTGTGGATGCCCGCTTCCTCAGTGGAATTGGGCTGTGGATGGACAACGCCGGTGGTTGTCTTCTCGGTGGAGGCAGGTCGGATGACAGGCTGCCTGTGGAGCGTCGTGCTCCCTTCTAAAATGCCTTGCAAGGCTGATGGATGGTGGTGGCCGTGAGTGCCCGGGATATCAACTCTTTTGATGGAAAACTCTCAACTCTATGGTGGCTTTGAAAAGAGCCGATTTTGTGGCAGGTGGAATGGAAGCGAGCGTTGGAGCAAAACACAGAGGCGGATACACTTTAATTCTTCATTATTATTTCTCTTTTACACTAGTTCTTCTTTTCGTAGCTTTGCTGCTACCACTGCGCCAGCGCTTCTCACTGATGACTGCTACTATCTCGGTCGCACGCCGACCGGCGGGTACTGCGCGATGCTCGATTCGGTCTCGATGCCGACGAGCTAACTGCTGCTAGTGGTGTTGCTGGCTTTTCTCTGCTTCGGCTGTTTCTCTTCAGGTGGTGTTGCCTCCTAAACGGCTTGCGTTGGAATGATTACTTACGGCACAGCAGTGTGCAGTTTTTTAGCTGAATTGTGACGACTGCTGTGCTGTGATTGGCTATTGCGTATTGGCTATTTCTCGTCTCCTTTCTTCAGGTCGCTTTGCGGACTGAACAGTGACAATCGTCAAAGACAACGGAGATTTGCGACTTTGTGTCGACATGCGTCGTGCAAATCAAGCGATCCAGAGACAGCATCACATGATGCCAACGTTCGAAGACTTCATGCCCCGCTTAACTTCTTCGAAATTCTTCAGCCGTTTAGATATAAAGGATGCTTTCCACCAGGAAACAAATTTGATTCCTAGAAATAGTCATTTATATGTCGATGAATGAAATATTTGTGTTGTTCTTTATAATTATCCCTTTAAATAGATTGAATTAGACGAAACTTCAAGGTATATCACCACTTTTATAACCCACCGCTTTAATCGATTTTATGATTCAAATAATTCCGAACATTCATGATTTAATTTTTTTTATTAATTTTAAGCTAGACTTGGCTTATTTCTCACCTAAATTTGTTTGTCGTTCATTTGCAATCAATAACACATCAATAACATTACGACACTCGAATTTTAGGTATTGATTGAATGATATTGATTACGAATTTGTTTGAAGAAATATGCTTTATTTGCATGATTTTAGAGGATGACAGAATCTTGCGCCAGTTTGTGATGGACTAAATTATTTGTTCTATTATCCGGCGCGTAAATAAACAAAGATTAATAAACAACAATGCGAGAAGCATTCGAGATTAATCCCGCACACTTCTAAAGATTGACCTTGTGATTTATTGATTGTTATGTCACCATGACCATGCAAGGCGAACCGGAAATTGTATTCGTTAAAGCTCGAAAGGTAAATCGTTTGAAATACGTGGAATTCTTGGATTGAGCACTTCCTCGCCCTTGAATTTGCCTTTGAGTATCATTGCTTGAATGACATGATTCTTGAGTTGTTATACGACCAATCTTGTTTCATTACACAATTTCGGTTGATTGAGGTTCCGGAGGTTCCAATCTTCAGTCTTAAATTATGTGGTGGTAATCCTGGTCAATCCAATGAATTCAGGAATTCTGTTGGATAAGTGGTTCCTTCGTCCAGATTAGTCACACAATCAATTAAGCTGAATGAACGTAATTGTCCAGGAATTGCATTTTTAATAACGAAATTCAAATCCTCGACATCCTTATTTTTCGTTGCCAAAATCGCACGTGCACTTAAGCAATCGTGCTTCTCATAATTCTGGACGATGTTTGGGAATACACTCGTAATGAGTTCCTCTTTCGTCGTTGTGAAATGGCAGACATTCGGCGGGAACGAAATCAATCCATTGCCAATCGCCAACAATTGATTCGAGAAAATACCGGCAGACGGACCGTTTTGCAAGGCAACTCGCAGATTTGTCGTCAACTGTAGGTTCTTTACATATCGCCCCAAATAAGGCGTATGGAATGACAGGTAGTGTTTGTTGAAAATCAACTGGCAACAAAATCATTGCGCCTCCAAAAAGTCTCGAGTTACTGCGCAGATCATGCATAGTTCGATCGAGTGCCAGTGTGCATTCGTCCCAGATGATGATCTTAAAACACTGCAACACTTTCGTCTTTGCCGAATTCTTCGAAATGTTGCATGTCGGTTCGTCAGTCAGATTCAACGGCAGCTTCAACGCAGATTGACCCTCTCGACCGCCTTCCAACAATGTGGCTGAAATACCTGAAGAGGCAACCATCAGCGCAATATCTATTCTTGAGCGAACCGAAGCCAACAGTAATGAAATAAGGTACTTTTCGCTAGTTCCGCCAGGTGTATCGATGAAGAAAACCCAAGCAACCAAAAGTTCTGATAAAAGGGTGTTTTTGGCTTAACCAGCTACTCGAAGGATTATGATGAGAATGCTATTCAGCTTACTTTTTAAGTAATTAACCGAACTTTCTAGTTCGCATTCAATGATTAAGCTTCTAGCAGCATCCTTATCAACTTCGAAAGAAAACTTTGAAGTTCACGAAAGGTTCGTTCAAGAGGTTGTAGAGAATGCTATTCAGCTTAAAAAGTACCTCAAACGAACTCAACAAAACCAAAAAAAATACATTTATATTCGACATTTTTGTTCATTTATTTCGTTCTAATCCTGCCGCAAATTTATTTTTAGAGTGCTGTGTTGTGAAATGATGACTGAGTTCAATTTGATAATATTTTCTTAGTTAAATTAAATTTTTCATAAATACTTACTAGCAGGTCTCGAACTCGAGTCCTCCTCTTCAAAACCGGGATACTTACCACTATGTCATATGCACGGGGTGGTTTTTGCTATGATTTTACTCGAAGCGTGGGTTCCATGCATTAGTACTTTTTTGTTCAATATAATTACATCGTTTTGATTAATTTAGAATCACGCTATGTAACGACTCCTCAGTTTGAGTGTTTGGAAGTATAGCCATGTAATTCAAATAAGTAGCCAAAATAGGATTACCCCATAAGGTTAATAAGTCAGTACAATTACTTTTATTGAGTCTTACCGAACAAAATCAATCAGACACTACCTAGTACCTTTGTACCAATATTGTCCTCCAACAACATTAAAAATTTCGGAAGTTGCTTGACAGGATGTCTTCATAAGCGGTTTATTCCCGTTAGTTTTTCCGAATAAAAATTTACAATAGGATTACAATACAAAACCATAAAATTATAATTAGTTTTGTTGTTGAACTGTAAACTATACTGTTCATGTATAGTTCTACTAAGCCGACACTGTTGTCAGCATAATTCATAGGCAATAAAGTCTATTGTAGCGAAAAATTTCACCGAAAATTTTACCAGTAAAAAGACAATAAAATAAATGGTTTTTGTTTGAATTTGTTCCCTGTATTTCCATTGTAAAATTGTCATCAACAATAGATTCTATGGTGGAAAACAATAATTTTAAATGGTATCTTATCGTTGAAAACAATATAGCCTATAGTATCTACTCGTTGTTTTACAATAGATTCAGTCGTAGTTTCAATCTGATTTTAATTAAGGTTAATCTCTAATATTAGATTTATTAGGCCCAAAACCTAATGCACTCATTCAAATCCATTTAATCCAATGCAGCACTATATTTATCTATTTGAAATGATGAATATGAATCATCTAATGAGTCATCATCACTTTCCTGAAAATCTTCCATTTCGCTGTCATCGTCTTCTGGTTAATTGTCTTCGGACGGAGATGTATGTCTTGGGTAATCGGTCCCAATTTCTCTTTCGTTTGAAACATTTTGTGATGTGGTAGGCTATTGTTTTCCTATAAAACAAGATAAAAAAAGCATACAAAAAAAAACTACATAATTAGCTTGTTGAGTGACAGCTTCATTTTCCGCATTCCATTTAGCCAACATTTAGCTAACAGTTTTTTACGATGGTAATAAAATAAGCCGTTCTTTTTTAATGTTTTGAACAATCCATTTTTCGCACTAGTATCTCGTCAAACTAGGAGCACAACACCAGATCACTCTTCAAATGTAAACAATCTTTTTGACATTTTCTAAAGTTTTACTCAGAACTTCACGTGGAATTTAGAAAAGAAGGAAAGTAGTTCATCATAGATGTATTGAAAACTTTTGCGCTGATTAAAAGTACGGTTAGTACTTTTATTGAACTTTGTGTTAGAGATTTTTTGAAGTTCAAAGCAAGTTCTCAACTATCAACACATGAACTTGAAGGTTGGGTTGAATAGCAAGAAAAAACTATTCTCGAACTTTTAAGTTCCTCTAATTATTAATGACACTTTAAAGAAAATTAAGTTCTGTTTGTCCGTGTAGTGTGTTGTTATTAAGCAAAAAAGTTCCATGGAACTAAGTTTCAACTACATGTAAACTTCTGAGTTCTCATCTCAAGTAAAATTCGAACTTTTGGTTGCTTGGGAATGCCTCCATTTCGGTCGTCAATCGCTTTCATCAAAGTGTCGTAAACGTTCTCTTGCTGAGGAGTCAACAACGGTACGTTTGTTCGAACCACTTATCTCAAAGCGTCATGATATTATTCTCGTTTATGCTCCAACTCTCGATTGAATGCATTGTGTATTGCACGATTTGGAATTGGCTTGCCCAATTTGGACAACAAACTGCCGCACATAAGCAAACCCATGTATTCGATCAAAATCAGCGCATCGTTGCGCATCTCATCGTTAATTTCCAGCTCGTAATTTAAAGTGGTTGTGCAAGCTCGATGTAAAATATCATCAACCATGTCATCCTTGTATTTGTTCCACAATTTGACTATATTTGATGGAACACATGTCGAAATGATGATCGCAAACAGGGTACGAATTTGATTCGCAGGTGCAGTAACAGTCAAATCCCGCTGATCGCTGACAGGCCTCTCGATATGTCGCACATAGTAGACCATCTACAGTCCGAAGCGACTCGAACGAAGCTGGACCACGAACATAAACGAAAAGCAGAACAATAAGCACACCTGTGAAATTGCGCCAACAATGTCAGGTGGACTATCAACGTCAACTACGATGCATGTCAAGGATAACTCGATCAAAACGAAAAAATACCATACATAGTGTATTGAAAATCTACCATTTTCTAAGTTTTCATTTTTCCCAAAAATTTGTCCAACTTTTTCTTTTTATAAATGTTCCTTGAGCGCAGCCGAACAGAACAAAAAAGAGGCAACTTAAATCGGACGATCCGTTCTCGAGTTATGAGCGGTCTTACGTATGCCACTCTGTTTTATACACACTACCCTTAGCACATAAGAATGAGTTGAAAGAGATGAGAAAATAAATTCAATCACACACATCTTTTGTCGAATTGTGTATGTGTCAGTTTCAGGAGACATAATTTTACATGAAATCTTGCTTTACGTTTCCCGACTTTTTACAAACATGAATTACGTCTCGTGTAAAATTTATAATTTCTAAGTGTGTATGTATAGATAAAGGATTATTCAGATATAAAAGGCTGATGTTCGGAGTATCATGTGCTCATGAAATGTTTCAGCAAATTATGGAGCAAGTTTTGTCTGAATGTGATAATGTCATCTATTTTATAGATGACATTATGATCTTTGGACAAGACATTGCACAAGGTTTTGGCAAACCGTGGTATTTTGTCAAATCACGAAAAATGCGTGTACAAGGTCAAGGAGACTGAATTTCTGGGCCATTTATTGTCTCGCCAAGGTATTCGCCCAGCATCAAGCAAAATAGATTCACTACAAAAGTTCCGCGAACCTAGCACTTCAGACGAAGTTTATGGGGCTAGTAACTTACATCGGACGATTTCTTCCAGAATTTGCTACTAAAACTGCTCCGGCTAAAGAGTGTATCGAATATAAGCTATCCACATACATTTGCGTTGTACGCATATATTTGTGATGGTTTTTTTATGCTCTGAACACTGCATGCTGTGCGTTTGACTGTCAGCTTTCTTTTGTTTACTTGTTTGTGCGGTTCAAATTCTGCGTTTTCAAAATGTCGCGTATTGAAAAGGAAGTGAAAATTAAGGTTCTGGACACATGGCTAAGTGAGAAGGGTATTACTATGCGAAAATTGGCGGTTTGGAATTCATCATGCGAGTGTTAAAACCATCATTAATAAGTTTGGGGAACACTATTCTTTGGCTGAGCTACCAGGAAGAGGCAGAAAACCCGGTTCTTCCAACCCGAAACTGGAGCAGAAAGTGGTATCTCTAATCATGAAGAACAAATCAATGTCAATACGTGATTTGGCCAAAAAATCAGGAACGAGTGTCGGAATGATCCAGCGTATCAAGAGGCGAAACCACCTGAAGACCTACAAGAAGCAGAAAATCTCGAAACAAAGTGCAGAACAGAAGAAGCGAGCAGCAACAAGGGCCCGGAAAATGTATTCGCGTCTTTTGCAGCGTCCGGATGCATGCGTTTTGATGGACGATGAGACCTATGTAAAGGAGGACTCAAAAATCCTTCCAGGTCCACAATACTTTACTGCCGTCGTTGGGGAGGATGTGAGCGATGCGGACAGGTCGATTCAAGTGGAGAAATTCGGTCGAAAGGTACTGGTATGGCAAGCAATATGTTCCTGTGGTTTGAAGTCAACCATTTTTTACACTACCGGAACTATAAATGCGGAAATCTATCGATCTGAGTGTCTCCAGAAGAGATTGTTGCCTTTATATAAGAAGCATAGTACACCTCCACTGTTTTGGCCGGATTTAGCGTCGGCTCACTATGCCAAAACCACTCTCAATTGGCTTGCGGAAAAGGGTATAGATTTCGTTGAGAAAAATATCAATCCACCAAATTGCCCTCAGCTTCGACCCATCGAACGTTACTGGGCAATCGTGAAGAGGGTCTTCAAGAAGACTGGTAAGGCAGCTGGGAACATGCAGGAGTTCAAAAAAATTTGGGCTCAAGCGTCCAAAAAATGCGATGCAACACTTGTCCGGAACTTGATGAAGAGCATTCGATCCAAAGTTCGAAAATTCGTGAAGGAATAACTTAAATTTCATTCAGTCTTCATTGTGTTCAAGTTTAACCTCGTACAATAAAGGATCAATTTTTTGTATGAATAAAATATCGGTTTTCAACATAATTTGAAAGAAAGTTTGTGGATAGCTTATTTTCGATACACTCCTTAGACAACTAACCTGCAACGACAGTAAGTTTGAATGGAAATATGCACACCAACGTTGTTTTGAGGAATTGAAGCATATGGTTTCGAATGTCCAAACTCTTTCATTTTTCGATAACTCGTTGCACACTAGAGTAATAGCCGATGCTTCTCCGGTTACATTAGGAGCAGTATTGGTTCAATTTCCTAACGAACATGATGATAAGTACCATATAATTTCCTATGCTAGCAAAAGCCTAACGAAAACCGAAAAACGCTATTGCCAAACTGAAAAGGAAACACTAGCAATATTTTGGCCAGTTGAGAAGTTTGCTGTACATCTAATCGGTAGAAATTTTGAGCTGGAAACTGATCACAAGCCACTAGAAATTATTTTTGCTCCTACATCTACTCCTTGCGCACGGATAAACAGATGGGGTTTACGACTACAAACATTCAAGTTCACTGTAAAATACCGGAAAGGAACGGGAAATGTTGCTGATTTTCTATCACGTTTGGTACCTCCGGAGAAGTGTGATGATTTTGAAAAAGATAATCGTTTTCTTGTTTTGGCAATTCAAGAGTCTGTACAGTGAAACCATTTGAACCACTCTAGAATGAACTAGGGTTCGTGGGAGAAACTATGGTAAGAGGAAATAAATTGGTGGTTCCGAAGGCTTTGCGAAACAGGATGATACAGCTGACCCAAGAAGGACATCCGGGTGAGTCGATCATGAAAAAACGGCTGAGGGATTTGCGGTCAAATGCGACGGATGTCAGCTGGTTGGACTTCCTAGTAAACCAGTTCCGATGAGTCGTCGTGAATTGCCATCAAAGCCGTGGGTTGACATCGCGATAGATTTGATGGGACCGTTACCGTCAGGAGAGTATTTGCTGGTAATAATGGATTATTTCAGCAGGTACAAGGCAGTAGAAATCATGTCACGAATAACATCTCATGATAGGCTGAATAAGATATTATTGAGAATTGGGTATCCTAGAACCATCACTTTGGATAATGCGAAGCAGTTTATAGGACGAGACTTTGAAGAATACTGTTAAGTGCATGGAATCAACCTGAATCATTCTGCTCCTTACTGGCCACAGGCAAACGGACTTGTAGAACGCCAAAACCGATCGCTATTGAAGCGATTGCAGATAAGTCACACCTTAGGAAGAAAGTGGAAGATTTAAATGATTATCTCATTATGTACTATACGACGCCTTATTCATGTACAGGTAAAACACCAACTGAATTGTGTTAGGGTCGGACCATACGATCTAAACTTCCACGTATAGAGGACATCGAAACCACTCCGCCTACTTCAGATTACCGTGATCGTGAATGCATCCAAAAACAAAAGGGAAAAGAACGCGAGGACACCAGGCGACATGCAACGGAATCCAGTATCCAAGCGGGCGACACTGTTTTAATGCAAAATTTGACACCATCTAACAAATTGCAACCTACATTCGACCCAAACAGATATACAGTTATTAGAAGAACAGGTCCAAAGGTAACAATCGAGGATTCAGGAACAGGCAGGCAATATGAGCGAAATGTAGTACACGTGAAGAAAATTCCGCCACCTGTAACATCAACATCATCAACACATGATGTGGAAGAACTTCCAACTACTTCAACCACTTCCTACTACTTCTTCTAGAACATTACCTAGAAGATATAGAGATTATATTATTTAATTATGATTAACTGTTGACGAATTCTTAACATAAATGTTCGCCCAAAAAAAAACCAAACAAAAGGAGATGTGATAGTCCATGGATTATAAGTAGTAGGCTATGGGAAATATGAAATATAAGGTCTGTATCCACATTAATCCGGACACCTTCAAATCATTGTAACTTTTGAAATATTGCACGTAGGAATGAAAAATTTCACTGTGGTATAGCTGAGAGTCTATGATGAAAAAGACTATGATTGATGTTTACATTTCATGTTTAGTATTCAAGATGGCGACGAAAGAAAAGCAAGTGCGCGAGCGAATTTTGTACGGGCGTACGGAAAATCCTGACTTGTCGATACGGGACCTTGCAAAAACATTGGATTTGCCTAAATCCACTGTTCACGATGTGCTACAATCATTTACGGAACGTTTGACGGTGGAGAGGAAACCGAGAAGTGACAAAAACATTGGACGCGCTGATCCTGTCATGGACCGAAAGGATATTAACGAAAAACCCAAATCTCTCCATTCGAACGGTGGCTCGTAAAATAGGGATGTCGCCTGGTTTTGTCCAAAAATCAAAACAACGTTTGGGACTTAAGTCGTATAAAGTAAAAACTGTTCCAAATCGCAATGACAAACAGAACTTGGCAGCAAAATCACGGGCTCGACGTTTGTACTGCGAATATTTGACGAAGTTTTCATGCGTTGTTACCCAAGTAGCAATTCAAATGCAAATTGGTTTTATTCATGTTTTATGGTAGTTTTATCATAGCATTATGAAGTTCATCCGGTTTTATCGGGGCATTTTCCAAGTTAAGGTGGTTTTAATTCCTTAACAGTTCTCAAGAGTGATTAAAGAACACTTGAAGAAACCTCCATAAAACTACATCATTTATAAGTGTAATTCACCTTATCAGTAGTTTTATAAGATACTTGATCCCCCTCTCAAGACATTGTTTCGCAACTTGCATAAAACCTGATAAAAGTTTTGTAAAAGTTTTATGACATTCTTCATTAAGATGAATATATCTTGGAAATGCTGCCATAAAACTCTCTTAGAACCATTTGATTTTAAATAAGAGCACATATTCTTGAGAAAGAACATTATGTGAAAAATAAACAAACTGTCACAATGGACGCCCACAGGTGGAACAAATTAAAAACCAGCGGATCGTTCAAGCGGAAATTCAATAAAAACCTATTCAATATATTAAACACTCCTTCATCTCAGCCACCAATGACAATTTTTTTTTGACCATTCCATTGGATTCGCAGCCTACTGAGACTAACTTATCAAAAGGGTCCATGCGTTATGCGTAAAACGAGTAAAATAAAATGGTGCAATGTGTCACCAGTTGGAAACCGAAATGCATAACTCATGATATTTGATTTTATGCCAGTTATTCAAGTTAAACCTAACATCTCAGGTAGTGCGTTATATGGCGCACCACCGTGGAAATACAGCGCAGTACTTTTGACGTAAGGTTTAATGTGCACTTCGATTGTAAAATGTTATGTTAATGTTGAATTCTCCCGAGTCGTGCATTTCAGTTCCCAATAGGCTACACAATATTTACTCGTTGCAGGTAAAAATTAGTATATCATCTGAGCGAAAATCGATTTTTCCCATAATCCGCACTTTTTATCCAAAGTCGGAAGTAGTGCGCTGGAATCGCTCAGTGATCCACTACACAGTGCACTTCTTCCAACGTTAGGTTCGGCGTACAGATCAAGAGAAAAATCATCTTTCGCTCAACTGATGTTTCAGCCATCGACGCAATATTATTATCTGTTCTTCTTCCCAAATCCATTGTTAGCATATTCAAGTTAGAGTTTTTTTTTAAATGTTTTAATCGACATACGCTGGTGATTAAAAACATCAAATTATAAGCTGTAATTATGAACAACAACTATGCATAGGCACTTTTGATTTGGACGTTCACATTTTCTTTGTTTATGATGTACCTTCTCCACAATGATTTTATGGCTATCTTACGAAAGACTTGTTTACCTTGAGCAATTCAAACAAGTTTTATTCAAGCGTTACTCCTCTTTTTCAAGAATAGAACAAGTAAAGATGAACTTATCGCGCTCCTAAAAAAATCTTGTTAGTCTTGTGCAAGAAATATTAGTTTTATATGCGTTTTATGGTAGTTTTAGATAAAACCATTGAAAAAATGGCGAGCGTGGCTATTCTGGATTCCCTCCGAATGGTAGCCATTTTCATTTATATGCAGCAAAACTTTCGTTTTTCCAATGCTACGAATAATTTCTGCTGTTTAAAATACATTTTGAAACTTAAAATGGATTGTAGACACAATTTATTCAAGATCTAACAATTTATTAGCCTTGTCACCTAATTGTTGAATTTTCAAGTTTTTTTTTATTTTTCAAATAAATCAATGTTCTAGCAATGATTCCGTGGCGCATAAAATTTTTCGAACTTTTATGTTATAAAACACCAATAAACTGAACGTCGCATGAAAAATTCATCAATTGCAGGATAAAAAACTCAAGCATTAATGGTCAATTTTACAATTAAGTTAAATACGTATCCACTTTGGAAAAGAAACATCATATGTATATCGATGTTTTCTTTTCTCTCTTTCTCCCCATTCAGCAGAACGAATCCAAAAATGGAATCTTCGAAACATATTTGTGACGGACTGGAAGTGTTCTTAAAGAGGAAAATCATAAAACTACCAAAACTTGTGGTAGTTTTATCATAGTTTTAAGCATGTCCTGCATGTCATTATAAGTATGTACCGATAAAACTATCAAGTTTTAAGCGAATCTTGGGAAATAGTCTTGAGAACCTCCTGTAGTATGGGCCTTTTTGAACTTATGAGGGTTTTATGGCTGTTTTATCGATGTCATGTAGAATATCTAGTTTTATGCGTGGTTTTATCAAATGAGTCTTGAGAACTTCTTCAAGTGTACCTTAAAATTGAATTTGTTACTTGGGTATGGAAAATTTTTTTTTTAGTGTTTTCCCCCCCCCCCCCCGGCTTTTTTTTTTTTTTACTACGCCAAAAACACCACCACCCCACCATACAACAACAAAAAAACAAACAAAATCCCCCAAAAACACCTTTTCCGGCCAACCAATTCGCACGGCACAAAAAAAAAAAAATTTTTCCCCCCCACCCGCACCAACAACAAGGATCCAACAAAAAGAGTGTCCGCAGAAGCGATTGCTACCCCTCCACAAAAGTCACAAAGAAAAACCTTTGTTCTGGCCCGATTTGGCATCATGCCATTATGCCACTAAATCAAGTGAACATTGTACCAAAAACCTCAAACCCGCCAAATTGCCCAGAGCTACGACCAATCGAGAGATATTGGGCTCTGATGAAGCGGAAGCTTTCTGGAAAGAAGCAAGGAATCAAAAACATGAAACACTTCCAGCAAATTTGGACAAAGACGGCTTCTACGATTTCTGAAGAGTCTGTACAAACCCTAATGGACGGAGTTAAGCGCAAAATTCGAAAATTTTATGCAAACACCGAATAACTATGTTTTGTCTTCACGAATTGTTAAAACACATCCCATGAATCTGAAATAAACAACTACGACGAAAATAGAATGCGAAATTTATGTTTTATTCATGTTTTGAGGTGTCCGGATTATTGCGGATACAGACCTTAGAAGACAGAATAAATGTAGTGACTGACGTGTACGGAAGTATTTTCTCTTCACTCTGAAAACGAAGTACCACACTCATGATTTGCCTTATCCATGCTTCAGAACGTGGACTGTTGGCAGGTCATAAATCCAGCGATAATACGGAAATCTTCAGTACCATTGGCAAAGGTGACAAATTGTGTTCATTTCACGAAACGTCCCAGACATTATCATCTCATTTTCATCCTTTGTCTCGAAATTGAAACGAGATTTAATATTGTCATCATTTTTAGATAGCTCGATGATGAGGAGTTGGAAAGCATGCTACGCTAAATGTTATTGTATAAAAGCTATCAGCATGCCGGCCAGTCGAGCATATCACTTATTCACTAACAAGTGCCATTTCGAGTACGCTGTCGTCGTCGTAATTTCTACTTCACCGAAGGACCCTCTGTCAGGAACAAAAAAAAATCCCAAGACCAACAGAAAATGATGAGATATTTAATTAGAGTGAATTAATTTTGCAGAAGCAGATGGACAAAACTCGGAACGCCAGCCCCGAGGCTTTATGGTTAGAACTGTGCGATGGCGTGTTAGTTCCGCCGTCTGTCGTCGAATACAGCATAAAATTTTACGACCATTTTATCGCACTGTTGTTGGTGAGGCTCTTGCAACATTGTAAGTGGTCGTTCCTTGCCAGTCAGCCATCCAGCCACCGCGTGACTGTTCCGGTCGTAAAGAAGGCACGCTAACTGAAATTTCGCGGATGTTGGCGACCGCAGATAGACACACTCTGTGTACCATTCGGGACATGTTTATCTCGCCAAGTCAAAGTCAATCTTCTGGGGGGAAAACGAAATTTGCTTCCCTCTTCATGTTGTTTCCACTAATGATCTGTTGCTACCGACGACCAAGTCTCTTTCAAGAGGAAAAAGTTTTTCCACCACTTGAATTGGGCAATTTCATTGCGGCTGTCTTCTAGAATTGACACGACTTTAATTTGATCCGAACAGCAATTGTCTTCTATCCGTGTAAGACAGATAAAGAAGTGGGCCAACTTCAACTTCGAGAGTGACTGATTGCCCCAATCAAAACAGAGTCTTCATTGATTAAACTAATCAATCAACTACATCAGTAGACCTTCATCAACACGAGCTTCTGGCCACCTTCAAGTAACTCTTGGTAGACACGTGGCAAATATAGCATCGACTTGGAGTCAATTCCTGCCATTCTTGTGAGCATCCGTCGTAATAAATTTCCATTCTGGGTTTTTAATTTCATTCACTATCCATCCCGGTTTGAAGCACTTCCTCATATACCTACTTACGTCGACTGCTCAACATCATCGCTTCCATCTTCCATCGCTCGCTGGCAATAATTCTATTCTCTTGAAGACAAAGCGATGTGGGATCACCATTGGATGGGGATGGGGGGTGGTACTGAAGAGTAGGAAAAATTGCCAACATTTTCGAACGAGAGTGATTTAATCAATTTTGCTTTCCGCCCATACACACCTACTTGTTCCGCCACCGCCGCCACTCATCATGTTGCAAAGTTGCGATGGTGTTGCGCTCTCAAGTATCCTTCCTATTCCCAGGGCTAATTAAATAATAGCATTACACTTTATAAAAGTAAACGGGGTCATCGAATGGGGCTCGTTGGAAGGAAGCCAGCCAATTGCCTCTTTTGATAGATTGTTGTGCCTGAAGGAAGGCTAAATAATGAATCTTTTATGCGGGGCGCCAGACGCTCCTGATGGTGTTGATTAAATGTGGGAAAAGTCATAAAATGTTCGTGAGTTTAGAATTCTTCCGAATTGTGTGTACTGCACATACCTATTTAAAACCAAACCTATATGCTCCTCCACTTGCAGACGATGACTCCGGAGAGAAAACGGTATCCGTTCTGCTCAGCGGTGAAGAATCCGAGTTGACATTCATCGATCACAGCTACATGGAGATGTCGGTAAGTACCATGGACGCTTGCCATTTTTCAGTCAACTCAAACCCCTTCCATCCCCGACAGCCGGAAAACTGCATGTCCTCGTACAATCCGCACGGATACTGCGTAATCTACTCATCAGCGGACCGAACCAGCTTCCAGATTGCCGAACAGGTCCTCCAAATCCTGTGGACAACGGAGAACATCGCGCAGAAGGCAGTGATCCTGGTGGCGAACAAGGCCGACCTGGCTCGAAGTCGGATGGTCACTTCCGATGGTGAGTGGTGGAACCTCAATCATCGCATCTAATCCAAATGCTTCACATCTGCCTTTTTTTTCTATTTCACAGAGGGCAAACAGATGGCCACGCAATACGACTGCAAATTTATCGAAACGTCCGTCGGGATCAATCACAACGTGGATGAGTTGCTGGTGGGACTGCTCTCGCAAATTCGACTAAAGCTGGAGAACCCGGAAAAGTCTCGGTAAGCGTTCGCACTTAATTTTTCGAATTTCGGTCTAAGCTTTTGCCCTTCCGTAGGGATCTCTTCCGCAAGCGATCGATTCGCAAGTCCAAACGACGCGCCTGTTCACCGCTGGGCGGTGCCATCTGCCTATCGGGCATGAGCGGTGGGACCAATCCGAGCACGCCGATTTCCGGAACACCGGTCGCCGGCGGAGGCTTCGTAGAAACTCCACCCGGCAGTGCCCACAGCAGTCCTCGCAAGTACCGCGGCTCCCGAACTTCCGCCAGTCTGAAGGTGAAGGGACTGCTCGGTCGGGTCTGGGCCCGCGATTCCAAATCTAAGAGCTGTGAAAATCTGCACGTCCTGTAAGTTGAGTCGGAGCGAGGGAAAGTTCCATCGTACGTCATTCTAAAAACTACAAGTACTACTACTCGAATGCGGGAAGCTGTTTGAAATGTGAAACGTAGGTCCTTATAGCAGTTCAGTTCGCAGAATGGTATTTTAATCTTCATAGCATTAATCAATTAAGAAACTATCAGTCCTCGAAAGTCGAATGCACATTTGTGTTTTAGGTGTACGTTATACACACAGAAGAAACAAAAATACAGAAATCGGTTTCCTCAGTCAGCCACAAATTAGAAATTAAGTTGCAATATTTTATAAACAAACAAAAAAAGTGTGGTATGACGTTTATAACCATTATTGATAATCGGTATTAGAATGTGACAAATCTGTAAATGATCCGTTAGGCGTACAAATGAGTCAACAAACTTTTTCTACTTGACGTTTTGACTATAGGTTTAGTTTTTTTTTCGCAATTTGTTTTTATGTTTTACCCCCTTTTGTATTCCTTCGTTTTGAAATTCCTGATGAATCATAATATTGTTATAGTTCTTAGCGTTTAGAAATTCTGTTCGACGTAAGACACCGCATTTAGTTCGTGCCAACTTTTTTATTCAGCATACATTTTTTTATATCGAATAAATGTCACAGAATCACTTATGACTATCGTTTTTGCGTTTGAATGCTTGCAACAATCAGTTTTCTGCCTTAATTTCCCTAGTTATGACTTTTACGCTACAGAAATTTCGAGGGTACAAAATATAGAACACAACACCGCAAGTCATCGAAACGAATTCTTCCCTGAGAGATAAAATACCGAAGGAAAGTTCACAAGTAAAGAAATTCCATACACATGTAACAACTACAAAATCAAAACGGCAAGTGCCTTTTTCAGTTACAGCCGGAAGTTTATTGTTTTGTTTTCGATTCTTATTTCAAGCAACAGGGTCTTGTATATCTTTTCAAACTTTAAACGAATCTCTTCAATCCAACGAGTAGTCTGTGGTTGATCGTCTGCCTCAAAACATTTTTGAACCTTTCTACAAATGAATCAATGGACGCAGTAGTGTTTAAATCCCCCAACAACAAAAAATCTCGATCATTCGGTAAGGGGCTATTCATAAATCACGTAGACTTTTCTGGGGGGAGGGGGGTATCTGAGTTCTCTACAGCCTGCGTACGATCTACGGTGGAGTACAGATGCAAGACCGAACGAGGAGGAGGCGAATGAACCACGAATTGCATCATTTGCTGGGACCACCTCCCATCGGACACATCGCAAAAATCGGTCGACTACGATGGGCTGGGCATGTCGTAAGGATGTCGGACGACAGCCCTGTGAAAATGGTTCTCGAAAACGAACCGACGGGTACAAGAAGAAGAGGCGCGCAACGAGCAAGGTGGACCGATCAAGTAGAAGGCGACCTGCAGACCCTCCGTAGACAGCGAGGCTAGCGAGGTACAGCCATGGACCGATTACAATGGAGACAACTTCTGTGTACAGCAGAGGCCACACCGGCCTTGGTCTGATAGGTAAGGTAAGGTAAGGGGGTGTCTGATCAAAGTCTACGCTCCTTACAAAATTTTAAAAATTTGTGTGGAGAAAAGTCTTCAAGGGTGGAGGGGGGGGGGGGGGGTCTGAGAATTTCAAAAATAATTCACCGTATCAAGGTAGTAGAGCAATTTTACCAGGACCGTCAAAATAATATACAACTCAAACTTTTCCATCATTCTCATGAAACCAGCAGCCTTTGCACCAGCTTTGGAAGCATCATTGTCAAACAAAGTTGTGAAAAATTCAACCAAAGCAGAAAACACTTGCGGCATAGACGTTTGGGACATCGGCGTACGGATGCCATTGTGAGGATTGTTCGTGACCAGTTGGGAACTGACATTACTCTCACACGGTGTGATGTGCAAACGATATGCGGCACATGTTGCGAAGGAAAGATGGCCCGGAGTTCATTCCCAACGACAGCTGAAAAAAGAAGCAAACCGGTAGGTGATCTAGTGCATACCGATTTATCGGGACCATTTGAAGTGGCTACGCCTTGCGGAAATCGGTACTGCATGGTGCTTGTTGATTACTGTTCACGCTTTACGCTAGTCTACCTGCCTCGGTGCAAGTCTGAAGCGTTCGAAAGGATCCGAGAGTATGTCGAATGTCTGCATGATCGAATATTCGAGTCGGACACTGAAGAAATTCCTGCAGGACAACGGAATCTTGCTGCAGCAAACGGCCCCATATAGTCCACAGCAGAATGGAGTGGCCGAGAGAAAGAAGCGCTCTTTAGCTGAAATGCTGCGGTGCATGCTGGCGGATGAATATATGGAAAATAAATTTTGGGAAGAAGCAATCGTGACTGCGCGTTATCTAGATTAGATTAGATTAGATATCTTTATTATTGAGCTTTTCAGCCTCGGCTGGTTCAGCTCATCGTTATCTCCAAACGACAGCTCCAAACGATGGGACGCCACACGGTATCTAGTAGGGGGGGTAAGACGAACATGTTAAGAAAATTCAAATGGTCTAATACGGCAATGGCAGCAATTATTCGGAAGTGCCTCGGAAAAAAAATTGAATTGTGATGTCCCTCATAATTTGGTAATGGATCATCTGAAATAAAAAAAAAAACAAAGATCGTTCATTAAATCATTGATTTCCCCAGGTAACGCTGGGAGGGATTTTGCGAAATTTAAATTATTCACTTTTTTGGAACACTTTAAAGGGAAAATCACGATTTTTTGCGAAAAAAAATTGGCTAATTTGTTATTAAAAAATACAAATTATTTACAAATTTGGAAAAAAAAACTCTCCAGCCTTACCTCGTAAATTATGTACATAAATAGTGTTCAAAATTTCAAAAAGATCGTTGCAGTAGTTTTGAAATTATGAGGGAAACCAACTTTGAAAATGTGAGTTGCGGGGAGAACGCTTTAATGTTTTGAACACTTTAAAATCTGGTTTATAACGGACATAAGCGAATTTCAGCGGACATAAGCGAAAATCATCAGTGCCAGATCCATAAAGGACGTTGCTATCATCCATGATGTCAAAAGCACCTTTTTGCTCCTGTCTACGACGCATTCTGCCTTCTTTAGTTTGTCTTTCAGCTTCCTGCTCTGCTCGAAAAAAAAATCAGCTGATCGCGCCCAGTCATGAGCGCTTGGTCCACTACTAATTCCCATGTCTTACATGAAGGTTAGTAAAACAAAAGAATCTTCATTGAGGACACTGGCTGCCACTTAAGCTGCAATTTCAACGATGACTGAGGTTCCAACCAAGTGCTTTGGTGAGATTTTCCAAATCACTTGGTTCAAACTATCATTGTTGTTCTGCGTGAAGCCTCCGACACATCGCTTCAGGAATGCATCTTTGCTAAGATCTTCATTTGATGGCATCCAAAACATCCTCGGAAAGAGTACTGTACGTGTGTTCGAACGAATCCAATGCCCCCCCCCTTCCCCCTTCCCCCCCGCGCCCCCCCCCCCCGCGATTTTTTTATTTTTTGGATTCCCGCCCACCCAACCGGAAGGGAAGAACGTTTCCCAGATAGCATTCTTCATATTTTCCACGGAATCAGATTAACGTCTTATAGCCAAACCGTAGTATACCATCAGTTTATCAATCATTTTGGCCGTAAGCTTCCCTTTACCAGACAGACTTAGGCCCGGTGCACACGTGCGTTAAAAAACGCAGCGTCACCGCCGCGGCAACGCCAATGCGGTCAGAAATACCCGAGTCCAAATGAGGTGATGCACACGCATTTGCGGTCACGCTGCGTTGCCGCGCGTTTTTCTTGCGTTCGTAGCTCGCCGCATTTCCCTACAGAACCGCAGCGGCAACGCGGGTATTTGACAGTTCTTTATTTACACCTTCTGCAAAATAGACACCGACACTCTGAAAACAAACAATCCGAAAAGCTTTTCTTTGTCTGTTTGCACCAGCTCACAGTCCATCTCGCTGATCAGAAAATTGTTTGAAAAGTTTGTGATGGCAAACAAAGAGGAATTGGATAAAGAGTTGTTCATTGGAGAAGTGAAAAAGCATCAGCAAATCTGGGATACCAGCCGCAACGAATATCATGATCGTCATCAACGCAGAGGGGCATGGACATTTCATCATTCATTTGATGACAAACAGAATAAATAACGAAACGAAATTTGTGAGCTTGTGAATAAATTTTTGTTGTAATACCGTGACTATTCCTGGTTCCAGTACGTCATTAAACATCCTACCAACTTTTCCCTCGACTAAATCGGTTTTCGTCCGTGTGCTCGACCGATTCCGGAACCAACGACGAATTGTTGCACCGACGCTTATGGAAGCTTGACGCGGGCGTCTATCGATTGACCAGTAGACAAAGTGTACAGACGAAATCCATCGACTATAACCTATGATTAGTGCTCGATTTAGTCTACCAGATAATTGGTTGATGCTCCTGTTAATCTCCCATAAGCGTCTATGCAACAATCAACCGATTCCACGGTTCCGGAGTCGGCCGACAAGGAAATTTCTCATCTGTCATATGTTCAATAGGGTAGTTTATTCAAATAAATGTTTCAACAAATCTCATTGAGGCTACATGTATTCATTTTGCCACGGTAGACTTCCACCATCGGATATGAAGTATTCTGGCAATTTGTTGAATAGACTGGACCGTCCCTCTCGAATGCCTTGATGAGGTGTTAGGTAGATCCTCAAATTCTTGACCTCAGCACATCTTCGAAAAACAATTTCATCATGAAGGGATGAACCCAGATTCGCCTGTTAGCTTTTTTTTATCAACTTTGTCGTTTGTTGTTGTATTCTTTAAAATGAGCCGATGTTGGTGCAATCTCTAGGCGTGAATGACAGTTCGAGGCAATTACCGCTGAAAAAACGCGTATCGTGTGCACTACATCGTTATCAACCGCTCGAAAAACGCTGCGGTACCGCTGCGTGATTTAACGCAGGTGTGCACCGGGCCTTTTTTTCCACCCACTTCTTTTTTACTACCCCCTCCCCTTCTTTTTTTATTTCCTACCTTTTTTTAAAAAAAAACCACCACCACAAATTATAATACACCCCCCCCCAAAATTTCACCCCCCCCCCCCATCCCCCCCTTCCCCCCGCAAACTTTTTTTCTCTCCCCCCCCCCCCCTCCCCCCCCCCCCCCCCTTCTTCCCCCCCCCCCCCCCCCACATCTCCCCCCTCATCCTCCCGCATATTTATTTTCCCCCCCCAAAATACACATTACACAGGAGGGCCCCCCCCCATATTCCCCCAAACCCCCAAAAAACACCCCCCCACCACATATTTTTGAAGAAAACTCCCCCCAAAATTCTGCAATTTGGAAAAAAAAATTCCACTGGTGTTAAGATAATTTGGGTTCAAGAGTAACTTTTGAGATGGGCGTATGTGTTTTTTCCAACATTTTACTTGAAAAATCGTAGTTCAAAAACCATTACATTTAGAGAAAAACTTTATATAAGGGAATTGTAGGGAACTAAAAAACCTTTCTTAAAAAAATATACACAGAAAAAAAATTTTTTTTTTCATCAAGAAAAATCAAAAATAATTACTAAAAATAAAATATCTAAAAAAACATATTTTTAATATTTTTTTAATTTGTTGTATGGAAATTTGAGGAAAAAAGACACGTTTTAAAAAAACTCTAGGATGGACGCTCTTATAATAAAAAAGTTTTTCAAATAGCGAACTTTGGTGTATATTTCAAATTTTGGTTATTCATTCTTATAAATAAATTTTGATGTTACAATATGGTTTTGGAGATTATTACAAACAATAATGATTATAATGATAAACCACGTAAACGCAACCGTTTTCAAGATATTTCTGATTTTCTTTCAATAAAATTTCAAAACCTCAAAAAATACGCCCTTTTCATAAATTACTCGTGATATTAAAACAACAATAGCTAACGATTGTTTCTCTTGTGTTTTTAGCCTTTTTAAAACACATGTATGTGCCTCTTACTTACTCTTAACAGCTCGTCGATTGAAAAAGCTTCACTTAAAGTTATAAGACAAAAATAATGAATTATGGTTGGATTTATATTTATATATACCATTTATTAGTCTCGGTCATTGATAATATTACATAAACATTATATAAACTATTGATTGCTTTTATATATATTATGAATCCTGCCTTCTTCGTCATTCGAAAACAGTTTTACAAAAACTTCGTTTTCTGAAATTGGAACGAATGAGTGGTACTTTTGTGTACCTGCAATCGTTTTAGTCTGTCGGTAAATTTCATTCCATTCTGCTACCCCCTGTTCATACTCTTCATGTGATACATAACAAAACGACATTTTTGTTAAACAATCATCACTTTTTTGGTTCGCCCATTCGAATAACTCTAATGCACTTTTTATAGGGTGTTCATGTTGTACAGCAAGGCTTGCATATCTTGCCATTCGTTTTAATGTACCACCAATTGCATCGCAAGGTCCCTTACCGTGGGATGTTGCGAAAAAATGCCATTCAGCATCAATATTGTATTTCTTTTTAAACTTACAAAGGCTTGCAAAGTTCTTCCTATTTTTATATTGGGATGCTGCCCCGTCAGACATAAACGTAGCTTTCTTTACTTTAATTTTTGTTTGCAAAAAGCTTATTAGTTTTGAAATAAACACCTGCACCGCAATCGTATCATGTTTCAACACTTCTGAGATAACAATGAAACTGATATTTTTAAGTATTCCAGATTCCGTGTAATAAATGACAAAAGGGTGAATAGTGGCTTGCTCATTACTCCAATAACTACTTTGAACAGCATCTTGAAAAACAAATGAATAATTTTCAGAAAAATCACAAATTATTATTACTGCGCCGTCTTTAAGACAACTTTTATAATCTCTCAAGAAACTAGACTGCTGAGATTTGACAAAATCGTGGGATACTAATTGTTCCAACTTTTCACAAAAATAAGCAATAAATTCATCAATTGGGTTAACAAGTGTTTCTAAACTACATCTATCAGTTGAAATCCATTGCTCAAAAGATATTTCAACTAAACCACGTTTTTCTAATTTGTCTGTTAAACTACTCTCAAAATCTGAAAAGCCTGGACATCGTTCGCATTCACGGAGGTAACATTTTTTAGTTCTAGTTGATGAGCTACATAATATTTCTTCAAAACACAATTTATAATCATTCTCGAATGAATATTTTCTAAGACCATGAAGCATCAAGTTAATGTTCTCATGAATGGTGCAAACACAAATGTTATGAGAACCTGTGCTGCCAAGTAATTTGCAATGCTTTGGTCTTAGTGCTGCAAAAGAGCTAAACCCAACAGCATTTTGATGCATCTCTTGAAATTTAATGAAAACTTCTCTTAATGAACAAACTAAAAGGCGCTTTTGAATATGAACCCTCTTACCTTCACTCCTCACTGAAACGTAGTCGTTCATACCAGGGGTTGCTCGTGTAATTTCATCACTGTCGTAAAATTGCAAAATTTGGTTTTTTATTTCCGGGTTCAGACCGTGTCCCAGCTTTTCGTTAGGGGCAGCTAAAACACCTTCGTGCTTTGCAAGGAATTTAGCTTGTGATACGATGTACTTGTTTGTTATTCCAAATTCTGCCATTACTCTTTGATTTGTCCAAGATTGTGGTAAAACCGAAAGTATCCTTACTTGATCGTCCCTCGAAGTTTCTGGATCAGCATACCGGTCCTTTAGCTGCGCGATTATTTCGTCATATTCGGCTGCTTTCACTTTCAATTGTTCCAGGTCATCCTCCTCCGCTTGATCCCCAAATATGTGTGTCCGAATGCCGTTTGAAACATCTTTGAACTTTTTGCGGGCATAATTTACGTTCAGGAACTTTTTAGCCGATATTGGCGAAACGTTGATTCCAGCTACGCCCTTGTTAAATAGCTCAATATTATGGCGCCTTGAATAATCTTGCACACTGCTATCAGATGGCACTGACATTAATGATATTGCCGATGGCGTTTCCTCGAGACCATACAAGTCTACTTGCCGTGATGTAGATGGTTGTGGATCCATAATGTTAGTAATTGATGGTTTCTCACTAGGCTCCGAAATTGCAGCATGGGATTGTTCCGTTCTATTTAAATGCAAACGACAATTATCACAAATCATCAAAGAATGTGTTTTGCCCATAAACTTGAGTTTTTTGACATTTTGTTCGGTTAATTTACGAAGGTTTTTTGAGCACCGTTTAGTGGGAAACGGCATACAACACTTCTTCATGTTAAACTCCATTTTCAGGTCACTCAGATAGATTTTACTGATGAATGCGACTATGTATGAGCATATATATTGGCTGTGGTACCTTTGGAAATGCAGGTATAAAACATCTCTGGTAGTTTACAGGCAGCGTACATTAGCTGTTTTTTTATGAGAAGATATACCTGACATACGTTATAGCTGCTATTTGTCTACCTACCTTAAACAATATGTGTTACTTTCATCGCTACATCACCGAACTGTTCGGAGTGTAGTTTTCACACACTACACCCGACCTCTAACATCGTTGGAGCTTGGCAAAATAGTCAGCAGTTCGATTAATATGCTTCTTCTATATGACCCTCCGCATAATTTCATCATCTGTCCATTTCACACTTGTCGCCCCTGCGACATCTATCTCGCTGTTACTTTCATCGCTTTAGCAAATTCGCTCCCTTCATTCTCTGAGCGGCCCGACCGATACAGCCATAAAACAATTATAAATATATTGATTGCAATATTAAAACAATAGTGCTATTTATCTTGTTCTTTTCAAATGAGTCTTCTTATCATCCTGATATCAAAAGAAAAGAGGACATTAGAGTAATGTGAACGTTATAATATGAAGATCTTGGAAAATTTATCATTTCTGGTGGAAATCTCGATTAACTTAAGAAAAGAGCGAATTTTCTTATGTTTTTTCATTCTATTGAAATAAAATCCGAAAAATCTCGAAAACGGTTGCGTTCAGGTGATTTATCATTATTATCATTATTGTTTTTAATGATCTCCAAAATCATATTGTATAATTAATTTTCATTTATAATAATGAATAACCAAAATTTGAAATATGCACCAAAGTTTGCTCTTCGGAAAACTTTTTTATTATAAGAGCGTCCATCCTTGAGTTTTTTTCAAAACGTGTCTTTTTTTCTCAAATTTCCACAAAACAAATTTGAAAAATATTAAAAATATGTTTTTTTTTATATTTGATTTTTAGTATTTATTTTCGATTTTTCTTTATGAAAAAAAAATTTTTTTTTCAGTGTACATTTTTTTTACAAAGCCTTTTTAGTTCTCTACAACTCCCCCATATAAAGTTTTTCTCTAAATGTAATGGTTTTTGAACTACGATTTTTCAAGTAAAATGTTAGAAAAAAAAACATACACCCATCTCAAAAGTTACTCTTGAATCCAAATAATCTTAACACCAGTGGATTTTTTTTTTTCAACATTCAACAACACAACCAACCGAAGACGTGTACCAAGTTTCATCAAAATCGAAGATAGTTGAGTTTGGTGACCGACCGATTTGGCGTGGAATCAGTCAGTAGGAACTTTTGACGAAAGTGTCAAGAACTTTACCAGTATAGTAACCGATTAACGAGGTGACACCGACTAAAGATGAGAAGCCTCTTTTTCCATGTTCCGTCGCCTGATACAGTGAGTTCATCGTCATCTTCAGCTTTTTTTCTCTTCGGCTGGCGCTGCTTTTTCATCTTTTGTAGCAGATAAGAAAAATCGATTCACCACTTCTGTTACAGACGAGCACATTATTTGAACGGAATTATTGTAGATCTTGATAGAAACCTACTGGACAAATCCACCAACCCGTAGAACTTTTCACAGCCAACTAATCCGAAGCCTAACATACTCATCACGAAAACAAACCGATAGTTTACTTCGTAAATACCAGACTTTATTCGTGCACTGGACGAAACATTTGTAAACTGTTTACATCTTTCACACGGTACTTTGATGTTAAATCCAAGGCCTCCTTTCTTTGTCGAATGAAAATTTACTTTTCCATCACATTTCACACATTTGACCAGCGTAGCAATTGTCGAAAAGACCATTAAAAAATCAATTACCTCATAATGTTTTTGAAGATCCTCCGAAACTTGATCTGCAACGGTCACTTTTATATTTTTTAGCTGACGCGCTACTTGTTGAAATACGTTCGCTTTTACGTTTATGCGGAGGTACATTTTTTCTAGGCCGACATAATTTCTAGATCAGATCAGATCAGATGCAGATCTTTTTACTTTTTTATAATGTCTGTCACACCCGAAAAACTCTCGTGAAGCAAAAAAATGTGTGGTGTTTGACAGCTCGGCTGCTTCAAGTCGTAAACACAATTGCCCTCGCAGCGGAAGCGATACAAGCGCGCGCGAGCTTAGAAGTTCGGAAGTGATTGTTCTTTCGTTATTTTCCATAATATTTTGGGTTCGTTCAACTACAAATCTTCCATGATGAGCATGATGCGCATATTGTTATACGAGTAACCGGTGCTCCGACTATCAGCTTTATTAATTCATTATTGTTTCGCATGAGATTTTATGTGAACAGAGCTTTAAGTGCGTCGTCATTACTAGTGCCACAGCAAAGCATCATAACAATAGCGCAATAGAAATTTTGACACAATATTCTTAAGATATAATGCGTTTAATTGAAAAAATTTAAAAAAAAAATGCAAATAGAAATTTTAATACCCTAATTGAATATTTGACCAATATCTGTCTTCCAAAAAAAAATTCCCGTAAATGTGTTGACTGCCGGTTTGTTGAAGCCTCGTGCACGCGCAGCAAAGGTGGCTTCAGGTTTTCGGAAGCTAAGTTTTGGATTTCGTTTAAGAAAGCCGAGAACCCAGTAACGTCCTGCCATTTCTTGGCTTTGTTAAAAGGATGAGGAACGAAATTCTTTTCGGCTAGCTCGAACTCAAGTCTTTGCCAATTCTTCTGAGCGACTCTCCAAACTCAACAGGTGCGGCACCAATTCGTTTTCCTGCTCAACAGTGAAAACGGTGTCCTTCGGCCCCAAGCTCATGGACGTGGCAGGGGCTGAAATCCGTCTTATTAATGTGGTTCTGGGAATGCCGTATTTGGCCACGGTGGCGCGGTCTGCCATTCCACAATCCAGTTCATGCCTGACAGCTTTCGCGTCTTACCCCACCAGTACACAATTTTTTTCGAACCCTCACTGTTATTCAACCACGTTATATTTTACCTGTATTTCTTCGGGGGAAGGTTCGTTAAGTGTAAAATAACCGGAATGAACGAGAACACAAACGAAAAAGCGACAATTCCAGGCAGGAATCCATAATTTCTTCCACAGAAATATTAGATCCACATGCAAAGTTGTTGCCTAGCTGAGAAGTTTGTTTATTTTTTACACTTTTGACAGGTGTAAACACTCTTTGGGGTGGCTTAAAAAACATTGACTAACATGGAGATAGGGTGGCCATGATCATTGACCCAAAAAACTGTTAAGTGTTAGAACTAGCCACATGTCCGTCTTACCCACCCTGTTCGTCTTACCGTTTCCTTGACCCGATGGATTGCGGTATTATCATTAGCGTGGGACCTGATGAACCTCCCAACCGGATGAAAGGCAGTTGGCTCGAAGTGGGTGTACAAAATCAAGCACAACGCGGATGGAGCAGTGGCCCGCTTCAAAGCAAGACTGGTCGCACAAGGATTCAGCCAGCAGTACGGGACCGATTATGACCAGGTGTTTGCTTCTGTTTGTTCGCTAAACTACCTTCAATTCGACGTCAAGACAGCGTTTTTGTATGGAAATCTCAACGAAGAAATATACCTTCGTCAACCTCCAGGATTCGTCGTGCAAGGGGAAGTCTACAAGTTGCGAAAAAGTTTATATGGCCTGAAGCAATAGTTTATATGGGGTACTTGGATTCTTCGTCTTCACGATGTGGGCCTCGCAGCGGTTTCGCTTCCGTGACAGGCTTCTGTACACTTTTTCTTTTTTGGGTCTCCCTTTTATCGGAACTTGGTCCCGGGATTTTCCCTGCCTCTTCAAGGTTCGTCGCGCGTACCCTTCTTGTCGCTCCGTTCGTTACTGGGGCCGGCCCTGGTGCTTGGGCTGCCTTGAGCGCTTGAAACTACCCTCGCCGACGAACTGGATCTAGCGCTTTTGGCACCGGAGCCACTATCTTTACGCCTCATAGGACGTGAGGTTGGGCCCTCCGACCCTGTTACCACGTTCGCGTATATCTTCGAGCCCATGGGGCGGCCCGACACCAGCCGCTACTTGGGGGCACCGGGTGCAACTTCCCTGAGGCGACGCCTCGCACGCTTGAACGTCTTGAAGTGTTTCGTTCGTTGAAGCAAACAGCTGATGAACCCTTTAATCAGTTAATTTTAAAGCTGCGAACGCAAGCAGACAGATGCGATTTTCAGAACCCCGGAAGAGAGGTAAATTTTAATGCAGGTATCCTTAGAAGCAAGTGGCGAAGTTCAGGACAATGGTCTCCAATATATCATGAACCTTGATGCCAAACTACGCGATTCATCGAGAGATTCTAGGCAAGCAGCAGAAGATCTTATGATTCTAAAGGTTAGAGTAGAGGCTTGATGAGATTCAATAGGTTGATGTGATAGTTGTGCGAAATTTTGGCTGGCGTACACTGAAAGTTAATTTTAGTTTATTTAACAAAATGTAAGGTAGAACTAACGAATCTGTTCGTTGTTTTCAGTTACGAAACTGATTTGTTCTTTTTATGAAGATACATTCGTAATTTATGGCACACGCGCAACTGTCAAAAGCACGAAGCATTTGTTGACACAGAAACAACATTCGTGCATTGTACGAAAACAATACAAAGAGCTACGAATATTTTGATAACAATTTAAAAGAAACGTCTCTCTGATGGTTGCCTGAATGACTGAGAGATCTACTTTATCGACTCGAAATGTAATTGACAAAAAAGCGCAACCACGTGGAGTTGTCCAGCGTCTTTTTTTAATGTTTCTGACATGGGATTCGATCCTGTAATTTTGGAAAGAGCTGATACTGCATCCTCGGTTGATCTCACTATACCATGGCGGCTCGTGAGGTGATAATTGAATAATGAGTATAAAGTTATAACTCTCGACAGCGCTTCAATTTGTATTTTGGGATAAATAAATTATTCCCACCCATCCCAGCAGAAACATTAGCGAAGCAGCGATTGGCTGATCTTCACGAAATCTATTTCGTGCATTATACAAAAAGGTGTAATGATAGCATTTCACTAGACAAAAAGCAATATGAATGCTTCATACAATATACGAGACATTTGTTCTATGTACAAAATTCATGATTACGAAGCGAGTGGAAGCTAATTTACGAAAATAAATTTTCAGTGTAGAAGGCGTTATTGCATACCTCGACGACATAGTGGTTGCAGATGAAACCAAGGAGCAGCATAACGCTAGGCTGGAAGAATTATTATCGATCCTTAGAAAAACCAACGCTACACTCAATAAGGAGAGGTGTTTAATCGGCGTAAAGCAACTTGAGCTCTTTGGTAATAACGTCAGTTCAGCTGAAATAAGCCCACACAGATAAAAAGAAACATTGAATTTTCTGCGTTATCTAATGCACATAAGAGGAATGCTAGGTTTGGCAGAAAATAATGGGATATTTCATGTAAATTTAAGCCAAATAACGCCTGAATCTAGCCTATTGTAAACATTGCAAACATTGTTGTATGGCGCATGAAAGATTGCAAACAATTTCGTTGTTTACGCTTCCTTTGGTTTGTAATTAATCGAGGGGAAATATCACGTGCTTATTATTATTTTTTTTTCTGTGCATCAGATGATAAAATTCCCACTATTCAGAATTTCGGACAGCCGGAAATAAAAGCAAAAGTTTGTAGTTTCTTGGCTCTCATCAACTTCGGTGGACAGTTCATTCTAGAACCTTAGAACAGAACCTTTGCGGCAATAGATCATTGCACGATGGCGTCATCAATGTAGTTTTGATAGTTCAGAAAGCTTGTTTACACGGACTTAGAATATTTTCGGTAAGATCGGTTTAAGATGTTGTGCTCTAAATTTAATACGATTGAAGTAAAATAGCCGGAAAACATACACCACTGCTTATTTTTACATCATTTCCTGAATCTAATCGTACAGAATCCGGTACAAGCCAATGAAAACTTTTCGTTTGAGCGGTTCGAATTCTAACATCTTGTAAACAAGCTCCCTGAACTGTCAAAAAAGTGAGGTTAATACATTCCGTGCAATGATTTATTCATGAGAGGAGATGTAGAAAATTTAGGCAAGGAAAAGCGTTTGATGACCTCCGAAACGAACTGTCCGACACTGTTCGCAGATTGGGATTTTTTTACCCAAAAGACGGAACATATTTATACATCGATGCGTCCTCGGTAGGACTGGGTGCCGTGCTCACTCAAAGAGACAATTTCTTGACAGACGCTGCTCGTTGCTCAATCGTTCGTTCCTCTTCGATCGTTCTCACTCCCTCTTTTTCTTGATCTCTCCAAGGATTCTCTCTAGTCGCGACATAATGGTAAAGGATAATGGGGATAAATGGTTAGATGCTGTCTCTACACTTGTGAATGGTGAATCATACGATGACGGCATGTCAAGTTCGTACAGTGTAATTCTATTTTCTTACATCCTGATTCGATTCAAACATTACCCTAAAATAAAAATGTTAATACATTAAAAACATGTTTTCAGAACATATTTGCTTCGATTACAACATCAATTATTTGAGGACCATCGTTGCTTTTATAAGTACCAAAAGAAGAAATGTTGGAAGCCACAAAATGTATTCATAGACCCAGAGAGCTAGATATTCAGCTCTTTTAGTGGATTGTAGGCTGACATACATGTGGCAAACTTGACCATTTTGAATGAAAATCGTCTGGTGGATTTTCTGTCACTGTACACTTGTGAATCACGTATCAGTAATGTGTTTGCATGTTCCTATCTGACTGTGACCGATACTATTTATTTTATAATTTATTGAAATCACGAAAATTGACCAACGTTCTCCAGGATGTAACAAACGACACCTTTCAACAAACACATATGAACTGCATTGTCTAAATGAAATAAAAACATATTAAACAATAACATAAAAAGTTAATCAATAACAGATTAGAAACCAATAAGTAACATTTCCTAGTCCAGTCCTGCCTTGAAGTATATATTTAATCCAGTTACACAGAAAAGTTTGTAGATTTTTTATATTGTAACAGACAAATGAGAGCTATGTAATTAATATATTTGAGAATTATTGATAAATACAGTATCATAAAACAAAACGGATGAAAACGTGTAAAATGAGATAAGCAATCAAAACGTTGACCGAAATAGCAACAATTGATTCGTACAGTAGTGAGATAGAAATGAGAGTTAATACCCTTTCTTCCTAGGTTCAAATCAAGGCTTCATTTGATTTTAAAAATTTGATATTAACACTCTGTACAGTCCCTATATCTTTCGATCCAAACTGTGTATGTCAATGTATAATACAAATTCCGGTACAGTTTTTCTATCTTCTATGTAAACAACACTCCCTCAAAAAGAATCAAAACGACGCCATGTAATCAAAATATCAAATGCACCAACTGAAAGCACACTTCTATCATTAAAAAAAGATCATCTAAACCGAATGTTGTAACACTTAAATCTGTTTTTGATGTTAAATCTCAACCCAGCGCGTCGTCATCAAAATAAACAACTATAATAAAAAAAAATGTGGAACGCAGTAGCCCAAATTGAGAAAAAACAGCGAAACGTGTTAAATGTGATTTACGGTCAACCGATCGGGAGCAAAACAAAAGAAAATATAACAACAACAACAACAGCAACATAACAAGAGGAAACCATTCATATAAACATTTTTCAAACTCGATTTTTGCACACGTGCCATTAATCGTAGAATGCAGAACAAGCAAGGGATGGGAAACGTTTTAAGCATTAATTACCACGAGACGATTTATTAATCGGGAATGCCAGCGGCACTTAGCCGGGGGAGGGAAAATTTCCAAACGAGCGGATTCGGATAAATGATAATTAGTGGACATGAAAAATTCACAACTCACATTTAAATGTATGCCTAGGATAAGAGAAAAAGCTACCAGCGGAAGCAAGTGGCGTCGAGGTAAAACAAACAATTTTTTGGGTCCAGCTGTAATCGCACACACGCATTTAAAAATAATCGTAAGAGCATAAAATCATTGACTTAAATAAAAATCCACTTAATATACATTGAATGATATCGATTTATAACTCAACCATCGCGTATTCGGGTTTTGTGTGAACGTTGTACAAACACTCAAAGAAGAAAAAATAACAGAACGACGATTGACAAGCTGGCGGAAGAGTGACGTTTGCTGGATATCGAGCCCTACTCGATGGGAACGGTAACGGCAGACAATGACAAAGGATCATGTCGAAATGCAATAATTGAACAGTATTTGAAAAATCAAAGAGGATATTTAAATGAAAATAAAGAATTCAATTTGAGCTGTTTGCAGGTGGTCTGAGATATTTGCAGATGACAATCCATTAATAATGGGGGTGCTACACAATCAAAAGTCTACAGGATCCGGCAATTGAAGTGTCCCTGACAACCAAATTGTACGTATATTGCAAGTTATTTTCCTGATATACAAACATATACTGTTCATCTGCGATAGCTCAATTACTTTTAGTTTCGAGATAAAATGGATGTTTCTGGACGGGAGAATCAAAACTCGCGTGTTCTCGTTACAACAGTTCGGTTTATTCTATCTATGTTCTCTTAGCAGTGCTGCCTGATGGGCCAAATGAAATTTAACAAATTGATAGACTCAAGATGAATAAAAAATGAAAGGTAAACAAATCTCGTGTACATTATTTTCATAGTGGTCCCAAACATTCACCCTCCGTTGAGGCTTCAGGCTCAACAGAAGGTAACAAAGCAACCTTAGTGATTGCTCGCTTGAAAATGTTGCACGTCGTCTTTACAGTCACCACTCGGACTACACCGTCATCGCCAGGGTGAGTAGCGATAATCCGTCCTAGTCGCCATTGCTGTGGTGGCAGGTTCTCATCAATCAGCATAATTAAGGCGCCGACCTTGAACTCGTTCACCCCATTGTGCCATTTCTGCCGACTTTGCAGGTGGTGAAGATACTCTCTGGACCACCTACTCCAGAAATGTTGCTGCATCATCTGGACGTGCTGCCATCTATTGAGACGTCCAATCTTCACATCCTCGTACGACGGTTCCGGTAGAATTACAGCGGAGTGATTGATTAAGAAGTGTGATGGGGTCAACATACTCATATCGTTGGGATCCTCAGACACCGGGAACAGGGGCTGAGAGTTCAGGATAGTCTCGGTCTGAGCTAGGAACGTTGTAGAGGTTCCATTTCCCGACCAATTTGGTTCCATATCCCGACTCCCGGGATCCCGGGAAATCCCGGGAGTTTTCAATGTGCTTAAAAACGCAATTTTGTGGTTAGGAATATGTTTTATTCATCAATAAAAAAAATCAATGGTTCAAATCAAGTAACTGGGCTTATCAATTTGAATTCGTTCTCTGAAAATATGACTTCAAGAAGCAAATGTTAATAATGCTTTCATCGGACAGTGAGGTTCGCTTTTTAGAACAGATATTTCCGGAGTTCAAAAAGATGAGCTCGCTATCGGTTGACATCGATTTGATTGATTCAAAGCCGCCGAAAATGATTTCAAGATTCGGGCTCAACTTACCATGTAGCTCAAAAAGTGACAGCTCTTTCGCAATTACTTTTGAAAAATCAATCATTGTCGAATCAGTCTGGGACGGGTTGGCATATTCCTTTATAGCCGATTCCAGTTCTTCACGCATGCTCGATGGTGTCGATCCTGAATCGTCATGCATACAGGACAATCCAGCATTCAACTCGGCAGCATCATCATCGGTCTGTCTTTGGCAGTCTTGCAACAATCGAACTCCCAGTTCCTTGATGAACTTAATCATTTGCGTTTTCGATGAGCTTTCCAGTTCTGCTGGCACTTGCGTTGACAACGGAAGACCGTGAAGGAACTTCAGCGCTGTTATTATTTCCTTTTGGCGCCGTTCGTTCATTCTTTTCGTGATTGCATTGAAGAGGTCGTTTCCAACTTTGGAGCTACTTTTCTTAAACTTCGAATACAAGAAACTCAAGCTGCCTTCCGCAGACAGCAATGCTTCCGAAGCGAGTCTGATTGGCTGAAGAGCTTTCTGGAGGTTTTTTGCAACCTCGAAATCACTGTCCAACATAAGACCTGAAAGGCCTGTTTCGGAAAGTGTCTCTTTGACGCGATCAAAACCGCGAATGAAGTGCTCCAGCATCGTTTCAGTCGAGTTCCAACAAGTTTTGACGTCCACGCACAGTTGAAGTGGTTTATTTAACATTTTCGTGATTTTTTCTTGAAGCAGTGCATTCTTAACAGGCGATTTTCGAAAAAAATTCACGACTCTTCGAATACGTTTCAAAGACTCTCCAAATCGCGTGGTGTACAAGTCTATAATTGAAATAAATTAGCTGTTTTCTTTAATATGAACATGAACATTCCAATATAATTTACCTGAAGAACCAACTTCATCATCAAAGTTATCACTATCCGAATCATCGCTATCTGAATCCTCATTTTCAATTGGTACCAGTGGCTGATCCTTGTACAGCACATCGCAAAACCCCAAATGAATCGCATGGTTGTAACACTGGTGATGAAGGTAATCCGACAATCTTCCAAACATCGTCATCACTCGAGCTCCGTCAGTCGTTGATGCTACAATGTTTCCATCCTTAATACCGATTTTCCGGACATCTAGCGTAACAGCTAGAGCGAAATTATTATCCTCCAAATATTTGTTCACACCTGTAACATTGAGCACTCCTTCAGTGATGTTTACGGAATTTTTTTTTTATGTGACGCTGGATTGTCTTTTTGATCATAGTGGTTATATTAGACGAGAAGAACTCGTAATGGCTATTTCCAGCGGTGAGAAATTCAAATGAAGCGATATCATTCTCCAGCTCCGTATATTTGCTAGAATGTGGGTTCGTTTTTTTCAGCCTATTATGCATGGTAACAAGTTCTCTTATAAGGATTGAATCATTTTGTCTCGTGTCGATTCCAAAAACACTTTATTCTGAAATAGTAAAAAATGGATTGATATTTACAATTTTATTTTGCTTTTATTACACCCTACCATCGTGAAAAACTGCGACATGGCTTGAACCTTCCAACGGATCATAGCCCTGCATTTCTGGTCTCGTTTGCTGGACTGGCTTTCAGTCTCAACCGAGGTCTCAACACTTTCTACGTTCTGTGAACTGACTTCATGAGGGAGATACTGGGATGCTAAGTTCTGTGCATGATTTCTCAAAGCTTCGTGCTCTTCTGAATAATCCAGTATTTCACATTCGAATTTAGCGACATCGTCAATTTCTTGGAAGTGGTATGCTACTGGATCAATCGCGTCTTCTTGTGCGTCAGATGTTTCTATGCGTAAATTCATTTCACGAATCCGTTTTCTGGAACGTCCATCTGCATCTGGAGTCAATCACGGTGTACTATAACTATAACTTCGTGCGTAGGATGATTGCGCCATCTGCTCATCTGAGCCATCCAGTACTTCAAGTTGAAAACATTCGTCCCCGGATCTGTTTTCCCTGTCGACTACTTCAGCGCATTCAACTTGCTCCAACAGCCATGCTGGAGCTTGGGGTCTGATACTAGTGTGAGTATTGAAATGGCGAGTAATATTGAAAATAGGCCAGCTTCTTGTGGCCTCCTTCATCACATTAATCTCTTTTAGCTTTTTGAGTTCCTTACAGGCTGGGCACGTGATATAGGCGATTATATTTCCACCTGATCCTTTGGCAAATTTGATGTCCATTTGCTCGAAGGATTGTGCTAGGTCTCGTTTTGCCGGATCGACACTTTATTAAAAAAAAAACATGATTAATCAGAAAATAAAAGAAAAAACACTATTCTTTTTACCATTTCGAAAACTGAAGCAACAGAAAACAGCACGTTTTCTCACTAGATCAATTTGCATGTTTGAGGATTGTGTGGTTTGGATCTCGGGCTGACTTGGAGGCTGACTCTGATCATCTTTGTTTGGAATATATGTTGCAATACCGTCTTTTTTTTTATTGTCATGACGATTAATTCCAAAACTCGTATATCACCGATAGAAAAACAAAACTTTCCGGATTCTCAAAATGATCGCCGAAATAATCTTCCATCGTCTTTGATGGATTCTTGCTTAGTTCTTGTTTTACACGATGAACACGGGCTCGCATTTGATCCTGAATCATGTTTATGTCCTCTCGGGAGAACATATCAAGTGCGCCGTTTGCAACAAGTCCTTCCAAACGTAAAATATTCTTTATGTGTGGAAGCACAACACAAATTTCTTTTTGGATCCTATCCCAGAAATCATCCTAACGGAAATAGTTATGTTTGAGAGTAGGTTGATAAGATAGTGAAATAAAACTTACAGTTACATCCATTTTGATGGTAAAAAAAATTCAAGCTAATCTTCAACCGCAGCATCAAACTTGGTAGTTAAGAATTTGCACAGATAGCAGAATACAAGTATGGACAGTAGCTGGTCGGTTCTCGATCCCAATGTTATTTTGGAAAAAAATATGTGGAAAAGAGAAAGTGATCTCGCCTACTAGTAACGTGAGTTACTCGAGGTGCCTCAAAAGCAACTCTGAAATTGCTCGATATGAAGAGCTGTCTTGCCCCTTGGTTGACACTGCATCAAAAGGTGTTACATTTTCAAGTTTGCTTCCCCTTTCTCTCATTCGTGTTCATGTCAACTGTTTTCTATGGTGTCATTTCGTCTTTTTGTTATTTAGTTTGTCAGTGTGTTTTCTTCAGTCTTTTGTAGTTTAGTTCATCATTCATGTGATTTGAAAGTCTTTTTGAGCAGCTTTCTCGAATCAAAAATAAGTTGTCATTATGTCGTCGAGATATTTGAATTCTACCAGTTTTAGTAATGCCTGATGTTACAAGTCTCAGTAGTCCCAACAGTATCATTTTTATGGTTTACTGCTGGGACTCCTGAGAGAGAAGTTTCCTTTAAAAGAGTTTGGGAGGTTCCTTCAACTCTTTATGTCATTTAATTACTCAGTCAGTGTTACGTTTACAAGTTCAAGTGCGCATTTTGTAACCTGTGTGACACGTGTGTGGATGTGTGTGTGTGTGTGTGTTTGTTTGCGTGTGCGCGCGTGTGTGTGTGTGTGTGTTTGCGTGTGCGCGCGTGTGTGTGTGTGAGAGAGAGAGAGGGAGAAAGAGTTTTATCATAATAATAAGAAGGAAAAATAAATGAACGATCTCACCGATGTTTTGCTTCGTCACTCTTCTGTTCGGTTTGTTCCCTTGCCTTTGTGTTGGTTGTTATCTTCAGATTGGTCTGCCTTGACGTTTGCTGGTTTTCAGATATTTCCAATTCCAATTCGGCCATATCGTCCATTACCGATGCGTACTCTTAAACTGCATTTTTCTTCAAAATTTCGTTGCTAGAATAATATGAGCAAAATTGCTTCACCTTAAAAGACCTCGATACAAGTATAGTATCCAGGGTTACCAATCCTATTTTCATCTCATCACCCTTGGATTCGTGCTACTCGAAAACAAAAGATTGACGCATAACCATCTGATTTCTAACTATTTATTTATTGTTAATTTTATTTATTTTTATTTGTTGTTGCAACCAAGCAAACTCTGTAACAGAAGGAATCGATTGATTCATACATCAAACCCACATTTCCGATCAGTATGAATAATGGATCATGAGATGAATAATGGCACAGCTCCCGTGTGTGGTAATGCCTTCCAAAAGTGCGCTGATTTGTGATAATAAACTATTTCAGCTTTTTACCTTAGTTTATATGATCAAATACAACATTTTAACTATTTGCAAATACTGTACTTAACCATTGATTACCATCTGCAAATAATCGATAAGAACTATTAGAGAAATTACAGAAGCACTTTTGGGCTGCATTACCACTGATCTGGCAACACTAGTGTTTTTTTTTTTCAAAATGGTAGAGAACCAGACCAGCCCTGGGACCTGGTAGTTGAAGTTAAACTACCTCAATGTTTTGCCAGTGCCCAGGGGTTTATTTACACATATGTTTGTATATCATAAAAACAACTGTCAATATAGGGAAGATGTACCTATAATAATCTCATCACTTTGCAATTCATCCGACTTGAAATAAAACGATATACACGTGACAGGATTAGTTAACAATGTTTGTTGTAGTTATTTAACGTAAGCAAACATTATTAGAAAACGAAACCGATCCTTCAACTGCCCAATTGTTTGATTCATCGTAGGATGAATAAAGGAACAATGAGATTAATATGGGGACAGTTACCCTACGTGCATTTTGGTTGTCTGGGTACTACTTAGCCATATTAGCAAGTTAAGGTTAACGTTAATGTAAACTGAGTTAACTGCTTCGATTGCTGAGCCACTCAGCTGTACAGCGATGAAGCCAGCCAGTCGCTTGCACATTCTTGCATGGCTTCGTTTATTTCATGTCATGGTTTTCATTTCAAGATGGGCAAAATTGTCATCTGAGGGCATCGGAGAGTCGCTCGTTTGTCGTTGAGTAGATGTCATACCAACATTAACCTTCACTTTTCCTCGTAACGGAGAAGATGGGCGTGGCTGGCAATGGAAGTTCACACTATGACCGCTATCTACTATGACCGCTGATTGAACAGCAGGCCATACTGTTGGTATAAATCGGTCCAAATCAACCCTCGAATGTTTTAAATAAACTTGCCGTTCCAATCAAAAATCGCCATCAAATATGACGTCCATTACGGTCACGACGTCGCGCTTCGCCGGAAAGATGTTTTTGGCCAGCAGCTTCAGACGGTCCTTCTGTGTGATTGTCTGATGCTCAGACACGGCCGACCTCGACTGACGCTTCTGCTAAGCAATGTCCATCTTGCCCAGGTACTACTTCACCGTTTAGCCGGTTCCACCAACCTCTCGGCCCAAAGCGTGGAACGCCACCTTGCCCTCGGTCTTCCTCTTCAGCGACTGGCTTCCTTTCAACGCTCTCGTCTTTCTACAGAAGGAAGAGGGTGTTGTAAATGACGGATCTGCTATATCTGGTGGACACGAAGTGCCTCACGATGTCCGACTTTTCGCTCCGGGATGGAGCTGGCAGTACGAATAAACCATCGAGCGTAGTTGCTTGACTGCTGCAAATCAACTGATGACGCTGTCATTTTTTTGTCTGTACACAACCGGGTTGCTACAATAGGCGCTTGATGAATCCACCTCACCACCAGGTGGCAGGATAATCGCACGAATAATTGCTAATTCTGTCCACTTTTTAATTGCAAAATTTAAATCTAATTTGTCTGAAAATCAATCTAATTTATCTGCTTATTGTTTAAAATCGCCAAATGGACGTTTCTTTCCAACAAAAATCTATCGGATTTTCATAACTTATTATGTTTGTTTATATTTTATTAATATCCATAATTTTTTGCCTTTCTTTTTCAGATTAATACACAATCATTACGAGCAATATAGTAGACTTAACAATATTCGATACTAAAGATGTAATCTTCTAAAAGATTTCTGCTTATCATGTCAACGGATTCTCCTTGTAGTCTTATCATATTAGTCGATCTCATTATCTCAGATTTCATATATAGTTTATCTTTGTTTCGACTGTTCTTTTTCCCTTCTGTAAATAATCGTCATACCGTTTTCCTTCAAAATAAATGCCCTCCGACTTGAAACTAGAATGAAAAACGAGAACTTACCACATTTCGCGACCTAAAAACTGCATGCATCTATTTGTTGGGGTTTAGTTTAGTTTAACGTAATACCAGCGAACGAAACCTCTAGGCTACTGTCGGTGCTCTCCATCCTACTTCGGATGTGGGCGAGTGTGTTTTGGTAATGCATCTCGATCTGTTTGGTTTCCTCCGTCGGTTCCAGATTGGGGAGTTCCTCGTTGATTTTTGCAATTAACTGGAATTTTAAGGCAATGAGTGGAGATTGCCTCACTCAATTGAGGAATCCAAGTAAAGCTAAAGTGAGGTTAAACATCGTAGTATCAAAAACTGAAATTGATAATAACTTTCTAGCTATTTTTCAAACTGTATGGAATTGGTCAGTACTGACATTATCGTCGATTTTATTATCCTTTTATCACCAATTACTTTGCTTAGACAGCTCGAAACCCCATTTTCAACGAGCGCCATCTACGACGTTTAACCTCACTTTTGCGTTACCTGGATTCCTCCATAGGATTTAAGTACGAATCTCTCACCTGATTTAGCATGGAAACCGTTATCTGAGCGTTACCTCGTTGGTAGTAGAACAGATAGTGGTTCAACAGTTCTACGTACAACTGCACCTGGACGCCTACGTCTAAACACTGGGAGGCAATTTTGGCAGCCTTTTTGAGGCATTCGAGGGTTCGCTTCTCGTCACGCAGCTCCTGGCTGTTTTGTCTAGCGGTGACGAAAAGGGAAGAGAGCGTTATTGGAATGGATTGGTACTAAGTGCCATGCGTCTCCATGAAATTCCTGATGGAAGGTGCAACATATAATCAACTTACTTTCCACTCCAGAACAGACTGGCACAGGTGACCACGGCTCGGCACTGGTCCGGTTTTTTCAACAATTTCGAAGCAGCCAAGGCGCAGTTTGTCCTCAGAGGTTCCGCATTTTCTTCGGAGAAGCACGTCATTTGTTCCACCGTCGACACAATCAGCGTGATAGCGGCAAATTGCGATTTAGAGTCGGAAATTTCATCTTCATAGAGGGAAAAAGCCTGCAAAGAGTATGTTTTTGCGATCATAAGGAAAGCCAGTTTTTCGGCATTTCAAGCATGTTTTTTTTTTTATCTAAAACAGTCTTAGAAACTGAGCTTCTAAATTGTAAAAACAAGAAGTGATAATGTATCTAACCTAGAATTTATATGTAGGAAAGATTAGATGCCGATGCGAGTCTTTCTAAATTCTATTCAATCAACCCTTAACCTTCTTTAGGTGTCGGGGTCAATATGACCCGGAATGGAATTTAAAAATGCTATAACTTTCTTAAATAAGCATCTAGTCGTTTGAATTTTCTTGACTTTTTCTAAATCATAGAAAGTTACGTTTCTGCATTGAACCCAATTTTTTTTGACATTTCTGAAGGGCTGTTAAAAAAAAGTTACAAATAAGGTGATTCGGGTCATATTGACCCGGATTTCAAACTCAAATTGTGGAAGCTATATATTACCAATTTTTGAAGTCTTTGCAATCAAAATGCTTATTAGAATCCCAAATTTCAGTTTCTGGTGAGTACTGCCCTTTTTGACCCGATTGGCCACAAGGAATCTGTGTTGGAAGAGGGCATGTTTTGCCACGATCCGTGAGGCGGCGACAGATACAAATTTTCATCAAATCATTCTTTTCGACGGCTCAAACTTCATGATTTTTCGTGAATAGTCTACTTCTGGCCTTGAAATGCACCAATAACCATGTTAACCATTCCGGGACAATCCGGATGCCCCGAGGGACCCTTTAGAAAGGGAGAAATATGAACTTTCGCCAAAACATGCCTTTCGACGTCTCAAACTTCCTGATTTTTCAAGAATAGTCTACTCATAGCCTAGAAATGGCCCAATAAATATATTGGCCATTCCGGGACAATCTGGATGCCTCGGGGGAACCTTTTAGGATGGGACAAATATAGATTTTCGCCGAAACATGCCTTTCGACGGCTCAAACTGCATGATTTTTGTTAAGTGGTCTATTTCTAGCCTTGAAATGGATCAATGATCATATTGGCCAATCTGGAACAACCCGGATGCCTCAGAAGAACCCTTTAGGAGGGGACTAAATCGAATTTTCGCCAAAACATGCCTTTCGACGGCTCATGATTTTTCATGAATAGACTACTTCTAGCCTTGAAATGGACCAATGACCATTTTCGCCATTCCAAAACATCCCAGATACTACAGGGGAACCTTTCATGAGGAGACTAATGTGGATTTCCACCGAAACATGCCTTTCGACATTTCAAACTTCATAATGTTTATAAGTAGTCTACTTCTAGACTAGAAATGGCCCAATGACTATATTGACCATTCCGGGACAATCCGGATGCCCCGGAGGAACCCTTCAGGAGGAGACAAATACGAATTTTTGCCAAAACATGCCTTTTGATGCCTAAAAATGGCCCAATAAATATATCAGCCATTCCGAGAAGATCCGGAAATTTTCGCCGAAACATGCCTTTCGACGGCTCAAACTTCATGATTTTTTATATGTAGTCTACTTTTGCCTAGAAATAGCTTAAAGACTATATTTACCATTCCGGGACAATCCGGATATACCGGGGGAACCACTTAGGAGGAGACAAATACGGATTTTCGCCGAAACATGCCTTTCGACGGCTCAAACTTCATGATATTTCATGAGAAGTATACGTGAGACCTTGAAATGGACCAATGACTATATTCGCCATTCTGGGATAATCCAAATGGCCAGAGAGAACCTTTTCTGCCTTTTGACGGCTCAAACTTCATGACTTTTTGTAAACAATCTACTTTTAGTCATTAAATGGACGAATGGCCATATTGACCGTTCCGAGACAACCCGGATACTTCGGGGGAACCCTTCAGGAGGAGAGAAATACAGTTTTTCACCTGAAACATGTCGATGTTACTAAATTTCGACCATGCATGAAGATATTGACATAGCAGCTATGGTCACTCAGTCAAGCTTAGAGTCATTGTCAAAAGAAGCCATGTCTATTTCACATTTACTATCTTGTCAATGCCCAACATGTGCTGTTTTCATTATTCGCTAAGTTGATAACAAAATTAAACTTATTCAGTGAAATATATTCATGAAGCCGGCAAAGTAAATAAGCATTCACATCCTCAACTGTGGATAACAACTGGGGTGGACCGCCCCCTCGCCCGTCCACTTTACGCCACTGCTCATAAACTCACGAATTCTATTACCTGTTTACCGAATTTACCAGATTTTGGTAATTTCGGTAACCATGTCGGTAATCAAGTTCGTGAGCTTCCAGAATCAGCAAAATGGATCCAATTGACACTGCTATCTTTGTCTACTATTTATAATCATTTATTTATAAGCACCTTGGGACGTTTTAGAATATTTCAATGTGATTTGAGAACAACAAAAGAAAAGCAATCAAATTTACCAGTAATCAGCCCAGGGTGCCACAAGGTTCTCATCTTGGCCCTTTTTCTATTTATTATACTGCTGTTTTTTAAGCATCTGATTAAACTTATATTGAGTACGGGACTAATTCTCACCACCAATCGCTATTACTCAGCCGTACAAGAACAAAATGACTTCAAATTCTGTTCATGAATAGTTTCACATAGACACTAGTCACGTAAAAAAAAATCAAATCATTCGGTTTCAATACAGCTGACCAATAGCGATTGGCGACAGGAATTGGCCCACTGCCGAGTTGGCCCCGCACCCTATGCTGACGACATGAAATATGAAGCTGTCGCCAAGACTTCAAGTTTTCACAGCATATTTACATTTTTGCGTTCACTCCACAAATATAGCCACTACAACGGTTAAAAAAAACTTGGCATCTTCCGCCTCATTCTACACTAAATTTGTTTACTACGATATTTTTGCCAAATTTACCACTCAACCCCATCACCCAAACCGAGTTCGTATGTAAATAAAGGCAACTGTCATTGGACTCCTCCAAAAGGGTTCTCCCTGAGCATCCGGATTGTCCCGGAATGGCCAATATGGTTATTGGTCCATTTCAAGGCTCGAAGTAGACTATTCATGAAAAATCATGAAGTTTGAGCCGTCGAAAGGCATATTTCGGCGAAAATTTATTTTTGTCCCCTTAGACGAGGTTCTTCTGGGGTATCCAGGTTGTCTCAGATTTTCTAATATGGTAATTGCTCCATGTCAAAGCTAGTAGTAGACTACTCAACAAATATCATGAAGTTTGAGCCGTCGAAAGGCATGTATCGGTGAAAATCTGTATTTGTCCCCTTCTAAACGGGTCCCGCGGGGCATGCAGGTTGTACCGGAATAGCCAATATTCATTGGGCCATTTCTAGGCTAGAAATAGACTACTTATAAAAAATCATGAATTTTGAGCAGTCGAAAGGCATGTTTCGGCGAAAATCCGTATTTGTCTCCTCCTGAAGGGTTCCCCCGGGGCATCCGGATTAACCCGGAATGGCCAATATGGTTATTGGTCCATTTCAAGGCTAGAAGTAGAAGTAGAAAAATCATGAAGTTTGAGCCGTCGAAAAGCATGATTTGATGAAAATTTGTATCTGTCGCCGCCTCACGGATCGTGACAAAACATGCCCTCTTCCGGCACAGATTCCTTGTAGACAATCGAGTCAAAAAGGGCAGTACTCACCAGAAACTAAAAATTGGGACTCTAATAAGCATTTTGATTGCAAAGACTTTAAATTTGGTTACATAAATTTTTCACAATGTGAATTTGAAATCCGGGCCAATATGACCCGAAACACCTTATTCGTCACAAAATGTTAACACCCAAGGAAGGTTAACCCCCCCCCCCCCCCACCAAACCCCCCCCCCCCCCCCCCCCCCCCCCCCCCCCCCCCCCCCCCCCCCCCCCCCCCCCCCCCCCCCCCCACCCCCCCCCCCCCCCCCCCCCCCCCCCCCTTTCCCCGGGGCCCCCCCCCCGCCGGGGCCCCCCCCCCCCCCCCCCCAACTCCCTCCCTGCGGCCTATCTTTACTGTGTATCCGGTTCGTCCGAACGTAGAAGGTGCACGAATCGTCCGACAATTCCTTGCTCTTCGGCAAAGTCTTCCACGTCGACTTTTTCCCCCGGTTGGTCGTCCTGATCACGAATCAAAGGTGAAATCATACCCAAAACGCTATCTACGTTCTCGGCCAACGGGATGAGGGTTTCGTTTTCCAGCACATTCATTACTATGTAAAGGGACAGGGCTTTCCGAGAGGTGTAGTCAAACTTTTCCAGCAGCGGGGTGAAGAACTGCAACTTCAAAATCGTGAGAATGTTGTTGTAGAAGTCTACGCAAAGACGAAGCAGACGAGAAAGCTCCTGATTCACAGATAACGAGTGAGAAATGCTGCAAAGATGAAAACCTGAATCAAAATCTATTCTGAAATCATTGAAAATTGGCGTCACATGCGTGATTGACGTAACAATAGAACAAAACAGGCAGCAATTAGCAACACAAACAAATTTACGTCAATCATCTACCACCTGACGCCAGCAGGAGTTACCAATACTTGGTCATATTCAGCCGATCGAGTATCTGCGTCGTAGTCTCCAGTACCTTGTCGACGTAATCCACCCTTTCGTAATAGACTTTTTGGGCAAGGCTGACTAATGCAACCTGAAGTGAAACCGTGTCCTCCAGTGGCATATCCGTCCTCAACTGGACAATATAGGCGATTTGGGTGCTGAAAACTTCAAAAAGCTCAACCTCTGTGGGAAAGTTTGAGAAGTCTTCCACCGCAAATGGGCTTTGAGCTAATTGTGCATTCCTCTGGTGGTACAAAGCCAGGCGGTCAATTAAGGAAATGATAATATTCTTCACATTGACTCCAGGTTGTAGCTGGGCACAGGACTTCAAAAACGGATCCAACGTCAGCAGATGAAAATCATCCGGGAATACTTGAATGATACATTCCATCAGATACTCTTGAGCGATGGCATCGCGACAGCTAACCACTTGTTCCAGAATTCCGGGCAGAATCAGCCGCTGATAGATCTCCAACGTGGCTGACTCGAGTTGCGAAAGCCGAACCAGATTGGTTCCAACCAAGATTTTCAACTCTTCCCGTTCCTTTTCCCGGCGTGCGCGCTCGCTTGAATGACCTTGATGCTGGATTCGAACCCACAGTTTGTTCATTTCGGCGAAATTAGTCAGCACAAAGTCGATCGCATCGATGACGGTGCCTTCGTGTTCATCTCCATTGCTCAATACATCGGGAAGAATGTTCCTAGTGCACTGCAGAAGATAGTTTCGCAGGAACAAACCACGCAGCGGGTGTTGAACTCCACGACACATCTCAACCAAATCCTTCAAGATGCTCCTTTTGAGCGAAGAGTTGGTCTTGATGTAGACGAGCCCGACCGTGATGAGTAGATACAATCGCGGCACAATGTTCCCGGCGTACTGAACGTGTTCGTAGAGGTCCGGTACTTTCCGACCCTTCTGGAACTCATCGAGCAAGTAGTGTTCGAAGTGCCTTAACTCGTCCGTAATGGCCATGTACAGCTCGTAGTAGCTCTTCGGCGATAGAAGGGACGTGCGCAGTTCACCGAGCATGGTGGAAGCACAGCGCATGGCCTCCATCAGCCGGCCCTTGTCCAGGAAGCGTTTCATCTGGAACGCCTGGGCGCGTACCACAGTGATGGCATCGCTCAGCAGTTTGTCCTGCTCGTCTAGAGAGTTGATCGGCGTTTGCGGCTGGAAAAGAAGGAAATTGTTTTAGTCAGTTGGGCGGTGGTAAGAATTTAAATTTCTACTTTTATCCTATGAGACTTTTGTTTTGCTTTGCAAAACTCTGCTTTTTTTTTAAATTATCTCTTGAATATTCCAAAAGGAGCCAATTGTTTTTCTACTATGCATTCTATGGTTGATATATTTTTTCAAGTGAGTCAGAAACTATTTTTGAAATTTAGTAGAAATTTAGTGTCCTATGAGGTCAGTTCAAGGCAAGGCATTAACAAGTAAGGACTGTATCGAAAATAAGTTATCCACATTTTTTCTTTCAAATCATATAATATCAAATGATTGTTTCGTCCAGGGTTTGACCAGGCCCTCGTTGCGATTTTTACTTTGCCTGATGGATACGATTTTAGGCGAGTTAAACGAACTACTTTGCCCTTGACTCAATTTATTTCCACCGAGAGGCAGCGGGCCAGCTCGGTGGGTACCGATACAACTTATTACAATTACAGAACATCATTAAACTATATGAAACGATGTGTCCCTTTTATAGGGGAAACGAAGTAGGATGAATAGTGCCGTGCGCACCGCACCATAACAATGGTACATAGATAAGCCGCGTCGACAGTAATGTTCCACGCTGCCCACTTTAGCTACAATAATAGCATCAGGCTGTTTGCTTGCTAGCCGTACTCGAAGGGTAGAAACAATACACGCTCCGGGGGGTGTGTGCAGTTTTGGATTTTGCTTCCGCTTTTAATTAAGATTTCATTTGATTTTTTTAGAAGAATTTTCAAATTTTCGTCCCATACTTTAACATGGGACTGGGAGCTGTCAGATTTACCACCACTTGGTGTCTTCTTCTTTTTTCTACATGGATTCGTCTGTTGATTTTAAATTTTCTCTCTAATACATGGGGGTATTATTCCAATTGGGTTTTTTTTCTGTTTTGATTGCATCAAAAGGAAAAGTGACATTTGAGATTGAATGATATCGTCCAACTCTATCACAGCTGGGTTGCCAACCACTGCTTTTTAGAATCATATGAAGTAAATGAGATGATATGAGCTATATCAAGTACTATTCTTAATATAGATTGATAGATCAAATGTATGGTATATCACGTAATATAGCACATGATATACAGTGACGGACAATACAATAAGACCAAAGCCGGATTTTCATACAAAATGGTCATGTTTGGAGGCTTGTCTTTCACTTTCCCGTGAAATTTTGGCAATAGCCTAGAAATAACCAGAATTTTCATCTTTAATAAATTCATAATTTTTCATTCACCACTTCAGAAGCTACAGACACCACCTCCGACAAAACAATAAGACCTCCTTTTGATATCCATAGTTTAGGCCATGTTGATGAGTGTGAATTACAATCTATAGTATACTGATATTAAAATGACCCGTGCATCAATAATCAAAATTCAGATCCTCAAATTCGAGCATCCTTTATGGAAATCAAAAAGTGGTTTTATTGTTTTGTCGTATGAGGTGTCTGTAACTTTTAAAGTGGTGAATGAAAAATGATGGATTTAATGCAGATGAGAATTTAGGCTTCTTCTGGACTACAGCCGAAATTTAAGCTCAATTGGTTCTCGAAAAAATGAAAGGCAAGCCCCCTAACATGACCATTTTGTATGAAAATCAGGCTTTAGTCTTATTGTAGTGTCCGCCACTGTAAGTCTTTTTGTGTCAGTAAACATCCGAATCGCTCCCTGAAACAAAATTTAGTGGCCAAAAAGCGAGCACGCTTACTATACGAACGAGTTTTGACGAAATTTGATGGCTGTATTTTAATGGATGACGAAACATATGTCAAAATGGATTAGAAACAAATCCCCGCACGAAAATTTTACCTGGCAACTGGTCGTGAGGATGTCCCTTCCAGGTATTAATTTGTTTTTGCTAATAAGTTTTCTCGAAAACTAATGATTTGGCAAGGAATCTACAGTTGTGGCCTTAAAACCAAGGTTATCATCACATCTCACACAGTGACGTCGAAGGTTTACATTAAAGAGTGTCTGCAAAAGTGGATTTTACCCTTCATTCGGCAACACAAGACCAACGTTATGTTTTGGCCGGATCTAGCCAGCTGCCACTACTCTAAGGAGGTACTAGAATGGTACGCTGCAAACAATGTTAATTTCGTCGCCAAAGAGATTAATCCTCCGAATTGCCCTGAGTTCAGACCGATCGGAAAATATTGGGCAATTGTCAAGCGAAAACTATGAGGATGCGGTAAAGAAGTGACAAATGCACAACAAATGCGTTTAAAGTGGAATAAGTTCGCCGGTACAGTGTCACCAGCGACTGTGCAGATCATGATGGCATCGATTACAAGTAAAGTGCGTCAGTTCGTTCGAAACGGTGAAATGTAATAACTTGTTACATATCCTTTGAAATCTGAATAAATACTTTTGTTTGACGTTTTGATCAACCGTGTATGTTATTTAATTCTTGAGTTATGATCACTTGAATGCGTCCAAATTTACTTTGAATCGAGCTTTAATATTGAAATTGATTGATTTTCACCATTAAGCTATTGAAATTAAGAGTACGTTCACACTACGTGATTACGTGATATAGTGCGATTCATGATATGGCAGCTATATCATGTGATATATTACGTGATATACCATACATTTGATCTATCAATCTATATTAAGAATAGTACTTGATATAGCTCATATCATGTGATTTACTTGATATAATTCTAAAAAGCAGTGGTTGGCAACCCAGCTGTATAGAGCTGGACGATATCATTCAATCTCAAATGTCACTTTTCCTTTTGATGGAATCAAAAGAAAACACAACTTTCCAATTGGAATAATACCCCCATGTGTTAGAGAGAAAATTTAAAATCAACAGACGGATCCATGTAGAAAAAAGAAGAAGACACCGAGTGATTTATCATCTGAATGCTCCCATGTTAAAGTATAGGACGAAAATTTTAAAATGTTCCTAAAAAATTCAAATGAAATCTTAATTAAAAGCGGTTTGTTGTGAGATGGAAGAAAAATCCAAAACTGCACAATGGAGGCACTATTTTTATTTTGCTGAAGTAGTTTTGGATTTTTCTTACATCATACAACAAACCGCTTTTAATTAGAATTTCATTTGAATTTTTTAGAAGCATATTAAAATGTTCGTCCTATACTTTAACATGGGAGCTGCCAGATTGATCACCACTCGGTGTCTTCTTCTTTTTTCAACATGGATTCGTCCATTGGTAATCAAAACAAAATTTCCCTAAAACCCCCACCCACCAACCAAACACCAAATAATTTTTTCCCCCCCCCCCCTTTTTTTTTTCCCCCCCCCCCCACATCCCCCCCCCCCAAAATAATTTAAAAAACAACAAAAAAAACCCAAAAAAATTTTAACAAAAAAAAATTTTTTTTCCTTCCCCCCCCCACACACTTTTTACAACAGCCAAATACCCCCTCTTTCAAAAACCCCCCACAAAAAAAAAAAATTTCACAAAAAAAACAGCACCTTTTCCCCAACACACTATTTCTTTCAAAACAGGTCTTTTTCTAGAAGATGAAATAAACATCAGTTGACTTACTTCTTTCTGTTTTCTTCATCGTCACCTTGACAAACGTCAAACTATATCAGGTCAGTGTTCGTGATTTAGCTCAGTTGGATTGGTTTTCAGATGGATTTTTGGTGCATCAAATATAAAACTCGCGTGCACTTGGTACGAAGCGTTTATTAATAATGATTGTTCATACAAAAATGTACTTTCTTCTTATTCTCTCTCTTCTCTCTCAGTGCTCGTGCCGAGGGGCTCTTCAAAGTGTCGCATCGCGACGCATCATTCACCCCCCGTTGAGTCCTCTGGCTCAACAGAAGGAAGCAAACAGATCCTAGTTACAGCTCGTCGATATTCGGATGTGGCCGTCTTGACGGTAACCACTCGTACAATTCCATCAGCTCCAGGATGCGTTGCAACGATGCGTTCAATACACCATTGATGCGGTGGAGTGTTATCGTTTTTAAGTACTACCATTGCACCGACCTTGATGTCCGTCACTCCGCTATGCCATTTGGGTCGAGATTGTAGGTGGTGCAAATATTCAGTCGACCAGCGCTTCCAGAAATGCTCCTTCATCAGCTGCATATGCTGCCAACGGTTTAGTCGACCAATCTTTACCTCGTCGTATGAAGGCTCCGGAATGCTCAATGCCGGTCGCTGAATAAGGAAGTGTGACGGCGTCAACACTTCGATATCGTTAGGATCATTGGAAACCGGAATAAGGGGCCGGCTGTTCAGGATCGCCTCGCACTGCGCCAAAAACGTCGACATTTCTTCGAACGTCAGTTTGGTTTCGCCAACAACTCGCTTTAGGTGGTGTTTTGCTGACTTCACGCCAGCCTCCCAGATACCACCGAAATGAGGGCTACGTGGAGGTATGAAATGCCATTGGATGCCTTTGGAGAATTTCTTTGGGTAGTCTGGTCTTCGAAAAGTTGGCGAAGAGCCGCCAGCTCATGATTGGCGCCAACGAACGTCGTACCATTATCGGAATAGAGATTAGCAACCATACCTCGACGACTAATAAAGCGCTGCAGAGCAGCAATGAAATTTTCGGCCGTCAAGTTCGAAACTACTTCCATGTGTATGGCCTTGGTGGCCATGCAAACAAACACGCAAATATACGCCTTGTATACCACGGTCTTCCTTCCTGCTTCCTTCAAATAAATTGGACCCGCATAATCGACTCCCGTGTTCGAAAATACAGGTGCTGGAGTGATTCTGTAATCCGGCAAATTTCCCATGTACTGGGTTACAGGGCGTGGGTTATGACGACAGCAGACGTGGCATTTGGAGATGATTTTCTTAATCAGCATCTGCGCGTTAATAGGCCAGTATCGCTCACGGATAATTGACAACAGACCGCGCTGTCCAACGTGAAAGTTGTCTTCATGTAATTGCCGGACGAGTCTGGTGGTCACATGGTGCTTCTCGGGTAACAGGATCTGATGTCTTCCGTCATATGGGATCGAGGAATATTTCAGCCGGCCTCCTACTCTGATCAAACCGTCCGGGTCTATGAATGGGGCCAGTCCACTATACCTGTTTCGCTTCTTCTCGTCGCTGGCCAGGGCACGAACCAAGTCATCGAACTCCTCCTTTTGCACCAGCTTGATAATTGCACGAAGTGCATCTGCCATCTCTTGAGCCTTGAGCTCTGAATTGTCACGTTTCTTAGTCTGGACGTTTTTGTAGAATCTCAATACGTACGCCCACGCTCTCTGCAGTCGTTGAAAGTTGCTCAATCTGGTCATAACAATCTGCGGCTTCGTTTGCACAGTAGTAGCAACAACCACCGTTGGTTTGAGTTCAGGTAGCTCGTTGTCATTCAGCTTGATTCTACCACCGTCGTGATTTGGAGTCGGTTCCCACAAAGAAGATGAAGATTTCCACCACATTTCCATAGACAGAATTTCGGCTGGAAGCACACCTCTCGAAATCAAGTCTGCTGGGTTTTGCTCTGATCGAACGTACTGCCATTGATAGGTTTGCGTCAGTTCGAGTATCTCGGCAACACGGTTTGAAACGAATTGGTTCAAAGCAAGCGGTGATTTCTCCAGCCAACATAACACCACTTGCGAGTCGAGATGAAGTGTCACACTCTTGAAAGCGATTCCCATTGCGGCTATCGATTTGTTCACAAGTCGAGCAAGAAGCAAGGCTCCGCACAACTCCAGGCGTGGAATCGTCATTGGCTTGAGGGGTGCAACACGAGATTTGCTGCATACCAGATTGACATCAATTGTCCCGTCCGGGGAGATGCACCTTGTGTACAAGACTGCCCCATATGCGCGTAGTGACGCATCTGCGAATCCGTGAAGCTCGACTTGTTTTGCGTCGCCCATGACAACTCTTCGTTTTTTCTGCAAATTGTTCACCAGTGGCAGCTGTGTGCGGAAGTCGATCCACATTTTCATTTGTTTCTCCGGTAATTCATCATCCCATTTCAATTTCAGACGCCACAAATCCTGCATAAGCATTTTTGCTGCCGTGATAACTGGGCCGATGTATCCGCATGGATCGAAGAGGCGACCGACTGCGGATAGGACACTTCTCTTGGTCGGAATCCTTTCGTCGAGCGGAGCAACGTTGAACCGGAAATAGTCCTCGTGTTGATTCCAGATTAGGCCCAGCGTCTTGATTGCGTCGTTGATATCGGCATCCTCGAACTTGCTTTGCGTTTCCTGTAGCTCTATCGGAATGCATTTCCGAATAACTTCACTGTTGGAGCAGAACTTGTGGACTCCAAATCCACCTCGTCGCAGTATCTCCGTCAGCTGTTCGTAGATTTCGATCACTTCCTCAGCAGTATTTCCTCCGGTGAGAAAATCGTCAATGTAGCTGTTTTCTTCGACCACCTTCGCTGCAATAGGCAACTCCGTTGCTTCGTCTTTCGCCAACTGGATCAAAGCGCGCGTGGCCAGATATGGCGCGCTGGAACAACCGTACGTAACAGTTGTTAACTCAAACGTTGTGATTTCGTTCTTCGAATTTAACCAAAGGATCCGTTGATATTTCCGATCGCCCTTATGGATTTGCACCTAGCGGTACATCTTTGGGATGTCTGCAGTTAACACGACCGGAAAGCAGCAAAAACGCAAGAGTATCGTAATCAGGTCATTTTGCACCGTTGGCCCTACCTCCAAGGCATCGTTCAACGAGAGACCGGATGAGGTCTTCGCCGAAGCGTCAAAAACGACACGGATTTTTGTCGTTGAGCTGGACTCTTTGTACACAGCATGATGGGGTAGAAAATAACCATCGACTGGGTTGTCGAAGACTTCCACCATGTGGCCTAGGGCTTGGTATTCGGCCATAAACTCCGAATAGCGCATTTGTTTCGTTTTGTTGGCAAAGGAACGTAGTAGCCGACCAAATCGGCTTCGAGCTGTTTCCAAGGAGTCGCCAAGTTGACCCTTGTTATCGTTGAATGGTAACCGTACAGTGAATCGGCCTGTCTCGTCACGAAGGTGCGTTTGCTGAAAATGTTTCTCAATGGCTTGCTCTTTTGATGTCAGGTGCGAAGCTTCCTGGACCGTTTCCAGTTCCCAGAACTTTACTAGAGTACGGTTAATCTGTTCTTCATGCAGGTTCAACTGACAGATACCTCCTCGTGGACCAGATAAGTGCCCCTTCACGGGACCGCTGACGATCCAGCCCAAATCGGTCTCAACCAACAGTGGAGCTCCATTTGCAAGCTTCATGCGGCCATTCTTCACCAAGACAAAGAAAAGCTCTGCACCGATGATCATCTGGACTTCCTTTGGGACGTGAAATGATGGATCCGCCAAGTCTACGCTCGTTGGGATGGACCAAGACCGGATGTCGACCTTCATCATCGGTAAGTTGGTGGTAATCGCTGGCACCACCAGGAAATCTAAAATAGCGTTAAACGGATTGACACGAGAGCTGATCTTGGTGGTTAACTTGAACTTAACTCTGGTTTCAGCGTTGTTGAGTCCGCTGATCGGTAGGTTGATGTTTTCCATGGGCAAGTTCAATCGCTTGGCAAACGTTTCGGAGATCAGATTCGAGTCAGAACCCGAATCAAGCAGGACACGACACGGCAAGCTGCCGTTACCGAATCCTGTCACAAGCACCTCTGCCGTTGAGAGAAGCACTTGTTGTTTTAACATCAGCGACGTGGCGCAGTTTACTGAGCCGGCTTGCACAGCTACTTCTTGACGTTCTTCGGAATTCACAACTTGTTCGCTGGGTGCACTGTTGGACTGTTGAGCTGGTTTGTCGTCGTGGAGCAAGCTGTGGAGCTTCTTTTTACACGTCTTACACAACTTATCGGAATTGCAGTCGATAGTACGGTGACCGCGTCGCAAGCAGTTGAAACAAAGGCCAGCTTGTTTCACTTTGGCATACCGGCCGCTGACGTTGAGCTCCTTGAACTGGCCACACTTATAGATAAGGTGATCCCCGTTGCAGCAGTGACACGTCTCCTTGGTTTGCACAAAGTTTCTGGCCTGCGGAATCTTCTGTTCTGGTTTGTTCTTCTGCTTCGGGATGGTGGATGATCGGGCTTCGGTATATCCTGTCATCTTTTGCAAAATTCGGACACGCTCGCGTAGATAATCGATCATTTCGACGTATGTGGGAAGTTCTTCTTGGGATAGCTGGGATTCCCACAACTTCCGTGTCTCCTTGTCTAGACGTTTGGCGATCACGTTCACCAGAATCATCTCAGCTAATCCTTCAACCGGCAACTCACGGTTCTTCAAAGCATCGACGTGTTTGGTGCAGGTGTCGATTAGTTTGCGTAGATCCTCGCCATTCTCCGTCGTCATTTTCGGCAGACTCAGCAAGGCGTCAATGTGCGTGTCGATTATGAGTCGTTCGTCCTCATACGTGTCCTCCAACATTTTCCAGGCAGCTGAATAGTCATTGTTATTAATGACATCCTGATCAATTTTCCCGGCTGCACTTCCGACCAGAGCGTTTTTCAAATGATACAGCTTGATAGCTGGTGACTCGTTCGGGTACCGCCCCATGATGGTCTGGAACATGCACTTGAACGAGTACCAGCCTTCCAGATTACCATCGAAGGTTGGCAACGGAACGTGCAGGTGAGGGGACGAATTCGGCGCGGCCGCCGTCTGTTGCGGGGGATTATACGCTGGTGCCAAAGCATTTAATTTGCCTCGTTCCTCCTTCACCTTCCAATCTGCAATTGCCGACTGGATGTTCACGTGCAACTGATCGTACATTTCTTCAATTTGGATGTTTTGGACCTTGAAGTTTTCACGCTGATCCCGGGGAACGACATCGCAGATCTCCAAATAGCTTTTCTCCACTTCATCATAACACCGTCGGAGGTTCTCCAGCTGCAGATTCAGCCAGTGGATGCTTCTGTCTGGCTGCTCCATGCCGTCGCGGATCCGTAACATCTTCTCTTTGGACATATCACGACGATCGACCGCATTCTCCAACCTCTGCGCCATAGCCATTCTCACTTGAGCTCTCGTTTTCAACAACCTTTGCTGTTCTATGGATTCGTAACTCGTCGACTCCCCAACCAAAGCGTCCAGAAGATTCTTTGGGGTTATGTTCCGCGACACTTGTGGGGTTCGTTTTTCGCTCATTGATACAGTTCACATCACTTTTTCTCCGGATGACGTGTATCGAACACGTTCGTATATGTTTCGCGAGCACACACACAACTGTACGCCGCGTCGATTGGCAAATGCCGGACTTTTCCACACGGTGGAAATCGCAAAAATAACTTCACTTTTCCGTCGGAATTGCACCAAAATCCAACGTAAAAACCATCAAAAAGTCTGTATCCGGCTCGAAGGACCAAATGTTCGTGATTTAGCTCAGTTGGATTGGTTTTCAGATGGATTTTTGGTGAATCAAATATAAAACTCGCGTGCACTTGGTACGAAGCGTTTATTAATAATGATTGTTCATACAAAAATGTACTTTCTTCTTATTCTCTCTCTTCTCTCTCAGTGCTCGTGCCGAGGGGCTCTTCAAAGTGTCACATCGCGACGCATCAGTTAGTGAGAACAAACAAAATAAATACATATAAACACCCCCCCACCCACAAAATAAAAAAGAAAGTGAAAATGATAAAAAACAAAAAAAAAAAAAAAAGAAGTAAAATTTAATTTTTAAAAAAAAAAAAAAAAAAACAAAAAAAAAAACAAACCCACAACACACATTTTAAAAATAAAAAATTTTAAAATTTTTTTAAAAAAAAAAAAATTTATTTTTTCTTTTTGTAAAAAAATTTTTAAAAAAAAATGGGGAAAAAAAAAAAAAAAAAATTTTTTTAAATTTCCCCCCCCCCCTGTTTCCCTTTTTGAAAAATTTTTTTTTGTGGGAAGTATTGAAATTTCCTACATTATCTGTTTATTTTAATAACTCACGAGGTGAAATTGCTTGCGCATCGCTTTTCGATAAATAAGTTTTCATGTCACATATGCTGAATTCAATAATAAAATTTAACATGGATTACAGTAGTCTATTATACAAACCATCGGGTATACAACAAAAGAAATTATGATATTGGTCAATGAAAATATTCGTTAAATTAAAATCGTATCCAGTTACATTCTTTACGTGCTGTTCCGACAATATGATTGTTCTTTTGGATGTAAGTAAAATCAAATTAAATTTTTTTTTCAAACGTATTGTCTGTAGAATCAATCACATCAGCTATGAAGCTTGAGTATGAGAGTATGCTCCCTTTGGCAAACTCTTCCATCTCTGCCGTTGTTATCATCGTCTTAATTTTTCTCCTAGATTCTTCGGAAAGCTAGAATAAATAATTAAAGTATTGCCTTCAAGGGTTTGAACGAGCATGAAAATTTGGAAATAATTCTTACAGAATAGCTTTGAATCTTTGCTGGTATGTCATTATCAAGATCAAAAATCGTTTCGTTTATAGCCAGTGCTACTTCTCCGTAGTCTCTTTACTCAAACGTCGATTTGGCTGCCACACCCAGCATACGGTGGCATATATTTGTTATGCCAGCTGTATTCTTCACTATACCGAAGAGCGGGAATCCATACACGGTCCGGTTGAGAAAATCTTTCGGGTTGGAAATTTTCTCGATTTCCTTGGGCATAGAGTATTATTGTGCTTATCAAACAATATACAAATTCATGAATTGTGTTGGTATCGAAAGCTCTTAATTAACAACTGTGAACGTGCATCTAGAACATTAAGTTGTGAGTAGGCAATAAGCGAATTGTGAAAGCAATAAGCTTGAGAAATTAAGGAAGAAGAAAAAGGTCTGAAAAAAGCATCGAAAATTTTCAAATTTTGTTGCACCCTTTCATGCATGAACAAACATCTTCCATAATGTACTGAGGAAAAAACCTTGCTGGGGATGTGCTCTTCTATAAGGCGGAGGAGTCTCAAACCACCATAGAAACATTTCTTGCGCTCAAAAACCTCCACCTGGTTTAATTAGCTTGATTCTTTTGACAACACTATAATCAATGTATAGATCAATGACAACACTATAATCAAGATTATGTGATCACAATTTCATGTTTAAAAGATTTATAAATTTAAAGTTTCCATAACATATGTGAAAAAGTCAATTTTGGTCATACCAATTTCACAACTCCGTATTTCTGTGAAAAATTTAGGTACCATACAAAAAATTTCATTCTAGCCTAAAAAAATATAGGACATAATTTGGACAAAATTTGAACTGTTTTCATCACGTGGTTTGGGCTACAGCTGGCGTCAAAGATGACTCACCAACATGAGTATTTCCCTTTTTCACCCGATATTGACCATGCTGAAATATCGGTGCAAAAAAAAGCCGAGTCGAATTCTACTAATAATACTGTATAATACTGTATACGTAGTTTTCACAAACCAATTCATACTGTGAGCCATATTTTTAAGTTCTTCGTCGGTTACACTAGTTATTCGGGATATTTCACGCGTAACAAACAATGTGTAAAAATAAAATGAATTCGCCTCGGCTTTTTGTTTGCACCGATATTTCAGCATGGCCAATATCGTGTGAAAAAGGGAAATCCTCATGTTGGTACGTCAGTTTTGACGCCAGCTATAGTCCAAACTACTTGATGAAAAGACTTCACTGGTCCTTAAAATACTGGATCGTTTCGACGGTGGATTCCATCACTGGTAGTCGATGATCGTACTCCGTTTCACCGGAAAAGTCTGACGAGATGAAATTTGCATTCAAATAACAACAATTTTTCCACTCATCAGATTCAACGGTAGAAAAACATTTGAAAATTTGCTCACTAAATAATTCCCCAGTTGATAATGGTGAACAATTCCATTAAACATTTTCATCTTCACGTTCTTAATAACAATCACTACTCACTGGATCTTCGACAAACAGAACACTTTGATCCGTCGATGAGTGTCGAATATCGATCCAGCGATAAATATTCTTCCTGATCACTCCCGCTCAACTGTTCCTGCGCAAACCGCTTCGTTGCTTCGCAAATTAACGCCGCCCGTTATGCTTTCCTTTTCTGCGGCATTACTACTCACCGGAATTAATTTCAATTATTGACAAAGTCACGCTCGGTCTGTGCAAAGATTGCTTACAAATTGATAGGAGGAAACTGGGCGGAGCGAAAATATCAGCTGACGAGCATAGTTGCCAACTCAAGGAAGAATATTATTTCTTTCAAAATTGTTGCTCATGGTAGATTATGTTATACAGCAAATTAGCGAATATTTTGCTTCCAACTTAATAAATATATCATAAGACATCGAAAAACATCGGAAACAACATGTTTTTTACAGATGTATCTCAGTTTTTGGACATGCCAAAACCCATCAGTTAAAAATATCAAGATATAAATCTGGCAACTGTCGATGATCGATGATTCTTTGGCACGCTTGAAGCGTAGTGTGTGTGCTGTCGAAAGTGTGGCTTATATTGTTGAGAATCTCGAAGTTGCAATGCGCTCAAATGGATTGTGAATTTTTACTTGGGGCGCGAGTGATTTTACGAGTTGCGCTGTTCTGCTACATTGACAATACAGTGGCCTGGCTTGTTTCTCGTTTGGAAATTTCGGAAGCAGTTTTCTCATTTAAAAGTGCTTGAAGGAACAAAAAGTGAATTTTCTTAGGAAGAAAAATCCAGCACGAGAGCTGTGAATCACTTTAAAAGCTGTGAAAATGTGGAAATCAACCAGAATGATTTATGGAAAAATTAAGTGATGGGTCCTTGTAATAATGTTAGTTTGATAAGCAAATGGCGAGTTTGTGTTGGTGTATTGTGTTAGCGAACCAGGTTTTTAAAAACTACCAGATTAAAGTGAATTCATAATGTATTGTTTGCTAAAATGTGTTTTAAAAAGTGAGAAAAAAACAATTCTACTCAGTGAACGTGCTCAGAAAAATGTAAGTCATGATATATTACCGGAAATGGCTAAAAAGGAATTTTGACAGGAAGAAGAAGAAAAAGAAGCAGACAATCATCATCATTGCCCAAATTAATTACGACTTCTTCAACCTTAAAGGCACCCACAAAAAAAAAAAAAAAGGAACACACCCCGCTTTCTTCCCTTTACCACCCCCCACCACCCCCTCCCCAGCCGTTTTTTTTCTCTCTCTTTCCCCTTTCTTTTTTTTTTTTTTTTTTTTTCGTTTTTTCTCCCCTCCCCCCTTTTTTTGGGCAGCGAAAACAAAAGGGCCAGCCCCCCCCCCCCCCACCCAACCCCCCCCCCCTCCCCCCCCCCCCCCCCACCAAAAAAAAAAAAAAAAAAAAAAACAAAAACAAAGGCACCAGGGGCTGTTCCCCCCCGCCCCGGGCCCCCCGGTGTTCCCGCCCCCCAACCAACCCCCCCCACCTCGGTTTTTTTTTATAAAAAAAAAGAAACAATCCCCCGCCCAAAAAAGGACTACGACTAGGTGGTGAAGCATCTGAAGGATTCCAGTTCGGAATTCTTCACGCATGACATCCCCGGGGAGAAGCCTTTCAAGGCCGTCATCAGAGGCCTGCCAAACTTCGATCTGGTACAAATCGCATCGGAATTCAAGGACCTGTACAAACTGGCCCCAATTGCCGTCTACTGGATGAATCGGCGAAATGAAAACGTGAGGCATCTCCCGGATTGCTTGTACCTGGTGCATTTCCAAAATGGAACGGTGACGCTCAACGTGCTGAAAGCGATCCGCTCCCTCTGTTCCATCATCGTCAACTGGGAGCCGTACCGTGGTGGACACCGTGATGTGACGCAGTGCCAGCAGTAGCCGGATTTTGGTCACGTCAATGCCCGCTGCAACAACTGCGCCCAAAATCACACCACATCCAACTGTCCCATCGAAGGAGCCGTGGCGTACAAGTGCGCCAACTGTGGTTGTGCCCACCAAGCATCCGCTCGGCAATGCCCGAAACGCGAAGCCTTTCTTTCAATTCCGAAAGAAAGCCTCGACCGTCAACCAACCGCGACGGAAGACGGAAAGGGCTCCGACCTTCACAGCGGGAGATTTTCCGCAAATTCGTGGTAGTCGCCAACCAAACCCGTGGGGGCAAGGTACTACCAAATCCCGCAAATCCCGGCCCTTTTGGTGGACAGCGAACTTCAACCCCCCTTGGATTCTGGAGTCAACCAGCAACCAACAACAATCCCGAACTGTTCTCTGCGAATGAACTGATGGCGATTTTCGTCAATATGACCGGTGCGCTTCGCCAGTACCGCAGCAAGCCCGAGCCGATTCAAGTGCTCGGTAAATTCATCATCCAGTATGGCGTCTAAAGCGCTAACTATCGTCATCTGGAACGCTTGCTCTATCCGAGCAAAAAGCTTTGAGCTTGCTGATTTCGTCTACAAGCACAACATCGACGTGGGCCTTCTATCCGAGACCCATCCAAAGCCAGGTGACAACTTCTGGTTGCCTGACCACAACATCTTCCGGCTTGATCGCACCGACTCCAGGGGGGGGTGGTGTAGCGATTATCGTGAAGAAAGGATTAAAGTACACTAAGGTTTTTTTTTACACGGAGGATGATATGTCCACTTTTACTATGAAACCGTGTAAAAAACGACTAAATAGAGTTGATAAATTCACAGGCCTAAACATTTAAAATTGATTTTGTTTGCATGTGTAGGTAACATTCCATTCTTCTTCTTAAAGTTCTGTCCAGTTAGAATCCGGAATCACTTATTGTGTTGCAGCGGCACGGAAAGTGACCGCTGCAAAAATTCTTTTACAGCGGTTTGCTTACCTAGGCGCCCACTTTATGTGGTATAAATTTCACGGTATTTCGTGCAGTGAGTCAAAAGTTATTCCAGATGGAAGCCGAGAGGAGAGAAAAAATTCTGCACACCCAAGTTGATAATCCAACGTGGTCCGCAATAAAAATCGCAAAAACGTTGAAAATCGCCAAATCAACCGTGTATGATGTGCTCAAACGTTTCAGGGAGCGAAAGAGCGTGGATCGAGTGCCTCAAGGTAAGCGTCGTAGTGGAACATATGACCGCAAGCTGAACCAGAAGGTGTTGAGAACCGTCAGAGCAAACCCTGGACTATCAGATAATGAAATCGCACAAAAATACGCTGCTGCTCGCAGTACCATTCAAAGAATTCGCTTGCGAGCAGGATATCGTTCTTATCGAGCCAGCAAGCAACCAAACAGAACGCTGAAGCAAAGTTTCGTCACCAAAACTCGAGCTCGGAAATTGTACCAGCAGGTTTTGACGAAGTACCAAGGATGCCTGCTCATCGACGATGAAACCTACGTTAAAATAGATTTCAGACAGCTTCCTTGCCAAAAATTCTACATGGCGACGGCACGAGGAGATGTTCCTGCGAAGTTTAAGTTTGCCTTTATGGGAAAATTTGCCAAAAAAAAACTGATGATGACGAATAAGACGATGGACTCGAGGCTGTACAAGGAAGAATGAGCATGAGCATAAGCATGAGCATATTGATCACCCGTGGTTTGCTACTTCGTTATTGATCGAGACCAGCTGAAATTGCACAGAGAACCAACAGAATGTCACCTGGGAGTAGTGAATCATTCTCAATGTGCAATTCCTGGTGGTCTCAGTTTTTGGATCAATACTGACGCTGGCCACGCCCGTGTAGATCAATTAGGGAAGGGAAGGAATGTTAGTTGGATACTTGTTGCTGCAAGAGGCCGTATATACTACTGCACCCCCACAAGTATCTCAAGGAAGGAGTTTGTTAGAGGGAAAGGGTTTGTTCGTAGGTCCATCTTGGTAAATGGTGATTATAAGTCCGTTTTTTAATTGTTTAGTCGTTTTCGATTTACTCTCCTATCAGCCGGCTGACTAGAGATGTGGAATGAACTTATTAAGGTTTGAATGCTGATTTAAACCAACAGTAACGATGCTATTGGGGACACGCGTGTGGTTTGTTTCAATGTCAAACACATATTTGCGCTGTCTGTGGAATGCACGCTGCATGCAAGCAGAAAACAATAATATGATCCAAAGAAAACAATTTTTTTGTTATAAGTTATATTGTCCAATTGTGACACTATCTCCTCTTGCATTCGAATCCGGAACTACACTTTACTTCATTACTCTGAAACACAATTGATGATCGCACGCGGAGCTTTGAAGCGCATTGTATACACCAGAGAACGCGCGCTTAAGCAAATCAGATATTCGAGGCTGTACAAGGAAGAATGCCTCAAAAACCGCGTACTACCTTTCATTAAAGCCCATAAAGGTCCCGTGAAGTTTTGGCCAGATTTGGCGAGTTGCCACTACAGCCGGAAAGTCATCCAGTGGTACCGCGATAATAACGTAGGTTTCATCGATAAAAACATAAATCCACCTGCCCGTAGTTCCGGCCCATCGAGAGATTTTGGGCAATAATGAAGCGGAAGCTTAAGAAAAGTAGAAAACGCAGATGACCAAAATGTGGAACAAATGTGCCCAGGAAGTTGACTCCGGAGGTGTACAGCGTTTGATGGGAGGAATAAAGAAGAAAGTGCGAATTTTTATTAGATACGAAGAGAAATGATTTGTATTGATATGTTTGCCTTAAAGTACAGTGAATTACCTTTGTTTTGATGTATTAAACTCATTTGTACGTCAATCCGTTACCGAGATACAGATGATTTTATTATTCCGGATTCTAAATGGACATAGCTTTATTTAGCATTTCAAGCTTATTGCTTTCACAATTTGCTTATTGCTTGCTCTCAACTGAGTGTTCAAAATGCACTTCTACAGTTATCAATTGAGAACCTTCGATGCCAGGTACCATTTTTGCATTAGTATGATTGTGTGGCAAGTACAATCATACTCTATGCCCAGGGAGTCGAGAAATTTTCCTTAACGAAAAATTCCTAGACCAGACCGGGAATCGAACCCAGCCACCTTTAGCATGGTGTTGCTTTGTAGCCGCGCCTTTACCGACTGAGCTAAGGGAGGACCTTTCCTTGCAATGGTCAAAATACAGTTTTTAAAATTTTGAGTATTTACAACAAAAATTGTGATTTTTTTGAAAACCAGCCATATGATTAGTTTTTGCCCAAAAAGTAAAATGTGATCCTAATTAGGTCGATAAGTTGTTCCGTTCTGAAGTTATCGCTGAAAACAAACCGTGTACAAAAGACCTTAGTGTACAACATTCTAACCCACATCCACACTTCCATCATCGAGGCCCTTAGTGTGGAGGTGGAATCGTCATCCAGACGCATCCGGCTCATCGCTGTCTACTGTCCTAGGCAGTGCACCGCCAGCAACGGGATGGCAACAAAATTTATCACCGATCTCACCAACATCACGCGGTCAAGTTCCCGCTTCATCATCGGAGGCGATTTGAATGCCCGTCATAAAGATTAGAAGAACTATTAGCAAAACCTAAACGGAAGGCTGCTGTTCTACCACGCCCAGCATGGACTGTATACTACCCGGACGAACCGACGTTCATCTCACCGGCTGGAAATCCCTCTACCATGGACTTTTTACTGTCGGACATCTCGCTAACAAAGCCGGAGGCGCTCAACAACCTCAGCTCTGATCATCAACCGGTGGTGGCTGAAGTCGGTATCAACGTGGTCCCTACTCCAAGGTGCCTGAGATGTGGACTGGTTTCGGTTCGACCGACTGGTGGACCGAAACATCGATGAAAATCTGCCGCTGGACACCGTTGAAGACATCGATGGTGCACTGGGTGGACACCAACGAGCTATAACGGTTGATTCGGTTAAGAAATGTTCGTAGACGACAGTTTCAGAGGACGGGGGATCTGAATAGGGAACGTGAAATGGCCGATCTGAATAGGGAGATCGCTTCCAGAATGGTAAAAATTCGGAACGAAAGTTTCGGGAATTTCATCCAAAACTTGGATGACCGGTCTAGACCATTCTGGAAGGTAGCCAAAGTCCTGAAGAAGCATCCCAAACCTGTTCCGCCTCTCAAGGTCGTCGATTCGCTTCGCATAACCCCTCTCGAGAAAGCAAATGCGATCGGTGCACACGTTGCTATATCCCATTTGTTAGGCTCGAGGATCCAAACTCCGCTCGAAGATCAGGTTGCGCAATTCGTCCACAATCTCAATACCTCCCTTCGTGTGGTGCCTCCGGAGGATAGAACAACTGCAGAACAGCACTTAAAGGCACTTAAAACATGAAGGTTCCCGGGTTTGACGGGATTTTCAACTTGATCCTAAAAAAACTTAACATAAATATGTACACACTATTGAGCGACATCTTCAACAGATGCTTGGAACTGCACTACTTTCCAAGCATCTGGAAAGTAGCCAAAGTCATATGAATTTGAAAACCCGGGTAGGATTCAACATCTCCTTCAAGCTAGAGACCAATAAGCCTTCTTTCAGCGCTCAGCAAACTGTTCGTGAAGTTAATCCTCAATCGTATGCTGCAGTTTGTCGATGAGCAAAATATCCTCCTACCGGAACAGTATGGGTTCAGGAAAGGGCAACTTCACTACTCATCAGCTAGTTCGGGTGATGAACACCATAAGGAGTAACAAAGCTGTATCCAAGTTTCTGCCATGGCGTTGTTAGACGTTGAAAAGGCGTTTGACAATGTCTGGCACGATGGGCTTGTATACAAGCTTTGTAACTTCAACTTTCCTCTTCATCTGGTTAAAATCATCCGAAACTACCTCCAGCAAATGTCGTTTAGGGTATTGTTGAATGGGTGTCTCTCGGACACGTTTTCAATTCCAGCAGGAGTTCCGCAAGGAAGCCTGCTTGGCCCGTTACTATACAGCATCGACACTTTCGATATCCCTCCTCTTGGAGAGGATTACGTGTTGTTCCGGTTCGCAGATGACGCCGCAATAATCGTCAAAGGAAGGATGCCTCGCGAAATCACAAAATCCAACGATGCCTTAACACCTTTGCTGACTATGCCACCAAGTGGAAATTCAAGAACAACGCCTCCAAAACCCAAACAATCATGTTCCTCCATAGGCTGTCCCCCAAACTAAAACCACCTCCATCTTGAACGGTAGTCATGGACGGCACAAGGATTGAGTGGTCCACCGAGGTAACTTATTTAGGGCTGTTGATTGACGAGAAACTTCTTTTCAGGTCGCATGTGGAGAGAACGTTGCTCAAGTGCTCCGCCTCAGTTAGGTCGCTATATTCGCTGATTTGCCGAAGATCCCGCCTCTCAGGGGTGAACAAACGTCTCTGCCTTCTCTCTTTTCACTTTCATGTTCTTTTGCACTCTTCCCTATACAATGACCGCGAGCAATGCCATATGGGGCAAGCATCTGAATGGGAATCCTTTAAACAACCCGAATACCTTGGTGAAAGCAGAACGCTAACCAGTCAGACCACGCAAAGGATTTTCAGACAATTGAGAGGTGGTAAGTGCTCTCAAAACGCGGAACGAAACAGGTAATTGTTATAATTTTTTTCCCTCTATCACTTTATTTTGAACCTACATCAAATATAATTTAATCTCATTATGAATTATATACATGATCACATCACTTATCAAGGTGAATCCTGAGCCATCGAGCCCTACCCTATTATGATAGAAAAACGTTCTTCCTGTGACCTTTGTTGGGATGCAGATGTAAACACGGTCCCTAAACAGCAAAGGTCACACTATCTTTCCTTCCCTATTCCCACCTAATTGCAAGGACGTGGCCGGCGCCGTTATTGATTATTAAAGAAATTGAGTCACTGAAACGTGTACAGTGAGAATGGTCGGTTAGCCCCAGCCCCATTCAGTGGATTAATTGTGCAATTTCACTGATTCTGATCAATCGCGGAATAGCAACCAATGATACGTACAGTCAATCAAGCTAAGCTAAGCTGATACGTTGTATATACTTTTATTTAATACGTATTATGTGTCCAATTATCATTTTGATCATTTCATCCCCTATTGTGATTTAGAAGTGTCTAGTGAGGGTTGTTCCGGGGGTCGGGGCGACGTTTGTCGCTTGTTAGTGGGGGGGGGGGCTGCAGCGACTTTTTTTTGTAAAAAAAAAGGAAGAGACACGCCCCTGCCGGTGACTTTTCTCCCCTCCCCGGGGGGCGGGGGTCATTTCGACTCTCGGAAGGACCCTCAGGGCCAGGGGGGGGGGAGGCTGCAGGGGAGGAGGGGGGGGGCTTTTGCACTTTTTGTGGGGTGTGTTTTTCGTTTCCGGTATGCGAATGGACATTTTGTCAAGTTTGAGCTGATCGGATTCATGCGGCGCTGTGTGCCATTTGACTGGTGTCAGATTTTACAGTTCAGTCTTTGTCATTGCTTTGTCATAACTCACAATATCAGGGCTGGTAGCGGATTTATGGATAAATAATAGTGACTTTAGTGACTAAAATAATAAAAATAGTGACCAAATAGTGACCAAATAGTGACCAAATAGTGACTAAAAAATTATCAAATTATAGTATTTTTTTTAAATCTTTTATACATTTGTTGTAGAAGTACAGTAAAAATAAACTAAGTGATCACTAAGTTAAACCCGTCGGTTCGTTTTCGAAAACCATTTTTACAGAGCTGTCGTCCGACATCCTTACGACATGCCCAGACCATCGTAGTCGACCGATTTTTGCGATGTGTACGATGGGAGGTTCTCCCAACAACTGATGCAATTCGTGGTTCATTCGCCTCCTCCACGTTCCGTCTCCCATCTGCACTCCACCGTAGATCGTACGCAGCACCTTCCGTTCAAAGACACCAAGGGCGTTGGTCCTCCACTAGCAATGTCCATGGCCGTAGAGAACACCGGTCTAACTAATGTCTTGTAGATGGTCAACTTTGTAGTTCGGCGAACTTTGTAAGCGTCCTTCGGAGTCCAAAGTAGGCACGATTGTCAGCCATAATGTGCCTTTGTATTTCTCTGCTGGTGTCATTATCGGCGGTCACCAATGAGCCCAGATACACGAATTCGTCTACTACCTCGATTTCATCACCGTCGATCTGAACTCGTGGTAGGAGGCTAACATAGTCTTCTCGTGAGCCTCTTCCTTTCATGTATTTTGTTTTCAACGCATTAGTCACATCCTACCCAATCCTATCAGCTTCAGCCTTAAGTTTGATGTACGTTTCCGCCATCGTCTCAAAGTTACGTGCTACGATATCAACGTTGTCTTCGTCAGCTCTTCGAATCACACCCTTCAATGTAATGTTAAACAACAAACACGACAATCCATCACCTTGTCGTAATCCTCTCTGAGATTCGAAGGGCCTCGAGAGTGTCCCTGATACTCGGACAACACACATCACTCGATCCATCGTTGCTTTGATCAACCGCGTCAGTTTTTCCGGGTTTTCCTGTGCTAGAATTACTTCTGACATATCATGCTTCTCAATTCATTGTTTGAGCAGTTGCCATGTGAAGCTGTTTTCACTACCTTAATCACCTGAGGGTATTTAGGCTCACAGCCGCTTTCTTAGTAAAAAAAAAAACTGGTTCCAATACTCTTCAATTCTGTACTCGGTTCTCGAGGTCAGCACTTCGCATTTTAACAAGTTCCATTCGTTGACCTGAATCGGAAGTAACTTGTCGATTTTCACAACATACTTGGAGCTTTCACTGGATGCAACGGCTGGTGGGTTGAGGCATTGGCAATATTTTATTAACGAATTTTGCAAACCAGACTTTTGACGTAGGGCTACGTCTTTGTTTTCTATACTGCTATAATCAAATTGCGACCGTCACGAAAAGTGGTCAGGTTTTGAGCATTAATATCTCAGTCATTTTTCAAAAGATTATCAAAATTTTTACACCAATCGATCGGAAGTATTTCTACGCATCAATTTCAATACAAAACATTGTTGATTTCGGGCCACATACTATTGAAAAATTCATAAATGTTAAGCCTTTCTCTAAAAAGTATATTAACTCCTTCAGGCCGAAGGGGTCATATATGACCCCAAAAGGATAATGGCTGTATAAAATCACACAGACTGAATAATAGTGTACACTGTCTTCTGCAAATTTGTTTTCCATCAATTCTTCTATCTAGAAAAACATATGAGTTTAAGGCCTAATTGACGACCTAGAACATCCTGAACATGAAGAAGTTCAGAAAGAAATACTAAATGCCTTATTAATAGTGTAAAGCGTTGTTTTAGACTATTGTACACATGCATTTAATGCGTTTAATATTTTTGTATCTTTCGGAGATGTCCTTGGATGACCAATGTACTTGAGTTCAGAAATTCAAATCTACAGTTGTAACAGTAGCTTTTAGGGCTTTGTAAGGTTACGACATGTATTCAAACATATTGAATAAACCTTTTTGAAGGTCAACAATCATTATTTGATAACTTTGTGATGTTCTTAGTCATCAAACCTGTCCTTGAGCTCAGAACATAAGATCTACAATTTTACCAGTAGCTGTTTGGAGTGTGTAAAGGGACAACATATATTTGACAATATCGATTGAATAGTGTGAAAATTGTAAAAATAATAATGTAATATGGGACCACGTGCATTCGCATTCAAGCAAGTTTTCGAATTTCGAATTCGAATTGTGACCGAAAAGCGCTCCGTATTTGACAAGTTCAATTGAGGTAGAGGCAGCGTTCGCCAGGGCATCTAGTTTTTTGGTATAACTTCTCGACTTTTATATAGTCTTGCCAGATCGCTTAATTTGGTTGACTATTATACAAGGGATTTAAAAAAAAATACAATCGGCGATGCGAAAATAGTGACTTTAGTGACCGTTTTCCGAAAAATAGTGACTTTTGGATGCAAATAGTGACTTTTTAGTGACTAGACTCAAAATAGTGACCAAGTCACTAAAAAGTGACCCGCTACCAGCCCTGCATTTTTTTGTTTTTTTTTTTTTTTTTTTTTTTTTTTTTTTTTGTTTTTTTTTTTTTTTTTTTTTTTTTTTTTTTTTTTTTCCTTTTTTTTTTTACTCCTTTTCTATTGGATCTTCCCTGTTTTCCTGGCTCAGGAGCGGTAGCTGTTGGGCCGGTAGGGGTAGAAGCGGATTTGTGTTTTAGAATCTGCGTCAAGCGGCACATAGTGACCATGGCGGCAGTAAGTTGGAGTGTATGAGTGTTGGTTTTGTGAAATCTCGGTGGATTTCAAACTTTTTCAGGATGCCTCAAGTCGGGATTTTGATGAAAGGCTGCTGTAGCGGTAGACAGACGAGGACATGCTTGGGCGCGAAGCCTCAGAGCTCTGCCTTTTGACACTTTACAGCGTTTCTTACCTTTCGGAATCAGCCGAATGAGGATCATGTGTAGTAGATACGAGTGCTTGTGGTGTTTTTCATATGCCTGGATGTGTGCACTATTGTATGAGTGTTTCATGGTAGGGGGGGGGGACCGTCAGGGCACCCGATTGAAGCGGACTGGATGGGGAGAGTGGGAATGCCAACTCCCCATTTCTATCAGTTGGTGAATGGAGGGCTGGCTCTTCTCGCCGCCCATTGGGACATCCTCATGCTGGATGGCTCTCTCTTGTGACCGGTTGTTCAGTCTTGTTGTTGGAGGGAGGTTATTTATGTCCCTGTGGGGGTGTATCGGTGATGTTGCCTGTCGATCCGCCCAGCCCGTTTTGCCCTTCATACAGTGGTATGATTGGGATGATCAGTGGTTGTTGGAGCTCGATCAGGTCTAACAGGAAGGAGAGCCCATTGCTGTCGGACTTGGTTTCCGTGCTACAATGGGGGTAATACATATCATACATACATCATACATATCATGAGCTTTCAGTATACATTCATCGACTGATGGTTGAGCTGTATAGAGGTATATAGCTGCATCTTATTGTTAGTTCTATGTCATTGTTATTTTCACTACGAAAAACAATCATAAATAAATTTCATCTGCTTCAGGGTTTTAGGGAGGATGATTCTAGGTAGTGTAGATGTGTTACTGCCGTGTAACATAAGATCTTTTTCTATTAACCACGCACACTTGTGAGTGGCCCCAACAGCATCCTTGTTGTTGGTTTAAATCGGTCGTCAAATTGGATATTTCAACATATTCTTGTATCCCATTGAAATGAACCACCCACACTTGTTAGTGGCCCCAACAGCATCCTTACTGTTGGTTTAAATCAGTCCTCAAACTCGATGTTTTTAACGTATTCTTGTATTCCATTGAAATAAACCACCCACACTTGTGAGTGGCCCCAACAGCATCCTTACTGTTGGTTTAAATCGGTGCCAAAATATGAATAACTTTAATGTTCATCTCTACAGAGAATAAATCTGGAACATACACTGATAGGCAAAATAAAGTGCCCACCTCATCGTTTTTTCAATTTCTCTCATTTACTTGGTTCAAATTAAAGTAAACACACTGTATTTTTTTATTATCTTATTTTTTATATTCTTTTTAAGTTTCACTTATGGAATACTGAAAAAAAGGAGTTTTACTTAAAGAAAAAAAAAATCAATTTGTGTTGAAAAAAAACAGTGACAAAATAAAGTGCCCACTTCAAAAATCGATATGTTGTCGATAAGTTTCCATTGGAAGACCCCTCGATTGTTTATGTTTTGATATTTTGACATGTTTTGAAGCAAACGGCTCAACCTGGTGCATTTGTATACGTTATCGCATTTAATTCAATTGAAAAAAATAGAGAACGCAGTGCTTTCGAAAGCAATTCCCTTGTGTATCCAAAAATTGGTCTTTCTTGATGTGCAAAACGGTGAATCGCACCGGGCTGTCGCTAAGAAGTACAGTATCAGTAAGGCAGCGGTTGGCAAAATTCTTCTGAAGCTTAAAACGTTTGGATCAGTGGTGGATCGCTCTGGCAGAGGCAGGAAGCGGAAAACGGATGCGAGAACGGACACCAAGATCACGCGCGAAGTCAAGAAGAACCCGAAGGTAACTGTCCGCGAGATCCAGGAAACCCTTCAGTTATCAGTTTCCGGTCGAACTGTTCGTCGCCGTCTCGTAGCATAGGGGTTGAATAGCAAACTTGCCCGGAAGCGCCCATTTATCAGCAAGGCAAACAAAGCCAAACGGCTTAAGTTTGCTAAGGAGCATGCTGATAAGCCCCTAGAGTTCTGGAAAACGGTTCTCTGGACGGACGAATCAAAATTCGAGCTGTTTAACCGAAAGCGGCGGGTTCGTGTTTGGTGCAGATCGGGAGAGGAGCTTCAGGAGCGCCACATCCAAGGCACGATGAAGCATGGAGGAGGAAATGTGATGGTCTGGGGGTGTTTTTCGTGGGGTGGAGTGGGAAGCATTGTGAAAATCGACGGGATAATGACGGCAGATTCTTACATCAACATCCTGCAAGAAAATCTGGAGGTTTCGCTGATCCAGACGGGCCTTGAAGAGAAGTTCGTATTCCAGCAGGACAACGACCCGAAGCATACTGCCAAGAAGACCAAGTCTTTCTTCCAGTCTTGTCGGATCAAACCGCTGGAATGGCCTCCATAAAGCCATAATCCCATCGAGAATTTGTGGGCGATTCTCGATGCCAGGGTTGACAAAACTGGTGTTACCAATAAAAATAACTATTTTGAAGCCCTGGAGCGCGCCTAGGAAGAGCTAGATCCACAGCACCTAAAGAACTTGGTCGAGAGCATGTCGAAGCGCCTGCAGGGAGGTCCTGAAGGCCAAAGGAGGACACATCAATTATTGAAATGCTTTTATTTTACTTTAATTTATGTTTTCTGTAGCCTAAATGAAGTGGGCCCTTTATTTTGTCACTGTTTTTTTTTTTCAACACAAATTGATTTTTTTTTCTTTAAGTAAACCTCTTTTTTTTCAGTATTCCATAAGTGAAACTTAAAAAGAATATAAAAAATAAGATAATAAAAAAAAATACAGTGTTTTACTTTAATTTGAACCAAGTAAATGAGAGAAATTGAAAAAACGATGAGGTAGGCACTTTATTTTGCCTATCAGTGTAGTTAAATACCTTGTGATCAAAAAGTTCCGGTAATTTTCAATTTAAAAAGGCCGCCTTTATTTTTTCGGTAAAATCTTTTTAGTGTAAGATGGCAACACTAGTTCTGATATTCTGTCAAAGTGTGAGAGCAAATTATCCATTAGTTTTGTTTTGACAACTGCTTTTGTTAGTCGAAAAATAGACGCTCGGCGATTTTTACCATGGATAAAAAATTGGAACAACGCGTTTGTGTGAAATTTTGTGTTGCAAACGGATTTTCTGCAGCGGAAACGCTCAGAATGTTGCAAAAAGCCTTTGGTGAGGACTCTATGTCACAAAATCGTACATTTGTTTGGCACAAAGACTTTAAAGAAGGCCGTGAAAGCGTGAGTAACATGCCGCGTTCTGGGCGACCATCGACCTCAACTACCGATGAAAACATCGCTTCCGTGAAGAATTTAGTTATGGAAAACCGCTCAATTAGCATTCGGGAGATAGCTGCACTCCTTGATATCTCATTTGGATCGACCGAACACATTTTGACGGAAATTCTGGGCATGAAACGCATTGAAGCACGACTTGTTCCAAAAGAGCTGAATTTTTTGCAAAAACAGCATCGAGTTGAGGTCGCTAAACAGATGATTGCGAACGCAGATAGCGATCCCACATTCATGGAACGCATCATAACTGGTGATGAAACGTGGGTATATGAATTTGATATGCTCACAAGTCAACAATCGTCCGAATGGCGCGCCGAAGATGAGCCGAAACCAAAAAAATCACGACAAAGTCGCTCCAAAATTAAAGTTTTACTGACCGTTTTCTTTGATTTTCGCGGTGTCGTCCATTCTGAATTCCTTCCAGAAGGTCGAACGGTTAACAAAGAGTATTATTTACAAGTTATGAGACGTTTGCGTGAGGCAATTCGAAAGAAGAGGCCAGAATTGTGGCGCAATAATTCGTGGATTTTACACCACGATAACGCTCCATCACACACCGCGCTCACTATTTGTGAATTTTTGGCCAAGAACTCCACCAATACCATCAAACAAGCACCATATTCACCAGACCTTGCCCCGTGCGACTTCTTTCTCTTCCCAAAACTGAAAATTCCGCTCAGAGGTAGGCGTTTTGAATCGATTGATGCGATAAAAAAGAATTCGCTGGAAGAACTGAAAGCCATACATTCATCGGCCTATAAAAAATGTATGGATGATTGGATAAAGCGCTGGCATATGTGTGTTGCCTCTAATGGCGAGTACTTTGAAGGCGATAATAAAGATATCAATTAAAAATTGAAATAAATGCGTTTTTTTTCAAATTACCGGAACTTTTTGATCACAAGGTATCTTATTCGCCGCCGACGTCAGTTGAATTCAGCACACCATTTACCAAAACGGATCCCGCTGCAAACCCAACCATTTTATCCAACATCCCAGTGATTTCTCGTGAGAGTGCAGAGGTGTTCTCGGCTTCTAATAAAGTGAGTATCACGTCAACATATTCCTACCCATTCCCTACTTGACCTGCATTCGGGCGAGACCGGCGCCGGTATTGCCTTGGTTTCGGATCACCAGTTTTTACACATTGAGGATGTATGCTGGTCCCAAGCATCATCTTTTGGTTCTCTGTGTAATAACAGCTGATCTGGCAATATCGGAGTAGCAACCTCGGGCGGTCAATCATGCTCATGTTCATGCTTGAATTTTTCTCTTGTGCTGTTTGAAGTTTCCATTGCCGCGCCCCGGCTGACCATGGCCTTGCTGCTTTAAAAGCAGCGTCCCGGAATAAAAGACAAAGCGCGTTGAACAACCAACGAATGAAATCCTATAACGAATAATTCGAGCCGAACTGCAACACTTCAGACCGACCATGTGTACAGATCTATAGTACAGAGGGTAGGTTGAGTTCGTTGTAGTTCCTAGTTGTGTATGGGAATTAGATTTGGAACGAAACCAACTTCGGCCACTCTTTAAACAATCAAGCGATCTAGATTGTACATTGCTGCGTAGTCCTACGTCACATTAGCGCACAATCCCATTGGGCTGTACCTATTAGTTTTATAGATGGGACACACGATGCCTACCATCTAATCCTCCGGTAAATACTCTTCCTCTCAAATCTTAGTAATTACTCAGTGCAGCGACTTTGCCAGTGATTCACCACCGAATTTTAATAGCTCGCTTGAAAGTATGTCAACACCAGCAGCTGTGTTGTTTTTGAACGGACAAATTTCCTCCAAAATTTCCTGGAGAGATTGCGTCGGAATTCTGTCATCTTCATTCCCGTTCAGGTGCTCGTCTGCCTACACTCATCTATGAGAAGCTTACCTTCCAAGTCTCTGCACCTATCGGCTTGTGGTACGTAGCCTTTGCGCAAGCTGTTCAACTTCTCGTAGAATTCGCGTGTGCACGGTACAGTGCTCCATTCCATTGCTTCGCGGTCGTGTTCTTCCCTTTGGCGCTTTTTCCTTTGAAGTATCGAATTTTGTATGTTCCGTGCCTGTCTGTACCGTTTCCCATTCGCTCTCGTACGGTGTTGCAGCATTCTCGCCCGTGCTGCATTCTTCTCCTCTATTAACTGCTTACATTCGCCATCAAACCAGTCTTGTTTTTTCGATTCAGTGCAGAAGTACCTAGTGCAATTCAGTTTCCATAGATATACTGACAGATAGTCTGCACAGTAGTGGATTACCAGGAATTTTAAACAACTTTTTGTATAATTTACTGTCAGAAAAACAAATGACCTTCAATCTAAAGGGCGATACGGTCAAAATTTGGTCAATATCAACTTGACGTATTTCTTTCAATTTTGCATTTAAAAAACCTGAACACCCCTCATTTTGAAGGTGTGTGTGTGTGTAGAATGTTGCTCCTATTTTGATTTTGGAATTCACTCTTCAGTTGTCAAAATGCCGTCCAAGCAAGAAGAGCAGCGTATCAAAATTTTGCTCGCGCATCGCGAAAATCCGAGCTACTCGCACGCAAAGTTGGCAAAATCGCTAAAAGTTGCCAAATCAACCGTTACAAATGTAATTAAAGTGTTTGGGGAACGTTTGTCGACAGCCAGGAAGTCTGGATCGGGGGGAAATCGAAAACCGGAAGCCGCTGAGACGACAAAGAGAGTTGCCGGTAGTTTCAAGCGAAACCCTAACCTATCTCTCCGAGATGCCGCAAATAAGCTGGGTGTATCGTCTACAACCGTGCATCGAGCCAAAAAACGAGCCGGACTATCGACTTACAAGAAGGTAGTGACTCCAAATCGCGATGATAAACAAAATACGACGGCCAAAGCACGATCCCGGAGGCTGTACACGACGATGCTGACGAAGTTTGACTGCGTGGTAATGGACGACGAAACCTACGTCAAAGCCGACTACAAGCAGCTTCCGGGACAGGAGTTTTATACGGCAAAAGGAAGGGGAAAGGTAGCAGATATTTTCAAGCACACGAAACTGTCAAAGTTCGCAAAGAAATATCTGGTTTGGCAAGCCATCTGTACCTGTGGCTTAAAAAGCAGCATTTTCATAGCTTCCGGGACTATCAACCAAGAAATTTACGTGAAAGAGTGTTGGAATAAACGTCTGCTGCCTTTCCTGAAGAAACACGGTTGTTCCGTACTGTTTTGGCCGGATTTGGCATCTTGCCATTACGGTAAAAAGGCCATGGAGTGGTACGCCGCCAACAACGTGCAGGTGGTTCCCAAGGACAAGAACCCTCCCAACACGCCAGAGCTCCGCCCAATTGAGAAATACTGGGCTATTGTCAAGCGGAACCTAAAGAAGACCAAAAAAACTGCTAAGGACGAGCAGCAGTTCAAGGCAAACTGGCTTTCTGCGGCGAAGAAGGTGGACAAGGTGGCTGTACAAAATCTGATGGCAGGGGTCAAGCGTAAGGCCCGGCAATTCGGATTTGGAAAAGCGGAAGCCTAACTGAATATTTTTCCTGAATTTTATACTAATTGAACTTGAAAAAGAAATTTAATTTGATTTTTTAAATAAACGATTTCACCGATTTACACGCGTTTTCCCTTGACCAAATTTTGACCGTATCACCCTTTAGGTCAACTAACAACTTCCAGAATTAGCTACATGGGCTTACCCCAAGGCTCATGTTTAAGTCCCTTGCTTTATAATTTTTATGTTAAAGATATTGATAACTGCTTGGAAAATAGATGCACGCTAAGACAACTTGCAGGCGATGCTTTGATCTCCTTTAGAGGTCCACGTGCGGAAATCTTGCAAAGACCATTGCAAAATTCCCTAGATAATCTGTCCATCTGGGCCAGAAATTTGGGGATCGAGTTTTCACCGCATAAAACCGTATTGGTAGTGTTTACTAGAAAGCGGTTCCCTGCCCAACTGCGTCTCAAGCTGTTGGGAAGGGACATTACCCAATCTTTGACCTTCAAATACCTTGGAGTCATGTTTGATTCGAAATGCACTTGGAGTACTCACATTGCGTATTTAAAACAGAAATGTCAACAAAGGATCAATTTTCTAAGATCAATATCCGGGACATGTTGGGGTGCTCACCCTGAAGACCTTATTAAACTCTATAAAACAACTACTCTTTCAGTTCTCGAATATGGCTCTTTTTGTTTCCTCTCGGCAAGAAATAGCCACCTCATCAAATTGGAATGCATTCAATATCGTTGTCTACGTATTGCCCTTGGCTGTATGCATTCAACGCATAATATGAGCCTGGAGGTTCTGTCAGGAGTAAAACCCTTACAGTACCGCCTCTGGGAGCTCTCATCTAGAATACTGATCAAGTGTGGAATCAGTAACTACCTTGTGATTGAAAACTTCGAAGAAATGCTCGAATTGAGTACCCAGTCAAGATTCTTACGAATCTATATTAACTATATGTCATCCGATATTAGTCTTCCATGCTATAATCCTCCTAGTGTACGCTTTCCTTATCACAGTTTCTCCATTGCTTATGATCTCTCCATGAAACAGGCTATTCAAGGAGTTCCAGATCAACTTCGACCTATTTTAATTCCCCATATTTTCATCCAAAAGTACCAAAATGTCAATTGCAATAGAAGAATGTTCACTGATGGGTCGCGCATTGATGGATCCACTGGTTTCGGTGTTTACAATGAATACTCATCTGCCTTCCGGAAACATCAGGAACCTTGTTCCGTATATGTTGCTGAGCTGGCAGCAATCAATTTCGCATTGGGGATAATTTCCGACATGCCCGTAGACCATTGTTTCATCTTCTCGGATAGTCTCAGTCCTATTGAGGATCTCCAGTCAATGAAAACAGTTAAGCACTCATCTTACTTTCTTTCAAAAATAAGGGAGCAGATGTGTGCGTTGGTCGAAAGATCATTTAGGATTACCTTTGTATGGGTCCCCTCACATTGCTCAATTCCAGGCAATGAGAAGGCGGACTCTCTAGCAAAGGTGGGCGCACAAGAAGGCGAGATTTTTGAAAGAAGAATTTCACATGATGAACTTTTCCCATTAGTACGTCAGAGTTCTCTTCAAAGTTGGCAAAACGCTTGGACAAGTAATTCTCTTGTCGTATCGAAACGATTATGTAGGAAGTTCATTTTCCTTTGTATGCGTCGATAATGTTAAACCCTGTTTGTTACAATTTATGTTGACGACTTCCTCATATTCGCCAACTGTCGGAAGATGAAGAAGAAATTGAAAAAGTACCTAACAGTTCTGTCTTGGCCTTCGAATCTCGCGTAACATGGAACGTGGAGAACTAACGTTGGACCAGGAGAAATATGTCGAGGAGCTGTTGGAGAAGTACCAGATGAAGATTTGCCATCCTGTATCTACACCATTCGAGCCAAGCGAGCGATTGGACAAGTCAATTTGTCCGACGTCGACAAAGGAACAGGAGGAAATGACCAAGGTTCCCATCAAAGAAGCGGTTGGAAGCTTGCTTTATTTGGCCCAGGCAACTCGACTAGATATTTCCTTTGCAGTAAACGCAGTCAGCCAGTATTGCAGCAAAACGGGACGAAGGCATTGGGATGCGGTCAAACAAATCTTACGGTACCTCAAAGGGACTGCTGGTAACCGGCTGGTGTACAAGAAGGACGGAAATCCACAAGTGGTCGGCTATACCGATGCAGTTTGGGGAGGAGACCCCGATACAAGAAAATCAACAACCGGATATGTCTTTGTTCCGCAAGGAGGAGCTATTTCATGGAGCGTGAAAAAGCAACCGACGGTGGCGCTATCGAGGACCATCCAAAAAGCGTTGTGGCTAAGCAATTTGCAGCAACCTATATTCGAAAGGCAGAAGATAACCATATTGTGCGATAATCTGCTATCAGTATCGCCAGAAATGGTTCGTATAATCCTTTCATTTTTCATTTTTTCATTTTGCAGCGTTTGGTGGGGCAATGAGAGCGCAAGTCAATCCAAAGCCGAGGGTTAGGGAGGGGTAATGGCGAACTGGTCTATGCGGACTACTTGAACGCCATGGGAGGTGATAAGGATTAGGTTGGGGTAAGGGGTTTGTAGTGTTTTTTGGATTGAGATGGCCGCGTTGCTACAAAATGATCTGAAATGTTTAATTTGTTTGTGATTTGAAACTAGTAGTGACTGTAATATAACTTTTTCATCTTAAGTAAGATGAATGTTTTTGATAGTTTGACAGTTTTGATTTCGCATATACTTATCTTTGTGTGCTGTCTTTGATTTTTTCGAGGATGCTTCACATGTACTTTTTCTTGAAATATATATGATCACTTCCTTGTCAAAACCGCATGTAGCCTAGCGCTGAGTAGGTCCTTCGCACTTCAATCGATCCATTTCACAGCCGTTCTCGATCATGAAATCAATAAGAAAATAAGAGCGAAGAGGGTGTTAGTGGTTCATAGTATGCAGGGCGTAGGTGAGATTATTGGTGATATTTTCACGACGATATTTTCGTTTCTCTGACTAAGAATTCCGAATTCCTAACCTAACAAAATTTGAACAGCATGAACCAGAAGTAATAATGTTTGAATCAAAAAGGATTAAAAAAAAAAAAATACTGGATTAAATTTAGACAACAACATTTTAAATTCTAGCCTAGCTTTGGATCTAGTAACCATCCCCATCCCAAACTTAACAATATTTCAAATCACTGACTAACTAATCTGACACTTGGAAAAGTACAGTTCTATTTCCTATCTAGTTTATTTTTTTCTATTTATTTATTATCTGGTATGGAGGACACATGCTATAAAATGCATGGAAAGGTAACGATAAAATAAGAAGAAAGACTAGCAACCCCCATCCAACCCCAACCACCTCCATCGCCCGTCCCGACAGACACGCGCATCCCGTCCACAATGCGCAGACCCCCCCAGTGCCATGCGCTAATACTCGAGAGTCGATATTAGTACACGAGACTGAAGAAGTCCGCACACCGTAGACGAAACACGCGTATCCGTCAAGACAAGCAACAAATGTAGCTGAGATCAAACGGAAACTATCAATTCCTCCTCTAATTTTCCAGTTAAAGGCATTCCACTAAAAAGCTCACACTTTCCAGGATTCATACATGGAAAGGTTCATTCTATTGTTCCAATGGTGTTCCCTAAGCGGGCCCGCCGCGTCCTATCTCTAATATACATGCTTGTCGTCGTCAGTCTCAAGTAACACTTTTCTATGACTATGTGCTTCATTTCGAACAGTCAGATAATTACCCTGATCAAAACATTCACCCCTTTCGAAAATGTTGCAATTACATTTAGTTATTATACCATGAGCAAACAGGTATTTCGGTTATTCATTCCATAAAAAAAAATGGATGAGTAACAACATAAGTTGTCAATAAAATGAAAAGTGTACTTTTAGTCGTTTCCCTTAGATTGATAGTAAGAAGTCTAAGAGTGAATTGCGGCATAGCCCGCTAGTATCACACCTGATGTTAGTGCCTTTATATAAACGTTCTACGACGTGGCAGTGAAATAAATGATAAGAAAATGTGATACTTTCACTACTGGTCAAATTCTTGGTCTCACATGCATGTTTATAGCATGAGATAAGCCCTCTCACCGTCGACAAGGTGACAAATTTGACCTACGAGAGGGTCTTTACTTTAAACACTTATTCTTGAGCAGAAATTGAAATGGAATCGAAATTACACTGAAATGGAACCGAAACGGAATCGAAATTAAATTGAAATGGATGCAAAACGGATTCGAAACGGAACCGGAATAGAACCGAAATGGAGACGAAACGGAATCGAAACGAAACCGATATGGAGCTGAACCAGAAGTGAAATGGAACTACTGTGATTAACACCCCTCTTCTATAGTAAGTCAAACACTAGACCCTCACTGAGCGGACCCTCCGCACTGTTGCTAAAATAAACTACTTGGAAAGGTTAAATCTACTACTCGTGTTTCCTAAGCGGGCCCTCCGCGTCCTATCTCTAATAAACATGCTTGTCATCGTCAGTATAAAGTAACACTTTTCTGTGGCTTTGTGCTTCATTTCGAACAGTCAGATATTTACCATGATCAAAACATTCACCCTTTTCGAAAATTTTGCAATTACTTTCACTTATTACACCATGGGTAAACCAGGTATTTTGGTTATTCATTCCATGAAACAAATGGATAAACAACAACATAAGTTGCCACGAAAATGAAAAGTGTACTTTTAGTCGTTTCCCTTTGATTGAAAGTAAGAAGTCTAAGAGTGAATTGCGGCCAGTATCACACCTGATGTTAGTGCCTTTATATAAACGTTCTACGACGTGGCAGTGAAATAAATGTGCAGAATATGTGATACTTTCACTACTGGTCAAATTCTTGGTCTCACATGCATGTTTATATCATGAGATAAGCCCTCTCACCATCGACAAGGTGACAAATTTGACCCGCGAGAGGGGGAAATGGTTCGTATAATCCTAGGACGAAACAAGTGGATATACGGTACCACTTCGTTCATGACGCACTACAGCATGTGAACACCAAAGATCAAGCAGCAGATGGTTTCACCAAGCCCCTTCCAAGGATAAAGCTAGCCAAGCAAAGGCAGCTAATTGGAATCACGGATTAGGGAGGAGTGTTGTGGATCGAGTAGTCCGTGATCAGTAGGCTTAGATAAATTAGATTTGAATAAACTCATTACGTTGTCAAGCTTTCTACAATCAAGACCTGTTTTATTTCATATCACCTTCAACTTTAATAATCCGTGATAACGACAGCAAACAGAAGTCTGTTGAAAAACAATAAATAAGTTAACTAAAGTTTAGAATTCTTCACATCTAATCATGGGCCACGACTGAATCGAAGATCGCTGTCCTCCGGGACTAGTCCAACTTGACCTCGACCGCTTTTTTTAAACTTTGGACAGGCAAAGTTCACCACACTCAAAGCACTTGTCATTAAACTTGTTTTCTTACATTTGAACCGCTATCTTATCCTGAATGTTGCTGCTCTTCGGCTAGTGAACGTTTTCAACTATAATTGATCGTTCTCGAGATGCTCAATAGTCGTTGTAAAAACATCATACGAGGATGTCAGTGTAGCGAAAAGCAGGCTTACCTTCAACTGACGAACTAACACATCAAATCGGTGGAAGAGATCCATTAACGGTGTTTATTCCATCCTGAACGTTGCCAGGGAGCATCAAATATATGCTTTCGTCGTAAAACCCCTTCTACGCAAATGTATACGCCAAAAGTATGCCAATTTCCTATGTAGTATTCTGTACACACATTTTGTTTCACAATTTAATTCGTCGTTTAGACCTTTTCCGATGTTATCAGCTTAGCAAGCTGATTCGTGGTTAACAATGAAGGAACCTGATCTCGTTTTTTGGCTGAGACAGGCCAGATGTGTTTTGAAGTTGGAGTTGTAGTTGACGTTTGTGTCCTGTACTTGCTTACAGAAGCAAGTATTCGTATGTGTTTTGGTACAGACCCACCGTCATTGTTAAACAATAATACAGTTCACTTTGAAAATATTGACATTAGTATCAGTTCCTATCAGTATTTAAAAGCATACCTAAACGATGTCACAATCTGATTGACATTGAAATACTAACGGATCGTACTTAATAACATCGCTCTGTCCTTTTTATATTGATATAGAACAATAGAATTGTTAGAATCAGAGTAGTGCTTTATCAGCAAAAATGACTTCTCAAGCATTCTTAATTCATGTTTCAAAAACCGCATAAACATCACACACCTCATCCCCAATCTACCGGTCTGCGACTGAAACGCCTCATTGAGCAATCTATTCCAGAAATGTGTCCATCAAAGTTGAAGCAACCCAAACTGATAAAATTCCAAAAGGTACTCTGTACAACTCCTCTCCCCTATCACGGCACACTTTAAAACTGACCATTGAGACACACTTAAAACATCCCTCCTGAACCAATATGTACCTCATCCGGTGAATTCGTCCTCCGATACATCGCCGAACTGTCGTAATTGGCGGAATTCCACATGTACATGGCTATCCCAGAACAAAACCTAATCTTCTAACCTAGCTCTACCGAACGATTGACACGAACTGAAATCCGTATATTGAATGTTCGTCGATAGCTGGCTGATAACCACTTCGCTTTCACCCCAAAGAGCAGTCATACTCTATCACCGTCCCTGTCGTATATATTATGTACTGACTTCCGAAATATACCATCACCCCTACAATGAAAAGTGCAGCGCCCAAAACCACAGTCAATCGACGATAACATATCGATATGAAAAGAAAAAAATATTATTGAACCTTCCATTTACCATGTTTTCGCTGTTCTAATGCCTTGAGTTGATTCCCGTAACTTTTCCGGATGAACAAAATCCCTGCACTTTCAATTCCCGTCCGATTCCGAGGGCAATCAACTACCGTAGAATGCGATTTTTTTTCTCTTTCCGCTAGTCTGGAACTGTTGGAGGGTTGACACGGCAAATCACCCAATTTTTCTTCACAACACAAAGTTTTCGATGCGGTTGCTTTCTTACGTCACCCTGGCGGCGTCCGAGGAAATTGAACACTCGTTAGTACAATTACGGCGTTAGTTCTGATTTAGGGAATTCCTTATGAATTTGTTCGATTGCACTGACCACAACACTCTCGAAGTTTGGTAAAAAAAAATATTTTCTGCTTCTTCCGAACGATTAATTTGCAAGCAATGACGGATCGGATCGGTGTTAGTGAGTGTGTCACCTCTGGGCTCGGTGTCAATGATGATGATGATCGATCATTATTCTCTTTTTGACAATCGGACATCAACATGCACTGATGTCAATGAGCGTATACAGGTGTGGCAATGGTAACACCTTAAAAAACTGATTTATTAAAAAAGAAGGAAATTTTGAAATTCCTAGTTTATGGTCGGTATCGTGTTCAAAAGAAATTTCTTTTTCTATCCCAAACCCATGTAAAATTCCGTTTACTGAAACGGAAAAGTAAAGAATCGAAAAGAAATTTCTGCAGCAGTACCGACCTGAAAAGAATGAAAAATAAAATTGGAATTTGTAAGGTTTCCACGCAAACTAATGGGAGCTGTCACTTTTACTTTCGGAAAAATATTCCGCTCGATTATTCCGTAAGTGAAGGTGACATTTCGTTCCATGCAGTTCAACTGTCAAAATTCCGCTTGGTAATATTGAACAAAATTCCGTAACCTCTTTACTTTTTAGGTCGATACTGGCCTTTAAACAACAATCAATATGCAACTAGCGATTTGAAATTGGTTCACTGTTGTAGAACCCCTTGGTAGGAAGTACACCTTGAAGTCAGCACCTAGGGGCAAGACACTGAGCAATCCTGAGTAACTCTGAGCAAATATGAGCATCTCTTATTCACTGGATTCATATTATGATATCTAACACTCCTACCTTTTGTAAAGCTTGGTTTTGACAGTGAAATTTCATAATCAAAACAAGAAAGTTCTGTCGTGTAAGTTTACCATATCAACGTTGTAGTAATCATCACCCTATTTTGGGAGCTATTCTGACGAACCCACGGAGCTTAGGTTCTTTGTGGGTGATCTAAGAATATTCTTAACTACCGTTGAAGCTGTCAAGCAGTATGACATTAAAAGATTGCTTCTCCAGAAATGCAAATCCGGTCAAAGATTGGGATGTTGTACAGGAAATCGATTTTAATCGTTCCCCTGAGCAGGAGGTGGAAGCTATCAGGACTCGACTACCTATTTTACCTCAGTAAAGCGTAAGAATAAAAGAAAGAATAACAACCAAAAAAAAAAAAAAAATTATTTTCTTTTTTTTAAAAAAAAAAAATATATAAAAAAAAAAAAAAAAAAAAAAAAAAACAAAAAAAATATAACATAAATAATAAAAAAAATATTAATTTTTTGCCTCCCCCAATAGTTTTTTTTTTTTTTTTCCCCCCGGGGTTTTTTTTTTCTCACTCTGGAGAAAAAAATACAAAAAAAAAAAAATAAAAAATTTTTTTTTTTTTAATCAGCTCGTTTATTTATTAGGCTCAGGCGTGTGTAACACTTTGCGGAGCCGATATTCAATATTGTAGTTAACAATTTTTCTTTTTCGGTTTTAGTAAAGTGGGGTGCCAATTACTCGTGGCTAGCTCGAGGTTAATGGGTCACATTATTGTTTGGAAGGGGCTAGGCAGGTAACTTATTTCATGTATTTGTTGCTGCTCATGGTTGCGACATCTACCAGATCCTCGGTCCCTGTAGTCCCTTACAGGAACTAAGCTGCAGATGGGTGACCACAGCTTGTTGGGCAGGTACAAGTAGCACGGAAACAAAAGGATAATATAACTGGGACACAATGGCAGGGAATTTACTAGAGTGAAAGGGAGGGGGTGATGACATTACACTCTTAGATCAGACAAACAAAGAAATTCGTAAATCGCTTGCATGTAGGGAAGATCACGCATTCCCAAAACATCTCTTACTTCGCGGAAGGGTTGTCTACCTCGGGCCACAAGGGTATCCAATAGTCGTGCTCTGGAGGCATCATTACCCGGGCAATGCCAAACTGCGTGATCGATGTCATCATAACCGGTTCCGCACCTACATACATTGCTATCGACGAGGTTAATTCTGTAGAGATGTGCGTCTAGCGAGTAGTGGTTGGACATAAGTCTTGACATCACACGAATGAAACCGCGACTTACATCCAGACCTTTGAACCACGATCTCGACGAAACATTAGGAATAATGGAATGTAACCACCGCCCAAGAGAATTACTTGTCCAATCGTTTTGCCAACTTTGAAGAGAACTCTGACGTACTAATGGGAAAAATTCATCATGTGAAATACTTCTTTCAAAAATCTCACCTTCTTTTGCGCCCACCTTTGCTAGAGAGTCCGCCTTCTCATTGCCTGGAATTGAGCAATGTGAGGGGACCCATGCAAAGGTAATTCTAAATGATCTTTCGACCAACGCACACATCTGCTCCCTTATTTTTGAAAGAAAGTAAGATGAGTGCTTAACTGTTTTCATCGACTGGAGGGCCTCAATAGAACTGAGACTATCCGAGAAGATGAAATAATGGTCTATGGGCATGTCGGAAATTATCCCCAATGCGAAATTGATTGCTGCCAGCTCAGCAACATATACGGAACAAGGTTCCTGAAGTTTCCGGAAGGCAGATGAGTATTCATTGTAAACACCGAAACCAGTGGATCCATCAATGCGCGACCCATCAGTGAAAATTCTTCTATTGCAATTGACATGTTGGTACTTTTCGATGAAAATATGGGGAATTAAAATAGGTCGAAGTTGATCTGGAACTCCTTGAATAGCCTGTTTCATGGAGAGATCATAATCAATGGAGGAACTGTGATAAGGAAAGCGTACACTAGGAGGGTTATAGCATGGAAGACTAATATCGGATGACATATAGTTAATATAGATTCGTAAGAATCTTGACTGGGTACTCAATTCGAGCATTTCTTCGAAGTTTTCAATCACAAGGTTGTTACTGATTCCACACTTGATCAGTATTCTAGATGAGAGCTCCCAGAAGCGGTACTGTAAGGGTTTTACTCCTGCCAGAACCTCCAGGCTCATATTATGCGTTGAATGCATACAGCCAAGGGCAATACGTAGACAACGATATTGAATGCGTTCCAATTTTATGAGGTGGCTATTTCTTGCCGAGAGGAAACAAAAAGAGCCATATTCGAGAACTGAAAGAATAGTTGTTTTATAGAGTTTAATGAGGTCTTCCGGGTGAGCACCCCAACATGTCCCGGATATTGATCTTAGAAAATTGATCCTTTGTTGACATTTCTGTTTTAAATACGCAAAGTGATAACTCCAAGTGCATTTTGAATCAAACATGACTCCAAGGTATTTGAAGGTCAAAGATTGGGTAATGTCTCTTCCCAACAGCTTGAGACGCAGTTGGGCAGGGAACCGCTTTCTAGTAAACACTACCAATTCGGTTTTATGCGGTGAAAACTCGATCCCCAAATTTCTGGCCCAGATGGACAGATTATCTAGGGAATTTTGCAATGGTCTTTGCAAGATTTCCGCACGTGGACCTCTAAAGGAGATCACAGCATCGTCTGCAAGTTGTCTTAGCGTGCATCTATTTTCCAAGCAGTTATCAATATCTTTAACATAAAAATTATAAAGCAAGGGACTTAAACATGAGCCTTGGGGTAAGCCCATGTAGCTAATTCTGGAAGTTGTCATTTGACCTAGATTAAAGGTCATTTGTTTTTCTGACAGTAAATTATACAAAAAGTTATTTAAAATTCCTGGTAAACCACTACTGTGCAGACTATCTGCCAGTATATCTATGGAAACTGAATCAAATGCGCCCTTAATATCCAGAAATACTGAAGCCAATTGCTCCTTGTGTGCAAAGGCCAATTGTATATCAGATGAAAGCAACGCTAAACAATCGTTTGTTCCTTTGCTCTTTCTGAAACCAAATTGCGTATTTGATAGTAGGTTGTTTGATTCAACCCAACGGTCAAGTCTTGATAGGATCATTTTTTCTAACAATTTCCTTAAACATGATAGCATAGAGATCGGACGGTAAGAATTGTAATCAGACGCTGGTTTCCCAGGCTTTTGAATAGCTATTACTTTAACCTGCCTCCATGCGGGTGGAACTATATTTAATTCCATGAGAGTGTTATACAAGTTAAGCAATCGTCTTTTAGCGATATCAGGAAGATTTTTTAGAAGGTTGAATTTAATCATATCGCTTCCCGGAGCAGAGTTATTCGATGAAAGAAGTGCCATTGAAAATTCCAACATTGTGAATGGTTCGGCCAGAGAACCGTTATTTCGGGTAGTATCCCGTAAATTCGGTTGTGTTGGGACAGAGTCTGGACAAACCTTTTTAGCGAAGTCGAATATCGACTGCATGGAGTATTCTTCACTCTCATTGGAGGATGAGCGGTTTCGCATATAACGAGCTTTTCTCCAAAGCGTTGTCATCGAGGTCTCCCTAGATAGTCCCTCTATAAACGAACGCCAGTAATTGCGTTTCTTTGCTTTGAGTAAGTTTTTAAGCTTTTTTTCAAGCTTGAGGTACTTATCAAAAAGCTCACATGTTTCATGTCTACGATAATCTTTAAACGCATCGGATTTCTCAAGATACAACTTAGTGCATTCATCATCCCATCCAGGGGTGGCGGGTCTTCTTTTGAGGGATGCACTTGGAACACGTCGTTTCTGAGCTTCTAATGCACTTTTGTACATCAGGTCGGAAAGGAAACGATACTCTTCTAATGGTGGAAGAGGATCGGTAGAATCAATACCAAGGGTTACCGCCGATGCAAAATGTTGCCAATCAATATGCCTCGTGAGGTCAAAAGGAACATGGATTGACTGGTCTGTTTTGTGAAAACTGTTTGTGATTGAGATAATAATTGGTAAGTGATCACTACCATGGGGATCATTGATTACCTTCCACAGACAATCTAATGATAGTGAATTAGAACACAAAGATATGTCAAGTCGACTCTCCCTGGCAGGAGGTTTTGCTATTCGTGTCGCTTCCCCAGTGTTCAAGATGGTCAAGTTGAAATCGTCGCATAAGTCATAGAAAATACCCGCTCTGTTGTCATCGTATTGTTCGCCCCAAGCAGTACCGTGGGAGTTCAGATCGCCCAGAATAAGAACTGGAGATGGAAGTAATGTAATTGAACTCCAAAGTTGACGGCGGTTTATTGATGCCCTCGGAGGGACATAGACGGAAGCTATGCAAAGATCTTTATTCTTTACATTTATTTGGCAAGCGACGATTTCAATGCCTGAGATTATTGGGAGTGAGATTTTATAGAAGGGGTAGCACTTTTTGATCCCCAGAAGTACGCCACCATATGAATCATCTCGGTCCAGGCGAATAATGTTAAAATCGTGGAAGTTTAATTCATCTTCGGATGAAAGCCATGTTTCACAGAGAGCAAATATATCACAATCAGAATTGTGAATCAAATACTTGAACGAGTCTAATTTAGGTATTAGACTACGACAGTTCCATTGTAATACGGTGATCATATCTTGATCCTCACTCGACGAATTATTCATCGAAAGATATGAATTCACCAATAAGGGGCCATGATACAGTCAATTGCTTGAAGTAGTTTCCAACTATAGGAATAAGCAGGTCAATAATTCCTCGGAGCGGTGAAGCATCCGAAAGGCCAAGAGCATTTAAAATGTTATCCACAATGTCCCTAAAATTAATCTTACCTCGCTTGGACGGGATATTCTTAGAATTGCGAGAAGACGTAGTTTTTGGTAACCTCTTACGGTTACTGTTATTAGGTAGCGGCGGGTTGGTATAGCTACAGCTAGGAACGGATGCATCAGCTATTACCGGTTTATTCGGTTTTTTAAATTGACCCCCTCTACCTCCAATTTTTTGCAAGCTTTTGAGAGTAGGTTTTATTTGTTTCCGGCGCACACCCGGAGAACTAGTAGGCTTTCTTTTACCGGGGGCGTGTACCTCCGGAAATCCACTCTCATCGGCTTCGTCAGAGTCCAGTTCATCGGAAGACAAAATCAAAAAAGGATTTTCATTTTGAGCGGCTGATACAGACGATGCAGACGCTCCGTTTTGCGACTTTAACATTTCTGCATACGTCTGCTTGGAGCGTTCTTGTATGGAACGTCTCACGTTACCAGTGCGCTTCTTGTACACGGGGCAGTTCTGCAAATCGTGGAGAGGCTCTTTGCCACAGTAAGCACACTTTGTTGCTTCCTGTTGGCAAGCATCCTCTAGATGCCTTTGGCCGCATTTGCCACAACGGGGCTTGTTGTCGCAAAAAGTAGCCGTATGACCCAACTGTTTGCACTTGGTACAATTAAATACCCTTGGTACAAAAAGGCGCACTGGGAAAAAAACTTTATCAATTTCAACAAATTTTGGGAGAATTGATCCGGCGAAGGTCACTTGAAGCGAGTCCGACGGTGAATACGTCTTTTTTCCATCTACCATTGATCCTGCATGCAATTGTTTGCATTCCAGAATCTCAATGGTAGACGAAGCAGAATCTGGAAGTCGCCCCTTACCTTCCATAACGTCTTCACACGTCAGGCTCGCTGCGGAAACCACACCGTCTATCTCCACATCTCGAGATGGGATGTAGACGTAGTACTCGACATTATAACCTTCGTCACTAGCAATTTCATTTGCAATTTTATACGTAGGTGCAGTGACACGCAGTTTGTTTCGGTTGACCTGATGAAATTCGGTCCCCGGATAACGACGCGTCAAATTTCTTTTTATGCCCAAAAAGTCTAGGGCTTTCACTTTCTGCCGAAAGTAGACAACCCAAGGAGAGGCAGAAGACGGCTGATAACAGCGCGCCCTAAAAACATCTTTGGGAGGCAACTCGCCCCCCTTAGAAACATCCATGCAAAATTAAATTGAATTAAAAAAAAATTAATAAAAAAAATTGAAGAAAAAAAAATTAAATCAGATTTTTTTTTTTTTTGAGCCCCCCTACAGACAACGATTTTACTATATGGGAGAGAGATACACAAAGCACTACCAGTGGGAACAAAAACAACAAAAATGTGCTACTTGCCCCTTACGCTGCTGTTGTGTTTGCTATTGTCTTTTTCGATGAGGCTCCGTCTGCTGTTGTAGATGGCGACAAAGCACCGGTTGCTGACCGGCTGTGAATGGGGCGATGACCGTCACTGCTGCGAGAATGCTGTTGGTGATACCCTTTGTTTCTCGGGTGTGTGACGAGGTTATCGGCTGGTGATGTACAGCACATCCGTCGGACTCGGCCGGGAATGTCTGCTTCCCTTAAGGAACGCTCGGCTGGATTTCGGCGGTTGAAAACAATCCACTGATATTGCCAATCAATTACCGCGTGGTAAAATTGCAAAAAACAAAGCAAAACAAAACGTAGTGCGGAGTGTGAAAACAAAACTCAACCGAAGCACTTCAGCGTTCGATGCGGAATGAAAAATGCAGCACTTTGTTTTGATTTGCTGTGTTATTTTGACAGAATATTTGAGAGTGTGTTCGTGTGAGTTCATTATTAGGGGTGTATTATTAAGCTTGGGACCGAGCTTGGGACCGATGTGCTAGTACTGACTGAGCCAAGAAAAAAATCGTATTTGTTCGGGACCTACTGGTCTTAGAGTTAGTCTATGCTTTAAATATTACAATCGTTATTACACAGAGAGAAATTTGATGGTAAATTTTACCATTATTGGGGGTTAGGATGACTATTGCACAAGCTATTGCAGTATAGTGATTTTGAACCGACTATGATCATGGTCAAAACTACCATTAAAAATAGTTGCAACATTTTCCATAATGTAGGAATAGTCCTTGTTACCATGATCATAGTCAAAAATGCCATGAACGTGGTGAATTCTACCATTTTCATGGTTATTGAAACCATTATATGGGATAGTCATCCTGACCATGATTTAATTGTCGGTACAACGATGATATTTTTCTCAGAGTATAATAGCTAGTAAAAGTGGGTTTTAAAGTATTTAAAAGAAACTGAAGGGCATATTCACGCTCTGAACCAGTGGTGGTAAATGTACATGTTTTTTGCTAAACAGTCACCTGCTGCGAAATTGGCGGGCCCCACATCACTAACAGTTTATGTGTACAGTTCTAGCGAACGCGAAGGATAGAAAACATAAAAAGAAAAATGTCTCCCTATAGAGGAATACAACTTGAAAAAAGAAGAAGACACCGAGTGGTGATAAATCTGACAGCTCCCATGTTAAAGTATAGGACGAAAATTTTAAAATGCTTCTAAAAAATTCAAATGAAATCTTAACTAAAAGCGGTTTGTTGTGTGATGTAAGAAAAATCCAAAACTTCACAATATGGGCATTATTTTAATTTTATTTTTATTTTGCTGAAAATGTCTTTATTGAGTAGTTTTGGATTCTTCTTGCATCATACAACAAACCGCTTTTAATTAGGATTTCAGTTGAATTTTCTAGAAGCATTTTAAAAGTTGCGACCTATACTTTAACACGGGAGCTGTCAGATTTATCATCACTCGGTGTCTTCTTCTTTTTTCAACCTGGATTCGTCCATTTCTGCCGACAGTTTCAAACAGTTTAGAAGTGGTATCTGACTGTATTTGATAGCTTGATTAAAAACGCACTTATTTGGTAATTTTTGATTATGAGTTGTTAGTCGAGCTCCATGCTTAACTTGTCACTTTTAGTGTATTTGTTGATCAAGGCCTGCACTTCGACACCCTCGTACAGTTTTTCCAACTCGCAGAAGTTATTGGGGATCAGGTCCACAAAGCCAGGGCTCGTCAATTCTTTTAAGTATCCTGGTTTCAAGAAACAATCCAATATCAATTTGCTAGTTTCTGTTTTCAGCTTGACACCATTGGCTGTTCAGATTGAAAAAGTTGATTCAACCGCTTGATTTTCGGTTAAATGTGGTTAAGTGTGGCCATGTACAGGTGGTTTGATGGATCGCTGAGACGCTCGTAAACTTTATTTTTTCATCCTGTTTGGCGTCGACTGATATATCGCGAAAACTAAAATATACTTTCAAGACTTCCAGCTTCAAGAACACGCTCAACAACTTGTTCTAAAGAAAGCCATCGTGTTGCGGACGGATGTAACATGTTTAAAGGTTTCAGCTCTATTAGATGCTGCAGTTCGTTGAACTTTGCTGTTCTTAAAGGACTATTACCGAGGAATCTATGTATTTCTCGACACATTCATTTTACACCAGATGGAATATACTTACATGAATATGATGCAGACAATGCAAATGACATTTCAGTACGAATAAACTCGGACAGTCGGAATGCTTTCCACCGTACATAACATCCGTCTACACCACACCCTCTTAGTTTCTTTTTGTATGAAATCACATCTTCAGTAAACTTAGTAATACTGGCGCTGTGTCTCGTAGTAAAGACTGGACTCGAAAAAAATGAGACACACAAAAATGATCACCAAAAATTCATTTTAAATCAGATACTTCTCAAATTTTCAGGAATTAAATAACTATATATTAGCTATGTTTTGGCATAATTTATTTATTGAATTTCCTCCCCCAAGCTGAATGCTCGTATATTTCTCTTAACACTGCTCACGAGATCTTGGGCGAGGCTGTGTCCATCTTCCTTACACAATTTCTCCCAGTTTTTCTTCAAAGCTTCATCGGTTTTGAATGTTTTTCCGCTTTTCTTCAACATCTTCTTCATTATCGCCCAAAACTTTTCGATCGGACGAAGTTCTGGTGTATTTGGCGGGTTCGCCTCATCCGGACCACATTAACGCCAACAATCAATATGCAACTAGCGATTTGAAATTGGTTCACTGTTGTAGAACCCCTTGGTCCGAAGTACACCTTGAAGCCAGCACCTAACTATACATATTTGCGCCTTTGTTTTGATTTGCTGTGTTATTTTGACAGAATATTTGAGAGTGTGTTCGTGTGAGTTCATTATTAGGGGCGTATTATTAAGCTTGGGACCGAGCTTGGGACCGATGTGCTAGTACTGACTGAGCCAAGAAAAAACTCGTATTTGTTCGGGACCTACTGGTCTTAGAGTTAGTCTATGTTAACGCCCTTCGCTTCGTACCAATCCATTACAGGCTTGGCGTAATGGCACGAAGCAAGATCCGGCCAGAACAGCGTGGGACCACGGTGAGAGCGGAGGAAGGGCAGCAAGCGCTTCTGCAAGCATTCCTCTCGATAAATCTGCCCGTTTATGGTGCCGGTTGTAAGGAACGGCTGGCTGTACCGTCCGCACTCGCAGATCGCCTGCCACAACAGGTACTTCTTCGCGAATTTTTCCATCTTTCTCTTCCGGAACTTTTCTGGAACCTCCATGCGGGACGTACCGACAAAAAAACTCGAGGCCGGGGATTTGTTTGGTGTCCGCCTTGATATATATCTCGTCGTCCATAACGAGACAGCCTGGCTTGACCAGCCACTCACGGTACAGCTTCCGCGCACGCAATTTGGCCACCGTGTTTTGCTTGTCAGTCCAGTTTGGCGCCTTCCTGACCTTAAAACACGTAGCCCAGCTCGCTTCATGGTCTGCTGGACGAACCACTTCGACGAATTGACCTTTTTGACCCTGTCTCGGGTGGAAAGGTTCGGGTTATTCTTAAAGTACTGCCTAATCTTCCGCGCCTTCTCTGGGTATTCACCGCTCGATGGTCTTTGTCTCCTGGAACATCTTCACAACGCGGGACACGGTGGAATGGTGGAATTGCTTTTTGCCGATCCATCTGTGCGACTGACCAGGATTATCGATCACCGCGCCCAAGATTTACTGGCGTAGCTCTTCTTGTTTCGAATACATCTTGAAAACTACTTGACAGTTCGCGATAAAATTTTGTACACATAAACATAACACAGTATTACCCAAAATTTCATTAATTTTTACCCACGCGATAAAAAGTTACACCCAAAACAAAGTGTCACCTTTTTTCCGAGTCCAATCTTTAGCATCCACTTTAGCAAGCTCGAGTACGTGATAAAAAGAATCTCGAATTGACAGTTCATTTCCATTCCAATAGAAAGTCCTCAATACTAAGACCAATATTGTTTGGACCGCATCGTTTTGATGACCGTATTTTTAGTTCTTTTCAGTGCTACGTCTTTGACAAGGGTCGAATCATTGAAAACAGCCTTAGCTAACGCAACGTAGTCTTCGACTTCCTGTAGAGACTCGTTATGTTCAGCAGCCCTGGCACATACTTGAACTTCCACATCCCTCACTGGTTTTACTTTTCGCCAACAAACTTCAGACTGTCATTCATTTGCTTACTGTGACGTATGTGACTTTCCCTGTTCCTTTTTTTTTTATCTGGAAGTTCGCCTAAATTAATGTCTGTATATGTCTGTAACATTTTCCAAATGTCTGTATAATAGGCCAGTATCGACTTAAAAAGTAGAGAGCTTGCGGAATTCTGTTCAATATTACCAAGCGGAATTTTGACAATTGATATGCATGGAACGAAATGTCACCTTCACTTACGGAATAATCGAGCGGAATATGTTTCCGAAAGTAAAAGTGACAGCTCCTATTAGTTTGCGTGGAAACCAATTGGAAATTCCAATTTTATTTTTCATTCTTTTCAGGTGGATACTGCTGCAGAAATTTCTTTTCGATTCTTTACTTTTCCGTTTCAGTAAACGGAATTTAACATGGTTTTGGGATAGAAAAAGAAATTTCTTTCGAACACGATACCGACCTAATGTCTGTAATCTGTTTGATGTCTGTATGCATGATCAAATGTCTGTATAATCCCGAATGAAAAAGTATAGTAGATTAACAATAAAATGTATTATAACCATACAATAGAATCAATAATATGCAGAATTGATCGTATTGTTCGCGACGATAAGATAACATTAGGACTTACTGTTTCTACAATAGAATCTATTGTAAATTGAGACATCAACAATAGAATAAGGGGGTTGTTATGTATCTTAACAAGAAACAATGTCACTTTTTTCTGAACAAATTTGAGTTAACAACTATAAATTTTATTGTTTTACAATTGTTTAAAATTCTAGCACACACAGAGAGGAATTTGATAGTCAATTTTACCATTATTGGGGGTTAGGATGACTATTGCAGTATAGTGATTTTTAACCGACTATGATCATGGTCAAAACAACCATTAAGAATAGTTGATGCAACATTTTCCATAATGTCGGAATAGTCCTTGTTACCATGATCATAGTCAAAACTGCCATGAACGTGGTAAATTCGACCATTTTCATGGTTATTGAAACCATTATATGCGATAGTCATCCTGACCATGATTTAATTGTCGGTACAACGATGAAATTTTTCTCAGAGCATGGGGTATATTGTAGATCTATTGTAATTACAATGTACATTTTTGATTTGTCTGATACATGAACAGTAAGATTTATGATCGGCAATACATTTTTTTGTTATTGTATATTATTAAATTGTAATTGTATCGTTATTTTTATCCGGGAATTCAGACATGTCTGTATATCTGGCATCCCTGCCCGTGATATGTTGCATACTCTGAGAAAAATTTCAGCGTTGTACCGACAATTAAATCATGGTCAGGATGACTATCCCATATAATGGTTTCAATAACCATGAAAATGGTCGAATTCACCACGTTCATGGCATTTTTGACTATGATCATGGTAACAAGGACTATTCCAACATTATGGAAAATGTTGCATCAACTATTTTTAGTGGTAGTTTTGACCATGATCATAGTCGGTTCAAAATCACTATACTGCAATAGTCATCCTAACCCCCAATAATGGTAAAATTGACCATCAAATTCCTCTCTGTGTACTGTCAAACGCTATAGTAAATAGGATAGGATTGCCAAGTCCCTGTAAATAATCGATCAAGATCTGTTCCTGAAGATGCTTGGAATGTCCCATATATGTTTAGTTCATCGAAATATCGATTTTTAACTTACTCAATGGAACTAAATGACTGAATACCATACAATAGTACATATAAAAGTGCATGGCTGTCTTCGATAATAATAATATCAAACTTTCACTAGAGGGGTGAATATGAGATTTTCCCCAATTTTTTTTTTTTTGAGCTCAAAATTTTGATCCCTAATGGCCTAAACACAATGATAGCGGCAAAGCCCTATCAGAGTAAGCCTGCTTGTCGGGAAGAAACCAGGCTAAATCCAAGCTGATTCTAATTGGACATATCGAAGTTATTTGCAACAACTTTCAAACTTGCGTTTTTCCGTTCCGTTTCCGTTATCATTGTGTTTGGGCGGTAAGAGTGTAAAATGATAATTCTCGAGTACTTTTTCAAACAAGCGTATCTGATTTTGTAAACAAAGAGGGGAAGTAAGATTCAAACGTAGATTTCTGATAACTCTTAGCACCCTCACGGAAGATAGCATTAACATCATGTTAGGGAAATGTTATTCGATGTGTTGGTGGCCTTAGTTTGCATAAAAGTGCAAAAGGTTTCAAGAATTTAACGTTTGAATCTTACTTCCCCTCTTTGTTTACAAAATCAGATACGTCTGTTTGAAAAAGTACTCGAAAATTAATCATTAGCAAGCCACGGTCCCAAATACAACAAACAAACAGTTATAGTAGCCAAACGGTTTTAATATATTCAAGGTATTTATTTCCTCAATATAAGGCCGATACCAACGCTGAGTTTCATGTTTGTTTCAAACTGCTTGCCAGTTTCAAAATTTGGAACTGTCAAAAATAAAACTGGAATACGTTAATCGCAATGCGATGTTTTAAAAATATCGGTCGCTAATTTTTTGCTTATTTATCGCTAATTAATTAAAAAACGCTAATTTGACAGTCATCAGTCATAACAGCTGGCACAACTACAAAGAAAACCAATTTAAAACAATGTTGCATCCGTGTCTCAAATCGCTGTGAAAATAGAACAGAACTGTCGAGCAGTTGCAAATCTGTTTCAAAAATTTGCTCGAAAAGTAGAACTGCAACACAGCATTGGGAAAGATTTGTTTCAGTTCTAGTTGTAAACTATAACAGCCCATACAAAGAAGAACAGCGTTGGGAACGGCCTCAGTAGTGCTGTTCAGGCAGTGCCACACACATTCCCACTCGCTTGCGCATCTCCTCCTCGAACTCAACCGGATGGCTCATCTTCCGGTGCAAATACTGCTTGTTTTTGTTTTGGAACCGCTCGGGACAATAATCACAGCTGTACAGCTCCTCTCCGGTATGGTGAATCGCTTTGTGTTCCTAAAATATCGAAAATTTTAGCCATCGCCTCGCACACATTTTCACTACACTCACCTTCATGTGATACGATCGTTTGAACTTCTTGAGACAAATTTCGCACTCGAAGCGACTTTCCCCATGCGCCCGGGCCATGTGCATTTTCAGCATGATTTGGTTGCGCTGTGATCGGCCACATTCCGTACATTCTACTACCTCGTCCTCATTGCTGTGAATGCGACGCATGTGCTTCCTCAAACAGTGCTTATCGGTGAGCCAAGCGAGACACAAATCGCACTGCACTCGCTCGGCTTCATACGTTCCCGTATGCATCTTGACGTGCTTATCGAAGCACGGTTTCGAACGGAATACTTTGGCACAAGTGTCGCACACGTACTGCTCCCCCTCACCGTGCATCATGATCAAGTGCTTTTTCAGCGATCCCTGTGAGGCCAACAATTTAGAACACTGCGGACAAGGAACAGAGCCGTGAGCCGCCAGCAGATGAGAGCTAAGTGCTCTCTGCGTTGCGAACGGCTTCTTACAGGTTTCGCATTTGATCGCTCGCTCTTCCCTCGGTGTGTGAACTTCTTTGATGTGTTCCTTCAACACCCGACTGGAACTGTAACTCTTCTTGCAAATCACGCAATTGAATGCGTCCGGATTTAGGTGAACCTGAATGTGTTCAATCATCCAGTATTTCCGCTGGATTTTCTTGTTACAACATTTTAAATATCCCTGTTGATTGTGAATATGTCTAAAATGTGCCATCAGCTCACTAAAGCTGGCCAACGGTTCCGAACACAGATCACAGCTCAATTTATAATGCTGCAAAAGCTGCAGCTCAAGAGCCGCTCTCGGGGAATTGGTTGTTTTCTTAACTCGATTATTTTGGGTATATTTTCGCTTGGGCTTGTCTACATCAGTTTCAGAAATCTGATTCTCCCCTGCATCGCTATCTGTTGCCATTGACTTGTCCGACAAATATTCGCTATCTGACTCTTCAGCACTTTCTCGTGCTTGACACTTAACTTTGGTCCCCGCATTGATTCTTTGAGCTGGTTCATCCGCAATATCATAACTTGTTTCGATATATTCATTCACCTTAATATCACATATCTCAGCTGCCTCTACCTTCACCTCTGCACTTTCCATCTTCGCTGTGACCAGCATGCTGCTGCTGGTTGAAGGATTCGAGCTCTCCCGCAAAAACTGCTGATTCTTCCATACATTTTCCGCATACTCGTAGAATTTATCTACCGTCTGTTGACAATCTTCACAGATCAGCGTTGGATTACATTGACTTCGGAAAATCTATACGAGAATTGGGAAAAGTTAGTTTATTGGTCAAGCGTTAGGTTTCCACGAACCTTGAAGTAGAAAACCTTGTCTACCAGTCGACGTTGCTCATCATTCTCCACAGATGAAGGAGAACAATGAATCAGGCATAAATTGCATTTTGCAGTCATTTTTGTTCCGGTTCCAAAATATCATACATTAAATGTATGTACAAATTTCGTCACAAACATAACACCTTTCAGCACTGCAGTTGACGAATAAGTATTAGCAGGGAATAAAACATTTTGCATATTTCTTTACGTAGTGCCCTGTCTGGAAAAACTCCTTTCGATTAATTGTCCAAGGAATATGTAAGAGTACATTGAATATTAATAAAGACGATACCTACAAATTAATGTTTACAAATAATCACTGATGGTTAGTTTTTATCGATAAAGTAGAACCAACTTTTTCCTTCGAGCTGTCAAGTAACTTGCAGCGTTGCCAACACTAATATTATCATTAATAATTCGAGCTTACACAGAGAAAAAAAATTATAGCTATTTTTCATTATTAGGATGGCTACCCTAATAAATTTCGTATGATTATTTTTCTTAGAGCATCATTAACGGTGGGGTATAGAAGCCCGTTTAGCAGCGCTCTATCATCACTCACCACCGTACCGGTCGCTGCTAAACGCGCTACCAAACTAGCAACGAGGCTTTCGGGAAGAGTCGGGTGCTCAAACTTAGCAGCCCGATAGCAGCGCGTGAAGCGGTTGGTATTTGGTAAAGTCACACAGAGAGGAATTTGATAGTCAATTTTACCATTATTGGGGGTTAGGATGACTATTGCAGTATAGTGATTTTGAACCGACTATGATCATGGTCAAAACGATAATTAAAAATAGTTGATCCAACATTTGCCATAATGTCGGAATAGTCTTTGTAACCATGATCATAGTCAAAAATGCCATGAACGTGATGAATTCGACCATTTTCATACAGTACATGGCAAAGTGCAGACTGCAAGGTTTACTTCGGAACTAGGGGTTCTACAACAGTGAACCAATTTCAAATCGCTAGTTGCACATTGATTGTTGGTCATGATGACTATCACATATAATGGTTAAAATAACCACGAGGGGCACGCAGAGCACTGTATAGGGTGCGTTGTACTAAAAATATTGTTGGACTTCTTGGTACTGAACAGAAATTTAAAAGTACTTAGAAAGTATTTCTAGCACTCAAGAATAATTTATGAGGAATCATAGAACTCAAAAGTATTTCTAGATTATTCGAAGTACTGAATAGTGTTTAAAAGGAATATAAAGTACTCAGACGTGCTAAATGTGTACTACAAGTATTTGATAGAATTAGAAGACTATTTAAAGTACTTAAAAGTACCTCAAATAAATTAATGAGTAATGAAAGTACTCAAAAAAATAGATAAGTATATCAAGTACCTGAACTTGATTGATTGATTTATTGATTTACTTATTAAATAGACAGAGTACTTGTAGTTTATAAGTAATTTATTAATCACGTCCGATGATATCAATATCGTATATATGTAATGTATGTAAAAATGTAAATAATAATTTGCATTATATGACATTTCGTTTGGTACGCATTGCAATAAAATCCTCCTTTGGTAATCATAAAAGTAAGCGTCAACGAGTTAATTATAATAACTTTGACCAACTAAACTCTTTTTTTGTTTTGTTTGCCGCTTTATATGAAAAAAAAAAGTGAAAAAAATGATAATTTTGGGGCATATAGTACTTTCCTGTTGTTACGACGAGACCCCCCGTCGCTACTCAACTGTGGTCGATCAGCCTGACGGTCAACACAGCACCAATTTGACCGAAGGTGTAGATGTAGAAGAGAGCGGATAGACTACAACAAAAAGCCATATTCAGTATCAATAGAATGGAAACAATGATATAGCCATTCCATTCTATTACAAAGCCAGTGTTTCTGAAAACTAGTTTTCACCTTTAGTTTCCAAAATATACAGTTTAAAGTATTTCGATATTCACGCTCTAAAGTTACGTTCCTAGTGATATTAGCGCCATTTCATGGATTAGCTGTTAGGTAATACAAACTCCATGCTATATGAACCTTACTGAATTTGTTGAATTTACTCTAATACAGAACTGAACTCGAGGATATATAAACTATACAAATATTTGGAATACGTGAGATCGTATACTATTCCTATCGAGCCCGTAAGTAATTATACGTATTTGAAAGGACCAAGCGAATGAAATTAAGTTTATTTAAGGTAAAACTTTGAAGGCTATCGACTGTATCGTGGCTAGACTTTAGAATTAGAGGGTTCACCAAATATTGTACGTATTCCTAGGGTAAGAAGATTGAAGAAAAAAAACTAATTAAACGTTTGTTTTAGCTTAAAGCTTACCACAACAACATCTAAGGTTTGCTAAAAAGATTTGAGAATCCCCTCACGGTCCAACATAACACCTGTGGATAATTTTTTTTTCCCCCCCCCCCCAACAAACACACAAAAAAAGTGGGTTTTTTTTTTTTTTTTTTTTTTTTTAAAATATATTTTTATTTTTCTCGCCCCCTCTTTTTAAAAAAAATAAAAAAAAAAAAAAATAAATAAAATAAATCACTTTCTTTCAAAAAAAAAAACACCCCCAAAACCCCCTCCAAATTTTCTGTTTAATTTACAAAAACCCACACAAAAAAAAAAAAAAAAAAAAAAAAAAAAAAAAAAATTTTTAAAAAAAAAAAAAAAAAAAACAAAAACTTCTACGATACTCAAAAACCTGAAATATCATCTCATCTCTGTTTGATTCCCTAACGGGTGTCCACTAAAAAATGAGAATGATTTCAATACTTTTCCATCAGAACAAAAACGGCCGCATAGAAATGTCACTTTAGATGAATGAATCGTTGCACTCTCCAGAAAATTTTCATACACTCTTATTTCACTCTAACATGTTCAGTCGTGTTCAGCATGCCGTCGAAACAGGAAGAACTGCGCGCGCGCGTTGTACAATTCTTTCAAGCGAACGAAGATCGTGGAAAAAAATACACGGTGGACCATTTTTGTCGTGAAAAAGTTCCGGTATCCACCGTATACCGTATCCTGGCATGCATGAGAGTAACCCGGAAGAAAGGTTGCGGCCGTCCAGCGAAAATAATGAATGAGAAAACGCTCCGCTCGCTGCGCAGCATGTTCAACAACAAGGATTCGGTAAGTCAACGGGAAGCAGCCCGAAAGTTCCATTGTTCGAAGTCACTCATCTGCAAGACGCTAAAGAAAGAAGGAATAGTGTGTAGAAAGAAAACCAGATCCCCAGAGTACACAGATGAGCAGATTCAAACCGTGAAATCCCAATGCCGCTGGATGACTCGGAATTACGGCGGAAAATCTTTCGTTCTGGACGACGAAAGCTACTTTCCTCTTTCGAAGTCTCAGATACCGGGAAACGACCGATTCTACACTAAGGACAAATCTACTACTCCTCCAAAAGTAATGTATAAGTTCAAGCACAAATTTGAATCGAAGGTTATGTTATACATCGTAATATCCGATAAGGGTATTTCGAAGCCGTGGTTCAAACCAAGCGGTTTGGCCATCAACCAGGAGGTGTACCAAAGAGAGTGTTTGCAGAAAATACTCATCCCATTTCTTAAACAACATCACTCGGATGGCAAATACGTGTTTTGGCCGGACAAGGCATCATCGCACTACGCAAAAAAAAAACGCTAACGTTTTTGGAGAGCCAAAATATACCATATGTCCCAAAAGACCGGAATCCGACAAATTTGCCACAGTGCCGTCCTATCGAGGATTTCTTCGGTCTTTTGAGCTCCATGGTATACAAGGATAATTGGAAGGCCAAGAACACCAAGCAACTTACCAACAGGATCAAAAGCTGCATCCGAAAAATCGATGTGGCTGCCGTCCAACGGTCATGTTCCAGCATAACGACTAAGCTGCGCCGCACGGCGGACCACGGACCATATGACAATATTCACTAAACTTAGTTTGAAGATTTAAGTTGACCCTTTTAATAAAATAAATCAGTTTGAACAAAACTTCACTGGTATTTTTTTCCTGACCCATTCTTTTCGTTCTCATTATTTAGTGGACACCCGTTACCCCCCCAAAATAGCCCCCATTTTTTTTTTTTTTTTTCCGTTTAACCCCCCCGCCCCCCCCCCAAGCCCCCCCCCCATCCGCCCCCCCCACCCCCCCCCCCCCTTTTTTTAACCCCCCCATTTCCTAAAAAAAACCCCCTGTTTTAAAAATTTTTTTTCAAAAAATTTTTATGAGGGGGGTTTTTTTTTTCCAACCTTTTACTTGAAAAATCGTAGTTCAAAAACCATTACATTTAGAGAAAAACTTTATATAAGGGAATTGTAGGGAACTAAAAAACCTTTCTTAAAAAAATATACACAGAAAAAAATTTTTTTTTTTTCATCAAGAAAAATCAAAAATAATTACTAAAAATAAAATATCTAAAAAAACATATTTTTAATATTTTTTTAATTTGTTGTATGGAAATTTGAGAAAAAAAGACACGTTTTAAAAAAAAACTCTAGGATGGACGCTCTTATAATAAAAAAGTTTTTCAAATAGCGAACTTTGGTGTATATTTCAAATTTTGGTTATTCATTCTTATAAATAAATTTTGATGTTACAATATGGTTTTGGAGATCATTACAAACAATAATGATTATAATGATAAACCACGTAAACGCAACCGTTTTCAAGATATTTCTGATTTTCTTTCAATAAAATTTCAAAACCTCAAAAAATACGCCTTTTTCATAAATTACTCGTGATATTAAAACAACAATAGCTAACGATTGTTTCTCTTGTGTTTTTAGCCTTTTTAAAACACATGTATGTGCCTCTTACTTACTCTTAACAGCTCGTCGATTGAAAAAGCTTCACTTAAAGTTATAAGACAAAAATAATGAATTATGGTTGGATTTATATTTATATATACCATTTATTAGTCTCGGTCATTGATAATATTACATAAACATTATATAAACTATTGATTGCTTTTATATATATTATGAATCCTGCCTTCTTCGACATTCGAAAACAGTTTTACAAAAACTTCGTTTTCTGAAATTGGAACGAATGAGTGGTACTTTTGTGTACCTGCAATCGTTTTAGTCTGTCGGTAAATTTCATTACATTCTGCTACCCCCTGTTCATATTCTTCATGTGATACATAACAAAACGACATTTTTGTTAAACAATCATCACTTTTTTGGTTCGCCCATTCGAATAACTCTAATGCACTTTTTATAGGGTGTTCATGTTGTACAGCAAGGCTTGCATATCTTGCCATTCGTTTTAATGTACCACCAATTGCATCGCAAGGTCCCTTACCGTGGGATGTTGCGAAAGAATGCCATTCAGCATCAATATTGTTTAAACTTTTTTTAAACTTTTTAAACTTACAAACTTTTTTAAACTTTTTAAACTTACAAAGGCTTGCAAAGTTCTTCCTATTTTTATATTGGGATGCTGCCCCGTCAGACATAAACGTAGCTTTCTTTACTTTAATTTTTGTTTGCAAAAAGCTTATTAGTTTTGAAATAAACACCTGCACCGCAATCGTATCATGTTTCAACACTTCTGAGATAACAATGAAACTGATATTTTTAAGTATTCCAGATTCCGTGTAATAAATGACAAAAGGGTGAATAGTGGCTTGCTCATTACTCCAATAACTACTTTGAACAGCATCTTGAAAAACAAATGAATAATTTTCAGAAAAATCACAAATTATTATTACTGCGCCGTCTTTAAGACAACTTTTATAATCTCTCAAGAAACTAGACTGCTGAGATTTGACAAAATCGTGGGATACTAATTGTTCCAACTTTTCACAAAAATAAGCAATAAATTCATCAATTGGTTTAACAAGTGTCTCTAAACTACATCTATCAGTTGAAATCCATTGCTCAAAAGATATTTCAACTAAACCACGTTTTTCTAATTTGTCTGTTAAACTACTCTCAAAATCTGAAAAGCCTGGACATCGTTCGCATTCACGGAGGTAACATTTTTTAGTTCTAGTTGATGAGCTACATAATATTTCTTCAAAACACAATTTATAATCATTCTCGAATGAATATTTTCTAAGACCATGAAGCATCAAGTTAATGTTCTCATGAATGGTGCAAACACAAATGTTATGAGAACCTGTGCTGCCAAGTAATTTGCAATGCTTTGGTCTTAGTGCTGCAAAAGAGCTAAACCCAACAGCATTTTGATGCATCTCTTGAAATTTAATGAAAGCTTCTCTTAATGAACAAACTAAAAGGCGCTTTTGAATATGAACCCTCTTACCTTCACTCCTCACTGAAACGTAGTCGTTCATACCAGGGGTTGCTCGTGTAATCTCATCACTGTCGTAAAATTGCAAAATTTGGTTTTTTATTTCCGGGTTCAGACCGTGTCCCAGCTTTTCGTTAGGGGCAACTAAAACACCTTCGTGCTTTGCAAGGAATTTAGCTTGTGATACGATGTACTTGTTTGTTATTCCAAATTCTGCCATTACTCTTTGATTTGTCCAAGATTGTGGTAAAACCGAAAGTATCCTTACTTGATCGTCCCTCGAAGTTTCTGGATCAGCATACCGGTCCTTTAGCTGCGCGATTATTTCGTCATATTCGGCTGCTTTCACTTTCAATTGTTCCAGGTCATCCTCCTCCGCTTGATCCCCAAATATGTGTGTCCGAATGCCGTTTGAAACATCTTTGAACTTTTTGCGGGCATAATTTACGTTCAGGAACTTTTTAGCCGATATTGGCGAAACGTTGATTCCAGCTACGCCCTTGTTAAATAGCTCAATATTATGGCGCCTTGAATAATCTTGCACACTGCTATCAGATGACACTGACATTAATGATATTGCCGATGGCGTTTCCTCGAGACCATACAAGTCTACTTGCCGTGATGTAGATGGTTGTGGATCCATAATGTTAGTAATTGATGGTTTCTCACTAGGCTCCGAAATTGCAGCATGGGATTGTTCCGTTCTATTTAAATGCAAACGACAATTATCACAAATCATCAAAGAAGTGTCCAAATGTGTTTTGCCCATAAACTTGAGTTTTTTGACATTTTGTTCGGTTAATTTACGAAGGTTTTTTGAGCACCGTTTAGTGGGAAACGGCATACAACACTTCTTCATGTTAAACTCCATTTTCAGTTCACTCAGATAGATTTTACTGATGAATGCGACTATGTATGAGCATATATATTGGCTGTGGTACCTTTGGAAATGCAGGTATAAAACATCTCTGGTAGTTTACAGGCAGCGTACATTAGCTGTTTTTTTTATGAGAAGATATACCTGACATACGTTATAGCTGCTATTTGTCTACCTACCTTAAACAATATGTGTTACTTTCATCGCTACATCACCGAACTGTTCGGAGTGTAGTTTTCACACACTACACCCGACCTCTAACATCGTTGGAGCTTGGCAAAATAGTCAGCAGTTCGATTAATATGCTTCTTCTATATGACCCTCCGCATAATTTCATCATCTGTCCATTTAACACTTGTCGCCCCTGCGACATCTATCTCGCTGTTACTTTCATCGCTTTAGCAAATTCGCTCCCTTCATTCTCTGAGCGGCCCGACCGATACAGCCATAAAACAATTATAAATATATTGATTGCAATATTAAAACAATAGTGCTATTTATCTTGTTCTTTTCAAATGAGTCTTCTTATCATCCTGATATCAAAAGAAAAGAGGACATTAGAGTAATGTGAACGTTATAATATGAAGATCTTGGAAAATTTATCATTTCTGGTGGAAATCTCGATTAACTTAAGAAAAGAGCGAATTTTCTTATGTTTTTTCATTCTATTGAAATAAAATCCGAAAAATCTCGAAAACGGTTGCGTTCAGGTGATTTATCATTATTATCATTATTGTTTTTAATGATCTCCAAAATCATATTGTATAATTAATTTTCATTTATAATAATGAATAACCAAAATTTGAAATATGCACCAAAATTCGCTCTTCGAAAAACTTTTTTATTATAAGAGCGTCCATCCTAGAGTTTTTTTCAAAACGTGTCTTTTTTTCTCAAATTTCTACAAAACAAATTTGAAAAATATTAAAAATATGTTTTTTTTTATATTTGATTTTTAGTATTTATTTTCGATTTTTCTTTATGAAAATTTTTTTTTTTTTCAGTGTACATTTTTTTTACAAAGCCTTTTTAGTTCTCTACAACTCCCCCATATAAAGTTTTTCTCTAAATGTAATGGTTTTTGAACTACGATTTTTCAAGTAAAATGTTGGAAAAAAAAACATACACCCATCTCAAAAGTTACTCTTGAATCCAAATAATCTTAACACCAGTGGATTTTTTTTTTTCAACATACCGAAGACGTGTACCAAGTTTCATCAAAATCGAAGATAGTTGAGTTTGGTGACCGACCGATTTGGCGTGGAATCAGTCAAAAAATTATTTTTTTTTTTTTACAACCCCCCCCCAATACCTTACAAATAAAATTAATAAATAAAAAAAAAAAAAAAACCCAAAAGATTTTTCGGCAAAAATACTCCATTTTAATGGCTTCCCCCCGCGGAACAAGGAGGGTTTTATGTCGCCACCCCCCGCCCTCCACCAAACACACCCCCCCCAAAAACAACAAAAAAAAAAAAACAAAAAAAAAAAAAAAAAAAAAAAAAAAAAAAAAAAAAAAAAAAAACAAAAATAACAAAACAAAAAAAAAAAAAACAACACACCTCTCCTCCACTTCAACACAAATAATATGCCAGTCCCTCCCCCCCGCCCGCGCGTTAGCTTCGTTCTTTGCTTGTGACCAGCAAATGGCCGTTTGTTACTTTGCACTGGCTTTTTTTTTCTCTCTCCACACTCTGTCAATAATAAAAATCCGCCGCTATGAGGCGACTCTATATCGACTTCTAAACTGCTGATAATCATAAATACTCTAATCCAATATTTTTTCTCCGCGTGGCACTATATTAACCGCACTAACAAACACAATTAAGCTGATATTAACTCTTCCTCCGGGTGCGGGGCCAAAGCACAAAAAACAAAAAAAAAAAACAGGGAAAAACTACCGACCATCACAAATTTCGGGAGGGAATCGATTATATTCACTACATCTTACACAAAACACGTGGAGATCCTATGATTTCACTGCTCGATTAGGTTGAATTACGAATATGTTTTGATCCCACTTTTCGCGAAAAGGATGCAGCAAAAACAAAACACGTCAGTTTCTAAACGCGGCTTGCTGCGATTTCCGTTGTAGCAAAGCATTTGAAGGTGTATTAAAAGAAATCAATCGGTGCTTATTGATACTAAAAAGTAATCAAAATGTATCAAATTGTACTCAAGGTATTTAAACAGTATCTTATATGTATTTTAAATTTATATCGAGTACTTTTTGTATTTAAAGTAAAACTGGACGTAATTTTGAGAACTTTTTATTACTTTCAAAGCATGTGTGTCGTACTCAAACGTTCTTGCGTGCCCCTCGAATAACCATGAAAATGGTCGAATTCACCACGTTCGTGGAATTCTTGACTATGATCATGGTAACAAGGACTATTCCGACATTATGGCAAATGTTGGATCAACTATTTTTAATGGTTTTTTTGAACATGATCATAGTCGGTTCAAAGTCACTATACTGCAATAGTCATCCCAACCCCCAATAATGGTAATGACTATCAAATTTGTCTCTATGTACCTTTCTACCGGTACGGAATAGGGTAACTAAATTGATCACCACTATAGCAACGACCGATGTGGAGAAGGGTGGCTAAACTAAAATGAGAGCGCTGCAGCGCTACTGAAATAGCAGCGCTACTGTTGCCCACCGTTAATGATGCTCTTAACGACTTATTTGGGGTATCATCCAAACCATTAACGAAATGGTTGGAGGATTTGTGATATCGTTCGTTTAAGGTAATTTTTAATCGGGGTATGGCAATGTAGTGATTTTGAACCAACACAAAAACAAAGATTCTAGTACTGAAAAGCGCAAGAATGTATTGCAAGGTCCAAGCTGCAAGCTGCAAGGTGTACTTCGGACCAATGGGATTGCCAGCAGTGATCGCTAGTTTCCTATTGGTTGTTGGTGGAAGTACCGGATGCTGGTGCTCCTCGAAGAACGCGAGCTTCAGGAGTATATTGAATTGGAATTGGTGAAAGTTTACGAGCTGATGGTGAAAAAAATGTGATGCTCCATCCATCCAGGAGACGAAAGCGGAGGTGGCGGAGAAACGAGTTAAGAAGGAACGGCGATGCAAATCGCTGCCAATTTCTCAGATCAGCGATAATATGCTAGAGTACATTTAGGATAAACAAACCCCGGATGGCTCTAGACATAGTTTTCCAGCGTAAGAGCATCGCCAGTCCTCTGTACTGTACTGTACTGTTCCCTTCGCTGTTGTCCTTTAATCGTTCGCAACCCGGGAACATCTTGACACTTCTAGTACATTGTCACTGAAACTCAAAAAATTGGTCCGGTGGTACTGTCAAACGTGTCAAACCGAAAAAAAAAATCTAGCGTATCTTCTAAAAAGGTCGGAATGCAGATATTGTGTGCGATAAAAATGGTAATGCAAATGTTGTTACATTTTATGCTTGCAGTGAACATGGAACCAGTGGAAACATAAATGTGTGTTGTACATAAATTACATCACGCACTGAAGGGAGAGCGAGGTATTAAATGTGACAATCGGTACAAAATTTGGGATTGCTTTATATAAAACGTGTTTCAAAGGGGAAGAAGGAGCCGATTAGCGTTTCCTAAGGAGAGCGGTCAATAATGAATTGCGCAAGTGTTTCAAGGGATCGTTCAAACATGAAGTTCATTATTTTTGAACATTTGTTTGTTAGCCGTTTGAATGTTTCTGAAAGTGAAATAACGTTTGGAAGGTAAAAGCGATTATTAGATTGTTTGCCAAACCATTAATTTAAAGTTCTTTGTGTAGAGCCGATTATATTTTTTGTAAAATGTAACGTCATCATAGATATTCCATGTAACAAATTATGTCATGTCAACGGTTTTTCATTAAGTGTCACCATTCGTGCTTTTTCGAACTAGATATTTATAAACAAGATATACTCGTACCAGTCAAAATCTGGAAAATCTACTTCCGAAAACCGATTTGTCTCGAGAACTATATGAGATACCTTAAGTTAGAGGTATTTCACTGGATTCACTAAGTGATGCGCCATTCATCGTAATATCACAGAGAACAGACGTTCATCTTCGGTCTGCTACTTGTGTAAAACTTTAAACCGACATTTCAAATGTATGTCGTTATGCTCCTGGTAGGCGGCGCTGCAGTTGTGCGATAACTGTCATGTAAATGTTTATCAATTAAAAGCTTAGCACATAACCTGAAAAGTTTTTTTTGTTTTTCTCTACACTTGCTTCTTATACCACCTGCCCACATTAACTTTTACACACGTTTTTCAAGAACAGGTATATGGACATCAATGTCTGTTCTCTGTGGTAATATCTCCGATGCCCGTTATCATGCATCAGAATGGTCGATTTTAGCTAGTAGAATCGAGTTCCTTCGTGTATTTTTTTTAAGCATAGGTAATAGTTTTATTCTTTTTAATAGATTTTACATTATTGAATTTATTTTATCTTATAATATATTTCTCTACGGTAAACAACGTTTATGACTGTCAAGGTAAATCGCTTTCCCTCCCTAAAAGAATCAAATTAATTAGCTTTTTGCGGAGTGTGTGCTTTGCTTTAACACATTTTTTAGCATATTGTTCCAGTCGCAGCTACAGATAAAAATCAATGCACAAATTTATCAAGATGTTGCGATGGTTATTCACTAAATCTTGATTCAAAATGTGCCGTGATAGTTGCATGAAAACAAGCTGCTGGGCGTTGTAAATTGTCATGACGATCCTGTTTTCCAGCTTCGCATAATACTTGGCAATGTTGAATTTATCAAGTTTTCGGCATCTTGAATGACCTTTATTTTTCTTCAGCATTTTGCTTTTTGCTTTCACAGTTAACTCATTGCTAGCCCTCAACTTAGTATTCTAAATGCTCTTCCACAGTTATAAATTGAGTGCTTTCGATGCCAAGTACCATTTTCGTATTAGTATGATTGTGTGGCAAGTACAATTATACCCTATGCCCAGTGAGTCGTAAAATTTTCCTAGACCAGACCTGGAATCGAACCCAGTCACCTCCAGCATGGTGTTGCTGTGTAGCTGTGCCTTTACCGACTGAGCTAAGGAAGGGCTCCGAGATCCCGAATGACCTGTAGCAAGCATTGTTCACACTTTAGTTTTCCAACTAGTTGTTTCTGAACGCGAATTCGGATTGAGTGAAAAACTCATCATCCGTTTGAGAATTTCCGACCATGTCAGCTGAATTCTCATCATCACCTGTATTTTCGTCATCGTATCCAATGGTTAATGAGTTCTTCACTGATTCAAGGTAGAACGCAGAATTTTCTTCAGCATGAAGCATGTTCAGTTCATCGAAGTTTTGGCAAATACACACAAAGAATAATGATTATTAAAATTAAAACCATTGCCAAAATTGAAAAGTTGCGTTGGTTCTTTTTCGTAGAAAGCGGTTTACTTTCAAAACCAAAACCTTCAAACCGTCAATTCAAAATTTTGCTGCTCTACATTTAAAAGTTGAAATTTTTAAAACAAATTGTAGAACTGTCAAATCGAAACCGTGGCGTCGTTGAAAATAAAAGCCAATTATTTTTATTTCAAAATAAACTTTCATCCAGAAAGTGTCGTGCAATTTAAATAAGAGTATGCTGTAAAAATACTTTTAACAAAAAAAGTTTTCTTTTCAGATGAATTGTAGAACTGTCAAATCCACACCGTGGCATATTTGAGAATGAAAGAAAAATATTTTTATTTGAAAATGAGCTTTCAACTAGAAAGTATCATGCAATCAAAATAGATGTATGCTGTTTTGGTTGAAAGAAAAAAGGGTTTTAACATAAAAAGGTTTTAATTTTCAAATGATTTATTATAACATTCATAGAGACCGGAGGTTGGCGTCGTTCAATCACCAATGTTTCCATCCCGAAAGATCCAAGTCGAAACATTTTCCCCATATATTCCGAATGCACCTGAGCCAGCTCTAGCATCTGCTGCCACTCGTCGTCGCTTGTGGCAGCGCTGCAAAAAAAAATATGGGATTATTATCAGTTACATGGCCTATTCCGTTTGCATGGTTCGTTCGGAACTTAATAACGCCGAAAGTTTGTGAACTTTCCTGATAAGCGATTCGTTGGGGCGATTCGCCAAGAGGAACATTTTGAATGTAAAGCTTTTGTATTATTTGACAACCGTATAGATAAAAAATCCAAACGACGACTTCCTTTGTGTTGGTGGATTTGACAGTTCTACAATTTTCATGGTAAAAGAACATACTTTTAAATTTACACACTGAACCGAAAAAATATACTTTCAAATCAAACACAAAACTTTCGCAGTAGATGATTTTGCTATTAATTTAATGAAAAATAATCTCTTTTCAGAAGTAAAGTGCTCAGTTTTTAATAAAACAATATTTCTTTTTTGTGTGTAGCATATGCCGATAAAGTGACATTGTTATTCACAATCAATCTTTTGTACATATGCTGCTTTAAACTGCACAGTGGTTGGATTGTTGTTGTTGCCCACTTTTGCCCTGATAAAAAATGTTTCCAGGTGATCCTGGTTGAATCTGTAGTAGGGTATTTTACTCAGTTCCTGGAGTTCTTCGACATATCTCCTATACATTTAATTGAAACTCTGTATCAATTCTGTGCCATTTTCAACTCCCGCTCTCCCTCACGTAAAAAGATAGTATATATGTGTATGAATTTGGACATCCGCTCCCAACGTAAATGTAAATCTTTTTCATGAAGTACCTCAGTAAAAAAAAAGCACAAAAAATCATTGTTTAAACGGTCTCAGATTTATTGGACACAATACACCGCGCGACGTAATGTTCACAAAATACAACGCGGTGTAACACTTTCGAAACACTGCGGTTGTACTTTTGCTCGGAAGAAAGCCGCGTGAAATATTTATTTCAATATTTAAATTACTTATAACTGAAATTATATCATGAATATAAAAATAGACTCTTTTGATGTGCTACGCTTGCTTGTTGTTTTGCAACCACTCATGACGCAACAAAAACATTCTCCTCCGAATAGAAACATCGGTGCATCTACCAGGGACGACCCCCATGTTTACGTTGCGGGGCGACATCTATGATTTGCAAGTGGTTACACGAAACTAAGTTAATCTGTCATGTTGTGGAGGGGTTGATCGTTCGGTGGTAAGTTGGTTGCTGGGTGACGTCCGAGAGGGAATTCCTCAAGACTGTTCGCCATTTTCTCTCTCAAATCGCCAGTCGTCTGCACCTTCAGAAAATGCTCCTTATTATCGCAGTGCCGGCAGATAGCAGGATCACTTCCTCACATTCGAGCGGATTGTCCGGGAGAATAAATTGACTGAAGCGAATTGAGAACATTGATGTTGTGTGCTACCTACTGTTTACGATGAGGTCGCGTTTTACAACCGTCGTTACTGTCCTCGAGACTATGCCGGAAAACAATTTATTACTGGATTTCGTGAACTGTCGCTTGCTTGACGCTAAAAAACGTTCTTATCATTCCGGAACCGCATGGCATGGAGATGGCACAACTGAAAGTTGTTATTGCCGGCGGTTTCGTCACTATCGAACGAGAATCGAGCATGGTGGCCATCGGTGAACGTCGCGGTAAGCTTTGCGAGCTGGACTTCTATCGTGAAGACCCAGCTGGTACAGTGCTTGATTCGTGCAGCCGTGTGCCGAACGAACTCTGGCAAAAAAAAAAAAAAAAAAATCCCCAAAAAAATATTGGTTGTCGCCCCTTTCACCGCTCCCCCCCCCAGAGATCTTTTTTTCCGTGGCCCTGTTAAGCCGGTGGGTATAGAAGGTTGAAGATAATTCGTAACCTTCACGGACAATTATAGTCGTTTTGCGATAGTGCACTGGATGATCATCAAATGACAGCACTGTTCAAGAACTACACTCAGCTAAATAATCTTAAGAATTTCATAAGGTTCAACTTATGAACGATGCTTTTGAATTTCATAAGGTTGACTTATGAACAGATTTTGCTTCACACGACGTTGTTCTTGTACGCCTTTAAGCATTTCTGTTTACAAGTGTTGATATATACAAGTGGAGAAGTCACTGGACCCACAAACCCCACGTTCAAGGTTCGAATCCCGGTTGCTGAATATTTTTATTTTTGCAACATCATTATATTTCATAAGGTAAAGTTATGAAACTCATACCGAATTCTTATAGCAAATAATCATAATGCAATCTTATTAATATCAAAAGTTTATTTCGCTGAGTGTAGCACAAGACCCTCCCCCCCAAACCCATAAAATAAATATAAAAAAAAAAAAAAAAAAAAAATATAAATAAAAAAAAGACGCGAGCCCAAGTTTTCCCCAACAAGAAGGAACCCAAAAACGAGAACCCCCCCCCCCCCCCCCGAAAAAAAAAATAAAAATTTAAAAATTCCGCCCCCCCAACAAAATTTTTGTTTTTTTTTTATATAAAAATTTTTTAAAATTTTTCCCCCCTAACAAAAAAACCAAGAAAAAAAGAAGCTTCAATTAAACAAAAATGATGATCTAATTAAAACAACAAAAAAGGGTGAAACAACCAACATTATGCTACCACCACCAATATTCATTGTTGATGATTTGACAGCTCTCTGATGCTCATGATAAATTCAATAATGTTTATGTTTAATTTGACCTTATTTTGAGGGTTGAACTAATGGTATCGGATGGTTGGTTTATGCATAAACAGAGATTCGTTCAAATGATGTTATGGTTGGTTCCAAAAATCAAAAAAATCGATAAATTTACGATAAAAGTTCCTATAATGGTGGTATTTAAGTGCAATATGTTCTAATATGCCAGTCATTCAATCCTCGAATGCACTTGGTTCGATCTGCTAGTTGCGGTGGAGGAAGAAGCGCTTCGACTTCTTCACGCTCGATAAATTGTAGCGCATCAATGTCGTACCCGTTAGCTGAAATCAAAATTCATTAAAACTACTTTAAAGAATAGTTACAATTTGCTTATATACCTGCAAACTCTTCGATGCCCACCGCGGATAATCCAAAAGATTTCAATAATTCTACCACTTCTTCGTCAACATAAAACTCTTCAACCAGGTCGTCGTCCAAGTCAACCGAGTGATCTGCCGCCGCCATGATATTTTTTTTCCTTCGCTTTGTCGTTGAGTGCGGATGGCAGCCACGAGGCTCAGTAGAGCTGCTATATGCCCTATTTAACCTTCTAGTATGAGTGATTCAACGATAAACACGAATTCAAATAATGACATGTTTGCTTGATTTAAGCATTTAATGGTTGATGTTCAATAACGTTGATTCAAATGAAATATATGCTTGATGTAAACATCAAATCATTTTCAAACAACCATTTAAATTAACTATGTCAAGAATATCTTCGCAGCTTGGGATAACTATGGCAAAAGTTATATCAATCATGCATCATTTCTGTCCGTGCACTCCCGAGCAGAACGCACAGGTAATCAATAAGCATTAGCATATCATATGCAGTAAATCAACCCTAAATCTACATTTCAGATGCTACAAGCATTATATTAGCATTATATCGGCATCTTGAATGCTATCTGTTGTAAAGTTGGATATTAAATGCTAGTTAAATGCTTGTAGCATGAAATAAGCATTTCTAATGCAAAACAGCATTGATGAAGCATTAACATGGCATTGCAAGAAAGGAGCCGTGTATTTTATGTTCACAAAAAAAAAGCAAAAAGCGGCATTTATGTTGCATTTAAGGTGACTTAATTGCTTGATAGGCTGCCGTGAAGACGCTTTGGAACTGCTTATTGGTTAACTGGGCGGTGCAACTTGAGCAACCCTAGTAGCACACTTGTTGGTTGCCATTCGGTTGAGATAATATGAATATGACTTGCTGAGTCATAATTAAGTTATTACAACTAATTATGATCGTAGTGTGCTACTTGGGAAGCGATTGAACCGGGCGCTTGTTGAGCAGACGCGTTCGATGTTTGAGGCAGCATTCCTGACGAATCGTAGCCAGCGCGATTGATCGAGATAAGACTCCGTATGAAATTTGGGACGGTCGTTAGCCAAATGTGAAGAACCTACAAATGTTTGGATCGGATGTATATGTGAACATTCCCGCTGAACGAAGAAAGAAGCTTGACGCAAAGTCTAGGAGAGGTGTCCTTATTGGGGTACCCATACACTAACTACCGTGTTCGGGACCCTAAGCGAAAAGAAATCATCGTGATACGAGACGTGGTATTCGTTGAAGGATGCATGTTACACCGGTAGTGCCGAAGTCAGATCGTTGCTCTGACGTATTTCGGGTTCCTGTAGAGTCGGACGAGTCCAACTGTGAGAGCGACGATGGAGATGAAAGCATTTCGGATGAGCCGGATGACGCTTCGAACCAGAACGCTGAGGAGGATAATTTTGACAGCTGTGTCAATGCATCGCTTCGTGGCGAATCCGAGCAGGAGCTGGAGACTGTACATGAGAAAGATTCGGAACCATCAGTATCTGGACGGAAATCGAAGTGGAAAAAGAAGGCACCTAAGTGGCATAGCGAATTCGAAATGGACTACACCGGGTTGACGTTGAACGCTACTAGCTTCGTGGCGAATTTGTCGACGTCGTTAGCCGAAATTAAGAAGAGGCCGGATTAAGAGATGATGCAGGTCGTGTCTCAATCACGTGTGAGTGGATTTGGAAGTATCCGCGCCTCATTGGCGAGTATTTTTTATTTTTTTTTATTTTCGCGTTATTTCCGTTGAATGTTTAAAAAATATTGGTAGGTAGGGGTTGTGAGGGTTACACCATTTTCTCTTATAAGCATATTCCTTGGTAGGCAACGATAGAAGAGCTTATGGTAAAACGCTGCCATCTGTTGGCAGTGTAGATGGGGGTGAAATTTTTTTCATACGCCGCCACTGCTATGAAGAGCTGCCAACCCACGCGAAATAAACAAGTTCCTTACGTCCCGGTTTTATTTCTTTTACCCCAACGCGAAACGTCGCAAGATGGTTCGGTGCTCCGTTCAGTTCCGTTGTGTCCGCTGATTGGGTTGTCCGCTGCATACCTGTAGGGCGTTCCGCCGGCATTTCCCACACCATCCACCTCACCAAAGTTTGCAAAACCCGCCCACAGATGGACGAACAACCGCCTATTGGGAATCCATTAAGGGTGGGCCACGACAATCTTGAATGGGTGATAACGGCCACGTAAGATTACGAGAATTTGCAAATTTTTCGGGTCACTGGCCAATAGTCAGGGGCAGTGACCCAATGATCGACTGAACTTTCAAACATTCGATGGCTTATCAAAAGAACATCAAGCTAAAGGTACCCAACAAACATCAGTGTCGAATAACTGCTTGTTCAAACAAATTTGGAAAAGTTATTCAGCTTTCTAGAAGAAAAAGCTGAACAACTTCTCCAAATGTGTTTGAACAAACAGTTATTCAGCATCAATGTTTGAGCCAGAGGGTGCGACTCTATCTCAGATGCAGAATATTTTTTGTTATGCTTTTGTGCGATGTACGCACGCTTAGTAGATAGAAAGAAGATTTTAAAGATTTTGATGAAGATTTTAAAGATTTACTGCAAAAAGATGCAGCACGATGCAAGTAGATGGATTAAGATTCACAAGTTGAAACAAGATTTTTCAAAGATTGATTCGCTAGCGTGAGATTTTTCGATCATCTTGAATCTGGATTTAGATGTGTCGCACCCTCAGGTTTGAGCCACGGATAAAACGAAAAACAGGACTCCGTTATACTTTAATATAAAGTTCCGGTTGACGTACAGGCAGACTACAAGGTCCTCCAACTAATGATGGCCACTTCCAGCACCCAAGCGTACCACGCTTGTCGGTTGCACAGGACGTGTGCGCAGGTGGTCCGTGTCGGTCCGACCACGCAGGAGGAATAGGATAAGGCGAATACAATCAACGGACGGAGTCAAGCGGTGAAAAGGTGGTCGACTACGAAGGCCACGTGATGGTAGTACTGCGAAGGGTTCCGAAGAAAGGAGAAAAGTATAGATCGATTATAAAGTAAGAAGGGAGAATAAAAGTCGGAAAAGTTAAATAAACCTGTGGATTGCTAAAGTGAAGTAGTTGTAGAGTCCCGTATCACGTGCATTTGTTCCCTGCCCCGCGACTTGCATTCGGTAAGCGTGCCGACCCTGAGATTATTTACCCAAGGAATCTCAGAAGTACTCTACCAAGTAGGTAGTAGATACTTAAAATTTTTAATGCGAAGCAGAACTACATTGATAGGCAAAATAAAGTGCCCACCTCATCATTTTTTGAATTTCTCTCATTTATTTGGTTCAAATTAAAGTAAATTAAAGTGATATCTCATTTTCCATATTCTTTTCAAGTTTCACTTATGGAATAATAATAAAAAAAGAGTTCGACTTGAAAAAAAAAAATCAATTCATGTTGAAAAAAAGCAGTGACAAAAAAAAGTGCCCACCTCATTTTGGCTCCCGGGAAGATAAATTTAAGTAAAAGAAAAGTATTTTAATAATTTATGTGTCCTCCTTTGGCCTTTAGGACCAGCTGCAGGCGCTTTGGCATGCTCTCCACCAGGTTTCTTAGGTGCTGTCGATCAAGCTCATCCCAGGCGCGCTTCATTGCTTCAAAATAGTTGAATTTATCCAGTTTTGTCAACTCTGGCATCTAGAATCGCTCACAAATTCTCGATGGGGTTGAGTCCGGGCTTTGTGGAGGCCATTCCAGTGGTTTGATCCAACAAGACCGGAAGAAAGACTTGGTCTTCTTGCCAGCATGCTTTGGGTCGTTGTCCTGCTGAAGTACGAACTTCTCTTCAAGACCCGTCTGGATCAGCGAAACCTCTTGCTTTTCTCGCAGGATATTGATGTAGGAATCTGCCGTCATTATACCGTCGGTTTTCACAAGGATACCCACTCCACTCCACGAAAAACCCCAGACCATCACATTTTCTCCTCCATGCTTCATCGTGCCTTGGATGTGGCGCTCCTGAAGCTCCTCTCGTGATCTGCACCAAACACGAACCCGCCGCTTTAGATTAAAAAGCTCGAATTTTGATTCGTCCGTCCAGAGAACCGTTTTCCAGAACTCTACAGGTTTTTCTTGACTTCGCGCATGATCTTGGTGTCCGTTCGTGTATCCGTTTTGCGCTTCCTGCCTCTGCCTGGGCGATCCACCACTGATCCGAACGTTTTTTGTTTCAGTAGAATTTTCCCAACCGCTGCCTTGCTAATACTGTACTTCCTAGCGACAGCCTGGTGCGATTCACGGTTTTGCACACCACGAACCACCAATTTTCGGATACACAAGGGAATTTCTTTCGAAATCACTACGTTCTCCATTTTTTTTCAACTGAATCAAAAACGCGATCACGTGTACAAATGCGCCAAGTCAAGCCGCTTGCTTCAAAACACGTCAAAATATCAAAACATAAGCGAGGGGTTTTTCGATGGAAACTTATCGAAAACATATCGATTTTTAAAGTGGGCACTTTTTTTTGTCACTGTTTTTTTTTAAATACAAATTGATTTTTTAGTTCTTTAAGTCGAAATCTTTTTTTATTATTATTCCAAAAGTGAAACTTGAAAAGAATATAAAAAAATAAGATACCAAAAAAAACTGAAGTGTGTTTACTTTAATTTGAACCAAATAAATGAGAGAAATTCAAAAATCAGTATAGGCCTCAAGCGCATGGAATTCGAGATTCCATTCGTTCATTGAAAGGATATGACGACGACATTTTGGTGGTCGGTCGCCACTTGAGGACTGTGAATGCAGTGAAGCGTAGTCTAGCGAACGAGTTCGAGTGAAAATCGAGTGTGAAAATCCCTCGGCATGAGAACTGATCGAGACCAAAATCAACGGTATGTCTGAATGCAAGCCCGTGTCTACTCCCATCCAATGCCGTTTGCGTTTGTGGAAAGGTAAAGATGCGGAACGTACGAACAATCCATATGGGTTCATATCATCATCGGTTGCCGAACATATGTATGCAGTCATTTCAAAGCTGTTCAACGTAGAAGCACTGGGTTCACGAGTGCTGCGTTACTTCAAAGGAACGCTAGACCTAGATTTGGTGTTTCAGGCGAAGGATGATGCATCGTTGTTGGAAGCTTTTGCTGATGCGGATTGGGCGATTAGTCCTGTGGACAGGTGGTCGTTAAGAGGATACGCCTTTCGTGTGTGAAGCAGTACAGTGAGCTGGCGGAGGAGAAAACAGTCGACGATTTCCTTGTCGTCAGCGGAAGCTGAGCTGGTAGCTCTTTGCAAAGCTGTGTGTCACGGAGTATGGCTGGTTCGCTTGATGAAAGACTTGTCCAGAGGTCCCAAGAGCCCAGTTGTATACCTTCTGCTGTCCGCGGATGACATATCGTCAACATTTTCTTCTTCTTAGATTGGTAGGACTGTTATACGTTTACATGTCAAATTTGAGCACGATCTTTCACGAAGCTTTTTTTTACAGCACTATAAACAAGTCAACCTCCAGTGTGTTTTTCGAGCTTTACTATGGAATCAAACGTACACAGAAAAAATTCTTGTAGTAAAAACTACCATTTTACCCGACTATGCCTATCTTTAAAACTATAAAAACCATAGACTAACTCTAAGACCAGTAGGTCCCGAACAAATACGAGTTTTTTCTTGGCTCAGTCAGTACTAGCACATCGGTCCCAAGCTCGGTCCCAAGCTTAATAATACGCCCCTAATAATGAACTCACACGAACACACTCTAAAATATTCTGTCAAAATAACACAGCAAATCAAAACAAAGGCGCAAATATGTATAGTTAGGTGCTGGCTTCAAGGTGTACTTCGGACCAAGGGGTTCTACAACAGTGAACCAATTTCAAATCGCTAGTTGCATATTGATTGTTGGTAAAACCTTCAACATTTGTGGCATATATGACAGACCTCATATTTATATCAACCGCACCATGGTCGATCTAATTGCAGGCATGGTAAAATCAAACGCATTTATAGTCAGCTGAAAATTGTTGGTGTTTGCGCTTAATTTAACCCTCGAAATGGTAGTTTCTACCGCTTTTTTTTTTTGCGTGTAGAGCAAAGAATCAGTTCGAAATTTTGTTATTCCAACGGAATAAGTGCTTCGGATGGATTGAAAATGTTGCAGAAAGCCTATGGGGAATCTGCTCTATCGCGTGCACGTGTGTTTGATTGGTATAAGTCGTTCAAAGAGGGTCGTTCATCAGTTGAACATCTGCCTCATGATCATCGTCCAGCAACATCAATAAACGAAGAAAACATCGAAAATGTGAAGAAAATTGTGCTGCAAAATCGCCGTGTGACCGAGAGGGAAATAGCTGATGAGCTCAACATATCAAATGGAACCGCTCATAGCATTATACACGATGTTTTGGGCATGAGACGTGTGTCCGCGCGCCTTGTTCCAAAATTGTTGAATTTTCTTCAAAAAAAACTGTCGCTAAGGAAATGCTCACAATGAGTGATACGGACATCCAGCCAGGGGGTGCGACACATCTAAATTCAGATTCAAGATGATCGAAAAATCCCACGTTAGCGAATCAATCTTTAAAAAATCTTGTTTCAGTTCGTGAATCTTAATCCATCAACTTGCATCGTGGTGCATCTTTTTGCAGTAAATCTTTAAAATCTTCATCAAAATCTTTAAAATCTTCACAGTGCTTCGAACGTATGGAGCTGCGGGACAAAAATCATAACTTGCGTTCTACACGTTTTAACTCAATGGTGTCTTTGGGAAAATGGTTGTGAACTAGTTTTTCTACTATTTGCATTATTGACCTATGTTAAACTGATAATTGCATAAGTGGCGTAAACGCCAAATTTCATAACATATATGTAATATGCTTCGTATAATCGAGATCCATTCGGGAAAATTGTCACTTATGATAAAAACTACTATTTGCGAAATTGACCTATGTTGAACTGATAATTGCATAAATTCCGTAAACGCCAGATTTCACGATATGCCTCAAAGAATCAGGATCTCTTTAGGAAAAATATGAGGTATGATAACAGTTTCTATTACAACAATTGACCAATTTCCAATGGACCATCTCATAAGTGACGTAAACGCCAGCTCTTATATTTTATACTATAGAATCAGGATATCCTTAGAAATGATTTGAGGGATTATTTTTTAACGACGGTATCACAAATCATTGGAATTTGTTAATTTTAAATTGTCCAATACGCCTATTTATAAGATTTCACACCGATGTTTATTATAAATAAATAAAATGAATGCCAAATTCAAAGTTATATTTTATTTCTTTTTATTCTTACTCCAATTATTTTGTCAACTACTTATCATCACTGAACAGAGCAAAGGAATCGTCATCGTCTACTTCATCAACAAAGTATGAAGAAATATCATCATTATCTGAATGGTGGTTATTCGAAACTGGTTTCCGCTTTCCAGATACTGATGGATCAGAAGAGAGCAGCATATAATTCATCAGGTCTGTGTTGGTATTCACTCTAGAAGATTTTCTCGTATGCTTCAAACGATTTCCTCTAATAATCTTGTGTGTGGCTTCCAACGCTTCCTCGGATAATTGGCCAACGGGCAGTTCACAGGCTTCCATAATGTCTGAACTGTGCAGCAATAACTTATGAACAGTTACAGGCATATAATACCAGCTATACAGTTTTAGATAACGCTCTTTTGTACGGAATACAAGTTGCTTGTACTTATACAAGTCAACTTTCCTTCCTGATGACAAAATACGAAGAATCGTTGCAAAATTTCCAATGAGTTCCGAGTCAATTCCTGTAATTTCCGAACTGGTATTTGGGTTCGCGAAAAATTTCCGTGCAGTGTTGCCATCGTTACTCGAACCGTATCCTGGCTTCGGCTTGTCGACGATTAGACCCATCTTAGTTTTGAACTTGTCCTGTATTTCTTTTTTCTTACATTCGAATATTTGTTTATGCTCAGTTGCTTTCACTTGCCATGTCTTGAAGTCCAGCCTGTGTGAATGAAAAACAGTTATATTTTTTTTCATATTACAAAATGTTTAGTTTACCTATAAGCGATGTGGATGAAACAATCAAAGCTTTTGATCCAGCAATGGAGTGGTGAAACGCCAAATTTATAGTTTTCCTTATTGGGGACTTTTTCTTCAACTTTCGATGTATTCATTTCTTTCGGCAGGGCTCCACAAATGAAACATTTAGCAGAAGCTTTATTTCCGGAGAGTACGTTGCAAACCTTTCCGTCAATCATCGTCAGAAGAAATTCAAAGTTGACGTCAATCTGCACATTGTTGTCGGTGATTGTGAAAGTATGCAGCTCTTTGATTTTATCCTCAATTTCTGTTTGGATGTTCAAAATTGTGTGGGAATCTTCCTTAGTGAATACAAACTTGATTGGTCTACAGAAGGATGTTGAACATGGCCGCGGATTTGACCAGAGGATAGTGTTGTTTTCAATGTCGATAATTTTTAATGGAACTAGAGCCACGACAAGCAGGCTCTCATCTGAGCTCTCAGCCTCCGAAAATTTTTGTTTGTAGGTGCTATGTCCTGAGCTTCCATCAAAACCCCATTTGCATACAAGTTTTACCGTCCTTGAGCTCTCTACCGAAAGTTGCTGCATAATGCTTAGCGAGGTACAATTCATTAGGTCTTGCAAATCAACTTCAGCGGACGTTTCAGATGCGGAAACCTGCTTGGGAATGATTTTTTCCTTTTCCTTTTTCAACGCGTAAAGGCTAGGAAGCAGATTTGCATGTACCTCGTTTAAAGTACTTCGAAGCAGATTGTACTTTCTCTCGGATAAATCCAAGTCAATGTACAACGCCAGTGCTTGTGCCGCTGTCATAACCTTTTCCTGTTTTGCGCTTGAGCTACTTGATATATTGGCCGCAAATGCTAGCTCCTCGGGTTCATTATTATTGATGAGGTCTTCAACACGCCGTTTCTTGGTTTTATTTGAACATTTCTGAAACGGTTTTTGAGGTCTTCCCTTGGCGATGTTGAATGAAGACTCAGCAATTCCTTCAATATTTGTATTCGGATTGCGAGGAAGATTTACCGGCGAAGACAACCAGCCAGAGTTTTGCTTCTCGAATTTCTCGGATGATCGAAAGCACTTTGACCATTTTTGATCAATTCTTAAACAAAAGAATTTGCAAAACTGCTTTAACTCATTCTCAAGTTCCTCGGAGAAATCATCCGGGTTATATAAACCAGACAGAAACTTCGACACATGAGCTTTTCGTTGGGACGGATCAACGGAAAGCCACTGTTTATATATATCCATGTTATTGAGCGCAAGAGTATCACCTAGAAAATCGTTAACAGCTATTAATAGAGCAAATAAGAGCAGCTGGAATCACTTCCATTCTCTTAAGAATACTATAAGTGAGATCTGGTGCAATTTTCAGAGATGTGTTTTGATGTACTTTTTTTTAAATGCTGTTTGAAGTTGTAGATTATTTCTTCCTATATAACTTCATGCGCATGACTTGGAAGCTTTACTTATCACAATGATCGAAATATGTCCAACTGAAACACATTGAATTGGATTTTACTTACTTGATTTTATGCTTTCCATATCGATTTTCACAGTGAAAGGTACCGTTCGAAAACTTAGGCAATGAAAAAGATGCTTTTCACTAACAAGTAATAAATCACCCACTTTCAGCGATGGAATTGTTTACAAACACGAGTTGTTTTGATCGTCCCAGTGACCTCACGAAGATACTAATGCGCATACAGCGTAGTTTAAACATATGTTAATATCATGGCCTACTTGATTCGACTAAATACGAGGGTCGATTTTTCCATTTTTGTCCAAGGGACAAAGCACTGTGCGACGTCGAAACAGCCCAGCAATCATCGGAATGGCGCTTCCAAAATGAGTCGAAACCCAAAAAACTGCGTCTAAGTCGATCGCAAATCAAGGTTATGCTGACTGTTTTCTTCGATAGCCAAGGTGTGGTGCACTCGGAATTCCTTCCGGAAGGTCAATCGGTCAAAGCTGAATATTATTTGGGCGTTATGAAGCGTTTGCGTGAGAATATTCGTCTGCACTGGCTCACACATCACGTTTAGTTCGCGATTATTTGACCAAAAACAACGTTAACATCGTTCGTCAAGCGCCGTATTCGCCTGATATGGCACCATTTGACTTTTTCCTCTTCCCCAAACTCAAATTGCCGCTTCGTGGTGAACATTTTCAGACGATTGAAGTCATAGAAAAAAGAATTCGAAGAGGGAGCTTAAGGCGATACCAATAGAGGCGTATGAAAAGTGCTATAAGGAATGGAAAAACATGTTGGCATATGTGTATCGCCTCCGATGGTGATTATTTTGAAGGAGACAAAATAAATATTGAAGAATAATTTACCGTTTGTGTTCTATTTAACTTCGTGGACAGCATGCCAACGATACGTGGGGTTGAAGATGAGCGGGATACCGGCCTTTTGAAGCACGTCGACTTAAGCATTGTTATGTACGTGAGGAGATTCGTCCGTTACTTCTCGATTGGTGAGCAAGTTAGCCGATTTTATGACCTAGGGCTCGGTTTGGCAGGTTCCGGAGCTCATCCAGTAATCGAGCTGTCAACAAGCGCGCGCACGACAACCGACAACTCGAAATGGTAGTTTCTACTGCTGATTTTTTTTTGCGTGTATATAACCAAAAAGTGATTTCGTATCGTAAGAGCATCCGTATCGGGCGCAACTATCTGGGCGACTAAAATACTAGCGCATCGAGCTGTCATTTTAATTTAGTCACTCAATTTCACACCGGTCGCTACTATACTTTGTTACCGTATTCTGTATCGGTCGCTGCTAAACTAGTGCTCCACACGCTAAGATGAGAATACCAAAAGATCGTTATAAAGTAAAGATAATCGCTTAAAAGTGCACATACCTAAATTATGCGTAAACACAAATTACCTAATATTGGGCTTTGTGCACAAATTACGTAACGCATGAAGGGGAGGGATGGGGGTTGAGAAACCGTTACTTATTGTGACATATGGGGGAGGGGGGGTTTTAAAATCGTTACGTAACAAAATAACCAATTTTAGGGAAAATGAATTATGTCTATCTTTTTATTTTAGACCAAATTGTAAAGCTTCGATAAATGGAGACGTACTATTTAAATATGACCTACTAAACGAAATGTATCTTATGACGATTTGCATCCCCAATTGGCGCAATTTCCCATAATTGGTACATCTACACGCTGAGAAATGTATTGTTCTGTATAACTATAACAAATATTATTGTTGACTCACTGTTTACCCATAATTTTTATTCATTCAAACTATACCGATTTTATTTTTGAACCAAGAATAAATATTGTTGTTTCTCAAAGCGCTGCAAAGGAGGCTTCTATTGGAAACAAAAAGCACTTATTGTTGAAACAAAAAATAAGATTTTTGGAAGCAATGCACCTTTGCATTGACTCGACCTAAGCGGTGGAATTGTAACAAAAAATATATATGAATGTATTGTTATTTATATTAAAACCATTGAAATAATAATTATTTTTATTTACTTTTCAAAAGATTATGTTATGAAAATTCAAATAAAATAAAAAGTTGTATACTCAGTAGCAAAAAAAAGCCGAGCAAAATTTTGCTTCCAAAAAACGTCACGTTCAAACTCCTGTAAATTTGTCTATTATAAACATTTTTAACTGAATTATTGACAGCCCTATAACTAATGTATTAACCTCATGTGAACAAAATTTCATGTTCGTATGGTTAATAAATTTGAAGATTTGATAACACATGTAAAAAAAGTCATTTTTGGACATACCAATTTCTAAAATACGTACTTCTGTGAAAAATTTAGGTAGCGTAATAAAAATTTCACCATAGCCTAAAAAAGTATAGGAAATAAATTTGAACTGTTTTCATCAAGTGGCGTTAAATTTGATGCACCAACATGAGTATTTCCATTTTTCACACGGTATTGACCATGGTGAAATATCGGTGCAAAAAAAAGCCGAGGCTAAGTTACTTTAATGAAATAAGTGGACTGATGTTTGCAATCTTTATCAATTTTAAGTTACACAAATAAAATGATTGAACTGTTGTCTGGATACTACAATTTTGAAACAAATGAGAATTAAACATAAAAGCATCAACAATAACAGTTTTTATGATGTTTTTATTAAAGGGGGGGAGTCTGGTCACGTGTTACTTATTGTTACATAGGGGAGGGAGGGGGTGCAAAATCCCGTTTTTTTTTGCGTTACGTAATTTGTGCACAAAGCCTTGGGTAATAGTATTGAAGGAAGATAAACGGTAAATAATACCGATTTTTTTGGCATTAATTATAAGTATCAATAAAGTATGGTTGAATCCAAGTAAAGCTGAAGTGAGATTAAACATAGTAGTATCTAAAACTGAAATCGGTAATAACTTTCTGGCTATTTTTCAAACTGTATGGAAGTGACCATTATCGACGATTTTCTGCTAGCTTTATCACCAATTACTTTGCTTAAACTGCTCGAAAAACCTTTTTTCAAGAGCATTATCTACGACGTTTAACCTCACTTTTGCATTACCTGGTTTCCTCCATTAAAGAAATCGTCTGCATTGCCCCAACATTATGACACGTTCATAATTTCATTTTAACCCTCGAAATGGTAGTTTCAACCAGGGGGTGCGACTCTATCTCAGATGCAGGATATTTTTTGTTATGCTATTGTGCGATGTGCGCACGCTTAGTAAAAAAAATTTTAAGATTTTTTGAAGAAGTTTAAAAATTTTTCCCCAAAAAATACACCACGATGCAAGTAGATGGATTAAGATTCACAAGCTGAAACAAGATTTTTCAAAGATTGATTCGCTAGCGTGAGATTTTTCGATCATCTTGAATCTGGATTTAGATGTGTCGCACCCCCAGGTTTCAACTGCGGTTTTTTTTTTTGCGTGTAGTCATAATAGCGTAAATTGAGATTACCGTGTGCGCCACTATCGCGTTGCTAAATTTGAGCGCCCGATGCTTTCCGATAGTCGCGCCAGGGGGCGCGACTCTATCTCCGATGCAGGATTTTTTTGTTTTGCTTTTGTGCGATGTGCTCACGATTAGTAGATAGAAAGAAGATTTCAAAGATTTTGATGCAGATTTTAAAGATTTACTGCAAAAAGATGCAGCACGATGAAGGTTGATGGATTAAGATTCACAAGCTGAAACAAGATTTTTCAAAGATAGATTCGATAGCGTGGGATTTTTCGATCATCTTGAATCTGGATTTAGATGTCCCCCGGCGGCCCCCAATTTTCTCCCTTTTTTTTTGGCGCCCTACGGTTTTTAGTGATGGTGAGGGTGATCAAATATAGTTTAGTCGCGCACCGCTATGGATGCTCTAAACGTTTAAGTTTATTCTCGGTATCACTGCTCCTAATTCTCAATACACCTAACACTCATACGATTCCCTAAAATCCGGGAGAAAATGAGGCTTTCGGTGGGCATCGTGATCTACGGTTGGGTGTAGACAAGCCGCGCGGGTCCCATTCCGGAACGGCCAGAAATCTCCTGGGGTCAAAATCTTGTTTCAGTACATGAAAAGAACGCTGATGATGGCAAAAGGATGGAGGAGGATGCAAGTAAATGTAGATGCAAAAAAAGTTAAAAGATTTTTAGAAGATGGATTCGCTAAAGGAATATTTTATACCCAACTAAAATTATGAATCAGATGTCCAACATGTCGTTTCTTTCGAGATCACTGATTAAGTAGAACTGCACATATGTTTATACAACCGCTCTATTTATTAACATATTCAGACTTAACTCACATCCCTTACTTTCAGTCTAACACACAACAGAACACGCTTCACACAATCGTAATTAAACATTTTCCACACAACACCTTGCACGCACTAGACTCTTCTAACATTCAGAATCAGATGATTGCAATCACGCTTTCCCAGGTTTGTTCAGCTCATCGAAACTAGACAGCTCTTTCACCACCAGCTCCGGCTTGTTGCGATAGTTCGGATACAACTCCCGGATGGCCTTTTGGATCTCGACATTCAACTGATCCTGTGAAATTCCCGTCGGAACGACAATCTCCCTCTGCTCAAACTGCCTTCCCTGGTTGTCGGTGATGGTCAATGCACTCGTCAGAAGGGCAACCAACGAAAGCAGCACCAATCCCTGAACGAAGAAGCCACCTTTGAACGCCATCTCTTTCCGATCCACCCTTGCTAGCTGACTACGAATGACTAATCGTTCTGCGGTTGTGATCTGTGCCATTTTATACCTCGTTTACGAGATTGCATTCATAATGCGATGAACATGCGAGAAACCACATCCCGTCAAGACGATAGCCCAAAACGGGGGTTGCATAATTTAAGTTCCTCTCTCGACCCAGTCACCCGCAGACAATAATTCGTGGTGCGTCATAAAGAGAATGAACAGAAGAAACCGGCCTGGAAAAGTGCATAAAACCGAAAGAAGATGCTTCCCTCCCACCAACAAATAAAAAAAAAATTGCGAGGTGCAGCTCTCAGTTTTCGGTGAGAAGAGAACGAACCGAAACTGAAAGTCGTTGTGAAATGTCACCCAATGCTGTTGCCTTGGTCACGGTTTTGCCAAACTGGTTTTCTACCAGATCCAACCGCAGTTCCTCGTTACGATCAGAACCATCCTCCTTGCCTGGTGAAGATGCAAACCATTTTAAAACTAGATCCCACCAGCTGGTTTGGAGCTTTTATGCATAAAATTCGGCCAATGTCGTGTAAAAATTTGCATCCCGGTCTGATTTGAAGATGACTGGACACGATCGTAACAGACTGTTCCATTGACGGCTCCATTATGCTAATGCTGAATTCACACTTCTAATTTTGCATTTCGAAGCGCAGAAAGTTATAAAGGCGTAGCTCGTGGGATATTTAAAGGACTGAGCAGACCCTGAAAGTTTCGTGCGTTTATAAAATTGGAGTAACAATTACCAGACGAAAGCCCAGAGGCACGAAATTCCTCGGACTCTGGTGCGTTGGATAGAAAGTAGGAGTACTGAATGTAATTCATAGCTTATTTAATGAACTGTGAAGTTGTATTGATAGTAATGAACATTCTGTTGCTGTACTGAACGTAGATAAAAATTGTATAATTGTTATGAATGTATAACATAAATTATTTTTTTATACTGATGTTAAAGGAATTAAAAAAAAGTGCAGCGTATTTATAGTACAGTCGGAATTCGGTGTTTGGGCCTTTAATACTTGGGCTACTTTTTAGTTGAGCCAGTTCTCAAGGCTTGAGTCGCATGGTTTCCGAAACATCGTTTTCTACGTATTGAATAACCTTGTCAAGCGATACTAGCTCGTCAGAAAAATCCTCCTTTCTTGTCGGTTCCTCGTCGGTACACAGAAAAAAATCTGGTAGTAAAAACCACCATTTTACCCGACTATGCCTATCTTTAAAACTACCATGAAATTTCAGTCAAATTTACTACGTTTATGGTAAAAACTTCAACATTTATGGACAGACCTCATATTGATATCAACCGCATCATGGTCGATCTAATCGCAGGCATGGTAAAATCAAACGCATTTATAGTCAGCTGAAAATTGTTGGTGTTTGCGCTTAATTTAACCCTCGAAATGGTAGTTTCTACTGTGGTTTTTTTTTTGCGTGTAGCCATTTGTCATTTGCCATTTTTCCTTCACTGTGAAAAATTTTGTAAGAAATTTTTTTAAGATTATATTTTTTCCGAATTTTTGAGTAAATTTCATTATATTTTGGAGACAAAAAAATTTGTTCTACGATGAACTATTCTTGAGTTATGAATTTTCAAAGTTAGGGCATCTTCAGCGGCGGTCTATTTTTAGATCAACTTTATACTTGATTTGCATCAGCGAAACTTGAATAGAACTAGACCAACTTTGCGTTCTCCGCACCGGTGTTGTAATTCTTATTGTTAAACCCGCCAACACCTGTCATCCTGTCGATCATTCAACATCAGAGATCAGAAGTTTTTTTTTTCAGAGATCGCAGATTCTTCACAAACATTTTGCCATTGATTAGGAGCTATTTGCAAGTGCTTATCATGACCAATCTATTAATAAACCGATTGTTTACTTTGAAAACTTCATTACTTTTCATTTCCGAGCAATCTTGTCAGCGTTTTCCGGAAAATGCAGTGGCTGTAAAAAAAACTTAGACAAGCATTCGTTATTTAGAAATGAAACGAAAAGGCAATTCACTAGCACCGGGAGCAACTTGAGGTAATTATCAGCATCCGAGGCGAGCAACACAAGTTTATGTACGCCGCCAGCATCACACGCAGAAAACACGGTTACTTTTCGGCTCACAAATATACCTCAGAATATAATCAATAAAATTGAGTTATTGTTTAGTAAAAGCTGAAATTTTACTCATTAATTGGTATTATCAAGTAGCGTGTAGTGTCTTGGAACGGTATTTTTCTTGTTTCAAATTGCTGCAAGAATAGATCAAAACATATACCAGTTTTAAAATGATGCAAAATAGATCCAGTACCGGTGCACCGATGTTGCGTTTGGTCTAAAAAAATAAATCCAATCCACGATTTGGATCGCCGTTGAAGATGCCCTTAGTGATGTAAAGTGTCCTTTGCGTAACGACATGACGCCAAATCAGGCCAAAACACTACTTGACCTTCGTGCTGCCTGATCATCGGCAATAATCGCTTCTCGAGACATTCCTTAACGTATTTCTGAATGTTCATCGTCTCCGTTGTGATGTACGGACTAGATGTTTTACCAAACTCGCATATTGCCTGCCAAACTATAACTTTCTTACCGAATTTTTCGGTAAAAATTTCCTTCTCCGTTTCGGGGATGTCTTTGTCTTCGCTTACAGTATAGAATTGTGGTCCGGGAAGCGTTTTGTAATCTAGTTTCAAATACGTTTCATCGTCCATTATCATACACCCAGAATTTCTACACAATAACGAATCGTAGAGTTTGCGGGCCCGTGGTTTCACGGACGCGGCCTGTCTTGGGTTCCTTTTGGGTTTTTTTCTGCTTCCGGTATGTTTTTAGCGCAAGTCTTTCTTTGAGACGTATGACGTTACTCGACGAGGTCCCTAGTTTTTTCGCAACATCCCGAACGTAAGTCGCTGGTTTTCGCTTGTAGGCATCCCTGATCTTTTTATCGATATCCGGACTAACAGGACCGGATTTGCTACCACTCTTCGGCGCACCTTCAAACGTTCACTGTTCTCTATATTTTCGAATTGCAGATCGTACCGCTCCGACGCTTACACCCTCTTCCTTGGCCAATTTTCTCAAGGAGAGTCCGCTCACAGTGCACCATTTGTGCACGATACTTTTTCGTTGTTCCGAAGTAAGACCGCGCATTTTGATAGCTAACACAAAACTGTGCACTTTTTTGATGCTATGTCATTCAGAAATGTGCAAACAAAAGGACGCAGCCAAAACATGTTGCAATATTTCATTATATTCAAAGTGACCGCTAAAATAAGGTGTGCTTATACTTTCTGGAACAGTCGTTATATACAATGAACTCAGCTCGTGTGAATGTGTGTGTGTTGTGTATGTGTGTAACGAAATTTCCAACTCAGTTTCTCAAGCAACTACTACCGCAACTACCGATTCGGATGAAAAAACCGCCAAATGGAAGGTACTGTAGCCCTATATGCCGGTTTTGAATTTATTGGAATCGGTTAATTGGTTCCGGAGATACCCCCGGGGAAGTGGAAAATTTCTGACTTGGATCAAAACCCATTATCCGACTCCTCAAATTACATGAGAATTCAAAAATAAATCCAATGCTGATGATATCAAAAGTCCATAACCACATTGGCTACATCCTGGTTGATGTTCCGGCTACTCCCAGGAAAGTGGTCAGATTCGGATTTGGATCAAAACCCATCATGTGATATATCAAATCACATGAGAACTCAAAAATAAGGGAAATGGTGATATCAAGTTTCCAGGACCACAATGACCACATCCGGGTTCGTATTCCTATTACTCCCAGGGAAGTGGTTCATTGGTTCATAAATTTAGGATTTTATGTTCAAATAAATTTACATGTTATGTGAAGAAACTTAAACAAGTTACTCGGCTTTTCAGCTAGTCTTATGCTCCATTTACTGTGCATGAGAACTTAACAAACATTTTTTGCTTAATAAAGGGTTAACAAAGAAAGCAAAATAACAGAAGCCTCAATACAACGTACAACACATTAAGAGTCATAAATTATGTCACGCAACATTGAGGAAAAATATAGTCAATTCCTCCCCACCCTATTTTCATCACGTTTTTCCTGTACTTTGGTTGTTACAAAACTTCAAACTCTATCCTCTTAGAGCGTATAATGTCCAATAACAAGCTTTTTGTTTTGTTGAAACAAAAATTACGGGCAGAAGCGGGGATCGAACTTTCACTCAGTGCTTCGTTTGCATTAGTATGTGTGATCACGTTGCATTGCATTAATATGTGTGATATGTAATAATTCAATCCGTCCCCAAAATGCAGCCTAACAGGATTTACTGATTTCCTGTCGGAAGAATGTACAGTCCAAATGTGAAAGTGCAGACTTTATGCTAATTAGCCGGATTTTGAGCTTTAAAATTGATGATAGAATATTTTAAAAATGAAGTCGCTACCAAAATTATAAAAACTACAAATATCTTAAATAGATTCATGTTTTATCTCTTAAAATTCCTACTTTTTCTTAAGACTATAACCTATTATATTTCATTTTCTTTCATCATAAAAATTGAAGATCGGTCCAAAAAGTGGTTAAAAAGTTATAATTTTTTTCTCGTTTTTTGGACCACCCTATCTAGAAATGTGTCACCCTAAACAAAATGAAAAATTTAAGTCATACAATTTCCGAAAAGGAACAAACCTACCAAATATTGCGAAATTCTAAAATCCACTTCATCTTTTTGGTATGAAATTGCTGAATTATCAAATGTTGCGGATGTTCCGGAACTTCCGAAAGACCAGGCAATGGCCCCACAGAGCCATAAATTGTTCTCCACATCGCATTATTTTTCAATTTTATGTACAAATGGTTTTGAAAAAAATTGTATTGCTTTAGGACGAGACTAATGAATTTACCACTTTATCGGATGTTCCGGATATTCCAGGGGACCATATCTCGGTAGTGTGACCCAATTCGTTAATTTAGATAGCATATTTGAAATAAGCGGCCCAAAATTACTTGGAAACACATAACTTAGCTGTGTAAAATCAATTTTTAGACTTTTTTTCCGCCTTTTGTATGGAATGGAATCACTGTGCATTGTAGGATTTTTTGAAGAAGAAAATGGGTTCATCAGATTTAATGATCAAATCGGCTTGGAACCCCTTCAAAGGCAAAGAGAAATCCAATATCCTGTTTTTGTTTTGTTTTGTTTTTCGTTATACTTTCCTCTTTTCAGTCATAACTCCTTCTCTCTCAATTTTCCCTATCAATCTCCTCCTATCCCTAACCAATGCACGGAAGCTAATGGGGCAACAGGGCCCGTTAGTGAAAGTGGCGGCATGCTATACGGATTAGTATGCACGAACGCTTAGGCTATTTAGGTTCTCACTCAGCTTAGGTGCAGATCGGTGGGAAGTTGCCTGCCAGGGTGGGGGTTGATCAATAACAATAACAATAACAATGTTCTTTATATGACATATAAAGATTTCAGATTCCCAGGTTTTCTTAAATAATTTAATCGAGGCTATGCTACATTGTATACACACTTAAAATATTTTACAGTATTCGGTAATTTTTTACCGAACTTTCAACAGCTGAACGTTCGGTAATCAGATTTACCGGATTTCGGTGAAATTTTACAGTATTCCGGTAAAAAAATTACCGGAATTTGTCAAATTTTACCGAAATCCGTTAAATTGGATTACCGTACGTTCAGCTGTTGAAAGTTCGGTAAAAAATTACCGAATACTGTAAAATACTCTAAGTGTGTAAGCTTTAAGTTTAATAACGGAAACGCAAGTCTTTCTACATTTACAACAGGACAACAATATACATACATGTGTAATAGTTGTTATGGTTTCACATAATAATATCCATTCACTATATTTTACTTACTATTCTATATGCAATTGCCTACTGATTTTACATTTTCATCATTATCATTACCTGTTTTTTCATTACTCGGATTTTCATCGTTTATTTAAATATTATTTTATTATGTTATTACCTCGGAGCGTATGGTACGGTCCCAAGTAGCACAACTTGTTTCAATAGAGCATAAAAATCTCTCTTGAAACAAATTAGGGATAGTTTTATGTGGCTATGTACCGAAAAATCATACACAACAGCAACGCAAAAAGCGCAAGGGTGAAGCTTATTTGCACCTTGACATTGTTTCTAAAGAGTGTCAATAGCATTTTTTTAAACTTTCAAATTTTGTAAATCGCGTTGCAAAAAAGTAAAATGATACCGATGTTTAAATGAATGCGAGGATAACTTTTTTTTTAATGGATATCGTTATCAACCAAACATTCTTGATCAAAATATTGAAAAGTAAAATGATCTGAATATCGTGTTGGAATAATTTTATTTTTTCAACGCTTTTAGATTTATGGATCAATATTCTGTTCTACTACGAAAATTACAAACGTCCCTGAATAAATTCTCGAGAATATAGCATTGCTTCAGAACTTGAAAAAGAAAAATTTGTGCAAAATTAGGTTTTCATTTGGAAGAATCATTCGTAGAATAGTAAATCGTTACAAGTTCATGTTAGGTTCAAACTGTGGAAGAATGAGTGAAATTTTAAAATCTTATTTTGTATTGCAAAGTTTTGGCATATGGTGTCTACGAAAAAACCAAATACACTACCGGCTAAAAAAAATCATGAATCCATTTTTAACACGTAAAGTGCTTATAAAATATTTATTTTTGCAGACATCTTTAAATTAAAGATATTTGAACAATAGCCAAATTAGTAGTTTGATAGTGAGTTTTCTTTGTTAACTTCGCATCTAATTTACTTAGAATTAAAAACTACTGAATTCCACATAGTTAAATAATAATAAATTGAATATTAAATTAAACTAATAGCGGCTTATTTGTTCAAAGAATATACGAAAAACCACAAGCCAGAAAAATTCAATCGTATGATTGCTTAAAGGAGCTAAAACAGTCGTTTCCTGTTCTGAAGCATAATCAGTTTTATAAATTATTTTAAAAAGACGACAACATCGTCTTATCATATAAGTTGATCGTTAAAACCAATCTTGATAAATTTAATTTTTATTATTACTTTAAGCATTTCATTTGAAGCTTTATTCGCTTACCTCATCACAAAATTTCATGTAACAAATTTATACTGAACAACTTTAAAACAACTCCATTATGATTATAATTGTGTGTGTGTGTGTGAGTGTGTGTGTGTGTGTGTGTGTGTGTGTGTGTGTGTGTGTGTGTGTGTGTGTGTGTGTCTCCAATCTAACACCCATCGGCCGACAAAGGTATTATAGAAGAAAGATGATTACAACAATCATTGAAGTGACCATTGGAAGCAGCTTCAATCCGGGAGCTAGAAAGTAATAGCTCTACTGCAGATCCAGCAACCCATTTCAGAATGCCTGGAGAGTCACGCCCATTCCGAGGTTACTTTCACATACAATAAGCCCCGCGTGTTAACATTACCGATATCATTTGGATAAAGGCACTGCAACACACTTCCAGATTTGGAAATTTTAAATTTCCAAACCAGGCACGTATATAGTATTATTTGAAAATAAGATTATTGTTATATAGTTATAATCAGATAGATCTCACCCATGGCCGCCTCCTCAACACTATCTTGTTTATTCGTAAAAATAAAAATTTTCGACATTGATTCGTAATTAATTTCATGCACTCGTGATTAAATAAGCGCAAAAATTAACGTTGCTAAACCGCCCGATAGATATGTAACCTACATAACAGGACTCTGTACACCACGTGGTGAATGCACCTAAAATAACGTGCAAGCTTTTCGCGTTGTTTTCGTTTGTTGCTTCTGACCAGCAAATGGCCGTTTTCAACATTGCACTAATCTTCTTTTTTTTTTCATTCTACACTCTGACAATAACGCAAATCCCCGCTATGAGGCGACTCTATAGTCTATATCGAACTTCAAAACTGCTAATAATCATCGATTCACTCGCGGTAAAGCGCAAAAGCACTCTAATTTAATAATTTATGTCCGGGTGTCACAATACTACCACTAATAAACAAAACTAAGCTGATGTTACTCTTCTTCCGGGTGCGGGGGCGATGCACAAAAAACAAAATAAAACGGGGAAATACAACCGACACTCACACACAAGCTCACACATTTTGAGAGGGAATCGATTGTATTCACTACTGCTTACACAATGCTCGCGAAGATATTATGATTTCACTGTTAGTTCAAGTTAAATTTTTTAGTTTTGAAAATAGGCATAGTCTGGTAAAATTGTAGTTTTAACCACAAATTTTTTTTCAGTGTACGTTATTTATAGTCTTCTTCACTATAGACACTGTATATAGACCAGACAACAATTGTCTTATGCAGCCAAACGACCTGTCAAAAAATGCAGCCAAACGGACTTTCAACTTTTGATTCACTTCAAAGGAGCAAGTATTGTGATCAAGTGTTGTTTTGACAAAAGCCAATTATGAACACATAAGGGATTTTCTATTTCCATATTCAGTAAATGTAAGTATTTTCGGTGTATTATTTATTACCTTTTGGATTACTAAAAATGAACAAAATTCAACAACAACAAAGGTAATCGCGCCAGGAATTACATCGAAAATGTCATGTTCTCCATCTCCGCCAATTTTATCTGGTTTCAGCAGATCAAAATCGTGGAAGCTGTGAAGTTCCCTGTAAAATAACATACGGTTTGTCTTAAAATCCTCTATGAGTTCTATAATATTGACAATTACCTCAGTAACGCTTTGTTCGGATCGTTTACAGGACCGGACTTGAACTGAAGATTGGAGCTTTCGGCCGAACGTATTTCCTCTCTATAGCTTGCATCAGTCTGGTCCAGGTGTTCATTTCAGAGCTGGTAAATCTCACGGCCATCATGTGACGACGAAAAAATAGGCCATTTCACTGTCACGAGAAGAAATGAACTATCATGAGCTTTCTTGTCAATCTCACACCATCATGCAGTCATGAGATTTTCTCTCATACGATTTTGTTTAACAAATTTCTAATTAATTTACTTGAAATAAGCCAAGCAATAACATGTTTTCATGTTTTTTGTGATGAAACTTACAATAATATCAATAAATGCGCTTGTAATAGCGATAGCAAAAACACTGTCACGTACTGTCATGACGAAAAAATCGATGAGATTTAGAAGAAAATCTTCGTCATCGTTTTCTCGACCGATGAGATTTTCAGACGTAGGGCGGTGAAAATCGTTAGTCATTATTCATTGAAAATGACATTTGCCAGCCCTGGTTCATTTTCCACTGTCGCAGTTCCCAAAAAAGATCCTCCATTGCAATCAACGCCAGTTTCCTCTAAGAACTCGTACTCCAGATATTCCGCCACACTGCCGTTGCCCTCCAAGGGAATCAAATATTGCGTTTCGTTGATACCAATATCCTCCTTTTGTTTTGGTACATGCCGGTTTTCTCCACCCCACGCAGATGATCAGATTCCAGCCAATTAAAATCTTCGAAGCTACTTCTCTTTCTCTTCCTCGTACTCAACTGTGTGACATTGTCATAAAACGGAACAGCATCCTGGACTTTTCGAGTCTTCCCGTTCATATCGAAGTAGAGATCGCTAGCAAGAAAATGTAACTGGATATATTTGTTATAATTAGTAATGGAGAAAACAAATTATAGTATTTTGAATTTACATTGCACAGCCTATGGCTTCCCAGAATCTGAAAATCTGCCAAAAGGCCGCAGAATGCAAGCCATTTCTGCCTTATATTATTTATTTTTGGAAACCGGAAGAAACCCACAGAATTCACTTCACATCGCGAGTTATTGCCACAATTTCGCTCCAAACAATTCATTTTTTACAGGGCACTTTTCACTATGCTTTTTAATGAATATCTTCAAACGGAATCAAAACAAACTACCAACATCGAAACCGAATTACAAAAAAATTGTATGATTTTGCGTTGTCCGGTCTATATACAGTGTCTATATTCTTCACGCCTTGTAAATGTTGAAATCTATGTTTTTATGGGGAAACTATTTGGCTTCAGATCTTCTTCTTTCTTAGCGTTTCAAGCTTATTGCTTTTGCAATATTGCTTGCTCTCAACTTAGTGTTCTAAATGCACTTCCACAGTTATTAATTAAGAGCCTTCGATGCCAGGATCGACCTTTACCAACTAAACTAAGGAAGGACCCGTTAGGCTTTGGATAGCAGATGAATAAAAAGGGTTTAAAGGCTAGCACGCTCAAACTGAAAATGAGCTTTCGTATATTGATTGCTCTTATCGAGCCGATAGCAGCTTTGCTGCTCCGCACACACATGGAGTGCTGATGCAACAGTAAATTGACTCCACCAATCGTTTCTTGATCCCAAGCCGTCATCGACTGGTTGTCCTTCGCCACACCGATTACCACGGGATATCTAGGCTTCTCCGGTGACATGAAATACATGTTGTCATTAACTAAGAGATGACTTGCTCCGGAATTAAGCTTAAACGTAACTTTGCTGTGGTTAACATCCGCAGACTTATTCTTACCAGCCATGAAAGTAACACCCTTGTCCTCGGAAACGACGTTAGCTTCAGCTTGCAGCTTGATTCTTGTGGTTCTTGTGGCAACTCGCCCGAGAATTTCTGAGGATTCTGCATAAATCCAGCGAAAGCGGCAGGCTTTTCCCACCCCATCCGATCAGTTTTTTTTTCAGTTCTTCGGTTAACAAACGCTCACGAACCACATCCAGATCAACGTGTCTTCACTCAGATTCTCCAACGCTGTTATCAGGGGATCATAGGATTCGGGAAGGTTCACAAACAGTTGCCTACTTCTTAAAGCTTAGCCCCACCAGATTTGGGTTGTCGAACCAGTTTTCCAAACATCTTGAGGTGCTCCTTGATCGACGTTCCTTCCACCATCTTTAGTATGGCAGGCTGCTCAAGACAAGAGTTTGCGAGGAAATCGACTTCTTGCCTCGAGACTCTAGCACGGTCCAGACTTCCTTCACAGTATTCTGGATAAGGTCAACCAGCCTTTCGAGTATGTTAACTCGAAACTTTCTCTTTTACTAATTAAATGACCACACTAGTTCGGTGAAAAATGATTGTTTACAATCTGAATGCAGTTGTCAAACGCTTTTTGAATCAGTTAATCTATACATTGAAACGGCTCAGTATGATGCATCAAAAATACTATGAATGATAGCGTGCACGTTACACACAAAAAAATAAAGGTTTTCAACCAAACTGTGCTAATTATGATACCCCCATTGTAGGTTATTTTTGAATAGTTGAATATTTGAACTCGATCAATGTAAAATATATGTTTTGTTTTCTAATTAAATTAACAATTCCAACCCCCTCTGGCACCCTTACTACACCAGTGAATCTTGTCTGAATAAATTGGCAAACCGGTGATATTCATTCACAAAGCAAATGTCAAAGCCCTCGAATTTTTCGCTTTCAAGGTCAAATTGTTCCATATGTTTCTATATTTATGAATAAATCATTTTCAAAGCATCTAAACGACATACCCAAACTCCTTATTAGCTGCCAAGATGTTCGGGTAGGCTTTGTTGTGACAATCCCCATTGAAATCATCCGTGTCGAGAGTCCAGAACATGACACCACCCAATCCCTTCTCCTTCACATATTTGGACTTGATAGCAACGGTCTCTCCATCATCATAGGTAACCCATTGGTCGCCCTGAACGGCCACTTTCACGCCAACGTTTCGCAGAAAAGCAGTTTTCCACTTTCCATCCTTCATCATCTCGCACAGTTCGTTATAACCCAAAACGCCGACACTCTTAGTGAACGGCCCGGCCCTTCCAGGGCCCTGAACAACAATTCCCGAGTTAACAGAAGCAGTTGTTCCAGGTTTCAGCGTGAATGTCTTTGCCATCGTTGAAATTCCCAAATTGATCTTACCTAAGGAACAACCACTTTTACGAATATAGGTTATAGCTCCATCAATAGATTCAGAATGCATGACCGGTTCCGGGTAGAGTGGTCCGTCAACACTTGTCTTATCTCTAACACTATAGTCGTATCCCATGAGGGACACAAAATCCACCGTTTCGCATATGGCCGGCATATCGTAGGCAGCTTGAATTGCGCTGGGAGATCCACTGATCGCGGTGGATAGGATCTTGTTGCGATGTCGAAATTTTTCCCGCAGTGTTTGCAGAAGTAGAACGAAATTTCCCCGATCCTCAGGAATACCACCCCTCTGGAAAATTTTCATCGTTTAGTAAAACATGCAGATGTCAGAAAAAAAAAATTCTCCTAAAGTCACCAACCAAAGTAGGATACTCCCAATCAACGTCCAGTCCATCGAAGCCAAAATGTGCTAAGAAGCGCAGGGCGCTATCAGCAAACGCATTTCTAGTTTCCTCCTTTTCCGCCATCTTGAAATGTCAAAATTCGAAATGCAATAAACAAGAAAATCATTTCAAAATTGTTTCCATCTCACCAAAGAGTACTTCTCCGACCCTTCGTTCCAACCGCCAATTGCCAACAGGACCTTAAGGCATGGACTTTCCTCCTTCAATTCCACGATCCTTTGATAGCCCTCTGAAATATGCGTCGTAATCATGCCACGTGGAGTACTGGAACAAACTGGATTCCAATGATCGTGCACTTACTGTTCACGTTGATGTCGTTCTGGTAGTCCAACGAGTCCACGCCTCCGGCCAGATTCAACCCAGCGAAGGTGTACACAATGTGGGTACAGTAGCTCGGAATTATGTAGCTGATGTTGAAGGCTCCTTCTCCTTCGCGATAAACCGACCAGCTTGCCAGGTTGCAAATGACATTGTAACGCTCTGTTAGAAATGATGACGACAACTATCAATTATTTTGTTAAAACTAATCAGTTTATAAATTTACTTTCTCCGCAGGATTTGCCAGCAGCAATTACTTGAGTAACAAAGGCCACACAACTCAATAGAAAAAGTGTATTCTTCATGATTTGCGAGAATAACGCAGTCAACTGAACCGATAAATCACCTCACCTGAAATGATTCTCGCGATGCCAAACGAATGCTTTGATTATCAGCGGTGATTACTGGTTGTCCATGTTTTCGTTAAAAGCATCTGGAGGAAAGACATTTTTTAGGTTCAGGGACGTTCAAAAATACACAATCGTAAATACATATTGAATAAAGATAAAAGAGAGCTAAATTAGACCGCTATTCGATTTTTCAGACGTGTCTTTATTCCCAAGATAATTTGTTTTCCCGAAGCATAAACATATTTTCGGTTACGTCTTCAACGATTGTTAAAGAGAAACGAACCAGAGAGAGGAACTTACAGAACAGGAGATTAATACTTTGGAATATGTGATGTGATGTGATGTGATAAAGGCTGACTAAAAGTAAATTGGTACGCACAAAAAGACCTGTAATTCGTGATTCAATAAGTTTAAAAAGTCCATTAATGGTTGCATTACAGTACTTTTATTAAAACTTCAAAGTTACAAGTGTTACAAGAGTCTTGCACGCTTTTTTTTTCATTTGCCGGTTTGGATGTTTACCGGTTTTGTATGGCTTATATCCTTCCCTGGCAAGGATGTTCCGCACCGTTTTAAAGTTGGCGATGTACCCACATTTCGGATCGAAAGACCGGGGTTGGCTGACGATCCTTGGTTCCGGTTTTGACGTATGACTACGTCTTTGTTTTCTATACTGCGGACTAATTAAAAAAAAAAACTATTGCGACCGTCACGAAAAGCGGTCAGGGTTTGAGCGTTAATATCTCAGTCGTTTCTCCATACATTTTCAAAATGTTTTGCGCAATCGATTGGAAATATTTTCACATTGATTCCAGTATTGAAAACTATTGATTTTCAACATAAAAATATTAAAAATAACGCATATTAAAGATTATTTCTTATAATTTCACTTTGCAGAGTAAATTTACTAAATGCCCAGTATTTTCCTATCACAGACATGAAATGTAAGTAAGGGAGATCTCATCTGTAGCAGTGAACGATTTAAAAAGGGTACACCTTCACAAAATGCATCATACTCTCGTCAGCCTTGGAGCTGTTCAGAGCGACAATGAGCCAGTATGGAATTGGCAGCTGGCGGTGACAAGTATCCTGCCAGTATAGGAATTCAAAACCCATTAATGGGTAAAATTTCACCCATTTTTCAAACCTGTATGCAGCTGTATAAAAATGGGAAACAAAAAAAATATGAAAATGGGTAAAAATTTACCCACTTGGATAATTTTTTATTTAAAAAAATATGGGTATTTATTTTACCAGTAAATGGATTTGAAAAATATTTCAACTTTTCTTTTGTTAGCTCCTGCCATTCACCTTATCCATCTTATCTCTAATCAATTTTCCAAAAGTGGTTGACTATGGATTGACCTCTTTCTTGCCTCTATTTTCAAAAGTTCGTAAAAATACCACCATCGCTTGAGAGGCTGCAGGATAAGTAGGACTAGGTGTTATAAATATGTACGGTATAAGAATAATTCTTCATATTGCAAGTCTGAAGGATCGCAGCCGGACACTGGACCGCCTCCATCCAAGGTTATGTCTATTATGAGAAAAAAAGCTAAGGTTTAATAGTAAAATTAGCTAAGCTAAGTTGAGGTTATGGGTCCAGTGACTTGACCATTAGTATATATCAACACATGTAAATAGGAAAGCTTAAAGGCAAACAATAACAACGTCGTGTGAAACAAAATCCTTTCATATGTCAGCCTTATGAAATTCCACGCATGGTTCATAAGATGAACCTTATGAAATTTCTAAGATTTTTTGGCTGAGTGCAAGATCGGATGGCAGGAGCTAACGAATGAAAAGTTGACATATTTTTACTATCCATTTATTGGTAAAACAAATACCCATATTTTTTTTTAATAACAAATTATCCAAGTATATAATATTTTACCCATTAATGGATTTTCGATTCGTACCGTGTGGAGGGTATTCTGACAAGCAACCATTGGCAACCATACTGGACGATTTCAATTATCTGCTAATAACTGTTGCAAATATGAAGCTAGTATTGCTGGCTAATGCATCGTCGCACAATATTAGTAAAAATGTGAATGAGCCATACGACAGGTCCAAAGAAGATCGATCAAACATGGACCATTTAAAACCCGTTCTTTTTAGGAAGACCAATTTGATTTTCACAGGTAAAGAGATTGTTTGGATTGGAATATATGTAAAGGCCAGTATGGACTTAAAAAGTAGAGAGGTTACGGAATTTTGTTCAATATTACCAAGTAGAATTTTGACAATTGATCTGCATGGAACGAAATGTACCCTTCACTTACGGAATAATCGAGCGGAATATTTTTCCGAAAGTAAAAGTGACAGCTTCCATTCGTTTGCGTAGAAACCTTACAAATTCCAAATTTATTTTTCGTTCTTTTGTAGGTTTTGAACACCCGACAAACTGTTGTTTTGGGCATCTTCAGCATTTTAACCAGCTTGGAACCGGACCACTCCGGATTTTCCAGGTGTTTGTGCACAATATGTTTTCTTCCTTCAGCTGAGAATACACTGTTTGACGAAACGCCAAATATTTGGCAAATTTTGGAAAATATATTTAACCAACGTGTGATCGCCAAATATATTTGACCAAATATATCAATGGCAACTATTTGGTTTGTGTTTGTCGTTACAATTATTTGACAATTTGTTAAATAGTGTGATGCTCTTTGTCAAATTTGTTTGCTCAATACTAGCATACAATTTATTTGACACTCTGGAAATTCTTGAGTGGCAAACATGAGCAAATTCATACACAGAAAAAAAATGAGCAAATTCATACACAGAAAAAAAGTCCGTTCTGAAATTCGTCAACGTCGTGTCACGAATTCAGGAACAGGTATTTTTTTCCTCTACGAATATATACCATGCACATAAGTCATGGAAACGTGAACATTGTTCGCTAAAGCAAATGATAACGTCTGCGTAACGATGCTCTAAGTAGCGAATACACCAATCGTCTTGGAAACGAAAGCTTTGTTCTAGCAATAAAAAATTAAGTTCCCATTAACGTGACTAATGCTCATGATTTGCTCATATTACCTCAAAATATCACAGGTTGAACATTATTTAAAAGCATTGCAAATATTGACTATTTGACTATTCCGATGATCATGCACCAAGGAATAAAAAGAATATGTCCATCGGGAAATTTATAACTTGGAAAAAATGCAAGTTTTCCACACTGAACAGACTATTGGTATCTAAAGATGATAGATTTAATTCACACATTATGAAAACAAACACTAATCAAATTCGCACAAATTCAAGCGAAAACGCAACCGCTGCGGATAATACAAATAGTCAAATGTTGCGACGCATCTTCACCAACCATTAGCTCCAAAAAACACAGAGACAAATTTGATAGTAAATTTTACCATTATTGGGGGTTAGGATGACTATTGCAGTATAGTGATTTTGAACCGACTATGATCATGGGCAAAACGACCATTAAAATTAGTTGATTCAACATTTACCATAATGTCAGAATAGTCCTTGTTACCATGATCATAGTCAAGAATGCCATGAACGTGGTGAATTCGTCCATTTTCATAGTTACATAACCATGAAAATGGACGAGTTCACCACGTTTATGGCATTCTTGACTATGATCATGACAACAAGGACTATTCTGACATTATGGTATCTATCGCACACCTTAAGGATATGAAAGATCTTGGGAAAGTTCATTGAATCAATTCTTAAGACTTCACAACGACAATGAATTATTTTCAAGATCTTGTGTGTATCATCCATTCAAGTCACGTATCCCTGATATTTTTTATGTTTCCAGTTATGTTATTGTATGTTATATTGTAATGTTATATTGGTCAAAACATATTTCATAGACCTGCAGCATATCAATGCCAAACAATCATACTGATGCCAAAATGGTAGCTGGCATCGAAAGCTCTCAATTAATAACTTTGGAAGTGCATTTAGAACACTAAGTGTTGGGCACGTAATAGCATATGTAACATAAGTCCTGGGAAAAATTCAAAAGCATGGTACTTGAAATCAAACAATCGGATTTTAAAATGCTCTTCAGGGTATTTTATTCTATTAATAAATTGTTGAAAAATATATTTACAGTACGCTCAATGGACCATTATCTTCGATTTTACGCAGTTTACGGCGAACATGTTGAATCAGGTTCTGGACGGTGTCTATGTCTATTTCTTTCATCTTCCGCTTGATTCGATTAACCAATAGTTGCTCATTGTTAGCTTCCCAGCCATTGTCGTACACCATACGTTTGAGAACACTCCAAAAATATTCAATTGGAAGAGCCTGAGGCACGTTAGGTGGATTGTCCTTTTTCGGTACAAATGGTATGTTTTGCTCAATTAGCCAATCTAATGTTTTTTTCGCGTAATGACAGCTTGCAAGATCCGGCCAAAACATGATTTCGTCGTCAGCGTGATATTTGTTGATGAATTGCTTCAATTTCGGCAAGCATTGGCTGATATACACGTCAGAATTGACAGCTTTGGCCTTGTTTGGGCGTATCAAAGGCGCCGAGATACCCTTCGATGACATGGCTGCCCACACTAACACCTTTGGCTCATATTTCGATTTGCTGGCATATTTAACATCGTCTGGTGTTGTTTTAATGTTAGCAGTATAGAAACCATCGTAGCCACTCAATTCATGGTGCGAAAACGTGAAGTAAGATTCATCATTCAAAATTATGCACTTTCCATTTGCAAAATGCTCGCGACGAAGTGCACGGCAGCATTTTGGTATTTTTACGAGTTGTTGCTGAGTATATTTTGGTGCACGCTGACGTTTCCGATAGATTACGTTATGTTTTCTCAAAATCCGATGGACTGTCATGTTTGAAACCTGAAATTTTCGTGCTAATTTGCGTGTTGATTGGCCAACCTTGTTTTCAGCGCTTGACAGCAGTTTTTTCGTTGTTCTGGCACTCAATTTTGTTGGGCGACCACTTTTCTTTTTATTTTCCGGTTCTTTACCATCACGACAATCTTTCAAAACACGGTATATTGTTGATTTTGATATTGGCTCGTCTTTGAACACGCTCAAAATTTCACTTGTACTAAGCCGTTCAAAAAGGTTGGCGACTTGTGCTCGTAAATCCAGCTTGTACGACATTTTTAATGGAAACTACTGCGCAATTTGAGTTTGACAGTTCAGTAGGAACACAGATGAACGTGACAAGTACATTGGTTGACATCTGTGTGTTTGTTAATGCTGTCAAATAAACGCCTGAAAGTATTCCCAGGACTTATGTTACACATGTTAGAGAGCGATAATAACAAAATGAAAAAAAAAAGAAAAAAGAAGACAAGAAGAAAAAAAAAAACAAAAGACGACCACGCCCCCCCAACACCCCCATTGAATATTTATCATATATTTAATTCTCTCGCTTTTCTCCCCACTCTCTATCCACTCTCTAATTTTTCGGCACCCTCCAAAATCTCCACTATTTTTTCCCAAACCCCCCGAACTTTGGTTGTTTTTTTTTATTTTTTATATTTATAAAAAAAACCCCAAAACAACACCACAACCCCCCCACAAAAACACAAAAAAACAAAAACTCCCCGCAATAAAACACCACCCCATTTAAAAACTCTCCCGTCCACCACCTCTCCTGCGGGAAAGCCAAAAAAGCCCGCCGGACCTTAAAAATTCCCAATAAACACCGTTAACATGGCAAAGAAGAACATCTATAGTAATTTATCACCTTCAAAAAATTCAGTGACTTCCGCTGGCAAACCAAGTACCTAAACCACCACACGGTAAACTTCACTTTGCTTCTCCATTTTGCAGTTTTTGTATTTCTTCTAAAACGATAAAGCAACTGATTGTTTTTCGCGCACGGTTTTTTATTTCGTTTTAAGTGCGAAGATGGATAGAAAAGGGGCAAAGTGAAAACACACTTGAAAGACATTTCTCGCCCCATTGAAAATTATATGCGGACCATATCAGTCTCATTGGAAACGAACCTGTGTATTAAGTGACGGGTGTTAAAAATTATGAGCGGCAAATGAAAATCATACTGGCTCACATGATTTCAATTCGAAGCAAAAATTTACCGATTTAAGTGCCAATTTTAATAATAAAAATTATTGATTTATTTTCAGTGTAGTTATGAAATTAATCATCAGAAGTTTGTCTAATTAAAGAGCAAAATATATATTCGTGCTGTATAATTGATAAAAAAAAAACATATTAAATTGAATAACAGATAACCGATTATTTTATTTGTTATCAAAAAATTTAATTAGAGAAATATAACCGTATTTGCGTCTAATTTCAATTTTTTTTTAGATTTACGTAAATATGCGTGAAATTTACTTAAAATTGGTTACCCATAAATAAGTAAAAATTACCTATATTGTTCACCATTTTTACTCAAATATGGTAAAAGGACTTTACCCATAAAATGAGTATGTGCACTTTTCCGCGATTATGGGTAAAGTTTACTCATATTTGGGTAAACTGATCTTAGCGTGTGTAATTATCATCATTTGCAAACAGTGTAATACCTCATCAAATAAATTTGATGAACGTTGGTCAAGCATTCGATTTCCATATTTGGCCAAACAATTTTTAATCAAATATTTGCCAAAAATAATCAAAGTGTGATAGTGTGAACAAACAATTTTGCAAACAGCATTATTTGGCAAAACTTAACGAGACAAATATTTGGCGTATTGTCAAACAGTGTGATATTAGCTTAAGGGAGATCTCATCTGCAGTAGTGAACGATATAAAAACAGATGCTTCATTCCAGTTCGAACAAGCGACGCGTACGGTCGTGTTTTTCGCTCTTTCGTAAAAAAAAAAGGTTTTTCCCGTTTTCCCCCCCTCGTCCGATTTCTCGCGATTGCGCGTCCGGTTTGTGATCTATCTCAAGCGCTTGCTGATATATTAGCGGTAGCAAGCCAGATGAAAGTGCTGCAAAGTTGGTCAAGTTTTTACATTCGACCTGTTGCCGTGGCAATGAGCCAAAAAAATCAACACGTGGTGACATCCACGCCAGCGACATCAGCTCCTGAAGCCATACCGAAACCAAGCTGCAGCAAGCGTCTGCGGCATGATGACACCGGTCCATCGGATCCCAACGCCCGATTACTAGCGAGCAATCGGTTTGCTGCGCTCCCGGTACAGGAGGTTCCGAAGAAAGTGAAAATACCGCCACTTTTCACCACGTCAAGAGACATCGCTGCCCTTAGGACGGAGCTTGCAGCGATTAATCCACTGTACAAGCTGTACAGTATGGGCACAAAGATAATGTGCTCGACGGAGGCTGACTACCGTGCTGTTGGTGCTCACCTAGTCGCCAAGAAACACGAGTCTTACACTCACGATGCACCCGGAAACAAACCGCTGAAGGTGATTCTGCGTGGCCTTCCAGAATTCACTCCGGAGGAAATAGTCGCTGAGGTCCACTTGGAAAAGGGTTTCGTCATGATGGCGGACCTGTTGAAAACACGGGCCCTTTTCAACTTCATTATCGAGTGGGACCGGTATCGCCCGAGGCAACACGACGTGACAGAGTGCGACAAGTGTCTGGAGTTTGGTCAAACTGCCACATGAAACCCCCGTGTGGAAAGTGTGCAGGAGCGCACACAACCATGGAGTGCGCCCCGATGGATGAAGGTGCCGCTTCAAAGTGCGCCAACTGTGGCGCTAACCACGAAGGCAGCAACCGAGCCTGTCCCAAACGAGCGGAGTTTTTGGCCATCCGCAAGCAGGCGTCCACCAAGTCTCGGCCTGGTCAACACCGCCCGCCACCTCGAATGGACGAAGAACATTTCCCGATGCTCCGGTACCAAGTGCCGAACCTGCCGCCCGTCAGCATCCGTTCAGTAACGATTCGCGGCAGCCGCCGCCGCCCCCATGCCGGCTACTCCTCCAGGCTGGGGCAATCCGAGTTGTAGTTTCTCCACGCAACCGCCCACCGAAGGACAGCTCTATGACACGGAGCAAATGGTCGAGTTCGTCCAAGAGCTCTATCGCCAACTACGTTCCTGCCGCTCGAAGGAGGAACAGCTCAAAGCCGCCACATCCGTGACGATGAAATTTATTTTCAAATATGGACCATAATTGCTCCATCAGCATCCTCAATTGGAATGCTTGTTCCACCCGGAACAAAACAATTGAGCTCGGTGACTTCCTTAATAGGAAGGTCATCGACATCGCTATCGTCACCGAGGCACATCTCAGGCCAGAACACAGCGTTTTCATCCCAGGATACCGGATTGTGCGACTTGATCGTAGCGGCTCTAGTGGAAGAGGCTGCAAAATTCCGAGTTTTCAGCTGCAGTCTATCGAAGCCATCGGAGTCGAGGTCGAAACTGCCATCGGCCCTATCACCATTATTACGGCATATTGTCCCAAGCAAGCCAGCACCGCTAACGGAACAACAACGGTCCTACGGAGCGACATTCGCAAGCTAACTCGGAGGCAGGGGCAGTTTATCATCGCCGGTGACCTAAATGCAAAGCACGAAATCTGAGGGAATACCCGGCGCAACCGAAACGGAATAATTCTTCAGGAAGACCTGGAAGAGGGCCACTACACCGTCCTGGGCCCGGATACTCCCACCCGGTTGAGCAGATCCGGGGTCCAGCCGACAATCGACATCTTCCTCACCAACATGGGGAACAACATCGCCCAGCCGATCGTACACCAGGAGCTCAGCTCGGACCACTATCCGGTGGTGGCCGAAGTTGGGTCCTCGGTCAACCGGCATCGAATCACCAGACGGAACTACCATCGTGCCAGATGGGAGAGGTTCCGACGACACCGTCGATTTTCACGTGCACCTCGAGTCAACTGATGACATCGATCGGCAACTGAAGAGCATCGAGCAAGCGATCTCCCAGGCCCGAGAGCAACACGTCCCAGTGTTAGATCAACTCTGTACCGATTTATAGACCCACTAAAGAACTGATACAATTGCGCAACGCCATTCGAAGGCAATACTAGGGACCTGGTTTGCCAACGCTAAAAAGTCACTGTAATCGTGTGACGAAAATTATTAAGGCCAGCATGGTGGACCTTAAGAATAACAATTTTTACGACAAGATCCGCTCACTCCCAGATTGTGCAAAGCCGTTCTGGAAGTTGACAAAAATTTTGAAAACTAAGCCAAGGCCCATTCCACCGTTGATTCCACTAGACAGCAATGGCTCTAAGGATAGCATAATAACTACTGCAGAAAAGGCTGCTGAGATAAGTCAACACTTCGTCAGCTCCCACAATCTCGGTCAAAACATCGTCAGTCCACACGAAGCTGCCGTTAGCGCGCTTATTACTAACATCCATATAAGCCCCAACGACTTCACAGAGGAGTTGGAGATCTCAGCTGACGAATTGTTGACTTATATCAAAGGCTCAGAGAACATGAAGGCCCCAGGTTTCGATAATATCATGAACTTGGAGCTCAAGCAATTGAACCCCCAGTTCTATAACCATCTGGCGATGGTTTTCAACCAATGCCTCCGACTTGGCTACTTCCCCTCGTGTTGGAAGTCAGCCAAAGTCATCCCCATCCAGAAACCTGGGAAAGATCCTTCATGTTCCAAGAGCTGCTATCAGCTTTCTCTCAGGAGTATCGAAACTGTTTGAGAAAGCGATCCACCGTCGGCTTCTCTCGTCTGCCAACGAGCTTAACATCTTGCTCGACGAGCAGTTCGGATTCCGACGTGGTCGCTCAACAGTGCACCAACTTAACCGAGTAACCAACATCCAAGTAACCAAGTCTGTTGCAAAATCATCTGCCATGGCACTTCTCGATATCGACAAGGCCTTCGATAACGTGTGGCACGATACCAGACCATTAGCTAAAAAGATACAATCTTCCTATCTTCCTGGTGAAGATAATTAAAAATTATCTGTTGGACAGGACATTCCGTGTTTCTATAAAAACAATTTTAAGTAGTACATTTTGATTCAGTCTTACGACAGTCGTGGAGCTGCGCAGTGGCTGTAGGATCGCAGTTGGCGGCAGCAAGCACCACGGAGGGTGTACTGGCGAGCAGTAGCCCAGAGGGGCGTTGGTGCAGTTGACTGTTGTTGCCAATGCTCCCGTCCACCTCGCTGCGAGAAACATGACTGCTGAAACCTACGAGTTGGCGGGAAAAAGCCACCCGCCACCTGCAGATGGCCACCCGCAATGACGAGGAGTTGAACCAAGAAGACCAAGAAGAAAGCCCAAGTTCAATCGCGAACCATGTTTCTCCCCCCGTCAATTAAATCCGTCCTTTTCTGGACGATCAAATCAGTTTGCCAATTAAAGAGTTTGTTTGGTTGAATTTCTCTCTTGTGCTGTTTGAAATTTCCATCACCCGACTGAAAATGGCATTGCTTTAAACGCCGCGTACCGTAGTAAATAACAAAGCGCGTTGAACAACCAACGAACGAAATTCAAGAACGGATAATTCGAGCCGAACTGCAAATTAAGGTTGTACTGCGAACGTTTAGTGTACAGGAATTAGATGGGAATTTGAACGATCAAGCGATCTAGATTGCACATTTCTGCGTAGTCCTACGTCACCTTTGCGCACAACCCCATTGGGCTGTACCTTATAGTTTTTAACTTATTTTTTAACATCATTTCTCAAATGCAAGAGAATTTGTTTTTTATTTTGAACTCGCATGAATTGGCTTTGTTTTTACATAAATAATAATAAACTGCACAACAATTAACCGTGTTTTAATTTTCTAGTGGTTTTTTTTTTCGAAATCTTCTTTTTTAATGAGGGTCGATAATCCTTTTTTGTATGCTGTAGATGATAGATTAATACTATGTTTTTACTGTGTTCGTTAATGTCAGCTCCTAGTAACGTATAAAATCAGGATTAAGGCCCCCACTGAAGAACACAATTGAAAACAATGGAGTACGTTACAATTCTGCGAAAAAGAAATATAATAACCGCCCAGAAAGTTAAGTTGCGTGTCTTCCGGGTCCATGGCTCCCGGACTTGAAAGACAAGATCCCTGAAATGGGAGAACTGTTTTCTAGATTGTCTAGGCCATGTGGCTAGAAGTTTAAAAGCAGATCTCCAGGAATTCAGAAAAAAATCCATTGATTTAATGCAAAGTATATTGAGAAAAAAAATAATAATAAAAATTCGGACTATTATATAAGCCATGGAAATTTGTGATACAAATCCATAAAAATATTGCACGAGTGTTCAGAAGTTGATGCAAGAATTGGTAAATCTACACATTGTGGGACAGACTATTGATGTTTTTGGAGTACTTCTTTGGGAATGCGCATTTCCAGAATTTCTGAACTAGCGGGCTAACTCCTAATGAATATAAACATAACCCTTGCATTTCTAGTAGTTGTGAAAAATGTTTTACGGAATTATGGAAAATGTCTCTGTCCATTTCCTCCACGAGGAAATCGAAATCGTTTAAGGAATTGCGCAGTAATATTTTTTTCAAAAACAGTTGTTGGTTGAAGTTGAAGCAAAAATTCCTTTGAATTTTGATGTGTGTGTGTGTGTGTGTGTGTGTGTGTGTGTGTGTGTGTGTGTGTGTGTGTGTGTGTGTGTGTGTGTGTGTGTCCAATCTAACACTTATCGGTCGGCAATGCTATTATGGAAGAAATCTGTTTACAACAATCCTACTAGTGACCATTGGAAGCAGCTTTAATCCGGGAGCTAGAAAGTAATAGCTCTACTGCAGATCCAGCTACCCATTTCAGAATGTCTGGAGAGTCACGCCCATTCCGAGGTTACTTTCACATACAATAAGCCCCGCATGTTAACATTACTGATATCATTTGGATAAGGACACACTTCCAGATTTGGAAATGTAAAATCTACAAACCAGGCACGTATTTAGTATTATTGGGAAATAAGAATATTGTTATATAGTTATAATCAGATAGATCTCACCCATGTTCGCCTCCTCAATCACACTATCTTGTTCATTCGTAAAAATAAAAATTTTCGATGTTGATTCGTAATTAATTTCATGCACTCGCGATGAAATATGCGTCCTTTGAATTTTGGGATATGTCTACCAAAATTGTAGAACTTTTCGGAAGCCTTTTTAATCAGTAAATATATATCAAAATTCCAGAAATTGTAAGACCGACAAGTATTTCAAAATTTGTGGGAGTTATTTATTTATATGGTGCGCTCAATTACTTTTAAAATAGGTTCCCAAAATTTCCCTTTCCCCTCTTTTCTATAGTGAACCACGAAAACCCCAAAAAACGAGATAACACTAAAGGGTGAACACGAAATTATTGCGACACCGAAAATGTCATGCCAATTTTCTTATAATGTTCAGAATCAAACCAAAATTTTAGGGTAGTTTTATACATATATTTCCTTCAAAAATCAAAATAAAAGATAATCGATGGAGCCTTGAGTGTAAAATTGAACGCATTTTCGCTTGATGCCCTCCATCAAAGTCTTTACAGTGTCATCCGGTATCAGTTTCTCAGTTTTTTTTCCATTTTCTTAACATGTCCTTCTCGTCTTTGACTGTCTTCTTACTCTTCCGAAGTTCCCGCTTCATCATTGCCCAGTACTGCTCCACCGGGCGCAGCTCCGGACAGTTTGGCGGATGCATGTCCTTTGGAACAAAATGGACAGAATTGGCCTCATACCACTCCAGGACACTTTTAGAATAGTGGCATGATGCCAAATCTGGCCAAAATAGCGGAGCTTCGTCGTGCTGCTGCAAGAACGGCAAAAGGCGCTTCTCGAGGCACTCAGATTTGTAGATCTCGCCATTTACTGTGCCCTTTGTCACGAAAGGCTCACTCCTCAGTCCGCAAGAGCAGATGGCCTGCCAAATGAGATATTTGGAGGTGAACTTCGACATTTTCTTCTTCTTAAATTTGTCGTCCACATAGAACTTGCTCTTGCCGGTGAAAAACTCCAATCCCGAAATTTGTTTAAAATCGGCTTTTATATACGTTTCGTCGTCCATCACACAGCAGCCATATTTTGTCAGCATCTTCTCGTAGAGCTTCCGTGCCCGAGTTTTAGCCGTCGAATGTTGCCGCTCATCGCGGTTTGGGAAGTTCTGTACCTTGTATGTATGTAGTCCAGCTCTCTTCTTTGCATTCTGGACGTAGCTCTGCGACATGCCGATCTTTTTAGCCAAATCACGGCTTGAGACGTTGGGATTTGCTTTAATCATCCGCTTCACCTTTCCCTCCGTCTTTTTGTTCTCTGGTCCCGGTTTTCTTCCAGTTCCTTTGCCGTGGTCCAATGTCAACCGCTCCTGGAACCGCTTCAACACTCTGGAGACGGTTGAATGGTGAATGTTCAACATTTTTCCCAACTGCCGGTGCGACAGGTCAGGAAATTCCAGGTGTTTGGAAAGAATTTGTTCTCTCGACTCGCGTTGGTCCACCTCCATTTTCGTTGAATCGGAAAACACGACTTCGAGTTTGACAGCATGTAAACAATACACATCAATGAGAAAGTGCGCAAAATTTGGTTGATTTTTACCCAATGGTAAAAAAGTTATGCCCTGTTGAATGTGTCGCAATAATTTCGTGTTCGCCCTTTAATGCCTCCAGGATATTTTTGGGTGGCAGTCCCCCAGAAATTATACTCCAGGTATAAATATCTAATTTGAGAGAAAGTTCAACAATATTCTTTGTAGGGTCAGGTTATGTTTAAAACATGTGTATTCAAAACAGTCTCCAGGTTTTGACGGAATCATTCCTCATCATTCTTAATGTCATTTTTATTTGTAGAAATTGGGTTGTATTTTATCGAAACTCGTTGGGTTTCAAAATAAGACAAAGGATTTTTCACACATCTTAGAAATTCAACGATTTGGAGACATGTTCCATAATTCTTGGAAACACAAGAATTATGGAACATGTCTCCAAAACTTGAAAGACAATGCTCCAGGAATTACCGATGATTCAAAAATTGAGCAGCAGCAGTGCTTCCGTTTTCCAATATTTGTGAGGTTAGTTTTCAGTCCAGTCCAACAATTTCAGTCTCACGAGCAGAAAAAAAAAATGCGAAAAATGTTGTGTTGAGTTACCGGGAATAAAAATCGAGAAGTTTGGCGATTTTTACGTATGTATCTATAATACATAATGACTCAGTAGATAAGTCTCCAGAGATTCGGAGCATGATCATAGAATTTTGAAAAAAGTCTTCAATAGTTGAAAGAAAAGTTTCAATAAATTATGGAAGAAGTTGCCAGCAGTTTTACAACAATATCGAAGAAGCCTAAAATATCTGTATGATATTCAAGAATATAATAAAAAAAAAAAGAATATTAAATTTCCCTTTAATTCCCCCCCCCTTTTTTTTCTTTCACAACCGCTCCTCCCCATCCATTTTTCAGTTTCGTATACTAATACTCGACTGAATACCTGTATATTCCACTAAACAGCTCACACTCTCCATAATTCATATAATTTATGTTGTTTAATAAACCATTAGAAATTTTAGCTATGGGGTGGTAATGCTTACTCAATAAATTAACTCCTGAAAATTGTAACACATTATTCCATTTTGGGGGCGTATTGGTTAACATCTTTACCTCTCACGTCAAAGTCACTAGTTTGAATCTCACCCCCGGACAAATTACAAAAATACCCAACAGGTATTTGAGTGACTACGACGGGAGATGAACCAGCCCAGCGCTGAAAATCTCGATAATCAAGGAACTAACTATTATTCCATTTATTTAAGGATTAGTCCTGAATAAGTTTTAAGCTACACACTTAGAATATTTTACAGTATTAGGTAATTTTTTACCGAACTTTCAACAGCGTATCGTTCGGTTATCCGATTTAACGGATTTCGGTAAAATTTGACAAGTCCCGGTAAACCGTAGGGGAGAATGGTACAAAACGCACCGTTTAAGCAACATCGTGAATTACTAGTGAATGGAAGCTGAAATTTAGGAACAAGTTATTGGGTATGGCGCATTACTATGTTTTCGTTGCAGATCAAATGTAATTTAAATTCAAAACGATGATTTTTCGTGATTTTTTAAACCTTTTCCAATTTGATACCAAAACGACACTGGGGTAAAATGCCTGTTTCATTGCTCAACATGCACCCCAAAATTGGGGTAAGACGCACCACAGCACTGGTATATGATGCACCACAATATTGGGATAGCATGCACAGCTTGCAAAAGGTAAACACACGGCTATAATAAGTTACTCAGAGTTGTAAAGTGAGGAGGTTGCAACATCTCGCCACATCTTTTTAGCTCAAGCAACCAATGGGTATGGAATAAAGATAGCAAAACGTTGCGATATGTTGCCAACTCCTCATTATATACACGCTTAAAAAAAGTACCCAATAGAGCATTTAAGTGTGGAAAGCCAACTTTGGGTATAATTATGTTTACCTACCATTGGGTTCAAATTACATACGTGTGGGTAGAATTTTACCATGAGTAAATTATTTATACTCAGCGGTAGATTAACATGATTATACCCAAAGTTGGTTTCCTACACTCAACTGCTCCACTGGGTACTTTTTTCTAAGCGTGTAGACGTATATAACGCCACGGTGCGTTCTGCCCCAGATTTAGTCTTGCATTGTTTTGTCTAAATATTCTGAAAATATGTAGAATTATAGTGAAATTTTGATACTATCTTGAAGTTTTTATTGTCAGCGATACATGTGAAGTGAATTTATTACTAACCATGGATATTAACGCATGGTAAAAGCTTATTTCAAGAACACTATTATTTACATGTGAAGTACAGTCATGAAGATTTGTTCAATTTTGATCATGTGTTGGTGTATTTAGTGCCTTATTGTACTACAAAATTATGAGTTATGCTGTTTTATGTATACATTGATAAAGTATCATTCCATTAAAACTATAGTTTTGAAGAATTAAGCACATTTATTGAGTGGGTCGTTCTACCTCACCAGTGCATTTTGTACTGTTCTCCCCTCCCCGCCCACACCCCCCACCCCCCCCACCACCCCCCCCCCCCGTTTCTCCCATCCCCAAAAAAATAAAACGTTGCCTCTTTTTTTTCCAAACAAATATCTTAAAATTTCTTCTTTTACAACTTTTTTTGGATTCTAAAAAAGGCGTCCAGAGTGCTGTCGAGAATATTGTAACTTGGCCGAATCTCATAACATATCATCTGAAAATTATTGCTTTAGAAATCAATTGATAACTAGGTATTTTTAAGTTAGCTCGCTAAGTGGCTTTTGGCAAAGCTGAAGCTGGATACATTTCTCATAAGCACAGATATTTAGCATACACTCACACTGTCGTTTGCTGTTGAACTGAAAAGTTTTAAGAATTAGAACAAAACAAAACAGTTGCGATTCAAGAAAAGTGTTTTACCAAGTATGGAGACATGTTCAATTGAACCGTTGCCAAAAAATCTTATGATACAAAAAGGTAATAAACAGTAAATCCAAAACGTGCTCGAAAATCAATATGTTATTTAAATTGAACCAATCTTCCCTCATGAATTTGATTGAGTCAAACACACGCAAACACCTCAATCTAACAACTCTGCCTTCCAACGAACGCTCTGTTCAGTCTCCCAAAAACCATTTTTCGTGTTGGTTTTCATTTCAAGAGGGCGGGCTTCCCTCACACGTGGCTCACGCGCCTCCTCAAGTCCATAGCCTAGTAATAAGTACTTATCACGTACCTACCATCTATCAACAAGCTACACCCTCTAATATACTAGCCAACTTTCGAGCACACACGCGCGCTCGCGGGAAAGATGCCCACTGAGTGCATCCAATCTTACATCACACTCGGTATGGAAGGTGGTAGTTATAGTATTTACCTGCATAACCGTCGTTGTGTTAAAGCTCATGCTTGACGATTCTGTGTTGTTTTTCTAATTTCGTTTCTACGATTGTGTCGTCGCTGCTGCTGAGTTGGATTGCCGAGTAATTCCCGCGATCGTCGTCGTCCTCGGCGCTGCTCGACGACGTCTTCGGAGTTTCTTCTGTTTTGACCTCTTTCTTCGTCAGCACAAAGCACAGACACAATCTTCTCTCGGTGAGGATTTTTTGCTTAAATTTTTTTTTTCAAACCGCAAGTTACTCGTGTTTTCCGTTGGAATCGTTTTCTATGTTCTCTTCACGCGATTTTCCCAACAATGTTCGATTTTTCACCCTCTAGGTTTTCATCATCGTGTTTTTATGCTGCTGTTCACCTAATGGATTATGATCTTTTGTGATGTTCGATATCGGCTGGTTTCGATTATTCAATAAACGAGCGCAATTTTATATTTTTTTTCCGAACCAGAGCTGACATTTGATAGGGCAAGATGCGTGACCGACGACTTTATGAAGTGATCTTCTTGGAAAATGGCAAACAGTCAATATCTGGTGAGGGATCTTCGAGCTTTTTGTTTTTGTTACTCTCTACCCGGTGTGGGGTCTTTTTGTGAGAAAATTATGTTCACAGCCTGTTGTCGAAGGAATTACATCACCTGGTTCGTGGGGAAATCCAAATCTCTGGAGAAGAGCACACCGCACCGCACACCTTTTCAGTGACCCAAAACCAAAATCGTCTCCCACCGTCAGAAGTTGACACTCGACCTTGGCGGCGCAAGTGCAGATGATTCAACTTTCATTTGCGCCCTACAGGCAAAAACGAATGAAACTGCATGCAGTTGGTTACTCAACTGTGACCAAGCTCACGCTTTCCTTCATTCCACCGCGACGACTTGGTTGCACGCGCCAGTGCTCGCGAAACGAAATGTCACTGCAAACGTGATGCACTTCCACCTGAAGAAATAGCGCCAACTTCACTTGTGCTTCAATTATTTCGCCTTGCGAGCACACTTCACTCTTGGGTACCTGAAATGCCACGGATTTTTTTGTTTGCGATTCTTCTTTTTCGTTTTCTGTTGATTCGAATTCTGCAGTCACTGAATACTTCCTCGTCTAGAGTGCCGCCAAAGCTCGCAAGAACAAACAATTCACGACAACATCACATTCATACAAGCTCCGGAAGGGTGGCAATTGTATGCTGCGAATTTTCCCCCCTCAACTCGCGATTTGCCTGTCAGAAGAACAGTGTGAAATTCTGAACAGCTCTTCGGGTGAAGCCGAAAATTACTCGCACGAGAGGTACCACGAGCACACTCCGCAAAGGCTGTGCATAAACTGACGGTCAGATCTCCGGTGCCGGTTGAGATATACGGGAATTGTATAAATCCATCAGGCAAAAGAGCAACTTCTCACACACGGCAAGATCAGAGGAGAACTTCGTCCGTCCGCACCCATGCGGTGCCGTCGGTGTGGCAAGATGCTGAGCACAGTAATGACATCACGCTTAATCAGCCTAGCGAAACATATGACGGAACGCGGTAGAAGTGACGTCACGACCAAGAGGCTCGCGAGATCAACACAGCTGTTGCAGTACGTGACGGCGTCGATAAGTTCCAGCGACCTGTGTTGATGACGTTGACTGCGAGTGAGAAGCCGCGTGGTTGAAGGTGGAAGATTTTCTCTTCTCTTCGGGGCTGTTTAGTGAGATGGTTGTAAGAGACGGTGAGAGATGTTGAGATGGAGAGGCCTTCGGAACCCTTTCAAGACTGGATTTGGTGAATTCAGTCATCCGTTAGCTACTTTCGTGATGTTGAATAAATCGGGCTGGGACAGTTTCAATATCAACATTTCTTGGTTAGGGGCAGGCGAATGGCACAGCCAGTTTAAGGCAAATGGGTTCGTCGCTTAATTTGTGAGTATTGAAGTCATTTGTTTTGAGATGCATTCTAGAGCAAGAGTTCGTTAAATTTACGGTTTGTTTACTGACAGAGCGGCAATCAAAATCTATTTGTATTGATTTTTTTTGGCAAGAAATTCTGTCTACATATTTTCTTGCTTGTCCTGCTTGTCCTGCTGAAAAGTAATTTTTTTGCGCTGAAATCTACGCATAAAAGGTAGCAGACGTGTTTCCAGCTCCGTGATGTAGTCCCTGCTATTCATCTTAGATGACGTGAAAGCGATTTCGATTTTGCCGGATGCAAAAAAACTATCCACGTCATACATGAACCTCCTTCAAAATTCCAGGTGCTCACTTTTCCTCAAATCGTGCCAGTATTCGATAAAACCATCGGGGCCGTCCAGATTAAACTTTTTCTCGTCGTTGAAGATCGTCTGCGCAAAGCATTTAATAAACATAATTTAAATTGCACAGCTTCAGGGGTCTAGCTGATAACTTACCGTATCCTACAGTCGATTCATATTGTTCCACGCAAGGTTCAAGCGTTTTTCGATGTGAGACGGAGTCAGATTCTGAGTTTTTTCTTTTTGAGCCCGTTTAATGAACGGATTTTCGATCAAAACCTGAAGAATGGTCTTCCGGAAAACATTCAAATTGAGTTCCAGCTTGATCTGCCTCAGCGATTTTGAAGAATTCGAAGCGATTCTCAACAATACTACGTTTGTCTTGCCCGGAAAGCTTCAATCGGCGAGGCTGCATCAAAGTTTGGATTTTTCAAATAGTTGAGCACCGCATGATGCGATCAACCGAATCGGCGGGCTATTTCTTTACCCAACTAACATTGCCAAAACCATAGTACTTTATTAAGTTTTATTAAGGTTTTATCAAAGCCACTAGAAATCAATTTGGGTTTTTTTATGACACCATGAGTTGCCAATAGGTTTCATATATTAGACAGGTTTATGGGAACCTACATAGCTTGTTTAAAACGATCTTAAAACCCTTTTTTTTTTTCAAAATTCATTCACTCCTATCAAAGGTTTTATTTTGACTTTATGAACTCATAAAATGCTGTTTTGAAATGCCGTTTTAGGACTCATTCATATTATCTTATTATGGTCAGTTGAAAAAGCATTTTAAAACCATTTTGCATCCAGTAAATGCATTGAACGGCAAATTGGCATTGATGGAAGCCACCAAATAACCAAATAGTTTTAAAGTAGTCATTGCGAAGATAATTTGGTTTTATGCCAGAATTGTGATTTTTTTTCTAATCGCCACATTGAAAGATACGAAATAATTGAAATAGGGAAAAATAAATGCACCAAATTCTAAATGTAATGCAAATGAACTGTAGATCGGAGACCAATTTCTGCATTTTTTTTTTGATAACCTAATTGAATTGCATTGCAATTTTCAAGAAATTCATGATTAATTTATCGAATATATTTGTATTGATTTTGTGTTTGTTGTTGTGAACTCGCATAATTTCCGAGGCGCATTGATTTTCGGCTCTTATCGTGCCAATATTCACCACAAAATTAAGTGCGCATATGATTTGGAGCATGATACGCTGTAAAAAAACTCAATTTGCTTTGGATATTGTGCTATCAAACAAAATTTCCCGCATCACTTGACCTTATTTCTTCGATATTATTTACTGCTAAATGAATCAGAAGAGCAGAGAATCGAACAAAGCAGAACAACAAAAACCAACCACAGTTAAGTTTGACAGCTGTGGCCATTTGGCCGCATGCTGGTTTTCATGGCAGCCAAAAGGTTTTATGAAGGTTCTCAAGTGGTCATAATATCTATCACTAGAATATATTCAAAATCTTTATGGTCTTATAAAGGTTTTATTACCTTGTTTTCACAACCGTCTATATAGTGCGCCACTTTATACAAATTTTGGCTTTAAAGAAGCATAGAGGAGGTGTTGGTAGACCAAACAGTTTTGAATGTAGTTTTATCAACAAAGCCGGGACGAATGCTATACGGCTGGAATAAAACTAAAATTGTTACTTGGGTAATGCCGTTCCGGAATGCTTCAATTTTAACTGTTTCCCTATCGGTGAGTGCCTTTCTCCTCGACATTATGATTTTTAGCACTTAAAACTCTTAAAACTCACGAAGAAAGCAAGCGGTTCTAACTTAACTGGACACCGAAAAACATGTTTATGACCGAATAAAAAAAGATCCTGAAGTGTACATCTGTCACCATCACTTCATTATACTGCGTTCGCTTATACAAAAATAATATAATAGGGTATGCTCAAAACATAAATTTATTCTTCATTTCATGGAGAAAATATCGAGTTGTCCTAAGCAAACTGGACAGAATGTATACAGAATGCTAGTTTTGGCATAAACTAATGGGATATTTCATGTCAATATAAGCCAGATATTACCTAAATCAGATCTGTTCTATGAAGGATTACAGACAATCTCATTGTTTACGCTTGATTTGGCTTGAAATAAAACGAGGGGTAACCTTTAGCGCCCTTTAAAAAAATTCTGTGTAAATATACGTATTTCATGTCACCAGGTACCTAGGTTGAAGATGCATTGATTGCAATATGTTTTGCTTTTTACTGTAAATAACACGAGGATTGTTTTCCTTGCAGTCGTAATTAAGCTGTAATATTAAACTTATATTATGGAAATCAAATCTTCATGTCAAACACTTATAAAGACTTTTTCTACACAGTTTGAAATAATCATATAGTTTTTTTGCGACATCTAATGCACATATATATGGAATTGTATGTGTATATGTATATGGAATATGGAATTCTAGTTTTGGCATAACTTCATGTTCCATGTAAATTAAAGCCAAAGCCAGTTGTTGCGATCTGCAACAGACCTGACTGTTGTATGAAAGATAGCAAACAATTTCGTTGTACACTGAAAAATTATTAATTTTACACGAAACGATGGATTTACGTGAAGGAACGTTAACAAAGATTTCATGTAAAATTCAGTGCCCCAAAATAGGAAAAGACGCAAGTCGACGAAAAGTGTGTTTGATTGATTAGATCTTCTCATCTCTTTTGAATGATTCTATGTCCTTAAGGGCGCTCGCATGTGTCGGTCTTAGGGCACCAAATTTTATATGATTTTTTGGTGCTGTGGTCTTACGCCTTCAATGAAAAAAATTTAACAAGGGCAAATTTTACGCATCTGTTATAATTCATTGTTGTTTTTGTAAAAAAGTTGAAGGTTGGATCAGATGATTGATAAAATAAAAAGCTCTTAAGTGTTAATTTTAGCGCTTATTTATGATGAAATCCTAGTTCATGTTGCTGTATTTCTAATGCATAAGAAGATTAAATAAAATATTAAAGGATTCAATAAGGATACTGGGGGCCGGCATCGGTGGTGTAGTGGTAAACGTGACTGCTACTTGGCACCCGAGTGGGTATGGGTTCAATCCCAGTCGACGTCGGTGGTTTTTCTGTGGCGAAAAAATCTGGACACGTCTTCCTTCCTAAGTTAGTCCCAAAATGATGTCACCTTGCCAAAGCACTGGGAAACATAGATTTCATTTTTAGTCTTTCGAGCGTTTCCAAAACAGTTTCGATCCCAAGACCAATAACATCACTTTTTTTTTCAAAACGGTTCTTTCATTTTGGTGCATATCTAATCGTTACATTGTCTGTTTCTGTAAATCTCGCACAGAAAATAATAATAATTAAATCGATCCAAAACATACCTAAAACTATGATTGATAAACAGGGCGTGCAATATCAACACAGAAAAAAAAATTGATTTTAACAGGCGCGTCAAATTTCGGAGCCGTGGTTCAAGCAAAGTGGCTTGGCCATCAACCAGCAAGTCTGCAAAACAGAGTGTTTGCAGAAAATTTTCATCCCGTTGCTTCAGAAATATCGCTCGGATGGAGACAACGTGTTTTGGCCGGACAAGACATAATCACACTACGCGAAGAAAACGCCAAAGTTCCTAGAGAGCTAAAATATTTCATTTGTGCCAAAAGACCGGAGTCCGACTAATCTGCCGCAGTGTCTTCCTAGCGAGGATTTTTTTGGTCTTTTGAGCACCTCTGTATATTGGAAGGCCAAGAACACAAAGCAACTCATCAACAGGATCAGAAGCAGCATCCAGAAAATTGATGTGGCAGCCGTCCAGCGATCATCTGTTACCATCAGGACTAAGCAGCGCCACTCGGGGGATCACGGACCATATGCTTATATTCATTAAGCTAGGTTTGAAGTCTAAGGTCAACCCTTTATATAAAAGAAATCAGGTTGAACTGTACTTCTTTGTTGTTTTTTTCCCGAGCTATTCTTTCCACTCCCGCTATTATTTATTCATTTATTTATTTATTGTCGTCAATCATAAGTAGACCATATAATATATATTAAATATAATATAATATTATTCATTCTTGTATTTTCTGGTTTCTTATGGAGCTAAAATACTGTTTTAGTTTATGCCGAGACATTGTAAAGTCAATGATTTCGCAGTGTTTATTGTAAGAAGCTATCATGCGATTTATTGGTCCATTTGTTGCATAGTTTGTGCGATGATGGCTGATGGCGAATAGGTTACGATTTCGAAGTTGCCGAAAAGGTGCATATATGTTTAATTTTGATAAAAGTTCTGGTGAGTCAATACGCTGCGAAACGATATCGTTTACAAATGAAACGCTTGCATACTCACGACGCTCTTTCAATGTTTGGATGTTTATAAGCATGCAACGCGCTTCATATGATGGAAGACGAAATGATGTCCAACCCAACCTACGAAGAGCATATAATAGAAATTGCTTTTGTACTGATTCTATTCTGTTTTCGTGTGTGGTTAAATGAGGAGACATAACATAACATAAGCTATATATAGTGTTTTAATAGTGTATGGGTCCTGCAAATTATGACAAAAGCGCTTAATAAAGCCCAGCATGTTATTTGCCCTGTGAATAATTGTGTTGTAGTGGTCTATCAAATTAAGTTTGGAGTCTAAGATTATTCCTAAGTCCCTAACTCTTTCACATTTTTCTACTTTCTGATTACCTAGTGAAATTGATATGTTTGATGTTGTTATTTTTTTGCTAAATGATATTGAGTTGCATTTTTTTACATTCAGCTCTAATAAGCTTTTTTTAAACCATGTGTAGAATATGTTTATTTCATTCTGGAATAAATTGATGTCTTCCTTATTTTGTATTTCCAAATAAAGCTTCATGTCATCGGCATAGATTAGTACTTTAATATTTTTAAGAATGAAGGAAATGTCATTTACGTACAAAATAAAAAGAAGGGGTCCTAAATGAGAGCCTTGTGGGACACCAGAAGTGACTTGAATAGGATTTGATTTCTTTCCATTTAATTTTATTATTTGTTGGCGGCTGGTTAAGTATGATTCAAGCTATTTCAAGAGTCCAGGTTCAATCCCATGGTTTTGTAGTTTGAAAAGTAGCATTGGTATGTCAATACGATCAAAAGCCTTGCTAAAGTCTGTATAGAGAGCTTCTACGTGGTTTCCATTATCCATTGCATTCAATGAATAGTCTATAAATTCAATTAAATTTGTCGAGGTTGAACGGCCCTTAAAAAAGCCGTGTTGCTTGTCAGTTATTTGATTTTTGATTTGGAGAAATAATTTTTCATTGACAATTGCCTCGAAAAGTTTAGGAATTCAAGAGATAATGGCTATTCCACGATAATTACGTATGCCAGATTTTCGTCCAGATTTGAAAATAGGGACCAGAAATGAGCTTTTCCAAATTGTTGGGAAAATTCCTGATTCCAGTGACATATTAAAGAGCCAAAACAATGGAGATGTGAGTTCCATTGCTAAACTCTTCATGAACACTGGAGGAATTCCGTCAGGTCCAGGACCTTTTGCGGCGTCCAAATTTTTTAATGCTTGGAAAATATCTTGCACATACAGTTGGATGACGCCAATGCTCCCAGTAAATTTAGGGTAAAATGCAAAATATTCGCGATCGCGATCCTCTTCAGAAAATGTCGTATAGATTTCTTGAAAAAATGTTGCAAAAAGATTGCAATTTTTTTTCCGAGTTATCACCGACACGTTCATCAAGGTACATTGTGGATGGAAAATTTTCAGATTTTAATTTGGTTTTTACGTAATTGAAGAAGTTCTTCGGACATGACTTTATTTCAAGTCCAGTTTTTGTATTGTATTCTTCAAGTGCAATGCCCATGGCTAGATTCAATTGGTCGCATATGTCCAGATAGTTTGCTAAATTTTCACTGCTGTTGAATTTTTGAAAATTTTGTGAGCTTTCTGCTTTCGATTATTTAAATTTTTGATTTGTCTATTAAACCAGACTGGATCACTCGTATTTCGGTGACGTCGTTTTTTCTTCAAAGGTATTTCTTGCAAAATTATTTCCGATAAAATTTTATAAAAAATGTCTACAGCAGTTTCGACATTTCCTTCATTCTTGAAAATTTCCTGCCAGTTTACATTGTTTATTTTGCTTCTGATATTCGCATAATTAGCTAGTCTGTATTCAAAGACTTCTTCATAATCGCAGTCGTAGGGTCTTTGATATTCATGTATAAATAAAGAATATTCGATTGCCGTGTGACGCATTTAACTTTTCCATAATGGGTTCAGCGATTCAGTCACACAGAAATCTTCTTGAATATTCGTTAGCAAGAAGTCCAAAAAACAATTTTCTTCATTTCTGATGTGGTTTACTTGATTAAGTCCAAGTTTTACGATTTCGTCGAATATGAATTGCAAAGTAATATTCTCCCCAACGACTGGGAGTAAGATGTTTTCATTTTCGGAGTCTAGAAAGAAGTCAGCGTCGCGTTGATTAAAGTCCCCATAGATGTGAACTTTTACTTCAGGAGGAAGTTCAGATAAAAAAAAATGTCTGCACATTCGAAAAACTTTTCATATGTATTTTTATTAGCATTATATGGTGGAAAATACACAGAGGCAAATACGTGTGTTTCACCTGCTATGTGAGATTTTACCCAAACATGCTCAAATTCATTAAATTTTGATGAGAGAATTATTTCTGAGTTGAATTTTGCAGAGACGGCTACGAGGACTCCACCGCCTGACTTCTTTCCAGACTCAAGAAAATTCCTATCATTTCTGAATACGTTATATGCACTTCCGAAAATTTCTTCACTTTTTACACTTTTATCCTAGCTAGTTTCAGTTGCCAGAATAATCGAAAAGGATGTACCAAGAAGATTTTTATGAATTTCCTTCATTTTTGCTGGGCTTTTCATGCGATTGAAATTTTGACAATAAATCAAAATTTCAGTAGCATTCTGTTTTGGTGAAGAAATTGTGGGAAGCGCGTCGGTTGATGAAATATTTACCGATATTGATGATGTTTCTTCATCTTCTATGGAGGGCGTCGTTTCTTCTTCTTCTATGGAAGGCGTCGTTATTTCCGAAAATGTAGAGTAAAATTTGGTGCTACTCTCTCGTAGTTGCTGCAGGCGGTGTGTTCGATCGCTGGATTAAGATGTGCGGTGTGACTGCAGGTCTGCCAAGGCGTATTATGTTGCCACCCGTTATTTGAAGTCTAACCTACTGTATATATTTTTGTGCACCCAAACTTAAATGTTCTCACACAAACCAACACCATCAATTAAGCGCAAATGTTGTTGACAACTCATTGGCGATTTTGATTTCCGTAAGTTATTGTAAATAAGAATTGCAACATTTTGTTGACAAATATTTGAAGTCATTTTGAACAACAAAAGAATAATTCAAACTTAATTTTCAATATAATTCAACAGGATGAATTATTAAAATGATCGTTGCACTCACCAGAGTTCATGGATATTATGTTTGTCTCGTGTAAATAATTGCCCCGGAAGGAAAATAGTATGCGTTAAATTCAATTCTCGTTTGAATCTGTGCAAATCATCACACACTTCTCTATGTGCATGCTATGTAGTTGAATTTTCCTCGAATTTTTTAAACTGCGCAACTGCGTAAGATTATAAACTAAATATCGTTATCTATGATAATTCAGTCACCTTTATTCGCTTCAGGAGGCCGGTAAAGCATTCCTCGTATTTTCTTATCAAAAACTCTTCGCGTTACTTTATCATGACCTATGTTTGGGGCCCTCTGATATTTAGATTTTGGGCAATGAAAGAGCGCACTCGCAAAGGGGGGCGCTATGTTAGGCGATATTCATGATTGCCAATTCGTCTTCAATCATTATTTTTCCTATACTTCGTCAACAGTTACTCGTTAGCTGGCAGCATAAATTGAGTAAAGAAGATTTGGGGCCATGGCAATATTCAATCATCCCAAAGGGGTCGAAGAAATGATGGTTTTGGGAGATGGACTTAGGTCGAGACTTCATTCGTATGATGTCTCGACTCATGGTTAATCATTATTCTTTAAACGCTCGTTTATACCATGTTGGACTGAGCGACAGCAATCTTTGTGAAGTTGGAAAAGGTTCCCAGGACGCCGATCACGTTATTTTATCTTGTGCAGAGCATTGTGGAATCTGATCTGAGCTCTGAGATTCCCATTGAGCTTGAGGTAATCAACATAATAAACCGGTTCGAGATATTCTGGCCCTACTTAATAGTGAGTTTATGGAAACTTTTTTGACTAACATTGGCCATAGATTGTAGTTTGTTTTACCTGTTTGTCCAGATTTAGTTGTTTGAATCCAGTATTTTTTCTCTCTCCTGAAAATGTTCAAATATAAAAATGTACAGTTAGTTTAAGTTAAACAATTTAAATTCTAAAAACAAACATCTCAAAGTTGCGTGTTGCAATAGCAATGCAAATCCAATAAGTTGAACAGATTAGGTTAGGTTTCTTAATTATAGAGACTTTCACAGTTGAACATCTTGTGATACACTTGTGACTATCTCCGCTCTTCGTACATTACTTTCTAAAGCTGTTAAACAGTATACCCGAATGCCCATCTCCTGGCCGCAATTCTCTTCGAGATTCTACAAGACTTGAAAATGCCCAGAAGCTCGAACGACGCGCATCACACGATCGATTGTTGCCTTATCTAATAATGACAATTTTTCTGAAAACGTATAATTGTGCAAATCTGTCATAGCTGGTCACTATCGATTGTATCGTAAGCTGATTCGATTTCGATGAATAGATGATGGTCTGGCACGTTATATTTGTGGTATTTCTTCAAAACTTGCTGAATCGCAAAAATCTGGCCTTGGTGGCGCGGCACCTATGCATCCTGCTTGGTATTAACCCACAAGCTCCTTTGTAATCGGTGATAGATGGTGGTATAGATTTTAGGACAGCTACTTGTAGGTGACGCTTTGCAGTGTGATTGCGCAATACCGTATGCGTGATAATGTTTGTATAATCGTTCAAATAAGCTCCCTATTTCACCTGTGCATGCAATGACTTGGTTTAATTTGCATGCACGTAACCTATAATTCACATCCTAGTAGGCTGCGAGTAAAAGACGCCGTTTTCCTTAGTTTGGCAGCTGCACTATGATGAACTGGAAGCGTACTAGTGATTTGTTCCAAGCGCAAATGTCGCAAATAGACATTCAAGGGGTAGGTCAAGGCACGAACGAATCCGGCACCTTGACAGGCATAAGAATGCGCGCCTGATCGTGCTCATGTACTACAATGACTTGTGATGGTTCTAGCGATTATTTGTACACTGTTTTGTTGCCTACCTGGACGAGACAACTATCTCCCTTTTGGGTTTATTTTTAGAATACAACGTCTAATTTTTACTCAATTTTTCTCTCGTTGTCTTTGCAATACACGTGATACATTAGTGTTCCGCGCTACTACCATATTTTCGCAATTCGGTAAGTATTGCAAAAATGTTGTGAATATAACGTGCCCACACATCATCTTTTCATCGATTTAAAATTAGCTTACAATCCATCAAGACCAGCTATAGCAGATCATTCACGAATATGGATTTCCAGAAAAACTGACGTGGTTGGTCAAAGTAACCATGTGATGCGTGTCGTTCAAGTCTCAGGGACACTCCTCGAGTAACACATCTTCATAATTTAATGTTGAATAAGCTTCTATATAACCAAATCTAGTCATATAAAAGTATTTTCAACCGTAATAAAACTTGTGTGTTGCTTGGGTCTCGAGTCCCTTCGAACCTCGGAGAGGGTTACGGTAAGGTGACGGATCATCATGTTTGTTATTTAACATTGCATTGGAGGGAGTGATTCAAAGAGCAGGGATAGACACGACTGGCACGACCTTCAGGAAGCCTGTCCAACTTTTTTGGATTCGCCGTTGATAGCGTTGATAGCGTTGCACGATTCGTGTTTCTAGGATCATTGGTGACCGCCGATAACGACATCAGCTGAGAGATACAAACGTGGCGGCCACGTCCTTTTTTCGCTTTGGAAGACACCAAAATCCAAAAAGTTGGCTGAACTCCAAAGTTGACTAGCTAAAGGGCGATACGGTCAAAATTTGGTCAATATCAACTTGACGTATTTCTTTCAATTTTGCATTTAAAAAACCTGAACACCCCTCATTTTGAAGGTGTGTGTGTGTAGAATGTTGCTCCTATTTTGATTTTGGAATTCACTCTTCAGTTGTCAAAATGCCGTCCAAGCAAGAAGAGCAGCGTATCAAAATTTTGCTCGCGCATCGCGAAAATCCGAGCTACTCGCACGCAAAGTTGGCAAAATCGCTAAAAGTTGCCAAATCAACCGTTACAAATGTAATTAAAGTGTTTGGGGAACGTTTGTCGACAGCCAGGAAGTCTGGATCGGGGGAAAATCGAAAACCGGAAGCCGCTGAGACGACAAAGAGAGTTGCCGGTAGTTTCAAGCGAAACCCTAACCTATCTCTCCGAGATGCCGCAAATAAGCTGGGTGTATCGTCTACAACCGTGCATCGAGCCAAAAACGAGCCGGACTATCGACTTACAAGAAGGTAGTGACTCCAAATCGCGATGATAAACAAAATACGACGGCCAAAGCGCGATCCCGGAGGCTGTACACGACGATGCTGACGAAGTTTGACTGCGTGGTAATGGACGACGAAACCTACGTCAAAGCCGACTACAAGCAGCTTCCGGGACAGGAGTTTTATACGGCAAAAGGAAGGGGAAAGGTAGCAGATATTTTCAAGCACACGAAACTGTCAAAGTTCGCAAAGAAATATCTGGTTTGGCAAGCCATCTGTACCTGTGGCTTGAAAAGCAGCATTTTCATAGCTTCCGGGACTGTCAACCAAGAAATTTACGTGAAAGAGTGTTTGAATAAACGTCTGCTGCCTTTCCTGAAGAAACACGGTTGTTCCGTACTGTTTTGGCCGGATTTGGCATCTTGCCATTACGGTAAAAAGGCCATGGAGTGGTACGCCGCCAACAACGTGCAGGTGGTTCCCAAGGACAAGAACCCTCCCAACACGCCAGAGCTCCGCCCAATTGAGAAATACTGGGCTATTGTCAAGCGGAACCTAAAGAAGACCAAAAAAACTGCTAAGGACGAGCAGCAGTTCAAGGCAAACTGGCTTTCTGCGGCGAAGAAGGTGGACAAGGTGGCTGTACAAAATCTGATGGCAGGGGTCAAGCGTAAGGCCCGGCAATTCGGATTTGGAAAAGCGGAAGCCTAACTGAATATTTTTCCTGAATTTTATACTAATTGAACTTGAAAAAGAAATTTAATTTGATTTTTTAAATAAACGATTTCACCGATTTACACGCGTTTTCCCTTGACCAAATTTTGACCGTATCACCCTTTAATATATTTCGAAAATTTGCTTTACATTTGCATGACATTTATTGACAAAGGGAAATACAGTTGTATTGTGTAAATTGGCGAGCTGAGCTGTTTTAGTATTACACTCAGTAGCAAAAAAAAGCCGAGCAAAATTTTGCTTCCAAAAAACGCCATGTTCAACCGTCTGTAATTTTGTCAATTCTCAATATTTTTGGCTGAAAATTTGACAACACTATAACCAATGTATAGACCTTATTTGATCAAAATTTCATGTTTATAAAATTAATAAATTTGAAATTTACATAACTTATGTGAAAAAAGTCATTTTTGTACAGACCTATTTTAAAATTCCGCATTTCTGTGAAAAATTAATGTAGCTTTTTAAAAAATGTATCATAGCCTAAAAAATATAGGAAATAATGTGGACAAAATTTGAACTGTTTCCATTAAGTGGTTTGGACTACAGCTGCCGTCAAAGTTAACGCACCAACATGAAGATTTCCATTTTTCACCCGATATTGACCATGCTGAAATATCGGTGCAAAAAAAAAAAGCCGAGTCGAATTCTACTAATAATACTGTATTATACTGTATACGTAGTTTTAACAAACCAATTCATACTGTATGCCATATTATTAAGTTCTTCGTGGGATACACTAGTTATTTGGGATATCACTCGTAACAAATCGTGTGTATTAATAAGATGAATTCGCCTCGGCAACAACGTACTACTGAAGCCCAGTTATGAGGAACACGTCCAGCAATTGCAAGCAAATCTGAAGCAAAACTCAGCGGCATTTTGGAAGTTCGTGAAGTCATAACGTTCTTGTAATAGTATTCCTATTCTCGTGCTTCTTCCAATCAGTTTATAACACAAATGCGCCACCTCTGTATTCAGCTAGCGTCGACAACATACGGGAGTAACTTCCCAGCGCTTTGTTTCTCGCCGGATGACATCATGAAAGCCTTGAATGACCATGATGTTTCTAAAGGCCCTGGTGTAGATGGAATTCTTCCATCTCTTCTCATGTTTTGCTCACGCTCTCTTGCTTATTCGATTTGCTGCATATTTAACCGTTCGTTAAGAGAGAGAGAAAGTTCCCTGGAATTTGGAAGACTGTGTCAATTGTGCCAATCCATAAAGCAGGAAATCTCCGGAGACTTGTTGAAAACTATCGTGGAATATCGCTTCTCTGTTGCATCACCAAGGTTCTCACTGAAACGTTAGTTCACAACGCTGTGTACAATGTTGTCCATCCTTTAATATCGGAGTTCCCGCATGCGGTTCGTTCAACATTACTCTACAACTACAAATTTACTGGGCTATACCGATACGTTGTTTCGAGAGTGTTGAATCCCGAGGGCAGGTCGACTCTATCTATGTCGATTTTTTCTAAAGCTTTCGACACAGTACCAAACCTGTACGCAGCCGAAAAGGCTGTATGATTCCCAATTGGGTTTTTTGAGTGGATTCTCTCTTACTTGACAATCGACCGTCAGTCCTTCGATAACGGTAAATTCCGCACGCTCGCGAACTTTCGCAATTACTGCAGGAGTACCCCACCAAAGGTAGTGTGCTCGGACCAATGGCTCTTTGTGCTTTTCGTTAATGATCTTTGCCCTCGTATTTCATCGTTCAAGCAAATGTTTGCCGATGACCTGAAGATTTTTAGAGTCATTATGTCTGCACTTGACTGCCTTGTCCTTCAAAACGATATTAACGAACTACTGCTGTGGTGTAACGATAACGGTATGAGGGTCAACATAGCCAAATGTAAGGTGATTTCGTTCTCCCGTCGTACAGAGACCATCACGCATCAATACACAGTTGGTGCAGTTCAACTAGAGCGAATCACATATATTTTCGATCTAGGTGTTGCAATTGACAAGTTAAAATTTAACAAACACGTCGCGCTGGTTACGGCTAAAGCCTCCATGGTTCTTGGATTCATTCTACGTCACACCTGGAACTTCACAGATATCTACACATAAAATACAGGTTATTCTGTACCTTAGTACCTATTCCGAAGCATACTGGAATACGCGGCCGCTGGCTGGTCACCATATCACGCATCACTGATCATCAGGGTCGAACGAACTCAAAGTTCTTCATCCGATTCGCGCTACGGAATCCTCCATGGAACGACCCGTTAAATCTGCCCGACTATACCGCCCGATGTATGCAGATCGGATTGCTAACCTTGCGGGCCAGACGCACAATCTTTCAGCAACTGGTTGTCTACGACCTGTTACGCGGCAATATAGACTGTCCGGAACTCTTAAATACGCGATGTTCCCTTTCACGTCCCACCCCGACAATTGAGAAGCGCACAACTAGTCGCTGTACCTGCTCACCGGACCAGTTATGGCTTCAACAATCCACTTGACGCCTGCCTGCGAGCCTTCAACGATTCCAATGAATAGTTCGACTTAAACATGAGCAAAAACGTTTTTAAAAATAGGATTAAGAATAGTAGGTTGAGTGGTCTGTACGATTTTCAGTCCAAGACCAAGAACAATAAAATAAAAATAAATACTTCACTTCCAGAGAATAATTTGGACAATGCTGGCAAGTAATGGCAGAGCTGGTCAAAGCTTGACAAACTCCACTTTTTCAATAATCCATACAATAATTAAGCTGCTGCTGGTAAGCACGTAATAAAAAAGGCTGGCTTTGCATAACTCGTTTATAAAATATTGCCAATGCCTCAACCCACCAGCCATTGCATCCTGGGAAAGCTTCGGGGTTACTTCCGATTCAGGTCAATTATGATCTTTTTCTTGACGAATGGAAATTATTAAAATGCGAAGAGCCGACCCTCGAGTACAGAGTACAGAGTACAGAATTGAGGAGTATTGGAACCAGTTTTTGAGTAAAAAAAAAGTCTGTAGGTGAGCCAAAATAGCCTCAGGTGACTAGGGTAGCGAAAACAGCTTTAGCTGCACTACAAGGCAACGGCTCAGAAAGGAATTTAAAAGCAAGATATAGACTGTTCCGAAAATATCAATATACTTTCTTTCTCAAATAAAAAAGACCATACTGTGATTTTTGATTATTTTATCTCAAACATAGTAAATGAGCAATGTTTTCTTTCCATTTGCATTTCAATTTGCTTGATTTTTTGTATGGTAGGCGAGTTCTCTTACTTTTCCCTTAACACTACTCATAAGCTTCTGCACAGTGCTTTCTTCTCCCATTTTCACCACTTTCAGCCAATCTTTCTTTCTAAATGTTTCAACACTATCCGGTGGTTTCATGTGTTTTCGGAGATTTCAAAGGCCAGAAAGTTTCGAAAGGGCGAATCTCTGGGCAGTTTGCATCATTCACTTTGGTATAAATACGACGTTTTCCCTGTGCATTTTAGAGAAGGTTGTGAAGCAAAAGTCGGCCAAAAGTAAGCTCGAATCGAATCCTCCGGTTTATCCCGCGTCTGAGCGGACTCAAACCGTGGCGGTTTGTTGATGTTTCTGACAATATGGTGAATTTTTTCGTGGCCCTCGAATTCGGTCTGATTGAGAAAAGAAAATTAATGTGCCAACTTAGGGATCCTCCGGGCTCAAATCAAAGGTTATATTCCTGGCTCCGGGGTCTGTAATCAATTACGGGTCTGAGGGGATAGTTCCTATCTAAGGCTGGGACAGCTGGGGAAGGTGTTGAGGTATGTGAAAGGCCCCCGGGTTCCATCGTGATTTGACAATATCTTTCCATTTTCCACCGTACTCTCGGGCTAAGTCTTTTTGTGCCAGTAATTCCGATCGTCCTGAAACAAAATTTATGCCAAACGAGCCGATTAGTTCGACGGGTTTTGACGAATTTGATGGCTATATTTTCGGTCGAACTTGTCAAATGGATTATAAAACATCCCCCGAAATTTTTCCGGCAACTGGTCGTGGGTTCTCCAGATAATTCGTTTTTGCTGATAATGGCTGGAAACTAATGATTTGGCAGGATCTGCGTTGTGGCTTTTAAATCAAGGTTTTCATCTCATCTCATACAATGACGTCGAAGGTTTACATTAAGGCAGCATTCATTAATTATGTCACGCTTTTAGGGGGGGGGGGGGGGGGGGTTCAGAAAACCGTGACATTTTGTGACAAACGAGGGAGGGGGGTAAGCTGAATCGTGACATCACATTTTTGAAAAAAAGGCAAAAACAAAATGATATTCTTATACAATATCGCCTACTACTACTATCCCTACTGTTCACGCCCCTTCGTAAACGAACAGCAACAGCAGTAATCATGCAGCACTCACACACCGCTCGCATTAACTATGCCACGCCCTGTTCTGCAACTTTCCATCGTTCTGGAACTTTCCATGTTCTGGAACTTTCCATTGTTTTGGAACTTTCCATCGTTCTGGAACTTTCCATGTTCTGGACCTTTCCATCGTTCCTGGAACTTTCCATGTTCTGGAACTTTCCATTGTTCTGGAACTTTCCATGTTCTGGAACTTCTAGCAGTAGCGGCACAATATAAAAACGGCACCGCAGTGGCGCAGTCATTCAGTCATTATATCAATTCTAAGGTGTTAAGATCAAAAGGAAAAAGCAATAAAGGATAAGTGAATAGAAGCAGTAGTTTTTCTATCAATATCTTCTGGATCCATTATCCGGTGCAACAGCCCAGTGTTATACAGTGTTGAATACAGTCCACCCTACGACTAGAGTGTTTGCTGTCAACGGCCTTGGAACCCAACCCGGCCTTTTCAGGGTAAGAAGAGTTGAATTTTCCACCCATGAGCCAAGACAGAGCACTCGTTTTACCCGACAGTTGCTAGTTTGAGCGACACCTATTTCCTTTCCTACCGTGTTAGGACACGTTTGAGTTCTGTCGCAAGAGAGCTAGCAAGCTACTTCAAGTACCCTACGGATCCGGTGTTTGGCTCCGACACCTACCATACCTAACACGCTAACTTGAAAGTACCCATTAATGAGTCGAAAAGTACGCATTTTGAAGAAAAGTAGCTTAACTCATTATTAGGAGTATATTTTCCTCATTAATTGAGTATTCGTTACCCATTAATGATTAATTGATACTCATAAATGAGTAAGCAATACTCAGAAATGAGGAAAGTATACTCTTAATAATGAGTTAAGCCACTTTTCTTCAAAATGCGTACTTTTCGACTCATTAATGGGTACTTTCAAGTTAGAGTGAATACTATTCCACCGTTCATGAATGACAGCTGCAGCTCATTCAGTGTGCGTCAGTGAATAAAGTCCAGTGTTTATTGGTGAAAAATTGGTTCGCGCAGTTAGTGTATTTTGGAAAATGAATCGTGGAGAACTTTTTAATACGCTGTACAATGCGTATGTAAAGGCTTACCCGGATAAGAAGAAAAGGGAGTACCAATTGGATGCTACTAATTTCTGGAATGAACGGAAGGGCAATGACAACACTGCACTTGAAGAGCAAGTCAATAACAAAAATAAAGAGCTTCATGCCTTGCAGCTAAAGAAAAAAGGTAAACTTCTTCAACTATGGGGAAAGCCCATGAGTGCTCCTAAGGAATCAGCGCCGACAGTGAAACCCGCGCAACCCATCAAGGAAATTGAGTATATGGCTCAGCCGTCATCATCAAATAAACGCCCTGCACCAGTACAGGAACAACTTAAAGCTGAGCTAAATAATCTGAACTCTGAGGTAGTGCTTCTGATTGACAAGAAGTCTGCTGGACTATTGACGGATGATGATCAGTCGAGACTCGAAGGGCTAAAAATTAAAAAGATCAAACTTGAAAAGAATCTCAAAATCAAGGAAGACGAGCAAGAGCGGCAGCAGAAGCATCGTGAGAAAATGAAGCAGGCTAAACAACTGTTAATTCGGGACATCCCAGAGGCTGGTAAATATGATATATTAACTAGTTTGTTTGCACAGTAGATATAAATATCAAATTTCAGGAAATTATCTTTCGTGTTGAAGAGCAGCAACCGGAGCTGCTCAAGGCAATATGCGATATCGCACTTCATGGATCTGCGGCCCACGAAAAGCGCAGTGATGAGAGCGTCAGAAGCGTTAAAACTTTAGATGAGTTGACTTCTGCAATACAAGGCAAGGGATTCAATATCAAAAGAACAGCAACATATCTGCGGTTAATCCCAAAACGAGCCAATTCCCATCAAGGTAAATGTCACGTAAATACTGTACCAGTGAAGTTGATGCGCGCAAGTAATGCAAAACACAACGATCATCCCGATGGCCGATTCTGTACAGCGACCATAAGATCATTGGAAGAACTGGCATCTGTGCTAGGGCCCAATGAAGTAGGATTTATCAGTCAGGATGATAAGGCGAGAGTGGCGATAGGCCTAACGGCTGCCAATAAGCAGTCTCCCATGCTTATGCATGTGGAGTACAAAATCACGCTTCCTGACCACGATTGGATAGTTGCAAATAAGCATAAACTAATTCCGTCCGTGTACGCTGGAATCGAAATCAAACCGAATGGTCTTGGCAAACCGGAGGCTGTTGGTTTTTCGGGCCCCACTTACATTGCAATTCGGTCAGGCAAACACGCTTCGTCAACGGCGTTTTCTCATGCGTTAGACATCAAGCGGCTTCTAACTCTTGAATCGTTTGATGGTATTTTTAAGTTTGATGGATTGGTCAAACCAGTCCTAATCTTTACCGTCGACGGTGGACCTGATGAAAATCTGAGATATCGCAAGGTAATACAGATAGCAATACACCATTTTAAAGAGTACAACCTTGACACGCTGTTCATTGCAACGACCGCTCCGGGCGAGGAGTGCTTTCTATGACTAGAGTGGAGCGACGTATGTCACCCTTGAGTAAGGAGCTTTCTGGATTGATAATACCACACGACCAGTTTGGTAGTCATCTGTATTCCCAATTGCGTACAACTGATTCAGCTTTGGAGAAGCAAAATTTCCAGTACGCTGGTGAAGTTTTGGCAGTAGTCTGGAATGATGTGGTCATCGACGGTCATCCGACGTTGGCTGAATATATCGATCCTGATGCTTCTGAAATAGATCCGAAGTCAATTCGTGACTATGACCAACACTGGTTTGGAACTCATGTGCGAACCAGCCAATATTTACTCCAGATACGGAAATGCACAGATAGGTAAAATTTTGAGATGCATTTGATGGTCAAATAATTGTTATATGTGCATAAATTTATATTTTTACAGGAAATGCTGCTCACCACTGCGAAGTAGCATCGATCACGTTATCTGCAATGACCAGGAATAATGACACAAAAAGAAAGCTCCTACGCTTTCCCTCCATCGCTGTTTGGTATACTGATTTTATCTCGTTTTCCACATTATAAATCCACACAAACGTACCACATTTTTCGGCTCAGAAAAATGCCTTCACCTCCATGGCATAAACAAAACACAAATGTACAACACATTACTCATTCAGGTTTTAACGAAACAACGTTTGTGAACAACATTTACACTTTACTATTCGACAGGCGACCGTCAACAGCATCATATGTGACATGAGTTTTTTCCCACACTCCCTCACGCACTGCTTGCTAGGATGATTTCGAGGATAACAGAATATCTCTGTCACCACCGTCGACATCGCGTTCGTCGTCAGATTGCCAGATATATTACCCAGACATAAACTGGCACGTCTGTGCACACATTTGTCCAAAATTCTGCACGGTTGGTGCCATTCGTGCGCGGGGAAGTGTGAAGAAGTGTGAATAAGGTGAATAACGAACCACACGTGTGCCTCCCCCCCAAGAGTGGAGTAGTAAACAAGATGCTCGAATCGTATACAGGGCATATCTGAAGCCAACCAACGATGAACTGCTTCTCTTCTTGAGAGTTTAAGTGCAGTATTCAGATGGAGACGAAAAAAATGGAATCGTGTATCCAGTAGGGTGTTTCAAAAAATCGTTTCACATCCACCCGACTCGAATCGATTTCATATGGGAAAACCAAACTTTTCGTTTTCATCCTGCTAGTTATTCGGTTTGATGCCATACGAAATTGTTTGCTATCTATGCATACGGGATGATTTCTTCTTCAATCAGTAGTCAAAAAAGACTCATCGGCATTTATTAGAAATTAATTAATAAGCGAAATGATGTTATTGAGCAGGGCATCGTCAACTACTCAGCAGGTTACAACATTAGTGTGTCTGACGCAAAGCATGAATCCAAAACCTAAGCTATTATGTCATATAACATGCAAGTAGTGTTGCCTAGAAAGCTGTCGACCATTAATATCAGAAAAATATTCCCGTACAAATCAATTAAAAATTAATTAAATTGAAGGAAAGGTTTTTCGTAAACACATATGGCATTCGCAACCTTCCCAAATATAAACACGCCGAAGAGTTAGGAGGATAAGAACAAAAGGTTTGGTTTTCTCATACGAATTCACATAGAAACTAGTGAAGCTCGAGTTTGCATCCGATTGAATTCAAATTGGGGGGAGAGGGATTGTCAGGACCTGATTTGAAATCCATTCGAGTGGGGTGAAGCTAAAACGATAATTTGAACCACCCTAATTGCCAGCGCACACTTTCCGGAAGACACTGTCATTTTGTCATCAAGTGCGAGAAAAAAAATACTCAAATCCTTATCCGAACTATCACCTTCCATTTTCAGATGTTCAAATACAAAATTGTGACTACATAGAAAGCCATGCTTCGTTACGTGAACATGCGATGACAAGATCGGAATGATTCTATAGTACATTCCCAAGTAAATTTGTGAACACAATGTGAGAAAGTCTTGAGTGGTAAGAAATAGACTAGTAAATTCAACTGAGGGATGTGATTTTCTTATCAAAGGATATTAGTGCGGTCCTCCATGAACAGCAAGATACAAGCCGCTAGTAAGACACATACTGATTTATTTGTTCACGTAGAGCTAGCAAAACTAACTAATTTCAGTTGACCAGAAAATGAGAAGAAATATTAGTAATTTCCATTTAATTCCAAGTACCTTAATTGCTTATCTTGACAGATACGCGTATTTCGTCTACAATGTGCAGACTTCTTCAGTGTCATGTACTAATACTCGACACTGAAGAAGTCTGCACATTGTAGGCGAAATACCCGTATCTGTCAAGCTAAGCAATAAAGGTAGTTGAAACTAAAGGAAATAACTAATCTTTCTTCTCATTTTCTAGTTACAGGTATTCCACTAAAAAGCTCACATTCACCAGGATTAGTTTCAATTATTCAAAACTTGAGCTCTGTGGGTCACAGACTATGACCTATTTGCAATATAACTATAACTATTCGCAAACCGGCCCGGATAATAGAGTTTATGAAAACGAAGTAGGAGACGGTGTTTTTAATTAATAAGGACTGTGACAAACTGAACTAGTAAATTTTAAATACCTGTTACTTCTCCAAAAAATATTTGAATTATTTAACAGTCATTATAGTTTGTAACATTACTTTAGAAATATTGCGGCTTATTTTAGTTCACTTGCTCTTACTCTCCCATTTCCAGCGCAACTTTGTTCCATCCCCTGCCACGAGATTCACAATCGATGAATTTCACGGCAACTCATCCAGTGTTTGGCAGCACCCTCTCAGAATCTTTGTGAGTGTGTAGACTTTGCATACTTTGTTTTTTCAAAATTTATCTAGACTGCCATTTGAAACGGGCTTAAGTTTTTTGATCGTTTTTTTTTTAAATCAACATAACTCAAAAAGGACAAGACTTACAAAAAAAGTGATGTATGGGTGTTGTTGGAGCCACCCTAGGATTAAGAGCATATCATGTATTCCAAATATTCTCATATATTCTCCTGTACTAAATTAAGTGAAACCGCTATCGATCTCGACTGATAGACCTTATCAGCAATCTTTCTTCCTTATCACTAGCCTTCTGCTAGTGAGAGAAAATGATCTCGATCTAAATGTAGAGATTTTCTACACAGCTTTGAAATGTGCTGCAATAGATTATATACAAACAGTACAAAATATATCGTTGAACAGAACGCATCTCGTTAGCCTGTTTTCGTTTTCCGCAGTAAGGTGTCGTTTCGGTTATTTCAATAAGTGAAAGAAATTCATTCCGATAGCAAAAAGTGTCCTTCTAACTCCACCGCGATTACAGGTGTCTTTTAGAAAATAGTAAAAAAAAAAAATGTAAAAATTGTGAAATCGATTTTTACACGCTAAAAAGATATATTTTAAAAAAATAAAATAAAAAAAATAAACTATTAAAAATCATAATTTTATATAAAAAAAAAAAAACAAAAAATTTATTTTTTTTTTCCTTTCCTTCTCTCTTCCCCCCACCCCCAACATAATAAATAATAAAATTTATATTTTCAAAAAAACAACCACCACAAAAATTTTTTTTTTTTTTTTTTTTTTTTTTTAATTTTTGTATTATACAAATAAAACATGTTTTGTCCTTTTTTTTCAAAACTTAAAAATATAACAAAAAAACAAAAAACACGAAAACAAAAAATTTATCAAAAAATCTCAAAATTTCCCATCCCCCCACCATTCTTTTTTATATCAAAATTGCTAGATTTCATTTAACTAAATTCAATATAGGGTTAGGGGATGTAATGTTAGCCTAGCTCCTTCATTCGGCCTATGTACCAAATATGTCATTAATTCAGAGATAATCAACAAAATTATATTGCTATCATGATAACCGATCTAATTCGAAGGAATTCAGACATTATTAATCAATTTACTGTTGTACACTTCCGTGTAATTTACGATTTTCTTAACTTTTTTAGACATCCTGATTTCACTGGTTAAGCTGGACAGATAATCTCCATGATCTTCGAATGATCTAAATTTGGCTAAATTGTACCGATAAACCGAATAATGCAGCCTAGATGTACAGAAAATAGTCACACCTTATAAACTAAAAGTTCACACAGATAAAATAACAATGATTTATCAAGAAAACCGTGGACCCAATGTTAGGGACATATTTTTTTCTTTGTTCCCAATTATGGTCTGTTGCCTGGAAAACTTAGTAAAAATGTTGTTATTGGTAAAATTTTCAATGAAAATGTATGAGTTTCGGTTGTATATTTTCCAAATGGCTCATCTAAACACAAACCAAAGGATCAAAACCTGTGCAGAGTGAATTATAATGTTTTTACTACCAGAGAGCCAATAAATTATATTTGAAAATCTCGTAAGTGTTTCAAAGCAGTTTAAGTTAATTTTCTTTTCATAAATTTTATGTTGGGTAAAGCTTATACAGCTGGCAATGTCTTAAATCATAAAATCAGGGGAAAAAACCGAACAAAGACTGTATTTAATAAAAAATCGAACGAATGGGACGAAATTGCATCCATGAATAGACCCAATTTGATGCTTGTAGACCGACATTACATCCATATCCCTCGAACGTTTCTGACGTTATAAAATGAGTTGTATAGCTTTTCATGAACGTCCGAGCAAACGTCTTATTAAACGTATCTAAGCAAGTGTATAACTAGCTAAATATCGCTTCAAGCTAAAATAGTTTAGGAGTTATGATAAAATATGTAATCGATCTTTGCTTATTAGGCTGAGTTAAGGGACACATACCCTATTGTTCAAAATTATTTTCTTGTCAGATGGAGTAGCGGACCATTATAAGAACAAAAAGAACGTTGCCAGCTTGTGCAATTTCAAGTCCAAGTATGGATTGGAAGCAGAATGGCACTTCGTTGCAACGTCCCATGGGTCTATTTGATGCTATTGTTGGTACTCTCAAGCGAATGGCAAAGAGAGCAAGCTTTGCTCAAGATTGTGGAAACACAATCAAAACTCCTCGGGAACTATATGACTGGGCAGTTGAACAGTCAATTAAAAGTATTTCAAAACTGAATTTCTGATTCATATCAGCTGAATAGTATGCAAAAATGTCAGAAGAACTTATATAGCCACGTTATATAGCCACGTAATGACAATATCTGATACACAGACTCATTGCTTTGTACCTATTTCAGAAAATCAAATCTACGCTAATAGGGTTTTCTGATTCAAAGCATAACCCAAAGAAATTTACTTTGTAAGGAGTGTATCGAAAATAAGCTATCCACAAACTTTCTTTCAAATTATGTTGAAAACCGATATTTTATTCATACAAAAAATTGATCCTTTATTGTACGAGGTTAAACTTGAACATAATGAAGACCGGATGAAATTTAAGTTATTCCTTCACGAATTTTCGAACTTTGGATCGAATGCTCTTCATCAAGTTCCGGACAAGTGTTGCGTCGCATTTTTTGAACGCTTGAGCCCAATTTTTTTTTGAACTCCAGCTGCCTTACCAGTCTTCTTGAAGACCCTCTTCACGATTGCCCAGTAACGTTCGATGGGTCGAAGCTGAGGGCAATTTCTTGGATTGATATTTTTCTCAACGAAATCTATACCCTTTTCCGCAAGCCAATTGAGAGTGGTTTTGGCATAGTGAGCCGACGCTAAATCCGGCCAAAACAGTGGAGGTGTACTATGCTTCTTATATAAAGGCAACAATCTCTTCTGGAGACACTCAGATCGATAGATTTCCGCATTTATAGTTCCGGTTGTGTAAAAAATGGTTGACTTCAAACGACCGAATTTCTCCACTTGAATCGACCTGTCCGCATCGCTCACATCCTCTCCAACGACGGGTTTTTGAGTCCTCCTTTACATAGGTCTCATCGTCCATCAAAACGCATGCATCCGGACGCTGCAAAAGACGCAAATACAATTTCCGGGCCCTTGTTGCTGCTCGCTTCTTCTGTTCTGCACTTTGTTTCGAGATTTTCTGCTTCTTGTAGGTCTTCAGGTGGTTTCGCCTCTTGATACGCTGGATCATTCCGACACTCGTTCCTGCGTTTTTGGCCAAATCACGTATTAACATTGATTTGTTCTTCATAATTAGAGATACCACTTTCTGCTCCAGTTTCGGGTTGGAAGAACCGGGTTTTCTGCCTCTTCCTGGTAGCTCATCCAAAGAATAGTGTTCCCCAAACTTATTAATGATGGTTTTAACACTCGCATGATGAATTCCAAACCGCTTCGCCAATTTTCGCATAGTAATACCCTTCTCACTTGGCCATGTGTCCAGAAACTTAATTTTCACTTCCTTTTCAATACGCGACATTTTGAAAACGCAGAATTTGAACCGCACAAACAAGTAAACTAAAGAAAGCTGACAGTCAAACGCACAGCATGCAGTGTTCAGAGCATAAAAAACCATCACAAATACATGCGTACAACGCAAATGTATGTGGATAGCTTATATGCGATACACTCCTTATGTGACAGATTTATAAATAAAATATATGAAGCTATGTTAATTACTAATACGTGAAAATGTACATATAAAAAATAAATAAAATAAAACCCTTACCAAGCAAAAACCTACCTACATAAACAGTATTTCGAAAATTCATACAACGTCATATTTGAATCGTCTTTAAATGGCTATGCATCAAGTCTTATGAAATTAGAATTTTCTAATTTAATTAGACTTGATGCATATCCATTTGAAGACGATTCAAATATGACGTCCGCTATTTTTTTAGATTTATCAGCCGCCCTCTATCACCATTTTTCCGATACCTTTTACACGTACTTTAACAAATCTTGACCATCCCTCCACCCCTGCCAAAATATACGAAGCCATATTTGAATCGCCCCTAAAAATAGGCATATCCGAACAAGCAGTTATGAATGACTTTTACTTAAACGTACACTTTTGGTTCTGTTTTACTGATGTAAAGGGAAATATAATGTTTTTGACCCTTTTTAAATGTTAGTCTAGATGATTATTGTGTTTTGCAAAGATGTTCAAAACATTAAATTCTTTATTACTGCTAAACTTTATTGGATTCTATGATGATTGGATGTTGAAGACCATAACTAGCCGAGTTTGCGTGATACACGGTAAAAAATAGGACATGAAAAATTTGTTGTTAGAAAAACTTTTTTTCCTTAAAAGTGTTCATCTTGCATTGTATGGCGAACTTTTAGACAATTATATTGCCTTTATTAAGAAAAAACTTCGTCCAATTCTAAGATAGCCATTTTTTGCATATTGTCTTTAAATTAAAAAAAAAATTTTTTAGCGTGTAAGAATCGATTTTATTATATATTTTTTCATAAAAGTTAAAACGATTTTCCAAAAGTCACCCATACATCACTTTTTTGTTAGCCTTGTCCTTTTTGAGTTATGTCGAATTAAACAAAAATGATCAAAAAACTTAAGCCCCTTTCAAGTGGCAGTCTAGATAAATTTTGAAAAAACAAAGTTTGCAAAGTTGCTTGAAAAGACATAGTCTACACACCCACAAAGTTTCATTGGATTCTGAGAGGGTACTGCCAATCACGAAGACGAGTTGGCGTGAAATTCGTCAATAGTACTATCCGAGATCTTCTTACTTGCAGATTTCAATTTCTTGCAAAGGTTACTGATGTTTTTGCAACTTTGACCAGTTTTCCGTATCCTTAGTGTAGTGACTCATCACGAGATCTGGCCAAAATAGTGTGCTTTCGGTGTGCCTTCAAATGAACGGAAGTAAACGTGTTTTAATCATTTATGGATGTGATGTACATATCCTCATTGATTGGTCCACTCGTCACGAAAAGCGCGACGTTCATCTGGCAATGTGGAAGTAAAGAACTCTGAATTCCGCATTGACCGAAGTAAAACTCTATCCTAGAAGTAAAAGTCTATCCAACGCGAATCGTTAACATAACAGAATAACTATCTATAACAGTACTAAAGACTGGACTCGGAAAAAGTGAGACACACAAAAATGATCACCAAAAATTCATTTTAAATCGGACACTTCTCAAATTTTCAGGGATTAAATAACTATATATTAGCTATGTTTTGGCATAATTTATTTATTGATTATCCTCCCCCAAGCTGAATGCCCGTACATTTCTCTTAACACTGCTCATGGCTTTGTCCATCCTCCTTACACAATTTCTCCCAGTTTTTCTTCAAAGCTTCATCGGTTTTGAATGTTTTTCCGCTTTTCTTCAACTTCTTCTTCATTATCGCCCAAAACTTTCGATCGGACGAAGTTCTGGTGTATTTGACGGGTTTGCCTCCTTCGGGACCACATTAAAGCCCTTCGCTTCGTACCAATCCATTACAGGCTTGGCGTAATGGCACGAAGCGAGATCCGGCCAGAACAGCGTGGGACCACGGTGAGAGCGGAGGAAGGGCAGCAAGCGCTTCTGCAAGCATTCCTCTCGATAAATCTGCCCGTTTATGGTGCCGGTTGTAACGAACGGCTTGCTGTACCGTCCGCACTCGCCGATCGCCTGCCACAACAGGTACTTCTTCGCGAATTTGTCCATCTTTCTCTTCCGGAACTTTTCCGGAACCTCCATGTGGGACGTACCGACAAAAAACTCGAGGCCGGGGATTTGTTTGGTGTCCGCCTTGATATATGTCTCGTCGTCCATGACGAGACAGCCTGGCTTGACCAGCCACTCACGGTACAGCTTCCGCGCACGCAATTTGGCCACCGTGTTTTGCTTGTCAGTCCGGTTTGGCGCCTTCCTGACCTTAAAAACACGTAGCCCAGCCCGCTTCATGGTCTGCTGGACGAACCACTTCGACGAATTGACCTTTTTGGCCACGTCTCGGGTGGAAAGGTTCGGGTTATTCTTAAAGTACTGCCTTATCTTTCGCGCCTTCTCTGGGTATTCCGTTTTCGGTTTTCGGCCGCTTCCAGCGCGCCGCTCAGTGGTCTTCGTCTCCTGGAACATCTTCACAACGCGAGACACGGTGGAATGGTGGATTGCAAGCCTTTTGCCGATCTATCTGTGCGACTGACCAGGATTATCGATCACCGCGCCCAAGATTTGCTGGCGTAGCGTGCATCTTGAAAACTACTTGACAGATCGCGATAAAATTTTGCACACATAAACGACATTACATTCTAAACTAGTATTACTCAAAATTTCATTAATTTTTACCCACGCGATAAAAAGTTACACCCAAAACAAAGTGAAGCATTTTTTCCGAGTCCAATCTTTACCTTGAACAAAATTAACAAACCACATACTTACCTTTAAAGCATACGTTAGGTACCTATAAGCAAATTGGAAGACGACACTTTTCGGATATTTTATTATTTTGGTATGAAAACGAGTGATAAGATGTTAATGTGTTGTAGGGGGCGTCGATCAGTCTGGACTGACCGTCTGATCAACTTTCGGATCACATGTGCTTATTGACCTAAACGAAATTTTATGAAGTATTTTATGAGACAGATAGTTTTTCGAGCATTCCTTAAAAACAAAAAAGGCCGCCGTCAAAATTTCACCAATAAAATTTTATGAATTACAAAACGAGAAAATATATTTTTCTAAATTTTCCATGACTCAGACTTCATGACTTTTCCGGATTTTCCAAGCAATTTTCCTTCATCAACATTTTTTAAGATTATATTTTTTCCAAATTTTTGAGAAAATTTCATTATAGTTTAGTAAAGAAAACATTATTCTACGATGAATCGTTCTTGAGTTATGAATTTTTGAAGTTAGTGATGTTCGGGAAAATCGGATAACTTCGTTTGGCGTTTGCCAGGAAAACTGGCAACCCTGATTTTTTTAATATTGGTTACAGTACTGGCAGAAATAAAGTGCTCACCAGCTAAAAAATGATTGCCATTATTATACCAATTTTGTATTGATGCAAAAATATAAAGTCTATTCGACCAAAAGGCAGCTTTTGTATAGCATTATCATTCTGTTTATTCAAAATCATGATTAAGTTTGTATAGCTTAGTTTCTGATGTATCATATGCATGTGAATGTTTTTCCGCCTGGCAGAAAAAAAGTGCTCAAAACCGACATATAATTTTCTTGAGTGCATCTTGCATGGCATTGCCTACCAAACTGTCACAGCACATTCAGCCTATCAGAAGGTGTCGAGCACCGTTTGTTTTGGTTCTGTTCGCGCCGGTTCGGATTTCGTTTGAATGATGAAAATGGATTCGAAACAAATTAACCTATCCGTACGAAAATTAATTGTGAGGGACTGTCAACAGCAAATATCTATGCGTAAAATTGCCGTCAGATATGGAGTGAGTTATTCTGGTGTTCGCAAAGTTTGGAAAAAGTTTCAGGAAACCGGATCAGTAGCTGATAGACATGGACGCGGGCGGAAGCGACTCACGACTCAGCGTGAAGACACCAGAATTATTCGTGAAACCAGGAAAAATCCAACAGTTACGAGCCGAGTGATAAAGGAAAATCTGCAGCTGAGTATTTCAGAACGCACTGTGCGCTCCAGGCTTCAGGATGCAGGTTTAAGGAGCAAATTGGCAGTACGTCGCCCATTGATTCAAAAGAGAAATAGAGTTAAACGGCTAGAGTTCGCTAAAAAATACGCCGAGAAACCAGTTGCGTTCTGGAAACAAGTTTTATGGTCTGATGAGAGCAAGTTTGATCTATTTGGAATGAAAGGGCGTTCTAAAGTGTGGATTAAACCTGGCGAACGACTTTTGGACCGGAATGTGCAAAAAACCGTAAAACATGGAGGAGGAAGCATAATGGTGTGGGGGTGTTTTGCTTGGTCTGGAACTGGTAATTTGACTCAAATCGATGGTATAATGACGGCTGATAGGTACATAGACATTATTAATGAAAACTTGGAGGAGTCTTTGTTGAAAGTTGGACTGGAAGACAAGTTTATCTTTCAACAAGATAATGATCCGAAGCACACGGCCCGTAAAACCATGACGTTTTTCCGTGGATGTCGCATAAAACTTCTGGAATAGCCACCGCAATCACCAGACTTGAACCCAATTGAAAATCTATGGTCAATTCTCGATCAGCAAGTTGACAAAGGAGAGGTAACAAACAAAAAAAGCTCTTCGAAGCCCTCGAGTGCGCCTGGCAAAGAATCTACGAGAACCATCTAAAAAAACAAGTTGAAAGCATGCCTCGACGTCTTCTAGCAGTCATCAAAGCTAAAGGAAGTCACACGAAATATTTAATTCAATGTTCTTGGTTTTGAAGTAAACATATCAGGGATGAGCACTTTATTTTTGCCACTGAATTAAAAAGTTGTTTTGTTTATTGTTTTGTTAATAAAGTTACATGAATAATTTTTCGTTTGTTGATTCTCATTTCGAAAGAAGAATTGAAGTCATTCATTTTGACCCAATATGTTACCACTGAATCGCTGCAAATCAAAAAGTTGTATTGAGAAAATAAACATAAACCAACGTGAGCACTTTATTTCTGCCAGTACTGTATATCCGTGAACCCCTGTTACAAAGTTTCGTAACAATCTGAGACCCAGCGGCCCAATCTATACTATAATAAAAAATAATCCCCTTAAGAAGAAAGCGTGTAACAATAATTGTTTTTCTTGAACATCCCTACTCTCTATGTGTTAAATGTTACTCACACAACCCCACCATGCATTGCCATAGGGACAAACATTGTTAAGCTAGGTAGGATTGCGTCAGTCACCAGTGTGTATAAAAATTTTTTTTTTTTTTTGAATCTAAACTAAAAACAGAATCTGGCTTGAAGCACTTCCTATGTTCCAAAAAGGAAAGTTTAAGTTAAAAAAAAAAACAATTTATTTCATTCATTATTAGTTAAAAGCAATCGCAATTTTTCGTTCGTCTAGAACTCGATAATAATCATTTATTCTGCGCTGAGTACGTCCTTTAGAAATTTTACCCCGTTTCACTAAAAAGTACTCAGCACTGGACAAAGGATTCCTTCCTTGAATACGATGTGTATCAATGCAAGTATGTAAGTCGCAAAATGTCAAAAGTGATTAACGATCACTTCAAAAATAAAGAGAGGGAAATTAGCATAGCACACAGTATCAATTTAGCGTCCCTCTGCTCTCCGAGTCCCTCAACACGCTATTAAAATCAATCAGGATCCGTTTTCATCTCAGGAGAACAAGCCAAGGGAACCTCCCAACAACAGAACTGCCATATCACGGTTCGATGAGCAATTTAAAAAATTGTTTCCCGTCGGTAGCTGAAAGCTGAAGAAAGAAACCTGTGGTGGGTGGAGGCAACATCGCATAGAACAAGATAAATGGTGCTATCGAACCATTTCGTCAGCGCATTATGGCTGTGGCTGCTGCAGAGAAGGAGCATTGTGCATAAGAAAACGAAACCTTCACGACAAAAACGTAATAGATTAGACGAAATTGGAAACTCACATGACGATATGATAGAATTCTTTTATCTTGGGGGATGAGAACAGATCCAGACCAGACTAGAAAGAACTGCACCGAATTCTTAAATGACGCGGATTTTACGACTCCCTCCCATTTTTTACGCCAACAGGGTGCTCTATTTTAATGGACACAAAGGTTCTTGTGAGCAAGATTGAATCGAAATCTTGTAACACATCGTTCCCATTTGAAATGGAGATGGTAATGGTTGAATCTCTCCTTACATTCTTCACAATTCCTGCTCGCCGTTCGCCGAGGTCAAGTGGAGTGTGCTGTTTTCACGATTTCGATGAAGATGTTATCTCCGGAAAAACAAACGATTGGTCATCGATAGAGACAACAATCAAATGCATTTTCCTCATCTTACACTTTTCTGTGCAGTCTTTGTTGAGAGCACGCAGCAGGCGGGGATGATTGATTGATGAGAAATATTAAAACAAATTGATTTTCAAGATGATGGCAAACTCCGGGCACTATGCTTTTGGCTTTTATCTCAATTGGGGTTGATATGTTTGATTGAACACCCTGCCGGACTTTTGGAGTGGACGAGTCGGATATAAGTTGGAGTGGGAGTTTTCGCTTTAGCTACTGTACTTGAATTTTTCCACCTAAGAATCGTGAGATCTTACGTTTTACGTGATTGAATGTTTGGGCACTTTCTTGTTTTTGAATGCGATTGGGCAGTGTACAGGGTGTCTCACAATAGGTGTCACTAAAACAAAATGGGATTACAGCAAAACAAATCAACCAAATCATAGCATTTATTTTTTATTTGAAAGATACATGTTATAGAAATAAACCATATTAATTCAATTCGAATCTCTCGCCCTTTTCCTTGATAACTTTTTTTTTTTGTTGGAGCGTAGAACCACTGAGTTGAATTTTTGTGGTAACTTTGATAACTTTGCGCAAACGCTTTGTAAGCCCATCGCAGCTGGCACGCACGATTTCCTGAGGAATTTGGTCCCAAATATCAATCAAATGTTTCTTGAATCGGTCTGAAGTAAGCACTTTCGTAGGGCCTATATGTTGAAGCATATAACCCCAAACAAATTAGCCAAGTGGGTTGAGATCCGATGAAGATGAAAGCCATTCTTCGCTTGTGATGAAATCGGGCAAATTTTCCGCGCACCACGCTTGTGTCTTCTTTGCCTTGTGAGCTGGAGCTGAGTCCTGTTGGAAACAATACCCAACTAACATTTTTAGTTGCCTAAGCCGAAGTTTATAACTTATGTTTTATAATTGTATAAAAGCAAGTGAAGCTTAATAAGCTAAAAGCAGAATTAAAAAATCGATACAGTACTTATGCGTAATGTAATACAGCTTTAACACAACATTTAGCTCTCGGTTGCATACTTTGAAAAGAAAGCTCTTATACGAACAATGTTTGTCTGTGTTTACACAGATTTTTTATGTGGCTAAAAAATTAATCGGTTAGACTTTTGAATTATCATTTTGTTTTCTTATACACACTTTTATTTGTTAGCTTTGTTATAGCTTTTCAAAAGCCTTTATATTAAAAATACCTCAGCCACTATACAGCTTAGTGATTATAGCTGTATAGAATGTTGTATAGGTAGTTGCGGCACAGAGTATGCAGCATCTTTACAGTTATTTATATTGAGTTGCAATTCATAGCTAAGTAAGCGTATTCATTTCATGTTATGTCAACCACCTTACAACCATTCGTCTGAGCTGTCAAATGAAATGAAAGGAATACCGTCCAGTTTATCAAGCAGAGTATTCAGATTTCATAATGTTTCAAAAGATTTTGAAGACATATAAGAAAAGCGGTACTTACTACCGAAAAACTAAACGAAATCTGAGAAAGTATGAAGCTCACTTGAGGAATTCATATTCTGAGATTCGTGCAAATGACAGTGCTGATGATCATCATAATTCTAGAAATATAAGTACGCATTGTAATTTCAAATTATATATTTCCTAAAACCGTTTTGCGCAGTTTTTTTCAGGAACCAGTGGAACCAGCAGGTATCATTCACGAGTATTGTAAACAGTGTTTGACATACATATTTTTTTCGATTGCTGTATAGTAGCTATGTTAAAGCGTTTATATCAACGTGTTAAGACTAGCAATAAAACGCTGTTTGCCACAGTTTTAAAAATAGAAATTGCGCTTCAAAAGTACTGTCTTTGAGAACAGTAACGTAATAAGTTCTATAATTTTTGGATAAAAGCTTCCTAGGCTATGAATAAACCGTTTACATATTCTGCATGACGGTTTAAGGCTGTTCAAAAGCTACCATTTGCACACTATAAGAACATTGTTTAGTTAGTTGGAATAAAGCTATAAAAACTTTTCCGTGTCTATAGCAGAGTATCAGCTGTATACAAGTTGAGATAAAGTTGAGAGAATGATTATCAAGCATAGAAGCTGCAAATTGGTGATAATACGAACTTTTTAAAAGGAGTATACACGCTTCTTGCTATCTTTTCGCATTTCATGAAGCTGGGTACTACTTAACTAATACTCAGTTTAACGCTGTATACGTATTGCCAATGAAGCGTTTACCTAATGAAAAATGTTAGTTGGGTATAGTGTATTCCCCTACAGCGTTGAAGCATGAAGACGCAGATGGTTCTTCAAAACCTGCTCGATGTAATATTCAGTGTTGATTTTTACGTTAGGTTCTATGAAAAGAAGAGGAAGTTTTCCTTTTCGATACATTCTGATAGCGTTCTACAGCTAGTTTATCTTTTGGAATATTGGCAAGACTTTTGCCATACACATGATCATTTTGTTGATTATGACTGTCCTGAAGGAGGAAGAGCTTTTCATCCGAAAATGAAATCTCGCAGTCACCGTGCCGAACTAAAAGATTTCTGCTTCTTTGGACCCTGGCTTGCTTTTGACGCTCCGTCAACCCATAAACCCGTTGTTTCTTGTACGGCTTGCATTCCAAATCATGTCTGAGGAGCCTGTTCATTGAAACAGGGGACAGTTGAAATTGTTTGCTCAATTTACGGCCAGATACGGCCGGATTACGTCTTATTCGCTCCCTCACACATTTGATCTTTTTCTTTGTTCTGACGGTTCGTCTGGCACCTCCTTTTTGTCGAATATGGACATTTCCAGTTTCCTTGAACCGTTTCAAGGTACGAACAACAAACACGGTCTAAGCTTTTGCAAATGTAATTTTAAAACCTGCTCCCGTATGGCTTCCATAGTAGCCAACCCCCGATCATCTTGACAGATGAGCTTAGTTTCACGTACCCATCTACAAATTGTAGATGTCTCTACCGTGCATAAACAAAAGGGCCATCCATTCCCTATGCAACCGCTTTTTAGCTTTGGAATACATGTTTTCGTTTCCTTAAGTGTGGATGTTAAAAAAAGTGCAAGAACAAATTTTCATTTAGGCGTAATGTTGATGTGGCTTTCTTTCCATTCATTTGATTTCAATTGTATCGAATATAAATCATAAATACTTGAGAATGGGAATGAGGGACAGTGAAACAGAGAGAGGAGAGAGAGAGAGAAATGAGGGGGGGGAGAGAGAGAGAAACGGGCGATAAAGAATGCATCCTTAGCACCAAGCATAAAACTTGATGAAGTTTATTGACCTTTCTGTTTCAAGCACACAGCGATGAAAAAAAACCAATAATGTGTGCTTGAAAGATAAACGAGAGCAAGCTCTAATGCTACCATTGATACACGGAGAAACAGTCCCGTTTGAAACAACAAACTTGTTTGTTTACATCCAAACTAAAAAAAACTAAAAACTAGTTGTTTTAAACCAACGATTTTGTTTCAAAACAAACAGCCAGGTTGGTTGTTTCTTCCTTAAGATATCACCAGAGTACATAAAAAATTATGGTTGTTCTAAATTAATATTTTTGTTGTTTCCACCTTGAAAGGGATTTATTATTAACAAAACAAAGGTTGCGTTGACTCAGGGGATCAAATTAAAATTTAAGATAAATTCTACCAAAGCGGCGGTTTACTTGATATTGTTGACGAAATTTATGTTGGAGATCCAGTTCCGATGCATGCTCTGATGCTGTCACTCAACAATAGGTTAAAATTTAATATTTTACCTGTAACCTGTAAATAGTAGAAAGGCTCGCATTAACATTTGTAGATTTCTCTTATATCGAATTCGTTTTTGAACCTAGGAAGGAACTAGTTCCAACCTGCGATACCCGAACTCATGGTCAGTGCAAACCTCAATCCTGTACGACTTACAAATAAAACCATACACATTGACGTTCAGCACACAACAAGCCGACTCAATTTTGATACCCGATCCAGTTTGGAACTAGATCAACAACAAATTCGCTATTAGACTGAGAGAAGTCTATAAATGTAAATGTGCACTTTTATAATCTTTATTAGCATTTTATTCAAATAATTGAATTAACAGAAGAAATGTAAGGTGATTATGAAAAATGTTTGTTGTTTCAACCGTTTTCGTTTGTTTGTTCCAATCAGCATTTTAGTTTAAATCATACTAAAATTTATTTGAAACAAACGATATGGTAGAATCAACCTAGGAATCAACCAACTAATCTGTTTGTTTCCGTAGCTGTCATAATGAAACAACCAACATAATGGTCAATTCAAACGGATGTCAGTTGAACTTAACTGGTTAATTCCCGAAACATTGAATCAAAATTTTAGTTTGTTTTAACCACCGTGAATATTCAAAAAAAAACTGATATGATGTTTGTGCCCAATTTCAACGTGAAATTCATGTTAAATGAAACTAGAATATGTTTGCAGCTGCAGCTCTTGGAGAATGGGTTTAGTTCCTTTTCCGTGAAGTGAAACAGCACTTCTAACAGAAAACCGTTAAACTACAGTGCTTTGTTTCAGTGTACCCTTAGCAAGGCGACTTTTTTTTATGGAGAGTGTGAGCTGTTTAGTGGAATACCTGTAACTAGAAAATAAGAAGAATGATTAGTAATTTCCATTTAATTCCAACTACCTTTATTGCTTATCTTGACAGATACGTGTATTTCGTCTACAATGT